>CM038147.1:412707897-413932091 GCA_021437245.1 Aegilops speltoides | reverse complement strand
AATGATAAGCGGTTTTCGATGAGGTTTTCTTTGCAAGCCTTTGAAATAGTAGGTGATAGATAGTTTTGTGATAAGATAAATAGTAATGAGCAAAAAGTAAATAAAGTAAATAAAGTGCAGCAAGGTGGCCCAATCCTTTATGTAGCAAAGGATAAGCTGGACAAATTCTAATAATGGAGAAGGGCTCCGAGGACACATCGGGAATTATCGTCAAGCTAGTTTTCACCACGTTAAGTAAGATTTTACTGTACTTTGATAATTTGATATGTGGGTGGACCGGCACTTGGTACTGCCCTAACATGGCCAAGCATCCCACTTATGATTAACTCCTATTGCAAGCATCCATAACTACAAAAAGGAGTATTAAGGTAAACCTAACCACAACATTAAACATATGGGTCCATATCAACCCCTAACGAAGCAACACATAAACTAGGGTTTAAGCTTCATCACTCTAGCAACCCATCATCTACTTATTACTTCCCTATGCCTTCCTCTAGGCCCAAATAATGGTGAAGTGTCATGTAGTCGGCGTTCACATAACACCACTAGAGGAGATACAACATACATCTCATCAAAATATCGAGCGAATACCAAATTCACATGACTACTAATAGCAAGACTTCACCCATGTCCTCGAGGAACAAATGTAACTACTCACAAAGCATATTCATGTTCATAATCAGAGGGGTAATAATATGCATAAAGGATCTGAACATATGATCTTCCACCAAGTAAACCAAATAGCATCAACTATAAGGAGTAATCAACACTACTAGCAACCCACAGGTACCAATTTGTGGTTTTGATACAAGATTGAATATAAGAGATGAACTAGGGTTTTGAGAGGAGATGGTGCTAGTGAAGATGTTGATGGAGATTGACCCCCTCTCGATGAGAGGCTCATTGGTGATGACGTTGGTGATGATTTCGCCCTCCCGGAGGGAAGTGTCCCCAGCAAAACAGCTCTGCCAGAGCCCTAGATTGATTCTGCCAAGGTTCCGCCTCGTGGTGGCGGAGTTTCGTCCCGTAAGGTTGCCCACGATTTTTTCCAGGACAAAACCCTTCATATAGCGAAGATGGGCCGGGAAGCCCACCGGGGGTCTAGGTGATAGGGGTCGCGACCTAGGGGGCCGCCTCTCTCTGGGCAGGGTGTGGGCCCCCAGCCTATTTCTTTGCCCATAAATTCTTATTAAATCCAAAAAGTTGTTTCGTGAGTCTCAGGTCTTTTGGAGTTGTGCAGAATAGGTTTCCAACATTTGCTCCTTTTCCATCCAGAATTCCAGCTGCCGACATCCCCCCTCTTCATGGTAAACCTTGTAAAATAAGAGAGAATAGCCATAAGTATTGAGATATAAAGTGTAATAACTGCCCATAATGCAATAAATATTGATATAAAAGCATGATGCAAAATGGACGTATCAGAGAGGAAAACGAGAGGCAAATGGAAAATAATGTAATGCGAGGGAGAATAGTTTGTGATAGGTACTTGGTATGTCTTGACTTGAGCGAAGACCTCCCCAGCAACGGCGCCAGAAATCCTTCTTGCTACCTGTCGGTGTCAAAACCGGCGGATCTCGGGTAGGGGGTCCCGAACTGTGCGTCTAGGCGGATGGTAACAGGAGAGCGAGGACACAATGTTTTTACCGAGTTCGAGGCCCTCTCGATGGAGGTAATACCCTCGTCTGCTTGATTAATATTGATGATATGGGTAATACAAGAGTAGATCTACCACGAGATCAATGAGGCTAAACCCTAGAAGCTAGCCTATGGTATGATTGTTGAGATGTAATGTTGTCCTACGGACTCGGCCCTCCGGTTTATATAGACCGGAGGCTAGGGTTACACAGTCGGTTACAATGGTAGGAGATCTACATATCCGTGTTGCCAAGCTTGCCTTCCACGCCAAGAAAGTACCTTCGGACACGAGCGAGTCTTCAATCTTCTATCTTCGTGATCAGGAGTCCGGCGGATATCGATAGTCCGGCTGTCCGGACACCCCTAGTCGAGACTCCCTCGGTAGCCCTGAACCGGTCTTCAATGGCGATAAGTCCGGCGTGCATAATGTTCGGCATTGCAAGGCGGGTTCCTCCCTTGAATAATCCGGAGAAGATAATGAACACCGGGATAGTGTCGGCTCTGCAAAATAATTTCCACATTCGAACATAGAGAGAATAAAACATATACACCGATCCAATCTACTGACGTATTATGCAGCATGACATCACACCGTAGCCAAGCCTTCGTTTTAATTGTTTTTACTATTCCACCTCAGCACGTTTTAGCGAAGCGGCTTCCTTGGCACGTCCTATCGAAGCAGAGATCGTGTTCCCTTTTATTCCGGGATCCTCATCAATACGTGCGTGGGTAACCCAACGTTCCGTCGCCCGCCTCCTCTATCAAGGGAATCTCAAGCGGTCACGGAGGCGGCCCTTGGTATTATTTCCCCTTTATAAGAGGACCAAGGCCTGTCCTTGTCTCTTAACCTCGCATCGAATCTTTCCTCTGCTCCCAATTCCAACACTAAGAGCTTGGACTCGGCGCCGGATCCATAGCAATGTCGGCTCCGACCTCGGGGCGGTGGGTGCCCTCCTCCGTCACGGAGGAGGACATAATGAAGTTGCGTGAGGCCAAGTGCACAGCCTCTGAAGTCTCGCCACAGGTTGCTGCCCACTGGGCAGGCCGTGCCAACTCCGAGCCCGGCCGAATGTGTCATTTCGCATCCCACCTCCGTCGAGATTAGGCTTCCGACGGATCCTTTCGTGAGGGGGCTACTGTTCTCTCTGGGCTGGACTTGACGACTTGGCTCCGAGTCCATCCTCCATATCTCGCATTCATTATTGTCTGCGAAGCCTTCCTCCGCGTCATTCCCCACTTTGGCTGTGGCTGAAAACATTCAAGGTGGGCGAAGATGATCGGGGCGTCGAGCTGAGTGTGGCGAGGCGACCATAAGCAAAATGGTCGATGCCCGTGGCTCGAAGTTCCTTCCAAGAGGAACAGGGATTGTGGCAGCGGAGTGGTTCTACATCACCGCTCAAGGCGACAAGCAAAAGCCACCGCCCTCCTTCCGCCGGGACCTCCTGACAAGCGATGTCGTGTGCCATATAACGCCCGAGACCGATGCTCCAGAAGACTTCCAGTTTTTCCGAGATTCGTCGTGTGATTTATTTGTTTGATGCATTCATCATTGCATCATTTGCATTGCATCATGTCATCATGCCATCTTGTGTTGCATTTGGGTCATATCAAGTATAGCTTCGTGCTTGCCATGTTGCATTTTGTCATTCATGTTGTTTTTCGTGAGCATCTTGTGCGTACCCTTGTCACCTCTTCAAACCATGCACCATCTTCCCCTCCCTCCTTCTTCTTTCTTCCATTGTTGCAAGTGACTTTTTCTCCTCCATAAATGTCTAATATTTTCCTATAAATATTAGACCATGTCCTAAACCTCTGTCCAAAGTCATGACATTTTGAGTTGATTTGGTTGGGTTCAAAAATGGCTCAAGTTTGAATTTAATTCAAACTTGAATTATTTTCTATCCTTAAAATGCCCAAACCAATTTATTCAAATCCTGCACAAATTACGGACTCAATGATATGTTCATATCTCTCACAACCCTCTCCAAATTCCTCTGTGGTTTTGCTCTTTTATTTCTGTTTGAAGAAATATAAAAGATCAGCAGCTAGGCCCTTTGTCATTGGGCCTCTGCCATTTTTTTTTTTTCTCTCCTTGGGCGGCCTCCCGGGCCCGGCCGCCCCTCCCAGCCCGCAGCCTGCCCTTAACCCTAGCAGGCTCTCTCCCTCTCGTCCCTCCCTCGCGCCGCCACACGCGCCGCCCGAGAGGCGCATCGATCCATCGCCGATCCCTTACGCCTCCTCCATGGCGCCTCCATCTCCCTCATGGCGCCTCCATCCTCTGCGCCTCATCTCCCCTCGTTCCTGTGTGCCGCCGCACCACCATCGCCATCGGAGAGGCACTGCTCGATCCCCTCAACCCCGCGCCTCTCCACCTCCTCGCGCGCGACCCCGCGCCTCTCCACCTCCTCGCCGGCCGGCCACAGCTCGCCGCGCCCTGCTTCTCCTCTCCTCGCGGCGCTCCCGGGCTCCCGTAGGTCCCGCTGTCGCCTCCCCAAGATCGAGCCAGGAGTGGAGCTCCTGCGCCGGTCCTCTCGCCCGGCTTGCCGCCTCCACGCCTCTGCCGCTGCCGAGCCCGGCCGCCGTCTTGGCTCGGCGCCTCCGCCTGCCGTCGCCGTGCCGAGGACCTCTTCGCCTGCCTCGACCCTGCCTCGCCGGCGCTGCCTTGCTGGAGCGCTCGCCGCGCTAAGTCCTCGCCCGCTGGCCTCCCCTGCGCCCGTCTTTCCCGAGCCAGGAGCCTCGTTTGAACGCCGGCCCCACTTTATCTTGCTGCTGTTCCGCCGTCGACCTCCGAAGAACAGGGTTTTGCCGAGTACCCCTTCGTTTTGTCAAGACCATCAAGTCCGTCGGCGACAAGTGCGCGACTACACGAGGAGTGTACCAAGTACCCCGCCGGATCGCCAAGTACCACGACGAGCGTGTACCATTACCGTCGACCGAGAAGACCCGTGGACTCAAGCTCCTTGTGGTGACCCGAACATCTCGAAACATGAGCGTCAAGCGTGTACCACTACGCCGCCCGAACATCTCTGACGGCTACGGCGACCGCCAAGACCCGTGCACGACTACGGCCGTGAGCGTCTACTTCCACTACCGTCGCGAGTACCTCTCGTCGTCATGTACAACTACTTCCACGGCGTCCGTGAGCGACTACTTCCCTCTCGAACTCGATCCGCCCGAAATGCGCGCGAAGGTATAACCCGAGAGCGACCGCGATGAGATGCACCGTTTTCCACTGCGTCCGTTTGTCACTCGTTTCCATGCCACCGACACGTGGGAACCGGTATCGGGATCACCCACCATCTTTTGCATCACACGCTCACCCCACTTTCTTTTGCACCGACATCTCGAGGTTGTCGGATCACGAAATATTGCCGTGGCGCCATTTCCGTTCGCCGCCGTGGCACCCTTTTCGTTTCGTTGCCGTGGCACCATTTTCGTTATTGTTGCCGTGGCACCCTTTCATTCCATACGATGACAAATGCTTCATAACATGCTCATGTCAGCGTTTTCATAAAATTGCATAATACTTGCATATGACATCCGCATCATATAACAACAATTAAAATGCTTAAAATTGTTGTTGCTTTAAATTGCTAAATGCATATGGGGATTTACCGGATTTGTTGTTTTTATATCCGGCCCCATTTAAATTGTTTAGATGGTATAGTTTTTGTTATGCTTCACCCCTTGCCATGTTAATCAACATTTAATATTGTTAAGTAGCTTATAACGAGAGAGAACTAAATAATTGATGTGGTGTTCCGTCAATATGCAACTCCGTTGCATATTGAGCTCCACTTAACTTGTAGTATTGTTTGTGCACTTTGCCATGCCATGCCTCATTAAACCGGACATGCATCATACTTGTTTGTGCATCATGCTATGCTTATGTGATGGTTGTTTACTATGTTGTTTGCTTCTTTCCGGGTTGCTTCTCTTGCTAGCTTCGGTTTCGTTCCGGAGTTGTGAGGATTCGTTCGACTACGTCCTTTTGTCTTCTTCATGGACTCGTTCTTCTTCCTTGCGGGATCTCAGGCAAGATGATCATACCCTCGAAATCACTACTATCTTTGCTATGCTAGTTTGCTCGCTCTTTTGCTATGCCAATGCTACGATGCCTACCATTTGCTTGTCAGCCTCCCAAATTGCCATGTCAAACCCCTAACCTTTGACACCTTTCCTATGCAAACCGTTGTTTGGCTATGTTACCGCTTTGCTCAGCCCCTCTTATAGCGTTGGTAGTTGCAGGTGAAGATTGAAGATTGTTCCTTGTTGGAACATGAAGATGTTGTTCCTTGTTGGAACATG
Organism: Aegilops speltoides; assembly: GCA_021437245.1. Classification (NCBI taxonomy): domain Eukaryota; kingdom Viridiplantae; phylum Streptophyta; class Magnoliopsida; order Poales; family Poaceae; genus Aegilops; species Aegilops speltoides. The sequence continues at coordinate 413,926,145 of CM038147.1, read as the reverse complement.
TTTACTTGTTGGGATATCACAATATATCTTATTTAATTAATGCATCTATATACTTGGTAAAGGGTGGAAGGCTCGGCCTTATGCAGTGTTTTGTTCCACTCTTGCCGCCTAGTTTCCGTCATATCGGTGTTATGTTCCCGGATTTTGCGTCCCTTACGGTTGGGCTATAATGGGAACCCCTTGACGATTCGCCTTAAGTAAAGCTTCTCCAGCAATGCCCAACATTGGTTTTACCATTCGCCTCACCTAGCCTTTTTTTTCCCTTGGGTTCTGCAGACTCAAGGGTCATCTTTATTTAACCCCGGGCGGTGCTCCTCACGAGTGTTGGTCCGAACCGAGCTACTGCGGGGCCACCTCGGGAAACTTGAGGTTGGTTTTACTCGTAGCTAGTCTCATCTGAGTGTGCCACGAGAAAGAGATATGTGCAGCTCCTATCGGGATATGTCGGCACATTAGGCGGTGTTGCTGGTTTAGTTTTACCTGTCGAAATGTCTTGTTGTGCGGGATACCGAGTCGATCGGAGTGTCTTGGGTGGAGGTCTATTCCTCTGTTGACCGTGAGAGCTTGTCATGGGCTAAGTTGGGACACCCTGCAGGGATTTGATCTTTCAAAGCCGTGCCGCGGTTATGTGGCAGATGGGAATTTGTTAACGTCCGGTTGTAGAAGACCTGAAGTTGACCTTAATTAAAATACATCAACCGTGTGTGTAACCGTGATGGTCTCTTTCCGTGGTCAGGGAAGTGAACTCTGATGTTGGAGTTATGCTTGGCGTGAGGTTGCTATAGGATCACTTCTTGATCATACTTTTATCGACCGTGCTTTGCCTTCTCTTCTCGCTCTCATTTGCGTATGTTAGCCACCATATATGCTAGTAAACTGCTGCAGCTCCACCTCATGCCTTTACCTTACCTATAAGCTTAAATAGTCTTGATCTCGGGTGCGAGATGCTTTGAGTCCCGTGGCTCACGGATACTTCAAAACCAGTTTGCGGTGCCTATGTTACCCGAAAGCGGTGGCGCAATCAAGCTCAAGGAGGAGCTCGATGAAGATCTTGCCATTTTGTTGTTTCGTTCTAGTTGATCGATAGTGGAGCCTAGTTGGGGTCGATCGAGGACCGTTTATCGCATTTGGGGTTCTTCTTTTATTTTGGTTCCGTAGTCGGACCTTGATTGTATCTGTATGATGTAATGCTTTATTCATGTAATTGTGTGAAGTGGCGATTGTAAGCCAACTATGTATCTCTTTCCTTATGTATTACATGGGTTGTGTGAAGATTACCTCACTTGCGACATTGCTTTCAATGCGGTTATGCCTCTAAGTCGTGCTTGACCGTGGGAGATATAGCCGCATCGAGGCGTTACAAGTTGGTAATCGAGCCTTCCCGACCTTAGGAGCCCCCCTTTGCTTGATCGTTTTTAGTGGCGAGTTGTGTCTAGAAAAATGTTTTGAGTCATTTAGGATTATATATATCGGAGAGTTTAGGAATTCTTTTTACTCCCAGTCCTTGACCTTACGGTGAGGTATCTGACGTAGAGTTTTGACTCTTCTCTTCTCAAATTTCACTAAATTTTTTTTAGGATCACGCGGGTATCTTGGAATCGTTCAGATGGTTTTATGATGACAACATTGTCTTGGTGCCTCGACATTTAGGGGTTGTGGCGGTGTCGGGGAGTTGAGCTCGAGGTGTTGTCGTCATAATTTTATCGTTGCAGTTGGAATACGAGTTTAATGCGCCGACATCGAAAATCTCTTTTATGCGATTGTTGGTGAGATAACCCGCTAACCCGATCTTGAGGTGAGTACGGGAGTATTGCCATGACTTCGTATAACGGATGCTTTTGAAGGTTGAGGTGAAGCGATTCGAAGGTTTCTTGGTTATGTGTTGACGGATGGATCTGTTGGATGTAGGGATTGTTAGTTTGGGTGAGATATATATTGCTCCCTGTATCCCCAACACCAGTTGCATAACCCGAAAGTTTGGGAGTTTTATAGGTGGGAATTCAAGTAGCTCTTAGGATATCTTTCGGCGGATGTATGATATGAAATTGGGGTTCGGCGTCTAGTGGTCCGCCTATTCACGGTTGGTTTCTGATGGTCTCGTTGTGTCTTAAAGAGTCCTTGGCTATGCCGACTTCGGGGGCTTTCGTATGTCATGTGCCTTGCCTTGTACATGATGGTGCTTTGTCTGATTGAGCCCGTGTAGGCCCCACCACGAAAACTTGGACGAAATCTCTATCATATGTTTGTTCGGCTTATTACGCAAGCCAATCCTTTGTTTTGTGTTATTTGTGGTATTCGAGTTGCTTGATGTCAAGCTGTTGAATCCATACCTTTCCTAAGCGGTGTTCTCATATTGCTATGTGAATACCAATCCTTCTTGATCATTGAGGTTGTCGTGCCAACTCCTTTCCAACTGGTGTGCTTCTCTTCAAGTGGATCCCATCATTTTTCCCATCCGAAAGATAAATTCTAAGTTTTCTCAACGGTGTTTGTTTCATCCGTCTCCAAGTTGCCTTTGTTTTTCCGCCCACCCACCCTTTTTCCTCAAGGACTAAGATTTCTTTATCATGTATCCTTTTATTTGTGCGAAGTATCTTCATTCTTTTCTTTCAAATGTTCTTACCGGTGGTTCTCAAGAAGATGTTCTACTAGTTCATCATTCTTCGTTCTTTTTCTTCTCGGTGGTTTCAATTCGAGCTTTGTTCATCATATTCCTTCCTCATTTCTAATGCTTTCTCATGCCGGTGCACCTCATTATCATTCTACTTCTCGCTATTTGTTATTCCGGAGTGCTCAAGATATCTCGAAGATTCGTGTTTCCACTCTGCATTCGTTCAAGCTCTTTGAGATTGGTATCTCATTCAAGTCATTTAATTCAACCGGTGCAACATCTCTTTTAAATCTTTTCAACGGTGTTCTCTCGAGTGGGCCCTAACCCACAGGTCTTTTCCCAGGATCTTACCTGACTCTTCTAATTATTCCGGAGCTATCCCAAATTCTTTTCAAGTTTGACGTAAGAATGAGTTATCATCAGTCAAATGCTTTTCTCCAAGATCTTTCAAATTCTTTTCATAGTTGGCTCAACCTCTTCGCTTTTGATTCTTCCGATGTGCCTCAATAATTCTTGGTGGTGTTTCTCGTTGTCATTCTCATCATTTGAAGACCGAAGAAGAGTTTCTCTTTAATCTTGCTCTATTCTCTTCAAGATTCATAGTTCTAGTTTGATGCCATCCTCTCACAATTGTTTTCGATCGTGAGAATCTTTTTCACCCATCAGGAGATATTCAAGAGTCTTCTCAGTTGGTCATCCGGAGTCCATCAATTCAGGTTTATGCATTCTCAGCTGTCAGTTATCATTCTCCTACGGTGCATCAATCGAATATCCTCTAATCAGTTCTTGATCTCTTTGTTTCTCATGTATCTAGTTTGTCTCAAGCACCTTCGTTCATTTGCTAATTCTTACCGGTGATGCACCCTACTTCGATCATTTTCAATTCTTACGGTGGTTCTTTCAAGATCTCTCTTTCTTTGTTATCATATCAATTCATTCGTTCTTTCCTATCCTACCGGTGGTTCGTTGAAGACCTTCTCAAGTTTACGCTATATCTCTTTTAATCCTTTCTGCGAGAATAAGTAGTATGCAAAATCCGTTGGTTGTCATCAATTTAAATTGGTGAAGGATAAGCATAATAGAATTCTTGTTCTTGTTTCATCCAAGTGATTAATGCCTTCTTTCGGAGTTTCTTCATGATGAATAAATTCTTGGTTTCAATTAATCATCCTTCTTTTCCGGAGTTCCAAGTTTTCCGCATTATCATCACGGAGACCCATCTAAATCATTGCAAGGCTTCACATTGTGTTTTCAACTTTCCTTTCGTTTGATCATTCTTTTATTACCGGAGTTCTTCATGGAGGCTCTACATGACGGTGCATCAAGGATTCCTTTCATTCTCGATTTGTTCTTCAAGTTTTCTCTTGAAGTTATGATCCATCAAGCTATACTCTAAAATAAACATGGTGCTCAACACATGTTTTGTTTTGAGGAGTTCAAGCATTAATCATCTTGCATTCCAAAGTGCAATTCTTTCTACAATATTTTGGAGGTGGTATTATGTCATTCTTGATAATTTAACTTCATGTTTCATGATTCTTATTGTTGTCAAGAATGAGGTATGTTAAATCCATCAATCTCTTCTTTGGAGTTATCTTGGTATAGATTTCACCTAAAGCCTCTCCTAAGGAATGTTGCTATTTGTGGTGTTTATCTATCGTCCAAGTTGTCTCTCTATCACCTCGGTGGAAGAAGCTTTCATCTCTTTGGTGCTCTCAATCAAATCAATTGTTTCCATTAGTGGCCGGTTGTCACCTCATCATTTCGAGATGTTTGCCATAAGCCCACAACAAGCTTGTGCTTCTAGTTGTTGATTTTTCCAACAACTCCGTTTGATTCTTCTTTGCAAGGATGCCTTCCAAGATCATTGGTGGCAGAAGTTGGCATTTTCTTCCCCATCCTTTTATTCCAATGATCTAACTTCTATTCTTTCATTACGGAGGCATTGTGATGTTGCTCTCTTCACTCATCATCTCGTATTGTGAGGATCGTGTTCTTTTCTGGCTTATCCATTTAACCGGAGTGTTGTATCATCTCTTCAGCATCTTTTCATCTCATCAAGTTTTCCTTCTTTCAGTCGGAGTGCTGCCCAAATTATATCAATCTTATTCCTTCTCTATCTAGTTTTAACCGGAGTGGTTTCAATGTCTATCTTATACCTAAACCTCTTGGTTCTCATCATATTCCTTGTTCCTCTTGTCTAACGGATTGTTTGCAATCTCGTTCATCTCTGTTGTTACTATTTCTTTTAAATTGCTCAACCTCTCAAGGTTCGTGGTTTCACTCATTTCTCAAAGAAGCAACTTAGTTTTACCTCTTCTTTTTCTCTTCCGTTTTCCCTCGGTGCCATTCTAGATCTCGGGGCGAGATCCTCTCATAGTGGTGGAGTGTTGTAGCGCCGAGATCGATGCTCGAAGACTTCGAGTTTTTCGAGATTAAATCGTGTGATTTATTTGTTTGATGCATTCATCATTGCATCATTTGCATTGCATCATGTCATCATGCCATCTTGTGTTGCATTTGGGTCATATCAAGTATAGCTTCGTGCTTGCCATGTTGCATTTTGTCATTCATGTTGTTTTCCGTGAGCATCTTGTGCGTACCCTTGTCACCTCTTCAAACCATGCACCATCTTCCCCTCCCTCCTTCTTCTTTCTTCCATTGTTGCAAGTGACTTTTTCTCCTCCATAAATGTCTAATATTTTCCTATAAATATTAGACCATGTCCTAAACCTCTCTGTCCAAAGTCATGACATTTTGAGTTGATTTGGTTGGGTTCAAAAATGGCTCAAGTTTGAATTTAATTCAAACTTGAATTATTTTTCTATCCTTAAAAATGCCCAAACCAATTTATTCAAATCCTGCACAAATTCTGGACTCCAATGATATGTTCATATCTCTCACAACCCTCTCCAAATTCCTCTGTGGTTTTGCTCTTTTATTTACATTTGAAGAAATATAAAAGATCGGCAGACTAGGCCCTTTATCGGCCCAGGCCTCTGCCATTTTTTTTCTCTCCTTTGGGCGGCCTCCCGGGCCCGGCCGCCCGGCCTCCCAGCCCGCCTGCTCTTAACCCTAGCCGGGCTCTCTCCTCTCGTCCTCCCTCGCGCCGCCACCATCGCGCCGCCCGAGAGAGCGCTTATCGACCCATCGCCGATCCTTACGCCTCCTCCATGGCGCCTCCATCTCCCTCCCATGGCGCCTCCATCCTCTGCGCCTCATCTCCCTCGTTCCTGTGTGCCGCCCTCACAGCCATCGCCAGGAGAGCCTGCTCGATCCCCTCAACCCGCGCCTCTCCACCTCCTCGCGCGCGACCCGCGCCTCTCCACCTCCTCGCCCGGCGGCCGCTCGCCGCGCCCTGCTTCTCCTCTCCTCGCAGCGCTCCCTTGGCCCCGAGTCAGCGCCGTCGCCTCCCCCGCATCGAGCCGGGGTGGAGCTCCTGCGCCGGTCCTCTCGCCCGGCTTGCCGCCTCACGCCTCTGCCGCCCGGCCCGCCGCCGTCTTGGCTCCCGGCGCCTCCGCCCTGCCGTCACCGTGCAGACCTCTTCGCCTGCCTCGACCCTGCCTGCGCCCGGCGCTGCCTTGCTGGGCGCTCCGCCGCGCCAAGTCCTCGCCGCTGGCCTCCCCTGCGCCCGTCTTTCCCGAGCCAGGAGCCTCGTTTGAACGCCGGCCCCACTTTGTCTTGCTGCTGTTCCGCCGTCGACCTCCGAAGAACAGGGTTTTGCCGAGTACCCCTTCGTTTTGTCAAGACCATCAAGTCCGTCGACGACAAGTGCACGACTACGAGGAGTGTACCAAGTACCCCTTCGGATCGCCAAGTACCACGACGAACGTGTACCATTACCGTCGACCCGAGAAGACCCCGTGGACTCAAGCTCCTTGTGGTGACCCCGAACATCTACGAAACATGAACGTCAAACGTGTACCACTACCGCCGCCCGAACATCTACGAACGGCTACACGACGACCCGCCAAGACCCGTGCACGACTACGGCCGTGAACGTCTACTTCCACTACCGTCGCGAGTACCTCTACGTCGTCATGTACAACTACTTCCACGATGTCCGTGAGCGACTACTTCCCTCTCGAACTCGATCCGCCCGAAATGCGCGCGAAGGTATAACCCGGAGCGACCGCGATGAGATGCACCGTTTTCACTGCGTCCGTTTGTCACTCGTTTCCATGCCACCGACACGTGGGAACCCGGTATCCGGGATCACCCCACCATCTTTTGCATCACACGCTCACCCACACTTTCTTTTGCACCGACATCTCGAGGAGTTGTCGGATCACCGAAATGTTGCCGTGGCACCATTTCCGTTTCGCCGCCGTGGCACCCTTTTCGTTTCGTTGCCGTGGCACCATTTTCGTTATTGTTGCCGTGGCACCCCTTTCATTCCCGCCACGATGACAAATGCTTCATAACATGCTCATGTCAACGTTTTCATAAAAATTGCATAATACTTGCATATGACATCCGCATCATATAACAACAATTAAAATGCTTAAAATTGTTGTTGCTTTAAATTGCTAAATGCATATGGGGATTTACCGGATTTGTTGTTTTTATATCCGGCCCCATTTAAATTGTTTAGATGGTATAGTTTTTGTTATGCTTCACCCCTTGCCATGTTAATCAACATTTAATATTGTTAAGTAGCTTATAACGAGAGAGAACTAAATAATTGATGTGGTGTTCCGTCAATATGCAACTCCGTTGCATATTGAGCTCCACTTAACTTGTAGTATTGTTTGTGCACTTTGCCATGCCATGCCTCATTAAACCGGACATGCATCATACTTGTTTGTGCATCATGCTATGCTTATGTGATGGTTGTTTACTATGTTGTTTGCTTCTTTCGGGTTGCTTCTCTTGCTAGCCGGTTTCGTTCGGAGTTGTGAGGATTCGTTCGACTCGTCCTTTTGTCTTCTTCATGGACTCGTTCTTCTTCCTTGCGGGATCTCAGGCAAGATGATCATACCCTCGAAATCACTACTATCTTTGCTATGCTAGTTTGCTCGCTCTTTTGCTATGCCAATGCTACGATGCCTACCATTTGCTTGTCAGCCTCCCAAATTGCCATGTCAAACCCCTAACCTTTGACACCTTTCCTATGCAAACCGTTGTTTGGCTATGTTACCGCTTTGCTCAGCCCCTCTTATAGCGTTGATAGTTGCAGGTGAAGATTGAAGATTGTTCCTTGTTGGAACATGAAGATGTTGTTCCTTGTTGGAACATGTTTACTTGTTGGGATATCACAATATATCTTATTTAATTAATGCATCTATATACTTGGTAAAGGGTGGAAGGCTCGGCCTTATGCAGTGTTTTGTTCCACTCTTGCCGCCCTAGTTTCCGTCATATCGGTGTTATGTTCCCGGATTTTGCGTCCCTTACGGTTGGGCTATAATGGGAACCCCTTGATAGTTCGCCTTAAGTAAAGCTTCTCCGGCAATGCCCAACATTGGTTTTACCATTCGCCTCACCTAGCCTTTTTTTTTTCCCTTGGGTTCTGCAGACTCAAGGGTCATCTTTATTTAACCCCGGGCGGTGCTCCTCGAGTGTTGGTCGAACCGAGCTACTCTGGGGCCACCTCGGGAAACTTGAGGTTGTTTTTACTCGTAGCTAGTCTCATCTGAGTGTGCCACGAGAAAGAGATATGTGCAGCTCCTATCGGGATATGTCGGCACATTCGGGCGGTGTTGCTGGTTTAGTTTTACCTGTCGAAATGTCTTGTTGTACGGGATACCGAGTCGATCGGAGTGTCTTGGGTGGAGGTCTATTCCTCCGTTGACCGTGAGAGCTTGTCATGGCCTAAGTTGGGACACCCTGCAGGGATTTGATCTTTCAAAGCCGTGCCCGCGGTTATGTGGCAGATGGGAATTTGTTAACGTCCGGTTGTAGAAGACCTGAAGTTGACCTTAATTAAAATACATCAACCGTGTGTGTAACCGTGATGGTCTCTTTCCGTGAGTCCGGAAGTGAACTCTGATGTTGGAGTTATGCTTGGCGTGAGGTTGCTATAGGATCACTTCTTGATCATACTTTTATCGACCGTGCTTTGCCTTCTCTTCTCGCTCTCATTTGCGTATGTTAGCCACCATATATGCTAGTCGCTTGCTGCAGCTCCACCTCATGCCTTTACCTTACCTATAAGCTTAAATAGTCTTGATCTCGCGGGTGCGAGATTGCTGAATCCCGTGGCTCACGGATACTTCAAAACCAGTTTGCGGTGCCTATGTTACCAAGCGGTGGCGCAATCAAGCTCAAGGAGGAGCTCGATGAAGATCTTGCCATTTTGTTGTTTCGTTCTAGTTGATCGATGAGTGGAGCCCGGTTAGGGTCGATCGAGGACCGTTTGTCGCATTTGGGGTTCTTCTTTTATTTTGGTTCCGTAGTCGGACCTTGATTGTATCTGTATGATGTAATGCTTTATTCATGTAATTGTGTGAAGTGGCGATTGTAAGCCAACTATGTATCTCTTTCCCTTATGTATTACATGGGTTGTGTGAAGATTACCTCACTTGCGACATTGCTTTCAATGCGGTTATGCCTCTAAGTCGTGCCGACCGTGGGAGATATAGCCGCATCGAGGCGTTACATGCCAACCAGCGGCTCAAGCGGGGGCCGTCCAGGGCGTGCCCGCGCTGCGAGGCGGATTCGGGACCTCCGAACAAGGGAGATCGATCTGGTCAAGGTGATGCAGTTATGCTAACTAGGCACCTCCTACCACGCAAGCGTCGTCCTCTCCGTTTATGGGAGTTCAATGCGGAGGGACCTCGTATCCTCCAGCATTTCATGGGGCGACACCCTGGAGATGTCTGAGCTGTTCTTGGACCGCAAGTGGCGTGTCGGATTCGGCCGAGATGCGGGACTAAGCGCGATCGTCCGGATACTCGAGTAAATAGCTCGAGCCGGACATCCTGCTTGTATGCCTTTCAAAGATCATCTCCTAACCCTTTTATTCTTTACAAGAATGGGTGGCGCGATCAAGGCTGATTAGGTGTCCGGCCCCCATCCGAGACATGACTTGGAGCCGTCTTTGGTCGAGAATGTTGGAGGCCGCACCCACGAAGAGGCGATGGGGAGATAAAGGCTAATACTTCGTCCAAAGAGGCGAAGAGGAGAGGACCAAGGATGCCTCCTTCGGAGGGAAAGAGGACCGCCCGAAGATCCGGAGGTTAAAGCCCCTAGCGTGGGAAGAAATCCTCACCGGGGTCCGGCGTCGGAGAGAATCGGACGCGCAATCATCGCCCAAGGACCAGCCCTCCAGCGAGCCGTGAGTATGAAAGAAGAAGTTAAATAAGAAAGTACCTTCGTTTTATGCTTACATGAGTATCGAAATATTTATATCGCGATTCGGATCTGCGGCCGTCTCGAGATGAGTTAGTCCTCGGGATCTTCTTAGGAGATGATGGAAGCGTCGCCTCCGTCCGACGCGCCGCCAGATGAGGCAAAGCGAGCGAAGTGTAAATCACGGGCGTCCCCAGTCCGGAGGGTCGAAGAGTTCAACACCCACGAGAACCGGCCGGAGGCGAAGAGTTTGCTTGAGAGGCGTCCATTTCAAAAGATCACCGCGCGTTAATGCGTCACGGTGTTTGGAAGGATTTCGTCCGTAAAGCGGATTGCGCGATCTGCCATGAGCTTGCTAGCGGGATTTAAGGTATCTTGAAAATAAGCGTACCCTTTGCTTTTAACATTTGGGCATATAAAGATGCACCTGTATAGATAGTAGCCCACGTGACTCGGTAGGTTGTCGAAGGCGACAGCGTCGAGGATCGAAAATCTAAATATCTCGGGTAATAAATATCGCCGTCTTGATCTGGTGGCGGATAGTCAAGGGCCGGCCGGATGATCGATTCTTGAACTGAATCGGCAAGCTGGACATGGCGGAATCTTGACATAGCACTTGTCAATCAGCGACTTGCGAGTCGCAAGGTAAATAAATTCTCCATAGCTGTTTTATTGAGTGGGTTAAAGCCCTCCTCGATAAGTTATGTCTTTGTTTATCTGAGCAGTCTTTGCTGCTTGTGGAGAGACTTGAACGAGCTTGCACAAGCTAAGGAACAAGCCGAAGGAGTGATCGGTTGCGCGAGGGAGGCGAGGAGTTGAAGGCGAAAAGGCTGCGCCTTGCCTAAGCAGGCGGAGGTGGCGGATTGGCCAAGAAATTAAAGGATGCTACCGACCGTGGCGAGGCTCTTGAAAAGGCGCCTATTGGGCGGAAGACACGAAGAAGGCCACCCCGAGACCAAGGATGCCCGCTCTGCAATGCGGGCTATGAAGGAGGAGCTGTGCGGAGAAATCATGGTGGCAGGCCGTTTCTCATCGTCGCCGGTTTATGGATGCCAAGTATGCCCAATTTGAAAAGCGGTGGAGTTGGAGGATCCTACATGGACTTGGCTGCGAGTCTGGTGACGCCGTTAAGCACTTCCGGAGCGGGGGATCACGAGGTGGAAGAGTTATATTGGACTCAATTCCACAGTCCGGATCGTCCTCTTCATTTGTCGGACGGGTTGGCGAATGGGCGAACTGAATAGACTGTCGGGCTGGCTATGGTCGACATCGTGGCCCATGTGTGGCGAGAGAGGTCCAAAACAGCGCGTTATTTTGGCCTCTTGCAGCGGTTCCTTGGGCGGTCTTTGCATGTCAAGGAGATAAGCGGTCGGCCTGCATAGAAGCGTAGCGGATGGCTCTGGCCCGTGTAAAAACCTGATGTCCGGAGATGGATGCCACCGCTATTCTTTGCCCGAGGTTGGATGGGAACGGCTTCTGCGAACATTATTTCGGGAAGTTATGTCGTCGCTCGTATAATAGAGTTGCGATGCTTTCGAAGAATGTAACGTTCAATTGAGCGCATTAACTTGTTTATGAATGATTATAGTATGAATGCTTTTTATACTTGTGCTTCCAAGTAATAGTACTTCTCCTTGCGGCCGTTTAAGTATACTTGTGTATAACTTTGAAAGATGCGATCTTGACTTGACCCCCATGCACAAGTCTTTGGGGTGTTATAAGCGCTTTTCACACTTTAATCCGGCGTCTCGGTCTGTTATAAGGAGGTGGTAGCGTAGCGAACGAGGCAATCCGGACTATAATGCTTTATCTCTTTCACTTAGCCAATGGAGCTCGAGGGTGGGGCTACGACATAGCCCCTAATGGCACCGCACATCTCCGGATTCGAGTGCGTATGTGCTGACAGGAAGCGGCCCTTCGTGAAAGCGAAATTCTAAACATTCCGTAGTCAATCAAGTGGTGACGGACTCGTTGTATCATCATGATCGAGTTTTGGCTTTCTCTCTTGAGGTGCTCACCCACCGAGCTGGGGCACAATCTTGATAGTTCTCCGGTGCCGCGTTAGCGGATGATCTGGAACATAAGGCTGCAAAACACGGGGCGGGCAAACCCAACATTTGACCAAAGACATGATTCGGAGCTGATGCATATAGTGCCCAACTTGAGGCGCCGAACACTCCTGAGGTGTTGGACTTTATGATAACAGGCAGACTTATACCCTAAGCCCCTTATGTCAGTGCGGGCATTGTCTTCGACGGCCAATGCCAAAGCGTCGGGCTCCGCCTCAGCTATAGGAAGAAGCGAGGCCGATTTAGCAACAAGAGAGCGGTAATAAAAAGGTCTACGAGGGTCTTAATCTGAAAAGAATCCTTCGACGGGTCCCTCTTGCGTCTGCGCTGTGTCTCCGTTGTGCCGTTATCACGGGCCGAATGCATACGTTGTTCATCTGTAGAAAAGAGAGGAACATTTCAAAAACAGTTCGTGCGAAAACAATGCAAAGAATAAGCGTAAATAATTAAGGTTAGGTTTATATGAAACCGGTGTTAGTCGTGCGCGCAGCCCCTTGTGAAAGGGTATGCGGCTAGGGAGCCCCTAGCCTGCTTAGTCCGGATTCGTCTATCCGAATCCGGGGTCTTTAGTGACCCTCGCCTTTGAAATGGTGCCATGTGGACCGGGCATCTTAAGTGTAAGAGGCAGCATGTCGGTATGGCGTTGAAGCGGACAAAAGCCTTTCGTCCTAATAGTGCTTGATGTTCACTTTTAAATGGGGCGATATGGAAAATTAACTTTTCTCGTCGGAAATTTTTCGGTGATCGAACACGACTTGAGTAATATCGAGCCTGTGCACTTGGCGTAAGGGCGGGCGTAACTCCTTTGAAGGAAGTGCGGCTGTGTCGAATTTTGGTAGGGTCTATCCCCATCCAAGCGGATTGTATTTGAATATAGCAGGTTTAAGTCACTGCCTCCGTCCATTAGGGCGTTTGTGAATTGTAGTCCGTCTATTATCGGATTCAATATTAGGGAGTCCGTCCGTGGTTGAACACTTTTGGAATAATCCGGTGGTCGAAAGTGATTGCATTGATATCCAATCTCTACGGTTTGTGGGGCGGACCATGCGAAGCTCTTTTTAGAAAGTGCCGCACTATTTTTCCGTATCCTCACATGAAGTGAGTTTTGCTTTGACCCCTTGTGGGAAAGTCTTTTGTTTTCGGTGCCCTCTTGGCGGGGTTTATCTTCTTAAGCTGACGCGTCGAGCCCCTTGCGTTCGGCGTTTAATCGGCGGACTGTTTGAAAACCCAACAATCCCTGTGGGTGTGATTTGCGAGCCTTCCGAAGTCTTGTGGATTTGCAGATCCGACCGAGATTTTGTGTAGGTTAGACAGTTCGTCGCTGTCATCCTTGATGGGTTGAGCTTTATTATTCGGCCGTGAGCTTTTAAATCCGGCGTTGACTGCCGTGCTCTTTGGGCTTTTCTCTTTATTCCGGCGCTGATCTTTTCTGCGCCGTGATTTCCGTTCCATCTCTTATCTCGGGCGTACTTGGGTCATTGGTGCTACTTCTTGCTAACCAGCTGTCCTCTCTCGCAAAAGCGGGTCATGAGGCTTGTTAATGCGGTCATTGTCCTCGGTTTTCTTGACCGAGGTGTACGGCAGCGATTAAGTCTCGGACATTGTGCTTGAAAGCTGCTAAGGCTTGACGTCCGGACGATCGACTATTTGGTTCTTTTGGTGAGGAACCTGTTCCGAATTTCGCGCTAACTCTCGGGCTGTTGAGCTATGTGACTTAGGTAAATGCATCCAGAGGCGGACATTAGTCCTTGAAAGTTTGCTCTAAGCGCTTCCTCGAGCTCTTCCCAACTTCCAGTGTTTTTCGGGAGGCTTTTGAGCCAATGACGAGCTGGCCCTTTGAGTTTGAGGGTAGATATTTTATGGCGTGGAGATCGTCTCCTCGGCCATATGTATATGTAATATATAGTCTTCTATCCAGACTCCGAGTGCTGTTGTTCCATCGTGAGGCTTCTATGTTTATGGGTTTAAACCCTCTTTGGAATTCATGTTCCGGCACTTAAATCTGTGAAGCATAGTGGGTGTGCGGCACCCTTTGCTTATGCGATGCCGTTGTCGTCGGACACTAGCGTGTTCCTTTGCTTATTGGGCCTTTCCTTTTGGGTCCATAGATGGACTGGCAGGGCCATTGGACGGTGGGGGCTTCTGGCCTCTTCGTCGTCTGCAGGGAGCAACTTGCGCTTTGGGTAGCTCTTGGTTGGTGGCTGTTGCCTTGTTTGTCTGCGGTTTTGAGCACTTTGCTCCATCTTATCCGGGCGCGTCTTCCGCTGTGTTGAGCTTCCTCTTTTCCTCCTTGGGCTTCTTCTTTGTAGCGATGATCCTGCGTTTGCGAAGATTTTGTTTGGCGGGCTCTTGAGTTAAATCGTCATCGAGCTTGATTCGTCCCGGAGGGAGGTACATGGTTGTCATCCTCAACCTTTTCTTACGCCGCCCTTCGTGAGGCGTACTTCTTCATCCTCTTCGCTGATTCTTCTTTGGAGGGTTTGTCTTGGCACTCTCCGGTGTTATTATCTCCGTGCGGATTCTCCATTCTTCTTTGTGGCGGGATTTAAAGCGGCGCCTTGGCGCTTAGGTTCCTTCTTTAAAGAATCTTCCTCCGCTGCTTTCGCCATCCCCTTCTTTTGGGGTATCCACCATGTAGCGTCATATGATGGCGGCCTTCCGATGTCCGGTGGGCGCTGGGTCGGATCGTCTCGGCATCGTCGTCCATAAGCGTCGATGTCGCCGAATCGTAGTCTAGCATGTCGGTTAGATCCTCGGCGATGGCTACAAAGTGGGTGGTGGGTGGGCTCCAAATTTCTTCGTCGTCCGAACTCCAACCGTCACAGCCATAGTCCGGCCAGATTCTCTGATAGCGAGAGATGCTTCAGAGAATTCAAGATATCACCAAAAGCGAGTGTTGAAAGATGTCGCGTCGGTGAATTCCATAACCGCGCCCAATCTGGTTTAATTGGCAGGCGCGGGAGCCTCGAGTCCGCAAGGAGTCGGCGCCTCGGGATCACGAGTTCGCGGGGACAAGATTGGTATTCGGCTCCATCGCCAGAGATATTGAAGCCCCGGCGGCGTCTATCCACCGACCCTCGTCATGGGCGATTGGCTCGGGCAAGTGGCGGGCGGATTCAAGTCTTGCGCCAAAGCAGCAGGCGGCGGCAGAGCTAGATCATGCCCTTAAATCGCAGTCTGGTGGCGCTTGGCTGTGGCTCGAGTCCGTCGAAGATCGAGTCTCCGCGATCGTCGGCCGTGAAGTTTAGACTTCCAAATCGACTGACGGCCAGGGCGTAGCTTCGATCTGCTCAGATGGCCAAGAGAGTTGGCCCGATGCAAAGCCGCGAATATGAAGATCTGTCGGGAGGAAAGTCTCACCCTGGACAGCATCAAAGGTCGAAGATGCCATCGAGCCTATTGGTGACGACACAGAGGAACTCTCAATGAAAGCACCAATGTCGGTGTCAAAACCGGCGGATCTCGGGTAGGGGTCCCGAACTGTGCGTCTAGGCGGATGGTAACGGAGGCGAGGACACAATGTTTTTACCGAGTTCGGGCCCTCTCGATGGAGGTAATACCCTACGTCTGCTTGATTAATATTGATGATATGGGTAATACAAGAGTAGATCTACCACGAGATCAATGAGGCTAAACCCTAGAAGCTAGCCTATGGTATGATTGTTGAGATGTAATGTTGTCCTACGGACTCTGGCCCTCCGGTTTATATAGACACCGGAGAGGCTAGGGTTACAGTCGGTTACAATGGTAGGAGATCTACATATCCGTATTGCCAAGCTTGCCTTCCACGCCAAGTAAAGTACCTTGGGACACAAGCGGAGTCTTCAATCTTCTATCTTCGTGATGCGGGAGTCCGTGCGGATATTGATAGTTGGCTGTCGGACACCCCCTAGTCCAGGACTCCCTCACTACCTCTTGAGCACTGCATTCGTTTTCCCTTGAAGAGGAAAGGGTGATGCAGCAAAGTAGCATAAGTATTTCCCTCAGTTTTTGAGAACCAAGGTATCAATCCAGTAGGAGGCTACACGCAAGTCCCTCGTACCTACACAAACAAACAAGAAGCTCGCAACCAACGCGATAAAGGGGTTGTCAATCCCTTCACGGCCACTTGCGAAAGTGAGATCTGATAGTGATAATAAGATAAGATAAATATTTTTAGTATTTTTATGATATAGATTCGAAAGTAAAGATTGCAAAATAAAGTAGATCGGAAACTTATATGATGGAAAATAGACCTGGGGGGCATAGGTTTCACTAGTGGCTTCTCTTAAGATAGCATAAGTATTACGGTGGGTGAACAAATTACTGTCGAGCAATTGATAGAAAAGTGCATAGTTATGAGAATATCTAGGCATGATCATGTATATAGGCATCACGTCCGCAACAAGTAGATCGAAACGATTCTGCATCTACTACTATTACTCCACACATCAACCGCTATCCAGCATGCATCTAGAGTATTAAGTTCATAAGAACAAAGTAACGCATTAGGCAAGATGACATGATCTAGAGGGATAAACTCAAGCAATATGATATAAACCCCATGTTTTTATCGTCGATGGAAATAATACAATATGTGCCTTGCTGTCCCTAGCATCCTTTGGGAAAGGACACATAAGGCGAACCCAAAGCTAAGCACTTCTCCCATTGCAAGAAAGATCAATCTAGTAGGCCAAACCAAACTGATAATTCGAAGAGACTTGCAAAGATAACAAATCATACATAAAAGAATTCAGAGGATTTTCAAATATTTCTCATAGATAAACTTGATCATAAACCCACAATTCATTGGATCTCGACAAACATAGCTCAAAAAGAATTACATCGAATAGATCTACAAGAAGATCGAGGAGAACTTTGTATTGAGATTCAAAGAGAGAGAAGAAGCCATCTAGCTAATAACTATGGACACGAAGGTATGTGGTAAACTACTCACAACTCATCGGAGAGACTATGGTGTTGATGTAGAAGCCCTCCGTGATCGATTCCCCCTTCGGCGGAGCGCCGGAAAAGGCTCCAAGATGGGATCTCACGGGTACAGAAGGTTGCGGCGGTGGAAATAGGGTTTCATGGTGCCCCTGGATATTTTCAGGGTATGCAAGTATATATAGGCGAAATAAGTCGGTCAGGGGAGCCACGACCCACGAGGGGCCCACGAGGGTGGGGGGCACGCCCACCCCCTAGGGCGCGCCTCCCTGCCTCGTGGCCGCCTCGTTTGCTTCTTGACGTCCACTCCAAGTCTCCTGGATTGCATTTGTTCCAAAAATATCTCTCCCGAGGTTCCATTCCGTTTGGACTCCATTTGATATTCTTTTTCTGCAAAACACTGAAATAGGCAAAAAAACAGCAATTTGGGTTGGGCCTCTGGTTAATAGGTTAGTCCCAAAAATGATATAAAAGTGTATAGTAAAGCCCATAAACATCCAAAACAGGTAATATAATAGCATGGAACAATCAAAAATTATAGATACGTTGGAGACGTATCACCCTGATCATTGGAGCGCTCTTCATTTCTTCAAGCTCTGCGACAACAACATTTAGCTGTGTCCGGTTTGTTTCGAGCTCCTGGGACAGTGCGATGTTCTTGTCTTTGAGAACCTGCGGTTATAACGATCCTCAAAGCGATTAGTCTCTACCGCTTTAAGTATCGGGGGCTACTGGCACATATCTATTAAATTTTCACAAACTTTCACCTGTATATCCTTCGAGAACAGGCGAGTAACTCTAGTGAGTGCCTCCTGGGCAGCTCGGATATATGTGTCCACGGTGCTGAGGGCGGCAAATTCCTGCTCAGAGAAAGCCGAGGCACGCAGGGTTTCTTTTAGGTGTCGATGATTCAATGCACTCTCCACTTCGGAATTGGTGGTGGATACTTCATCTGAATCTTCATGAGGTGGATGAGTCGGTGCTGCCCCTGTATGAGCCCCCATCATAGTTGATGAGTTCGGCGCCGGATTGGCTGCAGCTCGGCTGGCCGGGATCTTTGGTACGGTTCGCCGTGTACCTCTCCTGAGATGTTAGAAGGGGGAGGAAAATCAAAATTCAGCCTTATGCCCAGGCATGAAGTGAGGAATATACCTCTTTGGTGACGAAAGGGGCTCAGTGGCGCTCCCCGTTTCCTTTTGTTTCGCACGCTCACCCCGCGAGGGTGTTGTCTTCCTTTTGGCCGCCCGTGATTAGGTACGGCTTGCTGAGCGTCGATCCTGTAAAGCACGGTTCAGTGTGGTGGGTGAGATGCGGGCAGAGGTATCTCTCTTTTAG
This sequence comes from Aegilops speltoides, assembly GCA_021437245.1. Lineage (NCBI taxonomy): Eukaryota > Viridiplantae > Streptophyta > Magnoliopsida > Poales > Poaceae > Aegilops > Aegilops speltoides. Next base: position 413,907,911 of record CM038147.1, on the reverse strand, counting down.
AATGATTTCCAAACACTTACCTTAACGGAAGGGTAGAGGTCGGGGTAGTCGGCCACAATGGCTACCTCCGAGCCGTCAAGGCTCGCTTGATAATAGACTCCATCATCAAATTCTACAAATATATTCGGATCCTCATGGAATTCGGGGTCTTCGTTGCGAGCATGGTCTTCTGGCTGACGGGGGGGCAATAGATGTTTTCGACTACCCTTCCTCCATGTTTGCTTAAGGCAACCAGAGTAGTTTGATTAGTCCATCCCAACAATAAGGAAAAATAAATGTTGATAAATGATCAACTTACCCATTTGATGTGGTTGTACATGGAAAAGCCTTCCCGACAGTTCAAGCGGGCGAATTCTTCTTCCTCCCCTTATAAAGGTCGGCCAACATGGCAGGCAAAGCGGCTTGGTTATCCGGACCCTCTCGCCTATAACGAGATGCGTCGTCGTCCCCGTTATAGCACCATGAAGGGGCTACTCTGGATTGGAGAGGTCGGATGCATCGTTTTATCACGATGGCCATGACTTCAACGATGGAGAGTCCGGAATGGGCAAGTAGTCTGAACTTGCTAACCAGTCTCATTACCTCTGCACTGTCCTCCTGCTTGGGGGACCTGGGGCGCCAGTTGAGTAGCTTCTTCAGAGGAGCGCTGGAAAATTTGGGAAGTCCGCGTCGAACCGGGTCTGGAAGGGGAACATCCTCGTTGTAAAACCATTCCGAAGACCATTCTTCGGACCCCCTTTTTGGAGTCCCGATAGGGTAGCCTAATCCGGCTATGTGCCATACTTCGGCGCCACCCACTTCGAATATAGACCCTCCACCTTGATGGCGGGGGATGAGGCAAAAGAACTTTCTCCATAGTTCGAAATGAGCCTCGCAGCCTAAAAACAATTTGTAGAGAGCGACAAAACCAGAGATATGCAGAATAGAACTGTCACGCCCAATATGCGATACTATCCTAAAGAGACTCGAAGGTCCCACCAAGGATAGAACCGCATATTGATACGCTTCTGCAAGGTGGATATCATTACATCAACATTACATAATAGATGGGGGTACATACAAGAGGCATACAATGCCACACGAATACAACATCATCATCAATAAGAGCACCATCCGACTATGGATGAAACACAAACAGAAACTCAAACGACATCCACCCTGCTAGCCCAGGCTGCCGACCTGGAACCTATCCCCTGATTGAAGAAGAAGCAGAAGAAGAACTCCAAAAACAAGCAAACATCGCTCTCGCGTCATGATCATCGCATAAACCTGTACCTGCAACTGTTCTTGTAGTAATCTGTGAGCCACGAGGACTCAGCAATCCCATTACCATGGGTATCAAGACTAGCAAAGCTTAATGGGTAAGGAAGGGGTAAAGTGGTGAGGTTGCAGCGGCGACTAAGCAAGTATGGTGGCTAACATACACAAATAAGAGCGAGAAGAGAAGCAAACGGAACGGTCGTGAAGCTAGCAATGATCAAGAGGTGATCCTGAACTCCTACTTACGTCAAACATAACCCAAAACCGTGTTCACTTCCCGGACTCCGCCGAAAAGAGACCATCACGGCTACACATGCGGTTGATGCATTTTAATTTAAATCTGGTGTCAAGTTATCTACAACCGTACATTAACAAATTCCCATCTGCCACATAACCGCGGGCAAGACTCTCGAAAGTTTAAACCCTGCAGGGGTGTCCCAACTTAGCCCATGATAAGCTCTCACGGTCAACGAAGGATATTCCTTCTCCCGGGAAGACCGATCGATCTCGGAATCGGTTTACAAGACATTTCGACAATGGTAAAACAAGACCAGCAAAGCCGCCCGGATGTGCCGACAAATCCCGATAGGAGCTGCACATATCTCGTTCTCGGGGCACCGGATGAGCAGACGTCGGGTTGGCATAGACCCTGGTTGCCCATGGGCGCGGACATCGCTTCGGTTCGGACCAGCACTTAGAGAAGCAACGGCCGGGGGCTAAAATAAAGATGACCCTCGGGTTGGCCGACCCAAGGAAAGGTATAGGTGGTGGTGAAGCAAATGGTAAAACCAAGGTTGGGCCTTCTTTGGAGGAGTTTTATTCAAAGCGAACTGTCAAGGGGTCCCATAAATCACCCAACGTGTAAGGAGCATAAAATCCGGGAATATAACACCGGTATGACAGAAACTAGGGCGGCAAGGATGGAAAAAAAACACCAGGCATAAGGCCGAGCCTTCCACCCTTTACCAAGTATATAGATGCATTAATTAAATAAGAGATATTGTGATATCCCAACATAATCCTGTCCATCATGAATCAATCTTCAACTTCACCTGTAACTAACAACGCTATAAGAGGGGCTGAGCAAAAGTGGTAACATAGCCAAGCAATGGTTTGCTAGGAAGGGTGAAAAGGTTAGAGGCTGACATGGCAATTTGGGAGGCTTGAAGAACAAGTGATAGGTAGCGCAGCATAGCGATAGAACGAAGCAACAAGCATAGCATTGATAGTAATGAGATCCAAGGTGACGGTCATTGACGGTGTCCTGGACTAGGGGGTACTCAACACGCCGTCTCCCGATCAGTTGGATTGGGCCGAGGACCCCCATGGCCGTATACTTATGGGCCAGTCCGGACAGCTGCCGCATACAAGGAAGAATCCACAAGACTTGGCGATCAAGACAAGGACTCCTCCCCCACCGGCGTATTCGACTAGGACTCTTTTTATCCTAGGCCTCTGGTGCATTATATAAACCGGGGCCAGGCTAGTCGATAGACAATAGACAGCAACAATCATACCATAGGCTAGCTTCTAGGGTTTAGCCTCCTTGATCTCGTGGTAGATCCACTCTTGTACTACCCATATTATCAATATCAATCAAGCAGGAGTAGGGTTTTACCTCCATCGAGAGGGCCGAACACAGGTAAAAACATCGTGTCCCTTGCCTCCTGTTACCATTGATCCTAAGACGCACTGCTTGGGACCCCCTACCCGAGATCCGCCGGTTTTGACACCGACATTGGTGCTTTCATTAAGAGTTCCGCTGTGTGATCGGGGAAAGGATCAATGGCTCGACTACAGGTCAACTACGACATCGGCTTCTTCGTCACCAGCTCGACTGGTCACCTTGGCTTGACCGAGGACTGCGCCCTATCTCCGATCGGCATGTTCGGATGAAGGCCTTCATCAACACCAACACCGATCTCTATCAAGATCATGGAGGAGTCATCCATGGAGCTCGGGGGCTCAACGTCAACATTGCCCTCAAGCGACTGTGTTGTTTTTCTGAACAGCAAACTTGTATCCGCCGCCACCACCTCCTCGAGTGTCGCTTAAAAAATTACTTCGGTGGAATTATGCGGAATTAAGTCTACAACAACCCTGCGAAAATTACTTCGAGTTCCGATGGAGGAATCTCCGGCAATCTCCGATATACCGGAGCCCTGTTGAATTTGGACGAGAATCTGGACGAGTTTAGGGCGTGGTATCCAGCGTCTAGCTTGGATGTCCTTTGGAGGATCCAACCATTGATTTGCTGTGGAATTCCCATATCTACCACCTGCCAAAAATTCAGCTCGATCCGATCGTCCAAACTCCGGGAAACTTCCGATTAGTACATCACTTTTTGGATCTGTTTTCTGCGCGAGAACGAATCCGACCCAAATTCATCTTCTTTATGAACGGGATCTCGGACATCCTTTTTGAAGAAAGTTTTCGTATGGGGTGTTGTGTTTTATTCTCAAACATATCCCAGTAGTATTAAAAGTATTCTTGCAATACGAACTTCACCGTCGCGCCGGTGTCAAACTAGCCTGACAACATCACTCCACGGCGGCCGACCTGTGTTAGACACGTCGTCGCTTTGTTGAGCCGAGCTCAATTTCTTCGGATCATCATCTCGGCCAGCCGAACAATAGTTCGGCATCGCGAAGGATAAATCATCACCAACATCGCCGCCCCACAGATTATACGGAGCGGGCACACCTGCATCGCCACACGGTCACTTCATCAAGCCGGCATCGACCACGTCACGACCTGCATCGCTGGACCGGGGGCTTCATCATCTCTTCATCAACCTACTCCGGAGACTTCGGCGGCGTCGCTGGCCGACCAGCTCCGTCACGTTAGCTGGACCGAGGGCTTTGCCTCGGCGACCCAACCTTTGGCAGCATCGCCATGCCGTTGCTTTATCGCCCATCAGGCGATAGGTGTGCGGATCGAGTCCCAATTTTGGGAATCACCTTTCTTCGGATTGTTACAACAAATAAGCCAGGTGCTATTAATCCTAGTATTTTTTGCTTGTTAGGGTTCATTTTTTCCAATGAATTATTACTCTGGTTTGTCCTTCATATGTACGCAGGTCTATAAAATGGTGGTCGCATTAACGACGGTCGCATGGTGGTTCGATCAGTTTCCGTACATAGTCCGGCGAACGCCGCATCCGGAACTCGAACCGACCTGGGAATTCAGGCCTTGCCATGCCTTTACCGCATCACACCGCCGCCCTGCATCGACATTGACTTCGGCACCAGGCCATATTTATTTTATTACTCACTTTGCATAAATTATTTGTAATGCAACGATTTTTTTTTATTATTATTACTATTATCTCTAGTTTGCACTATTTTTTGTGCGCAGGAAAATGATCCAGCCAGACTATATCCTTTGGCGTCATCCCATGCCGGGGACTTCGGCATCACCCTGCCGTCCTGCATTGACCGTGTTATGTCACCACTTCGGAGCGCCGAGCTTTTTGCTCCACCACCTCGGGACCGGCTTGGGGGATGGGACCTTGTCCTGCATCAGGCTCGGACCGCGTCATCAATACCGAACATATTAACCAGCTAAGTTGCCTTCATGCTCAAAGTTTTAAATTTTTAACTTGTGTTCGGCTCAGCCAAGCATTATACTTTTTTGGAAAAAAGTTGCTTGTAAAAATTTCCTTGTCCAAACTTTGTTTGTGACGCGCAAATTCAAATACCCCGTTTACTTGGGGGCTTCCTTCATGAAGGTTTTTCCTCTTGCATATGGTTATACTTATGCGGCCGTTCCTTGTTCGTGTATTCATACAATATGCACCATATTGACTTAAGCGATTTGCAAGCTAGGTTGCCTGGCTCCTGTGTTTACCCCTATGTTCCCGATTGTTCAGCTAGGGAGTAAAGGGAGCACCTCTGCGATTGTCACGATCGGGTCAACCGAGCCGGACCTCAGACTGGGTGAAGCCGAAAGCTAGCGCTCTTATTGTTTTCAATCATGGTCGGCACACAACGGAACTCATGAGTACAAAAAATCTATTGCACAAGTCTCATAATAACAATGAGCACCGAAAAAAGGTATCGGTGGGGGTACTATTTTCTTTGAAGATGCTTCTTACTCTTCGTAGTAATATAGCATAAGTTCGAGCGGCGCTTTATGCATTCTGCCTTATGGCCTGATTGCTGGTTATTGGAAACACGTCGATATTCTCGACGGATGGAGTACATAACACTTTTAGGTCCTTGACGAAGAGGGAGAAGCCGACGGTCGGTTAAGACGCGTTTAAAGTTCGGTTGAACATAGATATGATATAAGTACTTCGGTACATGCAATCATTCTTTTACCCAAGTCACTTGGGGGCTCTTAAGTTTATATGAGCCATTTTATGATAAGTGTTTTTCTTCTTAGTCGTTGCAAAGTTTTTATTATTATTTATCACTCCTTTTTTCGACACAAGTGTGCGGTCACTAGTCGGGGAGCCTAATTTCTCTCTCAAAGCCGCTAGAGTTTAGTTTGCTAAACTGGCCTAGTAAGAAGTACTCCGCCTTCGGGATAGGAGGTTGAAGCCGTAGGCTGACCCGCTTGAAGTTTTGAGATAGGATGTGTCATGTTAAAGCACGGCAGAAGCACCTTTATTTCTAAAGTCCAATTTTCGGATTGGCACCGAACACTTGATCTAGTTCGGACATTAACCTTTTGAATAAGTTTTTTTTTTGGCTTTTCGAGCCCATGGCACTTTTAAACTATTTGTGTGTTTTCAGCACAAGTCTCGCAGTGCAATGCCAGACACCTTTAGAAATTCGGCAAAAACATTCTCAGATATTGCTATATATGCATCGGTTTTGAATTGTGTCTTCGGTCAATAGTTGGGTTGCCCGGCTCCTGCGCTTGCCTCCTATGTTCCGCTTTGTTCGGCTAGGTGTGCAAAGGGAGAACCACTGCGATTGCACTTCCAACTCACATGGTTAAGCACCTCAGTGGAGAAAGCCGAAAACTGGCTGTCACAATAAGTGTAAACTGGTCGGCGATCCGATGACGGCGTTAAACAACGGGCCATTCATAACAATGGCGAAGTGTTTCTGACTTGACCTCGTATGTCGCCGAACACTACCGGGGCTATTAAGCGGCCTCCGAACTAAATCCTCGATATTTTGCTCTTACATTGGAGCTGAGGTTTCATGATCATGCTTAGCATGACAACCCAAAGAAAGGAACCGATAAGCGGGACTATTTTCTTTGGAAGACATTTCTTACATTAAGCAAGTAATATAACATGTCTCTTCGCGTACCTTTGTTTATAAAACCGTATGGCCAGATTGCCTTGTTTGTTGTAAATCTTTGCCCTCATAAAGGCTTTATAAAGTAGGACAAACACTCCTCAGCTATTGGCTGAGGAGGTGGAAGCCGATGGTCGGTCAACAAAGTTTTGTACAATGCAGATCCGAGAACTAATGACGTAAAGTACTTGGATACATAGAGTCATTACACATAATTTGTGATTTTACTATGGATATGTATCCTTAATTCGGCCTCCCGTGCCCGCATTAAGTCTCGGGGGCTACTGGGCTTCGGGCTTATTATTTACAAATATTAAAGGGGCACATAGATCCCCTGATCTAGTGTTGCCACCCGACCAGTGTCTCGGGGGCTACTGCATTGCCTGTCAATGCGAGAAAATTTTAAGTGTATCTGATCCGAGGAGATTTTGATCCTCAGGTTGGTCGGCCGCACCCAACTTGAGTCTTGAGGACTGAGCACGCCGCTTTTGTGTCAAGTATTACGCGAGCTAGGACTTGATCCTCGGACCGATTTTGCAAATCAACTTTGAGTCTCGGCTGACTCTGAGGATCAGCGGTCTTATGTCATCCTTCATGTGCATCTCGGGTTTTGGACCGATACCCACCTTGAGGGCTACTGGCACCAATCAAAAAATATTGACAAAAATCGGCCCACATTCGGGGTGGTGCACCACCTTGGAAGCAGTCTGGCATAAAGCTCGGGCGCTAGTGGCTGGCTCCATAGAGGGCATTTCCGGCATTCAGCTTGTCTAAACTCCTTCAAACTTCTTTGAACCAAGGTGATTTACGACACCTCGGATAAAGTCCGGCGTTGGAGCTCGGATACATAGTCCGGCGTTAGAGCTGGGAAGCAGTCCGGCATTGGTGCTCGGCTACAAAAGATACCTCGAATGCAGTCCGGCGTTGGAGCTCGGACGCAAGAGGACGTTACCGCCCGGGAACAACTTCAAACCCGAGGTGTGGCATAAAAATAACAAGGCATTGATAAAGGCCGGAAACTTAAAGGGGCTCCTCGGATACCCGACGTGTAAACTCGTCGAATGCATTTCGGCGATCCTCAAGATAGAAGATGAGAAGATTTGTTGAACCAGCTTTCAAGACCGGCAACCGAAGATGAAGAATAGTTCGGAAGAATCGAGGCGTCCCTAACTTGAAGACCGGTTCGAGGGGCTCTTGACGGTGTCTGGACTAGGGGTACTCAGCGTCGTCTCGATCACTTGGATTGGGCGAGGACCCCATGGCCGTATACTCATGGGCCAGCCGGACGGCCTGCCGCATACAAGGAAGAATCCACAAGACTTGGCGATCAAGACAAGGACTCCTCCCCACTAGCGTGTTCGGCTAGGACTCTTGTTATCCTAGGCCTCGGAGCATTATATAAACGGGGCCGGGCTAGTCGATAGACAATAGACAACAACAATCATACCATAGGCTAGCTTCTAGGGTTTAGCCTCCTTGATCTCGTGGTAGATCCACTCTTGTACTACTCATATCATCAATATCAATCAAGCGGAGTAGGGTTTTACCTCCATCGAGAGGGCCGAACACAGGTAAAAACATCGTGTCCCTTGCCTCCTGTTACCATTGATCCTAAGGCCACTACTTGGGACCCCCTACCGAGATCCGCGGTTTGACACCGACAGTCATCTTGCCTGAAATCCCGCAAGGAAGAAGAACGAGTCCAAGAAGAAGACGAACGGGAGTAGTCGAACGAATCCTCACCATCGCAACATTACCAGAACTAAGAAGCAACACCGGAAAGAAACAAACAACATGGTAAACACACAAGAATAATCATGGCATGATGCACAATCAAGTATGATGCATGTCCGGTTTAATGAGGCATGGCATGGCAACGTGCAACAAGCAATACTACAGGTTAAGTGGAGCTCAATATGCAACGAGTTGCATATTGACTAAACACCACATTCAAGTTATTTAGTTTGCTCTCATTTATGTACCCAACAATATTAAATGTTATTAAACATGGCAAGAGGTGAAGCATAATTAAACCAACTATTTAGGCAAGTTTAAATGAGGCCGGAAACAACAAACAACAATTTCGGAAAATCCTCATGTCCATATTTTGAATTAGCTACTGTTCTGCCCTAAAACATATTTTAATGTTGTTAAACAGTATAACAAAGTGCACCAAGTTAAACTATGCATTTTTCCACCCCATTTACATATAAAGTTTATTTAAAACCGAGCTATTTAGTTATGAAATAAATCATTTTAGCATGGCATTTAAGAAAATTTAAACAAATAGCAAGTTAAACATTTTAAACATGGATGAAAGTGGCATATTATGAAACTAGATGAAATTCTAAGCATTTTACATATATAAAATATTTTAATATGATACACGGTTCATGGGTTATTATATGCATGAACATGGAGGGGTTTTCTGCAAAACTGGTAACTCTGGATTAATAGGTAAATCGTTCCGCGGAGAAAAAACATGGATAGGGCCGAATCTGGTCGGCCCAAAAGTGCATAGGAGAGGGGGAGGGGGCTTCTCACCCTGGGCCAAGGCCGGTTGGTGGTGCTGGGCTACAGGGGGACTCGCTGGGCTAGCGTACGCTAGTGGATCGGTCAACGCGAGCGAGGAGCGGGATGAGGCGTTGTCCAGACGAAGCAGGGGACGAAGGGGGAAGCAGAGGCGCGGGACTGCGATGGCGCTGGTGATCTAGTGGTCAGGGACGGCGCGGAGGCAGAGTATCCGGGCAGGGGACGGGAAGGAGAGGACGCACGGCGGCTCCAGGAACTTGGCGCGGAGGAGATTGAGTTCGATGCCATGGCGACTCAACGGCGGCGCTGCAGCTTCAAGGCGTCGGACCTCCCTGCGGTGACAACCAGCGGCGACAGGCGGGTTAACAGCGGCGCAAGGAAAAAACGGGGAAGAAGAGGAGCGCGAGGCAAGGGCGAGGTCCTACCAGAGCGGCAGCGAGGTCGCGAGGTTGGAGGAGCTCGAGCCTCGGGAGGGCTCCAGGAGGTCGGGCGCGAGCTCGGACTGCAGCCATCCATGGCACTGCATCAGGAGGTCGAGAGGGAGAGGTGAGGCACGGGAGGAGCAGGGAAAAATGGAGGGGCAGCACCAGGGCATCTCACCGGCGGCAGAGGAGGTCCCGTGCTCCGGCGAGGGGGCTCGGGGCACACTAATTCCTCGGGCACGAGGGATCAAGCGAGGAGGAGGGCTTGGGGTTGGGGACAAGGCCGAAGATGCGTTGTCGCGGCCTGGAGACGATGTTGAGCGGCGTTGCTGCTTCCTGGATGGTCGGGCGCGAGAAGGCGGGGATCCAGGCGCTGGTGCTGCTCGAGATTGAGCCTTTGCTCTCCCGAGCAAGGAGGCGGCAAGATCGAGGGAAGCTTCGGGGCTGGCTGCGAGGGGATTTGGGCAGGTGGATGGCTGGAGTGTGAAATCGAGGAGGGTGGATCCCGAGGGAGAGTAGGTAGGTGGCGGCGGCAGGAGGATGGATGGGACAGCTCCCTAGAAATTAGGGTTCAGTATGATTATATAGGTAAGGTCGGATTAGGTTAAGGGTTAATCCGTTCCTCCGATCGTAATCGGGCGGTCGAGAAGAAATAGGTAGGGAGTCCAAATAAGAAAACAGAGATGTTTTATAGATGTTTGGGGATGATCCGGACCCAACGGTGACGACAGTACGGTTCGGGTTTGGGGAAGTCTCGGACACGCGCGAGGGGTGTGTGCATTGAGCAAAGAGATTAAGCGGCCAGACAAGAGGGACTCGAAAAACCCGGTTGGTCTCGGAACAGTCAACGAGGCAAGGGGGAACACGGCAACTACGAACGGATGCAAGTTTTGAAAAATTACGGCAACGAAGTGCCGATGCAATGCGGATGATGCAATGATGAGATGCAACAAGCGAATAAAACACACATCAATCACGAAGAACATGGAAGGCGTCTGGAGCGTCGGTCTCGGGGCGTTACAAGAACCTGGCGTGAGATTGTGCAGCTGGATCCCATAGAATTCCAATAAACCCCTGAGGAAGGGGTGGATTGGGAATCCTACGCCCCTCAGAAGGAATGAAATGAAGCACGCCCTCTCATCTTGGCTGGGGGTGGGGAAGTTTTCTGCTAACACATCATCACCCATAGAAGCTAATCCCGCCCACACGGAGACTAGATCCACGGGGCGGAGATATCCTTGCGTCTGAAGTCGATTCATCTGAAGGTAGGATACTGAATAACTTCGCCAATACCCCTCTTGAGGGTCGTGGGGGCGCGAGGAGGATCCTGGGGCGCTTGCCATGGTTTGAAGTTTTTCGTGGTTTGCTCCAGTGCTCTTTGGGCGATGTGAGGTGGCGTTTGGGGATCTAACCTCGTTATATAGATGCCACCCGCGCCTGGTAAAGGGTTAAATTGTAAAAAAGTTACGGACCATTCGTAGTCACTCGACGTGTGGAAATTGAGGCGACGACAGGAAGGAATCAGAAAGACTGGACGCAGAAGCCGATACCAGACTATCATCGATCCGGAGTATGGTGAAGAACCCGCCTTGCAAAGTCGAAGACATGAATCCGCATACTACATCGTCATTGAAGGCAAGTTTGGGGGCTACTGAGGGAGTCCTGGTTTCGGGGGTCCTCAGGTGTCCGACCCAAGGATGAGGGATGGGCTGAATGGGCCGTGATAAAGCAGAAGGCCATCCTCTGTGTTCGGGTAGGATTCCTATGTGCGTGGACGGCAAGATTAGAGTCCGGATGTATTGTTTCCTTCCCTTATGAACCAACTTTGTACAAACCCTAGGCCCCTCCGGTGTGTATATAAACTGGAGGGTTTAGTCCGTAGAGGCTATCATAATATTCATGGGCTAGACAAGCTAGGGTTTAGCCATTACAATCTTGAGGTAGATCAACTCTTGTAACCCATATACTCATCAAATACAATCAAGCAAGACGTAGGGTTCTACCTCCTTTAAGAGGGCCCGAACCTGGGTAAACATTGTGTCCCTTTGTCCATTGTTACCATTGATCCTCAGACACACAACTTGGGTCCCCTGCCCGAGATCTGCCAGTTTTGACACCAACAACGCCCAAGTAGGCTGAATCCTACTTGGGGCCTTCCTATGGCAGGCGCCCCCTTCCTTACTTACGGGAGGGGGAAAGAAAGAGGAGGGAGGAGGGAAGGAAAGGGGAGGCCCAATCCCACCTTTCCTTCTCCCTTCCCCTCTTTCCTTCTCCTTTGGTGCAGCCCATATGGGGGGCACAGCAGCTCCTGGTGGCTGCTGTGTTTCCCCTCTTGCCCCATAAGGCCAATATCTTTTGCCGGCGGTGCCCGGAACCCCTTTCGGTGACCCGATATGTACCTGGTACCCTTCGGAACACTTCTGGTGTCCGAATACTATCGTCCTATATATCAATCTTTACCTCTCGACCATTTCGAGACTCCTCGTCATGTTCGTGAACTCATCTGAGACTCCGAACAGCATTCGGTCACCAAATCACATAACTCATATAATACAATATCATCTCGAACATTAAGAGTGCGGACCCTATGTGTTCGAGAACTATGTAGACATGACCGAGACACCTCTCCGGTCAATAACCAATAGCGGAACCTGGATGCTCATATTGGCTCCCACATATTCTATGAATATCTTTATTGGTCGAACTGTTATGACAACATACGTTATTCCTCTGTCATCAATATGTTACTTGCCCGAGATTCGATCGTCAGTATCTTCATACCTAGTTCAATCTCGTTACCGGCAAGTCTCTTTATTCGTTCCGTAATGCATCATCCTGCAACTAACTCATTAGTCACTTTGCTTGCAAGGCTTCTTATGATGTGCGTTACCGAGAGGGCCCAGAGATACCTCTCTAATACTCAGAGTGAGAAATCCTAATCTCGATCTATGCCAACCCAACAAACACCTTCGGAGATACATGTAGAGCATCTTTATAATCACCGAGTTACTTGTGACGTTTGATAGCACACAAGGCATTCCTCCGGTATCTGGGAGTTGCATAATCTCATAGTCGGAGGAATATGTATTTGACATGAAGAAAGCAATAGCAACAAAACTCAACGATCATTATGCTAAGATAACAGATGGGTCTTGTCCATCACATGATTCTCCTAATGATGTGATCCCATTCATCAAATGACAACACATGTCTATGGTTAGGAAACTTAACCATCTTTGATTAACGAGCTAGTCTAGTAGAGGCTCACTAGGGGCACGGTGTTTTGTCTATGTATCCACACATGTATCAAGTTTCCGCTTAATAAAATTCTAGCATGAATAATAAACATTTGTCATGATATAAGGAAATATAAAATAACAACTTTATTATTGCCTCTAGGGCATATTTCATTCATACTTCTGAACTTCTATGTATGTTATGATGGAGTACTAAGTTGGGTCTGATGTGTACTAAGTCTCATATGAGCAATGTACCAAGTTTGATACTTGCATATGATATTTGTTTGATTTTCGTTTCATATGATATTTGTTTGTTTATAGCTTCATAAGATATAAGTTCCATACTTTCATATGATATTGGTTTAGGGTGGCTCAGTATCGAGGGAACCGTAACCACCAAACCATAAGGGTTTAGGGTGGCTCGGCGTCATGGGAACCCTAACCACCAACCATAAGGGTTTAGGGTGGCTCGGGGTCGAGGGAACCCAAACCACCAACCACAAGGGTTTAGGGTGGCTCGGCGTCGACGGAACTCTAACCACCAAACTGAAGGAAATATGCCCTAGAGGCAATAATAAAGTTATTATTTATTTCCTTATTTCATGATAAATGTTTATCATTCATGCTAGAATTGTATTAACCGGAAACATGATACATGTGTGAATGCATAGACAAACAATATGTCACTAGTATGCCTCTACTAGACTAGCTTGTTAATCAAAGATGGTTATGTTTCCTAACCATGAACAAAGAGTTGTTATTTGATTAACAAGGTCACATCATTAGTAGAATGATCGATTGACATGACCCATTCCATTAGCTTAGCACACGATCGTTTAGTATGTTGCTACTGCTTTTATCCATGACATATACATGTTCTGTAACTATGAGATTATGCAACTCCGTTTACGGAGGAACACTTTGGTACTACCAAGCGTCACAACGAATCGGGTGATTATAAAGGAGTACTACAGTGTCTCCAAAGGCGGATGTTGGGTTGGCGTATTTCGAGATTAGGTTTTGTCACTCCGATTGTCGGAGAGGTATCTCTGGGCCCTCTCGGTAATACACATCACTGAAGCCTTGCAGCATTATAGCTAATGAGTTAGCTGTGAGATGATGTATTACGGAACGAGTAAAGAGACTTGCCGGTAACGAGATTGAACTAGGTATTGGATATCGACGATCGAATCTCGGGCAAGTAACATACCGATGACAAAGGGAACAACGTATGTTGTTATGCGGTCTGACCGATAAAGATCTTCGTAGAATATGTAGGAGCCAATATGGGCATCCAGGTCCCGCTATTGGTTATTGACCGGAGATGTGTCTCGGTCATGTCTACATTGTTCTCGAACCGTAGGGTCCGCACGCTTAAGGTTTCGATGACGGTTATATTATGAGTTTATGTATTTTGATGTACCGAAGAAGTTCGGAGTCCCGGATGAGATCACGGACATGACGAGGAGTCTCGAAATGGTCGAGACATAAAGATTGATATATTGGAAGCCTATATTTGGAGTTCGAATGGTTCGGGTGAAATCGATTTTAGGAACACCGGGGTTACTGGAACCTCCCGGGGTTAATGGGCCTTAGTGGGCCATGAGGGAGAAGAGGAGGGCCGGCCAGGGCAGGGCGCGCCCCCCCCTAGTCCGAATAGGACAAGGAGGGGGCGCCCCTTCCCTCTTTCCTCCCCCAATCCTACTCCAACTAGGAAGGGGAGTCCTACTCCGGTGGGAGTAGGACTCCTCAGCAGCGCCTCCTCTAGGGCCGGCCGCACCCCTTGCTCCTTTATATACGGGGGCAGTGGGGCACCCTAGAACACACAAGTTTGATCTACGGATCGTTCCTTAGCCGTGTGCGGTGCCCCCTCCACCATATTCCACCTCGGTCATATCGTCGCAAAGCTTAGGCGAAGCCCTGCGCCGGTAGAACATCAAGATCGTCACCTCGCCGTCGTGCTGACGGAACTCTCCCCTCCCCGAAGCTCTACTGGATTGGAGCCCGAGGAGCGTCATCGAGCTGTACGTGTGTCAAGAACTCGGGGGCGCCGGAGTAACGACGCCGGGATCGGTCAGATCGCGAGGAGATCGTACGACTACTTCCTCTACGTTGTGATCGCTTCCGCCGGTCTCACGAGTGCGTAGACAACACTCTCCCTCTCGTTGCTATGCATCACCATGATCTTGCGTGTGCGTAGGAAATTTTTGAAATTACTCGTTCCCCTAGCAGTGGCATCGAGCCTAGGTTTTTATGGTTTGATGTTTTGCACGAGTAGAACACAAGTGAGTTGTGGGCATACAAGTCATACTACCTACCAGCATGTCATACTTTGGTTCAGCGGTATTGTGAGATGAAGCGGCCGGACCGACATTACGCCGACGCTTACGCGAGACTGGTTTCACCGCCACGAGCACTCGTTGCTTAAAGGTGATTGGCGGGTGTCATCTCTCTCACTTTAGTTGAACCGAGTGTGGCTATGCCGGTCCTTGAGAAGGTTAAAGCGGAGTCTATTTGTGAAATATCGTTGTGGTTTTGATCGTGAGGTGAGATTGGTTCTTGCTTAAGCCCGTAGCAGCCACGTAAAATATGCAACAACAAAGTAGAGGACGTCTAACTTGTTTTTGCAGGGCATGTTGTGATGTGATATGGTCAAGGCGTGATGCTATATTTTATTGTATGAGATGATCATGTTTTGTAACCGAAGTTATCGGCAATGGCAGGAGCCGTATGGTTGTCGCTTTATTGTATGAAATGCAATCATACGTAATGCTTTACTTTATCACTAAGCGGTAGCGATAGTCGTAGAAGCATAAGATTGGCGAGGCGACAACGATGCTACGATGGAGATCAAGGTGTCGCGCCGGTGACGATGGTGATCATGATGGTGCTGCAGAGATGGAGATCACGAAGCACAAGATGATGATGACCATATCATATCACTTATATTGATTTGCATGTGATGTTTATCTTTTATGCATCTTATCTTGCTTTGATTGACGGTAGCATTATAAGATGATCTCTCACTAAATTATCAAGAAGTGTTCTCCTGAGTATGCACCGTTGCCAAAGTTCGTCGTGCCCGCACACCACGTGATGATCGGGTGTGATAAGCTCTCGTCCATCTACAACGGGTGCAAGCCAGTTTTACACACGCAGAATACTCGGGTTATACTTGACGAGCCTAGCATATGCAGATATGGCCTCGGAACACGGAGACCGAAAGGTCGGCGTGAATCATATAGTAGATATGATCAACATAAGATGTTCACCATTGAAAACTACTCCATTTCACGTGATGATCGGTTATGGTTTAGTTGATTTGGATCATGTGATCACTTAGATGACTAGAGGATGTCTGTCTAAGTGGGAGTTCTTAAGTAATATGATTAATTGAACTTAAATTTATCATGAACTTAGTACCGATAGTATCTTGCTTGTCTATGTTTGATTGTAGATAGATGGCTCGTCTTTGTTGTTCCGTTGAATTTTAATGCGTTCCTTGAGAAAGCAAAGTTGAAAGATGATGGTAGCAATTACACGGATCGGGTCCGTAACTCGAGGATTATCCTCATTGCTGCACGGAAGAGTTACGTCTGGATGCACCGCTAGGTGCCGAGCCTACTCGAGAGCAACACCGGATGTTATGAGCGTCTGGCGAGCAAAGCGATGACTACTCTATAGTTCGGTGTGCCATGCTTTACGGCTTAGAACCGGGACTTCAACGACGTTTTGAGCGTCATGGAGCATATGAGATGTTCCAGAGTTGAAGTTGATATTCCAACAGAATGCCCGGATTGAGAGATATGAAGTCTCCAATAAGTTCTATAGCTGCAAGATGGAGGAGAATAGTTACATCGGTGAACACATACTCAAAATGTCCGGGTATTACAATCACTTGACTCAACCGGGAGTTAATCTCCGGATGATTGTGTCATTGATGTAATTCTTCAATCACGCCACCAAGCTACAAAGGCTTCGTGATGAACTATAATATGCAAGGGTTAGTAAAGACTATACCGAGCTCTTCGCAATGCTAAAGGCTGCGGAGGTAGAAATCAGAAGGAGCATCAAGTGTTGATGGTCAATAAGACCACTAGTTTCAAGAAGAAAGTCAAAGGAAGAAGAAGGGAACTTCAAGAAGAACGACAAGCAAGTTCTTTGCTCGGGAAAAGAAACCCAAGTCGGCCCTAAACACTGGCCGAGTGCTTCTCCGCAAGCGGTCGTCCTTTGAAGCGGAACTGCCCCAAGTATTTGGCGGATAAGAAGGATGGCAAGGTGAACAAAGGTATATGTGATATACATGTTATTGATGTGTACCTTACTAGAGCTCGCAGATAGCACTGGTATTTGATCTTGGTTACATTGCTAATATTTGCAACTCGAAGCAGGGACTACGGATTAGCGAACAACGGCAAAGGACGAGGTGACGATGCGTGTGGGAAATGGTTCCAAAGTCAATGTGATCGCGGTCGGCACGCTACCTCTACATCTACCTTCGGATTAGTTTTAGACCTAAATAATTGTTATTTGGTGCTGCGTTGAGCATGAACATTATATCTGGATCTTGTTTGATGCGAGACGGTTATTCATTTAAATCATAGAATAATGGTTGTTCTATTTATATGAGTAATATCTTTTATGGTCATGCACCCTTGAAGAGTGGTCTATTTTGATGAATCTCGATAGTAGTGATACACATATTCATAATGTTGAAACCAAAAGATGCAGAGTTGATAATGATAGTGCAACTTATTTGTGGCTTGCCGTTTAGGTCATATCGGTGTAAAGCGCATGAAGAAACTCCATACTGATGGACTTTTGGAGTCACTTGATTATGAATCACTTGGCACTTGCGAACCGTGCCTCATGGGCAAGATGACTAAAACCCCGTTCTTCGGTACTATGGAGAGAGCAACAGATTTGTTGGAAATCATACATACAGATGTATGTGGTCCGATGAATGTTGAGGCTCGTGGCGGATATCGTTATTTTCTCACCTTCACAGATGATTTAAGCAGATATGGGTATATCTACTTAATGAAACATAAGTCTGAAACATTTGAAAAGTTCAAAGAATTTGAGTGAAGTTGAAAATCATCGTAATAAGAAAATTAAGTTTCTACGATCGATCGTGGAGGTGAATATTTGAGTTACGAGTTTGGTCTACATTTGAAACAATGCGGAATAGTTTCGCAACTCACGCCACCCGAACACCTGGCGTAATGGTGTGTCCGAGCGTCGTGAATCGCACTTTACTAGATATGGTGCGATCTATGATGTCTCTTACAGATTTACCGCTATCGTTTTGGGGTTATGCTCTAGAGACGGCGCATTCACACTGAATAGAACACCGTCAAAATCCGTTGAGACGACACCTTATGAACTATGGTTTAGCAAGAAACCAAAGTTGTCGTTTCTTAAAGTTTGGGGATGCGATGCTTATGTGAAAAAGCTTCAACCGATAAGCTCGAACCCAAATCGAGAAATGTGTCTTCATAGGATACCCAAAGGAGACAGTTGGGTACACCTTCTATCACAGATCCGAAGGCAAGACTTTTGTTGCTAAGAATGGATCCTTTCTAGAGAAGGAGTTTCTCTCGAAAGAAGTGAGTGGGAGGAAAGTAGAACTTGATGAGGTAATTGTACCTTCTCCCTTACTTGAAAGTAGTTTGTCGCGAAACCGGTTTCGAGACATCTACACCAAATAGTGAGGAAGTTGATGATGTTGATCATGAAACTTCAGATCAAGTTACTCTGAGAACCTCGTAGATCAACCAGAGTAAGATCCGCACTGAGTGGTACGGTAATCCTATTCGGAAATCATGCTACTAGATCATGATGAACCTACGAACTATGAAGAAGCGATGGTGAGCCCAGATTCCGCAAAATGGCTCGAGGCCATGAAATCGAGATGGGATCCATGTATGAAAACAAAGTATGGACTTTGGTTGACTTGCCCGAGGGTAGGCAAGAAATAGAAAACAAGTGGATCTTCAAGAAGAAGACCGACGACGGTAATATTCTTGTCTACAAAACTCGACTTATCGCAAAGGGTTTTCGACAAGTTCAAGGGGTTGACTACGATGAGACCTTCTCACCCGAAGCGATGCTTAAGTCTGTCGAATCATGTTAGCAATTGCCGCATTTTATGATTATGAAATTTGGCAAATGGATGTAAAGACTGCATTCTGAATGGATTTACGGAAGAAGAGTTGTATATGATGCAACCGAAGGTTTTATCGATCCAAAGGGAGCTAACAAAGTGTGCAAGCTCCATGATCCATTTATGGACTGGTGCAAGGATCTCGGAGTTGGAATAAACGCTTTGATAGTGTGATCAAAGCATTTGGGTTCATCTGAGACTTTTGGAGAAGCTTTGTATTTACAAGAAAGTGAGTGGGAGCTCAGTAGCATTTACGATATTATATGTAGATGACATATTCTGATCGGAAATGATATAGAATTCTGGATAGCATAAAGGGATACATGAATAAGAGTTTTTCAATGAAAGACCTCGGTGAAGCTGCTTACATATTGGGCATCAAAATCTATAGAGATAGATCAAGGCGCTTAATTGGACTTTCACAAAGCACATACCTTGACAAAATTTTGAAGAAGTTCAAAATGGATCAAGCAAAGAAAGGGTTCTTGCACGTGTTACAAGGTGTGAAGTTGAGTAAGACTCAATGCCCGACCACTGCAGAAGATAGAGAGAAAATGAAAGATGTTCCTATGCATCAGCCATAGGCTCTATCATGTATGCAATGCTGTGTACCAGACCTGATGTGTGCCTTGCTATAAGCTTAGCAGGAGGTACCAAAGTAATCCAGAGTGGATCATCGACAGCGGTCAAGAACATCTGAAATACCGAAAAGGACTAAGGATATGTTTTCGTATATGGAGGTGACAAAGAGCTCATCGTGGCAGTTACGTTGATGCAAGCTTTGACACCGATCCAGACGATTCTAAATCGCAGACCGGATCGATTTACACTAAACGGAGGAGTCGGTTGGTGCAGTTCTAAACAAAGCGTCAGCGGGATCTACATGTGAAGCGGAGTACATAGCAACTTCGAAGCAGCTAATGAAGGAGTCGGATGAAGGAATTCATATCCGATCTAGGTGTCATACCTAGTGCATCGGGTCCAATGAAAATCTTCGTGACAATCTTGGAGCAATTGCCTTAGCAAAGGAATCCAGATTTCACAAGAGGACCAAGCACATCAAGAGACGCTTCAATTCCATCCGGATTTAGTCCGGTGGGAGACATAGAGATTTGCAAGATACATACGGATCTGAATGTAGCGCACCGTTGACTAAGCCTCTTCCACGAGCAAAACATGATCAACACCAAGACTCCATGGGTGTTAGAATCATTACTATGTAATCTAGATTATTGACTCTAGTGCAAGTGGGAGACTGAAGGAAATATGCCCTAGAGGCAATAATAAAGTTATTATTTATTTCCTTATTTCATGATAAATGTTTATCATTCATGCTAGAATTGTATTAACCGGAAACATGATACATGTGTGAATGCATAGACAAACAATATGTCACTAGTATGCCTCTACTAGACTAGCTTGTTAATCAAAGATGGTTATGTTTCCTAACCATGAACAAAGAGTTGTTATTTGATTAACAAGTTCACATCATTAGTAGAATGATCGATTGACATGACCCATTCCATTAGCTTAGCACACGATCGTTTAGTATGTTGCTACTGCTTTTATCCATGACATATACATGTTCCTGTAACTATGAGATTATGCAACTCCGTTTACGGAGGAACACTTTGGTACTACCAAACGTCACAACGAATCGGGTGATTATAAAGGAGTACTACAGGTGTCTCCAAAGGCAGATGTTGGGTTGGCGTATTTGAGATTAGGTTTTGTCACTCCAATTGTCGGAGAGGTATCTCGGGCCCTCTCGGTAATACACATCATGAAGCCTTGCAAGCATTATAGCTAATGAGTTAGCTGTGAGATGATGTATTACGGAACGAGTAAAGAGACTTGCCGTAACGAGATTGAACTAGGTATTGGATACCGACGATCGAATCTCGGGCAAGTAACATACCGATGACAAAGGGAACAACGTATGTTGTTATGCGGTCTCGACCGATAAAGATCTTCATAGAATATGTAGGAGCCAATATGGGCATCCAGGTCCGCTATTGGTTATTGACCGGAGATGTGTCTCGGTCATGTCTACATTGTTCTCGAACCGTAGGGTCCGCACGCTTAAGGTTTCGATGGCGGTTATATTATGAGTTTATGTATTTTGATGTACCGAAGAAGTTCGAGTCCCGGATGTGATCACGGACATGACGAGGAGTCTCGAAATGGTCGAGACATAAAGATTGATATATTGGAAGCCTATATTTGGAGTTCGAATGGTTCGGGTGAAATCGGGATTTTCTTAGGAACACCGGGGTTACGGAACCTCCCGGGGTTAATGAGCCTTAGTGGGCCATGAGGAGAAGAGGAGGGCGGCCAGGCAGGCGCGCGCGCCTCCCCTAGTCCGAATAGGACAAGGAGGGGGCGCCCCCTTCCTCTTTCCTCCCCCAATCCTACTCCAACTAGGAAGGGGGAGTCCTACTCGGTGGGAGTAGGACTCCTCCCGCGCCTCCTCTAGGGCCGGCCGCACCCCTTGCTCCTTTATATACGGGGCAGGGGGCACCCTAGAACACACAAGTTTGATCTACGGATCGTTCCTTAGCCGTGTGCGGTGCCCCTCCACCATATTCCACCTCGGTCATATCGTCGCAAAGCTTAGGCGAAGCCTGCGCCGTAGAACATCAAGATCGTCCACCACGCCGTCGTCGTGGAACTCTCCCCTCCCGAAGCTCTCTGGATTGGAGCCCGAGGGCGTCATCGAGCTGTACGTGTGTCAAGAACTGGGCGCCGGAGTAACGGCGCTGGGATCGGTCGGATCGCGAGGAGATCGTCGACTACTTCCTCTACGTTGTGATCGCTTCGCTTGGTCTCACGAGTGCGTAGACAACACTCTCCCCTCTCGTTGCTATGCATCACCATGATCTTGCGTGTGCGTAGGAAATTTTTTGAAATTACTACGTTCCCCAACACAAACCATAAGGGTTTAGGGTGGCTCGGCGTCGTGGGAACCCTAACCACCAACCGTAAGGGTTTAGGGTGGCTCGGCACCGAGGGAGCCCTAACCACCAACCACAAGGGTCTAGGATGGCTCGGCGTCAATGGAACCCTAACCACCAAACCATAAGGGTTTAGGGTAGCTTGCCATTGATGAAATGCTAACCACCAAACCATAAGGGTTTAGGGTGGCTTGGCGTCGAGGGAACCCTAACCACCAACCATAAGGGTTTAGGGTGGCTCAGCGTCGAGGGAACCCTAACCATCAACCACAAGGGTTTAGGATGGCTCGGTGTTGATGAAACCCTAACCACGAAATCATAAGGGTTTAGGGTGGCTCGGCGTCAAGGGAACCCTAACCACCAACCACAAGGGTTTAGGGTGGCTCAGCGTCGACGGAACCCTAACCACCAAACCATAAGGGTTTAGGGTATAACTTCATGATAGGTATAACTTCAACCATCTATCAAAGCAATATATATCATGATAGGTATAACTTCACCACATCTAACAGCCATCTATCAAAGCAACATAGATGAAAATAAATAACTTGAGCCATCTAACAAAGCATACTTGAGCATAACCATAGATTCTTACAGACATAATTAAGAGGTTCTTGCATTACAACATTAGCTACATACCATAGCATAGTGGAGTTCAACATAGTTCACAACTACTACATCCATACATTACACTTCATTAAACCATCATTCTTCACAAAATATTAGCAAAGCATATACTGTGCTTCATCTACCCAGTTCGTCTTCATCTTCATCTACCTCATTCCTTCAAGATGTCATGGATCAACTTCAGCTTCTCTTTGTTCTTCTCCAGTGCCTTCAACTAATCAGCAACCTGGAGCTTGAGCTCATCCCTGCATTTTATGAGATTCTTATGTCCCTTCTTGCGATGAAACATGTGAAGGTTTAGCTGCACATTCTATTCAGTGAATTTTTTCACAGACTTGGTGAGCTCATCAACCTGAACCTTGAAATTCCTGTTACCTTCACTTAGCTTTTCCTTCAAATGATTCGTCTTCAGGTTCATAATGACACTGCCTTGAGCTTCTACCAGGTTCATAAGCACTGCATACTTCTCTTGCAGCTTCAACTTCTCTGCCTCTTTCTTCTCCATCTCAGTCTTCATGCCAGCCACTGCTGCACTGGTAACCTCAGCTCTCCTATCCCCAACACCTTGCATCTTAGCCTGCACATAGCTGAAATCCAGCACCCTGTCCTCCTGGGCGAAGTTGATGAACATCTTCAACTAGTTTGTCATAGTTGACATCGAAATTCTTTTTCTCTTCTTTAAGGCGGTGAACAGTAAGTGAACTCTCCAGGTTATCCTTCCTCCTACCACTCATGCTGTCCTCGTACATTTGCCACAGCTTCAACAATGCATTTTGCATTGTGGGAGGCCACTCTGGATCAACCCACCCAAGAAAACCACAATTCTGACCTTCCTGCAATATAGCAAACACTTATATTGTTACTTTTTGAAGAGTTCCAATTTAAAAAGGGAAAATTGTAAAAAACAACAAACGACATAACAACTACAACCTATGCATGTGGCCAACTAAACAATGATAATTGTACTGCAACCTAAGATCTAGGACAAATCGTCTTGCAATAAAAAAATAAAGGCAAGCAGCTATGCAATACTCAACTTTGAGCTTCTACTCTAGTCAATAATCACCTACTTGCCTCAGTTAAACAATGAGCATCTCCACTGCCAACTAAGTTGCTGGCCAAATATAATACTGAAAAATAGTGGCCAATTTAACTACACAGAAAAATGCATGAGCACATGCCTACACAACCTATTGTGGTGAGCATCAATACTAATACATCACTAAACTATGAGCATATCTACTGCCAACTAAGCTTCTGCCCAAATATAGTACTAAGATCAGGTGCCCTTTTTAACTGCACAGAAACAAAGCATCAACACATGCCTACAGAACCTGTTCAAGTGAGCATCAAAACTACTAAATGGTAAACAATGACCTTCATCATCAGTACTACTAAATTACTAAACAGAGACTACACTAAACAGAGGGTACCAACTTAATTACAAAGAACAAAATATGTGCATTATTTTTACAGGCTGAGCACAAACTAGAAACCTCCTACCCGTCTCAAATCCTTCAAAAGCTACACGACACTCAGTTGGCAGCCGATGCTCCACGCAGAGACCCTCGGGTGCCTTCTCGAGGCCATTGTAGTCTTGGCCTTCAATGCTAGCAGGAATATACAGGAGCAAAATGAACAAAAATAGCCAAATCAAAAAACAAAATTACCAAATCCCCAAATCAGAAACCCTAACCCTAACCCTAGCTCTACCACTGACCTGGTACTGCATGCCGTCGGAGGAGGAGTTGATGTACTGCAGGCTGGAGCAGTCGTCGTTGCTCTCATCCTCGAAGACCATGGCGCGGCGGTGGTGGCGGCAGCGACGGACTGCGCGGCGAGCGGCGGCGGATGTGAGAGACGCAGGCGAGGGGGCGAACAGAGGGACAGAGTGCGGCGGGTGCCTCCCGTTCGACCCGGCCTAACCACATACAATGACCGAGCCGGGTTGGTCCGACTCAGCGGCGCGGCACGCGGGGGTACGCGACCGTGTCACCTCACATGTGGGCCCGCTTTGTCAGATACACGGTCAATACGTAGTTAGACGGCTGTCAGACGTTTTGCAACACTTAGGCTTAGAGTTGGTACTGACATGCAAAAAATGTGACTAATGATATCGATTCATTACGACGTGCCGATGTGTGGTACTCCCTCCGTCTGGAAATACTTGTCATTGAAATGGATGTATCCATTTCAATGACAAGTATTTCCGGACGAAGGGAGTAGTTCCTTGCAATTAACTCGAGAAAAAAATTGGTCAGTGTAACGGATAAGCAGGGGCAGCCGCCCCTTTGCCTCAAATGGACAATGGGTATCCATACATCGTGCCTCAACCAGGTCCATTTTTTGGATCCACTGGAAGAAAAAAGAGCAACATAAACAAAAAATGCAAATCTAAATCACAAGAAAATACCATGGTACATGACCAACATACATACGCACACTCCCTCAATAAACAGACACACACACACAGACACACACACACACACATGCACAACTCTAATGAGCGTGTGCTTTTGTTCTATGTTTCCTCTAAGAAAAACATACATATGCACTAAGATACTTGTCGGCGCCGACTCTTAATTTGCGCCCCCGACGCCGAACTTAGCCTGAAGGAATCTTGTGAAGCCGACAACCTCGTCCGTCTCGGGCAGGAGCGGCTTGACTGCGTGGACGCCCGCGAACCTCTCGCTCCACTTCTTGAGGAGCGGCGTGGCAGCCTCGTCCAGCAGGACGGCGCCGCTGAGGCGTTCGCAGGCCCTGAGCGCCGGCAGGAAGCAACCGAGCGCGATATCGAGCAGCCCCGGCGCGGCGCCGGAGAAGAATGTCCCGCCGTTGCTGAGCGCGGCGAAGGCCTCCTCGAGGTGCCGCAGCGCGGCACGGGCCTCGGCGGCGGCCTCGGCGCGGGCCTCCGGGGTGAGCGCCAGGGAGGCGCCGTCGAGCGCCGGCCAGAACTTGTCGTCGACGAATGCGGTCCAGAAGCGGTGCATCGCGCGCTGGTAGGGGTCCTCGGGCAGCAGGGGCGCGGCACCGGCTCCAGCGGCGGCGGGCCAGGCCTCGTCGACGTATTGCGCGATGACGGCGGACTCGCAGACGGCGCGGTCGTCGGGGAGGAGCAGGACGGGGATCTTCTTGTAGACGGGGTTGGCGGCGAGGAGGCGGTCGCTCTTGCGCGGCTCGAAGCTCTCCTCCAGGAGCTCGTACGCGACCCCGCGCAGCTCCAGCGCCATGCGCGCCCGCATTGTGAACGGGCTCATCCGCCCGCCCAGCACGCGCACCCCCGCCTCGGCCTTGGTGTCGCCTCCCGCCATGGTCGATGGATGGTGGTGTCCGGAGCCGTGGCTGATCGCTGGTATATAAGGTGACCGCGGCGTGAGGGTCAGTGACTCGTTGACTGTTTGGTGTCACGCCGCGTGCTTGGCCAGGCCGTGGGTTGGTGCGAGCTAATTGGAGTTTGGTGCGAGCTAATTGGAGTTTGGTGCGAGCTAATACGAGTACGCGCGCTTGTGTGCAGGTGCCCCCCTCTCTTCCACTTGTGTTGCCTCCACCGTCTACATGCGGCACAGTGAGCCTTGACGGGTTTTTTGGATGATGGCGACGAGGATTTTTGCTGCTCCATCATCCAGAAATTTTTTGCAGGGTCATTGGATTTCGCACGTGGGTACATGAAGTTTTAAGTTTTAGTTTTTCAAACTTGGTGATTTTGTTGTTCGTTCGTATCAAGTTTCAGCAGTTGAAACTTGGTGAAGTTTTAAAACTTTCCAAAACGTATTTAAAAATGGTCTTATTTAAGGGCTCCTTTGGTTCAAACAAAAGATGGAGAAAAGTTGTAGGAATAGGAAATTTTCCTATGATGCTACTATTCATGTCTTTGGTTCAAATGAATGAGGCAAAGGAAAAGTGAAGAAACATTTCTTTTGATCCCAGTTTCAAAGGAAAAACATGGGAATTCTAACATTCACTTTGACCTATTTTTTAAACTTCTATGCACGAAGAACGAGAAATTTTTAGTGGCATGGAAACATTCTAACTAAATATTTCTTTGATTTGACATTGATTATTAGAGTTACTGCGTTTTTTCAAATCCTTTGAACCAAACATCAAAGTTAACAGAATTCATGTGTTTAGCAATCCTCTGTTTTGCACATGTATTCATATTTTATTCCTATGTTTTCCGTTCCTAAGTTTTTAGAATCCTCTGAACCAAAGCAGCCCTAAAAGTCATTGTCACAAGGAACATGCATACCCAAACAAAACATATTGAACTTTCGATTCAAAAGATATAAAAGGTTAGAGATTCAAAGCCAAAAGAAAAATGGGGTCGGTGCCCCCGTAATTGCGTGCCATTAATCGCCTCTTGTCCATCATCCTCACTTCCACACGACATGGCGCTTGTAATCTATTATTTCTTCCTTATCGAACCGACCGTCTCCCTTATATGTTTGGACCAATCAGTTCAGACAACTTTAGGTCTTCAACGCGGTCGTTTAAATTGGACCGGGTCAGTCCGGATATGTAAAAGCTCTGGCCAAACCCTAAATTCAGGAAGGTCTACAGAGTCCAAACATCTGCATTCATGTTGCCCGTGGTTTCACACTACTATTTGCATTCATGGAAGCTCACCAGATCCGTGCTTACCCACATTCATGTCTGGCTGGACGACGCACCGTCTGAGGACCCTATCCTGGCTTAAAAGAAGATCGTCCCTCCCCACCATCCTACTCATCCCATTTCCCCTCTCCCCCCACACTTCAGTCGTCGTCTTCGCCATCACTTGCAACCAATCTCTCCACGGACCACGATTGACATGGCCCGGGAGAATATCACATACAACAAGATGCTCACGTTGGTGCGTCGTCCACGGACCCCGGCTGCCATGGCATGGGAGAATATCACATACAACAAGATGCTCACGCTGGAGCATCGTCCGCGGGCGCCCGGCCCATCCCTCTCCTTGGTGCAGGTAAAGAAGCAATTCTTCCTCGTGCTACTGGACGAGCTCCGCACGATTGAGGCGCAAATGGAGGTAGAGTGCGCGAAAGCCGCAACCTTGGTGGTGCTCCTCGCGGACCCGAAGCTCATCGCCGAGAACCGGGCGATCTACGCGTCGATGCAAAGGGCCCTCACTACAGACGCAAGTGCCGAGAAATCCACATCAAGGACACGTGGCATGTCGTGCTCTTCACGGACCTCAACGATAAGAATGATGACAAGGCCACCGCTCGCCTGTCGCCTCCGGGGTTTGCCGGGATGCCATGGATTTGGTTTGCGGCGAACGATGACGAGGTCGACGATTCTGATGAGGGGGTCATCGACGTCACCTCTTATAACAAGGATTTTGAGTTCTTTAGATTAGATTTATGATGTACAAACCATCGTTGATATATCTTTTGCTTTAAAAAAGTGGACTCTCCCTCCTATCTCATTTATTAAAACTACTAGCAAAAGTGTATGTGTGTTGCAACGGGAGAATACCGCACGACCCTAACCCAATAACCATGACTCAAGACCTCCAAGGTCTTCCCGAGACGTTTCTCTCTCAGCATAAGATGACAAATTTGCTTTCTTCCCATGCAAGGTTTTGCCGAGGCGTGCATGCATGGTTATCGATGGTTTCTTTCATCTCTAATTTGGTTTTGCTGAGGTGTTCATTTGCAATCCGGGTCGGTGTTGGTACAAAAGAAAGATGGATCGTGCGCTATTGATTAAGGTTGCACCCTAAATATTGTTTAAAATGTTTAATAGTAAAAATAATATCATATTCATATTCTACACATTTTTCTAATCAAAATTTATATACGACTTGTTAAAACTAGAGTTAGGGTTTAAAAGAAATGTATAAATTTTTTAAATACAATTTGTTCTCGATGGATTGCGGGTTAATAACAAAAATGGCAGTTTTTTTGCTAAAATGCAGAAAAACAATTTGTTCTCTATCATAGAGTATGGGTTATTTATTAGAAAAGCGAAGGTGTTTTCTGTAAAACTATAAAAAAAGGTTAATTTTCCCATTTAAAGATGGGCGGCGGGTTAATTACCGAAAGTATGGGTGGGGGTTTTTTGTAGAAAGAACGATGGTGGACGGGCAAAAGCGATAGTCCCTTTATTATTAGGTACATATATATAACCTAGGGCATGTAACAAGCCACAAGCTGACCATGATCTAGTAAAATCCACCTAGAACTTCATATCACCATCAGCACATACCCAATAAAATAAGAAGCAATGTTTGAGACACGCCTCATACTAATACATGCAACCAACTACCAATCCATAGAAATGGGTGAAAGCAAATTACACAAGCCAACCATTACAATTTTTAGCAAAGCAGGCTATAAACAACAAATAGCCAAACTAGCTTCTCCAACACGGTTCTCGCACAGGTGGACTTCCCAGATCTTAGCTTTATCTTTAGCACACCAAAACGCCGGCCTTGAACTTCATGAAAGACTTCATTTCTTGTCTACTCTAGTATACCACCCACTTCATGTTTCTTTGTTTTTCCCTGTTTTTACAGTAAACAATCCAACCATTTAGTCATCTAGAAATCATATTAATGGGGGGACAAGGGTCAGTAATTTTTGCATTGCCAATATAGTACTATGTCTTATTTTCCAAATGGTCGAGAGGACCACAAACACTCTTTTAAGTGTGGAGTTAACCCCCACAGGTAAAGCATGGACATCATAAAGTATGGAAATCCAATGAGGAAGGATTGAATCAAAGTAACCCTGCTACCACTAGGTAATTACCTACCTTGCCAAGTATTGAGTTTTTTCTCCATCTTATGTTCATAATATTTACAATCGTTTGTTGCTAATCCTCTTCTCGTCTACAAATATTCCTAAATATTTCAAAGGAAGGGATCCAACTGGACAAGTAAAGATATCAGCAAAATTTAATTCCTTCTTTTTCACCTCCCCAAACAAAAAAACGCATTCTTTTAAAAAATTGACCTTAAGACCAGACACCTATTCAAAAATACAAAGAATGCATTTTAGGGAGGATTGAATCAAAGTAACCCTACTATCATTAGCTAATAGCCTATCTTAATAAGTACTGCATTTGTTCTCCATCTTATCTTCACAACGTTTTCAATGTTTATTTTAATCATCTTCTCATCTAGAGGCGTTCCTAAATATTTCAAAGGGTGGAATCCAAGTGGACAAGTAAAGATATCAACAAAATTGGATTCCTATTTTTGGCCTCCAAAAACAAAAATAGCTCACTCTTATAAAAGTTGATCTTAAGGCTAGAAATCTATTAAAAATATATAAAGAATGAATTTTAGCTTGTGAGCAGTGTCATAGTCATCTCACAGTAGGAAGATCACATCTTGAGCATAGTGCAACATGTTAACCATATTTTTAGATATTTAGATAAGACCCCTTATATCAAACTAGTTTTTCTGGTATTGTTCATTAATATAGTGTAACACCCTGACAAAACCCACCAGTTTTTGGCCGTTGCGCCTGGCAATCACCTAGGATCTAGACTGGCCCGACTTACCAACACTGGTCTTTCCTGTATACTTTATACTCATGTGTGGCCGGTCGGGATTAACTTTCTAGTCGGTCACCCATCCTAAAATTGCTCCAAGCCAAGCACACTTAACTTTCAGGTTCCTTTTGATGGGAACAGGAAAAGAAGGTGCACCTTGTTGATATGAGGAGTATATCACTCTTATTAAGTCAAGATGTCACATATAACCCGCGCATCAAAAACCAAGTCAGACATTAGAGGAGATAATGCATCGCCTCGCCTCAAGCATTTTCCGGTGTGGAAGTAGGGCCCTTTGTGATAATTAACCAGTCAATCCATTGGTCAGGAAACCCTTTAATTTTCAGCATTTGTCAATTTATCAAACAAAAGGCCACTTGATTTTAGATAAGCCTTTTCAAAATCAACCTCAAAGATTACATCACTCTATGTTTTAATATGATTGTTGTTTAAAGCCAGATGTAAAATCATCACTCCCTCCATTATGCATCTCTGTTTTACAAAAGCGGTTTGGATGGGCAATATGACATCCCCAGACACATCATTGAGCCTATTCATTAGGTATTTTGTGAAAAAAATAAAACCCAAATTTAGCAAGTAGATAGCCTTTATTTCTATATCTAGTTACCATCTTTAGTTTTGGGAACCAAGGTAATAATGCCATAGTTTAATCTAGAAATATCAAGGCTCCCTTTATGAAAATCATCAAACAAGGTCATCACATCAAATTTCATCAAATCCCAAAGATATTGATAGAATTCACTAGTAATTCATCAGGTCCAGGGGATTTATTATGGGACATTTTAAAGATAAATTCCTTAATTTCTTTCAAAGGCAATGTTACAATAAATTTTTCTACAACCCACTAGGAATAGGTTAGGATCCTCAATATTCAAAGAAATGTTGGAAACCTCAGGATGTCCTAAGAGGTTTTTCTATAATTTAGTTACATACTCAATCAAAAAGTTATCCCCTTCAATCGTGCCCTCAATCTTGTCCATGGAATTTATTTTGTTTTTCCTGCATCTACCATTAAATTTAGCATGCATATATTTACTATTACCTTCTTCTTCAAGAATTTTAGTTATTGTGGCTCTCCGTTTTCATTTAAATACCTCATGTTTCATAATTCTATCCAACTAAGCTCTCCCATCTTTTTGTTCCAGTCTCGTATCAGCAGTTAAACCAACCAGCTCACAATGTTTATTAGTATTATAATTTTATAAGAATATATGTCTTTAAAATCATGTACCATGCATGCCTATTTTTATTCCATCCTATTTAATTTTTACTTGAGTTTGCTCAGACTACACTGCATTTTTTTTCCAACATTGAAGCCCCTTAGAGTAGGATCCTACCAAGTATCAACCACCAATTTTTGATTGATTTTCCAAATCTCAAAATATGATCAATTTTTGGCACATCACCATAGTCCGTAAACAAAGGTGTGTGGTCAGATTTCTCTCTACTAGAATAGTAACCTCAGATGGTGGGTAGTTTTCCTCCCAAATTGGGCAATATAGCACTCTATCCAATTTCTCATAAGTAGGATTTTGTAAATTATTACCTCAAGTATAATGTATTCCGTTCAAGTCAAGTTCCCTAAGGCCAACTTGCTTAATGATTGCATTGAACTCCAATGTACAAGTGTCCGTGTCTTATTTTTTCAGATGCTTTTCTAATGATGTTGAAATCAACCCCGCCAAGATAAGAATTTGTACACGTTTCAAAAAATGTTTGCGTATTCAAAAATTGTGCATGTTTTCAAAGAATTGTTTGACTTCTAAGAAAATATCCTTACTTTAAAATTGTTTGGTGATTGGATTGTTATGTCGCGTGAACTCTTGTCTATCACGCTCTATATGACGCAAAGGTCCCCTCTATATGGTGCGCCTATACCTCGCCTAGCGCAAGTTGGACGTCCTCTCATGTCAGGACGCCATAAGCTGGCCCAGTTAGGTTCCACGTAAGTTTGCCTTTTCTTCTGTTTCTTCCTTTGTTTCTTTTATTATTTTATTCTAATTTCCAAAATATGTAGATAAATATATTTGAAAACATAAAAACAAATAAAATGTTAAAACCAAGAATCTGAATGTTAACACAATGTAAAAAAATTGCTAGCTTCATTCCAACAAAATGTTGATAGCATACTAGAAAAACGTTTGTGAAATTTCAAAAATGTTCACATGTCTAAAAAATATATTTTATATTATAAAAATAATATATTTTAAAAATACGAAAATTTAATAAAATAAACGTACAAATCTATATGAAAATGTTGATAGAATAGAATAAAATGTTGGTGACATTTTAAAAATGTCATGCATTTCAAAAAAATGTATGTGGCATTATTAAAAATGTTAATCATGTACTTGGAAAATGTTAAATGTATATCGAATAAATTTTTGGATGTATATAGAAAATCTATAATGTTTATCAAAAAGTAGACATGAAACATGTATTTGTAAGAAATGTTAAGCTGTATTGAAAATTATAACCATGTATTAAAAATGTTAAATGTGTATAAAAATGTTCTTGATGTATATGAAAATATGGACATCAAAATATTTATTTAAGAAAATTTTAATTGGATTTATTTAATGTAGAAAAATAACGTTTAACATGTACATGAGAAATGTACATATGAAACCAAGGAAAAACTATACAAACAGCACATAGAAAACAAAGAAACTTAATCAAAAAGGTTCTAAAAAGCGATGAAAACCATAAAGAAAGAAAAAACCAAGAAAACCTGCGAAAAAGAAAGAGAAATGAAGAAACCCGAAGAAAAAAAAAGAAAGAAAAAAAGAATAGAAAATCTAGTAAAAAGTGAGAAAAAACGATCAAAAAGAAAGATAACAAAAAGAAAAGAATAAATGATTGGAAATCAAGAAAAAAACAAGTAAAAGCATTGAAAAACAAAGAAAACAGAAGTTATAACAAAGAAAAAATAATAATCAAGGAAAGCCGCTATATGCTCAAAAATCCTTCATATGCTAATGGGCCGGCCCACCCGACTATATGCTCAAAAGTCTTCTCGTATTCAAAAGTTCTGTAAACTTATGGGCCGAGTCACAATGATTTTTTTTTTTGAGGATGAGTCATGACGATTTTCAAATCTTGAATGTATTCCACCACAAAATCGAGTCAGAACGTTTGTTATTGCTAAATGAATTCAAGATTTGTATTTT
The DNA here is from genome assembly GCA_021437245.1 of Aegilops speltoides. Classification (NCBI taxonomy): domain Eukaryota; kingdom Viridiplantae; phylum Streptophyta; class Magnoliopsida; order Poales; family Poaceae; genus Aegilops; species Aegilops speltoides. The sequence continues at coordinate 413,874,765 of CM038147.1, read as the reverse complement.
ACGAAATAGCTTGGGGAGTGATAGCTCTTGGTTTGATTTTAGTTGGACGAGTGACAATTCCTATCCAAATAAGTAACAACACAACAAGTCTATCAACTACACAGCTTCCTCGGAAAGTGACATACTGGATGTCCTTTTTCAGATGGCCCCATTAAAAGCTCCTGGGATGGATGGCTTCACATCGGGTTTTTTCTAGCGGCACTGGCACTTGTTGAAATATTATGTTACGGCTACCCTATATGGATTCCTAAACAGTGGTGATTTACCCATGGGCCTATCCTACATGTCTATTACCCTAATCCCCAAGGTTTGCCACCCACAAATGATCTCCAATTTCGCCATATTGCGCTATGCCTTGTATACTTGCTGCCAACTCAGGGACGAACTGTATGAGGAGCTACATGGATGAGATAATTAGCGAGGAGCAAAGTGATTTTGTTCCAGGTCGCTTAATTGCTAACCATGTTCCTTTTGCTTTCCAAAGTGTGCACACTTTGCGAAGGAGGAAGAAAGGAAAAAAATATTCATGTGTTGTTAAGCTAGATATTATGAAACTATATGACCATGTAGAATGACATTATTTGGAGGCTACTATTCGCACACTGGGCTTCAACATCATCTTGGTTAGGCTTATTATGAAATGAGTCTCCTTTGTTCGCTGACTGATCCATGTTAATGGGCAATTTTAACCATATTTCACCCCATCGAGAGGCCTTAAACAGGGTGACCCAATGGTACTAGTTTTGTTTCTCTTATGTGCAGAAGGATTCTCGCCTCTTCTCAAGTACTTTGGAGGCCATATTGACACGGGCATAAAATCTACTTTCCGCTCACCATGGGTGAGTCATTTACTTTTTATGGATACTAGACTGAATTTTATTAATGCAAATTCATAGAGTGCGGAAAGACTCAATGATATACTGTGATTTATGGGGAAGCTTCGGCCCAATGTATGAACCGAGACAAAATGCTATTTAGTTTACCCAAAAATTCCACATGCTTCTAGGTAGTCTTTGAAAGGAACTAGGATTTTATGTTGAAGCTTTTAGTGAAATATACCTTGGGCTTCCTACTGTTGTTGGCAGGATCACTGGTGGTTCATTTGATCATAGTGGTGAACAATCAAGTACTATAATGCAAGGGTGGTCGAGAGGCTCTTTGCTTGCACGAAAAGAGAAACTCTATTGAAATCAGTGATACAAGCAATACACATGTACAACCTGAATTGTTTCTTATTGGCAAAAAGGGTGTGTAAGAGTTTGACTTCCAGTATGGCGAAGTAATATTGGAGTAGTTCCATCGACAAAAGTTCTCTTCATTGGGTTTCATGGAAAAAAATTGCAACACCAAAATGTTAAGGTGGAATGGGATTTTGTGATTTCCACCGGTTTAACTTGGAACTATTGGGAAAGCATGACTGGAATTTCTTGACAAACCCTAACTCCATACGTGCCAAAGTCATGAAAGGGCGACATTTCTCGGGCACTATTTATACAAGTTGCGGTGCCAAAAACTACTTCGACTACTTGGTACACAATAGGTCGGGCATGAGTCTCTTACTGCTAGTCTTATATAGTGAATTGGTGATGGTTTGACCATTAATGTATGGACGGACAAGTGGATCCCTACAACTATCATGATGGCTTCTATGTTTAGGTGGCCACCAATGTGGACCATGTTAGAGACCTCATGGACGTGGAGAACTAGACATGGAGAAGTGAGTTGGTTAGGGAAACTCTAATCACACCTGATGCCAAAGCAATTCTTAATATTCATTTACAACAGAGTGGAGGAGAGGATTTCTTGGCATGGACACATGAGAAATCAGGTATCTACACTGTGAAATCAGCGTACCGAGCTCTAGTGAATCAAAAAGAGCATTTAGCTCAAGATGAAGGGCAGGTTATACATAATCTTTAGTGGATCAAAAATAGTTTTGGATGGCCTTATGGTGATGTAGGGTAGAACCCTTGACACCCGATGTTTCACGTTTGGAGGGAATCCTACCAAAAACACGAGAGGGAAAACGAGGGGAACACGAGGGAAACATAAGAGAATCACTCAAACCAACAAGATCCGGTCACACATATGCTAGATCCAAGAAACACAAAGAGATACACGGTCCGAATCCAACAAAGGACGATACAAGTGGCAGTAGTTCATCTCCGTGAGGAGGTCTTGAGGGTCATCCCATGAATGGGGTCTTGAATCCAAGATGGATCTTCCCTGAAGAGGTCGCGGTCTCTCACGAGGAGTAGATCCGTATGGATGAGCAAAGCTCTATCTCAAATGAGCTAAACCTATGCCAACCCTAAAACGTAGGTGGAGGGGGGTATATATAGTCTAAGGGTTGAAGGGGTACATGGTCCTCGGCCCAGATGCTCTGCACGCAGGCAGGGGGCGGATGTCCGGGCGTCGGGCCGGATGTCCGGGCCTTCCTGAGACGCCGGATGTCCGGGCCTTCCTGAGACACCGGATGTCCGGGCGCTGGGGCCGGATGTCTGGGCTGGCGGGGTCTAGCTTCTGTGATGGGGCGCCAGATTTCCGAGCAGGCGTCGGATGTCCGTCCCGTCGCGGGGCGCCGGATGTCCAAGGGTCGGTCGGATGTTGGCCGATGTAGGGTTGCCTGGCGTCCACTGGGCTGCTGCTGTTGCTGTAGTCTCCAGGGGTCGGATGTCCGGGGCTGGGGCCGGTGTCCGGGTCCTGGGAGCCTTCTCCGCTGCCCTTCATCGTGCTCCTTCATCCATGTACTTGGGGATTTGTCCGTGATTCCGAGCATCTCTGAGAGGGTCTTCTTGGTCCCTAAGCACATGTAGTGTCTTTGCATGAGGTAGCAACCATGTCACGCACGAAAGGAAAGAGGAGGCGTTTAGGAGAGGGTTCACCTTGTGTCCAATGGCGTATAGTCGAGATCTCATATTATGTATCCTTGGGTCATGGGGAGTGGTCAAAGTGAACATGGGGATGATCGTAGGATGCTCCGCATCATCTCCCCTCCCTTGGGAAAGATCCGACCTCGGATCGAAAACCTCATCACCATGGAAACAGTTGTCATGGACAGACTTGTAGTTGGATGGAGTGGAAGTCATGGCGCAACCCAAGTACTTCAAGATGTCGTCGGGATGGTATACATGCAAAACGAGCAAAAACAAGCGACACTCGGAAATACAATGGTTAGCGCACACAAGGTGTCCATCAAGTAAGCATGAGGTCGTCCAATGGAATTGTTCATGAAAAGGCACAATATGCTTATCCAAATGATGTAAAATGACATGTAAAGCATTCATGTTGTCAAATTCATTCGAGGCATGCACAAAGGTGTTGTGAATATGATGAATGCGACCGTTGTGCAAAATGATGTCATAATGGGATGGTCCATCAAAAGCATGAACATGGCAATGGATGCTCAATATGTTTATGTTATCATGCAATTGATGGTGGACAATATGATCATGATGTATGAATATTCCATCAAGAAAGATCACAACAAATTTGCTAAGGAAGTGCACAAGCTCATATATCATGGATGACATGGAAATAGATGCAACAAGGCAAGCATAATGTGAGTCAATCCATGCATAGGGTGCAAACTTGCGGTGAGTAGGATATGTCCATCGAGCATGACATGTGGCAGCACAATCAACAAATATGGAGGCGTGAGTGCATTGTGCCAAAGGAGTGTTGATGTACCAATTCTCGATGTCGTGGCATGAGTGGAAGTCCGAAGGTGCATCCAATAAGTTCGAGCGCTCCTCAACTTGAAGGTCCAAAGTGTTCATCTCCATTGTTGCTCCTCCATCCAATAGATGTAAGATGTAGACAAGAAGAAGGAGACAACAATGAAAGAATGACCCATCTAATGTGCGTATTTGAGGATGGCTCCAAGCGAAAGAGTTCACCTTTATGAGGATGTCGAATATGTTGGTGTCGCGCATCGTGTATTCCTTCGCATGACCAAGTTGTCGCATGACGGTACCACCTTGTGGATCCTTCAAAACGAAAGAACATGACATACGCTTGAAAAACAAATGTGGTTAGCGAAAGTGCAAAACATGTCATTCGTCTGGTAAGATACCCAACAAGTGTATGCATCATGCTCATCATAAGAAAGGACAAGGGAGCATTTCATAGTATGGTGGCATATGATGCGAGAACAACCAAAAGCATTAAGCTCAATCAAACAAGCATGCATCACAAGTAAGGTGTCAAAGTCTCCAAGATTAATAAGTATAGTATGGTTGCACTCACTACAAGTGGATACGAGAGAGGCAATTAATGGACACAAGAGATAATGAGCAAGATATATCATGTGAGAGGCATGAACATATATGTCATGAACCCAAGAAAGCAAGTAATAAAGGAACATCGGTGATGCATCAAAGCAAGTAATCATATGAATCAAGTCATGCAAGCTAGTAGTGCGAAGATGCAACGTACTAGAAGGAATCATGGCAATCATGTCATGTGTGCAAATAGTGGTCATGAATAATGCACATGACATATCACAAGTATGAAAGCAAGATATGAGAAAAATATCATCAATGTATTGGTGAGAGGCCATGTGTAAATAGCAATGGAACATCATGACTCTCCCAACACAACAAGCATCAATAGCATGGGGCACAAAGAGATAATAGCAATAGCTACTAGGATCTCCACCAAGCATGCAAATACACATAGAAGTAGCATAATGGTGAATCATGGGTAGATGCAAGCAATGGTCACAATTGCATGGCAAAACCATGTAAAGAGGCATAACGTTCAAAGTGAACACGATAGTATGAGCATAAGGTGACAAGTGGTAAATAGCCCATAGCCGTCTGAGAGCCAAGTAGAAGGGATGCGTGTAGTCCTTGCGCGAAGGGAATGGTGGTAAGGATAGTCCACGGGATCCCAAGTCATCGTTGCCCTCAAGAGCTCGTTTCATCAACTCTTGGGATTGAGAGCTTGATGAGTATATGTGAGTACCTACACAAAACAAAGACAAAGGGAAAATTGTGTGTGCGTGGTATATGTACACATCATCCATCATGATGCGCATGAGCATGTGTCGGTTAGCACAAAATATCTAACGCTCAAATAAATGAGATGCATGGTATAAAAACATGTCATCCATCATGAGAGGTATGTTTTATGTATGGCATAATGGAGACTCAAAGGATGTAATGCATCATGAGATATATGAGCATTGTTATTCATGGAATGCATATGGTGCACGCAATTATGGGAATCATGCAAAGTATGGAATGCATCAAAATCTCCTAGTATGTATGAGGAAACTATGGGGGTCTCCTCATGAGCATTAATGGAAACATCACATGGAGAGTATTGACAACATCCAAAACAATGCATATTCGCAACAATGTGATCATGGCATGTCATAGTAGATGAATTGCGCAAATCATGTAAAGGAAGCATGGCAATATCATCACAAGAGAAACAAAAGCCAATGATCATCATCTCGTCATCTATGCCATAAGTGCAAATAGGATTTATTTTAATGGGGCATGCATAGTTACTATGTTGATATTGAAATGATGCAATATGGGAGATCTCACTCATAGCAGATGACAAGTTTAATGGATTGTCAAACATAAAGTGACCAATAGAATTTTCACATGATATCCTATGAAGCATAGCATCACAACTAGGCAACTCAACATGCTCATCATCATATTCATCATAAATAGGTAAGTCATGACATGAGGAAGTCGCACTAGCATGAAGCATGGGAATAGGTGGGTCAACATCATGCAAGCAATCATTGGTAAGATAGTGCACTAGTGGGACAAGATAATCTCCATCACCTATGTTACCTTGTGAGCATCGCTCATGTGTTGTAGGTGAGGTCTTGAAGACCAAGTCGTGGTCAACTTCATCTTGATGGAACCATGTGGGGGGTGCATCATTGTCCACCATGGCCATTGTCGTCTCCATTGGAGGTACGGACTCCTCGAGGGTAGGCTCATCGTCATGTAGGAGACCTAGCATCAAAGAAGGAAACTCACTCGGAGAAGAGGTTAAGTCGTTAGAAATCATAGTGGCCTCACATGCCCTATCAACTACCTCACTCACTAAGTGTTGTGGCTCACTCACTCCCTCAAGGATGCTCTCACTCGTATAGTTGGTGGAGTCACTCAAATGGACCTCACCCTCACATAGGATGTGTGGCATGCTCTCATGTGTGGGGCTAGTGGTGGTCACAATCATTGATAACCCACAAGTATAGGGGATCACAACAATTTTGAGGGTAGAGTATTCAACCCAAATTTATTGATTCGACACAAGGAGAGCCAAGGAATATTCCCAAGTATTAGCATTTGAGTTGTCAATTCAACCACACCTGAAAGACTTAATATCTACAGCAAAGTATTTAGTAGCAAAGTAGTATGGAAATAACTTGATATGATGGCAAAAGTGTGATGAGCAGTTTTGTAGTAATTGTAACAGTGGCAACGGTAAAGTAACTAAGCAAAGATCAATATGTGAAAAGCTCGTATGCATTGGATCAGTGATGGATAATTATGTCGGATGTAATTCCTCATGCACTAGTTATAACATAGGGTGACACAGAGCTAGCTCCAGTTGATCAATGTAATGTAGGCATGTATTCCGAATATAGTCATACGTGCTTATGGAAAAGAACTTGCATGACATATTTTGTCCTACCCTCCCATGGCAGCGGGGTCTTATTGGAAACTAAGGGATATTAAGGCCTCCTTCTAATAGAGTACTTGACCAAAGCATTAACACTTGGTGAATACATGAACTCCTCAAACTACGGTCATCACCGGGACTAGTCCCGATTATTGTCACTTCGGGGTTGCCGGATCATAACACATAGTAGGTGACTATTGACTTGCAAGATAGGATCAAGAACTCACATATATTCATGAAAACATAATAGGTTCAGATCTGAAATCATGGCACTCGGGCCCTAGTGACAAGCATTAAGCATAGCAAAGTTATAGCAACATCAATCTTAGAACATAATGGATACTAGGGATCAAACCAAACAAAACTAACTCGATTACATGGTAAATCTCATCCAACCCATCACCGTCCAGCAAGCCTACGATGGAATTACTCATGCACGGCGGTGAGCATCATGAAATTGGTGATGGAGGATGGTTGATGATGACGACGGCGACGGATTCCCATCTCCGGAGCCCTGAGCGGACTCCAGATCAGCCCTCCCGAGAGAGATTAGGGCTTGGCGGCGGCTCCGTATTGTAAAACGCGATGAATCCTTCTGTGTAACATCCCAAATTTTCAATTGGAATGTTATACATTAGATCATCATTGCATATCATATTCTATTGCATTTTGGCTTGATCCTAGAAATTCTACGCAACTCAAGGACCCACGAAGAGAGTTGGGGATTTCGTTATTTTCATATTTGAGTTTTTCTCGAATTTTGAAAAGAGGATCATTTGATTTTAATTATTATATCTTCGTATATTTCTTTTATAAAAATAAAAGGGAGGCAATAAAATGACTTTCCCAACATAAAGAAGTATTGGAGATTTAATAATAAATTCAAATAAGATTTTATTTCGGAGTTTTATTGCTATTTTATTTGAATTAGGAAAAATATGCGTTTTCAAAAATTGCATTTTAGGCCCAAATAAATGTTCACCTTGTCCGGCATATTTTTAGAGGACGGGGAAATTTTATTTTGGATTTTTTTGGAGTCCGTTTAGTATTTCTTTTCTTTCTTTTTCTGCATGTCGGAATTATTTTTTTAAAACAAAAGTCAAACCGAGTTGGGTCGCCGTGAGCGACCCGGACTCCGCCCCGCCCAGGCTTTATAAGCCCGCGAGCCCGACTGCCCCAGCCCACCCTAGCCGCCGCCGAACCCTAGCCGTGCCTCGAGCCCCGCACCGCCGCCGCCTCAAGCCCAGCGCTTGCTTTGCTGCTGAGCCCCGCCGCCGCAGCCAAAATTGACCGTCGCCGCCTTTTTTTTCTTCTTCGGTTTATTTCGGTAAACCCTAGATCTAGATCCATTTTTTTAAATTCCAGTTTATTTTCGTTAGATCGGTTTTCCTGACGGTTTAGTTATTATGCGGACGTTCGTCCATACATTCGTTTTTACGAACGGTTTTCACCGTTTAGCCGCAGACAGCGAATGTTCGTTCGTTAGCCTGTTCGTCAGTTTTTCTTTGTCCAGGATTTTCCGCGATTATTTTTTATCGCGATTTCTGCCTTGATTTTCATTTTAGTTTATCTTTTCGCTCGTTTATCGGAATCAGGCGATTCAAGCGCCTAGAGTTTCATCTCGAAACCCTCTTTCCGTTTAACCAACTTAAACAAGTTTTTGCTACTGTAAAATTTGACTTAAGTCCAGATTAGTAAACGAAGCTTGTTTATTTCGCCGTTTGAGTTTCGTTGCTTCGTTTCTTTTTGCAAACCGGAGTTCTTAAGTTGAATTTTCTGGTTAGATCTCTTATTTGTGTTTTAGTCGTGCTTCTAGATGAGTGCTTATTGTATACTTGTTTGTTTGTGATAGAGTACCGAGAGTGCGCAGCGTGCTACTACGAGTCTCTAGGTTTCACGGATCATCAGGAAGGCAAGTAACACTTTGATCATACCTCTTTACTACCCAGTTTTATTGCATTAGATCAATGCTCAAACAATTGCATGGTTAGGATCTGATTAATATGTGGGTTTTGGTAAGTAGATGAGGTAGTACCTATTGTCCTGTTTATTATCAAACCTTTGGGAGTTACTTCTACGTTTGCTTATATCGCTATGCTATGATTGTAGACGTGGATTGGGTGAGTGTATCCATGACAGATGTGAGATTGTTAATTAATGGTTCAACTTAAGGTGGCAACTTTAATACACATCTGGGTGGAGTGAGGCACCTGGGGAACCCAGTGTTGCCTGTATTTTTGGAAATCCCGGGGTACCGTGTGATTCTCCTATGGACCGCCACCCATGCTGAAAGGGATCATGAGATTTTCCATGCTAGAAACTTCCGTGTGCAGCCGCAAGCTACTATGGGCTCTAGCATAGTTGATATGTTGTGTGACCTCTTTCGGTGGTAAACTAGCAGATGTAGGGGATGTAGGTTGGTACTGTCTACCCAGATTAAAGAGCTAATGCTTCTGAAAGACTGTGTCTCGGTCATCCGTTTCTCAAACACCTTGTAGTGCGAGAAATCCAATGGAGGAGATCGAGTCTTGTGGGGAAAAGTGCGCAAACCTTTGCAGAGTGTACAAAACTAATCATCGTTAGCCGTGTCCCCGGTTATGGACGTTTTGAGTATCTAGTTTCTTGGATTATCATATGGATCTCATCACTTTTAATTTAATTTGTTGGGTTAATGATGATGCTTAATTGGGATTGAGAGGGGGTTTACCTTCTCAATGTTTAACAACCACCATGATAATTAAATAAAATTTATTCCTTTGTTGTAGGGGAAAATTGGCTTTATGCAAAACTGTAACCATAGAGCTTTCCACCAACCTCATACGCATGAAGTGATAGCATTATTTGTTCATTACTCTTCATGTGTTACATTGGCAGCATATTCCATGTGTTGACCCGTTTTCGGGCTACAACATTCATGTTGCAGACTTTTCAAACGACGAGTAAGGTGCCTTAGGCCGTGATCTTTCACTCAGTGATGCCGTTGGAGTTGATGGACTCACTTTATCTTCCAAGCCTTCCGCTGTTATCGTATTTAGATGGCCTTGAGCCATATTTATTGTAATAAGTTCTCTTTTGAGACATTCAATGTAATAAGTGTGTGATTGCTACTCTGTTATAAATCCTTCAAGTACTGTGTGTGTCAGCATTACCGATCCAGGGATGACATTGATGCACAGAGATCAGACTGTTTGATGTCTGGTCGCTACATTCTCTCTGTTTTTTCTCCCCGAACGTGAATATATGGAGTTGGAGTTGAGGTCGGTGGAGTCTCAGGGGGCCCACGAGACAGGGGGGCGTGCCCCCACCCTCGTGGACAGGGTGTGGGCCCCCTGGTCTTGATTCTTTTGCCAGTATTTTTTATTAATTCCAAAAATATTCTCCGTGAAGTTTCAGGTTATTCCAAGAACTTTTATTTCTGCACAAAAATAACACCATGGCAATTCTACTGAAAACAGTGTCAGTCCGGGTTAGTTCCATTCAAATCATGTAAGTTAGAGTCCAAAACAAGGGCAAAAGTATTTGGAAAAGTATATACGATGGAGACGTATTAACTCCCCCAAGCTTAAACCTTTGCCTGTCCTCAAGCAATTAAGTTGACAAACTGAAAGTGAGAAAGAAAAACTTTTACAAACTCTGTTTGCTCTTGTTGTTGCAAATATGTAAAGCCAGCATTCAAGTTTTCAGCAAAGATTATGAACTAACCACATTCACAATAACATCTAGGTCTCATGTTTACTCATATCAATGGCATAATCAACTAGCGAGCAATAACAATAAATCTCAGATGACAACATGTTCTCAAAACAATCATAATATGATATAACAAGATGGTATCTCTCTAGCCCTTTCTGAGACCGCAAAACATAAATGCAGAGCACCTCTGAAGATCAAGGACTGACTATGCATTGTAATTCATGGTAAAAGAGATCCAGTCACAGTCATACTCAATGTAAATTAATAGCAATGGATGCAAATGACAACGGTGCTCTCCAACTGGTGCTTTTTAATAACAGGGTGATGACTCAACATAAAAGTAAATAGATAGGCCCTTCGCAGAGGGAAGCAGGGATTTGCAAAGGTGCCAGAGCTCAAGTTTTGAAACAGAGGTAAATAATATTTTGGGTGGTATACTTTCATTGTCAACATAACAACCAAGAGATCTCGATATCTTCCCTGCTACACACATTATAGGCGGTTCCCAAACAGAATGGTAAAGTTTATACTCCCCCACCACCAACAAGCATCAATCCATGGCTTGCCCGAAACAACGGGTGCCTCCAACTAACTACAATCCTGGGGAGTTTTGTTTGCAATTATTTTGATTTGAGCATGGGACTAGGCATCCTGGTTACCGGCCATTTTCTTGTGAGTGAGGAGCGGAGTCCACTCCTCGTGAGAATAACCCACCTACCATGGAAGATATAGACAACCCTAGTTGATACATGAGCTGTTCGAGCATACAAAACAGAATTTCATTTGAAGGTTTAGAGTTTGGCACATACAAATTTACTTGGAATGGTAGGTAAATACCGCATATAGGAAGGTATGGCGGACTCATATGGTATAACTTTGGGGTTTATGAAAGTGGATGCACAAGCAGTATTCCCGCTTAGTACAAGTGAAGGCTAGAAAGAGACTGGGAAGCGACCAACTAGAGAGCGACAACAGTCATGAACATGCATTAAAATTAATCAACACTGAGTGCAAGCATGAGTAGGATATAATTCACCATGAACATAAATATTGTGGAGGGTATGTTGATTTTTTTTCAACTACATGCGTGAACATGTGCCAAGTCAAGCCACTCGAATCGTTCAAAGGAGGATACCACCCTATCATAGCATATCACAACCATTTTAATAGCATGTTGGCATGCAAGGTAAACCATTATAAACTCCTAGCTAATTAAGCATGGCATGAGCAACTTAATCTCTAATTGTCATTGCGAACATGTTTCATTCATAATAGGCTGAATCAGGAACGATGAACTAATCATATTTACAAAAACAAGATAGTTCGAGTTCATACCAGCTTCTCTCATCTCAATCAGTCCATCATATATCGTCATTATTGCCTTTCACTTGCACGACCGAACGGTGTGGATCATAATAATAGTGCACGTGCATTGGACTAAGCTGGAATCTGCAAGCATTCAATTCAAGGGACAAGACAAGGTAATATGGGCTCTTGGTTAAATCAACAATAATGCATATGAGAGCCACTCAACATTTTTATCATGGTCTTCTCCTCTCGACCCCCAAAGAAAAGAAAAGAAATAAACTATTTACACGGGAAAACTCCCAATAAGCAAAAGAAGAACGAGAAATCTTTTTGAGTTTTCTTTTAATTACTACTACTACAGGCATGGAAAGTAAACTAGCTAAAAGCTATAACTAATTTTTTTGGTTTTTCTAACACACAAGAAGAAAGATTAGAAAAGAGAATAAACTAGCAGGGATAGTACAATGAAAAAGTATGAGCACCGACAACTGGAATGAGTGTGTGAACATGAATGTAATGTCGGTGAGAAATACGTACTCCCCCAAGCTTAGGCTTTTGGCCTAAGTTGGTCTATGGCCACGGCTGGCCTGGCGGATATCCAAAGTTGTAACTGGGGTCGTACTGAGATGCAGCCGCTACTGCCTGACGAGTTGCAGCTTGGAGGCAAGCTGCCTCCGTCCTCCTTTCATACTCGTTCGCCTCCTCCCTGGTTATAACATATCTCCTTTTTGCCTGAAAGTCAAAGAAAGTAGGAGCAGGGAGAGCAATATGGATAGCGCGTTGTCTGTCAAAGATTAGTCGGTATTGAAGGGGCTATTCATTCCTCTCAATAAACTGATGGTGAACCATAACATTATAATCTAAATAGGCAGGAGGCAACTCTATATCATTTGCATGTATGGGTACATCAAGATAGTTAGCTAAACGAGTTGCATAAATCCCACCAAACAAATCTCCACTTATACTGTTATGATGCAACCTTCATGCAACAATCGCCCCCAAGTTATATTGTTTATCTCCTAATACCGCACTTTTGAGAACACAAATATCTGGAACGCACATGTGACAAGCTTCATTTTTAACATTAATGCATCTACCTATAAAGAGAGCAAAATAATGTATGGAAGGAAAATGAATGCTCCCTATGGTAGCTTGTGTGATTTCTCTAGATTCCCCCACAGTGATACTAGCGAGAAAGTCTTTATATTCAGATTTTCGAGGTTCACTAAAATTGCCCCACTGCGGGAGTTTACAAGCAGTATTAAAATCTTCTAGGTCCATGGTACATGATTTATCATAAAGATCAAACAAAACAGTGTGAGAATTGCGTGAGGATGTGAATTTGAACCTTCTCACAAAGGAATCAGTTAGGTAGTAGTATTGGGGGCACTTATGTAACACAAATCCCTCAAGTTCAGCATTACGCACATACGCGTCAAATTCCTCCTTAATGCCTGCTTGAACCATAAAATCTTCTGATGGCCATTCACAAGGCCGCATTTGAGCTTCCCTTGGTGGTTCATCGTCTGGCTCACGTATCACGAGCCTTGGTCCTTGCTTCCTTGAGGAACCACTTTGGTATATTTTCCTATGCATTTTTCTTTCTCTGAAAAATTTCTGAAATTTTTAGTGACTCAAAATAAAAGTGAACCAAACTCAAAAAGATTGATAGAAACTACTCCCACAAATGCCTAGAAGCTAAATCATGCATTAAAACTACTTTTGACCATATAAATTTGACATGCAAGCTCAAGAACAGGGTCACCTTAGCAGCAAAAAATTGCAATAAATAAAGCACTAGAACAAAAACTAATTGGACCACTCGAGGAGTCACATACCGAAGAACAATCCCCCTAAACAGTTTCGTGAATGAAGCTTTGAGCAAGGAGATCAAAAATCGCAGCAAAACAAGCTAGAACACGAGTTTGAGCTATGTGGTGATTTTTTCTGGAGGAAGACGAAGTGTGTGGGTGCAGGAATAAGTGGAGGGGGCCACGTGGGGCCCACGAAGCAGGGGGCGCGCCCTGGACCCTCGTGGCCAGGTGTTCTGGCCCCCTGATGTGTTCTTAGTGACAAATATTCTTAAATAGTCTACAAAAAATAATATTTCATTTTCGAGACATTTCGAGAACTTTTATTTTTGGGGTATTTTTATTGCAAGGATAAATCAAAAAACAGACAGAAAAATACTCCCTCTATCCTATAATATAAAAATCTTTTTGACACTACACTAGTGTAAAAAACGTTCTTATGTTATGGGACGGGGGGAGTACTATTTTCGCTTTATTTAATCTAAATAACAGAAAGTAAAAGGAGGGTACAGAGAGTTGTGCTTTCTAACTTTATCCATCTCATGCTCATCAAAAGGAATCCACTAACAAGGTTGATCAAGTCTTGTTAACAAACTCATTTCGAATCGCATGAAACCGGAGAATCTTCGAATAGCTCTAAGTTACCCCAACAGGGATGTGCATGTCCCCAAAAATAAGAATATCATATTTCTTCTTGACAGTAGGAAGAGGAAATTCAAAACCTCCAATGGTAATCATTGAAATTTTTCGAATACAATCGATACTGTGGATTTGAGGTTGTTTCCTCGGAAAGTGTACCGTATGCTCATTACCATTAACATGAAAAGTGACATTGCCTTTGTTGCAATCAATAACAGCCCCCGCAGTATTCAAGAAGGGTCTACCAAGGATAATTGACATATTATCGTCCTCGGGGATATCAAGAATAACAAAGTCCGTTAAAATAGTAACATTTGCAACCACAACAGGCACATCCTCACAAATACCGACAGGTATAGCAGTTGATTTATCGGCCATTTGCAAAGATATTTCAGTAGGCGTCAACCTATTCAAATCAAGTCTACGATATAAAGAGAGAGGCATAACACTAACACCGGCTCCAAGATCACATAAAGCAGTTTTAACATAGTTTCTTTTAATGGAGCATGGTATAGTTGGTACTCCTGGATCTCCTAGTTTCTTTGGTATTCCACCCTTAAAAGTATAATTAGCAAGCATGGTGAAATTTCAGCTTCCGGTATCTTTCTTTTATTTATAATAATATCTTTCATGTTACTTAGCATAAGGATTCATTTTAAACATATCAGTCAAACGCATACGCAAAAATATAGGTCCAATCATTTCAGCAAAGCGCTCAAAATCCTCATCATCCTTTTTCTTGGATGGTTTAGGAGGAAAAGGCATGGGTTTCTGAACCCATGGTTCTCTTTCTTTACCGTGCTTCCTAGCAACAAAGTCTCTCTTATCATAACGTTGATTTTTTGATTGTGGGTTATGAAGATCAACAGCAGGTTCAACCTCTACATCATTATGATTGCTAGGTTGAGCATCAACATGAACATCATCATTAACATCATCATTGGGTTCATGTTCATTACCAGATTATGTTTCAACATCAGAAATAGAAATATCATTGGGATTCTCAAGTGTGTCAACAACAGGTTCACTAGAAGCATGCAAAGTCCTATCATTTTTCTTCTTCTTCTTTTTAGAAGGACTAGGTGCATCAACATTATTTATTTGAGAATCTTGCTCAATTCTCTTAGGGTGGCCCTCAGGATACAAAGGTTCCTGAGTCATTCTACCACCTCTAGTCACAACTCTAACAACATTATCATTTTTCTTATTATTTAATTCACTGAGCAAATCATTTTGTGCTTTAAGCACTTGTTCTGCTTGAGTGGTAACCATGGAAGCATGTTTACTAATAAGTTTAAGTTCACCTTTTACTCTAGACATATAATCACTCAAGTGTTCAATCATATAAGCATTGCGTTTCAATTTTCTACCAACATAAGCATTGAAGTTTTCTTGTTTAACAATAAAATTATCAAACTCATCCAAGCATTGACTAGCAAAATTATAACGAGGAATATCACCTTCATCAAATCTATAGAGAGAATTTACCTTTACTGCATGTTCGGGTTATCAAGACCATGTATTTCTTCAATAGGCGGTAAATTCTTAACATCTTCAGCTTCAATACCCTTTTCTTTCATAGATGTCTTTGCCTCTTGCATATCTTCAGGACTGAGAAATAGAATACCCCTTTTCTTTGGAGTTGGCTTAGGAGTTGACTCAGGAAGTGTCCAATTGTTTTCATTAGTCAACATATTATTCAATAACAATTCAGCTTGATCAACAGTTCTTTCCCTGAAAACACAACTAGCACAACTATCCAGGTGGTCTCTAGAAGCATCGGTTAGTCCATTATAAAAGATATCAAGCATTTCATTTTTCTTGAGAGGATGATCAGGCAAGGCATTAAGTAATTGGAGAAGCCTCCCCCAAGCTTGTGGGAGACTCTATTCTTCAATTTGCACAAAATTACATATTTCCCTTAAAGCGGCTTGTTTCTTATGAGCGAGGAAATATTTAGCAGAAAAGTAATAAATCATATCCTACGGACTATGCACACAACCAGGATCAAGAGAATTAAACCATATTTTAGCATCACCCTTTAATAAGAATGGAAATAACTTAAGGATATAGTAGTAACGAATTTTTCTTTGTGAGTGAATAGGGTGGCTATATCATTCAATTTAGTAAGATGTGCCACAACAGTTTCATATTCATAGCCGTAAAAAGGATTGGATTCAACCAACCTAATTATCTCAGGATCGATAGAGAAATCATAATCCTTATCAGTAATACAGATAGGTGACGTAGCAAAAGCAGGGTCATATTTCATTCTAGCATTCAAAGACTTTTCTTTCAGCTTAGCTAATAGTTTCTTAAGATCATATCTATCATTGCAAGGAAGAAAATCTCTAGCAGTTTGTTCATCCATAACATAACCCTCAGGCACAACAGGCAATTCATATCTAGGTGAGAATCTTCATCATCACTTTCATCAGTATTATCAGTTTCAATAATTTCGTTCTCTCTATCCCTAGCAAGTTGTTCACCAAGAAATTCACCTAATGGCACAGTATTATCAAGCATAGAAGTAGTTTCATCATAAGCATCATGCATAGCAGAAGTGGCATCATCAATAACATGTGACATATCAGAATTAATAGTAGAAGCAGGTTTAGGTGTCGCAAGTTTACTCAAAACAGAAGGAGAATCAAGTGCAGAGCTAGATGGCAGTTCCTTACCTCCCCTCGTAGTTGAGGGATAAATCTTGGTTTTCTCGTCTTTCAAGTTCCTCATAGTGATCAACAGATATAAATCCCAAGTGACTCAAAGGATAGAGCTATGCTCCCCGGCAACAGCGCCAGAAAATAGTCTTGATAAACCACAAGTATAGGGGATCGCAACAGTTTTCGAGGGTAGAGTATTCAACCCAAATTTATTGATTCGACACAAGGGGAGCCAAAGAATATTCTCAATTATTAGCAGTTGAGTTGTCAATTCAACCGCACCTGAAAGACTTAATATCTGCAGCAAAGTACTTAGTAGCAAAGTAGTATGGAAGTAACGGTAACAGTGTCAAAAGTAACAGTAGCAGTTTTGTAGTGATTGTAACAGTGGCAACGATAAAGTAACTAAGCAAAGATCAGTATGTGAAAAGCTCGTAGGCATTGGATCAGTGATGGATAATTATGTCGGATGTGATTCCTCATGCACTAGTTATAACATAGGGTGACATAGAACTAGCTCCAGTTCATCAATGTAATGTAGGCATGTATTCCTAATATAGTCATACGTGCTTATGGAAAAGAACTTGCATGACATCTTTTGTCCTACCCTCCCGTGGCAGTGGGGTCCTATTGGAAACTAAGGGATATTAAGGCCTCCTTTTAATAGAGTACCGGACCAAAGCATTAACACTTGGTGAATACATGAACTCCTCAAACTACGGTCATCACCGGGAGCGGTCCCAATTATTGTCACTGCGGGGTTGCCGGATCATAACACATAGTAGGTGGCTATTGACTTGCAAGATAGGATCAAGAACTCACATCTATTCATGAAAACATAATAGGTTCAGATCTGAAATCATGGCACTCGGGCCCTAGTGACAAGCATTAAGCATAGCAAAGTTGTGACGCCCCCGATTCAATCGTACATTAATCATACAGGCAAATGTGTACGATCAAGATCAGGGACTCACGGGATGATATCACAACACAACTCTAGACACAAATTAAAATAATACAAGCTCTAGATTACAAGCTAGGGGCCTCGAGGGCTCGAATACATAAGCTCAAAAATACAAAAGTTAGCGGAAGCAATAATATCTGAGTACAGACATGAGTTAGACAAGTTTGCCTTAAGATGGCCAGCACAAAAGCATCTACGATCGAAAAGGCAAGGCCTCCTACCTGGGAGCCTCCTAACTACTCCTGGTCATCGGCGTCCATCACGTGGTAGTAGGCACCCTCGGGGTAGCAGCAGTCATCAAAGGTGGCATCTGGCTCCTAGACTCCACCATCTGGTTGCAACAACCAGAAAGAAGAAAGAAGGGGGAAAGGGGTAGCAAAGCAACCGTGAGTACTCATCGAAAGTACTCGCAAGCAAGGATCTACACTACATATGCAACATTATCAAAGGAAGGCTGTATATGTGGAGGGCTGCAGAAATGCCAGAACAGAGAGAAGGCCTAGTCCTATCGAAGACTAGCATCTTTTGGAAACCACCATCTTGCAGAAAACAGGAGGGAGTAGAGTAGCATAAAGTAAAGTAGTAGTAGTGTTATCAACCTCGGCCAGAGATCCTTTCTCGACTCCCTGCGAGAAAGAAAACCCAGAGCCGTACAATCCATTTCTCATCACAATCCAATTCTCATCACAAGTATCCAGTTCTAGTTGTATCGATCGGGATACAACTCCAAGTGTCCATTACCATAGGACAGGCTATCGATAGATGTTTTCTTCCCTGCAGGGGTGCACCAACTTACCCACCATGCTCGATTAACTCTGGCCAGACACACTTTCCTGGGTCATGCCCGGCCTCGGTCAAACAATACGCCGCAACCCGACCTAGGCTTAATAGAGAGGCCAGCACGCCAGACTAAACCTATGCCCCCAGGGGTCATGGGCTATCGCCCCGGTAACTCTTGCACGTTGCATGGGCGGCCGGTGAGCAGACCTAGCTACCTCCTTCAAAAAGGTTGGTGCTTATGCAGTCCAACCTGGTGTGCACCGCTTAGTCGCTGACGTCTATTAAGCTTCGGCTTATGTATACGACGCAGAACGCCCATACTATGCCCACGTGATGGTTAGTGCTATCAGGCCAGAGGCCCCTCGGATCAAATATCCAAATCATAGTGGACTAGGAACGCACGGTAACAAGCAGAGACTCACGAAAGATGTGACCCCGTTGCCCCATCTCGAGGACTTGCGGCAAGGGCTAGGAATGCCCGACCACGCCTCGTAATTATCTCGCGGGCACCCTCCAGGTCAACCGGTCTCCACATCACTCGCGGGTACCCCTCAAGGTCAACCCGCCTTTTCAAGTAACAGTTGTAAGGTCCAAGTATCCATGTGTCCAAACATCAAGGGGAAAACCCGAGAAATCACGCCCGGTGAATTCCACTCGATGTAATCATGGTCCACACATGAGGGGTTGCACGACAGAGTCGTATCGGAAGTGGTTAAAGAGGAAATCACCCTCGATGACCATGACCAAATAGCTACACTATAGGGTTAACATCAGAAGTGCTGATGAAGCCTCACCCTTGGCACTCGATAGTAACCCAATAGTGTCGAGCAACTAAGAGGAAGTGATGTGCGGTGCCGGGGCCTAGTCTTCGATCCCGTTGATCAGGTCTTCGATGATGAAGCAGGGGCAACAAGGACAAGGTGGGGGTCACTGATGGATCACTAACCAACCTATACTAAGTAGTTTAGGATAAGCAGGTTACAAAAGGAGGCTATGCATCAGAATAGGAGCAAACAATAATAGTAGCAAAATCTAATGAAAGCATGAGAGAATGGAATGGGCGATATTGGGATGATCAAAGGGGGGGCTTGCCTGGTTGCTCTGGCAAGGAGGGGTCGTCGTCGACGTAGTTGATCACAGGGGCGGCATCGGTCTCGGGATCTACCGGAGAGAAGAGGGGGAAGAAAAAATAAATATAAAGCAAGCATAGCATCTCAAAGCATAACATGGCAATATGTTGTGTCGGGTGTGACCTAACGTATGGCTACACGATAAAGGCGAAAGGGGAATTCGACCGGGAATATTTTCTCGGTTCCAGACCTGTGTCAAACAAATGACCGGAGGGGGAAAGTTCCATCTTCAGATAGTTAGCGGCATCTGACAGGTAAACGGACCACGTATTGGGATTCGTCTCATTTTTCTGAGCAACTTTCATGTAGAAAACATTTTCATCCAAGTTACAGTTTAATTTCTATGAATTTTTTAAGATTAAAGTATTTTCTGGAATTATTCAAATTAACAGAAATTCATTATGATGTCAGCATTGCATGGGATGATGTCAGCAGTCATCAGACTCACTGACTAGGGTCAAACCTGACATGTGGGTCCAGTGGGACCCACATGTCAGCCTCTGTTAGTTCTAACAGTACTTTAAACTAATCTAGAGGTTAAATAGTTAGTAGGCCCACCTGTCAGTGTCTGATTAAATAATCTAATTATGTTTTAACTTAAATTAGTCTTAAGACGTAATTAGCGGGTGGGGTCCGCCTGTCAGTGACACTGGGCTGCCTAGTTAGCAGTTGACTGGGTCAACCAGTCAACTGGGACCTGTGGGGCCTACTGGCAGTGACCCAGGGGTGGCCCCGGGTGTGCCACGTTGGCGGTGGCCTCCGTCTCAACGCTGACAACGCCAAACGCGGCAGCGCGGCTCGAATCTCGCCAGAAAACGCGTACAAGGCTCGGGGAGGAGCTGGGTGATAATCCCCAAGTGCAGGGAATCATCGTAGCAATTCCCAAAGGTGGAAGTGATAAGTATGGAGTGTCGAACCCACAAGGAGCTAAAGGTAAGATCAATATTCTCTCAAGCCCTATCTGCCACTGATACGACTCTACGTGCACCGAACGTTTGCTTCCAACTAGAAACAAGAAATAAAATTGTGTTGTGGATATAAAGAGGATAACTTTGTATGATATCGGAGAGCTAAAATATAAAAGTAGGTGCTGTTATCATAAAGTTAGAATATTTTACTAAATAATATACGTAGCGAGTGTGGAATAATGGTGGATTGGTGTGCGGAATTGTCCTAGGCAATTGTTAACAAGATCGATAGTCGTCATTGCAATTTCATATGAGGGAGAGGCATAAACTAGCATACTTTTCCTACTTGGATCATATGCTCTTATGATTGGAAACTCTAGCAAGCATCCGCAAATACTAAAAGATTCATTAAGGTAAAACCCAACCATAGCATTAAAGCATCAAGTCCCCTTTTATCCCATACGCAACAACCCCCTTACTCGGGTTTAAGCTTCTGTCACTCTAGCAACCCACTATAAGCGAATCATGAATGTATTGCAACACCCTACAGCGGGAATCCCTCATGCTTGCGCAACACGGAGGGCACCATAGGACAACACCAAAATAAAACATACAACTCGTACCAATCTAGATCATCAATCAACTCAAGGACAAAAGATATCTACTCAAAACATCATAAGATGGCAACACATCATTGGATCATAATATGTAGCATAAAGCACCATGTTCAATTAGGGATTACAGCGGGGTGCGGGAGAGTGGACCGCGTAAAAGAGATGAGGATGGTGATGATGATGGTGATGTTGATGAAGACGATCACCGCGGCGATGATTCCCCTCCCGATGGCACTCCGGTGCCACCAAGAGAGAGGAGAGAGGCTCTCCCCCTTGTGCTTCCTCTTCCATGGCTTTCCCCCTATGGTCCTTGGCCTTCATGGCGATGATGGCCCCTCCGAGATCCTCCTCCATGGCCTCCGGTGATGATGGCCCCCTCGGCAGGTGCCGAGAGGGCCTAGATTGATTTCTCGTGGCTCTGAGAGGCTTGCGGCGGAACTTCCGATCTAGGTTAATTCCCGAAAGTTTCAGTATTTATAGGAATTATTGGCGTTGGTTTCACGTCAGGAAGGTCTCCGGGCTGTCCACGAGATAGGGGCACGCCCCAGGGAGGGGGGCGCGGTCCCCTCTCTCGTGGGCAACCCGGGACCCTTCTAGCCCAACTTCGATGCTCCGTGATCTTCTTTTGGTCCATAAAAAATCCTCAAAAATTGGCACGTCAATTGCACTCCTTTTAGTATCCCTTTTCTGTAAGATACAAAAACAAGGAGAAAACAAAAACTGGCACTGGGCTCTAGGTTAATAGGTTAGTCCCAAAAATCATAAAAAATGGCATATAAATGCTTATAAAACATCATAGATGGATAATATAATAGCATGAATACTTCATAAATTATAGATACATTGGAGACGTATCAGCATCCCCAAGCTTAATTCCTGCTCGTCCTCGAGTAGGTAAATGATAAAAGAAATAATTTATGAAGTGTGAATGCTAGCAGGTGCACAAGTTTGATCAATGATAATTTCAATCACCTTTTCTAGCATCAATATGTGTCATAATAGTAGCTTATCTCATAAAACTTTTCATGATCAAGTAACAATCTATTCACAATGTCAAGTATGGTTCAGAAACTTCAATGAGAACTAACAAACTATAATCTCAGTCACTGAAACAATTGCAATTTATCATAACATCAGAAAGAGTCAAGAATAGATCTTTTCAGCAAGTTCACATACTCAACTATCTCATAGTCTCCCATAATTGTTAACACTCATGCAATACTTGTGGTTATAGAATTTCAGCCGGACACTGAGAAAGATAGGGGCTTATTGTGTTGCCTCCCAACGTATTCACCTTTAGGTGATGTCAACAATAATAGCACATGCTAACTTACATCCAATTTGATATATATATATATATATATATCATGATCTTTCAAACACGAGGAGCTTGCCAAAGGATAAAATGAAAAAGGGAAAGGTGAGGATCACCTTGACTCAAGCATAAAGTAAAAACATAAAGTAAAAGATAGGCCCTTCGCAGAGGGAAGCAGAGGTTGTCATGCGCATTTAGGGTTGATGCACAAAATCTTAATGCAAAAGAACGTCATTTTATATTGTCCCTTGTATGTGGACCTTTATTATGCAGTCCGTCACTTTTATTACTTCCACAACAAGTTTGTACAAAGCTTATTTTCTCCGCACTAATAAGTCATACATATTTAGAGAGCAATTTTTATTGCTTGCACCGATGACAACTTACTTGAAGGATCTTACTCAATCCATAGGTAGGTATGGTGGACTCTCATGGCAAAACTGGGTTTAAGGGTATTTGCAAGCACAAGTAGTATCCCTACTTGGTGCAAGGAATTTGGCTAGCATGAGGGGGAAAGGCAAGCTCAACATGTTTGGAAGGCTAATGACAATATATTTAACTGAGATGTCGGAAAACATAAACCGTTACGCTGTCTTCCTTGTCCAGCATCAACTCTTTTAGCATGTCATACTTAATGAGTGCTTCACAATCATAAAAGATGTCCAAGATAATATATTTGTATGTGAACCTCTCTTTCATTATTACTTCCTATTAATTGCAACAATGACCAAAACTACGTTTGCTAACTCTCAACAACTTTTATGCCTCATACTTTCTATGTGTGAAGTCATCACTAACCATGTTATAAGCATATGAAACATATAAAAGTTCAGATTCATGACATTCAATGCATTCCCCATTTACTCATAGGATATACATGAAGTGCATGAGTAAATGACAAACTACTCCAAAAGATACGAGTGAAGGGCACTGAGTAGGCAAATAATTAACTAGCCATGGGAGGGTTCCTTTTCTATTCAAAATTTCAGATCCAAAGATTTTATTCAAATATAAAGTAAAACAAAATAAAATGACATTGCAAGGATAGCACAACTCATGTGAAGAAGCAAAAACTTAAGTTCAACCGATACTAACCGATAGTTATTGAAGAAGAAAGGTGGGATCCTAACGGGGCATCCCCAAGCTTAGCTGCTTGAGACTTCTTGGAATATTATCTTGGGGTGCCTTGGGCATCCCCAATCTTGAACTTTTATATCTCCTTGATTCCTCTCATATCATGGTTTCTCTTTTTATCAAAAGCTTCATCCACACCAAACTCAACAAGAACTCATGAGATAGGTTAGTACAAACTAATGCAAAACCTTATCATTTTCTACTGTAACAAATCACTAGAATTATTATTCAACATTGCATACTAAATGCCTCTTCATATTTAATACTCCTATCCTCAAATAGAATCATTAAACAAGCAAACATATGCAAACAATGCAAATATAACAGCAATCTATCAAAACAGTACAACCTGTAAAGAATGCAAGAGTATCAATACTTCTAACTCCAAAAATTATGAGAGAAAATTCCCACTGTAGTATATTTATCATAGCTCATTATGCAAAAAGTTTCAGCATTATATCATGCTCTGACTTTTCTAGGGATTTTTTGCAACAGCGGTAAACTTTCTGTTTTCAAACAACAACATGTATACTAGCAAAATAAGCATGGTAAAGGCTATCCTTGACATTTTTATTGAAAATAAAGATGCAGAACACTATTCTAAATAACAGCAAGCTAATACTAAAAAAAGAAAATGACGCTCCAAGTAAAACACATATCATGTGACGAATAAAAATATAGCTCCGAGTAAGGTCTACCGATAGTTTTGAAGACGAAAGAGGGGATGCCTTCCGGGGCATCCCCAAGCTTAGGCGCTTGAGTCTTCCTTGAATATTACCTTGGGGTGCCTTGGGCATCCCCAAGCTTAGGGTATTTCCACTCCTTATTCTCCTCATATCGATATCTAACCCAAAACTTGAAAACTTCAATCACACAAAACTTAATGGAACTTCATGAGATAGGTTAGTATGATAAAGAGTAAACCATGCACTTTGGTACTGTAAAAGACAAGGTTCATAATTTTTTTCACATAATTCCTACTGTACCATATCATTTCTACAATTTATATTGAAAAATATAAGCCATAGAAACTAGAAAACAAGCAAACTATGCAATGAAAACAGAATCTGTCGGAAACAGAACAGTCTGTAATGATCTGAACAATAACCATACTTCTGCTATTGCAAAAATTATGAAATAAATTAGTGGACGTGAGGAATTTGTCTATTAATCTTCTTCAAAAAGAATCAACTCAAAATCACTCTTCTGTAAAACATTACAGCTAATCTCGTGAGCGCAAAGTTTCTGTTTTTACAGCAAGATCACATTAACTTTCACCCAAATCTTCCCAAAGGTCTTACCTGGCACTTTATTGAAACAAAAGCATAAAACATGATTACTACAGTAGCTTAATCATGTGGGCACACAAAAACATTAAGGATAAATATTGGGTTGTCTCCCAACAAGCGCTTTTCTTTAATGCCTTTTAACTAGGCATGATGATTTCAATGATGCTCACACAAAAGATAAGAGTTGAAATACAAAGAGAGCATCATGAAGAATATGACTAGCATATTTAAATCTAACTCACTTCCTATGCCTAGGTATTTTGTGAGCACACAATTTATAGGAACAAGAATCAGCTAGCATAGGAAGGCAAAACAAGTTTAACTTCAAAACATTAAGCACATAGAGAGGAAACTTGATATTATTGCAACTCCTACAAGCACATATTCCTCCCTCATAATAATTTTTAGTAGAATCATGGATAGCTAATTTGTTCTCATACTCAATTGGAACCTCTTCCGAAATAGTGGAATACTAACTAAAGTTGACACTCTTCCAAATCCACTTTCATAAATATCGTACGAAGATTCAACACCCTCCAAGATAGTGGGATCACTAATTCTTAAAGTTGACACTCTTCCAAACCCACTTTAAATTATAGTATTATTCATAATCCAAAAGATATAAGTGATGTTCATGGAGCATTCTACAATTAATATAGACTAACCAATGTCCAAGCTCAAAATATATAAGTGAAGCGCACGAAGCATTCTATAGAACCATACTCAAACGATTTAAGTGAACCACAAAGAGCAATTCTATAAAATCATACTTAAAAGATATAAGTGAAGCACATGAAGTATTCTATAAATCAATGAATAGCTATCTCATACTAGCATGAATCTTAAAGAAAAACAAAAAAACAAAGGGCACAAACAATGTGAACAAAACAAAAACCGAGGTATACCGATATTTGTTGAAGAAGAAAGATGGGATGCCAACCGGGGCATCCCCAAGCTTAGATGCTTGAGTATCCTTTGAAGTATTTACTTGGGGGTGCCTTGGGAATCCCCAGGCTTGAACTCTTGTCTATCTTTAATCTTCTCACATCGGTAACTCCTCGTTCTTCAAACACTTCATTCACAGAAACTTAAACAAAAACTTGTGAGATCCGTTAGTGTAATAAAGCAAACTACCACTTTAAGGTACTGTAATTAACTCATTCTTTGTTTATATTGGTGTTAAACCTACTGTATTCCAACTTCTCTATGGTTCATACCTCCACATACTAGCCATAGATGCATCAAAAAATAAGCAAACAACACACGAAAAACAGAATCTGTCAAGAACAGGACATTTTGTAGTGATCTGGAAGTTTAGTAAACTTATGTAAATCCTAAAATTATGAAATAAATTTGAAAATTTTAAAAAATTGTACATAAGCAATGTGCAAAAAGTTTCAGACACATTTGACTTTCCAGTAAAAATGTAAATTCATGCACTACAGCCAAAGTTTCTGTTTTTGTTCTGCACATAGTAAGCAAGCTATTTTATCATCCTACAACCAAAGCTTGGCACATTATTTTTATAATACAATGGATATATACGAGGGGATAATTATTTAAATAGAAACTTCCATGAAAAATTATACATTGTTTCCGTGAGCATTAACACAAGTGCTCAAGGTCGACCCTCGCTTCTTCAATGCATAACTTCCCAATCACTTCTCTTTTTTGAAAAACATTTTTAGGCATGAGAGGCAAGTAAATATTTTTTGGTATTTTCATTCTTTTTAAAACTTTTTTGTATGTTTCACCCACAACTAAACATAAACAAAAAGTAAAAACAAAATCTACTAAGTAAAGAAAGCAAACAAGCACACACGAGAATATCAACCCCACGCTATTGCTCCCCGGCAACGGCGCCAGAAAAGAGCTTGATAATCCCCAAGTGCAGGGAATCATCGTAGCAATTCCCAAAGGTGGAAGTGATAAGTATGGAGTGTCGAACCCACAAGGAGCTAAAGGTAAGATCAATATTCTCTCAAGCCCTATCTGCCACTAATACGACTCTACGTGCACCGAACGTTTGCTTCCAACTAGAAACAAGAAATAAAACTGTGTTGTGGGTATAAAGAGGATAACTTTGTATGATATCGGAGAGCTAAAATATAAAAGTAGGTGATGTTATCATAGAGTTAGAATATAATACTAAATAATATAAGTAGCGAGTGTGGAATAATGGTGGATCGGTGTGCGGAATTGTCCTAGGCAATTGTTAACAAGATCGATAGTCGTCATTGCAATTTCATATGAGGGAGAGGCATAAACTAGCATACTTTTCCTACTTGGATCATATGCTCTTATGATTGGTAACTCTAGCAAGCATCCGCAAATACTTAAAGATTCATTAAGGTAAAGCCCAACCATAGCATTAAAGCATCAAGTCCCCTTTTATCCCATACGCAACAACCCCCTTACTCGGGTTTAAGCTCCTGTCACTCTAGCAACCCACTATAAGCGAATCATGAACGTATTGCAACACCCTACAGCGGGAATCCCTCACGCTTGCGCGACACGGAGGGCACCATAGGACAGCACCAAAATAAAACAAACAACTCGTACCAATCTAGATCATCAATCAACTCAAGGACAAAAGATATCTACTCAAAACATCATAAGATGGCAACACATCATTGGATCATAATATGTAGCATAAAGCACCATGTTCAAGTTGGGATTACAGCGGGGTGCGGGAGAGTGGACCGCGTAAAAGAGACGAGGATGGTGATGATGATGGTGATGTTGATGAAGACGATCACTAAGGCGATGATTCCCCTCCCGATGACACTCCGGTGCCACCAAGAGAGAGGAGGAGAGGTTCTCCCCCTTGTGCTTCCTCCTCCATGGCTTTCCCCCTCTGGTCCTTGGCCTTCATGGCGATGATGGCCCCTCCGAGATCCTCCTCCATGGCCTCTGATGATGATGGCCCCCTCCGGCAGGTTGCCAGAGAGGGCCTAGATTGATTTCTCGTGGCTACAGAGGCTTGCCGCGGCGGAACTTCCGATCTAGGTTAATTCCTGAAAGTTTGAGTATTTATAGGAATTATTGGCATTGGTTTCACGTCAGGAAGGTCTCCGGGCTGTGCACGAGATAGGGGGGGCGCGCCCCAGGGAGGGGGGCGCGGCCCCCTCTCTCGTGGGCAGCCCGGGACCCTTCTGGCCCAACTCCGATGCTCCGTGGTCTTCTTTTGGTCCATAAAACATCCTCAAAAATTGGCACGTCAATTGGGCTCGTTTGGTATCCCTTTTCTGTAAGATACAAAAACAAGGAGAAAACAGAAACTGGCACTGGGCTCTAGGTTAATAGGTTAGTCCCAAAAGTCATATAAAATGGCATATAAATGCTTATAAAACATCATAGATGGATAATATAATAGCATGAATACTTCATAAATTATAGATACGTTGGAGACGTATCACTGGGCTAGGCTAATTCGAACGAGCTCTCAGCGCTGCGTCCAGTGGTGGCCGTAGCAACGTCGAACTGGGACGGAATCGGCACCGGCAAGCGGCGGAGGCGGCGGCTGGATCACAGGTTCAACGTGAATGGTGACAGGGGCACGAGCGGAGGCGCAGGCGGTCGCGTTGGACTCCTGGGAGACCCAGGAGCACGTCGTTGTGCTCGGATGCGAGCGTGAGCAGCGGTGGCCTCGGCAGTGATGCGAACGGCGGCGGAGAGCTACTGCTACGGCGGGGGAAGAGGCTAGGAGGCACGGGGATCGAATCCAAAGGACGAGGGGGAGAGGGAGCTCACTGTGGTCCGGTAGGGGAGGGCAGCAGGCTCGAGGATGCTTGCGGGCACCGGATTTGTCGTCGAACGGCGGCAGGGATTCGAGGAGGAAGACAACGGTGGCGCCGGCGCTGGGGCTCCTCAGCTCGAACGACACGGCGTGGTCGATGTGGGCGACCATAGCGGAGCTCTCAGACACGGCGGTGAGGCTCGGGGTCAACGGTCGCTGTGGCGGTGCGAGAAGAACGTCGATGACATGCATCGGCGGAAGGGGAAGGAAGAGGGGAGATGCGATGGAGAGCGAGGGGGAGTGGGTGAGGCGCATCTGGGGCGACGATGAGGCCGAGGGCTGCGGTGGCATCCTTATCCTACCCCGTGGCGCGGCCGACGACGTGGTCCGGCAGGGACGAGCCCCTGTAGCTGTGCGCACCGGGGGAACAGGAGGGAAGGAGAGCGGCCGGGGAGGGGAGTTGGGCCTGGACGGCTGGGCCTGTCTCTGTGGCCTTAGGCTTAGGGGTAGGGGGTTCCCTTTTTCTGGTTTTTTTGCAGCTTTTGCTTTTTATTTTAGCCACTAATGACTTTGCAAAATTATGCCACTGGCCAAAACAATTTTAAACAATTATTGGGCACTGCCACAAAAAGTTTGGGGCCATCAGGAGTTGTCCAAGCATTTTAGAAAATGAAAAGGACATCTTGTTGGAAATATGCCCTGGAGGAAATAATAAAAGTATTATTATATTTCAATGTTCATGATAATTGTCTTTTGTTCATGCTATAACTGTATTATCCGGAAATCGTAATACACGTGTGAACGCTTAGACCCCAATATGTCCCTAGTGAGCCTCTAGTTGACTAGCCCGTTGTGATCAATAGATAGTCATGGTTTCCTGACTATGGACATTGGATGTCGTTGATAACAGGATCACATCATTAGGAGAATGATGTGATGGACAAGACCCAATCCTAAGCATAGCATAAAAGATCGTGTAGTTCGTTTGCTAGAGCTTTGCCAATGTCAAGTATCTCTTCCTTCGACCATGAGATCGTAACTCCGGTTACCGTAGGAGTGCCTTGGGTGTATCAAACGTCACAACGAATCGGGTGACTATAAAGGTGCATTACGGTATCTCCGAAAGAATCTGTTGGTTTGACATGGATCGAGATGGGATTTGTCACTCCGTATGACGGAGAGGTATCTCTGGCCCACTCGGTAATGCATCATCATAATGAGCTCAAGTTGACCAAGGTGTTGTACGGGATCATGCATTACGGTGACGAGTAAAGTGACTTGCGTAACGAGACTGGACAAGGTATTGGGATACCGACGATCGAGTCTCGGGCAAGTAACGCATCGATTGACAAAGGAATTGTATACGGGTTTGATCGAATCCTCGACATCGTGGTTCAACCGATGAAATCATCGAGGAGCATGTGGGAGCCAACATGGGTATCCAGATCCGCTGTTGGTTATTGCCCGAGAGTCGTCTCGGTCATGTCTACGTGTCTCGAACCCGTAGGGTCTACACACTTAAGGTTCGGTGGCGCTTAGGGTTGTATGAATATGAGTATGCAGCATACGAATGTTGTTCGAGTCCGGATGAGATCCCGGACGTCACGAGGAGTTTCGGAATGGTCCGGAGGTAAAGAATAATATATAGGAAGTGGTATTTCGCCATCGGGAAAGTTTGAGGTCTCTGGTAATGTCTGGGACCACGGAAGGGTCCCGGGGTCCACCGGTGGGGCCACCTATCCGGAGGGCCCCATGGGCTGAAGTGGGAGGAACCAGTCCATAGTGGGCTGGTGCGCCCCTAGGCCCCCCCTGCGCCTAGGGTTGAAACCCTAGGGGTGGGGCGCCCACTGGCTTGGGGGCACTCCACCCCCCTTGGCCGCCGCCCCCCCTGGAGATTGGATCTCCAGGGGCCGGCCTCCCCCCCAAGGGGCCTATATAAAGGGGGGGAGGGAGGGGGGCTGCTGTACCCATCTCCAAGGCGCAGCCCTCCCCTTCCCAACACCTCTCCTCCTCCGTAAGCGCTCGCGAAGCCCCTGCCGAGTCTCGCTTCTCCACCATCACCACGCCGTCGTGCTGCCGGTGGAGCTGTCTTCCTCAACCTCTCCTTCCTCCTTGCTGGATCAAGACGGAGGAGACGTCACTCGTCCCGTATGTGTGTTGAACGCGGAGGTGCTGTCCGTTCAGCACTTGGACATCGGTGATCTGAATCACGTTCGAGTACGACTCCATCATCACCTTGCAAGCTTCCGCACGCGATCTACAAGTGGTATGTAGATGCAATCTCTCTCCCTAGACTCATTGCTTAGATGAACTCATAGATGGATCTTGGTGAAACCGTAGGAAAAATTTTAATTTTCTTCAACGTTCCCCAACAGTGGCATCATGAGCTAGGTCTATGCGTAGTTCTCTAATGCACGAGTAGAACACAATTTGTTGTGGGCGTTGATCTTGTCATCTTACTTGCCTCTACTAGTCTTTTCTTGCTCAACGGTATTGTGGGATGAAGCGGCCCGGACCAACCTTACACGTACGCTTACGTGAGACCGGTTCCACCGACTGACATGCACTAGTTGCATAAGGTGGCTGGCGGGTGTCTGTCTCTCCCACTTTAGTTGGAGCGGATTCGATGAACAAGGCCCTTATGAAGGGTAAATAGAAGTTGACAAAATCACGTTGTGGTGATTCATAGGTAAGAAAACGTTCTTGCTAGAACCCAATCGCAGCCACGTAAAAGATGCAACAACAATTAGAGGACGTCTAACTTGTTTTTGCAGCGATTGATCATGTGATGTGATATGGCCAGAAGTTGTGATGAATGATGAATTGTGATGTATGAGATCATGTTCTTGTAATAGGATTCACGACTTGCATGTCTATGAGTATGACAACCGGCAGGAGCCATAGGAGTTGTCTTTATTTTTGTATGACCTGCGTGTCATTGAAGAACGCCATGTAAACTACTTTACTTCATTGCTAAACGCGTTAGTCATAGAAGTAGAAGTAGTCGTTGGCGTCACAACTTCATGAAGACACGATGATGGAGATCATGGTGTCAAGCCGGTGACAAGATGATCATGGAGCCCAAAGATGGAGATCAATGGAGCTTTATGATATTGGCCATATCATGTCACAACTATATAATTACATGTGATGTTTATTATGTTTATGCATCTTGTTTACTTAGGAGGACGGTAGTAAATAAGATGATCCCTTACAAAATTTCAAGAAGTGTTCTCCCTAAGCGTGCGCCGTTGCTACGGTTCGTCGCTTCTAAGCACCACGTGATGATCGGGTGTGATGGATTCTTACGTTCACATACAACGGGTGTAAGACAGTTTTACACAGCGAAAACACTTAGGGTTAACTTGACGAGCCTAGCATGTGCAGACATGGCCTCGGAACACGGAGACCGAAAGGTCGAACACGAGTCGTATGGAAGATACGATCAACATGAAGATGTTCACCGACGATGACTAGTCCGTCTCACGTGATGATCGGACACGGGCTATTCGACTCGGATCGTGTAACACTTAGATGACTAGAGGGATGTCTAATCTAAGTGGGAGTTCATAATTTTGATTAGAACTTTATTATCATGAACTTAGTCTAAAACCTTTGCAAATATGTCTTGTAGATCAATGGCCAACGCTAATGTCACCATGAACTTCAACGCGTTCCTAGAAAACCAAGCTGAAAGATGATGGCAGCAACTATACGGATCGGGTCCGGAACACGAGATCATCCTCATAGCTGCCAGAAACAATATGTCCTAGACGAGCCGCTAGGTGATGCTCCGCCCCGAGAGAACCAAGGCGTTATGAATGCTTGGCAATCCGTCTTGATGATTACTCCCTCGTTCAGTGCGGCATGCTCTACAGCTTAGAACCGGGGCTCCAAAAGCGTTTTGAGCATCACGGAGCATATGAGATGTTCGAAGAGCTGAAACTAGTTTCCAAGCTCATGCCCGGGTCGAGAGATATGATGTCTCCGACAAGTTCTACAGTTGTAAGATGGAGGAGAACAGTTCTGTCAGCGAACACATCCTGAAGATGTTTGGGTTGCACAACCGTATGACCCAGCTGAATATTAACCTCCCAGATGAGGCGGTCATTGACAGAATCCTCCAGTCGCTCCCACCAAGCTACAAGAGCTTTGTGATGAACTACAACATGCAGGGGATGGAAAAGACCATTCTGAAGTGTTCTCGATCTTTGAAGTCAGCAGAGGCTGAAATCAAGAAAGAACATCAAGTGTTGATGGTCAATAAGACCACTAAGTTCAAGAAGGGCAAGGGTAAGAAGAACTTCAAGAAGGACGGCAAAGATGTTGCCGCGCCCGTAAGACATTGCCGGGAAGAAGTCAAAGAATGGACCCAAGCACGAGACCGAGTGCTTTTATTGCAAGGGAAGGGTCCCGAAGCGGAACTGCCCCAAATACTTAGCGGATAAGAAGGCCGACAACACCAAAGGTATATTTGATATACATGTAATTGATGTGTACCTTACCGAGACTCGTAGTAACTCCCGGTATTTGATACGGTGCCGTTGCTCATATTTGTAACTCACGGCGGAGCTGCGGAATAAATGGAGCTGGCGAAGGGACGAGGTGACGATCGCGTCGGGAATGGTTCGAGTCGATGTGATCGCCGTCGCACGCTACCTCTACATTTACCTACGGGATTAGTTTTGAACCTTAATAATTGTTATTTAGTGCCAAGTTTGAGCATGAACATTGTATCCGGATCTCGTTTGATGCGAGATGGCTACTCATTTAAGTCTGAGAATAATGGTTGTTCGATTTATATGAGAGATATGTTTTATGGTCATGCTCCGATGGTCAATGGTTTATTCTTAATGAATCTCGGCGTAATATTACACATGTTCATAGTGTGGATGCGAAAAGATGTAAAGTTGATAACGATAGTCCCACATACTTGTGGCTTTGCCGCCTTGGTCACATTGGTGTCAAGCGCATGAAGAAGCTCCATCTGATGGACTTTTAGAGTCTCTTGATTATGAATCGTTTGACACATGCGAACCATGCCTCTTAGGCAAAATGACCAAGACTCGTTCTCCGGAACAATGGAGCGAGCAACCAACTTGTTGGAAATCATACATCTTGATGTGTGCGGTCCAATGAGCGTTGAGGCTCATGGAGGATATCGTTATGTTCTCACTCTCCGATGACTTAAGTAGATATGGGTATGTCTACTTAATGAAACACAAGTCTGAGACCTTCGAAAAGTTCAAGGAATTTCAGAGTGAGGTAGAGAATCAACGTGACCGAAAGATCAAATTCTTACGATCAGATCGTGGAGGAGAATACTTAAGTCACGAATTTGGTACACACTTAAGAAAATGTGGAATCGTTTCACAACTCACGCCGCCTGGAACACCTCAGCGAAACGGTGTGTCCGAACGTCGTAATCGCACTCTATTGGATATGGTGCGGTCTATGATGTCTCTTACCGATTTACCGCTATCATTTTGGGGATACGCTCTAGAGACAGCTACATTCACTTTAAATAGGGCACCGTCTAAATCCGTTGAGACGACACCGTATGAATTATGGTTTGGGAAGAAACCTAAGTGTAGTTTCTAAAAGTTTGGGGATGCGATGCTTATGTCAAGAAACTTCAACCTGAAAAGCTCGAACCCAAGTCGGAAAAATGCGTATTCATAGGATACCCTAAGGAAAGCTGTCGGGTATACCTTCTACTTAAGATCCGAAGGCAAGATCTTTGTTGCCAAGAACGGATGCTTTCGGAAAAGAGTTTCTCTCGAAAGAAGTAAGTGGGAGGAAAGTAGAACTCGATGAAGTACTACCTCTCGAACGGGAAAGTGGTGCAGCGCAGAAACCGTTCTGTGATGCCCACACCAATCAAGAGGAAAACAATGATGATGATCAAGGTACTTGGATCAAGTTACTCTTGAACCTCGAAGGTCCACGAGGACACGTTCCGCGCAGTGAGTGGTACGGCAACCTGTCATGGAAATCATGTTGTTAGACAACAATGAACCTTGAACTATGAAGAAGCAATGGCGGGCCCGGATTCCAACAAATGGCTTGAGGCCATGAAATCCGAGATAGAATCCATGTATGAAAACAAAGTATGGACTTTGACAGACTTGCCCGATGATCGGCGAGCGATAGAAAACAAATGGATTTTTAAGAAGAAGACGGACGCGGATGGTAATGTTACCATCTATAAGGCTCGACTTGTCGCTAAGGGTTATCGACAAGTTCAAGGGATTGACTACGACGAGACATTCTCTCCCGTAGCGAAGCTTAAGTCCGTCCGAATCATGTTAGCAATTGCCGCATACTATGATTATGAGATATGGCAGATGGACGTCAAAACAGCATTCCTTAACGGACATCTTAAGGAAGAGCTGTATATGATGCAGCCGGAAGGTTTTGTCGATCCTCGAAGCGCTAACAAAGTATGCAAGCTCCAGCGATCCATTTATGGGCTGGTGCAAGCATCTCGAGTTGGAACATTCGCTTTGATGAGATGATCAAAGCGTTTGGGTTATATTGAGACTTATGGAGAAGCCTGCGTTTACAAGAAAGTGAGTGGGAGCTCAGAGCATTTCTCCTATTATATGTAGATGACATACTCTTGATGGGAAATGATACAAAACTTCTGGACAGCATTAAGGCCTACTTGAACAAGTGTTTTTCAATGAAGGACCTTGGAGAAGCTACTTATATATTGGGCATCAAAATCTATAGAGATAGATCGAGACGCCTCATAGGTCTTTCACAAAGCACATACCTTGATAAGATTTTGAAGAGGTTCAAAATGGATCAGTCCAAGAAGGGGTTCTTGCCTATGTTACAAGGTGTGAGATTGAGCTCGGCTCAATCACCGACCACGGCAAAAGATAAAGAAGAGATGAGTGTCATCCCCTATGCTTCAGCCATCGGATCTATTATGTATGCCATGCTGTGTACCTGACCGATGTAAACCTTGCCGTAAGTTTGGTAGCAAGATACCAAAGTAATCCCGCAAGGAACACCTGACAGCGGTCAAGAATATCCTGAAGTACCGAAAAGGACAAAGGACATGTTTCGTTTATGGAGGAGACGAAGAGCTCGTCAGAAGGGTTACGTCGACGCTTAGCTTCGACTCAGATCTGGATGACTCTAAGTCACAAACCGGATACGTGTATATGTTGAATGGTGGAGCGAGAAGCTGGTGCAGCTGCAAGCAGAGCGTCGTGGCGGGATCTACGTGTGAAGCGGAGTACATGGCAGCCTCGGAGGCAGCGCATGAAGCGATTTGGGTGAAGGAGTTCATCACCGACCTAGGAGTCATACCCAATGCGTCGGGGCCGATCAAACTCTTCTATGACAACACTGGAGCTATTGCCCTTGCCAAGGAGCCCGGGTTTCACAAGAAGACAAGGCACATCAAGCGTCGTTTCAACTCCATCCGTGAAAATGTTCAAGATGGAGACATAGAGATTTGCAAAGTACACACGGATCTGAATGTCGCAGATCCGTTGACTAAACCTCTCTCGCGTGCAAAACATGATCAACACCAGAACTCTATGGGTGTTCGATTCATCA
This sequence comes from Aegilops speltoides, assembly GCA_021437245.1. Taxonomy (NCBI): domain Eukaryota; kingdom Viridiplantae; phylum Streptophyta; class Magnoliopsida; order Poales; family Poaceae; genus Aegilops; species Aegilops speltoides. The sequence continues at coordinate 413,838,543 of CM038147.1, read as the reverse complement.
CAATGTAACTAGATTGGTGACTCTAGTGCAAGTGGGAGACTGTTGGAAATATGCCCTAGAGGCAATAATAAAAGTATTATTATATTTCAATGTTCATGATAATTGTCTTTTGTTCATGCTATAAGCAGTATTATCCGGAAATCGTAATACACGTGTGAACACTTAGACCCCAATATGTCCCTAGTGAGCCTCTAGTTGACTAGCCCGTTGTGATCAATAGATAGTCATGGTTTCCTGACTATGGACATTGGATGTCATTGATAACGGGATCACATCATTAGGAGAATGATGTGATGGACAAGACCCAATCCTAAGCATAGCATAAAAGATCGTGTAGTTCGTTTGCTAGAGCTTTGCCAATGTCAAGTATCTCTTCCTTCGACCATGAGATCGTGTAACTCCGGTTACCGTAGGAGTGCCTTGGGTGTATCAAAGCGTTACAACGAATCGGGTGACTATAAAGGTGCATTACGGTATCTCGAAAGTATCTGTTGGGTTGACACGGATCGAGGCTGGATTTGTCACTCCGTATGACGGAGAGGTATCTCTGGGCCCACTCGGTAATGCATCATCATAATGAGCTCAAGTTGACCAAGGTGTTGGCCACGGATCATGCATTACTGATGCGAGTAAAGTGACTTGCCGATGTGAGACTGAACAAGGTATTGGGATACCAAGCGATCGAGTCTCGGGCAAGTAACGTACCAATTGACAAAGGAATTGCATACGGGGTTTGATCGAATCCTCGACATCGTGGTTCAACCGATGAAATCATCGAGGAGCATGTGGGAGCCAACATGGGTATCAGACCCGCTGTTGGTTATTGCCCGAGAGTCGTCTCGGTCATGATCTGCGTGTCTCCGAACCCGTAGGGTCTACACACTTAAGGTTCGGTGATGCTAGGGTTAGTAGGAAGTCAAGTATGTGACTACGAATGTTGTTCGAGTCCGGATGAGATCCCGGACGTCACGAGGAGTTTCGGAATGGTCTGGAGGTAAAGAATAATATATAGGAAGTGGTATTTCGCCATCGGGAAAGTTTGGGGTCTCCGGTAATGTCTGGGACCACGGAAGGGTCCCGGGTCCACCGGTGGGGCCACCTATCCGGAGGGCCCCATGGGCTGAAGTGGGAGGAACCAGCCCATAGTGGGCTGGTGCGCCCCTAGGCCCACCCCTGCGCCTAGGGTTGAAACCCTAGGGGTGGGGCGCCCACTGGCAGGGGCACTCCACCCCCTTGGCGCTGCCCCCGGAGATTGGATCTCCGGGGCAGCCTCTGTGGGGCCTATATAAAGGGGGGAGGGAGGGGGGCTGCTGTACCCATCTTCAAGGCGCAACCCCTCCCCTCCCCAACACCTCTCCTCCTCCGTAAGCGCTCGGCGAAGCCCTGTCGGAGTACTGCTTCTCCACCATCACCACGCCGTCGTGCTGCCGGTGGAGCTGTCTTCCTCAACCTCTCCTTCCTCCTTGCTGGATCAAGACGGAGGAGACGTCACTCGTCCCGTACGTGTGTTGAACGCGGAGGTGCTGTCCGTTCAGCACTTGGAATCGGTGATCTGAATCACGTTCGAGTACGACTCCATCATCACCTTGCAAGCTTCCGCACGCAATCTACAAGTGGTATGTAGATGCAATCTCTCTCCCTAGACTCGTTGCTTAGATGAACTCATAGATGGATCTTGGTGAAACCGTAGGAAAAATTTTAATTTTCTGCAACGTTCCCCAACACATCTTAAATACTGCTGGACCAGATAATAAATTCCCATGGGCAATTTGGGAATTCCAAAAATGTTGGCTTCAACAGGACAAATATCTAGGGATTGTTTACCATAGGATGAACTATTTTATTTGCATGAAAGAAGAAGCAAATATTTGACATGCAATTTGAATTTGAATTTGAAGCAGATTTTGGACAAGTGGCATTTTGGCATGATGATCATGATGACATGACCTTCATTAGGGGGAGATTACTGTAGTGTGATGCTGGGGATGGCATAGCAAAGTCTTAGCAACATCAATATTAGAACATAATGGATACTAGGGATCAAACCCTAACAAAACTAACTCGATTACATGGTAAATCTAATCCAACCCATCAATGTCCAGCAAGCCTACGATAGAATTACTCACGCACGGCGATGAGCATCATGAAATTGGTGATGGAGGATGGTTGATGATGACGACGGCGACGGATTCCCCTCTCCAGAGCCCCGAACGGACTCTAGATCAGCCCTCCTGAGAGAGATTAGGGCTTGGCGGCGGCTCCGTATCATAAAATGCGATGAATCCTTCTCTCGGATTTTTTATCCCCGAACGTGAATATATTGAGTTGGATTTGAGGTCGGTGGAGCCTCAGGGGTCCCACGAGACAGAGGGGCATGCCCCCCACCCTCGTGGACAGGGTGTGGGTTCCCTGGTCTTGATTCTTTCGCCAGTATTTTTTATTTTTTCCAAAAATATTCTCCGTGAAGTTTCAGGTCATTCCGAGAACTTTTATTTCTGCACAAAAATAACACCATGGCAATTCTGCCGAAAACAGCATCAGTCCGGGTTAGTTCCATTCAAATCATGCAAGTTAGAGTCGAAAACAGGGGCAAAAGTGTTTGGAAAAGTAAATACGATTGAGACGTATCACTCACCCTCTCATAGGAAATGCACTCGATGTCACATATGGCGGAGTCACTCATCTCACTCATGGGGTGGTGGCTCTCCTCACATGGCAATTGGGGCATCTTGACATATGTGGGTGTCAGAGAGATGTAGGTGCAAATGTCTCCATGCTCAACTCCTATTGCCGCCTTGGTTGAAGGGATAGTCCCATGCTCAACCTCCTCATCCATAATGCCTCCAAATATGAATGTCGTAGGATGTGGAAAAACATCACTCTCCTCTTAGACCAAAGATAAAGTCTCATGTGCGGTCTCGTAGCTTGACTCGGAGTATGAGTCCAATATGGGCGCCGTTTCCATGTTGTTGAAGAGGTTCGTGCTCGTCGCCGTGGTCGAAGGGGATGGCCCTTGCTCGACCTTCTTGTCATTGTTTTGGTGTTGGAGGCCCATATGATGTGGCACATCATAGATCGTCTCCATGACCGAAGGGAAATTCCCATTCTCGGCCATCTTTCTTGAGGGGCTTCCGAAGATGGAAGTGTCACCCTCGCTCGTAGGTGATCGCCTTGGACTTGATGAAGTCATTGTAGGCGTACTTGTGGGAAGTAGGTGAAGATGTCATACGTCCAAAGGCAAAGATGCCTTCGAAGATGGCGAAGTGGTTGGTGTAGCCGTAGCTCCATCTTGGTGGTGCTCGTCTTGCGGCCTTCTCTTTTGCTCATGAAGCTTCGACTTGGCGTGAAGTAGGGCTTGTTGGGACTTGTGCATTTGCCTTGTGGAGCATCTTCATGATGATGATGGCATTGTCGTGATTGATCTCATAGTACATGTCGTTTGTCATCATCGTCATGCACATGTTGCTTGGAGGTGACTTGCCCTTCATGACGATGTTGATCACGAACGTGATGGTGGTCGCCATGGAGATGTGGATGTGGACAAATTGCGCTTGCATCATTTTAGCGCTCCAAAGACTTGTGGCTTGAACGTCGCCGCCTTGAAGATGACAAAGGGGAAGAAGACTTGATCAAGGCCCTAATCTCCTTCATCCTTGCATCTTGTTCCTCCTTTTGTGTTGAAAGCTTCTTCTCGATGTAGTCCCTATTCCTTGCTTCAGAGTGACGAATGTCTATGGAGATGTTCTTGATGCGCTCTCGCAATCTTGATTGTGCGCCTTGCATTTGTCATTGTAGATCAAAGGTGGACGCTTTGGTGATGTAGTTGTTCGTGCTGTCATTGTTGTCGAAGACCGGAGATGAAATGCCTTGCCTATCCATCACAAGACTCGAGAAAATAGGAGTGGAATAAAGGGGAGAACTATACCAAATGTACCTTGGCTGATGTTGAAAATAGATCAATGATCACTCAATGATGTAACAAGGAAATAGCACAATTGGTACCGATCTTGTCGACTTCTCACACCTACACAAGTAAGGCTTATGGTGGAGCTCGGTGAGGATAGTGGCACAAAATTTTGATGCAAAATGTTAGCAAGAGTCAATAATGTTGAAAGAGATTCACAAATTCGCAAGTGAAACAAATGGACCAATAGCAATATGTGGCATGCGGAAACACACACACAGATAGATAAATGGGGTTGTGCAACCAAGGAATGAACACAAAATGTGGAATCCATGGAAAACGCTCGTGTTGCACAACTCAAGAGAGACGCTAGCACGATTGCTTAATAGGCGGATACAACACTTGTGCACAACCCATAAGATGCAAAATGTAGCAACTTCTATCCCAAGTATGCTATGTATGTATGGTTCCCGGTGTTCTTCTCAACACGATCGAAGATGATCGGATATGACAATATTATATGCAATGTGGTATGATGCTATGGCACTTGCTTACAAGCTTCTTTGCTCTCTTTTTCTTTGCTTAAAAGCTTTATTCTCTTTTTTTTGTATGGCCACTTTTGCACAATGCACAAACCAAGATACCAATTGTGTATATGCGAGAACAAACTTGTGATACAAGATATGATACCAAGATATGCACCACGATGATATGGTATGTATGCTATGGGAAGTATGATCACTAATGTGCACAAGTCACATTGTCGGCAATACTCAAATGGCTACTCTCGATAGGCAAGTAACACAAAATGGGCTAGGGGTTATCAATGCAATTGCAAGGGGAATATACAATGGTGTCGTCGAGGTTACCGTCTGTGTCGATGATGAGAAGCGGTGTTGTCGAAGTCGACCCTTTCCTAATTTTCCGAAACACCTTAGGAAACGAAAAAATCACAACTCAAAATCTCAAGGACCAAAGTCAAATGGTGGTAGCGGAAAAGCGGTGGTGGTTTGCACTCGGCAATGCGGAAGTGGAATGATGGGCTATACACGTGTCAGAGTTGAATTTGCCATCCCTAAGTAGCCGAAACACCTTAGGAGACACAAACCACAACTCAAACAAGCTCAAACAACAATTGGGTTAAGTTGGGTTGGCGAAATGTATGGTGGGAAAGGTTATGAGGAAGTGGTGGTGGTGGTTGATGAAGAAGCAACCATCCCTAAGTAGCCGAAACACCTTAGGAGACTCGAATCACTACTCAAGCAACCACTAAAGCTATATGGATCAAATGGGTTAGGTTGCGGAAGGCTATGGTGGTTTTGCGGAAGTTATGGTGGAGGGCCTAGGCAAACTTGCCAAATTTTCGAAGTTTTTATGGAGTCAAATGGTTTTGAAACCTATCTAGCTGGATGGGGAATGTCAATAGCTACTCAACGAACTAAAGAACGCGAAAATCGGACTCCGGATGTGAAAGTTATGGGCAAAACGGTGAAACACCGAAGGCTGAAATGCGAGGGGTCGGACATCCGGAGGTTTTGGTCGGATGTCCGGCGGATAATGTCTAGAACCGTGCGGATTTTGTGCTCCAGGACCCGGTGGTCCAGCTTGGGGCCCGGATGTCCGGCCTGTAGCCCGGATGTTTGGCCCGACGATTCCAGATCGGTATTTGGATTTCGAAACTCGATTTGGGCGGAAATTGATGATTTCGGGGGCAAAATTGGAGAGATTTCGTGGATGGAAAGTGGGGAAGCTTGGGGAGATGCTAGATCCACTCGAAACCAAGCAAATCCATGGATCAAAATCAACAAAACATCATCAAACCAACAAATCACAAAAAAAAATTGCGGGCTATTTTTGGTGGGGATTTTCGGATTTAGGACGAAATCAACAAAATCAAGCTAGAAAACAAAGGGTAGGGGCTCCAAAAACGTGATCAACGTGGCTCATGATACCAAGATGATGTAGGGTAGAACCCTTGACGCCCGATCTTTCACGTTTGGAGGGAATCCTACCAAGAACACGAGAGGGAAAACAAGGGGAACACGAGGGAAACACAAGAGAATCACTCAAACCAACGAGATCCGGTCACACATATGCTAGATCCAAGAAACACAAAGAGACACACGGTCCGAATCCAACAAAGGACAATACAAGTGGCGGTAGTTCATCTCCGTGAGGAGGTCTTGAGGGTCATCCCATGAATGGGGTCTTGAATCCAAGATGGATCTTCTCCGAAGAGACCGTGGTCTCTCACGAGGGGTAGATCAGTATGGATGAGCAAAGCTCTATCTCAAATGAGCTAAACCTATGCTAACCCTAAAACGTAGGTGGAGGGGAATTATATATAGTCTAAGGGACGAAGGAGTACATGGGCCTCGGCCCAGATGCTCTGCACGCAGGCAGGGGGGCGAATGTCCGGGCGTCGGGCCGGATGTCCGGGCCTTCCCGAGACGTCGGATGTCCGGTGCTGGGGCCGGATGTCCGGGCTGGCGGGGTCTAGCTTCTGTGATGGGGTGCCGGATTTCCGGGCAGGCGCCAGATGTCCGGCCCGTCGCTGGGCGCCGGATGTCCGGGGGTCGGCCGAATGTCCGGCCGTTGTAGGGTTGCCTGGCGTCCGCTGGGCTGCTGGTTTTGCTCTAGTGTCCAGGGGCCAGATGTCTGGGGTTGGGGCCGGATGTCCGGGTCCTGGGAGCCTTCTCCGTTGCCCTTCATCGTGCTCCTTCATCCATGTATTTGGGTACCTGTCCGTGATCCCGAGCATCTCCGAGAGGGTCTTCTTGGTCCCTAAGCACATGTAGTGTCTTTGCATGAGGTAGCAACCATGTCTCGCACGAAAGGAAAGAGGAGGCGCTTAGGAGCGGGTTCACCTTGTGTCCAATGGCTTATAGTCAAGGTCTCATCTTATGTATCCTTGGGTCATGGGGAGTTGTCGAAGTGAACATGGCAATGATCGTAGGATGCTCCGCATCATATCCCCTCCCTTGGGAAAGATCCGACCTCGGATCGAAAACCTCATCACCATGGAAACGGTTGTCATGGACGGACATGTAGTTGGACGGAGTGGAAGTCATGGCGCAACCCAAGTACTTCAAGATGTCGTCGGGATGGTATACATGCAAAACGAGCAAACATAAGCGACACTCGGAAATACAATGGTTAGCGCACACAAGGTGTCCATCTTGTAAGCATGAGGTCGTCCAATGGAATTGTTCATTAAAAGGCACGATATGCTTATCCAAATGACGTAAAATGACATGTAAAGCATTCATGTTGTCAAATTCATTCGAGGCATGCACAAAGGTGTTGTGAATATGATGAATGCAGCCATTGTGCAAAATGATGTCATAATGGGATGGTGCGTCAAAAGCATGAACATGGCAATGGATGCTCAATATGTTTATGTTATCATGCATTTGATGTTAGACAATATGATCATGATGTATGAATATGCCATCAAGAAAGATCACAACAAATTTGCTAAGGAAGTGCACAAGCTCATATATCATGGATGACATGGAAATAGATGCAACAAGGCAAGCATAATGTGAGTCAATACATGCATAGGGTGCAAACTTGCGGTGAGTATGATATGTCCATCGAGCATGACATGTGGGAGCACAATCAAAAAATATGGATGTGTGAGTGCATTGTGCCAAAGGAGTGTTGATGTACCAATGCTTGATGTCGTGGCATGAGTGGAAGTCCGAAGGTGCATCCAATAAGTCCGAGCGCTCCTCAACTTGAAGGTCCAAAGTGTTTATCTCCAATGTTGCTCCTCCATCCAATAGATGTAACATGTAGACAAGAAGAAGGAAACAACAATGAAAGAATGACCCATCTAATGTGTGTATTTGAGGATGGCTCCAAGCGAAAGAGTTCAACCTTATGAGGATGTCAAATATGTTGGTGTCTCGCATCGTGTATGCCTTCGCATGACCAAGTTGTCGCATGACGGTACCGCCTTGTGGATCCTTCAAAATTAAAGAACATGACATACACTCGGAAAAGCAAATGAGGTTAGCGGAAGTGCAAAACCTATCATTCGTGTGGTAAGATACCAACAAGTGTATGCATCATGCTCATCATAAGAAAGGACAAGGGAGCATTTCATAGTATGGATGCATATGATGCGAGAACAACCAAAAGCATTAAGCTCAATCAAACAAGTATGCATCACAAGTAAGGTGTCAAAGTCTCCAAGATTAATAAGTATAGTATGGTTGCACACTACAAGTGGATATGAGAGAGGCAATTAATGGACACAAGAGACAATGAGCAAGATATATCATGTGAGAGGCATGAACATATATGTCATCAACCCAAGAAAGGGAGTAATAAAGGAACATGGGTGATGCATCAAAGCAAGTAATCATATGAATCGAGTCATGCAAGATAGTAGTGCGAAGATGCAACATACTAGAAGGAATCATGGCAAGCATGTCATGTGTGCAAATAGTGGTCATGAATAATGCACATGACATATCACAAGTATGAAAGCAATATATGAGCAAAATATCATCAATGTATTGGCGAGAGGCCATATGTAAATAGCAATGGAACATCATGACTCTCCCAACACAACAAGCATCAATAGCATGGGGCACAAAGAGATCATGGCAATAGCTACTAGGATCTCCACCAAGCGTGCAAATACACATAGGAGTAGCATAAGATTTTAAGTAAGAAGGAAAGATAAGAAAAAAGCTTATAAGCAAGAACCATAGCATCATACTACATTAAGATTGTCATATCCGATCATCTTGGATCATAACACCGGTATACCATACATATAGCATACTTGGGATAGGAGTCGTTGCATTTTCGCTTAGTAGGTTGTGCACAAGTTCCGTATCCGCCTATTGTGCAATCGTGCTAGCGTCTCTCTAGTGTTGTGCAACAAGAGCATTTTTGTGGTCTCCACATTTTGGCTCATCCCTTGGTTGCATGACCCCACTTATCTATTTGCATGTGTGTTTCCATGTACCATATCTTGCTATTGGTCTACTTGTTGCATTTGCAAATTTGTGAATCTTTTCCAACATTATTGAAGTTCACTAACAATTGCATCAAATTTTGTGCCACCATCCTAACCGAGCTCCACCATAAGCTTCTACTTGTGTAGGTGTGAGAACCGACAAGAATTGGTACCAATTGTGCTATTTCCTTGTCCACATTTGAGTGATCATTGATCCATCTTCAACATCGGTCAAGGTACATTTGGTATAAGTTCTTCTCTTTCTCCCACTCACATATTTGCTTGAAATGATGGATAGGCCAAGTTCTTCTACCAACCCACTCTTCATCGAGCAAGACGACGACATGTCATCCTACGTCACCAAGAGCCACCTCTTTGGTGCACAACGAGCTTTGCATCAAGAACAACAAGCAAATGAGCGACCACATCGACCATCTTGTCACTGACTTGCGACTCTCCGAGCAACGACCAAGAGACTACTTCGACAACAAGCTCGATGCTCACAAACAAGATAACGATGCAAGAATGGACGAGATCCATGCCTTGTTGGTGAACCGCCATTCTTCCACTTCTTCCTACTCAAGAAGGAGCCGCTCGAGTCGACACACTGACGACACCTTCTCCGGTTCAAGTACACCGACATCGAACACTCTACGTCGAGCTGCGCGTCAAGAACGTCAAGCAACTCGCAATCCTCTACACGGCAATCATCCAAACGAGCAAGTCGACGAGCAAGCACATCGTCATTGTCAACACCAAGTTCCTCTTGCACAAGCTCAAGAACGACACCGTCAACATCACCAAGAAGAAGAGCGAGCATGACAACATCAAGACGAACAAGATGCCGAAGCTCAACGTCTTCAATAACAACAACGTAAAGAACAAGCTCTCGACGCGCAACGTGCCCTTCAAGAATCAAGTTGAGCCATTGCCAATCGCAACCGAGATAGGCGCAATCAAGAGGAAGCACTTCGCGAAGAAATTCAAGAGCGAAACTACCAACCAAGAGTGCATCATCAAGTTCCTCAAGCTCCTCCACAAGCTCGACAAGCTCCTACACAACCTCAAGTTCAACAAGAGCAAGATGACTATGGAAATCCTCCACGCCAAGAGCAACATGAGGTTGATAATCCTCCACTTCAAGGGTGTCTTCATCACCCTCGACCCCAACACAATGAAGAGCAACGCTATGGCAAGCGCAAGTTCACCATGCCCAAGTTCAATGGAAGCAATGATACCGAAGAGTACCTATCATGGGCATTGAAGGTCGACAAGATCTTTTGTTTGCACAACTATGAGGAAGAGAAGAAGATTGCTATGGCATCACTTGCGTTCGAAGACTATGTGCTCATATGGTAGGAACAAGTCCTTGAGCGCCGAGCAGCAAGAGGTGAACCACCAATCACCACTTGGGCTCAAAGAAAGATGTCATGCGAGCACACTTTGTGCCCACTGTCGGTGTCAAAACCAACGGATCTCGGGTAGGGGGTCCCGAACTGTGCGTCTAGGCAGATGGTAACAGGAGACAAGGGACACGATGTTTTTACCCAGGTTTGGGCCCTCTCGATGGAGGTAAAACCCTACTCCTGCTTGATTGATATTGATGATATGGGTAGTACAAGAGTGGATCTACCATGAGATCAAGGAGGCTAAACCCTAGAAGCTAGCCTATGGTATGATTGTTGTAATGGTTGTTCGTCCTACGGACTAAAACCCTCCGGTTTATATAGACACCGGGGAGGGCTAGGGTTACACAGAGTCGGTTACAATGGTAGGAGATCTACATATCCGTATTGCCAAGCTTGCCTTCCACGCCAAGGAAAGTCCCATCCGGACACGGGACGGAGTCTTCAATCTTGTATCTTCATAGTCTTGGAGTCCGGCTGACGATGATAGTCCGGCTGTCCGGACACCCCCTAGTCCAGGACTCCCTCACCCACCTACTACAACCGCGATCTCTTCAAGCAGCTCCAACTCCTCAAGCAAGGAACAAAGAGTGTTGAAGAATACTACAAGGAAATGGAGATAGCCATGATAAGAGCTAGTGTAACGGAAGATGATGAGCAAACTATGGCCCATTTCTTGTATGGCCTCAATCATCCCATCAAGAAGATTGCCGACTTCCAACCCTACTCCAACCTCATTGAGCTCGTGCATCAAGCTACCAAAGCGGAATGTCAAGTGCAAGATGACATCAAGTACACCAAGTACTCGTCCAAGACCTATGGCTTCTCGAACACCCAAGCTTCAACGACTCCAACAACTTCTACCTCAACAAGCCATATACAACCAACGGCAAGAAGTCGAGTTACAAGAAAGCTTCGACAACCTCAAGTCTTCCTCCTACTACAAGCAACTTCAAGCTACGAGCTTCATCATCTACTCCAACCAATGAGACCGTCAAGAAAGCTCCTTCAAGTGTTTCACTTGTGGTAACCGAGGCCACAAATCCTTTGAGTGCACCAACAAGTGCACCATGATCATCAATGGACGGAACCTATGACTCCATGAGTGAAGAGGAAATGGAAGCCCTTGAGCAAGTGGCCATGCACCGGCGCGTGAATGAAGACGAAGATGATCAAGTCTTTTGTGATGAGGATTCGAGCCCCGCTCTTGTTGTCTCCAAAGTCTTGACTCCTCACATCAACAAGACGAAGAACAAAGATGCCACATCTTCCACACAAAGGCCGGCATCAATGGAAGGTCCGCCAAGGTCATCATCGATGGAGGTAGTTGTCACAACTTGCAAAGTGAAAGCTCCAATTGGTCAAGATGAAGCACCCGCATCCCTACAAGGTCCAATGGCTAAGCGATTCCGGCACTATACAAGTTGAGCATACGGTCAAAGTATCCTTCAAAATTGGAGCATATGAAGACACTTTGGATTGTGATGTCGTCCCGATGTCCGTTTTCCACCTCCTTCTTAGTCGGCCATGGCAATTTGATCGCGGCATCATCCACAATGGGCGTACCAATCACTATAGCTTCCAGATGAAAGGAAAGGAGTATGTGCTACGACCTATGTCTCCTAGTCAAGTGATCACCGACAAGTAATCCACCCATCGTGGAGAAAAGAGTGAGAGAGTGATCCACCCAAAAGAGAGTGAACACCACCAGTCAAAACCGAGTGCCTCCACGATGAGCGACAAGAAAAACTTAGTCCTATTTGCCACCAAAAGTGAGATGAGAGAAGTGTGTGAGAACCCATCACGTGTTATGCACGATGTCCTTGTGTGCAAGGACGAGGCACCAAAAACTAACACCTCTCACGATCTACCTTTAGTGTTGTCTTATCTTTTGCAGGAATTCCAAGATGTTTTCTCCGATGAGCTAGCTCTGGGTCTACCTCCACTACGAGGGATTGAGCACCAAATCGACCTCATCCCCGGAGCACCTCTACCTAACAAGGCTCCCAACCGCGTCAACCCCAAGGAAACTAAGGAGATCCAACGGCAAGTACAACACCTCATCGACAATGGTAAAGTATGTGAAAGCTTGAGCCCTTGTGCCATTCCGGTCATACTTGTTCCAAAGAAAGATGGTACTTATCGCATGGTTTCTGATTGCCGTCCCATTAATGCTATCACCGTTTGATATCGTTATCCTATTCCACGCCTAGATGATATGCTTGATGAGCTAAGCGGAGCCTCCATTTTCTCTAAGATTGATCTTAAGAGTGGCTACTATCAAATACGCATCCAAGAAGGTGATGAATGGAAAACCGCATTTAAGACCAAATTTGGCTTATATGAATGGCTAGTTATGCCGATGGGTTTATCTGAAGCACCCGGTACTTTCATGCGAGTCATGCACTTTGTTCTTTGTCCCTATATTGGTGTATTTGTTGTGGTCTATTTTGATGATATTGTTATCTTTAGCAAATCCCTCAAAGAGCATGTCACCCATCTTAGAACCGTGTTGCAAACCCTTAGGAAAGAGCGACTTTGCTAATATGGACAAATGCCTTTTTGGTGTTGATAAACTTGTTTTCTTGGGTTTTATTGTGTCTTCTAAGGGTGTTCATGTAGATGAATCTAAGATCAATGCTATTAAAACTTGGCCCCAACCAACCAACTTGCAAAAAGTGTGTAGTTTTCTTGGTTTAGCCGGTTTCTATCGTTGCTTTGTGAAGGATTTTAGCACCATTGCTTATCCTTTACATTCTTTGAGTGAGAAAAATGCACCATTTGTTTGGGGACCATCCCAAGATACTGCATTTAATGAGCTTAAGAATTTTCTTACTCATGCTCCCGTGCTTGCATTACCCAACTTTGACAAACCTTTTGAGATTCATTGTGATGTTGTGCTCATGGCATAGGAGGTGTGTTAACGCAAGAGAAGCGCCCCATAGCATATTTTAGTGAAAAACTTTCCAGAGCGCAACTCAATTACCCCATCTATGACAAAGAGCTATATGCTTTAGTGCGATTTTTGCGTGAATGGGAACATTATCTTCGCCCTCATGAATTTATCATTCATACCGATCATGAAACACTTATGTACTTAAAAGGACAAACTAAGTTGAACAAGCATCATACTAAATGGAGAGAATTCATGGAGTCTTTTCCTTATGTCATCAAGTACATCAAGGGTAAGGAAAACATAGTGGCGGATACCCTTTCCCGCATATGCACGCTTGTCACTAAACTTGAATTGAATGTCATTGGCTTTGAGCACATAAAAGGGTTGTATGTGCATGATCCTACTTTTGATATTCCTTATGCCAAATGTTTGAAGCATACATCTTGGGAACGATATTACATCAAGGATGATTATCTTATGAGAGCTAACAAACTTTGCATTCCCGAGTCTTCTCTTCGTTTGCTCCTTTTGCAAGAGGCTCATGGAGGCGGACTCATGGGACACTTTGGACGTCACAAAACATTCGCCACGCTCTCCAAGAACTACTTTTGGCCCAAGATGTTCCACTACGTCTCACGCTTCACCAACCGATGCTCTACATGTCGCAAAGCTAAGTCTAAAGCTCAATCCCATGGTCTTTACATGCCCCTTCCTATTCCTTATCAATCTTGGGAAGACATTAGCATGGACTTTGTACTTGGTTTGCCTAGAACTCAAAATGGAAAGGATTCCATGTTTGTTGTTGTGGACCGATTCTCTACAATGGCTCATTTTATCCCATGCAACAAGATAGACGATGCTTCACATATTGAGAATATCTTTTGTAGGGAAATCTTGCGCCTACATGGAGTGCCCAAAACGATTATCTCGGACCGCAACGTCAAGTTCTTGAGTTACTTTTGGAAGACTATATGCGCCAAGCTCGGAATCAAGCTCTTGTTCTCTTCGGCATACCATCCACAAACCGACGGCCAAACGGAGGTGACGGACCGTACACTCTCCACTCAACTTTGCGTGTTGATCAAGAGGAACATCAAGGAGAGGGAGGAGTGCCTACCCATCGCCGAGTATGCCTACAACCGTGCAAGACATTCGACTATAGGCAAGTCCCCTTTCGAGGTCGTCTACGGCTTCGACCCGTTGTCCCCATTGGAAATTCTACCTCTTCCACTACAAGAGCACACCAACATGGATGTGAGTGCACGAGCAAGCTACCTCTAGAAGATGCATGAAGATCCAAGGCACACCATCGAGCACCAAGTACAACGCCTCGCGACCAAGCTCAACATCAATAAGCAACCCATGATATTCAACATTGGAGATCTCATGTGGCTACACCTTCGCAAGGAGCGCTTTCCCAATGAACGCAAGTCCAAACTTCTACCACGAGCCGATGGACCCTTCAAGGTGCTTGAATGCTACAACAACAACAACGCCTACAAGATCGACATTCCACGCGACAAGTACTCCGTGAGCGACATCTTCAACGTCAATGATCACTCCCCATACCATGGTGATGAGGATTTTGATCTGAGGTCGGATCTTTCCCAAGGGAGGGGAGATGATGTGGAGCATCCTACGGTCATCCCCATGGACCTACCATCGTCTCACCAAGCGCCAAGTGGACCCATGACATGAGCACAAGCTAGATCTCTCGAGACCGAGGTGACTTCCTTCCTTAGTGATATCTCATTCGATCCTCTTGAGACATGGCTACTACCTAAGTACGGAATGTTGTGCATGATTAGGTACCAAGAGGACCCTCCCGAGGATGCACATGAAGATGGTCAAGCTCCCAATTCCATGGATGTAGAGAACCAACGGAAGAAGCCGAGGACAGCTTCCAGGCCCCGGACATCCGGCCATGACCCCAGACATCCGGCACTTGGAGCATCTACTACAGCCGCAGCCCAGCCGAAGCTACAGGCCCCAGACATCCGGTCCAGGGCCCGGACATCCGGCGCACGGCGAGCGGCCGGACATCCGGCTTGATCCCTGGAAATCTAGCGCACCATCACAGAAGCTGGACCCCTTCCAGCCCGGACATCCGGCCAAAATCCCGGAAATCCGGCCCCTCACGTCGCCCCGGACATCCGGCCAGCGCTCAGACATCCGGACCAGCCCTGCCCAATGAGATCCAAGACGGTGCCAGACCAGCCCGGACATCCGGCCCGACAACCCGAATATCCGGCCCCGCGCGAATGCCCAGACATCCGGCCCAACGCCTGGACATCCGGCCTCCCCTGTCTGTGAACAGTGTAAGGGTCGTGCCCCATGTACCCCTTCGCCCCCTAGACTATATATAGTCCTCCTCCATCCTCTTTCTAGGGTTAGCATTGTGATAGCTCATACTTTGAAATAGAGCTTTGCTCATCCATCCGGATCTACTCCACCGCGAGGGACCGACACCTCTTCGGAGAAGATCCTTGTTGGATTCAAGACTTCCTCTCGGAGAAGACCATCTTCAAGACCTCCTCACGGAGAAGAACCGGTTACCCTATGTATTGTCCCTTGTTGGATTCGAATCTTGTTGGATTCGGATCTAGCACATGTGTGACTATCTTGTTGTTGGTTGAGTGTTTTCTCTTGTGTTTCCCACGTGTTCCCCTCGTTTCCCCTCTCGTGTTCTTTGTGTTCTTGGTAGGATTCCCTCCAAACATGAAAGATCGGGTGTCTAGGGTTATACCCTACATCATCTTGGTATCAGAGCCACATTGATTACATTTTTGGAGCCCCTACCCTTTGTTTTCTAGCTTGATTTTGTTGATTTCGTCCTAAATCCGAAAATCCCCACCAAAAATAGCCCCAAAAATTTAGCTCAAGATGAAGGGTGTGTTATACATGATCTTTAGTGGATCAAAAATAGTTTTGGATGGCCTTATCATCTCTCAAAGTGGTTAAAAAGTCTGAGTATTCTGGTGCAGGGTTCTTCACGGTATCCTACTTGATGAACACCTTGAAATACCAACATATCCTAGCTGTCATGGCTAATGGTGCACCGTCGAATGATCATTGTGTATGGCGAGAAGGCGATCATCCGACGGTGCACCACCGACTAGCGAATGAAGGTGGCGTGGTAGCGCCATGGCCTGCGGTGAGAGAGTAACGCTCACAAAAAGATCTCAAGGCACCCTAAAGTTCAACCTATGAACCAGAGTGATACAGATAAAAAACAAACTTACAAATGAAGAAAATGCACATTGGTTGCTCCGAAACGCTCATCTCATGCTTTAATCAATTCACAGATTGAGAATACATATTCCATGAATTTTAATCAAGAAGCATCAAAGTGTTAATACAATTTTAGCACCAAAGCATGAAACCAACAAAAATATTGTACTTCAAGCTCCATAAGGCCAAAATGAAAATTCTTGTTTCAAGGATACATGGATAAATGAGAAATACGGGTGCACTAGCTACCCCATCTGTTCCAAAATAGATGAAGTTTTAGTTTTGTCCTAAGTCAAATTTATTAGGTTTGACAAAATATATGTAGTACCAAAATACATTTTATAAATAATTTAATGCAACTAATTTGATGTCATAAATGTTAGCATATTTTTCTGTTTTCGGGAGCGAGATGAGGCTTGTTGTAGTGGCGCAATCATCCAAGATGTAGCCATCCCAGATGCAGTCTTCTGAATGGTGGTCATTGACGAGTGGGAAGGTGTGATGTGAAGATAGGCTGGTGGGTTGTTGTCAAGTCACCAAAACGTCCTAGCCTTGTAGCCTTGATCCGGATCTGGATCTGGAGGATTGCCAAGGAAGTGTCATCATCTAAGTGGGAGGCTGGTGCTGCCAGTACGGGTTTTGTGGTAGCCTCGCTTGCTTCTTGATGAAGTTTTAGCATGCATAGTTGGAGGTCATTGTAGTGATCGAGACGAATGCAAGCGCTCCAAAGAATATGGTGTGAAAGGGGGTGGGCGGCGACGATTGATTCTAGTGATCGGCAACGACCAAGCGCCCCCTCCGCAACAAAGTTGAGGGAACCGAAGGTGAGGCTATGTCCTGGCGTGATCGCCAAGCATAATGTAAGATCCAATTGGAGGTGGTTGATACGTCTCCAATGTATCTATAATTTTTGCTTGTTCCATGCTATTATATTATCATTCTTGGATGTTTTACAATCATTTTATAGCAAATTTATATCATTTTTTGGGACTAACCTACTGACATAGTGCCCAGTGCCAGCTGCTGTTTTTTGCTTGTTTTTTACTTCGCGGAAAATCAATACCAAACGGAGTACAAACACAGCGTAACTTTTTGGAGATTTTTTATGGACCAGAAGACACATGTTGGGCCGAAGAAGTACTAGAGGGGGCTCCGAGGGGAGCACAACCCACCTGGTCGCGCCTAGGGGCCCAGGCGCGTCCTGGTGGGTTGTGCCATCCTCGGCCGCCTCCCGCACCGCCTCTTTGCTCTATAAATACCCCAAAAATACAAAAACCCTAGGGGAGTCGAAGATACAAAATTCCAGCCGCTGCAAGTTCCAAAACCACCAGATACAATCTAGACACCATCACGGAGGGGTTCATCAGCCTCATTGGTGCCTCTCCGATGATGTCTGAGTAGTTCATTATAGACCTACGGGTTTGTAGTTAGTAGCTAGATGGCTTTCTCTCTCTCTCTCTCTCTCTCTCTCTCTCTCTTGATTCTCAATTGAAAGGATCGAGAAGAGGTGTGTAGAGGGGGGTGATTAGACCCTCAACAAGCAAAGGTAGCAGTTTTTTAAGTTTTCAAGTTGAGGTTGGAAATTAGCACAATTTCAAGCATCCACAATACAATTCAAGCCAGCATGGCAAGAGTAAATGAGCAGTGGAAAGTAAAGCATGCAACTTGCAAGAAAGTAAAGGGATGGGTTTGGAGTGTGCAAACGCAATTGGAGACACAGAGATTTTTGGCGTGGTTCCGATAGGTGGTGCTATCGTACATCCACGTTGGTGGAGACTTCAACCCATGAAGGGTAACGGTTGCGCGAGTCCATGGAGGGCTCCACCCACGAAGGGTCCAGGAAGAAGCAACCTTGTCTATCCCACCATGGACATCGCCCACAAAGTACTTGCCTCACTTGGGTAGATCTTCACGAAGTAGGCGATCTCCTTGCCCTTACAAACTCCTTGGTTCAACTCCACAATCTTGACGGAGGCTCCCAAGTGACACCTAACCAATCTAGGAGACACCACTCTCCAAAAGGTAATAGACAGTGTGTTGATGATGAACTCCTTGCTCTTGTGCTTCAAATGATAGTCTCCTCAACACTCAAATCTCTCTCTCATAGATTTGGCTATGGTGGAAAGATGATTTGAATGGAAAGCAACTTGGGGAAGGCTAGAGATCAAGATTCTTATGGTTGGATTGGAATGTCTTGGTCTCAACACATGAGTAGGTGGTTCTCTCTTAGAAAATGAGTAGTGGAAGTGTAGGCACGTTCTGATGGCTCTCTCACAAATGGAGAAGGGGGTGGAGGGGTATATATAGCCTCCACACAAAAACTAACCTTTACACACAATTTACCAAACTCGGTGGGACCGAATAGTGAAACTCGGTGAGACCGACTTGGTTCAAAATGTGAACATTGGAGTTTTTGGTGGAACCGACATGGTCAACTCGGTGAGACCGATGTGCTAGGGTTAGGGCAAAACCTTATCACGGTGAGACCGATTGCGTGAACTTGGTGGGACCAGTTTCAACAATAAGCAAATAGAGACTTGGTCAAGCAAACTTGGTGGGACCGGCTGCACATTTTGGTGAGACTGAAATAACTGCAATAGGTAACAGAGAGTTTGCAAGGCCATCCTGGCGAGACGAAGAACCCATCAGTGAGATCGAACTGATTAGGGTTTCTGGCAGTGGCTATGTCAGGTGAACTCGGTGGTGCCGGATAGATCAAATCGGTGGGGCCGAGTTTGACTTTTAGGTTTGGGACATATATATATGTGGAAATGAGAAAGTTGTTGAGGGCTTTGGAGCATATCACTAAACACTTTGAGCAAGCAAGCCATTAAGCAACATCTCATCCCCTTTTAATAGTACCGGCTTTCCTATGGAGTTAATGTGATCTTGGATCACTAAAATGAAAAAGTAGAGTCTTGAGCCTTTGCCAATGTTTGTCCTTCACATCTTGTAGGGGTTCCACATCCTTTTATTCTGCCACTCCAATGTTGATCCCATCTTAAATATACTAGGTAGAAGTATTAGTCCAACAAGAGATATGTTGATATTAATTACCAAAATCACCCAGGGAGCACTTGTGCTTTCATTCTCCCCCTTTTTGGTAATTGATGACAACATACATCAAAGCTTTAGATAAAGATATGAAGTAAAACAGGTAAAGCTTTGGAAGAACATGCAACATGCATTAGCCCCCCCCCCTACATGTATGCAATCATGTGAAGATGGATTATAGAAGTATGTGAAAGCATAAGCATGTCAGAGCAAGCAATGAGTTACATGTATCTTGGCTATATGCATCAAAGCAAATGATGTGAAATGCAGAGAATATACGTACATGTTCATGAGTCCTTCTTGCAAATAATATGTATATCAGCAAGAGATCATCATGCACATGAGTGTGATGCATATACTTACCTTGTGGTCTTGAGCTAACTTTGGAAGAGATGAACTGAGAAAACAGGGTTAGATAACACAGGGACATCTACTAAACGGAGCAAGAACAGGAAACCACAAGAGTACCAAGACTAGGATGACATGTAGTGAGTGAGTACTTAGTACTCTGGTTGGATATAGACATGTCCCCAACGGATAAAGATATGCAATGAATTCCAAAGATTTTCTTCCCATAGATGTCATTCTCCCCCTGAATCTGACATTGGATAATGGGAGAAGATAGGGTAATAGAAAATCAGAGCCAATGAAAAGCAAATGAAAAACAGAGCAAAAGACACAAAGAAATATCTTCTATTAACATGTCTTTCCCCTCTTAAAGACATGTGGCTTCTCTCCTCTTTGAATACCAGGCATCTGGGAAAGCTATGATGTCTCTCTCTCCCATAGGGTCTGTTTTTCCCATAAGATAAGCTTCGATGTGATCTCTTGCTCCCCTTTGACATCAATCTCCAAGAAAGGATCTTCTAGAGTATAAGTGAAAAAGGTTTGGTCCTTGAGTCACATGACACAGCAGCATATAGAATGTGATGTAGGTAGAGGATAAGAATCATCGAGTGGAGATGGATTCGAAATGCAAGATGCAAATGGAAAAATATTTCCACAGTAGTAAAATCGGTAACTCTGAGTCCTTTTCTTCGGTGACACCAAGTTGTTTCCGGTCTGGCCGAAAAGAAAGGATCGGTGAGCCCGAGTTCAACACAGAGAAAAACTTTGTCATCTCAGCTCACTAGGAAAATAGGATCTCATAAAGATTTGCAGGGAATTAGGTAAAGGATTTGTAATGAATTAAATGTAGGGAATGCAGAATGTAAAAGAGAAAAGAAATGAAATCTAGATGAAGTTTTTTTGAAAGCAAAACAAACAAGCAAGAGACAAATGCAAGAAAACAGAAAACACTAGAGAACTTCATCTAGAGTTGGTCAACGACAAAGTCACCTATGTTAGAGTATATTGACTTAGGAGTCAAGTGAATACACTTGATCATTGGTCATACTCGTCGTTTAAGCTCAAAATGGGCTTGCCACTTTTCGTTTAAGCACTTTGATGTACTCACATCTTGGTGAGTTGCTTTGACCCATGTCTTGGGGTAAAGCTTCTCTAGTATGGAATGACATACCTTGGTCGTGGTGTTGATCTTGATAATGTAGTTGAACTTGTGTATGATGCTCAAGGTTGATGTAGTTCATCAAGAGTTGGGACCACCGCTTGTAGTTTGAGTTCATCTTCCTACATGGGTTAGTTTTGCAAGGAAGAGCACTTGTGTATCCAAAATGACAATCATGAAATTTGATATCGAACGAAATTTGATATATAGAAATTGTCAAAGGATATATTGAAGGGATCCATGCTTCCTTGTCTTCAACCACCATACTGTAGAGACTTGGAGATGTAGAGATTGCTTAGAATTTGATTGAGTTGCAATCTCATAGAATTGGCTCATCCAAGTACCTACAAAGGTTAGATAGCATGCAAGAATACAAGTATATCCAAGACATATGATCATCATCATAAGAGAAATATCAAGGATTAATCATAGAAAGGCTCATGCCTTGCATGCATCCAAATGGAGTTTCTACTCCAAGTTTGAGGCATCAATAATGTTCAATTCACCTCTCAAACGGCAAAATACTTTCTCATCAAGTGGTTTGGTGAATATATCCGCCAATTCCTTATCGGTACAAACATGCTTAAGATCGATATCTCCCTTAGCAACATGGTCTCGAATGAAATGGTGTCCAACTTCAACATGCTTAGTTCGAGAATGTTGCACATGATTATGAGCAATCTTAATAGCACTTTAATTGTCACAAAGCAATGGAACATCTTTCACATATATCCCGTAATCTTTAAGAGTTTGGGTCATCCAAAGTAACTGAGCACAACATGAACCGGCGACAATGTATTCTGCTTTGGCGGTGGATAAGGATACCGAGTTTTGTTTCCTAGAGGACCAAGACACAAGAGATCTACCAGAAATTGTCAAGTACCCGAAGTGGACTTTCTGTCAACCTTGTCACCGGCATAGTCCGAATCAGAGTAGCCAACAAGATCAAAAGAAGACCTCTTAGGATACCAAATGCCAAAATTTGGTGTGTGAATTAAGTATCTCATCATCCTTTTCACAGCCTTAAGATGTCATTCTTTGGGGGCGCTTGATATCGTGCACACATGCACACACTTAGCATAATATTAGTACGGGAGGCACATAGATATAACAATGAACCAATCATAGAGCGACAAACCTTTTGGTCAACCGGTTCACCATCCTTTGTCAAGTCAAGATGTCCACTAGTAGGCATCAGGGTACTCATACCTTTGCATTCTTGCATGTTAAACTTCTTGGATAAGTCCTTGGTGTACTTTGTTTGAGAAACAAAGGTACCCTCCATAGTTTGTTTGATTTGCAAACCAAGAAAGAACTGGAGTTCACTCATCATAGACATCTAAAACTTCTCCGACATTAGCCTTCCAAACTTTTAACTAAAATGAGGGTTGGTCAAACCAAATATGATATCATCCACATAAATTTGGCACACAAATAATTCACCATTAACCCTTTTAGTAAAAAGTGTAGAATCAATCTTTCCAATTTCAAAGCCTTTTTCAATAAGGAACTTAGTCAAGCATTTATACCACGCTCTAGGAGCTTGTTTAAGACCATAAAGAGTTTGTGAAGTTTGTAAACATGATCGAGTTTCTTGGGATTAACAAAACCGGGAGGTTGTTTAACATAAACTTCCACCTCAATTACACCATTAAGAAAAGCACTTTTAATGTCCATTTGATATATAGTGATATCATGATGATTGGCATAAGAAAGTAAGATGCGAATGGACTCAAGTCTAGCAACGGGGGCATATGTCTCACCATAGTCCATACCTTCGACTTGAGTGTAGCCTTGAGCAACGAGATGAGCCTTGTTGAGTACAACTAGTCCATCTTCATCTTGATTGTTCTGAAACACCCATTTGGTTCCAATGATTTTGCTTCTCATTGGGCATTTCAACCAACGTCCACACTTGGTTCCTCTCGAAATTGTGTAGCTCTTCATGCATAGTGTTCACTGATACGTCTCCAACGTATCTATAATTTTTTATCGCTCCATGCTACTTTATCTACTGTTTTGGACTATATTGGGCTTTATTTTCCACTTTTATATTATTTTTGGGACTAACCTATTAACCGGAGGCCCAGCCCAGAATTGTTGTTTTTTGCCTATTTCAGTATTTCGAAGAAACGGAATATCAAACGGAGTCCAAACGGAATGAAACCTTCGGGAACGTGATTTTATCATCAGATAAGATCCAGGAGACTTGGACCCTCCGTCAAGAAAGCCTCAAGGCGGTCACGAGGGTAAAGGGCGCGCCCCCCCGGGCGCGCCCCCCTGCCTCGTGGGCCCCTTGAAGCTCCACCGACGTACTCCTTCCTCCTATATATACCTACGTATCCCCGTATGATCAAAGAAGGAGCCAAAACCTAATTCCACCACCGCAACCTTCTGTATCCACGAGATCCCATCTTGGGGCATGTTCCGGAGCTCCGCCGGAGGGGGCATCCACCATGGAGGGCTTCTACATCATCACCATAGCCCCTCCGATGAAGTGTGAGTAGTTTACTTCAGACCTTCGGGTCCATAGCTAGTAGCTAGATGGCTTCTTCTCTCTTTTTGGATCTCAATACAATGTTCTCCCCCTCTCTCGTGGAGATCTATTCGATGTAATCTTCTTTTTGCGGTGTGTTTGTTGAGACCGATGAATTGTGGGTTTATGATCCAACTTATCTATGGAAAATATTTGATTCTTCTCTGAATTCTTTTATGTATGATTGAGTTATCTTTGCAAGTCTCTTCGAATTATCCGTTTGGTTTGGCCAACTAGATTGGTAGTTCTTGCAATGGGAGAAGTGCATGGCTTTGGGTTCAATCTTGCGGTGTCCTTACTCAGTGACAGAAAGAGTTGCAAGGCACGTATTGTATTGTTGCCATCGAGGATAACAAGATGGGGTATTTATCATATTGCATGAATTTATTCCTCTACATCATGTCATCTTGCTTAAAGTGTTACTCTGTTTTTAACTTAATACTCTAGATGCATACTGGATAGCGGTCGATGAGTGGAGTAATAGTAGTAGATGCAGAATTGTTTCGATCTACTTGTCACGGACGTGATGCCTATATACATGATCATTGCCTAGATATACTCATAACTATGCTCAATTCTGTCAATTGCTCAACAGTAATTTGTTCACCCACCGTAGAATACTTATGATCTTGAGAGAAGCCACTAGTGAAACCTATGGCCCCCGGGTCTATTCTCATCATATCAATCTCCATCACTTTATTTACTTGTTTTGCCTTCACCTTTTTACTTTGCATCTATCTATCAAAAATACCAAAAATATTATCTCTATCAGATCTCACTCTCGTAAGTGACCGTGAAGGGATTGACAACCCCTAAGCGTTGGTTGCGAGTTGCTATCGTGTTGTGCAGGTACGAGGGACTTGCGTGTGACCTCCTACTGGATTGATACCTTGGTTCTCAAAAACTGAGGGAAATACTTACGCTACTGTGCTGCATCACCCCCTCCTCTTCGGGGAAAACCAACGCTAGCTCGAGATGTAGCAAGAAGGATTTCAGGCGCCGTTGCCAGGGAGGCCTACGCAAAAGTCAACATACCAAGTACCCATCGCAATCCCTATCTCTCGCATTACATTATTTGCCATTTGCCTCTCGTTTTCCTCTCCCCCACTTCACCCTTGCCGTTTTATTTGCCCTCTCTTTCCCAATCTCCACCTCTCTTTCCTGTTTGCCTTCTTCCCGTATGTATCTTTGTTTGTTTTTCCTTGTGCCTTCTATATGCTTGCATCTTCGCTTGCTGAAAATCTATTGATATGGATCCACTTAAAGTGTTCTACTTGGATCATCTTTGATCCTTATGTGCTCGTGCTGAAACCCCAACTAGCCTAGTTGATGGGAAATCTTTAGATGAGCATTTTTATTATGCGCGTCACTATTTGTCTGAAAAAGGGAGACACCTATGGAGTCAAATAAACAGACTGTTATGCTATGCTTTGAATCTTTGTGAAATGTGTGATTTTACTTGTTGCTCTAAGGACCCTAAAAAACACCTTCCCTACCTATGTGAGTTCAATGATAATGAAATCTTATCTTCTTATGCAAAGGGTGTTTATAGTTACTATGATATCGAACAAATTGAAGAATTTGTCGTTTTTAAGGGTGCTCATGAAGTTGCTTCTTTGATTGAAAAGTATGATTTTACTCTCAACAAATCTGAAAATTTCGTCATACTTAAGTATTGCAATGAAAACCTTGCTCATAATGTCTATGTCCAAGAGTTTATTGAAAGAATGACTGTTGCTTTGGAAGAAAATAATGATATGCATGAATCTATAGAAAATGATGATTCCGATGATTTGATTGAAACATCCCTTGATGAACATGATGCTTGCTATTCTTGTGGCCATGATGCCAATATTTATGAAGATGAATTTGCTATAGTTCCTTATGTTAAACATGAGATCGTTGCTATTGCACCCATCCTTGGTAGTTCCTTCGATGAAAAGCATGATTGCAATGATTTTACTATAAATTCTCTTGATGTCAATTGTGCTAATAATATTGAAAACCCTAAGCTTGGGGATGCTAGTTTTGCTATGTCTACTACCTGTTGCAATGATCACGATTGGGGTGATACTTCTTATGATCTTGAAAATTTATTTAATCCCGATGATGAATATGAGATTGATAATATTTTTTGCAATAATATTGAAAGTGGGTTTGGAAGAGTGTCAACTTTAGATCCCACATATTTGGAGAATGTTCAATCTTATGATATTTTTGATAAAAGTGGGTTTGGAGAGGTCATAACTTTAGTTAATGTTAATCCCACTATTTTGGAAGAGTGTCAACTTTACATGCATGTGGATCGTGTTGAGAATATGTTATGTGATAGTTATTTTGTTGAATTTTCTTATGATCCTACATGTAATTATTATGAGAGAGGAAAATATGGTTGTGGAAGTTTTTATGTTACTAAATTACCTCTCTTCATGTTGAGATTGCAATCATCTCTTTGTTCTTCCTTGCATATGCTAGTTTTTGCTTGCCTTGATAATTTATTTGTTTACAAGATGCCTATGCATAGGAAGTATGTTAGACTTAAGTGTATTTGTCACATGTTTTATGATGATCTCTTTGTGCTTCAATTCTTGTGTTTCATGTTAGCATCATTGATATCTCAATGCCTATCTAAAAGGCTTTAAAAGAAAAGCGCTTGTTGGGAGGCAACCCAATTTTATTTTGTGTTTTTTGTTTTTGGTTATGTTTAGGAATAAATAATCCATCTACCTTCTGTTTGGATGTGGTTTTATGTTTTAATTAGTGTTTGTGCCAAGTAAGACCTATAGGATAACCTACGATGATAGTTGATTTGATTCTGCTGAAAAACAGAAACTTTGCACGCACGAATTTAGTTATGATAAATCACAGGAACGTGATTTTGCATTGATTCTTTTTGCTTCTGATCAATAAAAAAATTTTCCAGCACTTACTATTTTGGTAGAAATTTTAGAGTTTCAGAAGTTTGCGTTAGTTACAGATTACTACAGACTGTTCTGTTTTTGACAGATTCTGTTTTTCGTGTGTTGTTTGCTTATTTTGATGAATCTATGGCTAGTAAATTAGTTTATAAACCATAGAGAAGTTGGAATACAGTAGGTTTAACACCAATATAAATAAATAATGAGTTCATTACAGTACCTTAAAGTAGTCTTTTGTTTTCTTTCTCTAACGGAGCTCACGAGATTCCTATTGAGTTTTTTGTTGTGAAGTTTTCAAGTTTTGGGTAACGATTCGATGGACAATGGAATAAGGAGTGGAAAGAGTTTAAGCTTGGGGATGCCCAAGGCACCCCAAGGTAATATTCAAGAACAACCAAGAAACTAAGCTTGGGGATGCCCCGGAAGGCATCCCCTCTTTCGTCTTCGTTCATCGGTAACTTTACTTGGAGCTATATTTTTATTCGCCACATGATATGTGTTTTGCTTGGAGCGTCAATTTCTTTTGTTAGTTTTTGCTTGATGTTAGTTAGAATTGTGTTTTGCATCTTTATTTTCAATAAAAAAAGTCAAGGATAGCCTTTGCCATGCTTATTTTGCTAGTATGCATGTTGCTGTTTGAAAACAGAAAGTTTACCGCTGTTGCAAAAATTCCCTAGAAAAGTCAGAGCATGGTATAACGTTGAATCTTTTTGTATATTGAGCTCTGTTAAATTTATTACAGTGTGAATTTTAGTTCATAATTTTTGGAGTTAGGGAAGTATGATGACTCTTGCATTCTTTACAGACTATACTGTTTTGGCAGATTGCTGTTATGTTTGCATTGTTTGCATATGCTTGTTTGTTTAATGATTCTATTTGAGGATAGGAGTATTAAATATGCAGAGGCATTTAGTATGAAATTTTGAATAATAATTTTAGTGATTTGTTACAGTAGAAAATGATAAGGTTTTGCATTGGTTTATACTAACCTATCTCACAAGTTCTTGTTGAGTTTGTTGTGAATGAAGCTTTTGATAAAAAGAGAAACCATGATATGAGAGGAATTAAGGAGACACAAAAGCTCAAGCTTGGGGATGCCCAAGGCACCCCAAGATAATATTTCAAGAAGTCTCAAGCATCTAAGCTTGGTGATGCCCCGGTAGGCATCCCACCTTTCTTCTTCAACAACTATCGGTTAGTATTGGTTGAGCCTAAGTTTTTGCTTCTTCACATGAGTTGTGCTATCCTTGCATTGAAGTTTTCTTTAGCTTTGCTTGCTGTTTGAATAAAGTATCAAGATCTGAAATTATTTAATGAGAGAGAGCCATACACAAATAGGAATTTGCTAGAATACTCTATGTGCTTCACTTATATCTTTTGAGCTTGATAGTTTTGCTCGTAGTGCTTCACTTAGATCTTTTAGAGCACGGTGGTGGATTTGTTTTAAAGAAACTATTGATCTCTCATGCTTCTCTTAGATTATTTTGAGAGTCATTAATAGCATGTTAATTTGCTTAATGTTAATATACTTGGTATTCAAGATATGTGAAACTTTCTTTTGAGTGTGTTGAATACTAAGAAAAGGTTGATGCTTGATAATTGTTTTGAGATATGGAGGTGATAATATCAAAGTCATGCTAGTTAGGTAATTGTGAATTTGAGAAATGCTTGTGTTGAAGTTTGCAAGTCCCGTAGCATGCACGTATGGTTAAAGTTGTGTAAAAAATTTGAAACATGAAGTGTGACTGGCTTGTGCATCCTTATGAGTGGCGGTCGGGGACGAGCGATGGTCTTTTCCTACAAATCTATCCCCCTAGGAGCATGCGCGTAGTACTTGATTTTTGATGACTTCTAAATTCTTGCAATAAGTATATGAGTTCTTTTGACTAATGTTGAGTCCATGGATTATACGCACTCTCACCTTTCCGCCTTTGCTAGCCTCTTCGGTACCGTGCATTGCCCTTTCTCACCTTTAGAGTTGGTGCAAACTTCGCCGATGCATCCAAACCCCATGATACGATACGCTCTATCACACATAAACCTCCTTATATCTTCCTCAAAATAGCAACCATACCTACCTATCATGGCATTTCCATAGCCATTCCAAGATATATTGCCATGCAACTTCCACCATCATCATCGTGACATGCATTACTTTTGTCATATTGCCATTGCATGATCTTGTAGTTGACATCGTATTTGTGGCAAAGCCACCATGCATTATTTTCCATACATGTCACTCTTGATTCATTGCACCATCCGGTACATCACGGAGGCATTCATATAGAGTCATATCTTGTTCTAAGTTTCGAGTTGTAATCCTTATGTTGTAATCAATAGAAGTGTGATGATCATCATTATTAGAGCATTGCCCAAAAAAGGCCAAAAAAGGAAAGGCCCAAAAAAGAAAGGCCAAAATAAAAAAAAGAAAGGCCCAAAAAAAGATTAAAAAAATAAAAAATAAAAAAAGGGCAATGCTACTATCTCTTTTTCCACACGTGTGCTTCAAAGTAGCACCTCGTTCTTCATGTAGTGAGTTTCATATATTGTGCTTCAAAGTAGCACCATGTTTTTCATATAGTGAGTCTCATAAGTAAGTCTTGTTTATACTAGTGGGAACTTTTCATTATAGAACTTGGCTTGTATATTCCTACGATGGGCTTCCTCAAATGCCCTAGGTCTTCGTGAGCAAGCAAGTTGGATGCACACCCACTAGTTTTCTTTTGTTGAGCATTCATAGCTCTAGTGCATCCGTTGCATGGCAATCCCTACTCCCTCACATCGATATCTATTGATGGCCATAGCCCATTGATATGCCTAGTTGATGTGAGACTTTCTCCTTTTTTGTCTTCTCCACACAATCTCCATCATCATATTCTATTCCACCCATAGTGCTATATCCATGGCTCACGCTCATGTATTGCGTGAAGGTTGGAAAAGTTTGAGATTATTTAAGTATGAAACAATTGCTTGGCTTGTCATCGGGGGTATAGAAGTTGGGAACATCTTTGTGTGACGAAAATGAAGCATAGCCTAACTATATGATTTTGTAGGGATGAACTTTCTTTTGCCATGTTATTTTGAGAAGACATGATTACTTTGATTAGTATGCTTGAAGTATTATTATTTTTGTGTCAATATGAACTTTTGTCTTGAATCTTTCGGATCTGAATATTCATACCATGATTAAGAAGATTTACATTGAAATTATGCCAAAGTATCACTCCGCATCAAAAATTCTTTTTTATCATTTACCTACTCGAGGACGAGCGGGAATTAAGTTTGGGGATGCTTGATACATCTCCAACGTATCTATAATTTTTGATCGCTCCATGCTACTTTATCTACTGTTTTGGACTATATTGGGCTTTATTTTCCACTTTTATATTATTTTTGGGACTAACCTATTAACCGGAGGCCCAGCCTGTAATTGCTGTTTTTGCCTATTTCAGATTTCAAGAAACGGAATATCAAACGGAGTCCAAACGGAATGAAACCTTCGAACGTGATTTTCTCATCGATAAGATCCAGAGACTTGGACCTCCGTCAAGAAAGCCACGAGGCGGTCACGAGGTGGAGGGCGCCCTCCCACTGGCGCGCCCCTACCTCGTGGGCCCCTCAAGCTCCACCGACGCACTCCTTCCTCCTATATATACCTACGTATCCCGTGACGATCAAAGAAGGAGCCAAAACCTAATTCCACCGCCGCAACCTTCTCAGATCCACGAGATCCCATCTTGGGGCTGTCTGAGTCTCCGTGAGGGGGCATCCACCACGGAGGGCTTCTACATCATCACCATAGCCCCTCCGATGAAGTGTGAGTAGTTTACTTCACACCTTTGGGTCCATAGCTAGTAGCTAGATGGCTTCTTCTCTCTTTTTGGATCTCAATACAATGTTCTCCCTCTCTCGTGGAGATCTATTCGATGTAATCTTCTTTTTGCGGTGTGTTTGTTGAGACCGATGAATTGTGGGTTTATGATCCAACTTATCTATGGAAAATATTTGATTCTTCTCTGAATTCTTTTATGTATGATTGAGTTATCTTTGCAAGTCTCTTCGAATTATCCGCTTGGTTTGGCCAACTAGATTGGTAGTTCTTGCAATGGGAGAAGTGCATGGCTTTGGGTTCAATCTTGCGGTGTCCTTACTCAGTGACAGAAAGAGTTGCAAGGCACGTATTGTATTGTTGCCATCGAGGATAACAAGATGGGGTATTTATCATATTGCATGAATTTATTCCTCTACATCATGTCATCTTGCTTAAAGCGTTACTCTGTTTTTAACTTAATACTCTAGATGCATGCTGGATAGCGGTCGATGAGTGGAGTAATAGTAGTAGATGTAGAATTGTTTCGATCTACTTGTCACGGACGTGATGCCTATATACATGATCATTGCCTAGATATACTCATAACTATGCTCAATTCTGTCAATTGCTCAACAGTAATTTGTTCACCCACCGTAGAATACTTATGCTCTTGAGAGAAGCCACTAGTGAAACCTATGGCCCCGGGGTCTATTCTCATCATATCAATCTCCATCACTTTATTTACTTGTTTTGCCTTTACCTTTTTACTTTGCATCTATCTATCAAAAATACCAAAAATATTATCTCTATCATATCTCACTCTCGTAAGTGACCGTGAAGGGATTGACAACCCCTAAGCATTGGTTGCGAGTTGCTATCGTGTTGTGCAGGTACGAGGGACTTGCGCGTGACCTCCTACTGGATTGATACCTTGGTTCTAAAAAACTGAGGGAAATACTTACGCTACTGTGCTGCATCACCCCCTCCTCTTCGGGGAAAACCAACGCTAGCTAGAGACGTAGCAAGAAGGATTTCATTCACCCAATCTGGATCATCAAGAGCATCTTCAACCTTCATAGGTTCAATACTACAAATGAATGAGTAATGTTCACAAAAGTTAGCCAAACGAGTTTTAGAGCGAGTAATTCTCCCGGTTTGAATATCATCATAGATTTGTTCGACGGGATGATCTCTTGAAACTCTTGCTCGAACTCATGAGAGCTTTTGTTTGGGTCGTGGTGGAACATCCTCTTCATTGTCTTGTTCTTCTTCTTGTCTTTCTTCGTTAGTGTTAGCGTTCTTGTTCTCTCGTGGAGGTGGACAAGGAGGTCGTTGAGGTTCATCTTGTTGTACATCCTTGTTTTCATCGTCTTGATGCGTCCCACTTGTGGATGCCTCCAAGTCAACTTGTGGATGACCTTGGCGTGAAGTTGAGGCTTCCACTTGGATAGACGAGGTACTCTCCTTCACCTTCGTTGGGCGAATCTTGCCAATAGACAAGTCTTGTATAGCTTCCGAAGGATCTTTGTCACCTACATCAATTGGCAATTGCTCTACTTGTGAAGCATTAGATTCATCAAACTTCACATCTACCGTCTCTTCAACCTTTTGGGTGAAATTGTTGTAGGCACGGTAACTGTGAGAGTTCGAGCCATAATCGAGTAGGAAACCATCATGAGATTTAGGAGAAAATTTCGAACGACGATGCTTATCAAGAATGTAGCATTTTTAGCCGAATACCTAAAAGTATCCAACTTGGGGTTTTTTACTAGTGAGAAGCTCATATGCTGTCTTGCCAAGTAGCTTGTGAAGATATAGACGATTCGTTGCATGGCAAGCTGTCTCAACTGCTTCCGCCCATAAGTGTTTTGGCATCTTGTACTCATCAAACATCGTCCTCGCCATTTTGATGAGCGTCTGGTTCTCATCTCAACAACTCCATTTTGTTGAGGCATGTACGTAGCCGAGAACTCATGTGAAATTCCTTCTTCGTCAAGAAAGGTGTCCACATTGGCGTTCTTGAAATCCGTTCTGTTGTCGCTGCGAACCTTCTTGATCTTCACTTCAAATTGATTTTGGGCCTTCCTGGCGAAATTCTTGAAGATCTTTTGGACCTGCGATTTATCATCAGGAAAGAACACCCACATAAATCTTGAAACGTCATCAAGAATGACCAATCCGAATGAGTTACCATTGGGACTCTTGTAGGTGTTGGGACCAAAAAGATCCATGTGAAGTAGCTCGAGTGGTCTTCTCGTGGTCATGATGTTCTTCACGGGATGACTTCCTCCAACTTGTTTTCCTGCTTGGCAAACACTACAAAGTCTATCCTTGTCAAATATAACATCTTTAACACCAAGGATATGATCACCTTTAATAAGCTTGTCAAGATTTCGCATGCCCACATGACCTAACTGTCTATGCCACAACCAATCTTTACAGGATTTAGCAATTAAGCAAGTTTTAGGTTGAGCCTTTTTAGTGAAATCAACAATGTATAGATCACCTCTACTTATGCCGGTAAAGACCATATTATGATTATCTCTTCGAAACAGTTGACAATCTACTTCAGTAAATAGGACATTGAAACTAAACCTGGGCAAACGTCAGGCCGGGCCGGGTTTCGGGCCGGGCTTTTAAAAGCCCGACCTTCATTTCTCAAGCCCAAGCCCGGCCCGGAGCCCGAAATACTCCATATTTTCAAGTCCGAGCCCGGCCCGAAATCAAGCCCGAAGCCCGAAAGCCCGACCCGAATGCTGTTTTTAGTACGCAGCGACGTGCAAGCCCGCCCGGCCCAAAGCCCGCCCAAATCTGAAAAAAATGAAGCCCGAGCCCAGCCCGAACTATCTTTCGGGCTGCAAAACAAAGCCCGAGCCCGGCCCGAATGTCAAGCCCGGCCCGGCCCGGCCCAGGTTTTTCGGGCCGGGTCGTCGGGCCGGGCTGCCCATGCCCGGGTTTAATTGAAACCGAAATTGGCTAGTCTAGGTACAGAAAGTAAAATATAGCCAAGATATTCAACGAGCATAACATTTTGTATGGAGCCGTCATGTGAGATGGCCACCTTACCCAGGCCAACCACCTTACCCTTTGAGTTATCACCAAAAGTGGCATACTTTCAAGGGCCGTCGTTTTCATCAAGGTCCTGAAACATATCTTTGTCTCCGGTCATGTGATCGGTACATCCACTATCAAGAACCCATTTCTTTCCTCCAGCCATGTAGCCATGAAGGTTAGCCATAAGACCAAAGTGTCTCATAGACTCATTGAGATCATAGTCACTGTCATTATCCTCACCATAGTATCCATGTTCAACCTCATCTTGTGATTGATCATTTCCTAGAGAGAGTGATTCATTAGTACTGTGATCATGACAATGTGCATCTCTATGAATTCTAATGACTTCGGAAATGATGTTGCTAATGATTTTAACATCTCCTTTGGCACGCATAAGGTCACGAAACTCAAATTGACAACCACCAAACTTAGGATCATTGGGACTCATCTTATTCAAAGCAATAGACTTGTAAAGAATATCATCTAAGTTTTTTAAATAGTTTGGGAATCGTTCCTCAAGAAATCTCCATATAGTGTAAGCACATTCAAGAGTTGGCAAGCAAGCAATCAAATTTCTAGGTAATCCACTAGTGATAAGATTGACAGTTCTAAGATTGTGAATCATATCAAGAGACTCATGGGGGTAGGATGCAAGGGGTCAACAAGGGGAGCACAAGGAGTAGTAATGTATTTGTTCAAGTGATATTCATTGAAAATCTCAAGCATCCACTTTTCCAAGCAATAAAGAACTCCCCATCAAACATAGGCACTCTACGTCTAATACTCCCAATCGTAGACTCGTCCATCTTCCTCCAATGGTGTTTAAACCAAAGCAATGGAGACCAAAGCTCTAATACCAATTGAAAGGATCGAGAAGAGGTGTCTACATGGGGGTGATTAGACCCTCAACAAGCAAAGGTAGCAGTTTTTTAAGTTTTTCAAGTTGAGGTTGGAAATTAGCACAATTTCAAGCATCCACAATACAATTCAAGCACGCATGGCAAGAGTAAATGAGCAGCGGAAAGTAAAGCATGCAACTTGCGAGAAAGTAAAGGGATGGGTTTGGAGTGTGCAAACGCAATTGGAGACACGGAGATTTTTGGCGTGGTTCCGATAGGTGGTGCTATCGTAGATCCACGTTGGTGGAGACTTCAACCCACGAAGGGTAACGGTTGCGTGAGTCCATGGAGGGTTCCACCCACGAAGGGTCCACGAAGAAGCAACCTTGTCTATCCCACCATGGCCATCACCCACGAAGGACTTGCCTCACTTTGGTAGATCTTCACGAAGTAGGCGATCTCCTTGCCCTTACAAACTCCTTGGTTCAACTCCACAATCTTGACGGAGGCTCCCAAGTGACACCTAACTAATCTAGGAGACACCACTCTCCAAAAGGTAATAGAAGGTGTGTTGATGATGAACTCCTTGTTCTTGTGCTTCAAATGATAGTCTCCCCAACACTCAACTCTTTCTCATAGATTTGCTATGGTGGAAAGATGATTTGAGTGGAAAGCAACTTGGGGAAGGCTAGAGATCAAGATTCATGTGGTTGGATTGGAATGTCTTGGTCTCAACACATGAGTAGGTGGTTCTCTCTCAGAAAATTAGTAGTGGAAGTGTAGGCACGTTCTAATGGCTCTCTCACAAATGGAGAAGGGGGTGGAGGGGTATATATAGCCCCCACACAAAAACTAACCGTTACACACAATTTACCAAACTCGGTGGGACCGAATGGTGAAACTCGGTGAGACCGACTTGGTTCAAAATGTGAACGTTAGAGTTTTTGGTGGGACTGACAAGGTCAACTCCGTGAGGCCGATGTGCTAGGGTTAGGGCAAAACCTTATCTCGGTGAGACCGATTGCGTGAACTCGGTGGGACCGGTGTCAGCAATAAGCAAACAGAGACTTGGTCAAGCAAACTTAGTGGGGCCAACTGCACATTTCGGTTAGACCGAAATAACTGCAATAGGTAACAGAGATTTTGCAAGGCCGTCTCGGTGAGACCGAGATCCCATCGGTGAGAACGAACTGATTAGGGTTTCTGGTAGTGGCTATGTCAGGTGAACTCGGTGGCGCCGGATAGATCAAATCGGTGGGGCCGAGTTTGACTTTTAGGTTTGGGACATATATATGTGGAAATGAGAGAGTGGTTGAGGGCTTTGGAGCATATCACTTAGCACTTTGAGCAAGCAAGCCATGAAGCAACACCTCGTCCCCTTTTAATAGTATTGGCTTTCCTATGGACTCAATGTGATCTTGGATCACTAAAATGAAAAAGTAGAGTCTT
This sequence comes from Aegilops speltoides, assembly GCA_021437245.1. NCBI lineage: Eukaryota > Viridiplantae > Streptophyta > Magnoliopsida > Poales > Poaceae > Aegilops > Aegilops speltoides. Next base: position 413,802,963 of record CM038147.1, on the reverse strand, counting down.
GAGCCTTTGCCAATGTTTGTCCTTCGTATCTTGTAGGGGTTCCATATCCTTTTGTCCTGCCACTCCAGTGTTGAACCCATCTGAAATATACTAGGTAGAAGTATTAGTCCAACAAGAGATATGTTGACATTAATTACCAAAATCACCCAGGGAGCACTTGTGCTTTCATCAATACAATGGTTCTTGGAGATCTATTTGATGTAACTCTGTTTGCGGTGTGTTTGTTGGGATCCAATGAACTTTGAGTTTATGATCAGATCTATTTTATCCATGAAATTTTTTTGAGTCTTCTTTTGATCTCTTATATGCATGATTACTTATAGCCTCGTATTTCTTCTTTGAATCTTTGGTTTATTTAGGCCGACTAATTTGATTTTTCTTGCCATGGGAAGAGGTCCTTTGTGATGGGTTCGTTCATGCGGTGTTCTTTCCCAGTGACAGAAGGGGCAGCAAGACACATATTGATCGTTGCCATTAAAGATAACAAGATGGGGTCTATTCCTACATGAATAGATCTTGTTTACGTCATATCATCGTTCTTATTGCATTACTCTGTTTCTCCACGAACCTAATACACCAGATGCATGCTGGATAGCGGTCGATGTGTGGAGTAATTGCACTACAAAAAAAATACACTTCCGTGATGATACGTGTTTGTCACAGTAGGTCGCGTTTTTTGTCATGCATGTACATCCATGACAAATTTATGACAGAATCAAGATAGTCATACCGCGGCCGTCAGAGAAGTGTTCCATGACATTGCCAAAATTATCATCACGGAAGTGTCCACTTCCATGACGATAAATCGCGCGTTACAGAAGTGCTTTCGTCAAGGGTGACCGACACGTGGCATCCACCATAACGGAACGTCGTTAAGCTATCGGCTCGGGTTTTGGATCCGATAACCCGTTAACAGCCCCGACCAATGGGAAATTTCCACGTGTAAAATTCTTATTGGCCGAACGAAACACGTGTCAGCTTGTCAGTGGGTCAGATAGGCGCCTATGATATGTCGACACGTGCCATGGCCCACCACCGGCCCATTTAGCTTACAAAGCCGGCCTTTTTGACTTGGTCAAAAGTTAACGGGCTGGCCCATGAAAAGCCTGTTAACGGTCTCTTCGCAAATAGCCCATTTTACAGCCTGTTAGGCACTAAAGGAAATCGGCCCAACAACGTCATGTGGCCCGTCGAATATAACACCAGCCCATTTCACTTTCGGCCCATGTATGGCACACGACGTCTTTTGGCCCATATGAGGCTTTCGTATCTTTCGGCCCTTTACAGGCCCACGGTGACTCTAGCCCATAATGAACAGTAATTTTCTTTGTACCCATTAATGGCCCGTGATTTTCATGGGCCGTTTCCAGCCCGTGTTAGCTTTTGGCCTATTGACGGCCCATACGTTCTTGGGCTCCTTTTTGGCCCTCGATTATTTAGGCCCACATTGGCTGTTCCCCTAATGGGCCAAATTCGCCCATGGCAAGAGTCGCCCGTTCTTGGCATGTTCCCCAAATGGGCCAAATTCGGCCCATGGCAAGAGTCGGCCCACATTAGCTGTTACCCTAATGGGCCAAATTCGCCCATGGCAAGAGTCGGCCCGTTTCGCGAGCCGCCCTATATTCTCGCCCATTAACGACCGTTATGCCGTGATGAATTAAGCTTTTGCAGTCCCACGGACCGTTAACGCCCGTTACCGTCGGGCCGATACCAATTACGCCCGATTACGGCCCAAGTAGACCCATTTATCCAACGGCCCGAGGCCCACCGATTACAGGCCCATTTATCGACGGCCCGAGGCCCACCGATTACAGGCCCATTTATCGACAGCCCATAGGAGATCCATGGATCCTACGGCCTGTATATGGCCCATGGGTAGTTGCGGCCACTAGCAAACCAGGGAAAAAGAAGACTAGGAAATAAATAAGGCCCAAACTAACACTAGGCTATTAAGGCGATTGCACAGATTACATCCACTTGGCATCAAAGATAGCCACCAGTGCAAATATAGGGAACACCCTACACTATACAAAAATGGCTTGCTGTTTTCTTTAGCCGGTGGCTGCACGTTAAGAATAAATTTTGTATCGCACCAAAACAAATTACAACTATATAACAAAAGGAAGGTTGGCATAAAACTTAACAGTCTAGCAGATAAATGCACCACCAGAAGTTCAGAAGCTCGGTTCATTTGACCTGACTGTTACGTTTTCATGTTGTATTGTCCGATGGAACACCATAACCCTCGCCTTCATTTCCCCTAGGCTCCTGAACAACATAGCAAATGTCTGATAGTCTGGTTTCAAAACCATGCATATCTTGACGACATTGAGCAATGTTTCTCCTTGTTTCACGAAGTGCCTCTGTTAGGGAATGGACTTGTGTCTGGAGCGTAGATACAACATTGCTTTGAGCTTGCATGTCTTGATCATGAGGCAGTTTGGACGATATTGACTTAACAGCCAACCCAGTATTACGCAGGAACGTGCTTTTGGCACTGTTAGTGGACAGGTACTGACCCACTGTAGCAAGAGCTGACATTGCGGTTATAGTTGCCTTGCCACCTTCAGAAGGTGGCGGTTCCACCATTTTTTGCATAGCTCGCTGAAAAGTTGAGGTTTTACATTAGTAGTACCAGAACAGAAGATATTAAGGAGGCAGCAAAACCAAACAAAATAGCTTTGGTCTATATATAGAACTTATTCTGGTGAACCCATGTAAAATATTAGTTGTATTTTATTGCAAAGTACATAATAAAACCAGGTTCCAAACATATGACCATGTACCATCGCTAATGTATTGTCTATTTCTTCACATTGTATTGAGGGCTAAGGATAAAGAGACGAAGTTTATAACACGGTAAGCATAGTATGACATCATTCATATCACAAAACAACTGAGAACAGACAAACAGGCAATTGTAACCTTGTGTGGGCAAGTCCGGCACGGAACTAGATTACGGGTCAAGATCAAAGGAACATCACTCCTCCCTTTTAAACCCTGTAAGGTGCAATGATACGCTAAGACAATTGTGTATAAAATTGAAAAGAGTAATAGACATTGGCTGCAAACCATGCAGTTCAAGGCACAAGTCAGAGTAAGTAGTAGTTAAAAGGCATGAGGATTAAGGACTTACAACAGCGGCTTTGACTGGTGTAGTCATGCCCTTCTTCTTGCTGGTGTGACAATCCTTGAAGATTTCCACAGCATTTGGTTCAGGTACTTTTTGGTCCTTGTAGGCTTTCCTCTGCATTTCGAACAAGTCAATATAGATCTGATAATATGGTACAGCAAAAAGAGTGAAACAGCAGCTAATTACAAGAGCCTCGCAGTGTGCAATATAGCTACGAGATCCTGTCGTCTGTTGGAATTTCACTTTCGTATGGTTGGCCTTGTTCTTTGAACAGTTCACCTACAAGAAGATAGATTTGTGTGGCACATGCGTCAATAGGACTTCAACATGTGATCTGATCACATATATATAATGTACCTGATACTTCGGATCAGACTAGTGTTTAACAAGGCCCCTCCAGTCTTCATCCGATATATTTTCCACTAGAGATGTTTGGGAAAGTTCACTGTTAGCCTTGCCTACAAAGTGAGTTTTCCGCAAGTTATACCGATACTGTCGCAGAGCAAACTTGAAAACATGGGTGCAAGCTTGTCTGGTTGCATCATCTTGGCTATCCAACTTGAACCTCATCTATTGAAAATTACGGGAGTCTCATTATCAGCAACCTAGAAAGTATGGGACAGAGCAAGACGATATTACTAGTTTCCATACATAACCATACTTACAGATAAATGGTCGAGGAAGGTGTTGAACTGGATTTCGTCTTTGTCATTCCTGTATTGAATCCATGTTGGGAGGATACGTACATGACACCTAACGGCAACCGCTGCCTCTGATACTAACTTGGCTGACTCTGTAGCATCACGTGGCCTTTTTAAACCTGCCTCAAAATGGATCTCCATTCTTCCTCCTCTAGATTTAGTTAACCTATCGAGCATTATACCTGATGTTTGTTTCCTCTTGCGCCTAGGTGCTAGTCCAACAACAAACATAGGAAGTGTTAGTGTACATCAAACTGTGAGACTACATATAAAGAAGCGTGCAATCAGAATTTGACTCCGCAACTACCTTCTTGCTATTGAAGCTCACAAGGTTCATCGATATTGCCAACTCGTCTTGTGTCAAGAGTGCTTGGGAAGTAGTGTCGTGGCAAGGAGCTTGGGAACGTGGTGCTAGCTCGGTTGGACGACGAGTATGTCATGCACCGGTAGTACTTGTGGTAGGTGTTGCAAGAACTAGGGCTGTCTCTGCTTGTTTGGTGGCAGCTATTTGTTTCTGTTTGGCTTTTTGCAGCTCGTGTAGCATGGGATGCCGTGTTTGTAGAATTTTCCATTTGGACTTTCACCTTCTATTGCACCATCAGTACCAGCAGAATCTGCAGGATTCATCCGCTTCTCATTCCCTGCCATTCTCTGTTTCTTCCTCTTTCTCTGTGCCATGTTAAGTCAAGCCGACAAGACAAACGAATAACAATTTAGTTCTTCAAAACAAATTGATGCGTGATGCAGACGAATAAAACTTTGATGTTAGACAACCACATGATAGGAGGATGTAATATGTATGAAAAACAGGACGGAAGAGATAACCAGAACTATGATGTGTAAACTAAGAAGAAGACATTTCACCAAATTAGAAGCAATGCAATGGAATGTAGACACCATATGAAAGATGCTACAAATATCGCTCTACCAAGTTAACAGTGTCTCAGCATAAATGGCGTTTAAACAAATGTGAAGCAGTACAAGAAATAAATCATATGCAAGATGCAAACAACATCACACTACCATGTTAGAGGTCTCTCGTCATTAGTGCCATTGCATATTCACAGCATTGCATATTCACAGCTTATGATGTGTAAACTAAGGAGAAGGCATTTCAACAAATTAGAAGCAATGAAAGCTAGACACCATATGAAAGATGCAAATTATATCACTCTACCAAGTTAAAACTGTCTCGTCATAAGTGTCATTTCAACAAATTAGTAGTACAATCTAGAAAAGAATGTGAGATGTAACCTATATCACACTCCGAAGTCAAACGTGCCTTATGATAAGTGATTTCTGCAGGTTACACAACAGTAGTAATTTGATGTAAGAACACGGTGTGATAGACTGATATTGTATGTTCTAGAAACAGGAACACGTGTCTTATTCAAGTATAATGTGTAAAGTAAGCAGATGGAATTCAACAAAATTAGAAGCAATACAAGCTAGACATCACACATAACATGCAACCACATATAACAGTGCCAAGTTAAAGGGAGCACCAGTGATGCTGCACTAGGGGAGACGTGCTCATCATAAACACAGCTTTGTTGAGTGTCTATGCATGTGTTGTCTTGGAAATCATCTTGGGGTGTGGAGGAGTAGAAACTGTAGAGGCCCTCCATTTGGAAGGAGCAACTTTATCCGCTGCCTTGCTAACTTCCTTCCGCTTAATTGATTTTGAATTGTCAAGTAAAACCAACAAGAAAAAGCAATAAAATTCTCTCTTCAGAACTCATTCATGCATGATACTGACAATCACTACTTTGATGTAAGGCAAACACATGATACCAGGATGGAATATGTACAAAAAATAGGACGGCATGGCATGTTCACAACTGTTTGTGTAAACTAAGCAGAAACCATTCCAGCAAATAAGAAGCAATGCAAGCTAGACACCACATGAAAGATGCAACCAATATTACTGCCAAGTTAAAAGCGTCCCATCATAAATGGAATTTCAACAAATTAGAAGCAGCGCATGCTATAAATCATATGAAAGATGCAACTAATATCGCACTGCATATACTAAAGGTGTCTCGTCATATTAATTGATGCGGGGTACAAAAAAACAATAGTTTTATGTAAGGACATGCTTAATAGACAGATGTACTATGTACTAAATACAGGAAGGCATGTCACATTAATAGGTATAATGTCACATTTACAGAAGTATAAGCTAAGCAGACTAGCACATGCAGTTTAACCAGATTGGAAGAATTACAATCTAGACACCATATGCAACATGCAACCACATATCATGCTGCCAAGTTAGAGCAAGCACCTGCAATGCTAGTGTAGGGAAAATGTTGTAATCAACTACAGAGCTACGTTCACTATCGTCATCTAGCATTTCTGTTTCTTGAGAATCATGTCGGAGGCCGTATTTGCATTCTTTAAATGAGGAGTAGTCCCCTTGCCTACCTGCCTCGTCATAAGTGATTGATGACGGATACAAAAGAACATTAATTTGATGTAAGAACATGGTTAATACACAGATGTACTAGTATGTACCAAAAACAGAAAGGCATGTCATATTCAAAGGTATAATGTGTAAGCTAAGCAGATGCAATTTAACCAAATTGGAAGCAATACAAGCTAGACATCCGGTGGAGTGGTGAACATGATCATCTAGGACCCGAGAGCACGGTGGGAGGCGGGCTGCTTCGCCACCATCGCGCTTTTTAGTTGGCTTCGTGTGATGCCTGTCTTTCTTTGGGCTTGTCACTGGCTCGGCCAGTGCCCTTACTAGCTATTTGTCTTCTGGTGCTCACGGATGGTGGTTCATGTAAAAAATATCTTTCCTTATCTTAATAAAGACCTACTTCGGCCTTTCGAATACAAGCTAGACACCATATGGAACATGCAACCACATATGACACCACGAAGTTAAAGCAAGCACCTGGGATGGTGGTTCATTGCGAGCGAGGTCATCAACTCCAGAGCAACGTTTACCATCTCCATCTGCTGGCACTGCACCCTTTATAGCGCGGTAACGTGTCTTGCCTACCAGCATACGAAGCTGGAGCGACTTCTCTCTTTTCTTTGCTGCTTCTCTTTCGGCAGGAGAGTCTGAAATACCCTTGCATAAAAACACAATAGTGAGAGTATGGGTGAAGTGTGTGCGAACTAGTGCCTTTGTAAAAGTAGCGAGATAGCGGTGGCTGAAAAATAAATGACAGGAGACATATGATAGCTCTACAACATTGCATGGCAAACAAAATTAGATTCTACTCCGTATGATTTTGTAATATATGAGCACAGAAATGCAGGTACTCCTCCAAAGACACCACCACATGTGGTCATATCTAAGATAACAATGATTGAAAATAAATAGGTCATCGATTTTTTTAATGAACCGTCCGATCTATAAGGAACGGGCAGATGGCCTTCGTCTACCTCCCGCCAGTCACTGTTGACGATCTTTCTCGAACCACCAACGACCACCGGCCCAGACACGTGCCTCCGCCGCCCCGCCCTCCCATCGACCTCACACCACCGCCATGCTTGGCAGCGCCCCCAAGCCTTCCCTTTAATCCCGGCCAACCTCGCGCCAGTAGCTTTAGGCCGCAGACGCCCCTAAGATAAACACCAAGGCGCTGCTTCCCGGCGTAATAGTCATACTAGCGCCTGTTACGCCAGGGAATGCTTCCGTTAATTGGGAATCAACTGGCCAGAAATTGAAATTCAGGGGGGCGACGGACCTCTAGCTAAGGTGAAATAGTATATGAGGAGAAACCTTGTGCATCGCAAGTTACTAGGAACATCTAGTATCAAGAAGAAGCAATCAACTAGTGTCTTCTGTGGGATGAATACCGTGCAAGCAGAGACGTAAGATTTGCACGAATAAGGGAAGAGGAGTACCTTCTTTGGTTGCCGGTGTGGTCACCTCCGCATGTCGCGCCGATCTTCTTGTTTTTACCGGGGAAACTGATGTTCTGGAGGGTGCAGGCTTGGACGAACCCATGTCCAAATTGTTGACTGTGTTGCCGTGGCTGTATGTCGGCGTAGGGGAAGCAGATCCGAGGCAGCGAAGGACGGCATAGCAGGAACGGCTCCGGTGCGGTGGAGGGTGGCGAAGTTGGAGCGGTAGCAGTGAGGCGCAGGACGGCGTGGTTGAACTGGCTCGGGTACGGACGGCTCAGCCTTGGCTTCAACTACTAGCCGTGGAGGGCGTTGAGGTTGAGGTTGCGGTGGACGACGACGTCGGGGTATCGGCTCCGGCGTGATGGAGGAGGGCGGCGGTTGATGGGTGGGATGGGGTGGCGGACGGAGGACGCCGGGTTTCATGGCTAGTGGAGAGGTAGTTTTGGCACCCACGAGTACTGAATGGGGAATCGACGGGTGGGGGAACCATGTTTGTCGGTATGCGCTTGTTTTTGGCTTTTTGAGCAGAAGATGGGACGCGCTTGTTTGAAATTTGGGAAAGTACAAACTTTGCCCCCTCTTAAATTTCGGACCCTCTGCAGGTCGGGGTAGGATGGTAATCCTGTGTCCCAAATAGTGGGCGGAGCGATTTCGTCTGCAGCGCATGTGTGCTTAGGCGGCCATTGTGTATGAATGTTTTTCGGAGGCGGTTGCGTATGCCTAGATGAAGCTACAAACCTACCCCGGTTTAGACCTTTGGACGTCGGGCGGTAGGTTTCACAGGTCGGAGTTATTAGAAAAGTAATTTCCTTGTACTACCAAACATTGGTCTCACGCGGTTTCAAGTAGTAGAGGCTCTTTTGGCGCCGCTCAAATTTTGAAACACAAGCATTCACGTTTAGAGTACTCTTGAACTATGAGGATTGACCTAAATAGACAACGTTATATTTGACCTTGTATGTTTGAAAACCTCATTAAATTATCCGCTTTATTTTGAAATTTTGACACCTGAAAATCCTATAACTACGATTATTTTGGAATGGAGGAGCTAAATTTGAATCTATTTTGTACACGACTACATATGCTATTATGTACAAAATCAGAGCAAAGATTGGTACCCCCATAGTTTAGGTATGGTTTACAAATGCCATGATATCAAATTCAAATAATTGAATGGACTTCATGTTGAATTCGATTTTTTAAACCACCTTAGGTTGAATTCAAATGTATGCTAGTTCATAGGTAGATATTTATAAATGTCCATTGTGTAACTTTCGTATGTATAATGTGCTTTACACACACAACATGAACTATACTCACGTTTATATTCGATTGCTAAAGCGATGCATTGTCTGGAGTTCAAAATACTAACTATGTGGATCAATTGTGTCGAATAATAACATAAACATGCTCAAATTCAATAGAATCTAGATGTCTGATGGATCAATGACCGCTCCTTACGCGAATTGCAAATATCATGATCCCATCCTAATATTTGGATACAATTTATATCTTTAACCAATGTGTAGAGCAGTCTTTTACATGTAGTTTCACTCTCCATCGATGGTCTCTCACACATGCTCACACACTCTCTCCCGAGCTGTCTTTCTCACACACATTCTCTAGATATAACCCCCCTCCCTCTCGTAACCATTAACAACTGTTTTCACTAACCTTTATCACAAGCACTCTTCCTCTCGCAAACATACACACGCACAATCCTCATCAACCCTTTCTATATACATGGACCTGCCTACGTGTCTCATGTACGCATATTATCTTTACGCCTGTCTCTCACACATTATCTCACACCTCTCTTCCTAATCGATTGAGTATGATTCTAGCAGAGCATTCATAGGATGCCCTTAAAGTTAGGTTGGATGAATAGTAATATCAGAGATAAAGAGGTTACCTTAGTTCGAGAACCTAGGGTTACAAATCCTAGCCGGCTTTGTCAGTGGACACAGAGTCCTTCACAACTCTGCTATCTTTGTCTTGTACGACTAGTCATCCATGGGTCTTCCTAAATGTGTCATGGGCCGACCAATGTGGCGCAGGACGGAACCGAACGAAGGGCCTCACCTCGACCCACCGGACCTCACACGGTGACACACCCTCTGCCCCCACGTCTCATTATCTTCTCACATCCACACATACCAACACAAACACCACACACACAGAAAATTTCTCCTGGTGCCTCTATTCCCTCCCCCCTTGCGTATACACACTGAAGGGAATGGAATCTCTTGTCGTGATGTCATATGCGTCTCTCTCTCTCTCTCTAGACCACCCTCATTTCTCGTGCTATCTCTCCCATGCCCCCCCCCCGGCCCCTCTATCCATGCCTCTCTCGAATACGTAATACACACACATACCTCTCTAGGCCAAGCCAAATGCATCAGCTACACATTCACACATGTTACATCACGTACCCCATTGATCTAAAAAGCCCTCTCTTCACGTTTATTTCGCATACAACATTCCTTTTGAATAAAGTGTGGCCAAAAAATTATTTTAGAGTTTCTACATATATACAACATTACAAAGTTATATGGAGGAGTACGAACGCTAATTTGCATTGCATTGTGCCCACAATGATATTTATTCCGCACTGTGAATTTGTATATTTTTATACTATATACAAAGTTAGTCATAATAAAGAGAAACGAAGAGCATCTCTCTCTCCATCGCATACCCCCCCCCTGTACGCCTCTTTCACGTATGCACACAAAACTATCTCCAGGTCCTCTAAAAGTAAGCCCTCAGAAAATTCACGCGTGTTTCATCTTTCTCTCGCGATATATGCAATGACGATCATTGTATTTGAAGCGAAAGCACGATACATACATTGGACTTCATAATCCACTCATTGCGGTCACCGTTTACGTTTAGTGGTTATTATACAGTCACGGGCTCACCGTACAACTTTGTATTTGCTCATGACATGACTAGTTGACCAGTTGAACGCTCCACGTGGCACCTCTAGTGTTGCATCACATTATCTCACTAACATCGTGCCCACCTGTCGGCTTGTATCTACTCTACATCTACACTATTATAAAATACATAAAATACACTCTTATAAAAAACAGAGTTGGTGATGATGGTGTGCCTGCCATCCTGCAATATAGGCCGTCCGATTTATATCTGACGGATAGGAAAGAAACTATGGCAATTTTGCAAAAAGGTACCCACACACCTCTCCACATTTGCAAATAAGGTCTTCCCTCGTTCATCCTTTTCTCTCACAAGATAAACAAGTCATACAAATGCATCTTGATGTTACGTGCAACGCACGAGCATCTTGCTAGTAAGAATGAAAACAAACGACAAAAAAATATTTTGGCGGTGGTGCGAAGTCATGACCGCGGGCACAGCGGACAAGGTGGCCTTGTATTGGTATGTTGAGCCGTCTATTTTAACACACAGGAGCTGGTGTGGTGATTATACACACACGCACGCATGCACACGAACTCCATCCACGCAACACTCACACAAACACATGCACCCACGCACGCACGCAACACTGACACGTACACACGCAGCCACGCACGCACGCAACACTCACACACACACGCACGCATGCATGCACACACTAGTACACCACATGAACAACACACACTCTCACACTCAAGTGCTCAACCTACACGTGCATGCGCACACATCAGGCCCTGACAGACACATACACAACCAGGTGATTCCCGCGCACGGGTTGGAGCCTTGTCACGCCTGCGTAAATTTGTGTTTATCTGACCTTTTCCCTATGCGAACTGACAGGTGGGACCCACAAGGAACGTGGTCAATTTAACTAGTCAACATGGCACCACGCAGACTATTTGGCCGGTCAACAGAGTGCAATCCGATGCTGAACTGTGAGCAAGTGACCGGATAATCACCGCAAAATGTATATAGTGACCGTAATCAGCTTATTCTGAAGTTCGGTGACCATACTACGCTTTTCTCTCTGTAGGCCCTCCAAAACTACATCTCTACACGTTCTCGCATGTTACATCTAACAACTATGCAATACAGCACTACTACTACACTCTAACACAATAAATCATATGTGTTTTTAGTTTTACTAGATATAATATTGTTACTTATAATTATTCCATTTGCATACATTAAAATTGCCTTTGAAATGTATGGCCAGTATCATCTACCGCGCGGGAAAAATCCCGCCCTTTCCTGTTTAATCGGTTTTGTATCGATGGATCGTGCGAAACAGCAAAACCATAGTACTATACAAGACAAGTGATAGTTCATCGGGGCGTCGTCAGGTCTACTCCTCCGTCAGAAGAGTGGGCGCTTGCTTTCATAAATCTTCTAGTCCTTCCGCCGACATGTGGGACATCAAGCTACCGGGTCCACGTGCCATACCGAATACAAGCAGAGAAGCCGGGTGAAGCACCCTACCATGGCGCCGCATAGTAATGAGCAATGAGGCGCCAAATCACAAAGCTGCACCTTTCCCGCAGTTAAGTTGGAGGGACGAAGTAATAAGGCTAAAAAAAGAAGTTGGTGGGACGAAGCAACCATCATTTCACTCGTTGCTGAATCCGCTTCTCCCTCATCTTCTTCAACTTAACCACGTGTTGCTTCTACCATTGTTCTGCCTCATGTGGGACGCGGATCAGCTTGGTAAAGCACTGACACGTGGGACCGCATGTTAGCAAACCACCAGGACAACGTCCTCCGAAAATAAGAAACCTCCCCCGCCATCCGCGCGGCAAAATCACCTCCTTTTTACTAATCTTTGATTCTATAATTTTTTAGATCAATATAATTGAGATTTGTATAGATAGCACACAGGAGCAAAACCAAGTGGTACGGTTAAGGGCATCCACAATGTGTAGCCAAATGTGAAAATAGCTTTTGGCACCGTGGGAACCATTGTGTACGGTGTTGCCAAAGCCAAAAAGATGGAACCGAAGCTCCCTGATTGATTGATTGATTGATTGAAGGAATAGAAAAATGCAACGTCTCTCCTCTTTCTCCCATGCTTGGACGCATGTAGGAGTAGTACAGTTTAGAGCATAGAGTCTACTCCCCTGTCCCTTCTATCACAAATCACAAAGCAGTGAGGCGTCAAATCACAAAGCACGGATGAAGCAACTATCATTTCACTCTTCGCTGACTCCGCTTCTCCATCGTCTTCTTCGAGAAACCATCTCACCGCACTAGTATTCCTAGTAGTAGTACTAGTAAAGGACTTCCTGGATGCAAATAAGGCGGTTGTCTCGGCTTGCAGGCGGCACTTGCGAATGACTTATCGTGGTCTCCCTCAATGGTGCTCTCCGTCGAACGCACTTCGCCAAACCACAAAAAAAAGTCATCGACGTCACCGCAATGGGCAAGGAATTCAAATATAGTTACTACCTCCATTTTTTTGTACACAAGGCCAGTATATCAAAATTACAATTTGCAAAGGGTCACTAACACTAATCGAGGCAAAATTGATGGGGTTAGCAACCAAGGACATTAATATCCCCTGCATGCATGCGGAAGTGAGAAGGTTCGTTTGCATGGCGCTGCATTAATCAAGCGATGAGGAGTGAGATGGTTAGCTCTTTGGTCTTTCGAGAAAAAAATACGCATTAATTGACACGTGAAACGAGGATTTGTATCGAAGGAAAACCCCGCCTTTCTTTTTTAACACTGCTACTCCTAGTACGTACGTACTTATCCTGTTTGGGTCTAGGCCTTTCATTGCCAAACTTCGCCACACATTTTTGCCAAGCTTGCCTAAAGTTTTCAAAATGAGAAGGAGGTACACTTGCGCACGGCTGTCGCAGTCGCACCGCACCCTCACACAGTCGCTCCTGCACGCCGCAAACCCAACCAAGGGAACGCACCCTCACTGACACGTGTTGTCGCATGTGAACAAACCAAACTCGGCCATCTTATCGCTGACACATAATTTTCGTTCATAGAGTATGTTTATCCAACCGGAGTATCCATACGGCTCGTGCGGTGGTCTGTTGGGGAAGAAGAAGAGGTGAGGAAGAAGGAAAGAAGGGTTAGGAGATGTAGGATATTCATCCAACCGACTGAAATGGTAGACTGACCCAAGTCAGGCGACTTGCATAACAAATAGTATGTTTTTACACAGCAAAAGATCCATAATAATAAAAACAACAACATAAAGAAAAACTATCACTGCTCGCGGAAAGAGACGGCCTCGTCGTCTTTGGCTGCCGGCGCGAACCAGCCGTCGCTGCCGACATGTGTCTCCGCACCATGGTTGTCCTCGGCCTCCAGCTACTCGTTCAAGCGCAGCGTGCGGGTGCTCTGCACGGACGAGAGCACAGCCCAGTTCAAGTCGAGGACGTCCGGTTCCGCCTGTAGGAGGGCCTCGATGGCAGTGGCATCCGCGCGCTCCGCGTCAAGTCGAGCCTCCGCCGCCCAGTTCAAGTCCAGGACTTCCGGTTCCGCCTGCAGGAGGGCGTCGATGAGAGCGGCATCCGCGCGCTCCGCGTCGAGTCGAGCCTCCGCCACCCAGTTCAAGTCCAGGACTTCCGGTTCCGCCCGCAGGAGGGCGTCGATGAGAGCGGCATCCGCGCGCTCTGCGTCGAGTCGAGCCTCTGTCGCCCGGTTCATGTCCAGAACGTCCGGTTCCGCCTGCAGGAGGGCCTCGATGGCAGCGGCATCCGCGCGCTCCGCCTTCTGCGCCGCGACCTCCGCAGTGAACATTGGATCGGCTTCCTCCTCCTCGTAGCTTGGCTCCAGAGAACTCGGGGATTGGCCCGCTGCAAAGCGAGCTTGGGAACGGAGGTCTGTGGCGCCGACCGCCACCGCGATTTCTGCACGGCGCTCCGGCGTCAGCATCTTGTAGTAAGTGATCTTGCGGCACACCATGGCTTTCCGACAAACTAGGGGACGCTTGATGCGGGCTAGGGGATCGAAAGGTGGGGGAATGGGCTGGAGATTTGGTGTGGTTTTAGGGCAGTGGCTGGCGTAGGCCGAGCAGCGAAGGTTCTGGTATGAATAGTGGTTCCGGTGACGACCGGTCAATCGGTTTTGACTGTACATCGCTCTTGTCGCGTTCGCGTTGCAGCCCGGCATGATGGACCCTCGACATTGCTCACTGAATGGAACGCGCTTCGTCTTGCGTTTTCGCTCGCTTGTGGGACCGCAGTTGAGAGAAAACCGACGTCCCGCCCCCTCCCCCGCACGCGTCATTTATTATACCACCACTCCCTTCGTTTTATGCGGAGTAAATAAAAATAGAGGGAGTATACTACGGATGAGGATCCCCTGACGTGGCCGAACCCATTGAGTAACTGACATGCGGGGCCTAGCAAGCATGGGGTTCGCCAGTAAGTGACCTAAAGGGAGGGTAAGGCAGGGATACCTACGTCAGAGGATCCACTTCCACTATACTACTTTGACCAAATGTTAGAGTAATAATATATGACATGCAACTTACACAAATGTTAGAGTAATAATATATGACATGCAACTTACACAAAGCATACAGGGTCTAATGCGTTTTTCAAGGCTAACTTTGACCAAATGTTAGAGTAATAATATATGACATGCAACTTACACAAAGCATATGGTCAATTTCGTATGTGAAAGGAGTTTCCAATGATATAATTTTCACATTATACATCTCATGTACTCCCTCCGTCTAGGTGTGTAAGTCATCTTACGAAAACCAAAACACGTAGGCACGGTGCATTAACTTCTACCTCGTTTCTTGTTTCTTGACATATGAACCAATAAGAGATGAGGGTGTGCATGCTTTTAATGACCTGAGAGTATCAAACATGACATGCAGTGGTTAGTTCATTGCATGCAATACTATTAACTAGCAAATAAACATTAATGTCTCTCGTTTTCCCCTCCTCCTTGGTCACGGTGTACAGCCTAAGATGACTTACTCACCTACTACCTCTGTCCGGGTTTATTGGTCCCCATTGTATTTCGTGCCAAATTTTGACCATAGATTAAACTAAGAAAATGTTCACGCATGTCACCAAACATTATATTTTTCAAAACTATGTTCAAATACGAATCCAATGAGATGATTTTTCTTGACATGCATTAACATTTTGTTAGTTAAATCTTTAGTCAAAATTTGGCACAAACTATAAAAGGGACCTATAAACCAGGCCGGAGGTAGTATGTGAAACGAGTACTATTAATCTTGTCAATAGTCAAATTGGAAACCATCTCGAGTACAAATCTAGGAGTACGTACGAATCTAACAATATTGATTGGGCGTTGTTGAATGTTGATACCTTTTTTATCATAGTAGAGATACTTTGACTACACATAAAACTTATATGTAAAGTAAAAAGGATAGGAGGGAGTATATTGTACGTTCAAAAACGAAACGAACATTGAATACCCTTTATATATGATTTGCGGATGCTATGATCACCGGTTCAAAATTTTGAATCCGCCTTAGGTATCACGTGGCCCCACTCGTTCCCTCTCGATTTCATCTCGGGGTCCGGAGAACTATTGAAAGAGGACTAGGGTGGGTACATGCGAATGATACTCGGCGGAATGATCAAATGAGGCATGCGGGAGGATGGACTCGACTGGAGGGCGACATGATCGATGGAGAAGAGGGTTGGAGAGGAATGAGAAATAAGCAAACGCCACATGATTACACTTGAATAGCTCAAATAAACAATAAGTTGTCTCACTTGGCCTACATAGTGAAAGGCCTAATGCGCAACGCGGAGCACTGACGCTCGAATATGGCCGGGAAAACAGGGAAACCGACATGTGGGACACACCCGTCGGGACGATGTAGCGCAGACTAGTCCAATGGAGGAGCTGGCCGACAACCTCCTCGCCACCGACAACCATTCATGTGGGTCGTTGGGGCCAACAACGGGGTGCAGCTCCAGCACCGCCTCTGGACACGGCGCCGCGGTGAGCGACACGCTCATATCGTCGATAGACACGGTCGGTTTCAGTGTGCCGAGGGTGGCGTTTGTGCTGTGACACGACCAACGGTATGTTTGGTTTGTGCCCAAGGTTGCCCCATCAAAGCATTGGGTAGCCAAAATTTTGGTTGAGGTATTCGTTGCCCATGATTTGGCCGACATTGGCAAGAAAAATGAACTAGAGTTGGCTAGAGTTCATTGGCATGCCAAAGAAATGGCAACCATCCAAACAAAGACCAGCCTTTGGGTCATGACCAAAATTTTGGTAAGGTGCACTTTGGCCACAATCCAAACACACCCCAACACCCGGCTCGTCGAGGATGCACAGGGCGCCGCGACACGTCCGCGTAGTGGTGTAGCACGGCCAACTGCATCCTCTGGACCAGAGACCATGCTGGGTCGTCTTGCTTTTTCAATGACATGCGGGGATCGCATTTGAGCAAAAGGCATCTCCAACGTTGCCACGACCGCAGCTGACTACCCTGGCACACCAAAGCCCTCGTCCCTCGCGCCGTCGCTGCGTGCGTTCCAACCCGCGCGCCACTGCCCGCATTCATGTCGTCCGTTTGTATGTCGTCGTTAAGAGGCTCGGTGCCCGAGGAACCAACTCCGGTGACTTAATGACGCACCCGGACGCTTGGCCTCACCGGAATGCGCTACTTAAAGTGGCAACGCCCAGCTAACCTCCACACCATAGCTCATCGTCCTCCTACCTGGCACCACATCCGCCATGACCGCAAGTGCGAATGCTCTGCAGGAGAGCTTGTCTTCGGGGATGAAGCTCGAGGTCGCCGCCCTCGCTCAAGTCGCTTCCTGTGACGCAATAGCGGCGTAGCCAGACGCGGACGCGAGCGCACAAGCGGTGGCTACGCTGGCGGCCGACGACGGGAGCACCGTCAGCCACGCGTGCTACTTGTCGCCGTCCAATGTCCGGCACCGCCGAGGTCGGGGACTCCTCCGAGGATGAGTAGGGCATGGGAGGCGGCAGGGCATGGTGTGCCAACTGGCCGGTCCGTATCCCGTGTTCTACTCTTCCTCGCTGGAGACCGCACCTTCACTTCACGGGTCTTGAACCCTGCCCCCGTACATAGAGATCGCAGATGGAGGACGTCGGTCGCTGCTGTAGAATAGGTTTAGGGTCGGGTTTCTTTTATTTTTCTGTCTTATAAAAGTTTGAAATGTAATGAAAATCTGCCGTGTTTGCATTAATCTCGGCCGGTGTATATGAACTTTCACAATAATATACATATTGTAGGAGTACTAGCAAGATGCCCGTGTGTTGCACGGAAGATCAAGATCTTGTGGGAGAAAAGGATGAATGAGGAAAGCCTTATCTCGCAAATGTGGAGAGGAGTGCGGTAAATTGTCATAGTTTCCTTCCTATCTGTTAGATATAGATCGGACGGCCTATATTGCAGGATGACAGGCACACCATCATCACCAACTCTACTTTTTATTGAACCGAGACAAATCTAAAAAACCCAACTAAGCCAACCTCCCAGCATATCGCGCAGGAAAAGACCCGGCCGTGCCGTTTTAGTCGGGATTACCGGATTACTAGTAGTAGTATCGGTGGATCGCGCGAAGCAACATTTTTTTTTTTGAGGGGGCGAAGCACCTAGTTTAAAAGGAAAAAAGGCGGTACACTCACAGCACTCCTGTCGTGGTCGTATTGCATCCCACACACGTTCGGTCCTGCACACGGCTCACGCAAACGGAACGCGCTTCGGCTTGCCTCTTCAATGACACGTGGGACTGCACTTGGAGAAACCGACCATGCGCCAAACTCCCCCCGCCCACCGCGTGAAAATCCCCCCCCCCCCACACACACACACACACAAAAATTCCCCCCAAATTCGATTCAACCGCCCTTCGGCCAAATATTCCCCAAACCCCCGTCCCCCCGTCCCCCCTCCACTCCATTCGCTCCGCCAAAGTTGCCCTCCCCATCGCACCGATACTTCGGTGCCGCGGTTCGTCGAGGGGACGCACACCAATCCTATTGCTCCCACAGTACTCTCTCGTAGACTGCCGTCCTCTAGCCACGCCGCCACCTCTGGCTACATTCTTGTGGAGGCGCACGGCGGTCAGCGCTGCCACCGCTGGCGACGTTCGTGTGGAGACGCACGGCGGTCAGCTTCTCCCACGGTATGCGCATTCTAGATTGAGGCCCCATTCATGTCGGTGTAGCGCTGAATGTTAGCTGATAGACGTTGTTAATCTCCTTTGCTTGTCAAGTAGTTTATCGTCAATATGCTCGCTTGAAGCTTCCTTGCCCTGCTCGCACTCAATCTGCTTAGCTGAGATGGCATGCCAAGGCCGATTAGTTGCTAAAATATCCTGCCATATATTTATTATGACGAGATTGCCATGGTCTAGTAGCCAATCTGTTAGGTGAAATAGCTCTACACCGCTTTATACTCGATCTTTGTTGCTGCGATGGCCTTCGATAGTTCGATGGCTGTGTGCTCGGCCTCATTGATCTTTGAAACAGCCGCCATAATTTAGCACTCAAATCTGTTTGTTGAATTAGCTTTACATATATTTTGTTACTTAGATCTGCTCGTCCAAATATCTTGCCATAGCTTTAGACATCGACCTAGGTATTTTTTTTCTGGACTTCATAAAAAAGCATATATGTTTTTCCTGTAATATCTAGTAGAAGAACTAATTTGTATGTCTAATAGATGGACAGGACTTGGATAACTTCTCCTCAAAGATTCTCCGCTGCATATGTCGAGGGGGTTGAAAACTTCATGAACTTTATCAGAGCTGAGTACGGTGGTCCGAAATCAGATGTGCTCTCGCCTGTAGCAGATTGTATGAATTCAGTTACAAGACCCCGATCAACTGTGCAAAATCATCTACACTTGTATGGGATGTCGGTCACATATACTAGGTGGGTTCATCATGGTGAAGCTGTGAACGTCAATGTTATTGACTACGTGGAAGCAGCAGATCACCATCTTGTGATCTGCCTGATGCTCAGGTGGAAGAGGAGGAGGAGGTGGTGGTGCCGAAGCCAGTGAGTTTGACCAACATTGAAACAATGCTACGAAATGCTCGTGCATTCCATGAACTTTCACGTGCAGAAGAAAAACGGTGGGCCCGCATGTTGGAACAATGCAATGTTGCTGTCACCCCAGGAAATAAGCTGTCAGTATTCTCAGCTATGGTCACCTTTCTTCAGGTGAAGACATCTGAGCGGATGACCAACAAATCATTCGATGTGATGTTGGCTGCCTTCCGCAAATCTTTCCCAGATGCGTTTGAGCTGCCACACACCTACAGTAAAATGAAGAATTTCCTTCGTGCAGTTGGAATTGGATATGATATGATCCATGTTTGTAAGAATAATTGTGTTCATTAGGAAGGATTATGCCAACTTAAGTGAATGCCCGAAATGCAAATCATCAAGATGGAAAGATGGTGATCTGTGTGAAGAGGGTTCCTCATAATGTTCTCGAGACATTTTCCAATTACACCAAGATTGCAGAGGTTGTTTCATGATGTGAAACAAGAGAGGATGTCTTGTGGCATTCTAGGAACCAGAGTACAGAGATCGAATGTAATGAGCCATCCATCTCATGGTAGTGAGTGGAAAAGCTTCAATGATAAACACAAAGAGTTTGCTGCTGACTCGAGAAACATTGGACTTGGCTTAGCTTGAGATGGATTTAACCCATTTGGCCACCAGAGCACCACATATAGCATATGGCCAGTGCTTGTTATCCCTTACAACATGCCTCCAAATGTCTGCACCAAAGCATCAAACTACATGATGGCCTTGCTCATCCCAGGTCCAAAAAGTCCTGGAAAGGATTTTGATTTGTTCATGGAGCCTCTTGTGGAGGAACTTCAACAGCTATGGAAGGGTGTTCTCACTCGAGACCTATATAGCAGCCCACCAGCTGATTTCTTTCTGCGTCCTGTTGTAATTTGGTGCATCCATCATTATCGGCTTTGGGCACTATGTCGTATTAACGACACATGGTTACAATGCATGTGTTCGCAGACAGAATCATTGTCATACGCAATACTTAGCAAGATCTGTTACATTGGACACCGCCGTTTCCTTGCCAAGGACAAGTCGCATCCTAGAAAATACTGAAGACATGTGTTCAATGCAAAGCATGAAAACCGTGATGCGCCAAAGAGGCTCACCGCTGATGAGTTGCAAGTGGAATTAGAGAAGGTCGGGCATATTACACGTGAAACCATCCCGGTAATGGTAGCGGAAAAGGAAGTGTGGCACGGTAGAAGAGAGATTATTGTTTACCCGCAGTCCACTTTGTGGGACTTGGAGTATTGGAAAGATTTGGATCTGCGGCATAATCTTGATGTGATGCACATCGAGAAAAATATATGTGACAAACATTATCGGCACACTACTTAACATTGAAGGCAAGACGAAAGATACCTTAAAATCTAGGATTGATTTGACACACTGGTATCGTAAAGGATTTGCGGTGCAAGATGAAGGTAAACCACGGGATATGTCACCAGCTGTGTACGTCTTGGACAAGGTAGAAAGAAAAGAATTCAGCGAGGTCCTGTCACGTGTGAGATTCCCACATGGATTTGCTTCCAACCCTGAAAGGAGAGTCAGTGTAGATGGAAACAAGGTACAAGGGTTGAAAAATCATGATTGCCACGTCCTACTTCAAAGGGTTTTACCTGTTATCCTTAGAGGATTGGGCCGCCTAGACTTATACAGAGCAGTCGCAGAGTTGGGACAATTCTTCAGGGAACTCTGCAGTAGAAATATCAGGATAGATGCTTTGGAGCGTCTTAGAGAAAAGATACCAACTATCCTATGCGACCTTGAGAAGATATATCCTCCAGCCTTCTTTGATGTGATGGTGCATTTGGTTGTTCATCTACCTGATGAGGCACTACTTATAGGTCCAGTACAGTATGGCTGGATGTACCCTATTGAAAGGCGGCTAGGCACTTTCAAGGGCTATGTTAGGAACAGAGCTAGACCCGAGGGTTCCATTGTAGAGGCCTACATTGCTACAGAAGCGTTGACATTCTGCTCAAAATACATTGAAACAGCTGATCAGCTTAGCAAAGAGGTGGGTGAAGACAATCCCGGGCTCAATGTTTTCGATTATTCATTGCTCGAAAGTTCTGTGGAAGAGTCGACAAGAGGACAAACCTAAAGATTTGGACAAAATGGTTTGGTATGTGTTGAATAACCGTCCCGAGATACTACCTTATATCAAGTAAGTGCGATCTTTGCAGCTTATACATCATAATCTACTAAACTTGCAGCACATTCTTATATATTTAGATGTTTGACGCGATCACTATGTTGTGCAGCATCTAAAAAGAGGAGTTACTGCCGCAAAATCCAAGAAACATTGACAAACTGGTTATGGCAGGATTTGCGAAATAGTTCAAGAACCATGTAAGCTTTTGAAGTGCACTGTCAGTTTTTTTAATATACTGAGTACATAAGATGATCAGCTTGTCTATTTTCTAACCATAGGTTAAGAAGATGCGGGAGGATGGGCAGGCAGTTGATGATGCCCTTTACTCACTAGCAATGGGTCCTGATACTCGGGTAGGACATTATGAATCTTGCGTTGTTGGAGATGTGCGCTACAACACCCTTGCACGAGACGAAGGCAGGAAGATACAAAACAGTGACATCATGAGCACGGATACGTATGACAAAGAGACAACTGAAAAGTGTGTTAACATAACAGACATTGTTTAGTTGCAGTATATCTCCAGTTTCGAGGATCATTGGTGTGTGGTTCTGTTGTGTTGTCGTTGGTATAGCCTATTTTCTAGGATCGCAAAACCCAGAGCTGATGATTATTTCAAATCCATCAATGTCAAGGCGGTGTACCAGACCAACGAGCCTTTTATTTTGGCAAATCAAGCAACACAGATATTTTTCTTGGAAGACACATTTGCACGTAGCGATGACTGGAGAGTATTGCAAAGGTTTGAGCAGAGGAATTTGTTTAATGAAGTTGCACAACAAGATGATGTTTACACTGCTCCTGATGTACAGGATAACACAGATGTTCCTAATATCTTTGAGAACCATCACGTCAATGACACTGGCGAAAAGATTGCCTGTCGTGCTGTGGACATACAAGAGTTGATCAAGAAGAAGCCAACGTTCAAGGACATTGAGGACGAAGAAGAAGATGACACCGTGGGGAATTACGATTCAGACTGATACACATGGCGAAGATGTTGACGCTGCTGCTGCGGATGATGATTACATTGCTTTTGTCGTATTTGCCTGTCAGAAGACGTTTTTTTATCTACTATGTGAAATTGTGTTTGCTATGACAACTGAATCCTGATGAACATGTTGTTTAGTATTTTGTTGTGAGAACATCACTTGTTATATATGCTGATTTGTGTTTGGTGATTGTATGACAACTAAAACATGATGACATTGTTGTTTAGTTGTACTCATATTTGGATGTGAAACTTGAATTTGATGACATAGTTTGTTGTTGGACTGCAATTTGCTCGGCGTCTTCGAATGAGAACAAAGCTGACCCGACAGGGCCTCTGCTATCTATTTATTTATATGAGCAAAAGGAATACCCCCGATTTCCGTTAATAGAAATCATTAGATGTTCACAACACTACGCCCAGACTGCTACATGTGTTTCATTCATTACTAGTTTCAAGAAAGTGCTCATGTCATAGCCATTGAATACATCACGAGTGCCACATACATCGCAAATAAAGAGACAATCATCCTCTGAGCACATCGATTTTGCCCATTATCTTCACAAGATCTTTCATCTCCTCATTCTTTGTCAAGGCCGTTCAGCAATTGTTGCTTGGCCATGATCGAGGAACGCATCTTTAACCTTCGCTCTGCATCTTCCTCTTCGCCATTCCTTCGCCATTTGTCCAACACTCCAACCTGCTGGTATTGGGATTCCTCGGCTAACCAAATAATCAGCGTAGTTGCATTCCCCCACATCAGCAACTTCCCACAAATACAAATCACACGAGTCTTCCCTTTTCTGCACGAATCAAATTGGAAGATCATCAATCAAACTATTAAAAAATCAGCAACTGAAAGCAGCAGGACAACACTTAAACATATTATTACCCCATGATTCGGGCATTTGTAGAAGACTCGGCCAGGGTTGCGGATTGTGGTTGAGACGCGACGGATGACTCTGCATGATTTGCAGCAGTGGCACCACACCAACGGTAGTGGGTTGCGATGAGCAATCGGCTACGGTGCGCGTGCCGGCGGGGGTGTGATGAGACCCACAGGCGATGGTACGGGTGGCGACTTGGCGATATCTGGTTGTTACTGTCTTGAAGAGCGGTGGACGAGCAACCGGCGGACATGGTTGCTGCGGCGAGCTTCGATGCTAAGCGAGTAAGTAGAGAAGAGGAGAAGCGAACGTTGGATATGTTAGTTTCATTACTTGCAGAGTAGCATAGCACCATATATAGTCATAGTCTAGGTTTGGATTCGAACCAGCTATAGGAGCATGTCTTTCTTTTTTCTAAAACTTGGCAATGTCTCTTTACTGGTACACTAGCTTGTTCGTACGCCTTCCCAAGTCTTTGATTTTCTTTCCCTTTTTTGCGAGGAAGGAAGGAGGACAAAATTGAGAGTTTCTCGGACTCGAACCCAAGACCTCTCGGTTGAAAACCAAGGGTGCTAGTCACTTATGTGTCAAACGTTCCCTGTGAGGAGGACGGCAGACGAACGCATTTTCCTCGCAGTTTTCTTCCTATATATAAAAAAGTATGCTACTTGGTGTCCGCTTAGTCAAAAAACGATTGTGCCAACATTGACCGTTCGATTGACATTCAACTTCTGTCGCGTTTCTTCAGTCTCTTCTTCCTCGAGCCACCAAAACCAAACCAGCGCCAGTAGGACTACCTGCTCCCGCCTCCCACGGCTGGCTGTGATCTTCCCCGTCTCCTGTTCATTCCCGTCCGAGGCCTCACCATCGTCCTCCGCGCGCATGGCGCCCCTCGGTGTTGTCAACATGGTCAACAACCGAGAGGAATAAGGAGATGATTTGTACATGGTGAGGATGACAAGTAGGGACCCAAAGAAAGACGCTGAGTAATTTTGTTTTTTGGGACGGAGAAGGGTATCAACTGGGTTGTGCGGGACCCGTGGCCCATCTATCCCAGGCTTTTATTTCATATGTTAAGAACATGACCAGCCCAGTTTGTTTTTTTCCTTTCTGAAAAATGGCTAGCCAGCTATTTTGTTTTTTGCAGAATAACCAACATAGGCCTACTTGCTTCTCTACGCCCTGCTGGGCCGGAAATCTTTCAAGACGAGGAGGGATGCATTTTTCCCAGAAAATGGGCTACAAGTAATAAGTAATGGGCTATAAGTAATAAGAAATGGGCTATAAGTAATAAGAAATGGGCTATAAGTAATAATAAATGGGATGTAAAATGAAAAAAAAAATACAGCAAACAAGCAATTAGTTCCCAAATACTGTTTTCTTTTGGATTTTGATATTTTAAATTTCATTGTTTTTGTGCAGGTAAAATTTCATTGAATTTAAATTAAGGTATATTTAGATTTAAAATTAATTTGAATCCGGCTAGAAATTTGGGTTGTTGTATCTTTGTTTGGGATGATTTGGAGGCGACTTGTGGGTCTACTAGGTCGACGTGTACTTTGGCTTTGTCAACTTAGTCCACAAATGATTCTAGTGACAATGACCGTTGGATGTTAATCCAACGGCCGATTACTTCTTCAATATCGATCTTTTGCTCCGGCCGCCCAAACCAGCTCGGTGGGACCGCTCGCTCCGCCTCCGTGGCATTTGTCTTTGCCCAGACAGTCGCATCGCCCACCCTACTTCATTCTTGGCGTGCCATTCCTCTACTCACTCGCACCTCCTATTATTTTCCGGTGACGGCAGCTGGACCAGTAAAGCCTCGTACTCCCCACCGCGTGGGCTACCATTGTCGAGTCTTCCCCGACTCCGTGTTGTTCCCTTCCTAGGCCTCATCGTCGTCCGCCGCCATGGTGCTCTTGGCGCGGCCTGGTCAACGTGGTCAACGAATGACATCCATCGGCCGTCGACTATATACGCAAAATAATGATTCCTCCACCTGACAGCTGGGACCCACCGGAAGGGCCTCTGTATTTTGCGAAAAAAACGTTCCCCCCGCTGACATGTCGGACCCACCAGCTATATCTTCGCACGCAAGGAAGTGCCTCCTTATTACGCACAAAAAAATGAATACCCACCCTGCTAGATGGGACCCGCCATAGTGGGAGGATGACTTGTGGGCCAACTAAGTTGACGGGGACGGAGGGCTTTGTCAACTTAGTCAATATGAACGATTCTAGATCCAGTGACCGTATGATGTCCATCCAACGGCCATAGTGCTTCAACCTCTGGTCTTCTTGCTCGAGCCGCCCAAAGCAGCGCCGCTTGTGCCGCGTAATCCTGCCTCTCGTGGCCGACTGTGATGCCGCGGAGGCCTCACCGCTCCCTACTACTCCCACCGCTGGCCCAGGGTATCCCTCTACTCACCCACACCCCCTGTTATTCTGCGGCGGCGGCAGCCTCACGCCGCAGCCGAACCAGTGAACCCTCATACTCCTCTCCACGCGGGCTACCACTACTGCGTCTTTCTCGGCTCCGCGTCGTCCCCTTCCTAGGCCTCGTCGTCGTCCAGAACACCGCCCTGGTGCTCTCGGCGCGGTGTGGTCAACGTGGTCAACGACCGACTTCCATAGAAAGAGTACTGTACGTGGAGAGGCTGACAGCTGGGTCCAGGCGGCCACAAGGAAGTGCCTCCTTATTACGTGCAAAATAATTATTCCTCCACCTGATAGCAGGGACCCACCGGATGGGCCACCGCGTTTCGCGAAAAAAATGTTTCCCCCCTGACTGTTGGGACCCACCGGACGGGCCAGCGTATTTCGCGAAAAAAATGTTCCCCGCGTTGTCAGCTCGAACCCACCGGAAGTGACTCCTTATTACACACAAAAAAATGAATACTCCCCTTGCTAGCTGGGACCCATCATGGTGGGAGGCTGACTTGTGGGCGTACTAAGTTGACTGGGACGGGGGCCTTTGTCAACTTTAGTCAATATGAACGATTCTAGCTCTAGTGACCGTACGATGTCCATCCAACGGCCGTAGTGCTTCTTCAACCTCTGGTCTTCTTGCTCCAGCCGCCCAAAGCAGCACCGGTCGTGCCGCATGCTCCTGCCTCCCGTGGCCGGTTGTGCTGCCGCGGAGGCCTCACCGCCCCCTACTATTCCCACCGCTGGCCAGGCCCTGCGGCGATGGCAGCCTCACACCGCAGCCGAAACAGTGAACCCTCGTACTCCTCTCCATGAGGGCTTCCACTGTCGCGTCTTCCCCGGCTCCCCGTTGTCCCCTTCCTAGGCCTCGCCGTCGTCCACCACCCTGGTGCTCTCGGTGCGGCGTGGTCAACGTGGTCCAGGAACGACTTCCATCGGACGTGGACTGTACGTGGAGAGGCTGACAGATGGGTCCATGGCCGCAGCAAGGAAGTGCCTCCTTATTACGCGGAAAATAATGATTCCTCCACCTGACAGCTGGGACCCACTGGACGGGACACTGTATTTCGCGAAAAAAACGTTTCCCCCTGACTGTTGGGACCCACCAGCTACATCTTCGCATGCAAGAAAGTGCGTCTGGGCAAAAAAACAAAACGATTCGCCCCCCTGACCGCTGGGACCCACCAGTGACACCTTCGCACGCAAGGAAGTGTGTCCGGGCAAAAAAACGATTCGCCCCCCTGACTGCTGGGACCCACCAGCTACATCTTCGCACGCAAGGAAGTGCGTGTGGGCAAAAAAAACGATTCATCCCCCTGACTGCTGGGACCCACCAGCTACATCTTCGCAGGCAAGGAAGAGCCTGACAGTCGGGACCCACCTAGTGGAAGCGTACGTAGCGTTGTCATTTTGGTCGCGAACATGTACGTACATACTAGTCGTTGTAGAGGCGCGCACGTAGCATGTACACGTGCGTACAGCGGCCAGGGTGGAAGAAAGAAAATACGGCCACGTATGTGTACATACGGGCGGGGTCTCGAACTCCTACTCGCGCATACGTACATGGATGGGTCGGAACGGAGAAACAACGTCGTCGTCGTGTTCATGGGGAGGCAATGGAATGCGTCGTGTTCATGGGGAGGCAACGGAATGCATCGTGTTCATCGGGAGGCGACGGAACGCGTGGGAGCCAACCGGCTGGGTCGGAACGGAATGTGTGGTCGTGTTCATCGGAAGGGCTTGGACGGAACAGGCGATGGAAACGAGGCCTGGCGTACCGCACAATGGAGGAAACGGACCTCCTACGTTCGGACCGGGGTCCTGTTGATCGGGAGGGGTATGGCGTACCGTAAAACGGAGGAAACGAACCTCCTACGGTCGAAACGGGGGTCCTGTTGACCGGGATGGGTGTGGCGTACCGCAAAACGGAGGAAACGGACCTCCTACGGTCGAAATGGGGGTCCTGTTGATTGGGAGGGGTGTGGCGTACCGCAAAACGGACGAAAGGACTTGTGTTGGAGCGCTACGGTCGAAACGGGGGGAAGGGTGTGGCGTACCGCAAAACGGGACTCCACGAGATACTGTTCATCTCCACCGTCGACCTCCTCCAGCCTCCACGGGCTCCTGTTCATCCAGCTTCCACCGTGCACTACTCCACCGGCTACTGTTCAACCACACCTCCACGGGCACCCCTCCACCGTCTACTGTTCATCCAGCCCTCCACACCACGGGGTGCTATTCAACCACCCCTCCACCATCTACTGTTCATCCAGCCATCCACACCACGGGTTCCTGTTCATCCAGAGGCAACGCCACCTCTCACTATTCATACAACCCCCCGCAACACTCATTGTTCATCCCGAGGCAGCATCGATCGGCTTGATTAGCAGCGAGAGCGAAGAATCGCTCCATCGGGTTCGATTAATAGCCATCGATCCATCGCTCGGGTTCGAAGAACGCGTAACTCGCGGTCTGTCAATCGCCGGATTGATTAGAGCCCAACGCCTCGCTTCGGGTTCGATTAGAGCCAACGCCTACACACGCGCAGCGTACCAGACGAGAGAAGCGCGATCGTTCTCCCACCAACCGCAACTCCCGAAATTTTCCTTCCCCTCGCTTCTACCACGGTTTTTTCCGTCATGGACGGCCCAAAGAATGTCATGCAGCTGCGTCTCCGGCCCGCCCAGGACGAAAAGCCCATTTTTAGTCATGATTTTTTGTCATAGAAGTAGGAGCCCACCACATCTATGATGATACCGTGTTTTGTCACAATTATCGTCATAAAAGTGTCATATGTATGACAGAAAAAAAATTGTTCGGCCCAAAATGTCATGGATGTGCCTTTTTTTTGTAGTGTTGTAGTAGATGCAGGCAGGAGTCGGTCTACTAATCTTGGACGTGATGCCTATATAATGATCATTGCCTGGATATCGTCATAATTATTTGTAGTTCTATCAATTGCCCAACAGTAATTTGTTTACCCACCGTATGCTTTTTTTCTTGAGAGAAGTCACTAGTGAAATCTACGGCCCCCGGGTCTATTCTTCGTCATATTTGCTTTCTGATCTATTATTTTCCACTTTTATTTACATATCTATATTTCCAAAAACCCAAAAATATGTTGCTGCACTTTTTATTTGCATATTTTGCTTCGCGTTTTATCAAGATCTATTTATTCAATCTACCATAAATTTATCTATCTTTTTACCGTGGAGGGATTGACAACCCCTCTTATGCGTCAGGTTGCAAGTATTTGTTCTTTGTGTGCAGGTAGGCTTACAAAGTGTTGCTTGGTTCTCCTACTAGATTGATACCTTGGTTTCACAACTGAGGGAAATACCTACTGTAGTTATGCTACATCATCCCTTCCTCTTTGGGGAAATATCGACGTAGTTCAAGCAACATCAAAAGGAATTTCTGGCAACGTTGGCGGGCAGATATCATCAACATCTATCTAGTTCCTTATCACAAATCACATCTCCTTGCAATTTACATTATTTGCCATTTGCCTCTCGTTTTCATCTTCCCCACTTCACAAAAATTTGCCGTTTTTTTCGACCTCGTTTTCGTTCGCCTTTTTCTCGTCAGATCTGTTTTTGTGTGCAATCTTGTTTGCGTAGTCACGATGACTCAAGAGAACACCAAGTTGTGTGATTTTTCCAACACCAACAACAATGATTTTATTAGCACTCCGATTGCTCCTCCCGCCACTAGTCTAGAATCTTTTGATATTAATGCCGCTTTGTTGAATCTTGTTATGAAAGATCGATTTTCTAGTACTCCTAATGAGGATACTGCGTCCCATCTTAACACATCCGTAGAACTGCGATATGCAAAAGAAAAAAGATGTGGACAATGATATTGTGAAGTTGAAATTATTTTATTTTCTTTGCGAGATCATGCAAAAAAATGGTTTTCTTCTTTGCCTCGCAACAGTATCGATTCTTGGGATAAATGCAAAAATGCTTTCATTACTAAGTATTTTCCGCCCGCGGAAATTATTTCCCTTAGAACTCAAATCATGAATTTTAAGCAACCTGAGCATGAACATGTTGCACAATCTTGGGAAAGAAATTTATTATTGCCTCTAGGGCGTATTTTAAACACCACCACCACACCCTCCACCTCCGGTTGCCGATGACGACCTGGATGCGGACGAGACAATGAGTGAGGCCGGCGTGCTCGAGAATATGCCCGAAAGTTTATCAAAGTTCATTTTTGGGAGGGACGTGCTATCATGGGAATGGATCCTAGCAAGTGGAGGAGAAGGCAAGGCAATATTAGGAGTTCACTTGTGGCCACATCTTGGCTAAGATACGTGGTGGTGGCGACGATGGTGTTGCCGCCGGTGATGGCACGAGTGCATGAGGCCCATGTGAACTACAATGGCTTTTGGTCCACCACGTGTTTGTGTTTTTTTTAGAATGAACACGTTTATTCGGTGCCTTTTGGCCCAAATCATGGTTATGTTTAGTTGTTTGATGAATTTGATGAATTATATTTATGCCCATTGTTAAATTATGACATGGTGCATTTGAATTGTCTATGTTTGTTTAGAAATGTTAAAAATGTGTTTCAAGTGTTGTGACGCTTGATACAAAAGTGATTTAGCATCCTTGTGGGCAGCCAATAGCAATGGTTTCTCCCCTCATGATGTGGGTTCGCCTCCTACTGAACCCACTGGGTGGCATTCAATTTATTTTTTAAAGTGAGCAGACTAGTGAAGTTGACACTGTTGCAAATAAAAGCTTGTGAAGGTCTAAGGTACACCAATGTGGCAGCCATGTGGATTATTTTCTCTCTCCTATATCGGTTCAAAAGTACTTCACACACAATTTTTACTAAACGACGCAGAAATGATGTGTTATCCAACTGGCCGGTGTTGTTCGGCGTTGGGCTTGGATGGTAGGATGTAGCGTGTTGTGTCTATTTTGTGTGGTAAGTGTCGTGCATGTAGCAGTGCTCGTATTGATTTTACCCTTATTTGATCAAATAAATGAGTCTATGGTCTACATTCATCATTTCCCGAGTTCTTGGTCTAAGGTGTCCAATAAATTTAAGTTATACTGGTGGACTAATAGCACATTTCACTTTATAAAATATAAGAATTGAGGTATGTACAATTTTGTCCAACAAAATCAACTACGCAATACTACAATACTATAACAAATTCTTCTTTGGTCATGGTGATAAGATATCCAAAGTTGGTCGCTAGCTCAATTTCAGCTCTTAGTCGCTTGATTCCGTCAAACAAAATGAAACAAGCAACGAGTTGCTAAGTATTAACACACCACCAAACTGAAGGAGTTCGATGATGCACCGCATAGCCAGTGCCTTCCTTGTGCTTTGCCCAGCCCTAGTAGCATGATTGCCACCGGTGACAGCCTTTCGGGGCTCATCCCTGCCACAAGCCTTCTCCCCTTTGTGTTCCTTGATCGTGTCCAGCTGTGGCGACCATGCCCTCCCCCTCTGTCCCAATATAACAAGAGCAGCACGTAGGGTTTTACCTCTTCGAGAGGGCCCGAACCTGGGAAAAACATCGTGTCCCTCTTTGCCCTGTAACCATCAAGCAAGATCTCCAGCTCGGGACCCCCTACCCATGATCCGTCGGATTTGGCTTCGACAGTGGTTCCGCCAGTGACGGCGCGAGTCCGTGAGGCCCATGTGAACTACGATGGCTTTTGGTCTACCATGTGTTCGTGGATTTTTGGAAGGAACTTGTTCATTTGGTATCTTTTAGCCCAAATCATTGTTATGTTTAGTTGCTTGATGGATTTGACGAATTTGATTTATGCTCATAGTTGAATTAGTACATCGTGCATTTGAATTGTGTGTGTTTGTTTAGAAATGCGATGAATGTGTTTCAATTGTTGTGACACTTCATACAGAAGTGATTTAGCATCTTTGTGGTGACTCAACATTGGTTCCTCTCTCATGGGGTGGGTTCGAGTCCTATTAAACCCACTGGGTGGCATTTAAATAGTGAAGTTGACACTTGCAATAAAACCTTGTGAAGATTAATCAGTTGCGAGCGGTCCAAGGTACACCAACGAGAACAGTTTTTTCCTCTCAACTCGGTTTTAGCCTTATTTGTCAAATATATGAGTTTATGGTCTAAATTGATTATTTCTCGAGTTCTTGGTGTACAAGTAGACTAAGAACATCTCGAAAGCGAACGCTCAAGCGTTTGTACCTGCCCAAACCGTTTTTGCCATGCAACAAGGCCTCTAAATGCCCGCGGACCAGTCCGCATGTCCGAATTTCAATAAACTTCCACAAATCTAGAGAACGTTTGCGGGAGTCCAGAAGTTCATGGGGCCAACAAAAAGCCACCACATACCACGGGCTGATCTATATGTGCATACTTAGACGGACTGTTGCTTGGTCTTTTTTCTTTTAGACAAGACTGTTGCTTGGTAATGTGCTTGCCGCATGGCGGAAGCTCGTGTGTCTGTGCATGGCGGAAGCTCGTGTGTCTGTGCATGGCGGAAGCCACACGGAAAGCCGGTGCATCAATGGCGGAAGCCACGTTGGGCAATTATTTTTTTAGTATTTTTCAATAATTATTATTTTAGTTAAATAAAAAGCAGACATTTGAGGTCTAGGATTGGATTGATGCCTTCTGTATCTATGTCCATGGATGAGTCTGGATACGTCTACGGACAAATAGTTTGTCAATTTTAAGAGACGTCGTTGGAGATGCCGTAATGACGCATTTACTTAATAAAATGAAAATTGATGTATGTACAATTTCGTCAACAAAATCAAGTCAAGCAATACTAGAATACACGATTTGTCGATAGAACGCCTAGCTATACCAAATTCTTCTTTGGTCATGACGATAACATATCCAGAGTCGATCGCTCAATTTGTACAAATCAACTCTTAATTGCTTGATCCCGTCAAAGAAAACGAAACAAGCAACGAGCTGGTAAATGTTAACACGCCAATGAACCTTGGTAGCCTTTGGCTACCTGAATTCTCCTTTGCCCAGCCCTAACAGCCTGACTGCCACCGGCGACAGCCTTCCGGGGCTCACCGCCGCCACGAGCCTCCTCCCCTTGCGTTCCTTGATCGTGTCCAGCCGCGGCGACCATGTCCTCCCCCTCCCGGATCCCACCAGCTGCTCGTAGTGCTTCCTCAGCTCCGGCGTGCTGCACAGCGCCCCGCCGCACGCGCCCTCTCCGTCGACCTCGGCCCCGCTCCCGCCGCCGCCGCAGCCCGGTCTCGCGGTGACAGCCTTCACGAGGAACTCCGGGGTGACCTTGATCACCCTCCGGCCGTCGTCGCCCTTGACGTACTCGAACGGGCTCTTGGGTCCCCCCGTGATGGACCCCGCCGGGCTGGCCTTGTCGTAGGAGAGCGCGGCCAGGGACGCCGCGGTGACGGCGTCGTAGCCCTGCGGCAGGCGGTCGACGGGGAGCACGAGGTAGGTGGCCCCCGCGACGAGGCGGTCCTCGATGGCCAGCACTGGCGCGGGCCGGCCGATGTAGAACCCGTCGGCGAGGCACACGACGGTCCCCGCGAAGTCGAGCATCACCTGCCCCGCCTGCGTCCCGTGCTTGGCCGCCCGGGCCTCGCCGCCCCACAGCACCAGCCTCGCCGTGCGCCCCCGCCGTGCGACCGAGACGCAGAAGAAGCACGCCAGAGCACGAGCGCCGCCCATGCCAAGCTACGGTGATGATCTGAAGATGAAACAGCTACGTAACGTGAGTACGTAAGAGCTAGCTAGCTAGGGTTCACGTGAAGCCCGGTGATGGAAGGATATGAGTTTATGGATGGGGCTGTACACTTGTACTCTTTTTTCTGGATCTCTGGGCTACATATATTAGCAGGTGGGGGAGTATGGACGCGGGGCCGGAAGGGGTAGCTCGATCGGGAGCTGCTGCTGCTGCTGCTGCGTCGGTAGTCAAAGTCGACGGCGTATTGCGCGCGTGCTGATTACGGTGTGAAGACGACAAATTCCAAACAAAGCCTTTTTTAAAATCCAACTAGAGAGGCAAGGTCGTCCATGCGAGGAAGTCGTGCTGCTTATTGCAAAAGAATACCGCTGCTAGTAGAGCAGTTGGCTGGCTGATGCTGTCACATTAATTGCGGGCTTCTACATGCGTGTTAATGTTGCGTTGATCGTTTCTTTTGAGAGTTACTCGTGTGCATTCCTAGTTGCCGGTATCTCCACGGTAAAATTAAATTGTAAGACAGGTGACCTGCTCGAGCCATCCGGCCCTCCGTCGTCCAGCCCAACACCGGAGATCCCGTCCCCGTCTCTCGCCCTCAACGCTAGGAAGATGAAATGGAGCAGTTATTCAGACTAGCAGTTGCGCTAGAGAGATGGAATGGGGCAGTTAGGGCATCTCCAACGGCAACACGCAAAATTTCTCCCGCATCCGTTCATGGACAGGGTGACCAGTCCGCGGACACGGATGCGGGAGGATGTCTTCAACCGTAGCCACATACATAGCAAAATCTTTTTGAACAAATGGGATGAAATTCAGTCAAATCGAATGGATTTTATTCAAGTTTTAATAAATTTACATAAACGAACGATATTTTGACCGTTTTACTATTAAAAAAACTAAACCCTATATCGGACTATCACCTCGTAAGCGTGGCCGCCCTGTCCTGCCACACCACTGTAGTCATCGTCGTCGTCCCGCCAGCGGCGCAAGGATGTCGGAGGTCCGCCGCAGCCATGTCCGGCGATTGCCTTACGCTCGCAGAGAAGCCGCTCCGCCTCCTGCTGCACGGTGCGAAGGGCCTCCCTGGCCACTGCCAAAGGCGTTGGTGTCACCCTGGCGGCGGCCTTGCCCCTGTCGGCGTTGGCGGAGCAGTCGCTAAGCCACCACTCCTCGCCGATCTTGGCAAGCTCGTCGTCAAGGCGGCCGCTCGTTGCGGGCCCTTTCTGGCGCCACGTCCGTCTTGGCGAACGTGGAGCGGTGGCGACCGACACTGCGCGGGTCGTACCTCGCCAGCTGCCGCGCCGCGCGCTCGGTCTCGGATACCATGGCCGGAGAGCCGGAGGCACC
Source organism: Aegilops speltoides (assembly GCA_021437245.1). NCBI lineage: Eukaryota > Viridiplantae > Streptophyta > Magnoliopsida > Poales > Poaceae > Aegilops > Aegilops speltoides. The sequence continues at coordinate 413,767,807 of CM038147.1, read as the reverse complement.
GCCGAAACGATCGCCTCCGAGGTAGTGGAGGATGCGGCCACGCGCCTTGGCGATCCCTGGCGGCAGCTCCTCCTTCATCTGCCTGCGGTGGCATCATGGTGTCGACGAGGGCCCGTCGATCCGCGCATAGCGACTGTGCGGCGGGGGCGACGCCAGCTCATCCTTCAAGCGGTGGATGCGCTGGGGGATGCCGGCTCCTGCTTCATGCGGCCGCCGATGTGGAGGCCGCTGTTGCGCGGTGGGGACGCCGGCTCGTCCTTCACCTATCGGAGTGGGGATGCGAGCTCCCGCTTAACGCGAACCCGCGGTGGGTACGGTGGCTCGTCCTTCACGCGCGCCAGCGACGATGGAGTCAGACCCATTTGACGGAGCGAACAATCCGTCATGATCTTCATCTGACGGAAGAATTCTTCGCCCGTCGGAGCCGCCTCCGAGAGGAGACGGGGCCGCTGCTGTGGCTGGTCCTCCTCGTCGCCGGAGGAGATGACTATCTCCTCCTTGCCGGAAGAGCCCGCCGTCGTGGATGTGGATGGTCCAGGTGAGCGAGGGCGGCGACGCCATGATCCGCCTGACGACGAACTACCACCATGGCCGCCGGCCGGCACGAAGAACCAGGACTTCGGCATCGCTGCGAGGCACGGAGAGGAGAAAAGGCCCGACGCAAGGGAAGAGGACGGTGCGGTGCTCGGGACGGTGCGGTTCTGAACGGTGCCGGAGCGGGGCTTAAATAGCTGCGGCCAGGCCAAGCGGAGGGGCGGTCAGCCCACTTCAATGTGGCGCAACGGCCAGAGTTGGTTTCTCGGGACGCGGTGTCCACATTGAAGCAGCGACGACGCCCGAGAGGTCGCGTCCGTCTGCGCCGCCTTCCCATCCGGTCAAATCACGACATTAATGCCGCCCGCTATATGCTCTGGGCCGGCATAAATACGGCGCGGTAAGCGGCGCGGCGCGTGGGATGAAAAGCGTGAAAAGGGCGGGTGAGTGGTTTGGGTGGGCCAGGGCAGTCAGAGCGGGCATGACAGCGGTCTAGACTCTCGCAAACCTCCCTCACATTTGTCTTCGGTTTGCGGGGAAAAACGCGCCCGGACCACATCACGGACCGATGCAGACCCGCATTGGATGGCTTCTACGGTCCGAACAGCGTGCTTCGAATGGATGCGGGAGGTGCGTTATATTTGGTTATGCTGCCCTCCTATGGTGAACTGTCCGATAGGAGACGACATGTGATGGCAGAGGCATACTGCCCGATGTGTGGCTATGACAAAGAGTCATTATTTCATGCTCTGATGAAGTGCCACCATGCGGTGTGTGTTGTTTTGGGAGTCGGCGCAGGATTATCTCGAGCTCAAGCTACCGCAACTTCACCCTTTGACGTGATCTAGAGATATCCTGGACCCGACCTTCTTGTCGAAGGACAAAACAGCGATTACAGTGTGGGCTATATGGTCGAACAGGAACAAATATGCGCACGAGGAGATCAAGTATATCAATCTAATAAATCCATGCAAATCATAGATGAATTTGATCTCATCTTCGGACGTCCCGGCACCTGCTGTGCGGGTAGAAACAGTTCTGAAAGTTATCTGGAAGCCGGCAGAAGAGCGATGGATAGAGATTAATGCTGACAGTGCTACTTCTGCAAGCCATGGAGGGGCTGCCACTGGTGCAACAGCACGATCATGAAGTCAGTTTTGTTATGGGAAGGATGTCCAAGTATGCTGCTATTGGAGAGCCTCTGGTAATTGAAACCTTGGCTGATGTCTAAATATGATGATATTGGAGAGCCTCTGGTAATTGAAACCTTGGCTTGCATGGACGCTATGCTACTTGCAATGTCAAAGGGGTTCACCCAAGTGGTGATTGAGACAGACCGTCAAGTTGTTTGTACAATTTGGCATAGTGGGGATGACCGACCCAAGTCTTCAGGGAAATGAAGTCCTATCTCCCACCATTTACAGGGATTAAAGCTTCTGTATCTCTCAAGAGGGAATCAAATACAGCGGCAGCTCATCTCTGAGCGAGGGAGGCGCTTAGCCTCGATGTTTATGCTACTTCTGATGTAATCCCTCCCTTTCTAATTGACATTGTAAAATCAGATGTGAATACTCAAAAAAGAATTATGCTTCTCCTGCCATTTTAAAAAGAAAAGGAATATTTCATTTTCAAGGTTTATCATTGATCAAAATATATACCGATACTAAATTCCTTCTCAATGGGCCACCGATTACTGATTTATCAGACAATTAACTTGCCAATTTGACAATTATGAATCACCAAGTTACCATCGACCAAGCAGTTACCAGTTGATGATTTCCTGAACATTAGTCTGTGTGTGAATTATAGGAAACTGAGTGCTCACACAGAAAATAGCATATTTCCAACTTCTTGTAGTAGAAAAATTGTTGGATGAAAAGTTACATCACGTTCAGATTATTCATGGTGGCTGGGCAGCGCAGCTCCTTAACCTTGCCAGCCTTACAAACTTCTCAATTTATCGTCAACAACATACTTAAAACAGATTGTGGTAAGAAAATAAAGCTCGGATGAAGTTTAATGTGCCGGTGCTGCTGCTGCCGCTGACCCCCCCTGTAACAATAGCATACCAGATTAAGGTACAAATTGGATTGAGCACTGGCAAATTTACATGCGACACAAGAATGGTATGGCATCTAATTCAAAATTTAGATCGCCTCTCCAAAGGCATAAACGATGCAAAGAGTGCACACAGGCTATTAAAATGCCATCTGACTATGGTAGTGAGCTACTAGAATAGCTTGGCTACTGTTTGACCTCACCTTCATATCTGATATCTCCACATTTTGTGTTTTCCCCACTTATTTGATTTAGCTAGTAAAATGTCAGGGGCCTCATTAAAGTTCCATCTATATCTTTGATTCTATAACAAGGCCTAGGCCTAAACAGCTTACATGTGGATGTGAAGATAGAAACTATAACTAACTACAGCAAAAGGCTAAAGACATGCTAGACAGAACCAATAACTGTAGGTATGTAGCAAAACGCCAAAAGAAAATGCCAACCATCAAAGTAGACATGCAGTGTTATGGATGTGGTCAGGGCCTAGGCCAGCAGTGTTAGTAATAATCTTGTCTAGCAGGTTAAGCAATTAGTTTCCAGCTAAGTCGATTGGTCTGGCTAGGAGTTGTCTTGGGTGTGTACGCGTGTAGCTAGTACTCCCTCCGTCCCATAATATAAGAGCGTTTTTAACACTACACTAGTGTTAAAAATGCTCTTATATTATGGGACGGAGGGGTTAGTAGTCTGTGTCCTAGGGTAGTACCTAGTCCTAGTTGTTTTGTGTTAATTCTAGGTTAGGAAGTTGTATCCGACTAGGATTTGTAGTAGGTCTAGGGGTTACCTATAGGTCGGTTCAGGTCATGTATATATATATGTGTGTGTGACCACGGCTGCAGCTTTGATGGGCAACATTGAGAGAAAAAACAAAAAGCAATAATGAGGTGAGAAAACCAGAAAAATGAGAAATAAAGAGGCAAAAGAAAGGCACAACAGGTGCCTTTGGCTATAAGTTTTTGAGCATGCTTGTTCATCGTGATTTGATATGATCGATCCTGAGGGCGGAGTTCCAACAAGCAGGCAGCAACAGACACACAAAGGTATGCAGCATTAGAAAATCAAGATGTTAATAGTAGTGGGTTCGCCTTGCCAGGTGCTTTTCTATCGGTACCTGCTGCAGGTTTGGGGACTTGGGGCATGTGACGGCTTCAAAATGTCTACTGCATGTTAGAATTTGTGTTTGTGCAGTAACAAAACCTACCCAAAACAATCACTTGTACCATACCATCTTAAATAAATCTCATTTTTTTATTAAGAATACCTAGCAAGTTTAGATATAATTAACTGGAAACAAAAGATACAAACCAACAAGGAACAAGGGCAGACATAGTGCAATTGTATCCTAAGAGTACCAAACTGTACCAATCGGGTACGTGCAATGCATTTATTTTGTAACATCGCACAAAATATACTCAATCCAATTCCAACAGTAAAAATCATATACATATATAAAGTACTCCCTCCGATCCATACTAATTGTCGTTGAATTAGCACAACTTTGTACTAAATCGGTGACAATTAATATGGAGGAGAGAGTACAATAACCGATGAAAAAATAGAAATCAACATGCCAAATAACATGACCCAAACCCACGTAAAAAAATGAAACATATTGTTTCACGCGTGTATCTAACAACACCATGTTAATGCAATAGAATGACTAAAGGCAAATATGAGGAGTTACTGAAATGATCTGATTGTGCATTAGGGGAGAGGAAGTGCAATTATTAACTCAACTAATGCAGAATTTGCAAGGGCCAAACTTAATTCATAAACCAATGAATAAGAATTTGATGATACATAAATGTATAGAAATTATGCATTTTTATTTGAGAAATCAGCAACACTTCATGTCTCCAAGAAGTATCATTTGAATCTCATATGATTAATGGTACAGTTCCTATAGCCTGAAAAAGTCAAATAGGCACATGCCGAACAAAGTTATATAGGTGCACGATTGCTTAGAATCAATGCAGCTTGACCATCCATCTCTAATGGGTGCATGATTGTGTAATATCATTGCAACCTTTGTTCTTGAGTTGCCGACTAATCACCAAGCTGGTACTTGAAAACATGGCGACTTGGCGACTAATCGCTGAGATGGAGGCATGAGGACTTGACTTGACTGTACGACTCGGAACCATCCATCCCAAGGGAGAAGGGACATACAGTATCCAAGTATTTTGCTAGTAAAGAAAAATTATTTGTTAACAGATGCATCAACGGTAAAGGATTGCTTGTTTCTAAGGCGGTAAGGTGAGCACCAGCCGCCTTGACACCTAAACGTCGCCTAAGCGTCCAAGGCGAGACGCCTTATAAACAATGATTGCTACCTATTTAACTAATTAGACTCTTGCAAGAAATCCCTAGAGTAAAGAATGCCATCAGAAGGTAAGTGACAAAATAAAATAACATCAAATGACAACATCACCGCAGTTAGCTCAACAACATCTGCTAACTGCGTTAACGAATTATGATACGTATGAATTTATTATTTAGCACTTAACAATGTAAAATGCCGCATGGTCATGTATTGGTAACTACCAAAATAATTCTTGAAAAATTCTTGCACGATGAACTATGTACAATAACACTGTCAATGTTTCGTACAGACAAGTCAATACCTCGGTTTTCACTTCTTTTTTCCCACCAAACGCCTTCAATCCACCATATATAATAGCGCCCCACATCGCTAAGCTGGTTAGCACAAACTGCAGAAGGTACGACAACATAATAAATAACAAAAAACAAGAATACAACCCAAAATAAGCTATGAAAAAGTATACGTGAAAAAACCATCAGAATAGTTTAACTGAAAGTCATTTATTTATATCCATATGGACAGACGCTTAGAAGGCAGATAGCATGCCACACGAACATAATGCAAAGCAGACAGTGTAAGTAAGAACACCGATTTGACTGCATCGCACATGATAGGGGCTGCAGAAATATTCCTCCTCAAAAGGTACATTGATGAGAAAAGGGAACAGGAAAATGAGCAATCTATTAAAGTGGCCAGACAAAGTCAAATTTACAATATGATCTTTTCAACAAAGATGAATGATAACAAAGGATGGGTAGCTTCTGGTCAAAGAGTAACTAGGAGGCCTAACCTGTATTAGTTCTGTAATTACTAACAAGAGGGAGATTAAATTAAAATAATTACATTTGGACTTGCTGCACAGTTATAGCATGATAGTAGTATAAAGACCTTTTGAAATTAACTTTGTGATTAGTTGACCCACAAGCTCAAGGACACCAGTAAGGTACTCTATGGTACCAGATGAACAACATTGTAGCTAAGAAAGATATATCAAGTGGACACGTGAATCTTCAAAATGTTATTACATAGTCCATATGAATGAGTCATTCTTGCATTTTTTACATAGCACTTGCATGGTGTTTTCCTGTTACGAATCACTAACAACTTGTAAGACTTGATCCCAGTGGATGAGCCATGAAAGCTGAAAGCGAAAACATATTGTTGAGCGACCACAGAAAAGAGACACAATTTTAACTAACCTGCATTTTGCCAACCTAACCTAAAACCTCTTGGAACCCTAAACCAATTACTGCAATTTCTGTAAAGCAGATCTTGACTGTTTGTTCCTCTTAATCAACTCATCAATTTTCATGACAACTTTGCCTCTAGTGGCTACATCCACTTGGAAAAATATTCAAGAATAAGACGTGCATGAAGTATCCACCTTACAGTACAAAAAGATTAATCTGACTATTATATCTATGGTACGTTAAGACCATAGATGAAACAAACCTTCCCCTTTACTCCTGAACTAGGTAAGAAAAAAAAAACATTGGCCACACTGCACGGTTGTGACAATGGAGCTATGTTTTTAAGGCGACGCTTTGCTTTAAGGCGCTGGGGGGCGCTTCGACGCCTAGGCGACGCCTAGGCGCCTAAAGCAGACGCCTAGGCGCCTAAAGCGCAAAGCGCTGGGGGGGCGCTTCAACGCCTAGGCGACGCCTAGGCGCCTAAAGCAGACGCCTAGGCGCCTAAAGCGCAAAGCGCTGGGGGGGCGCCTCGACGCCTAGGCGTCGCCTTACGGACGCCTTAAAAACATAGAATGGAGTTCGATTTTACGGTCTTATTGTACAAGACACATCAACTCCGCCTATGTCTTCGAGGCATAGCCGGTCCCAAGCCCGGGTAAAGGAGGAGGGTTGTGATAGGCTTGGCGAGCCAACGTAAAAACTAGCCAGCCCCATGGGTATGAAACCCATTTGAGCGAGAGTAGTCTAGGATGGGTGACCTCCTGGGAAGTCCTCGTGAAAGGGTTTCATATCTAAGGGTTGTGTAAAAACTAGCCGGTCCTTTGGGTATGAAACCCATTTGGGCAAAAATAATACTAGGATGGGTGACCTCCTGGGAAGTCCTCGTGAAAGGGTTTCATATCTAGCCTACCCCAACTTGTTTGGGACAAAAGGCTTAGTAAGTACTCCCTCTGTCCCAAAATATAAGAACGTTTTTGCCACTATACTAGTGTAAAAAACGTTCTTATATTTTGGGACGGAGGGAGTAGTAAGTAGTAGTAATTGTACAGCACACATCAAATGAGATCAAAAGAAGGTGCGGAATGATCTCTGAATGAAAGCAAAAATACAAGCAACCCTAATTTAACATTAACAGTCTTGCTACTTGATCTATTTCAAGAAAATAACTAATACTCCCTCCTTCCCAAAATATAAGGCGCGATTGACTTTTTACGGTCTTTGATGCACAACTTTGACCACTAATATTTATCAAAGTATATTGATTGAACATGTATAAATGACATCGCCGTATTTGTCTTGCAAAGCAATTTTATTTCATATGTATGTATACTAATTTTATAGACATATAATACATAAAAATTATAGTCAAAGTTGTGCAACGAAGACCAGAAAAGTCAAACCGTGCCTTATATTTTGGGAAGGAGGGAGTACAATACTAATAAAAAGCCTCCCTACACTTGTTGTATGCCACAGGCATCAAGTAGAAAGCTCTCCTAAAAGGAACAAATAGAAATCGATGCTCTTTACTGCGGTGTGGGTGGGGAGAAACTCACGTGCTCTTCCTTCCAGTTGCCGGGGTTCAAGGGCTCCTGCCACATGTTCACCTTTGTCGATCCGTGGTGATCTGTTCAAGCACACAAGACGAATCGATCGATCAAAAAAAGTAGGAGACATCAAGCACAAGGACGCGCCGCACAACAACTATACAGAGGGAAAGGGGCCCTGATTTCTGGCGGACAGCACGCGCCCCCTAGGCTGCCTACATCCCCCTCATGGACAACTAATTGCATAACCGAATCGGGGTCAACAACCGGCGACGGCCGACGCACGACCGGCGGATCCGACCGATCCGTGTGTGCGATTCTCGGATCTGGCAAGGGGGGGAGAAAGGGTGCATTCTCAGATCCAAGCATACCTGCGGCGCCGGCCATACGGCGGCTGGAGATGAGGCGGGCGAGGGGGGAGGAAGACGAGGAGGAGGAGGAGGCCGCCGCAAGCAAACGAGACGCCATCGCTTCGATTCGACCGACTTGGGGGGCGATGTGTCTGGAGAGCGCAAATCCTCTAACCCTAAATGGTGGTGGTGTTGGTGGTGGTGGTGGATATGTCGCGTCCTCGGCCCGCTCCCCGCTCAAAGCGTTCTGGCCGTAGTTGGATCTCAGACATGGTCCACTGCTCAGAATGGTTGAGGTTTTTTTTTTTACGATTTAAGAAAAAAATATTTCCCCCTCCAAGAAAAGAAAAAAAAAAGCATTCACGTGGCAAAACTTCAAGATCGACAAAATCATTATGGGCGTCCCGTTATAAATGAAAATGTCGCTCCCACTTAAAAAATAATCTGCATTAGTGAAAATCAAACGTCAAACATTGATTTTGATCCTTTATGATTGGGTACTACGATTGAAAAATCTTGATTGGTGGGAAAAACAACCGCAACCGCTTTGTCGTTGCACGGACACCACCCCTCCCCCTCCCAAAAAAAACCTAGCAATGTATACCAACCCGAAAACCTCTATCAAGGTTTGTAATGCCGACACAGATTTTTAGTCATCGATTTGACTAGTGAGACATAGGTTACATGCCACTAAAATTGGATCCTTTGTTGAATTAAGTTTATAAACATATACTCCCTCCGTTCCAAAATAGATGACTCAATTTTATACTAACTTTAGTACACAATTGGATCATCTATTTTGGAACAGAGGGGGAACTTATTAGCATATATTACACACATTTTATTAGTCAAACTGAAGACCCAAAATCTCCCTCTGTTATATCTTCCTACGGAGTCCCAAGTGCCCCTGCTATAGGGTTTCTAGTCGTTGCAAAGCCAAGCTCTTGGCCTTAGACTTGCTCGCCAACACCGCAAGGTCGCCCCCGCTAGCCAATCTCCTCATGCACCATCGAGCTATGGTCGACGACGAGAACAATGACGAGAGAAAACAATGGAGCAGGAGGGAGGGGTGGTGTCGCCGCCCCATTGACCTTATCTATGATTTGAATGATCACTTCTATCTGCAAAAGAACATCGTCGCCTGATTCAGACCGGCATTGGCAGTCACCCACCCTTCCACCCATGCTCCCTTCCTCTTGTGGCTTGCATATCGAGTCATTCTGATCTTCTCCATCTCTATTGCGAGTGTGGCGTCAAGGTTCATGCATTGTGTCAAGTTGGTCGTCAACGTTGCTGCTCTTTGGTAGGACACTCCTCGCATCTCGAGTGACAAGGAGCTCAGTAAGTGGAAGAAGAGGACGGTTCTTATCTTGAATGTGTGCAAAAAGCTTCTTGGATTTTGACATTTTTCGGCCTTACAGTATTTTTCCTGATGCCGCTAGTGAGATGCAAGGGAGTGTATGGGTAGAAATGTATACCTATCTTTCGATGAGATAGTATCAATTCTTTTGGAGGAAACTTTGGCAACCCAACTACTCCATACGGCGATGATGCGCCTTAGAAATCGCTGAACCAACTCTAATATGGTTATTGACAGTGTTGGAAACCCAGTCAATCTAATCACAAAGATCAATACCTGCATGCAATTGAAGAGCGCGCAACAATTTAAGATGTGCAATATGAAAATGTGGATATAGTTCAGATGGCGCATTGTATTGGACGTCTCATCGACTATCGTGTATATTGCAAAGAGTAGCAAACACTAAAACTAAAAAAACACAATCTAAACAATGACCTAGAAGTAAGAACAAAAAAGGTAGCTAGCAAGCAACAACGATAAAGTAAAGGAGCAGGAGATAGATTAACCACTAGTTGGAGACGGGGATGTATCCCGAAGTTTACACTCTTGTGGGAGTGATAACCTTCGTTGGAGAGATGTGAGTGCCAAAGCAACTTGAACGCCATCGAAGGCTTGCCCTGTTCCACTTGAGCATACCACTGAAGGAAGGGCCTTAGTCCACAAGTAGTTGGTATTAAGGTCACCACCGAACCTTCATAAACTTCTAAGGAGCACACAGCAACAAGGAAGCTTTTGAAAGGACTCTAACCATCTAACAATCCATAATAACTCCAAGAGTAATGAGATCCACGTTGGATTAAAGGGGATTAGGCTTTTCTCTCGTGAAAGTGTATATCGGGATCTCCTCTATCTCTCCCTAAAGTCTGGGCAAGATTGGTTGGAAATGGAGGGAAATGTTCAGGGTTTGATCTTTGTAGAAATGGAGAGAGAAACGGAGTCGTCTCCTTCCTCATGGGGAACAAGGTGTGCTTGTATAGTGGCCCACAAAATCCAATCGTTATGCTCTATTTTTGTGTGTCCCAAGGTTTGAGACAGGCTCTGGGGCTAACAGAAGGTGTGTAACCAAATTTGCATACTTTCCGGCAAGCCAAGAGGTTGGTTGGAGGTGTTGCACAACTTTTCTAGTAAGTCCGACAACTAGCCGGAGGCAACCAGGAGGGTTTGGGCTTCGGAGGCTTTGGGTTGCCCCAAAGGTTCCAGAAACAAGGCTTTGGAGAGGTATTGTGGGTGCAAACGGTATGTGTATGTGAAGCCAATTCCAACCTCACATCGAAAGTGCATACCTTTTCCTAATGTGGGTTTCATAGTGACTCAAACATTTTTAGAGAACTTGAAATATTGTCTCTTTACACTTTTTGATTGGTGATGCTGGTGTGGGGGTGGAGGGGGGTACGACTCAAACATATATACTTTTCTGAACACTTTTGCCATATTTTTTCCTCTAACTTGCATAATTTGAATAAATCTAACATGTCAGATGTTGTTTTTTAGCTGAATATTCCATGGTGTAGTTTTTTTGTGCGAAAAAAGTCCTAGCGAAAATCCTCAAAAAATACTTTTGCAAATTTCAAAATAAATAAGGGAAATGATTAGAAACATCCAACCAATTTTACGCCTCGCGTCCACCGCGTCGACAACCAACCACGTGTCGGACCAATCCCACGTACCTGCAAGTCTTAGGATTTTGCAACATCATCAATGTTTCTGAAACATGGGGAGTGTTGCAGTGGTAACACGACGATGCACATGGAGTGGATGGGAATTGAATAATATCCCCTATGTAGTAATTGCCAGAATTCTTAGTGTTTGATGCCTAGTATCATATAAGTTTTGAGATTGATGTTGTTGTGACTTTGCTATGCTTAATTCTTGACACTATGGTTGTGATTTCATATCTGAATTTTATGTGTTTTCATGAATATTTATGTGTTTGAATCACATTTACAAGTTGTATGCACTTGGTATTGTTCTGAATCGGAGACCTCGAATTGACAACAATCGGGGTATCAAAGGGAATGACTGTAACTTGAGGACTACACATTTGGTTATATCACTAGTAGAAAATAGGACTTTGGTCCAGGCCAGGTAAGGGCATTATACCCGGTTCACTCATGAATCGGGACCAATAGAACATCGGCCCCGATTCAGTGAGGCGAGGGCGGCAGACCTCGGGGGCCATTGGTCCCGGTTCCAGACACGAACCGGGACCAATAGCCCTCGCTCCTGGCCCACAACCATTAGTTTCGGTTGGTGGGTGGAACCGGGACCAAATGGGGTCCTTTAGTCCCGGTTCTAGCCACAAATCGGGACCAAAGATATGCCTATATATACCCCCTTGCCCGCGAGCAGAGCAGTGGAGTGCTCTGTTTTTTTGGCAGGCCGTGGGAGAGCTTTGTGGTGCTCTAGCTCACCTCCTATGCACATGAGGTGTTCGATGAAATGCCCGAGCCACACTTAAGCTTTCTCCTCTCGAAGCTCCTTGTCCAAGCTCAATTTTCCTCAAGATTTGTCTAGGTTTGGCGATTCGTCCTGTCCCGTCCCCGTCCTCACCGTCGTCGATCGCCCGCGCCGATCTCGTCACCATCACTATCGTGGTTAGCCTCTTCTTCTTATCTTCTATCTAGAAGAAAAAAGTTCTTACTTGTATGATTTAGATAGATACTTATGTAATTTTCTTACTTTTATTATTGTTTGTTATTATATAGTGCGATGGTTTTGGTATCCGCCTCCGTCGGTCCTCGTCCTGTCTATGATTCGGATGTGGTATATATATTATCTTTTATAACTATTTGTTTCATTTAGTGTTTATGACAATTATGCCGACCAACGTGACATAGATTTTTTTATCTAGGAGGTATGTGAATCGGAAATTCCAACCGACCCTATTGTCGAGAGGTTAAATTTAGTTGAAGAAGAAAACAATTACTTGAAGGAAAAATTGAAGAAAATTGAGGAGGAGATGATGATATTTGAGTTGCATGTTGCGAATGTCGTCGATGATCACAAGATCAAGATGGATGCAATGCGCTTGAAGATTAGAAAGATTGGAAAATATGTCATTCATACTGAGGCTTGGTATCATTATGTCGTTGGATCAATTGTTACCTTAGTTGCGATTATGATAGCATTTGTTGTTGCATTGAAATGTTTTAGATAGTTTCAATGTATGGTTTAATTAGATGCTCTGGAGAGCTATATGTTGTTCAATGAGAACTATGTATGTACTTTGGTTTTAATGTGATGATGAACTTATATTAATTTGGTTACATCTGTATTCATGATGTTCTGTAATGGTTTTTGACACACTTAATTATATATAACTACATAATTCCCCGCGTTGCTGCGGAAATTCATAGCAGCTTATAGGAAGAGTGTTCATATAGATGTACAACTGATTAAATATAATTCAGAATGTTTGCATTAACACTTAGTAGTGTAATTGTTAAAGCATGTTAAACAGTTAGACCTGGTCCATTCATTTTCAAAATCATTTCCATAATGCTTTGCTATTGTGACCGACGCTCTCTATAAATATGATGGAAATACACGATTCCATTTCTTACAGAATAAACAGTTACAACTGGGTAATCATACAGATGTGGTTGTTTCATAATATTCTCAACTTTTAAATTTCAACTGTATATGTAGGTTTCATGAATTCCCTGGCATTCACTTTAGTTGCGGGTTGAATTTAGAAAAAATTGTCGAAACTATGTGAATTTGTACAAAGTGTGCCCCCGCTCCTATAGTTTGCCCCCACTTAGAATAGTTTCTATGTCGGCCCCTGTCGTGGTTCATTAATTATTGTAGACGAATAGATGTGAAAATAAAAAAATGTGCAGTTAAAAACTTTAATAGAGGCATTTTTCAATTCTCCATTCAACCCATTGTTATCAGCCATTAGTACCCAAGTGCAGAAACTTGCTTGCGGGGCAAATTGTGTTCAAGTTTTGAGAATTGTGGTCAAAGTGGATTACTTTCGGAGTTGCAATCATATATCAGGCAGATTCAAACTCTAGCAAGTAGCAATAGCTAACTCGATAATATTCTACGGAAGGGATTAATTAATAATTCTTATAGTATTTCCTAAGAAATTCGTTAGGTAGTTGAGGCATTGTTTCAAACGTCTAATGGGCAATCTAGCTAGCAAGCTTGGATAAAACAAAAATGTACAATAGAACACATCAATTGCTATATTTACGGTAGTTTTAAAAGGGCATTTTCTTCCATCTACATCAATTAAAAGATTAATCCCTAAATTAGGAGCTGGTTAATTAATTACTAATAAAAATGGGCTTAGTAACTACGTGAGATTAACCCCTAAAGAATTGCTCGTCTTCTCCCCACAAGAGCCGTCCAAGCAGTTATTCTTGTGGACCTTGTCAGCTTACTGCCTCCATCCTCCGTGCCCATTGGCCACCCCAGCGCACACACGCGCCGCCCACGCTTGTTCGCACAGATGAGAGAATTAATGTAATTTGACAGAGAAGAAATCATAAGCATGTATGTTGAAATCCCACCCTATTTCAGTTAGGAACCTTCTCATTTTGCAGCGAGCAAAGAAAATATAATAAGTATTGTACTATCTTTAACAAAGGGATACTCCTGGTCCTGGTTGCCATGAATTTTATGTATGAGAGAGGAGACATGTCATTACTAAGAGAGATAACAGGGGGGAGAAAGGCAATGCTGTTGTGCCCCTTGTGCTCTCAAGTTGGCCCCTTGCAACACTGGATGGAGAGGCGGACGTAGTTGACCATAGCAGCTTGCAGCTATTGCATCAATCAGGAACATGGATTCATTGATAACAAACCATGCACGCATCCATCAGGCAAGGGATGAACACCACGCACACATCCATCACGTCATCGTGAGAACAGTGGGATTGCAGAAAACACAACGAACAGATCCAGGGGCGCAACCTGATGACTATTGTTTCTTGGGGGCAGACGGTTTTCCCTTTTTGACCCATCTGCACGCATGTATAATATCATTAAAAACACATATGAAGAAGTCATCCGCGCTGCACATAGATCAGTATTGGTGGAGAAAACACATTACTAATGCCATGGTTGGGGGATGAGGAAGGGACAATAGCCATGGGGTTCATCCTACAGTTGCGCATATGAATCATGACGATTGGTCTGAGGCATCGATCTCTCCTTCGATGAAAACAATGGCGTGGATCTGATGCAAGCGCTGGAAGGAGAGAAGAGCCCCAGCATGCTACAATCAGGATGAGGCGGCATCAATTACAATCAGGAAGGCAGTGACCTGTTGCGGGAGGAGGCGCGGGAGCGACTGGAGAGGAGATGAACATATATACACATGGAAAGGAAGTGGGTCCAGAACTGAAGGGGAGAAGACACCATGAAATTGAGGGGTGGGAAGAATAAAATGCCAGTATATTTTGTTAGATTAGATTAACGGGGAAACAAAGACATTTATACAGCGAGGGCCTCCTGCCGGTCCTGCTTCCAGATTGCAATTCCTGGCCTCGGGTTGCTTTACTGCTGAGAGAAAAAAAATCAGTGATGACATGGCAATCTCCGTGGGTTAGTGGGGAGGTAATTTTACACGTGGGGCCTACTTGATGAGGTGGATAGGCTGCATGTCAAGAGAAATATGATAGTGGGGATGAACTATTTAGGTATTATAGATGCATGCAGATGAACTGGCAATGGATGTACGGTAACAGACGCAACTCCGAGTAAATTAAGGGCTTGCATAATTTTCTCGAAGTGGCTGAGGCAAACAAGCAGAATGGTTTATGTGTTGTCCATGCCCTATATGTGGGAATACGAAGTCTTAGTCTGACCGGAAAATCCTTCACACCCACCTGCTTTATAAGGGTTTCATGCCACACTATAATGTTTGGACCAAGCACGGAGAAAGAGAGGTTATGATAGAAGACAACGAAGAAGAAGAGGATGATGACAACTATGTGCCTCCCGAATACGGTGATGCTGCAACGGGGGAAGCTGAAGATTAAGAGGAACCAGATGATGTGCTCGATGATGATCTTCGCCGGGTCATTGTTGATGCAAAGAGACAATGCGAAAGTGAAAAGGAGAAGTTGAAGTTCGATCGCATGTTAGAGGATCACAAAAAAGGGTTGTACCCCAATTGCGAAGATGGCAACACAAAGCTCGGTACCACACTGGAATTGATGCATTGGAAGGCAGAGAATGGTGTACCTGACAAAGGATTTGAGAAGCTACTAAAAATATTGAAGAAGAAGCTTCCAAAGGATAACGAATTGCCCGACAGTACATACGCAACAAAGAAGGTTGTATGCCCTCTAGGATTGGAGGTGCAAAAGATAAATGCATGCCCTAATGACTGCATACTCTACCGCGCTGCGTACGAGGATTTGAACGCATGCTCGGTATGCGGTGCATTGCGGTATAAGATCAGACGAGATGACCCTGGTGATGTTGACGGCAAGCTCCCCAGGAAGAGGGTTCCTGCCAAGGTGATGTGGTATGCTCCTATAATACCACGGTTGAAACGTCTGTTCAGAAACAAAGAGCATGCCAAGTTGATGCGATGGCACTGAGAGGACCGTAAGAAAGATGGGAAGTTGAGAGCACCCGCTGACGGGTCGCAGTGGAGAAAAATCGAGAGAAAGTGGGGGACTTTGCAGGTGACGCAAGGAACGTATGGTTTGGTTTAAGCGTGGATGGCATTAATCCTTTTGGGGAGCAGAGCAGCAATCACAACACCTGGCCCGTGACTCTATGTATCTATAACCTTCCTCCTTGGCTGTGCATGAAGCAGAAGTTCATTATGATGCCAGTTCTCATCCAAGGCCCTAAGAAACCCGACAACAACATTGATGTGTAAGGCCATTAGTTGAAGAACTTTTACAGTTGTGGAATGGAAACGGTGTACGTGTATGGGATGAGCACAAACACCAGGAATTTGACCTACATGCATTGCTGTTTGTAACCATTAATGATTAGCCTGCTCTCAGTAACCTTTCAGGACAAACAAACAAGGGATACCACACATGCATGCACTGTTTAGATGACACCCAAAGTATATATCTGGGCAAATGCAGGAAGAATGTGTACCTGGGGCATCGTCGATTTCTTCCGACCAACCATCAATGTCGAAGAAAGGCAAGCATTTCAAAGGCGAGGCATCATCGGAAGAAGCCCGCCGTCCATACCAGTGATCACATTCTTGCTATGGTCAATGATTTACAAGTAATCTTTGGAAAGGGGCCCAGCGGAATAAGAAATCTGTTCCGAATGGCGCTGAGGGACGTGCACACATGTGGAAGAAGAAATCTATATTTTGGGACCTACCCTATTGTAAAGACCTAGAGGTCCACTCTGCAGTCGACGTGATGCACGTGATGAAGAATCTTTGCGTGAACCTGCTAGGCTTCTTGGGCGTGTATGGGAAGACAAAAGATACACCGGAGGCACGGGAGGACCAGCAATGTGTGCACGAAAAAGACGGCAAGCCTCCAAAGCGGTATGAAGGTCCTGCCAGCTACGCTGTTACCAAAGAAGAGAAGGAAATCTTCTTTGAATGCCTGCTTGGTATGAAGGTCCCGTCTGGCTTCTCGTTGAATATAAAGGGAATAATAAATATGGCAGAGAAAAAGTTTGAGAACCTAAAGTCTCATGACTGCCACGTGATTATGACGCAACTGCTTCTGGTTGCATTGAGGGGGCTTCTACGGGAAAACATTCGATTAGCCATTGCGAAGCTATGTGCATTCCTTAATGCAATCTCTCAGAAGGTGATCGATCCAGAAATCCTACCAAGGTTAAGGAGTGATGTGGCGCAATGTCTTGTTAGTTTCGAGCTGGTGTTCCCACCATCCTTCTTCAATATCATGACGCACGTCCTAGTTCATCTAGTCAACGAGATTGTCGTTCTGGGCCCTGTATTTCTACACAATATGTTCCCCTTTGAGAGGTTCATGGGAGTCTTAAAGAAATATGTTCATAACTGCGCTAGGCTAGAAGGAAGCATCTCCATGGGCCATCAAACAGAGGATGTCATTGGGTTTTGTGTTGAATTCATTCCTGACCTTAAGAAGATCGGTCTCCCTCAATCGCGGTATGAGGGGAGACTGACTGGAAAAGGCACGCTAGGAGCGGACTCAATAATATGTAGGGACGGGCATTCTTGGTCTCAAGCACACTACACAGTTCTACAGAATTCTACCTTGGTGACCCCGTATGTCGATGAACACAAGAATATTCCGCGCTCCAAACACCCGCAGTAGTGTGACGACTGGATTACATGTGAACACATCAGGACTTTCGGTAGTTGGTTGCAAACACGTCTCATGGGTGACAACATCAGAATCGATGATTTGTACTCGTTGGCGGGGACCATCTTGATTGTATTGACTTACAAAGGGTACGAGATAAATGGGAATACATTTTAAACGATCGCCCAAGATCAAAAGAGCACCAACCAAAATAGCGGTGTCCGCTTTGATGCAGCAACCAAGAGGGGAAAGGACACATATTATGGTTACATAGTGGACATATGGGAACTTGACTATGGACATGATTTTAAGGTCCCTTTGTTTCAATGCAAATGGGTCAATCTGTCAGGAGGCGGGGTACAGGTAGACCCACAGTACGGAATGACAATAGTGGATCTGAACAATCTTGGGTACACAGACGAACCATTCGTCCTAGCCAATGATGTGGCGCGGGTTTTCTATGTGAAGGACATGTCTACCAAATCAAGAAAAAGAAAAGATAACGAAGCGAATACATCATACATTGAGCCAAAGCGCCACATAGTACTTTCAGGAAAAAGAGATATCGTGGGATTGGAGGGCAAGACATACATGTGTGAAGATTATGAAAAGTTTCATGAAATTCCTCCCTTCAAAGTCAAGGCTGACCCAAGCACCCTATTAAACGATGAAGATTATCCATGGTTACGACGCAATAAGCAAAGGACACAAGCGAAGAAAAAGTGAAGACTTTCTCTCCACAATTATTAGGATGATGCCTTTGATCTAGAATATCACTGTAGTTACATGTGAAGAAATGAAATGTCATTTGTAACAGATGAATTTTCGTATGAAACCCTGATACTTCGAAATGTCATTTGTAACAGATGAATTTTTGTATGAAACCCTGATACTTCGAAAGAGATTGTCCGTTTTGTACACGAAGTGCATCCAGTTTTTGCCGTAACCCTCTCAACTTTTTATAACATGCTATGTGGGTGAAATGATGATACAATGCCAATTTTCAACCTTTTCAAAGTTCATTTGTAGTGCTTTTCAATTTCAAGGTCATTTAGCTTAAAAAATTAGTAAATGCATGAAAAATACCTGATGAAGTTAGAAAGGGTTGAAAATTGATGATGTGGCTTTGAATGGTTCATTTTGAACACACAAAAAGTCTAGAGTTCAATAAGTTCGAAAAAATGAAATCCCTTTATAACAGATGAGTTTTCGTCCGAAACCCTCATACTTCAAAAGAGATTGTTCGTTTTGTACACGAAGTGCATCCAGTTTTTGCAGTAACCCTCTCAACTTTTTATAACATGCTATGTGGGTGAAATGATGATACCATGCCAACTTTCAACCTTTTTGAGAGTTCTTTTGTAGTGCTTTTCAATTTCAGGGTCATTTAGCTCAAAGAATGACAGTACTACAGGATGCTGCTAATGCGACACTATGATCAGAGACCCTTCGATGAAACTGTGTGCGATGCCATAATCGCAAACGGTGGTGTAAATAACCATAAAAAAGGTGCAAGATGGTTGCGATGGAGGATGCATTAAACACGGTTCAGATTTTAGTTGCGTGTGTGATGCAGGGCATACAGTTCAATTCAATCAACCGTTTGCGATGAGGAGGAACAAAAGAAACGGGCAGACAAATGAAGGTGTGTGCGATGTACAACATACGGTTCACTCGGATGAACTGTTTGTGATTAGGCAACACAAACGAAACGGTCAGCAAGATCAAAGGTGTGTGAAATATACGGCATGTGGTTCACTCGAATGAACTATTTGCGTTGAGGCATGAGAACAGAAACGGTTCAAATGAACAAGATGCATGTGATACTAGTCAAACAAGTCTGTAATCAGAAACGTGTGCGAAGACCGATAAGAACACAGACGATTACTGCTAACAAGCCGTGTGTTTTGTGAGCAAACGATTGCTGGTATACAATTGTGAGTGATTGATGAAAACATCACTGATGGGTTCCATTGTTTAGTCCGTGTGCGATGTGATTTTCTTCCGCACACCATCTACGCTCTGTCTACAGAGCATCAACATATATACTTAAAAAGACAGCATTGCATAACCAAATTAAGCATACAATTACACAAGTGACTACACACATAACATTTGCACACACAAAAGTAAGCAATTACATGCATACTAAAGTAGGAGAAACGAGGATCTAATCATCTACTTATTGTTGCAATGACGCTTGCCATTGCTCTGCTTCTGGCTAGATCCCTGGCCATTTTGGGGAAGGAGGCACTTCCTCATGTCAACAATCCGCCTGTACATGTCGTAGCTCGTGTACGCCTCCTTGGCCGCGTACACGACGTGAGCTTTCTTGAGTTTCTCCATCCAGGCCGAGTGCCACGCACGCTTGTCCTTGTTGCACGAATCCTTCATGTCTCTGTAGTAGGGGTCGATGATGGCCTCAACGAGGTGAACGAGTGAGTCCTTCTCATGCTCCTTGCTGCCCCAGATCTTGTATTGGCCCAGGATGTCGACAAGATTCTGGCAGGCGATGCCCGAACTCTCGAGCGCCTTTACATCATTGGTGATGTCCATCATAGCGAACATGTAGTGGGGGCTATTGACAAACTTGCCGAAATGCTCGCAAGGCCTTGTGGCCAGGCAGTAGTGGTAGACGAGGACGTGGTGGCGCACGCACATCTGGGCGACGACGACCTTGGGCCGAGATCCGGCATGAGCGCGGGTGTACTCGAGGTCGAACCCGACCACCTTGTACTTCTCCTCGGCAAGCAACAACTCCATGATGTGGATGGGGTGCTCCACCCAGACCGGATCATTGGTGTACACCACCGAGAGGTCCATGAACCTTCTATGGGTGTCCACCACGGCATGCATGGTGAACTGCTACTCGTCGTTGGCAGCCGCTTAGAGCACCATTGGAGCCGCACAGGATACCCTCTAAGAATTTCTCATGGTGGGTGTGCTTCTTGCAATGGTGGGGCGCGATCAAAAGGTTGAAGAGACACAAGGGTAGGTTAAATGGCCGCTGTAATAAATGAGGGCCGGCCGGCCTGTAATCGTCACATCTTGTCACAATGTTCATAGCGGAGGATTCCAGAATTTAGTGCACGCTTGGCAACACCGCACCCCAGGCGTGGGCTCAAAGAGGCGCCAAATGTATCGTCGGTGAGCATGTTCCCGCACTACCACACTGTTTACCGCGCAAGCTTCCCGCCCGGCTAGTTTGGCCACACGTCGGCTAGAAGAGGGACAAATCATGGGTGTTTATTGGCAAAAAGCTTTGTAAAAATGAAGTGTGTGGAATGACTTCGGTCATAAGTTTACCCTTGGGTGATGAGGTAAAAGTTACACAGAAGGGTGATGATGGACACTCGAGTGCGATAATTAATTCAGCACTCTATAGTGCACACGGTGGAAGAAACCAACTGTGTGCAATAATGTCGAAGATCGCAGTCGAGTTAGCTATACAGATCATGTGCTATGAGATCAACAAGGTAAACTGATTCAAGAATGGTTAATAAAATCTAAGACCATTGCATATTAAGGTCAAAATAGTGCTAGCAATATACGAGTCTCATATGATGCCATTTCAACGATTGTACCACAAAAGCTCGAAATGTTGCAAGGTTCAAATTCCAGAGTTATATGGCTCAAATTCGAAGATTACAAGGTTCAAGCTGATATTATAAATGAAATTCAGCTCATCAGCTGCAAAATGCTCGCGCTGATGCGCTGAACATGGATATAAGAGAGGTTCAAACTAAGATCACCGCTTCTAAGTCTGGCTTCGAAACCTCACAATTTTTGCAAAGGGGTCAGCCACTGAGAAGTCATGTATGGGGTTGACCTGATGAGTTCCGATTACTCTATCATCTGAAGTTCCAAAATGAAATTCACCATTTTTGGAGCCTACTCCATTCATCATGCAGCGTATGGATGATCAACAGACCATTCATTTTTGTGAAATAAATGTAGGGCATACCTCATTTCCTTCAGCACCCTTGCTCTGAGAACAAAGAACCTGGCGAATATAATCTCCGGTAAGGTCCCTCGGTAGGAGTTCAAAGTAATTTCTGAGAGATGCAGATCTAGGCATTCGACGTGATTGTTATATTGCATCACATTATCCACCACTGGGCCTAATCTTATCTGAAGAAAACATTTTAGTGCCTACATGCAGTTTTGAACATTACTACATGCCTAGCTATTTGGTTTGCAGGATTTGTAAAATGCACTAACATGCCATCTTCGATCTGACATGGGCATTTGATTACATTCTAGAAAAATGTAGCCTTCTTCATAAGAGGTTGGAGTGGATGAAAACTTCCTTAAGAAAACTAGTACAGATGAATCCAAAGGAGAAATGCTTATTGATTGTAACCATATGGATGAAGCAACCAATATGGGGGGGGTGCATGTATGTACTGAAATCCTCCAAAAGAACCTTCAGAAATCATAGTACATTGTCATTGTAATCTTGGAAAAAGGTGTCACAAATTGAACTCCCTTATGGTTAACATTTAACAGGAAAGGAAAATCACCTCGATATATAGCTTCTAGTGACAAGACCTTCATTGTGCGCAATTTCGGGTCAAGCTTGTCAGAATCATTTTCTGAATGACAGATGAACAAACATCCTCAAAATTAGAAATAATGTTAATTTCTAGAAGGAGAGGTAGAAGGCGGTTGTTGTACCTGAACGGGTGTGGATCCAATAACAAGTTCGGAGTATTTGTCAGACGAGTAGCCCACCACTGTCAATTTCGGCGCAGAAATGACATTGATTCTTGTTGGACCTTCTTGATCAACTACAAGTAATCTCTCAAGTGCATTTGTGTCTTGGATGACCATACCGTGGTCCACCTTTTGTGATGTCTTCCTGCCGCACCAGCAACACACATAAATAGTCCGAAGAGTCATGGAGGTGATGTGGAAGGTACTCAACCCATTGATCGCCTGAAGACAAAGGTACTCGAGTGCAGTACAGCCACGGAGCAGACGCTCCATGTCACCCTTTGATAGGCAGACGACGACGAGCTCGAGGTGCTTCAGTCGTGGTAGAATAAGAGCGGGCGCGTCATTAAGGGGTGGGAAATGGCAGTTCCTAAACTTGGCAACGTGCAGCATGGGCGCGAGGCGGAGTGCGGACATTGGCAGCGACCGCATATGCCCATCATCGAAAGTGAGCTCCTCGAGCTGATCTAGGGCGGGGGATCGGAACTAGTCATCAAGCTTGGCTCGGTCCTTGCCGTTGGAACGGGACTTGCCCATTCTAAGGCCTTTGGTTGGGCCAAGGTGACTGCCGAGGATCTTGGAGAACGCATCCAAGCTTTTGTGATAGCCATGGCAGAGCTCGTGGGTGTCGATGAGGTCGAGAGGGCTGGAGTTCCATAGGGGGCGCCACCGCCGGGAAAGGAGGGTTGTCGGCACCCCATATTTGATTGGGAGGAGGGAGATGATGACTCTCAACATATCATTGGGGAGGCTGCTGATTAAGTCTAGGCCCGCTGAAGTTGCTTGCGGTTCTAGCTTGCACTGCCTCCGCTTGTTGGCAGCCCCGTTCTCCAGCTCCAGAGTTTCCTTGTCAGTGGCGCTTTCTGATAAAAACAGGAGTACAGGGAATATTTAGTTAAAACAGGGCAATAGAAAAGTGTATTGGTAACTAGAAGTTATTAGGTAGGAATATAGTAAGATAAGGGAATAACAATTGGCTGCTTAAATACTACACAATTCATTTGACATTGCTGGGTAAGTCAACATATGCAGATAGTTGAAAAGAAAACTTACTTCGAACAAAGTCTGGACGGATGATTTTGTCGGGGAAGTTAGCATATATCTCATGACCAGGCCCTTCTATGTGCAGTGCAATTTTAGTGCTAGCTCTCAGTACATAAAACTTTGCAATTTCATTCCAAAATCCAGTGCCAAAATAGGAGTCACCACGTTCATCAAGTCTTACAGTAGCAACGATTGTAAATCCATGGTTTGTGTGCAGTATGACATTCGTGGAGCCTTGATGTATGTAAAGGGAAAAATTGTGCACTACATAATCTGTTGCATAGCGAGGGATGTCCTGCAGAAAATGGTAGGATTGTTAAAGAAAATATGGTGACATGCAAATATGGGCCCAAATTGAAAGAACTGTACAACAGTTGAAATCGAAGGACAAAAGTCTATAATTAAACAGATAGGGTAAACATGATGTCATGGAAATATGAGAGTAATCGAAAGAACAATACATCATTAATTTGCCTAATATAGAAAGAAGAGGGGAAAATCCCCTTTGATGTATATGGTGCATGTGGCGCCTATTATCCAAATTTAGCAATATTTAGAATATGTTCAGGAAAGTAGGCCACGCCAACCGATTTAGGGTGAGATTGAACATACCGCACGCGTCCTCAAGTTATCTGGTACGATGAGATGGATTCTCTGGCGGTGGTCGCCAAGTCCTGAATTGTTGGTGCACCGTACATTCTATGAATGAAAGAAAACCCTCAAATCAGCTCGAATAAAATTGAATTCACGACATTTTCCGCCGGGTGATTAAAGGAGGCAGATGAACTGGGATAAGAGATGAGATAATATCTCGTTAAATTAGTTACCTTGTCGTCCATGAGAAAGAACCCTCAGTACGGCAGATCCGCCAACCGAGCGGAGCAGGGTCGACCGCGAGCAGCGTCGAGAAAGTAGATGGCGATAGGCGACGGCAAGCGGAAGTGGCGAAATGCGGTGGGCTTTGCCGGCATCCTGGCGGCGGCAGGCGTCGAGCTAAGTGTTTACCGCCGCGATAGGCGGTGCCATGGCATAGACGCAGAGGAGCTTGTGCAGGTGTGAATGGGGAATGTACTGGAGGGGCCGAGGGGGTGGCGTGCGGGCTGGGTTTTTTTTTGACGTGGGGATGGTGAGGGTTTTATTTTTTCTTTTTTGAATTGGGTGGTGAGGGTTTTCTGTCCCAGAAAGAATTTTGGGGCGACGGTTTGCTAGAGCGAACCGTGTGTGATTGACGCAGCAGGCAAAATGATAGTCATTGCACATGGTTCCAATTTTGGGAACCGTGTGTGATTGACGTACTACCTCCGGCCTGGTTTATTGTCCCCCTTTGTAATTTTTACCAAAATTTGGCGAAATATTTAACGTACTCAGACATAGATAATAAGCGTGCACGTACATAAGCATAGTTCAACTATAAGTACATAGTTCAACCGTCATTAAGCATACTCAAGCGTGCATAGTCGATCCATCCCACATCTCATCTCACATGCGGTCGGCACAATCGTGAAGCTTCTCCAGGTACTCGGCATACGCGCCGTGCGCCACCCTGCGAGAATACTTCTACTTGAAGGAGCCAACGATCCGTCCTCTTGCATGCGCCAAAACACTTAGATACGCGTCATGAATCTTGTGGTTGCAAAATGGGCATCCATAGCCGTCGTTCCAGGTCCTAATACGCCTGTTATGCATTCCCGCATAAAGCTCCCTTAGGATTCTCCTCTTGTACCTCCTCTGGGCATCTTCATCCTCGCTGTCCACATCGTCAGACAACACCTATACATACAGTAAAACAAATTTGGCATCAAATCACCGATTACATGCCGTGAAGTAGGATTAGGAATTTATGGCTGTTTATTTATACATATTCAGAGATTATGATTCGATTTTTAAGCACAGTCATCTATGTATAGACCAATCTTGAAGAGAATAATGACACAAACATATGTAGGTCATTCAAAATCAATTGTCAAGTCCTGACTAGGAATTATTAGCATGAACACTAACCCTAGTCGGATTACTAGCAGAAATCATTTGCACAGATGAAACAACTAATCACTTATCACCTGTACCATTCAAACAATCAATACACTACACGGATCTAAAGAAACTTACTCAGATTTCATGGATTGGGAGAACATAACCACAAGATTTGTATTCCAAAAAGGGGGAGGCAGGAGTAACGAGAGAAACCCTATGATCTATTTGACACATAAATGGGTATAGATGACTAACCAGCAGCCCGTCGTCGTCGGAGTCATCGCTGGAGTGGTCGTCAGAGTCGGTGTGGAACTCCGCCTCTGGCTGTGGAAGCTCGACACCGTCGACGACGTCAGGGTGCAACGATAACTCACCGGCAGTGACGGCAACCTCTGCCTCCATCTCCACGCCGTGCTCCGGTGCTTTAGCAACCCCAGCGTCGCCACTCCCTCCGATGGGGCGCTTCGGCGGGATCCTCATACACTAACGGCTTTGAGGACTGAGAGCGGCGTCGAGGATGCAAGTGGAGAGAGAGGATTGTGTGTGCGTAGCGAGGATGGGGAGTGCGGCCGCTCGGGCGCACCATTAATATGGAGTAGTGGGAGTTGTGGGAGAGAGGCGGGCGGCGGTCAAACCGATGGCTCGCCTCCCGATGAGCCTGCACACCGGACTGCTGGCATGCCTACCAAAGTTTCACACAACTACTCGCACGCCTCCCGATGACACTGTGCAGCGAGCACGCCCCCGTCAATTCACACACCTACACGCTCGCCTCCCCGTTTGCCTGTGCGGCGGACTGCTCGCATGCGTCCCATCAACTCACGCCTGCTTGCACGCCACACGGGTCGTGCGGCGGCACGTATATTGTTTTTCTATTTGGATGATTAATGCTGCCGCTTTATTGCTTAACCGAAGCATGGCACGTATCCATTGTTGGTCTAACACTCATGGTTCGTATAAATAATCCGTTTGGGATATTGGTTCCTAATTATTAATAATTTCCCGTCTGTAATTAGATAAAGATTACATCAAAACTGGTCTCAAATTTGACAAAAAAAGTAAAATGCCACTTTGTATTGGTGTCCATATGACAACACGATAAGTTTCATGAACTTAAAATAAGTTCTTGATGTACTAGAATTTAAAAATCAAGATTCTCAATGTTTGAAATTTGTTGCATGGGGGTGAGACACATGTGTTTTTGCAATCCATTTAGGTGCACTGTCACGTGTGCATGTAGCTCAAATTTGATTTTTTGCATATTATACCCATAGAAAATCAATCAATCAATGTACTAAAACGTCTTAATGATCTCTATGATTTTTTTGAAATTAAAATGTCCCTCCTTTGGTAACATGTATGTTCACCGCTGGATAATTTATTTAACATGCATTGTAGTTGCGGTGGATTCGCGGTGTGTGTGGGCGTGTGTGCGTTTGGGATGGCGGGTGGCTCGCAGTACACTACGAGTTGTGAGCCACCGTGTGGGTTGGCCGTTTTTCTAGGTAGGTTGGTGCCACATCAGAGTCATGAAATCGTTATTTAAAACATTACACAACCCTTTCATACATAAATGTTTTTGCCACATGCAGTTGATGGTTGTCCTACACGACACTCGATACTCGCGTGTGATGCTTTCTATGGGCCCGTGAGGTCGTCGTCCATCACTTTGAAGAACATTCGGCAGTGGGGTTAATTTGACCAGCAAAGTAAAATCTTTTTTGTTTGTGTTATGGTGGTATATAGTACGCGTCGAAGAGGTGGGAGGGGACTAGCATATATACTTATGCATCCGTGAACAAGTACACCTCACTCAATGTCGGGACTTTTTGGTTACCGAGGCACGTGCCACATCAAAATTGTGAAATTGGTTATTCAAACATCACACAACACCTTTTTGGGCCACATGCATATATAGCCTAGCTAGGACACTCATGTGTGACGCTTCCATCTATGGGCCCACGAGGCCATCGTCGATTCATGCATGCATGCATCACTTTGACATACATTGGGAGAGGTTAATTAATTTCACCATCGATGAGGATTCTTTTGGGTTGTACATATATTACGGTAGGAGCATATAGTATGCGGTGAAGAGGGGGGAAGGGGACCATCATATGTAGTACGCTTGATATGAACCTCGCTCTGTGTTGGTGCATGGTTTACGGTTTTTGAGGCATGTGGCACATCAAAGTTGTGCATTTTGGGTATTCAACATATATATGTTTGGCCCACATGCAAAGCGGTGGTGGTTGTCCTCCCGCACCCACTTAAGCGGTTATCAGCAATATCGATGCTTTCCATCTATGGGCCCGCTTGGTCCATCACTTCTTTTTGCCTGACAACAAGAGAGGTTAATTTGACTTAGGAGGGGATTATTGTTTTTGCTCTGGGATGACATGCATGATACACTTTGAGCACACACACATGCATGTGTACGCATGATTCCCTCCCATCGAGTCAAACTGGCTAGTACAACGACACCATCATGAACCGATCTTGCTCAGTGTGGGGAGCTAGTGTACGATTTTTGACACACGCGCCAGATCAATGTTGTGTATTGGTTGCCTTCGAACGATACACTCCCTCGCGTGGTTATCGGTGACAAGCCTATATATTCGTGGGCCCGCGTGGACATCCGTGATCACCTTGACCAACAACAAGATAGGTTACCATGGCGGATTCTTCATTTGGTCGTGTTATCGCAGTATAGGTCATGGTGAGATTCAGACCTAATTAAGTTTGAGCGCATATACTATGCACGCATGCATGCATATATGAATTCCCGCCGTTGGCTTGAAGTGTGGTGTAACATACATATGCATCGTTAACCTAACCCTCACTTAGTGTGGGAATTTCTAGTTCAAAATCACGGTGCCACATCAAAGTTGTTCATTGTTACTCAAAAACACACCTCTCCATACATATGTTTGGGCTACACGCATGCAGTGGTTGTCTTCGGGGACTAGCTACTTGCATGATTATTGGCGAGCTAGCCCATCTCCGGGGTCGCATGGATGGCCATCACTTTGACCAACAACAAGAGAGAGGTTGTACGACGTGGATTATTCTTGGTCCATTTTACGATCCATCTTGGTGAGATATATGCCTCTCTGGCCCGCTGACTGAAAGTGTGTGTGTGTGTGGGGGGGGGGTGCTACATCACACTTTGCTAGGTGAACCTCGGTTGGGGGGGGGCATGCATTCATAGCTTAATTAGGATTCCCTTCATGGTGACATGAGGGGGGTGGGGGGATGCTAGATACTTCGCACTTTGCTAGGTGAACCTCGATTGGGGGGGGGGATGGGGACATGCTCATAGCTTAGGATTCCCTTCGTGCCGACACAAGGGGGGCTGCTAGCTACTTCGCACTTTGCTAGGTGAACCTCGGTTGGGGGGGCATGTGCATTCATATCTTAGGATTCCCTTCGTGCCGACACGAGGGAGGGGTGGCTGCTAGCTACTTCGCACTTTGCTAGGGTGAACCTCGGTTGGGGGGGGGAGGGCATGCATTCATAGCTTAGGATTCCCTTTGTGCCGACACGAGGGAGGGGATCTGCTAGCTACTTTGCACTTTGCTAGGTGAACCTTGGTTGGGGGAGGGGGCATGTGCATTCATAGTTTAGGATTCCCTTCGTGCTGACACGAGGGAGGGGTGGCTGATACATCTCCGTCGTATCTATAATTTTTTATTGTTCCATGCCAATAGTCTTCAACTTTCATATACTTTTGGAAACTTTTTATACTATTTTGGGGACTAACATATTGATTCAGTGCCTAGTGCCAGTTCCTGTTTGTTGCATGTTTTATGTTTCGCAGAAACCCAATATCAAACGGAATCCAAACGGGATAAAAACGGAGGGAGAATTATTTTGGAATATTTGGGATTTTCCGGAGGAAGAATCAGCAACTTGATGCCGAGGTGGCCACGAGACAAGGGGGCACCCTCCCCTGGGCGCTCGTGGGCCACCCATAAGGCGGTTGGCGCTCTTCTTTTGCCCAAGAAAGCTAATTTTATGAGAAAAATCTGGTGAAAGATTCTCCCCAATCGAGTTCTGGATCTCGAATATAAAAGAAACAGTGAAGGGCGAGAATCGGGGAAAAGAGAGAGAGAGAGAGATATATCCAATCTCGGAGGCTCTCGCCCTCCACACCATGGGAGCCAAGGACTAGAGGAAACCCTTCTCCCATCTAGGGAGAAGGTCAAGGGAAGAAGAAGGCGGGGCTCTCCCCTTGCTTACAGTGGCGGCGGAGCATGCCAGGGGCCATCATCATCACCGCGATCTTCACCAACACCTCCGCCATCTTCAGCAACATCTCCATCACCTTCCCCCCTCTATCTATAGTGGTCCACTCTCCCGCAACCCGCTGTACCCTCTACTTGAACATGGTGCTTTATGCTTCATATTATTATCCAATGATGTGTTGCCATCCTATGATGTCTGAGTAGATTTTCGTTGTCATATTTGTGGTTGATGAATTGCTATGATTGATTTAATTTGCTTGTGGTTATGTTGCTTTCCTTTGGTGCCCATCTTATGAGCGCGCGCGTGGATCACACCATAGGGTTAGTTGTATGTTGATAGGACTATGTATTGGAGGGCAAGAGTGACAGAAGCTTCAACCTAGCATAGAAATTGATGCATACGTGATTGAAGGGGGACCAATATATCTTAATGCTATGGTTGGGTTTTACCTTAATGAACGTTAGTAGTTGCGGATGCTTGCTAATAGTTCCAATCATAAGTGCATAGAATTCCAAGTCAGGGATGACATGCTAACAGTGGCCTCTCCCACATAAAACTTGCTATCGGTCTAGTAAAGTAGTCAATTGCTTAGGGACAATTCCACAACTCCTACCACCACTTTTCCACACTCGCTATATTTACTTCATTGCATTTTTATGTAAACAGCCCCTACTTTTTATTTACGTGTTCTTTATTATCTTGCAAACCTATCCTATCACACCTACAAAGTACCTCTAGTTTCATACTTGTTCTAGGTAAAGTGAATGTCAAGCGTGCGTAGAGTCGTATCAGTGGCAGATAGGACTTGATAGAGTATTTGTTCTACCTTTAGCTCCTCGTTGGGTTCGACACTCTTACTTATCGAAAGAGGCTACAACTATCCCGTATACTTGAGGGTCATTGTCGGTGTCAAAACCGGCGGATCTCGGGTAGGGGGTCCCGAACTGTGCGTCTAGGCGGATGGTAACAGGAGACGAGGGACACAATGTTTTTACCCAGGTTCAGGCCCTCTCGATGGAGGTAAAACCCTACGTCCTGCTTGATTAATATTGATGATATGGCTAGTACAAGAGTAGATCTACCACGAGATCAAGGAGGCTAAACCCTAGAAGCTAGCCTATGGTATGATTGTTGAGATGTATGTTAGTCCCTCTGAGACTAAGGCCCTCCGGTTTATATAGACACCGGAGAGGCTAGGGTTACAGTCGGTTACAATGGTAGGAGATCTACATATCCGTATTGCCAAGCTTGCCTTCCACGCCAAGGAAAGTACCTTGGGACACGAGCGAGTCTTCAATCTTCTATCTTCGTAGTATGGGAGTCCGGCGGATATTGATAGTCCGGCTGTCCGGACACCCCTAGTCGAGACTCCTCGGTAGCCCTCGAACCAATCTTCAATGACGATAAGTCCGGCGTGCATAATGTTTCGGCATTGCAAGGCGGGTTCCTCCCTTGAATAATCCGGAGAAGATAATGAACACCAGGATAGTGTCCGGCTCTGCAAAATAAATTCCACATTCCAACGTAGAGAGAACAAAATATACACTTAGCTCAATCTGCTGACGTATTATGCGGCGTGACATCACGCCACAGCCAAGCCCTCGTTTGAATTGTTTTTTACTATTCCACCTCAGCACGTTTAGCGAAGTGGTTTCCTTGGCACGTCTTATCAAAGCAGAGATCGTGTTCCCCTTATTCCGGGATCCTCAACAATACGTGCGTGGGTAAACCAACCGTTCCCGTCGCCACACCTCCTCTATCGAAGGGGAATCTCAAACGGTCACGGAGACGGCCCTTGGTATTTCTTCCCCTTTATAAGAGGACCAAGGCCTGTCCTTGTTCTTCAATCCCGCATCGAATCTTTCCTCCGCTCCCGGTTCCAACACCTAGAGCTTGATTGAGCGCCGGATCCTCAACAATGTCGGCTCCGACCTCCGGGGCGGTGGATGCCCTCCTCATCACGGAGGAGGACATATTGAAGTGCGTGAGGCCAAGTGCAGCCCACGGTTTCGCCTGAGTTTACTGCCCAGGCAGGCCGTGCCAGCCCCGAGCCCTGGCGAATCGTCGCCAGTATCTCACCTCCGTCGGGGTTTAGGCTTCCCGACGGATCCCTTCGTGAGAGGGCTCCTGTTCTACTACGGGCTGGATTTCCACGACTTGGCTCCGGAGTCCATCCTCCACATCTCCGCATTTATTATTGTCTGCGAAGCCTTCCTCGCGTCATCCCCCACTTCGGCCTATGGATGAAAACCTTTAAGGTGGAGCCGAAGATGATCGGGGCGTAAGCGAGTCTTGCGGGCGACCATAAGCAAGAAGGTCGATGCCCCGTGGCTCGAAGGTTCCTTCCAAGAGGAACTGGGATTGTGGCAGCAGGAGTGGTTTTACATCACTGCTCCAAAGGGCATCAAGCAAAAGCCGCCGCCCTCATTCCTTGGGACCTCCACGACAACCGATGTCGTGGGTCGACCAAGGGCTCAAGCTGGGGCCGTCCAAGGCGTGCCTTCACTGCAGGGCGGATTCGAGACCTCCAAGCGAGGGAGATCGACTGATCAAGGTGATGCGAGTTATGCTAATCAGGCATCTTCCGCCTCGCAAACGTCGTCCTCTCCGTCTATGGGAGTACAATCCGGAGGGACCTCGTATTCTCCAACATTTTATGGGTCGTCACCCACGGAGATGTACAAGCTGTTCTTGGACCGCGGTGGCGTGTCCGGATTTGGCCGAGGACGCAGGCCTAAGCCGCG
Source organism: Aegilops speltoides (assembly GCA_021437245.1). Classification (NCBI taxonomy): domain Eukaryota; kingdom Viridiplantae; phylum Streptophyta; class Magnoliopsida; order Poales; family Poaceae; genus Aegilops; species Aegilops speltoides. The sequence goes on along the minus strand of CM038147.1, from coordinate 413,735,486 downwards.
ATCGCCGGATACTCGGAGTAAATAGCTCGAGTCCGGACATTCTATTTGTATGCCTTTCAAAGTTCGTCTCGACCCTTTGTTCCTTACGAGGAATGGGTAGCGCGATCAAGGCCGATAAGGTGTCCCCCCTCCCAAAGACCGCCTTTGGAGCCGTGCTGGTGGAGAATGTTGGAGGTTGCGCCCACGAGAGGCGGCGACGGGGAAATAAAGGGCTAATACATTGCAGAAGAAGCATCAAGAGGAGGAACCAAGAACCCTCCTTCAAAGGGAAGAGGACCGCCTCAGAAGATCCGGAGGCCAAAGCCCCTAAGCGTGGGAAGAAATCCTCACGGGGGGTCCGATGTCGGAGAGAATCCGGACGCGATCATCGTGAAGGACCAGCTCTCCAACGAGCCGTAAGTATAAAAGAGGAAGTTAATTAATAAAGAAGTACCTTCATTTGTGCTTCTGTAGGTAACCGAACTATTTGTTTCGCAGTTCGGATCTGCAGCCTTCTCAGATGAGTTCATCTTTGGGGGATCTTCTTCCGGAGATGATGGAGAGCGTCACCTCCTACTGGCGCCGCCAGATGAGGCAAAGCGAGCTGAAGTGAAGTGTCGTCACGGAGGGCGCCCCCGAGTTCGGAGGGGCCACAGAGTTCGGCACCCATGTAACGCCCTCGATGCGGCTATATCTCCCACGTGTCGAAGCACGACTTAGAGGCATAACCGCATTGAAAGCAATGTCGCAAGTGAGGTAATCTTCACATAACCCATGTAATACATAAGGGAAAGAGATACATAGTTGGCTTACAATCGCCACTTCACACAATTACATGAATAAAGCATTACATCATCCAGATACAATCAAGGTCCGACTACGGAACCAAAATAAAAGAAGAACCCCAAATCGACAAAGGTCCCCGATCGACCCCAATTGGGCTCCACTCTTGATCAACTAGAACGAAACAACACAAAGGGCAAGATCTTCATCGAGCTCCTCCTTGAGCTTGGTTCGTCACCTTTCGATAACATAGGCACCGCAAACTGGTTTTGGAAGTATCTGGTGAGCCACGAGGACTCAAACAATCCCATTACCATGGGTATCAAGACTAGCAAAGCTTAATGGGAAAGGAAGGGGTAAAGTGGTGAGGTTGCAGCGGCTAAGCATAATATGGTGGCTAATATCGCAAATGAGGCGAGAAGAGAAACAAAGGAGCGGTCGTGAAGCTAGCAATGATCAAGAGGTGATCCTGAACACCTACTTACGTCAAACATAACACGAAACCGTGTTCACTTCCGGACTCCGCGAGAAGAGACCATCACGGCTACACACACACGGTTGATGCGTTTTAATTCGGATCTGGTGTCAAGTTATTTACAACCGGACATTAACAAATTCCCATCGCCACATAACCGCGGCACGGCTCTCAAAAGTTTAAACCTGCGGGGTGTCCCAACAGCCCATGACAAGCTCTCGCGATCAACGAAGGAATAGACCTTCTCCTAGGAAGACCCGATCAGTCTCGGAATCCGGTACATCAAGACATTTCGACAATGGTAAAACAAGACCAGCAAGACCGCCCGATGCACCCGACAATCCCGATAGGAGCTGCACATATCTCGTTCTCGTGGCAACACCGGATGAGGCAAACTCTGAGTAAAACCGGACTTGAGTTTCCCAAGGTGGCCCTGCAGAGTGGCTCGGTTCGGACCAACACTTAGACAAGCACCGCCGGGGGCTAAAATAAAGATGACCCTCGAGAGAGCGACTCCCAAGGGAAAAGTATAGGTGGTGGTGAGGCAAATGGTAAAACCAAGGTTGGGCCTTTTTGGACAAGTTTTATTCAAAGCGAACTGTCGGGGGTCCCATAAATCACCCGACAGCGTTAGGGACGCAAAATCCGGGAACATAACACGGTATGACGGAAACTAGGGCGGCACGAGTGGAACAAAACACGGGCATAAGGCCGAGCCTTCCACCCTTTACCAAATATATAGATGCATTAATAATATAAAAGAGATATTGTGATATCCCAACATAAACCCTGTCCACCATGGAGCAATCTTCAACTTCATCTGCAACTAGCAACGCTATAAGAGGGGCTGAGCAAAGCGGTAACATAGCCAAACAGTGGTTTGCTAGGAATGGTGTCAAAGGTTAGAGGTTCATGGCAATTTGGGATGGCTTGAAGAGCAAAAGATAGGTAACGCAGCATAGCGATAGAACAAAGCAACTAGCATAGCAATGATAGTAGTGAGATCTAGGGTAGCGGTCATCTTGCCTGAAATCCCGCAAGGAAGAAGAACGAGTCCATGAAGAAGATGGACGGAGGAAGCCGAACCAACCGTAGACGAACGAATCCTCACGATCGCAACGAAACGGGAACTATCGAGAAGAAGCACACAACATGGTAAACACACCACACATGAGCAAGACATGATGCACAACAAGCATGATGCATGAAAAAGCTAGATGAGGCTACTCATGGCAAGAGATGATGCACACAAGATCAACACATCAAGGCAAGTTTAAATGAGGCCGGGAGCAACATATAACAATTCCGGTAAGTCCTCATATGCAAATTTCGAAATTGGTCCAGAACTGAATAAACATTAAGTTGAAGTTGTTAAACAGCAAGTTAAGTTGCACCAAGATGATCTACATGAAATTCTAGTCAAGTTACATATAAAGTTCATTAGATTCGGAGCTACGGTCTAGAAGATATGAGCAAAACAAGTTAAGCATGGCATTGATGCAAAATGCACCCAAACATCAAGCAAACACACCAAAACAAGGATGCAACATGATAATATGAAGGTACATGCAAAATCAAGCAAGTTTCATATAGAACACACTCAAAAGCGAACAACGTGCAACACACACACACACTATACAAGTCATAGCAACAATCATCCATAACAAACAACTAGGCATATTGCAAGCATCAAATCAATATTCTACAGCACCCCAACATAATAACAAAAGGCATGGTCATGAAGTACACGTAAAGCATAACAAAACATGAACACTGAGCTATCTCCAGAAACAACTAGAACATGCTCAAAATGACATGGAGATATTGCAAATAATAACAGTTTCAGACTTTAGCAGAAATAACATCAGGTTGCAATGTTTAGAGCTATCAAACAACATGTTACAGGAGCTTAACATGGCAAACAAAGGCATGGCATGAATCTACTAAATGCATAGATCAAAAGACCCTTACTGACCATAAGCCAAAAAGGCATAGAAAATATGATGGCACCCATTTAAACATGGCAAGTTATATTACAGATGCATACATGGCAGGAACAACAATAAGTAGGCATGTTCGTGAGCTTGAACCACTCACCACAGAGAAACACATGGCATGGCAAGGCAACCAACAGCAAGAAGGCATGTTTATGAAGCTAAGCATGGCAAGAGCAAGTTCATAGGGTGCATGGATCACTAGGAAAACACATGGGAACAAGTGAACTTAATGTTAACAGGCTGACAACAACATTTTCAAGCAACTTTAGAGCAAGATTACAACATGTTCCAGCAGGCTATAATTGCAACCAAGGGCATGAATGGATAGATCATGACATGTAGATCAAAACATGTTTATAGGACATCTCCAGATTATGCATAGAATGATTAGTGGAAGCATGTTAACATAGCAACAAAATATAACAGAATCTGTCAGAAAAGCAAGAATAAAGAACTACCCTACTTAGCAAGCTTGATACACTCAGCACACAACTCACAAAAATACATGGTTAACACCCCTGGAAAGATGGCATGGCATAGTTCAACATTCATGTAGAGCTCATACTCATAGGATGCACACATCAATCATGGCAAAAATGATAAATGAGCAAGTTATAACAGTTTCAACAGATTAACATCAACATGCACTCTTCCAACAGCATTTCGGGCATCAAGATGACCTCAAATGAAAATGATGCAATGGAATGAAATGATCTACTCGCCGAGACGAACAATTTGACATATTATACGCATGAAATGGAGCTACGGATGCAGAGATGTGATGGCATGAACATGGCATGAAAATAACACAGAAACGTGGACTTAGCAGATTTCGGGGGGGAAGTCAACCTTTAGCACGGATATTGATGCACTTGAATCTCGCGGAGATCGGCCGGAGTTGGCGCCGGAGGTGCGGAGGAGGTGGCCGAGCTCGGGAAGGCCGGAGGAGCTCGGGGGCCGCCGGATCCGTCCGCCTGACCGGATTCGACGGGCGGCGTGGCGGCGCATGGAAGCGGAAGAAGGCGGGGCGGCGAAGCTCCGGCAGGGGAGGTTCGGCGCGAGGCCGAGGCGCGAGCTGCCGGCAGGAGGCTGGGAGGCGACGGCGGTCGGGCGGAGGAGGCTCGCCGGGGAGGAGCTGGTCGTGTGGCGGGCGGCGCCGGCGCCGCGACGGCAGGCAAGCGCGGGCGGGCAGAGCGGCAAGGGCGCGCGGGCGGAGGTCGGTGGCGAGGTCTGGTGGGCGAACGGCGGCGGGCGCTGGGCGCTGGGCGGCGGTGAACGGGCAGGCGTGCCCGCTGGGCTCATGAACCCATGTGTGCATGTGATGGTGAAAGTGCCGCGCAGCGGCGGTTGGAGGAGAGGGGTGGCGCGCCGACGTGGCAGCCCCTGATTCGTCGGGGTGACGCGGCAGGTGGACGAGTCCGGCGCGGGCGGACACGTCCGGCGGCGGAGAGGGGAATTTTGCTAGGGTTTCGGGGGATTAGACCGCGAATTTGGAGGGGAGGGCATATTTATAGGTAGAGGGAGCTAGGAGGGTCCAAATGAGGTGTGGTTTTCGGCCACGCGATCATGATCGAACGACCGGGAGCATGGAGGGGAGTTAGATGGGTTTTGGGCCACTTTGGAAGGGGTGTTGGGCTGCACACAAAAGAGGCCTTTACGGTTACCCGGTTAACCGTTGGAGTACCAAACGACCTCCAAATGGCACGAAACTTGACAGGCGGTCTACCGGTGCTATACCAAGGCCGCTTGGCAAACCTCGGGCCATTCCGAGAAAGTTTAACACCCGCTCACAACAGGAGAGAAGAAGGGGACGCCGGGGGACATAGGAGTGCCGGATTGCAAAACGGACAACGGGGAAAAGGCTCGGATGCATGAGACGGATATGTATGCCAAATGAAATGCACATGATGACATGATATGAAATGCATATGATGACATGGCAAAGTGCAACACGCAAGCAAATGACATGGCAACAACGACGAATAACTGGCGGACACCTGGCGCATCGGATCCGGGGCGTTACAACACTCCCCCACTACGAGAGGATCTCGTCCCGAGATCTAGGATGGCACCATAGGGAAAACGGAAGAGGAAGAGAAGAGGTAAAACTAAGTTGCTTCTTTGACGAACGAGTGAAACCATGAACCTTGAGAGGTTGAGCAATTTAAAAGAAAGAGTACAACAGAGATGAACGAGATTGCAAGCAAACCGGTAGAAAAAATGAACAAGGAGTATTGCGAGAATTTGAAGGTTGAAAGACATGGAAATAAGAGCTTCATGAACGAAAAGAATATGACCACATCGTTATAACGAGATAGCCAAGGAACAAGAATGGCAGAATTTGGACAGCACTCCGATAGAAAAGAGAAGAAAACTTGATGAGATGAAAAGATATTGAAGAGATGATACAACACTCCGGTTAAATGGATAAGCATGAAGAACATGATCCTCACCAAACGAGGTGATGGGTGAAGAGCAGAACATCACAATGCCTCCATAACGAAAGAAATAGAAGTTAGACCGTTGGGATAAAGGGACGGAGAATAAAATGACAACTTTTGCCACAAGTGAACTTGGAAAGCATCCTTGCAAAGAAGAATCTAATGGAGTTGTTGGAAAATCAACAACGAGAAGCACAAGCTTGTTGTGGGCTTATGTAAACATCTCAAAACTTGAGGTGAAATTCTGCCACTATCAAAATCAATTGCTTGCTTGAGATCAATGAAGAGATGAAAACTGCTTCACCAAGATGATAGAGATATAACTTGGATCATTAAACACCATAATAGCAACATTCCTTAGGGAAGGCTTTAGGTGAAATCTTTACCAAGATAACTCCAACGAAGAGATTGATGGATTAAATATACCTCGTTCTTGACAACATGTGAATCGTGAAACAAGAAGGAAATTGTCAAGAGTGACATAACACCACCTCAAAAGATAAGGTAGAAGGAATTGCACTCCGGATTACCATATGAAGAAAGCTTGAGTTCCTTAGGAAAAAATCTCGATGAAAACTTTGAGAAGGGAATTAAATCCTTGATGAACCCTCATGTAGAACCTCCATGAAGAACTCCGGTAAACAAAAGGAATGAAAAGAAAGAGAAATTGAAAACACAAGGTGAATCCTTACAATGATTTAGATGGATCTTCGCGATGAGATAAAGCGGAAAACTTGGAACTCCAGAAAAGAAAAGATGAAGCATCTCGAACCAAGAATGTGATATGATGAACAACTCCGGAAAGAAGAAATTAATCACTTGGATGAAACAAGAATAAGAATTACATTATGCTCATCCTTCACCAGTTAAATTGATGACAAACAATGGATTTGGCATACTACTTATTCTCGTAGAACGGGTTAAAAGAGATATATCAAAACTTGAGAAGGTCTTCAAGGAACCACCAGTAGGATTGGAACAACAAATGAATTGATATGATGAACAAGGAAGAGAGATCTTGAAAGAACCACCGTAAGAATTGAAAATGATCGAAGTAGGGGTGCATCACCGGTTAAGAATTAGCAAATGAACGAAGGTGCTTGAGACAAACTAGATACATGAGAACAAAGAGATCAAGAACTGATTAGAGGATATTCGATTGATGCACCGGCAAGATAGGAGAATGAGAGTTGAAATCTGAGAATGAGTAAACCTGAATTGATCCGGATGACAAACTGAGAAGACTCTTGAATATCTCCTGATGGGTGAAAAAGATTCTCACAATCGAAAACAATTATGAGAGGATGGCATCAAGCTAGAACCATGAATCTTGAAGAGAATGGAGCAAGATTTAAGAGAAATCCTTCTTCGGTCTTCACATGTTGAGAATGATGACGAGAACCACCAAAATTGTTGAGGCACTTCGGATCAAAGAAGAATAGAAATGATGAAGCAACGATGAAAATATTTTGAAAGCGATTTTGGAGAAAGGATATGGCTGATGAAAATTCATTCTTACGTCAAACTCCGAAAAGAATTTGGGATAGCTCCGGAATAATTAGAAGAGTCAGGTAAGATCCTGGGAAAAGATCTGTGGGTTAGGGCCCACTCAAAAGAACACCGTTGAAAAGATTTAAAAGAGATGTTGCACCGGTTGAATTAAATGACTTGAATGAGATACCAATCTCGAAAGAGCTTGAACGAATGCAGAGTGGAAACATGAATCTTCGAGATATCTTGAGCACTCCGGAATAACAAATAACGAGAAGTAGAATGATAGTGAGGTGCACCGGTATGAGAAGACATTGAAATGAGGAAAAAGGTATGATCAACAAAACTTGACTTGAATCCACCGGGTAAGAACATTGACGGAAAAGAATGGAGAAACTTCACAAAAATAAAAGGATACTTGGTAAAGAAATCTTAGTCCTTGAGGAAAAAGGGTGGGTGGGCGGGAAAAAACAAAGGCAACTTGGAGACGGATGAAACAAACACCGTTGAGAAGAAATGATAATTGGTCTTGCTGATGTTGAAGTGATCGGATCCACTTGAAGAGAAACACGCCGGTTGAAAAGGATTGACATGAAAATCTCGATTGTCGAGAAGGATTGGTATTCACATCGGAGTATGAGAACACCATTTCGGAAAGGTATGGAATCAACACTTGACATTGAAGCAACTCGAATACAACTACTCAAAACAAAAACAAAGGACTGGCTTGCAGAATAAGCCGGAACAAACGCATATGATAGAGATTTACCCAATCCCATATCATGCATTCGTCGGGAAGATATACTAGGAGCTACTTGAATTCCCACCTATAAAACTCCCGAAACTTTCCGGTTATGCAATCTGGTGTTGGGGATACAGGGGAAGCAATATATCTCACCCAAACTAACAATCCCTACATCCAGCTGTATCCATCCGTCAACACATAACCAAGAAACCTTCGAAATCGTGTACCTCAACCTTCAAAAGCATCCGTTATACGAAGTCATGGCAATACTCCGTACTCACCTCAAGATCGGGTTAGCGGGTTATCTCACCAACAACTGCATAAAAGAGATTTTCGATGTCGGCGTACTAAACTCGGTATTCCGAACTGCAACGATAAAATTATGACGACAACACCTCGAGCTCAACTCCGGGACACTTCCACTAAACCCCGACGGGAGGCACCAAGACAATGTTCTCGTCATAAAACCATCGAACGATTCCAAGATACCAGCGTGATCCTAAATTTTTTAGTGAAATTTGAGAAGAGAAGAGTCAAAACTCTACGCGGGATGCCTTACCAGAGCGATGAAGAGACGGGAGTAAAAAGAATTCCTAACTCTCCGATATATATAATCCCAAATGACTCAAAACATTTTTCTAGATACAACTCGCCGCTAAAAACGATCAAGCGGTGGGGCTCCTAAGGTCGGGAAGGCTCGATTACCAACTTGCGCGCCTCGATGCGGCTATATCTCCCACGTGTCGAAGCACGACTTAGAGGCATAACCGCATTGAAAGCAATGTCGCAAGTGAGGTAATCTTCACACAGCCCATGTAATACATAAGGGAAAGAGATACATAGTTGGCTTACAATCGCCACTTCACACAATTACATGAATAAAGCATTACATCATTCAGATACAATCAAGGTCCGACTACGGAACCAAAATAAAAGAAGAACCCCAAATGCGATAAAGGTCCCCGATCGACCCCAATTGAGCTCCACTCTCGATCAACTAGAACGAAACAACACAAAGGGCAAGATCTTCATCGAGCTCCTCCTTGAGCTTGGTTGCGCCACCCTTTCATTAACATAGGCACCGCAAACTGGTTTTGAAGTATCCGTGAGCCACGAGGACTCAAAGAATCCCATTACCATGGGTATCAAGACTAGCAAAGCTTAATGGGAAAGGAAGGGGTAAAGTGGTGAGGTTGCAGCAGTGACTAAGCATAATATGGTGGCTAACATACGCAAATGAGAGCGAGAAGAGAAACAAAGGAGCGGTCGTGAAGCTAGCAATGATCAAGAGGTGATCCCGAACACCTACTTACGTCAAACATAACACGAAACCGTGTTCACTTCCGGACCACCGAGAAGAGACCATCACGACTACACACACGGTTGATGCGTTTTAATTCGGATCTGGTGTCAAGTTATCTACAACGGACATTAACAAATTCCCATCTGCCACATAACCGCAGGCACGGCTCTCGAAAGTTTAAACCTGCAGGGTGTCCCAACTTAGCCCATGACAAGCTCTCGCGATCAACGAAGGAATAGACCTTCTCCTAGGAAGACCCGATCAGTCTCGGAATCCCGGTACATCAAGACATTTCGACAATGGTAAAACAAGACCAGCAAGACCGCCCGATGCGCCGATAATCCCGATAGGAGCTGCACATATCTCGTTCTCAGGGCAACACCGGATGAGACAGGCTACGAGTAAAACCAGACTTCGAGTTTCCCCAAGGTGGCCTCGCAGGCGGCTCGGTTCGGACCAACACTTAGACAAGCACTGGCCCGGGGGGGCTAAAATAAAGATGACCCTCGAGAGAGCGACTCCCAAGGGAAAAGTATAGGTGGTGGTGAGGCAAATGGTAAAACCAAGGTTGGGCCTTGCTGGACAAGTTTTATTCAAAGCGAACTGTCAGGGGGGTCCCATAAATCACCCGACCGCGTTAGGGACGCAAAATCCGGGAACATAACACCGGTATGACGGAAACTAGGGCGGCAAGAGTGGAACAAAACACCAGGAATAAGGCCGAGCCTTCCACCCTTTACCAAATATATAGATGCATTAATAATATAAAAGAGATATTGTGATATCCCAACATAAACCCTGTCCACCATGGAGCAATCTTCAACTTCATCTGCAACTAGCAACGCTATAAGAGGGGCTGAGCAAAGCGGTAACATAGCCAAACAGTGGTTTGCTAGGAATGGTGTCAAAGGTTAGAGGTTCATGGCAATTTGGGATGGCTTGAAGAGCAAAAGATAGGTAACGCAGCATAGCGATAGAACAAAGCAACTAGCATAGCTATTATAGTAGTGAGATCCAGGGTAGCGGTCATCTTGCCTGAAATCCCGCAAGGAAGAAGAACGAGTCCATGAAGAAGATGGACGGAGGAAGCCGAACCAACCATAGACGAACGAATCCTCACGATCGCAACGAAACGGGAACTATCGAGAAGAAGCACACAACATGGTAAACACACCACACATGAGCAAGGCATGATGCACAACAAGCATGATGCATGAAAAAGCTAGATGAGGCTACTCATGGCAAGAGATGATGCACACAAGATCAACACATCAAGGCAAGTTTAAATGAGGCCGGGAGCAACATATAACAATTCCGGTAAGTCCTCATATGCAAATTTCGAAATTGGTCCAGAACTGAATAAACATTAAGTTCAAGTTGTTAAACAGCAAGTTAAGATGCACCAAGATGATCTACACGAAATTCTAGTCAAGTTACATATAAAGTTCATTAGATTCGGAGCTACGGTCTAGAAGATATGAGCAAAACAAGTTAAGCATGACATTGATGCAAAATGCACCCAAACATCAAGCAAACACACCAAAACAAGGATGCAACATGATAATATGAAGCTACATGCAAAATCAAGCAAGTTTCATATAGAACACACTCAAAACGGAGCAACGGTGCAACACACACACACTATACAAGTCATAGCAACAATCTGTCCATAACAGCAACTAGGCATATTGCAAGCATCAAATCAATATTATACAGCACCCCAACATAATAACAAAAGGCATGGTCATGAAGTACACGTAAAGCATAACAAAACATGAACACTGAGCTATCTCCAGAAACAACTAGAACATGCTCAAAATGACATGGAGATATTGCAAATAATAACAGTTTCAGACTTTAGCAGAAATAACATCAGGTTGCAATGTTTAGAGCTATCAAACAACATGTTACAGGAGCTTAACATGGCAAACAAAGGCATGGCATGAATCTACTAAATGCATAGATCAAAAGACCCTTACTGACCATAAGCCAAAAAGGCATAGAAAATATGATGGCACCCATGTAAACATGGCAAGTTATATTACAGATTCATACATGGCAGGAACAACAATAAGTAGGCATGTTCGTGAGCTTGAACCACTCACCACAGAGAAACACATGGCATGGCAAGGCAACCAACAGCAAGAAGGCATGTTTATGAAGCTAAGCATGGCAAGAGCAAGTTCATAGGGTGCATGGATCACTAGGAAAACACATGGGAACAAGTGAACTTAATGTTAACAGGCTAACAACAACATTTTCAAGCAACTTTAGAGCAAGATTACAACATGTTCTAGCAGGCTATAATTGCAACCAAGGGCATGAATGGATAGATCATGACATGTAGATCAAAACATGTTTATAGGACATCTCCAGATTATGCATAGAATGATTAGTGGAAGCATGTTAACATAGCAACAAAATATAACAGAATTTGTCAGAAAACAAAGAACAAAGAACTACCCTACTTAGCAAGCTTGATACACTCAGCACACAACTCACAAAAATACATGGTTAACACCCCTAGAAAGATGGCATGGCATAGTTCAACATTCATGTAGAGCTCATACTCATAGGATGCACACATCAATCATGGCAAAAATGATAAATGAGAAAGTTATAACAGTTTCAGCAGATTAACATCAACATGCACTATTCCAACAACATTTCGGGCATCAAGATGACCTCAAATGAAAATGATGCAATGGAATGAAATGATCTACTCATCGAGACGAACAATTTGACATATTATACGCACGAAACAGAGCTACGGATGCAGAGATGTGATGGCATGAACATGGCATGAAAATAACACAGAAACGGGGACTTAGCAGATTTCGGGGGGGAAGTCAACCTTTGGCACGGATATTGATGCACGCGGATCTCGCCGGAGATCGGCCGGAGTTGGCGCCGGAGGTGCGGGAGGAGGTGGCCGGAGCTCGGGGAAGGCCGGAGGAGCTCGGGGCCGGCCGGATCCGGTCCGGCCCGACCGGATCTCGAGAAGGCAGCAAGCGTGGCGCCGTGGGAAGCAGTGCAAGGGGCAGCGAGCTCCGCAGGGAGGTTCGGCGAGGCCAAGGCAGCGGCGAAGCCGGCAGGAGGCCGGAGGCGACGGCGGTCGGGCGGAGGAGGCTCGCCGGCGGGAGGAGCTGGTCGCGCGGCGGCGCTCAAGGCGCTGGGCGGCGGGCAGAGAGCAGGTGGGGCGGCGGGCGGCGAGGTCGGCGGCGATCGGCGGCCAGGTTCGGCGGGCGAACGGCGGCGGGCGCGGGCGGGCAGGGCGGCGGCGGAACGGGCCGGGCGGGCTCGCCTGGCTTCGCGGCTCATGGCGTGTGATGGGCGGGGGCTACGCAGTAGGCGGCGGTTAGAGGAGAGGGCGGCGCGCCGACATGGCAGCCCCGATTCGTCGGGTGACGCGGCCGGTGGACGAGTCCGGCGCGGGCGGACACGTCTGGCGGCGGAGAGGGGAATTTTGCTAGGGTTTCGGGGGATTAGACCGCGAATTTGGAGGGGAGGGCATATTTATAGGTAGAGGGAGCTAGGAGAGTCCAAATGAGGTGCGGTTTTCGGCCACGCGATCGTGATCGAACGACCGAGAGCATGGAGGGGAGTTAGATGGGTTTTGGGCCACTTTGGAAGGGGTGTTGGGCTGCACACAAAAGAGGCCTTTACGGTTGCTATCTTGCTAACTGTTGGAGTACCAAACGACCTCCAAATGGCACGAAACTTGACAGGCAGTCTACCGGTGCTATATCAAGGCCGCTTGGCAAACCTCGGGCCATTCCGAGAAAGTTTAACACCCGCTCACAACAAGAGAGAAGAAGGGGACGCCGGGGGACATAGGAGTGCCGGATTGCAAAACGGACAACGGGGAAAAGGCTCGGATGCACGAGACGGATATGTATGCCAAATGAAATGCACATGATGACATGATATGAAATGCATATGATGACATGGCAAAGTGCAACACGCAAGCAAATGACATGGCAACAACGACGAATAATGGCGGACACTGGCGCGACGGATCCGGGCGTTATAACCCACCGTAGTCCGCCCGAGAAGCTCAAGAGTCCGCTGAGAGGGCGCCCATTTCAGAAGATCACCGTGCGTTAATGCGTATGGTGATTGAAGGATTTAAATCCGCTGAAAGCGGATTATGAATGCCGCCATGAGCTTGTCGGGCGGGATTTGAGGTATGCGAAAATGGTGCACCCCTTTGTCCTTTAACAGTTTTCATATAAAAAATGCGCCCTGTATAGATAGTAGCCCCTGAGACTCGGTAGGTTGTCGGCAACGACAGCATACTGAGGATTGAAGTCTAATGAATTGAAGTCCGTCGTTCCTATGCAGGTGGCGGATGGTCCGGGGGCTAGTCGGACTAGCGAGTTTGCCAAGCTAGCTCGGCAACTTGACGTGGCAGATGAGGACATCACACTTGTCAACAGGCGACTTGACGAGTCGCAAGGTAAAATAGGTCTCCGCAGCCGCTTTATTGAGTGGGTCAAAGCCCACCTCTGATACGTTATATGCTGTTTATACGCAGCAGGTTGCTGCTGTGGAGAACCTTCGGCCGAACTTGTTTCTAGCTAAGGAGCAAGCCCGAAGGAGTGACGCGCTGCCTCAAGGGTGGCCGAGGAGTTGAAAGTCGAAAAGGCGGCGACCGCCTAAGCAGGCAGAGGTGGCCGAATTGGCCGCGAAAGCAAAGGATGCTACCGACCGCAATGAGGCTCTTGAAAAGGAGCGGTTATCGAGCGGGAAGACTCAAGAAGGCCACCGCCGGTTAAGGATGCCGCGCTGCAATGCGGGCTATGAAGGAGGAGCTGTGCCAAGCCGAGAAATCGCGGTGGCAAGCCTTTTTCGATCGTCGCCGGTTTATGGATGCCAAGCACGCCAATTTGAGCGGCCAGGAGTTCGGAGGATCCGTGATATGGACTTGGCTGCGAGTGTGGCTGATGCCGTTAAGCACTTCCGGAGCCGGGGATCACGAGACGGAAGAGTTATATTGGTCTCAATTCCATAGTCCGGATCGCCTTCTTCCGCCGATGGACAAGTTGGCGAATGGGCCGAACTAAATAGATCGTCCGGACCGCCATGGTCGACATCGTGGCCCATGTCCGCGAGAGAGGTCCAAGGCGACGAGCTACTTCGCCCATCGCAGCAATTCCTTGGGCGGTGCCGCACATCAAGGAGATGAAACGGTCGGCTCGCACGAGGGCGCGCGGATGGCTCTCGCCCGTGTGAAGGCGCATGTCCGGAGATGGACGCCACCGCTGTTGCCGCCCGTGGTTCGATGGAAACCGCTTCGCCGAGCATTATTTCGGGAAGTTATGCGTGGCGCTCGTGTAATAGAGTCGCAGGTTTCAAAAATGTAACGCTCAGTTGAACGCATTAACTTGTAGATCAATGATTATAGTATGAGTGCTTTTTATACTTGTGCTTCCAAGTAGTAAAACTTCTCAGCGGCCGCCACGATACTTGTGTATAACCCGAAAGATCAGATGGCCGGCCCCCTCGCACAAGGTGCCGGGTGTTCGCAAAATAGCGTTTTCACACTTAATCCGACGCCTTGGTCCTGTTATAAGGAGGTGGTAGCGAGCTTAACGAGGCAATCCGGACTATAATGCTTTATCTCTTTCACTTAGCTGGAGCTCGAGGGTGGGGCTACGATATAGCCTCGATGACACCGCACATCTCCGGATTCGGGTGCGATGTGCTCGACCGAAACGGTCCTTCGTCAAAGCGGGAATTCTAAACATTTCGATAGTCGATCGAGTGGTCGACCGGACTCTCGCTGCATCATGATGATCGGCGGCTTTCATCGAGGTGCTCGCCAAATTAACCGGGGCACAATCGCAGAGTTCTCCGGTGCCGCTAGCCGATGATACGTAACGTAAGGCAGCAAAACACGTGAGCCGGCAAACCCAACATTTGACCAAAGACATGATTCGAGCTGATGCATATAATGCCTAACTCGAGACGCCAACACTCCCAAGGTGTTCGGACTTTTAATAATGGGCGAATTATGCTCTAAGCCCCTAGTGTCCGTGCACGGCATGGTCTTCGACGCGCCGATGCCAAAGCGCCAGCTCGCTTTGGCTATAGGAAGAAGCCAAGGAGAGTAACAACAAGAGACAAGTGATAAAAAGGTCTCACGCAGGTCTTAATCAAAAGAATCCTTGCAACGGGTCCCTAATGCACGTCTCGCTGTGTCTCCGCTGCGCCATTATCCTCGACGGGTAAGCACATTGTTCATCTCAGAGAAAAGAGGAACGTTTAGTTTTAGAAACAGTTTGTGCAAAAAATATGCAAAAGAATAAATATAAATAATTAAAGCAAGGTTTATATGAAATCTGCGGTCGGCCAGCGCGCAGCCCTTGTGAAAGGGTATGCGGCTTGGGAGCCCCTAGCCCGCCGAGTCCGGATTCGTTTATCCGAGTCCGGGGTCTTTAAGTGACCTCGCCTTTGAAATGGCGCCATGTGGACCGGCATCTTGAGTGTAAGAGACGCGAATGCGGTATGGCGTTGAAGCGATTAAAGCCTTTCGCCCCAACAAAGTGCTTGATATTCACTTTTAAATGGGACGATATGGAAAATTATTTTTTCGTCGAAAGTTGTTCGGTGATCCGAACACGACTTCTAGTAATATCGAGCTGTGCACTTGGCGTAAGGGCTGGCGCGCCACCTTTGAAGGAAGTGCGGCCGTGTCGAATTTTGGTAGGGTCTATCCCCATCCGACGGATTGTGTTTGAATATAGCAGGTTTAAGTCAATGCCTCCGCCCATTAGGACGCTTGTGAATTGTAATCCGCCTATGATTGGATTCAATATCGTGAGAGCCGCCCCGCATTTGAACGCTCGAGTAGTCCAGTGGTCGAAAGTGATTGGTTTTGATATCCAATCTCTATGGTTTGTTGGGTTGGACCATGCGAAGCTCTTTTTAGAAAGTGCCGCGACTGTTTTTCCGTGTCCTCACATGAAGTGAGTTTATCGCTTTGACCCCTTGTGGGAAAGTCTTTTGTTTTCCGGTGTCTCTCGTGGCGGGTTTATCTTCTTCGCTGACGCGCCGAGCCCCTTGTGTTCGGGCGCTTAATCGGCCGGACTGTTTGATAACCCAACAATCCCTGTGGGTGTGATTTATGGCCTTCCGGGTCTTGTGGATTTGACATATCCAAACCAGAATTTTATGTAGGTTAGACAGTTCATCCACCGTCATCCTTGAGGGGCTGAGTTTTATGATTGGGCCGCGAGCTTTTGAATCCGCGCGTTGACTACCGTGCTTTTTGGCTTTTTCTTTATTCCGCGCTGCTCTTTCTCGCTACCGTGATTTTCCGCTTCCATCTCTTATCTCGGATGTACTTGGGTCGCTAGTGTTGCTTCTTGCTAGCCTATCCTCTCCCGCATGTAAGCGGGTCATGAGGCTTGTTAATGCGGTCATTGTCCTTGGTTTCTCTTGACCGAGGTGCTCGGCAAGCCATTCGTCTCGGACATTGTGCTTGAAAGCTGCTAAGGCTTCAGTCCGGACAATGACTATTTGGTTCTTTTGGTAAGAAACCTGTTCCTGCACTTTTCACCGACTCTCCGGGCTGTTGAGTTATATGACTTAAATCATCTCAGATCCGGAGGACGGACATAGGTCCCTTGAAAATTTGCTCTAAACGCTTCCTCGAGCTCTTCCCAACTTCCAACAAGAGTTTTCGGGAGGCTTTTGAGCCAATGACGGCTGGCCCTTTGAGCTTGAGGGGTAGATATTTTATGGCGTGGAGATCGCCTCCTCCGCCATATGTATATGCAGATATAATCTTCTATCCGCACTCTAGGGTCTGTTGTTCCATCATAGGCCTCTATGTTTATGGGTTTAAACCCCGCTGGGAATTATGATCCAAGACCTCGTCGGTGAAACATAGTGGGTGTGCGGCGCCCAGATTTGTATGTGCCGCCATCGTCGGACACTTGACGTGTTGCTTTGCTTCTTGGGGCTTTCTTTTGGGTCCATAGATGGACTGGCTGGGCCATTGACGGTGGGGGCTCTATGGCCTCCTCGTCGATTCTCGAAGCAGCTTACGCTCGGTAGCTCTTCGATTTGTGGCCATTGCCGATTTATCTCATGGGTTTTGAGTACTTTGCTCCATCTTATTCGGAGCGTGTCTTCCGCTGTTTGAGCTTCCGCTTTTCCTTCTTGAGCTTCTTGTCAGAAGCGATGAGCTCGCGCTTAAAAAGCTCTTGTTCGACGGGGTCCTCGGGCGTGACGAGTTCGTCGTCATTGAGGCTTGTTTCGCCTTGGAGGGAGGTATATAGTTATGATCCTCAACCTTTTCGCTCGCCGCCTTTTCGTGAGGGCTTGCTTCGCATCCTCCTGTTTGAGTCTTGCCGGAGGGGTTGTCTTCGCACTTTCGGGGTATTGTTGTTTCTGTGCCGAATCTATATTCTTGCCGTGGCGGGATTTAGAGCGCGCCACCGACGCCGGGCGCTTGGTTGCTTCTTTGAAGAGTCGCCCGTCGCCGCTTCTTCGCCATCCCTTCTTTTGGGGTGTCCACCATGTATACGCTATATGACGAGGTGGCCTTCTAGTGCCCTGTGAGGCTTTGGTTCTCGTTCGCCTCCGGCATCGCCGCCCATAGCGCCGATGTCTTGAGTCGTAGTCTAGCATGTCGGTTAAGTCCTCGGCAGTGGCTACAAAGTGGGTGGTGGGTGGGCTCAATTTCTTCATCGTCCGAACTCCAACCATCCCGCCATGATCCGCCAGACTCTTCGATAGCGAGAGATGCTTTAGTGAATTCAGGATATCGCCAAAAGGCGAGTCTTGCCGAAGATGTCCGCGCGGTGAATTTATAACCGCGCCCAATCCAAATTAATTGGTAGGGCGCGGGAGGCTCGGAGTCCGCGAGGAGTCCGGCGCCTCGGGATCACGAAGTTTCGCAGGGACAAGATTGGTATTCGCCCATCGCCGTGGATGTTGAAGCCCCTGTGGCGGCGTCTATCCACCGCCCTCGATATGGGCAATCGGCTCCGGGCCAGTGGCAAGCGATCCGAAAAGCGCCACCAAAGCACTATCCGCGGAGAGCTAGATCATGCCCATCATCACAGGCGGCGCTGCTTGGCGTGGCTCGAGTCCGTCAAGATCAAGTCTCCGCGGTCATCGGCCATGAAGTTTAAGCTCAATCGACTCGACGGCCAGGGTGTAGCTTCGATCTGCTCCAGATGGCCAAGAGAATTGCCCGCATGCAAAGCCGCCGAATCTGAAGATCTGTCCGGGAGAAAAGTCTCACCCGACAGCGCTGATGGTTGAAGATGCCATCGAGCCTATCGGTGACGACACAGAGGAACTCTCAATGAAAGCACCAATGTCGGTGTCAAAACCGGCGGATCTCGGGTAGGGGGTCCTGAACTGTGTGTCTAGGCGGATGGTAATAGGAGACGAGGGACACAATGTTTTTAACCAGGTTCAGGCCCTCTCGATGGAGGTAAAACCCTACGTCCTGCTTGATTAATATTGATGATATGGGTAGTACAAGAGTAGATCTACCACGAGATCAAGGAGGCTAAACCCTAGAAGCTAGCCTATGGTATGATTGTTGAGATGTATGTTCGTCCTACGGACTAAGGCCCTCCGGTTTATATAGACACCGGAGAGGCTAGGGTTACACAGAGTCGGTTACAATGGTAGGAGATCTACATATCCGTATTGCCAAGCTTGCCTTCCATGCCAAGGAAAGTACCTTTCGGACACGAGCCGGAGTCTTCAATCTTCTATCTTCGTAGTATGGGAGTCCGGCGGATATTGATAGTCCGGCTGTCCGGACACCCCCTAGTCCAGGACTCCCTCAGTCATCAAGACCTTTTTCTGGCGCCGTTGCCGGAGAGTCATAGCGTGGGGTGAATATTCTCGTGTGTTCTTGTTTGCCTTATCACTAAGTAATTTTTATTTGTTGTTCTTAGTTTTTCTCTATCTTTAGTTATCGATATGGAACACGAAATACCAAAAAAATTAGGTGTACTTGCTGCTCATGGAGATGGGGAACCTCCTGAAACCCTCGATGCTGGTTATGTGAAAGATATTATGTACTACTTTGATAATCCTGAGAAAACCCCATTCAATTATGTTATGGGAGACACGCTGGATCAATGTGAATACTTTAGGGATTATCGCTTGACACAAAAAGGGAAACTATTATGGGATCAAATTCATATGTTACATTGGTATGCTCGTCAACTATGCTTGATACATGATTATACTTGTTGCTCTAGGATGATGGCTCCACACCTTCCCTTTTCATGCAAATTCAATGATAATAAGACCTTGGCTTCTTATGCTAATGGTATCTATGACTACTATGATGTGGAACAAATAGAAGAATTTGTTGCTTTTATGGGTGCTTATGAGATTGAATCTATGTTTAAAGCGTTTGACGATTTTGATGATTTAGTTTACAGACCTGAAAATTTTGCTATACTTAGATATTGCTATGACAATTATGAATACATTACAATATTAACGCTTTTATTGAGAAAGTCTCCGCTGTCCAAGAAGAGATTAATATTTTGCAGGAAGCTTGGAAGAAGAAATTTATGAAACTGTGAGTTCATTGGATGAAAAAGATGATGAGGAAAGCGAAGAACAAAAGGAGGAAGAGCGGATTGATCGCCCGTGCCCACCTTCTAATGAGAGTAACTCTTCAACTCATACATTGTTTAATTCCCCTTCGTGCTTACCAAAGGATGATTGCTATGATCCCGTTGATTCTCTTGAAATATCCCTTTTTGATGATGCTTGCTATGCTTGTGGCCAAGATGCCAATATGAATTATGCTTATGGAGATGAACTTGCTATAGTTCCTTAAGTTAAACATGAAATTGTTGCTATTTCACCCACGCATGATAGTCCTATTATCTTTTTGAATTCTCCCGACTACACTATATCGGAGAAGTTTGTGCTTATTAAGGATTATATTGATGGGTTGCCTTTTACCATTGCACATGATGATTTTGATAGATATAATATGCATGTGCTTGCTGCTCCTAGGAACTACATCTCCGCCTCTTTATGTTTCCAATATGATAGAATTGCAAGAAACTGTTTATACTATGCATTGGCCTTTACTTGGTGTGCATGAATTGTTCTTTTATGACATGCCGATGCATAGGAAGAGAGTTAGACTTCGTTGTTGCATGATATATGTTACTTTGTGTTCACTACTAAATTACAAATCATTGTTAATTAAAAATTGGCTTTGATATACCTTGGGATCCGGGTGGATCCATTACTTGAGCACTATATGCCTAGCTTAATGGCTTTAAAGAAAGCGCTGCCAGGGAGACAACCCGGAAGTTTTAGAGAGTCATTTATTTCTGTTGAGTGCTTTTATATAGTTTAAAAACAAAAATAAAATAAAGAGGGGAACCCAAAACGTTTCAAAAAGGAAAGTGAAAGTGAGAAAGACAAGCATTGTTGAAGTGGGAGCTAGCCTTGAACTTTGTTCATGCTCACAGAAACTTTGTGAATCTTGATTACAGAAACTTTTCATCAAAAATAATTATCCCCTTGTATAATTCCATTGTATTATAAAAATAATGTGCCAAGGTTTGCCTTTAGGATGTTTACAATGCTTGTTGGCTTGTATGGTGCAGGACAGAAACTTTGGCTGTAGTGCACAATTTTACATTTTTAACTGGAAAGTCAAATGGTTCTGATTACTTTTGCAATTTCTTGCTGTACAACTTTTTTATTTTGCCTAATTTTGGTAGAATTTTTGGGGTACCAGAAGTATGGTGGATGTTCAGATTGCTATAGACTGTTTTGTTTTTGACAGATTCTGTTTTTGATGCATAGTTTACTTGTTCTGATGAATCTATCAATTTATTTTAGTGGATTAAGCCATGGAAAAGCTATATTACAGTAGACACAATGCAAAAACAAAATATGAATTGGTTTGATACAGTACTTAGAGTAGTAATTTGCTTTATTATACTAAAGGATCTTACCGAGTTTTCTGTTGAAGTTTTGTGTGGATGAAGTGTCTAATCGAGGAGGTCTCGATATGAGGAAAAGGAAGAGAGGCAAGAGCTCAAGCTTGGGGATGCCCGAGGCACCCCAAGTAAATATTCAAGGAGACTCAAGCGTATAAGCTTGGGGATGCCCCAGAAGGCATCTCCTCTTTCTTCAACAAGTATCGGTATGTTTTCGGATTCGTTTCGTTTATGCGATATGTGCAATCTTGGAGCGTATTTTGCACTTAGTTTTCACTTTTCTTTTATGCACCATGCTAGTATGAGATAGTCCTTGGTTGATTTATAGAATGCTCATTGCACTTCACTAAAATCCTTTGAGTATGGATTTATAGAATGCTTCATGTGCTTCACTTATATCATTTGAAGTTTGGATTGCCTGTTTCTCTTCACATAGAAAACCGCCATTTGTAGAATGCTCTTTTGCTTCACTTATATTTGTTAGAGTGTGGGCATATCTTTTGTAGAAAGAATTAAACTCTCTTGCTTCACTTATATCTATTTAGAGAGATGACATGAATTGGTCATTCACATGGTTAGTCATAAAATCCTACATAAAACGTGTAGATCACTGAATATGATATCTTTGATTCCTTGCAATAGTTTTGCGATATAAAGATGGTGATATTAGAGTCGTGCTAGTTGAGTAATTGTGAAATTGGGAAATACTTGTGTTGAGGTTTGCAAGTCCCGTAGCATGCACGTATGGTGAACCGTTATGTAACGAAGTTGGAGCATGAGGTGTTCTTTGATTGCTTTCCTTATGAGTGGAGGTTGGGATCGCGCGATGGTTAACTCCTACCAACCCTTCCCCTAGGAGCATGCGTAGTAGTACTTTGCTTCGAGGGCAAGTAGACTTTTGCAATAAGTATATGAGTTCTTTATGACTAATGTGAGTCCATGGATATACGCACACTCACCCTTCCACTTTGCTAGCCTCTATTGTGCCGCGCAACTTTCTCCGGTATCATGAACCCATTATTTACCTTCCTCAAAACAGCCACCATACCTACCTATCATGGCATTTCCATAGCCATTCCGAGATATATTTCCATGAAACTTCCATCATCATCATATACATGACTTGAGCATTCATTATCATATTGCTTTGCATGATCGTAAGATATCTAGCATGATGTTTTCATGGCTTGTCCATTTTTTGATGTCATTGCTATGCTAGATCATTGCACATCCCGGTACACTACCGGAGGCACTCATATAGAGTCATATCTTTGTTCTAGATATCGAGTTGTAATATTGAGTTGTAAGTAAATAAAAGTGTGATGATCATCATTATTAGAGCATTGCCCCAGTGAGGAAAGGATGATGGAGACTATGATTCCCCCACAAGTCGGGATGAGACTCCGGACTTTATGAAAAATAAAAGAGGCCAAAGAAGCCCAAATAAAAAAAGAGGCCAAAGAAATCCACCAAAAAAATAAAAAATAAAAATAAAAAGAGAGAGAAAATGAGAGAAAAAGAGAGAAGGGGCAATGTTACTATCCTTTTACCACACTTGTGCTTCAGAGTAGCACCATGTTCTTCATAGAGAGAGTCTCCTATGCTTTCACTTTCATATACTAGTGGGAATTTTTTATTATAGAACTTGGCTTGTATATTCCGATGATGGGCTTCCTCAAACGCCCGAGGTCTTCATGAGCAAGCAAGTTGGATGCACACCCACTTAGTTTCCAGTTTGAGCTTTCATATGTTTATAGCTCTAGTGCATCCGTTGCATGGCAATCCCTACTCACTCACATTGATATCTATTGATGGGCATCTCCATAGCCCGTTGATACGCCAAGTTGATGTGAGACTATCTTCTCCCTTTTTGTCCTCACAACCACCACCATATACCACCATAGTGCTATGTCCATGGCTTGCGCCATGTATTGCGTGAAGAGTTGAAAAAAGGTAAGCGTTAAAAGTATGAACCAATTGCTTGGCTGAAACCGGGGTTGTGCATGATGGGAGTATTTTGTGTAATGAAGATGAAGCATAGCCAGACTATATGATTTTGTAGGGATGAGCTTTCTTTGGCTATGTTATTTTGATAAGACATAATTGCTTGGTTGGTATGCTTGAAGTATTATTGTTTTTATGTCAAATGAGAGACTATTGCTTTGAATCACTTGTGTCTTAATATTCATGCCATGATTAGACATATGTTCAAGATTATGCTAGGTAGCATTCCACATCAAAAATTATCTTTTTATCATTTACCTACTCGAGGACGAGCAAGAATTAAGCTTGGGGTTGCTGATGCGTCTCCGTCATATCTATAATTTTTGATTGTTCCATGCCAATATTCTTCAACTTTCATATACTTTTGGCAACTTTTTATACTATTTTGGGACTAACATATTGATCCAGTGCCCAGTGCCAGTTCCTGTTTGTTGCATGTTTTATGTTTCATAGAAACCCAATATCAAACGGAATCCAAACGGGATAAAAATGGATGGAGAATTATTTTGGGATATTTGGGATTTTTCGGAGGAAGAATCAACGCGAAACAGTGCCCGAGGTGGCCACGAGACAGGGGGCGCACCCTCCCCCTGGGCATGCCTAGCACTCTCGCGGGCCACCCATAAGGCAGTTGACGCTCTTCTTTTGCCTCAAGAAATCTAATTTTATGAGAAAAATCTGGGCGAAAGATTCACCCCAATCGGAGTTACGGATCTCCGGATATAAAAGAAACGGTGAAGGGGCAGAATCAGGGAACGCAGAAACAGAGAGAGACAGAGAGATAGATCCAATCTCGGAGGGACTCTCGCCCCTCCCACGCCGTGGGAGCCAAGGACCAGAGGGGAAACCCTTCTCCCATCTAGGGAGAAGGTCAAGGAATAAGAAGAAGAAGGGGGGCTCTCCCCCTTGCTTCCGGTGGCGCCGGAACGCCGCCGGGGGCCATCATCATCACCGCGATCTTCACCAACACCTCCGCCATCTTCACCAACATATCCATCACCTTCCCCCTCTATCTACAGTGGTCCACTCTCCCTCAACCCGCTGTACCCTCTACTTGAACATGGTGCTTTATGCTTCATATTATTATCCATTGATGTGTTGCCATCCTATGATGTCTGAGTAGATTTTCGTTGTCCTATTGGTGGTTGATGAATTGCTATGATTGATTTAATTTGATTGTGGTTAGGTTGCTGTCCTTTGGTGCCCGTCATATGAGCGCACGCGTGGATCACACCATAGGGTTAGTTGTATGTTGATAGGACTATGTATTGGAGGGCAAGAGTGACAGAAGCTTCAACCTAGCATAGAAATTGATGCATACGGGATTAAAGGGGGACCAATATATCTTAATGCCATGGTTGGGTTTTACCTTAATGAACGTTAGTAGTTGCGGATGCTTGCTAATAGTTCCAATCATAAGTGCATAGAATTCCAAGTCAGGTATGACATGCTAACAGTGGCCTCCCACATAAAACTTGCTATCGGTCTAGTAAAGTAGTCAATTGCTTAGGGACAATTCCACAACTCCTACCACCACTTTTCCACACTCGCTATATTTACTTTATTGCATCTTTATCTAAACAACCCCTAATTTTTATTTATGTGTTCTTTATTATCTTGCAAACCTATCCTATCACACCTACAAAGTACCTCTAGTTTCATACTTGTTCTAGGTAAAGCGAACGTCAAGCGTGCATGTGAGAGTCGATCGATGCATGTGACTTGAGAGAGTATTTGTTCTACCTTTAGCTCCTCGTTGGGTTCGACACTCTTACTTATCGAAAGAGGCTACAACTATCCTATATACTTGCGGGCCATCAGTGGCTGCTAGCTACTTCGCACTTTGCTAGGGTGAACCTCGGTTGGGGGGGGGGGAGGGCATGCATTCATAGCTTAGTGATACGTCTCCAACGTATCTATAATTTTTTATTGTTCCATGCTATTATATTACCCCTTTTGGATGTTTATGGGCTTATTTTACACATTTATATCATTTTTGGGACTAACCTACTAATCGAAGGCCCAGCCCATATTGCTGTTTTTTTGTCTATTTCAGTATTTCGAAGAAAAGGAATATCAAACAGAGTCCAAACGGAATGAAACCTTCGGGAGCGTGATTTTTGGAACAAATCTGATCCGGAGAGCTCGGAGTGCAAGTCAAGAAGCCTCCAAGGGCCCCACGAGATAGGAGGGCACGCCCCTTGTCTCGTGGGCCCCTCGGGCGGCCGCCGACGTACTTCCTCCTCCTATATATACCTACGTACCCCGAAAACATCCAGGAGCACCACGAAACACAATTTCCACCGTCGTAACCTTCTGTATCTGCGAGATCTCATCTTGGATCCTTTGCCGGCACTCTGCTGGAGGGGGAAGCAACCACGGAGGGCCTCTACATCAACATCCTTGCCCCTCCGATGAGTTGTGAGTAGTTTACCACAGACCTATGGGTCCATAGTCATTAGCTAGATGGCTTCTCTTCTCTCTTTTTGGATCTCAATACAATGTTCTCCCCCTCTCTTGCGGAGATCTATTCGATGTAAACTCTTTTTGCGGTGTGTTTGTCGAGATCCGATGAATTGTGGGTTTATGATCAAGTTTATCTATGAATAATATTTGAATCTTCTCTGAATTCTTTTATGTATGATTGAATTATGTTTGCAAGTCTCTTGAATTATCAGTTTGGTTTGGCCTACTAGATTGATCTTTCTTGCCATGGGAGAAGTGCTTAGCTTTGGGTTCAATCTTATGTGTTCTTACCAAAGGATGTAAAGGGTTGCAAGACACGATTGTATTGTTGCCATCGAGGATAACAAGATGGGGTTTATATCATATTGCATGTGTTTATCCCTCTACATCATGTCATCTTGCTTAATGCGTTACTATGTTCTTATGAACTTAATACTCTAGATGCAAAGCGTGAGTCGGTCAATGTGTGGAGTAATAGTAGTAGATGCAGCAGAGTCGGTCTCGCTTGTTATGGACGTGATGCCTATGTACATGATCATGCCTAGATAATCTCGTAACTATGCGCTTTTCTATCAATTGCTCGACAGTAATTTGTTCACCCACCGTAATAGTTATGCTATCTTAAGAGAAGCCTCTAGTGAAACCTATGGCCCCCGGGTCTATCTCTTATCATATTTGCTTTCAGTCTACTTTATTTGCATCTTTACTTTTTGCATCTATCTTATAAAATACCAAAAATATATCTATCTTATCATACTATCTTTATTAGATCTCACTTTCGCAAGTGGCCGTGAAGGGATTGACAACCCATTTATTGCGCTGGTTATGAAGTTCTCGCTTGTTTGTGTAGGTGTGTGGGACTTTGAGGAGCCTCCCATCGATTGATACCTTGGTTCTCAAAACTAAGGGAAATACTTACGCTACACTTTGCTGCATCACCCTCTCCTCTTCGAGGAAAACCAACGCAAGCTCAAGAGATAGGAAGAAGGATTTCTGGCGCCATTGACGGGGAGGTATTTTCTCAAGTCAAGACATACCAAGTACCCATCACAAACCCATCTCCCTCGCATTTACATTATTTGCCATTTGCCTCTCGTTTTCCTCTCCCCCACTTCACCCTTGCCGTTTTATTCGCTCTCTCTTTCCCAATCTCCTCCTCTCTCTTTCTCTTGCCGTTTTTTGTTTGCTTGTGTGTTGGATTACTTGTTGCCATGGCACAAGATAATACCAAGTTGTGTGACTTCTCGAATACCAATAATAATGATTTCCTTAGTACTCCCATTGCTCCTTGAGGGAGTCCTGGACTAGGGGGTGTCCAGACAGCCGGACTATCATCGTCCACCAGACTCCAAGACTACGAAGATACAAGATTGAAGACTCCGTCCCGTGTCCGGATGGGACTTTCCTTGGCGTGGAAGGCAAGCTTGGCGATACGGATATGTAGATCTCCTACCATTGTAACCGACTCTGTGTAACCCTAGCCTTCTCCGGTGTCTATATAAACCGGAGGGCTTTAGTCCGTAGGACATAACCTCCATTACAACATTCATACCATAGGCTAGCTTTTAGGGTTTAGCCTCCTTGATCTCGTGGTAGATCTACTCTTGTACTACCCATATCAACAATATTAATCAAGAAGGACGTAGGGTTTTACCTCCATCAAGAGGGCCCGAACACAGGTAAAACATCGTGTCCTCGTCTCTCGTTACCATCCGCCTAGATGCACAGTTCGGGACCCCCTACCCGAGATCCGCCGGTTTTGACACCGACATTGGTGCTTTCATTGAGAGTTCCTCTGTGCCTTCACCGATAGGCTCGATGGCTTCTCCAATCAACAACGCCGCCTGTGGTGAGACTTTTCTCCCGGACAGATCTTCAGATTCGGCGGCTTCAAGATCGCGGGCCAACTCACTTGGCCATCTAGAGCAGATCGAAGCTACGCCCGCCATCGTGTCGTTCGAAGCCTAAACTTCACGGCCGACATTCGGGACTTGATCTCGACGGACTCGAGCTCACCAAGCGTGCTGCCTGTTACGATGGGCATGATTTAGCTCGCTACTGGATAGTGCCTTGGTGGTCAGATAGAATCCGGCCCGCCTTCATCCGAGCCGATCGCCCAGATCGAGGACCGGTGGCTGGACACCGCCTTGAGGGCTGCACCTTCCACGGCGATGGAGCCGAACACTAACCTTGTCCCTTACAAAGCTCGTGACTCTGAGGCGCCGGACTCCTTGCCGGACTCCGAACCTCCTGCGCCCCTGCCAATCGAATCTGATTGGGCGCCGATCATGGAGTTCACGGCCGCGGACATCTTCCAACACTCGCCATTTAGCGACATCCTAAATTCGCTAAAACATCTCTCGCTATCCGGAGAGTCCTGGCCGAATTATGGCCAGGATGGTTGGGATACGGACGACGAAGAAATTCAGAGCCCACCCACCACCCACTTTGTAGCCACTGTTGACGATCTAACAGACATGCTAGACTACGACTCCGAAGACATCGACGGTATGGATGACGATGCCGGAGAGGAACAGGAGCCAGCGCCTACAGGGCACTGGAAGACCACCTCGTCATATGACATATACATGGTGGACACCCCAAAAGATGGGGACATCGAAGAAGCAGCAGAGGCAGATTCCCTAAAGAAACAGCCCAAGCACCGGCGTCAGTGGCGCCGCTCTAAATCCCGCCACAACAAGAATGGAGATTCCGGCACAGGAGATAATAACACTCCAGATAGTGTCAAGACAATCCTCCAAAGAAGATTCAGACAGGAGGATGCGTATAAACCCTCGCGTGAGAGCGGCGACGAAGAGGTCGAGGATGATAATTACATGCCTCCCTCCGGAGACGGCAAGCCTCGGCGACGATGAATTCGTCGTGCTCGAGGATCCCGGCTTAACAAGAGCGTTTAAACGCAGGCTTTTCGCCACGCAAATAGCCTAAAGAAAAGCAAAGCAGAGCTTCAGTTGATCAGACTGCTGGCCAACAGATGGACTGAGGTCCTCGCGGCCGAAGAGTATGAACTCGAACATCCCTCCAAAAGTTACCCAAAACGCAAGTTGCTCCCCCGATTAGAGGAAGAAGCATACATACCTTCATCACCAGCGCACAATACGGCCGACCGACCACCCCGTGGTCGCGACAGAGAGGCATCCAGGCCCTCCACCAAGACCGTACCCCGGCATCGCTCCAAAAGTACGAAGCAAAGAGGGAACGCGCCGGACTTGCGTAGACATATTGAGGACAAAGCAAGGCAAACTAGATCCATCTACGGATCACGGGCGCCCACGACCCACGCATACGAATACCGCCGCACGGATACAACAACTCGCCGGCCGAACACAACAGATAACGCCACTCGAGCTACGCCGTGACATTGCTCAATATAGAGGCGCCAGACACCCGCTTATGCTTCACTAACGGTAATGGATCATCAAATCCTCAAGGGTTTAAACTCAGAACATTGAATCCTACGATGGCACAACAGACCCCGCGGTTTGGATTGAAGATTATCTCCTTCACATCCATATGGCCCATGTGATGATCTCCACGCCATCAAATACCTCCCACTCAAGCTTAAAGGACCAGCTCGGCATTGGCTCAATAGCTTGCCCGCAGAGTCAATTGGTGTTGGGAAGACCGAAGCAGATTCCTCGACAACTTCCAGTGGCACATATGTGCGCCACCGACGCCGATGACCTAAGCCACATAATTTAGCAGCCAGACGAATCGCCAGCAGTTCTCGACACGGTTCTTGACAAAGAAAACCGAATTGTCGATCGTCCGGATGCAGAGGCCCTCGCAGCCTTCAAACATAACATCCGCGACGAGTGGCTAGCCGGCACTGGATAGGAAAAGCCAAATCCATGGCATCCTCACATCATTAATGACCCGCTTTTGCGCGGGAGAGGATAGCTGGCTAGCCCGCAGCAACAACCTCAGTAAAAATTCTGGCAGTCCGGATACTAAGGACCACAACGGCAGGTCGCGTCGAAGCAAAACTAAGCGCCGCATTAACGGCAATGACAAGGAGGATACGGCAGTCAATGATGGATTCTGAGGCTCTAAACCCGGCTAACGGAAGATGCCATTCAAAAGAACAACTCCGGGTCCGTCCAATTTGGACCGGATACTCGACCGCTTATGCCGGATACATGGCACCTTAAAAGCTGGGCTTAATCACACCAACAGAGACTGTTGGGTATTCAAACAGCAGCAAGTTAATTGTCAAAACAATGACAAGGGGCTGCACAATGACGACGAGGAAGAGACCCCCGCTGAACAAGAGAGGATGAAGGGTTTCACAAGTGCGGACGGTCAACATGATATACGCAAGCCATATACCCAAGAGGGAGCGGAAGCGCACTAAGGGACGATCTGCTACTGGAGCGGGCCGCCCCAAAGTTCAATCCATGGTCCTCTTGTCCGATCACTTTCGATCAAGAGACCATCCGACCAAAGCATCCGCCATGGCGGATTTGCCGCATTGGTCTTAGACCCAATCGCCGTGGATTTCACCTCACTAGAGTCCCGATGGACGGCGGCAGAGCTGAACCCGCTTACCAGATACAAAGGCGCAAGATGGGCATAGACCCCTCAAGGATTAAACCTACAAAGACGACCTTTAAAGGCGTCATACCAGATGTTGAGGCCAATTGTACAGGCTCAGTCACACTGGAAGTGGTCTTCGGATCCTCGGATAATTTCTGGAGCGAGGAGTTAATCTTCGACATAGTCCCATTCCGCAGCGGCTATCACGCTCTGCTCGGACGAACCGCGTTTGCAAAGTTCAACGCGGTGCCACATTATGCATACCTAAAGCTCAAGATGCCAGGCCCCCGTGGAGGCATCACGGTCAATGGAAACACGAACGCTCCCTCCGAACGGAGGAACATACAGCGGCTCTCGCGGCAAAAGTACAGAGCAGCCTTTTAAGGCAATTTTCGAGTCCGTCCGTTAAACGGCCGGATACAGCCAAACGCGCCCGAAGCAACACCAACCAAGACCACCTGGCACGATCCGAGCACGCGTAGCAATGCGGCCCTGACCCCAGCCCTCGCACGATCGCAAGAATAACTCTCCGCGTACATCATTATGCTCTGGAGATACCATGGGCGTAGGGGAAGGGGCACGACCACAATAGACCCAGAGTGTGTCTCGACCACACCAGGGGCTCGCAAGTGTATCACTCCTTATTATTATTATTTTTCTTCTTTGTATACACAGGACTCCGTTAACCAGAGGCCCTGTCCGGTGGTGAACCTGCCGAACTCACGATGCAAAGGCCAGGGAAGAAAGAAGGCTGCAACGAACACTCAGGTGGTCTCCATTATGAGCATTAAATTTGATTATATACACCAAGTCCGCAGCTCACCCCTGGAGGGGGACATGTTTAATTAGTCCAAACCCTTGCTTGCCGCACTATTTTGTATCAGTCCGCACTCATAGCAGACTCCCTTGGATAAATAATGCAGTACTTTTCGCCTGCAATTACATTACTTTATATATATATGTTCATTAAATGACATCTTGCACCCGTATATCTTGATACGGCCCAATACACTAGGGGCTTACGTTCCCCGCATTATGGTGTGATAAGTCCGAACACTTTCACAAGTGCGGCACCCCAAACTTATAGCATTATATGAATCGGCTCCGAATCATGTCTTGGGTCAATAGTTGGGTTTGCCTGCTCCCATGTTTTGGTGCCTTACATTCCGCTCATCGGCTAAGGTGGCACGGGAGAACCATCGCGATTGCGCCTTGCTGAGCTGGGCGAGCGCCTGGAGAAAGCTAAAACCGACGGCATGATAAGGCGAGAGACCGGTCGCTGTTCGAGAGGTCTTTTCGGTCCCTAAAGACTTATGCCGCTTCGAGCTAAGCACGGATAATGTCCGATTTGCGAAGCGTGATAGCGCCTCAATTCGGTCCTCCGAATACTAGGGGCTTCACCGAAATTTAAAATTATAGAATTCTATGGCTAAGTGAGAGTGTTCAAGCATTATAAGTCCGGTTGCCTTGTTCGTTGTGTTGAGTGCCTCCCTCGATGGACCCAACAATGGGAACAAGAGTGCTCAAGTTTATCCCTAACACCCCAAAGACTTTGCGGCTTGGGGTGAAGCCAACGACTTGCCATCTCTCAGATTTTATAAACGGCCACACAGAAGGTAATATTTTAAATTAAACAAGTGTTGTCAGCGCACACGAACGAAGTTTTCAGCGCAAAGGATAATACATAGCGAGTTTACTCAAAAATTACATCTCTGGGGCATTCATCTGCAATATCGCGGGCTCCCTTCAGGACAGTCTTATAGTACATTTCGGCATATGATACTCCTTGCCCGTGGCGGCGGGTCAAGAAGAAGCTCCGCATCCAGCCTGCCCCAAAGGCACCTTTAGGCGGGCAAGGCCCGACGGGCACCTTCAATATAGGCGGAGCGCTTGATGACCTCCACCTGTGGGCATGCATCCACCACCGCCAGACGAGGCCGGTAGCTCCTAGGCGAGTGGCCTGCCTGTGCCACACCGGACTATAAGACCCTTCATGGCCTCCTCACCGCCTTTCTCGAGCTCAACCAGCTGCTTCAGCTGGTCGCTAGGGGGCACCGGATGGCCGGCCTCAAAGATACCGAGACTAGAAGACCTTCTCCGCTGAGCTCCCTCCGCCACGTGAAATGCGGCGGCATCGGATACACTGCGCGGAGATCTGCAAACGCCCCTGGACAGCTCCGAATTCGGGTAAGTATCAGGTAGTTCACATTAACATGCTTGCTTTGCATGAAAAATGCCTTACCCGCTGCTATCTTCTTCACATCTTCAACCTCTGAAGGGCCTTATGTGCCTCGGCCTTGGCGGACTTGGCACTTTCGAGAGCCGAGGCGAGCTCGACTCGAAGTCTTGAGTCGCTCCAAACTCTCATGCTTTTCCATGAGAGCTTGGAGCTCTTGCCGCACTTCCGCCACCCGCGCCTCTTGTTTCTCTTGCTCGCCCTGCTCCATAGTCAAAGATTATGCTCGCCGCGGACACAGCCTCTTTCGTGGCTGCCACCTCGCCGCTGGCCCCCGCAGCACCAACGTTATCCTTGCCATTTTATTGCAACCTAAATCCTTTTCTCAGAAGGTAAATCTTCAAAGTGGTGTTACTCACCTTCTTTATCCTCGAGCGCTTCTTGGCATGGCCGAGCTCTTGCTCGACCGCCGAGATCCTGTTTCAATGCAACCGACCTCCGCATCAAGATGTGGCAGAGGTCAACAAAGAGCTCGCAAACCCATATTGACATATTTTCAGCAACCTCACAGATATCTTTTAAGATCCTCATCCGCTTTTCTTTCCAACGCCGAACCGAGCATCGTGGGCTACCGTTTATGCGGTATTATATTACATAATTCTAACTTCTTACCTTAAAGCTCGTTAGAAGGTTGCTGCAAGCTTCGTCAGCCCGCTCTTGGCGAAGCAGTATTTTCAATCACCGCACTCATGATAGTGCGGTGTTCGCCCTGATGGAAGTGCCTTTGAGCGCCCAACAAGTTGTCCGGCGCCTCCGGTTGGACGGGGGCCGCCGGTGTCACGGTCTTGCCCTTCTTACAAAGGGGCCGTCTGCCGGACTCTGGAACCACTGCTGGTTCCGGTGTAGATTCCGACGCAAAGTCCGGGAGGCTGCCTTGCGGCGCCTCCGGAGCCTCCTCCTGATGGGTCCCTTTCCAGGATCTCGCACCGATGAAGCAGGGAGATCATCATCGGCCGGACTGCGAGCAGTATGCGGCATTAGAAAGACACAATGTGACACGAAAGAAATTGCAGATTCAAGGATCCGGATACTTACGATCTCGCTGGAGGCCTGGCCCTTGAAGGCCACTCTTCTTTGCCAACGTTGGTGTTGGTGGAGCTGTCCGGGGGAATAGTTCTCCCCCTCTTGGACCCTTCGGCCTCCCCTGTTGGGGAGGCCTTCTTTCTCTCTCCTCCTCCGGGAGAGAGTCTTCCTCCTCCTCATCTTCGGGAGGAATCCGCTTTGGAGTCGCTTGACACTGAAAACGGGAACTCTTTTCGAGTACCCGTGGCCACCTTCTGGTTTCTTCTCTCCGCACCACGGCGGTGCCGGGACCAGCAGCCCGCTTAGGCGGGCGCCCACTGGTCTTCGGCATGGGAGCCGGGCAGATGAGCTGCTCGGCCTTCTTCATCCATTCCTGTTAAAGGAAAAGGGAGATTAAAACCCGCTTAGGGTCGAACTATTAATAAGTGTCCCATAAAGGGGTAGAATCACTTACCTCGTCAGCTGGACATCTGCGAGTGAAATCCATGATCTTCCGTCATGATGCGGGGCTTCGGCGCCTTGAACAGCACCTCCAGCGCCCAGACGCTGTGTGGAAGAGCCCGCCAGCGCCTGTGCTGTTCCGGATTGAACTCCCACAGATTGAATGCCCGTTTGGCATGGGAGAATCCGCGGACGAGCATGACTTGACCACGTTAACCAGCCTCGAGCTTCTTGTTCACCAAACTTCCGGATACAGCTTAGAGTCCCGTCGGCTCCTCGAATTGCCCCACCGCAAGCCCTTCTTTCTTTCAGGAGGTGACTGCGTGGGGATGCCAGATCTAAACTCGGGGGCCGCCGCCCATGTGGGTTCGCGCGGCTCAGTGATATAGAACCACCCCGATTGCCACCCCTTGACGGAGTCCACGAAGGCCCCTTCGAACCAAAGGACGTTGGGCATCTTGCCCAACATGGCGCCTCCAAGACTCCGCTATGCGTTCTTCACAACCTTCGCTTGACATTGAAGGTCTTGAGCCACAGGCGAAGTGGGGCTGATGCAGAGGAAGGCCTCACACACGATGATAAACGCCGAGATGTTGAGGATGAAGTTCGGCGCCAGATCGTGGAAATCCATGCCGTAGTAGAACATGAGCCCCCGGACAAAGGGGTGAAGTGGAAAGCCCAGTCCGCGCAGGAAGTGGGGGAGGAAAACGACCCTCTCATGGGGCCCGGGGGTGGGGATGAGCTGCCCCTCGTCGGGCAGCCGATGCGCGACATCGCCGGAAAGGTATCCGGCGCTGCGCAGCTTGGTGATGTGCTCCTCCTTAACGGTGGAGGCCAACCATTTGCCTCCCGCTCCGGACATGGTCGGAGAAGGTCGAGGCGAGATGCGCGAACTTGGGCGCTCGAGCTCGAGTGCGCGGGGACGGATAAGCAAAGGAGGAAGAAGGCGTAGGTGAGAAGGTAAATCCTTATCCCTTATATATAGGCGGACGAAGACTATGCATCCCCACTAGCCTGGTAAAACTCGCTTATCTCCCAAGCGCCACCATCAATGGCGCGGTTGGGTTACCCACGTCCGTATTGATGAGAATCCCGGAATAAGGGGAACACGATCTCTGCTTCGACAAGACGTGCCAAGAAAACCGCCTCGCTAAATGCGCTGAGGTGGCGTAGTAAAAAATGATTCAAGAAACGGCTTGGTAGTGGTGTGACGTCACGCTGCAAAATACGTCAGCAGATTGAACTTGTGTACATTTTATTCTCTCTACGGTGGAATGTGGAATTTATTTTGCAGAGCCGGACACTATCCGGGTGTTCACAATCTTCTCTGGATTATTCAAGGGAGGAACCCGCCTTGCAATGCCGAACATTATGCGCGCCAGACTCATCGCCATGAAGCTGTGTTCAGGGCTACCGAGGAGTCCTCGACTAGGGGTGTCCGGACAGCCGACTATCATCGTCCACGGACTCCAAGACTACAAAGATACAAGATTGAAGACTCCGCCCCGTGTCCGGATGGGACTTTCCTTGGCGTGGAAGGCAAGCTTGGCGATACGGATATGTAGATCTCCTACCATTGTAACCGACTCTGTAACCCTAGCCTTCTCCGTGTCTATATAAACCAGAGGGCTTTAGTCCCAGAGGACATAACCTCCATTACAACATTCATACCATAGGCTAGCTTTTAGGGTTTAGCCTCCTTGATCTCGTGGTAGATCTACTCTTTTACTACCCATATCATCAATATTAATCAAGCAGGACGTAGGGTTTTACCTCCATCAAGAGGGCCCGAACCTGGGTAAAACATCGTGTCCCTCGTCTCCTGTTACCATCCGCCTAGACGCACAGTTCGGGACCCCCTACCCGAGATCCGCCGGTTTTGACACCGACACTTTTCTTAATGATGTTGAGTCTTGTGAAATCAATACCACTTTGCTGAATCTTGTTATGAAAGATCAATTCGCCGGCCTTCCTAGTGAAGATGCCGCTACTCATCTAAACAATTTTGTTGATTTGTGTGATATGCAAAAGAAGAAAGATACGGATAACAATATTGTCAAATTGAAGTTATTTCCGTTTTCACTTAGAGATCGTGCTAAAGTTTGGTTTTCGTCTTTGCCTAAAAATAGTATTGATTCTTAGAACAAGTGCAAAGATGCTTTTATCTCTAAGTATTTTCCTCCCGCTAAGATCATCACTCTTAGGAACGATATTATGAATTTTAAACAAGTTGATCATGAGCATGTTGCCCAATCTTGGGAAAGAATGAAATTGATGCTTCATAATTGCCCTACTCATGGTTTGAATTTATGGATGATCATACAATTTTTTATGCCGGTTTGAACTTTGCTTCTAGAAATCTCATATATTCGGCCGCGGGAGGCACGTTTATGGAAATCACATTAGGAGATGCTACAAAATTGCTTGATAATATTATGGCTAATTATTCTCAGTGGCACATCAAAGATCTTCTAGTAAAAAGTGCATGCTATAGAAGAAATCAATGTTTTGAGTGGAAAGATGGATGAACTTATGAAGATGTTTGCTACTAAAAATACTCCTCTTGATCCCAATGATATGCCTTTCTCTTCCTTGATTGAGAATAATAATGAATCTATGGATGTGAATTTGTTGGTAGGAATAGTTTTGGAAACAATGCTTATAGAGGAAATTTTAATGCTAGACCGTTCCCTAGTAATCCCTCTAATAATTATGGAAATTCCTACAATAATTCTTATGGTAATATTAATAAGATGCCATCTGATTTTGAGAATAGTGTGAAAAAATTTATGATTTCTCAAAAGAATTTTAATGCTTTGCTTGAAGAAAAATTGCTCAAAGTTGATGATTTGGCTAGGAACGTTGATAGACTTTCACTTGATGTTAATTCTCTTAAACTTGGATCTTCTTCTCCTAAGCATGATATCAATGAGTCTCTCAAAGTAATGAGAATTTCCATTGACGAGTGCAAGGAAAGAACCGCTAGATTGCGTGTTAAGAAAGAAAGCTTTATAAAAGCGTGTTCTTCTAGTCTTCGTGAAAATAATGATGAGGATCTTAAAGTTATTGATGTGTCTCCGATTAGATCTATGTTTTGCAACATGAATTTTGATGATTATGGGAGTGATGATGAATCAACTTTGCCTAGAAGGCGTCCCAAAAATTTGGAGTCTTTAGATCTTAATGCTAAATTTGGTAAAAGTGAGATTGGAGAATCCTCAACTTCTAATAATATTGAACTTACTATCTCGGATTTCAAGGAATTTGATTATGATAATTGCTATTTAAAAGGTTGTATTTCCTTGTTGCAATATGTTGTTAATTCTCCTCATGCTTATAGTCAAAATAAAGCTTTTACCAAACATATTGTTGATGCCTTGATGCAATCTTATGATCAAAAACTTAATTTGGAAGTTTCTATACTGTCGTGGAATTGTCACGTCAGATGTCCTCGTAAAAGGACTTAGTTGTGGAGCCATCGCAACTAGGAAGCTTGAAGGGGTTAAATAGGGACAAAGGACACGAGAGGTTTTATACTAGTTCGGCCCCTTATGGTGAAGGTAAGGCCTACGTCTAGTTGGGTTGGTATTGATGTTTCGATGACCACGGAGCGAGATACGCTATGCCCGGCTCTGGATGAGTTGTTTCTTGCCCTAAGCTGCCAGCAGGTCGTCCCCTTATATACACGGGTTGATGCCCTGTGGCTTACAGAGTCCCGGCCGGCTTATAACAGTGTCCGGCTCGGTGACTAGTTAAATCTACCTTATGATACAAGTCATGCCATTACGGCGGTTTACTACAACGGGCCTTAAGTCGCCTGCGGGCCTTAAGCCCTTTATTGAACCGCCATCTTCATGCTTGGTCTTGGCCTTCTCTCTGGTGAATCCTCTTTGCGTAACCCGGCCCCTCCTGGGCGGCTTACACAAATAGTTATATCCCCAACATTAGGCCCCAGATTGATTTGAACCTGTTCATGTCAATCTTTAAAATACCTTTAAAGAATAAATCTTCAGTCTTCTGACTGTGCCAAAGGTTTTCTTTAACCCGCCATGATGTCATCTTCTGGATCTGTGTTAACCCGACGTGACGTCATCCTTTCTTAAATTCCTTTTCCATTCCACCGTATCCTTCAACGGATCTCTGCTTTTAGTTGACTGTTCCAAAAATCGAGGCATCAGGGCCGCTGGATAATAACCCTTATCTCCTTGTTTCCCGCGCCGTCTCAGTTATCCTCTCCTTATAAATAGGCGCGACCTAGGTCCTCCATTCTTCCCTCTTTCAGTCGTCTTCTTCCTCCTGCCTCTTCTCGAGCTCCACCGCCGCCGCTATCGAGCTTCATGTCTTCACTGTCCCAGGCCGCTACATCGACCTGGTTGGACCAGAGAACGCGATGAACCTCCGCAGCCCATCCAGATCCGTAAGTTCCCTTCCCTTCCTTGCTTAGATCCGCATTCGAGCTTCCTTGAGTTTGTCGGAGTTCATCACCATTAGAGCCAAACCCTTGTTAGTTTTCCACTTAGACGCCTCCTCTGATCTGAGAATGATATAAAATCGCCGCAGTAGTTGTTTTCACACTTGTTTTGGATAGAACACAGATCCCTTTCTCTGCATAAGAGCCTTATTCGAACATATGAACACATCTGCATCATCTTTAGGTCTAGAAAATTTTCTTGTCAGAACTGCCTTCTGATCTAAAATAATAGTAGCAGTTTATGAAACCTGTTTGTATCACCCGAAAAACTGCTTTTGTCAAATACGCTTAAACTCAACCGTCTATGTAGCCGGCTTAAATAGATAACATTGATCTGTTAACCTTACTTGCTTCTCATGACCTTAAGAAGTTTGAACTGCTTTTGATACATGTGGCGGTTTAGATACTGTTGCACAGTTATCCTTATATCATTAGGCCACATTGAATAATTAGGATATTTCTCCCGGGTTAAAATTGAACCGGATCTTCTTATTTTGTAATAGGCCAACTGTTGTCATGGCACCTAAGGTGGCCAAGGCCCCTGTAACCTGCAATTGGGTCCCATCCATAGTTACTAAGACTAAACTTGCTGAGTTCGTGAAGTCTGGTCATGTCTTATCGTGCCCCTGACCCGTCTGAAGAGAGGCCTCAATCCAAAGAAGGGGAGGTGATAGTTTTCACGGATCACATGAACCGGGGATTTGCCCCTCCCGGCTCAAAATTCTTCAGGGAAGTTTTGAATTTCTTTGATCTTAGACCTCAAGACATTGGACCCAATTCTGTGTCAAATCTTTGCAATTTCCAAGTCTTCTGCGAGGTGTACCTGGGAGAGGAGCCAAGTCTGCTTTTGTTCAGAGAACTTTTTTTACTTGAACCAGTAGAATGAACATGCCAACGGGCCTAGTCTTGAGCTTGGCGGCATCTCAATCCAGCGGCGGAGAGATTGTCTTTTTCCTTATGCTGAGCTGCCGAGTCACCCAAAAGATTGGAACCAGACGTGGTTCTACTGTCAAACCACTTCACCGGCTGATGAGAGGCCTCTGCCCAGCTTCTGCACCCTGCGCCATGAATCCAACCATCAGCTGGCGGATAAGTTGACCGCTGTTGAACGCCTGCCTCTCAGTCCCACCATCAAGAAGATCAAAGCTCTTTTAGGAAACGGGTTAAACGGCATCGATTTGGTCCGAGTCTGGGTCACCTAGCGAATACTACCATTAAGCCGCCGCTCCGGCTTAATGTGTACTTACATAGGCGAGAAGGATGATCCAATGCGTCATAGTCCTGACAACTTACCAGATGATGTGGTAGATGCTACAATCCAGTCACTGCTGAAGGAGGGCACTGTAACTAGCAATGCCTTTGGCTTACTTCCCTTCTGCAAGAAGAACCCGACCCCTGCAGTGAGTTATCAATCTTAATAAATACTTTCTAACATGTTATACCTTATTTGTACTTATAACTCCTTGTATTTTTCCACAAGCCGGTGATAATTTCTGGAAGGTCAAGTATGACCACGAGGCTACCAAACAGGCCAGGGTAGCCAAGAAAAACGAAAGGAAAGCCGCCAAGACGGGAACCTCAAAGAAGAAGAAACCTAGCGCCTCCGATATGTTCAAATTGGATGACTCTTCTCCGGATGATGAAGAGGTAATCCTTTAACTTTCTTAACTCCCTTGTCGTTATTTTACTGACATCCTATCCTTTCAGGAGGATACAGGGAATAGTCAAGCAGTTGAAGAAGAGGTAACTATAATCTCCTCCGACTCAGAGCCTTTGCCAAAATAAAATCCGAAGGGTGACCCGGAAAGTATCAAGATCCTCAATTTCTTTTGAAGCAACAACAGCTTGATAACCGGAGGCAGACTCGGGCCAATCAAGACGCAGAACTCTCCTCCGGCTTACCCGATGTAACTAGGAAGCGTCGGACCGAAGTTATCTCCGATTTACGTTCTGTTTTACCTTTGGTGGGTTTGATTCGCCAACCTCTCAATTCGTCTGACTCCAATTATCAGGATACTTCTCCTTCTTCCGACGAGTCTATGCAATCAAACATGCCGGCTTTCAAAACGGCTCCCGGGTAATGTAACCTTTCTTACTTTAAATTTTCCCGTACTTATGCTTTAATACTCATCCTTCTACCTTTATTGACAGCCTTCAAGTGAAGCCCAACAAGAGGGCAAGGAAGAAAAAGCCGTCCCAAGACCCGATGGTCACTCAACCGGCGCTTGACTCATCTGCTCCTGACAGCTCCACCCATTAGCCACTGCCTGAACTGGCTTCTGATATTCCGGTGCCAACCTCTGACCCGCCTGCAGAAGATGTTATCCACAACTCTGATAACTCGGAAATTCCTAGCCCGGTCAAGACGACTGACCTGGAAGTTGAATTTCTGAAAAGTCAATATGTTGAACCGGCCGCCTATCGTTTTGCCCAATGCATCGCCAAGGAAGAATTTGCCTAACGTCGAAAAGCCAAACAGACATCACCGACTATACTCACTTAAGCATTGGTGATATAGTCTCGGCTATCCAACCAAGTGCATAATAGTCGTGGACTCGAAATTGACATGGTGAAACAAATACAACACAAATCTGAGGTATAACTTATGCTTTTTTCCTGAAGCTTACCTACTGTACCAGCCCCCAAGTCTATTGCTTATGAATGAATATGTTGCAGACTTAGAAATCTACTTACTGTTAGTTTGTTCGATTTAAAGAAAATATATTTAACCCGGTTGTAGCATGATAATTTTAATTTGCAATACACATTAGCCCCCAAGTGTCAAGTATCTTTACTTGTAAAGTGCTTGAGAGTTGATATGTATGACAGGGTAGGTAAAAAATTCTTTAAGCATACATTAGCCCCCAAGTGCCAAATATCTTGACTTGTAAAATGTTTGGGACTTGAATGTTACCTTGCCATGATTCTTACCATAACCTGGTATCAATACAGGCCACCATAAGTCAGTTTGAGTCGGAGCTTGCTGACCTGAAGAGCCAGCTGAAAACTCAAGAGCTTGAAACTCAGAAAGCCAACTCCAAGTTTGAATTCAGCATCTCTGAACAAGAGAAGTTGAAGCAAAATTTTGAGTCAGAGAAGAAAATCTGGGCTGATGAGAAGACTTCACTGGTGACTCGGGCCGAGACGGCAGAAACAGCTCTTGCAGAGGCAACAACTGAGTTATCTGACTTGAAACGGCAGATATCCCAAATGGTCT
Organism: Aegilops speltoides; assembly: GCA_021437245.1. Taxonomy (NCBI): domain Eukaryota; kingdom Viridiplantae; phylum Streptophyta; class Magnoliopsida; order Poales; family Poaceae; genus Aegilops; species Aegilops speltoides. Next base: position 413,693,900 of record CM038147.1, on the reverse strand, counting down.
CAGCCATCTTCGGTAAGTTACTGTGCAAAACCTCAAGCACTGTAATCCTCCAATGAATATTGTAATAGTTACCTCCAGCTCATTGTTATGCTTGTGAACATACATGCCCCAGGAGTACCAACCTCAAGCAAAACATGTTGATCAAGCTTAAGGCGGTTTACACCTTAGTGGAACAGCTGTTGTGGCCTTGTCAAATACCACTCCCCACCTCCTACAAGATGTGCTGAAGCATCTTGCAGTGCTGCCTCAACGAATTCAAGATTTAAGGCGGGCATCTTCAAGAGCTGGAGCCGTGGCTGCATTAAGCCAGGCAAAGGCATGGATGCCAGAGCTTGACTTGGCTGACCTCTCTCTTGGATATCCAAGGCTGAAGGAGGACGGCACTGCATTTGATGATCAAGACTTCACTTCCTGTGTCAAAGTCGTATGTCCCTTGGCTACCCTTATTGGTAATGATACTGATCTTACTAACTATTCACCGGGTTATGATAGCTAGAATCGGAGAATTCCAAACATTCCATATGACCAAGTCAGCCTGATCCCTCCAATGCGTAAGCATACCTTTGCCCCTGAAGTGGACCCGGCCGGTTTAATAGATGATGAGGCTGAGTTTGAAGCCTTGAGTGGCGTTGACTGGGCCTCGTCCACCTTCCAGGACAAAGCAACCGACGGAGAGGCGGAGAAGGATAACCCGGAGTCTTCAAGCCCGCCGAAGGAATGAACCGACAGGCGTTTTATAACTTTGCCAAAACAATGCTTCACTTATTCAGACTCGGGGAGTCTTGTAATAGGATAGAAAAAACCTCTTAATGTTTGTCATGCCCTCGCGCATGTTTATGGTGCTTATTACTTTCGTAAGCCGCCATCACTATACTCTTCTGGCTTACATTGACCGGTTTATTTCCTTGATGTTTAACTTGCTTTGCCTTATCCTGCACATAAACAGGCAAAATTTCCTTGGTGGGTTACCGCGCCAGGGGTTTATATAGAGTATTGATAACCTGGAACATGGCCCAAAGACATCATATACAGGCCGGTTTATGATTATTCAGTAAATATAATCACAATAGCATACCTGCGATCCCTTTGATAATCTTCCCGGCTCATATGATGCTTTACCTGGCACTTAAGAACCTGGGGTAATCAATATTAAACCGGAAGAATCAAGAACCATCTCATAATGCTTGCAAGAAGGTTTCAAGATAGTCAAAGTAATTATATTTATAACGGATAATAAGCAATGTTGAAAGGCTCCTGATTCGAATACGATCAGAAAATCGTCCCAAAGGGGTTAAACTAAGATTCGGATACGATCATATAGCCCCCAGTGGCTTTGGCGATGCCGATCAAATGGGTATCGACAGCTATGTTCTCTTTGGTTTGAATATGACCTATGTTTGAACAGGAAGCCCCCAAGTGAACATAAGAGTTGTTTAATGACGCAGATTTGAATACGATCCACGTCAGACCCAAAGGGGTTAAGCTATGATTCAAATATGATCAAGAAGCCCCCAAGTGGGTTTGGCAGTATGCCGATCAAGTGGGTATGGACAGCTATGTTCTCTTTGGTTCGAATACGACCTATGTTTGAACAGGAAGCCCCCAAGTGACCATGGCTAGATTCAAATATGATCATAAGCCAGTCCAAAGGGAAAGCCGGATTCAGATGTGATCCGCTCCCTGTTGGTTGTCTCCACTACCTGATAAAGAAGACACATAGATTTTTGAGGGTAAAAATGACGGAGGCCCTGCTTTATTTCTTTATATAATATATACATTGTCAGAAAATATATACATCTTGAAAGCCGGTAGCTTAAGTATAATAAGGCCGGAGATGAGCAATATTCCACGGCCGACGGGTCTCCTCCTCCGACTTACGTGAGTCTTTGTGCTCTCGAACATCGATGCGGTAGTATGACCCGTTGTGCAGATTCTTGCTGACCACAAAGGGTCCTTCCCAAGGCGGGGATAGCTTATGCATATCAGACTGATCCTGGATGAGCCGGAGCACCAAGTCGCCTTCCTGAAAGGTTCTGCTCCTAACTCGGCGGTTGTGATAGCGGCGCAGGTCTTGTTGATAAATCGCCGAGCGGGCTATTGCCAAGTCTCGCTACTCATCTAATAAGTCAAGTGCATTTTGATGAGCTTCTTCGTTGTCAGCCTCAACGTAAGCCGCCACGCGGGGTGAATCATGCCGGATGTCACTTGGCAGGACCGCCTCGCAACATACACCATAAAGAAAGGCGTAGCACAGTAGATCTGTTAGGCGAGTGTTGATGCTCCATAACACGTAAGGTAACTCCTCCACCCAACAACCCGAGTCCGCATTAAAGGGACTAAAAGCCGGGCTTGATACCTTTCAGATCTCTTGATTAGCTCTTTCGCTTGACCATTGGATTGAGGATGAGCAACAGCCAAACATCAAGCGGATATGTTCTCGTGATGAGAACTCTTCCATGGCACCCTTGGAGAGATTAGTGCCATTATCGTTATGATGCTATGTGGGAAACCAAAGTTTAAAGATCACCTTTTTCATGAATTGAACCGTGGCTGCATCACACTTTATCGACCGACTCGCCTCAACCCACTTTGTAAACTTATCCACCGCCACCGGAGATGTGTCTTTTATCCTTAGACCTCTTGAAAGGTCCAACCATGTCAAGCCCCGGATCGCAAACGCCAAGTGATTGGGATCATCCTTAATTCTTGAGCCGGCACATGAGCTCGTCGTGAGAACTTTTGACAACCGTCACATTTGTTGACCAGATCTTCCGCATCAGCATGAGCCGTCAGACAGTAGAAACCATGATGGAAAGCTTTTGCTACCAGAGATTTTGACCCGGCATGATGGCCACAATCCCCTTCATGGATCTCACGGAGTATTTCTTAGCCTTCCGTAGGGGACACACAACGTTGAAACGCCCAAGTGACACTTAGGTGATGTAACTCGCCGTTAACAATCGTCATAGATTTGGAGCGCCTGATGATTTGCCTTGCCAAGGTCATATAAGCCAAATAAGGCACTGTCCAATCCGGGATAAGATGAAGAGCCGCCACCAGCTGTGCCTCCGGGTCTGGCACCGCTAGCTCTCCCTCGGTAGGCACCTTGACAGAAGGGTTATGCAAAATATCAAGAAAGGTGTTAGGCGGTACCGGTTTACGTTGAGATCCCAACCGGCTTAAAGCATCAGCCGCCTCATTCTTCCTTCGATCAATGTGCTCCACTTGATAACCCTTGAAGTGACCAGCCACAACATCTACTTCACGACGATAAGCCGCCATAAGGGGATCCTTGGAATCCCACTTTCCTGACACCTGTTGAGCCACGAGATCTGAGTCGCCCAAGCATCTTACCCGGCTTAAGTTCATCTCCTTAGCCATCCGGAGACCATGGAGTAAGGCCTCAGACTCAGCTTGCATTGTTAGTACGGAAACATAAGCCGGAGTACATAACAAAATTTGTCACCTCGAGGGGAAGTTAAAACCACTCCAGCCCCCGAGCCTTCTAGCTGCCTGGACCCGTCAAAATGAATAGTCCAATATGTGTTATCCGACTTCTCCTCAGGCGCCTGTAACTCTGTCCAATCATTGATAAAATCCACCAAGGCCTGAGACTTAATATCAGTACGTGGCATGTACTTTAAATCATGAGGCCCAAGCTCGATGGCCCACTTGGTGACTCGTCCTGTGGCCTCCCTATTTTGGATGATATCTCCCAAAGGGGCAGAACTTACCACAGTTATAGAATGACTTTGAAAGTATTGCTTCAACTTTTGGTTGGCCATAAACACTCCGTAAATGAGTTTCTGCCAATGTGGATACCTTTGTTTAGACTCAATGAGCACCTCACTGATGTAATAAATCGGCCGTTGAACCGGATGCTCCTTGCCAGCTTCCTTACGCTCCACCACGATGGCAACGCTGACGGCCCGTGAATTAGCAGCCACGTATAACAGTAATGGCTCTTTATCAATGGGAGCCGCAAGAACCGGCGGCTCAGACAACCGTCTCTTCAAGTCTTCAAAGGCAGCATCAGCAGCATCACTCCAGACAAAAGTGTCTGTTTTCTTCATCATCTGATATAGCGGTAGGGCCTTCTCACCTAACCGGCTTATGAACCGGCTTAAAGCGGCAACACGACCCGCCAATCGCTGAACATCATTGATGCACGCCGGTTTAGCCAGAGATGTAATTGCCTTAATCTTCTCCGGATTAGCTTCAATGCCTCTGTTTGATACCAAAAAACCCAAAAGCTTGCCTGCAGGTACACCAAATACACACTTGGCCGGGTTAAGCATCATTTTATAAACCCGGAGATTATCAAAGGTCTCTTTTAAATCGGATATTAAGGTTTCCTTTTCTCTGGACTTCACCACAATGTCATCTACATAAGCATGAACATTACGCCCGATTTGATAGTGTAGACAGTTCTGCACACATCTCTGATAAGTCGCCTGAGCACTCTTGAGTCCAAACGGCATAGATACATAACAGAAGGCCCCAAACGGAGTGATGAAAGCCGTCTTCTCCTGGTCCTTAACTGCCATTTTGATCTGATGATAACCAGAGTAAGCATCCAAAAAGCTCAAACGTTCACAACCCGCCGTAGCATCAATGATTTGATCAATACGGGGGAGAGCAAAGGGATCAGCCGGACAAGCCTTGTTTAAGTCCGTGTAGTCCACACACATCCGCCAGGTGCCGTTCTTCTTGAGGACAAGCACCGGGTTAGCCAACCACTCCGGGTGAAAAACTTCAATGATAAACTCGGCCGCTAAGAGCCGGGCGACTTCCTCTCCAATAGCTTTCCGTCTCTCTTCGTTAAAACACCGAAGAAACTACCTGACTGGCTTATACTTCGGATCAATATTGAGAGTGTGCTCAGCGAGTTCCCTCGGTACACCGGCACGTCAGAAGGTTTCCATGCAAAGATGTACCGGTTCTCACGGATGAACTCGATGAGCGCGCTTTCCTATTTGGTATCCAAATTGCTGCTGATGCTGAGCTGCTTAGAAGGGTCACCCGGGGTAAAGTCAACAAGCATTGTCTTGGCAGCCGATTTAAACTTCAACGCTGGGTCGTGCTCTGTAGTTGGTTTCTTCAGGGAGGTTGTCGGTGTCAAAATCGGCGGATCTTGGGTAGGGGGTCCCGAACTGTGCGTCTAGGCAGATGGTAACAGGAGACGAGGGACACGATGTTTTACCCAGGTTCGGGCCCTCTCGATGGAGGTAAAACCCTACATCCTGCTTGATTAATATTGATGATATGGGTAGTACAAGAGTGGATCTACCACGAGATCAAGGAGGCTAAACCCTAAAGCTAGCCTATGGTATGATTGTTGTAATGTATGTTGTGTCCTACGGACTAAAGCCCTCCGGTTTATATAGACACCGGAGGAGGCTAGGGTTACAGAGTCGGTTACAATGGTAGGAGATCTACATATCCGTATCGCCAAGCTTGCCTTCCACGCCAAGGAAAGTCCTATCCAGGACACGGACGGAGTCTTCAATCTTGTATCTTCGTAGTCTTGGAGTCCGTGCGGACGATGATAGTCTGGCTGTCCGGACACCCCTAGTCCAGACTCCTCAAGAGTCCCTCAACCAGGCTTCAATGACGATAAGTCCGGCGCGCATAATGTTCGGCATTGCAAGGCGGGTTCCTCCTTGAATAATCCGAGAAGATCATGAACACCAGGATAGTGTCCGCTCGCAAAATAAATTCCACATTCCACCGTGAGAGAGAATAAAATGTACATCAGTCCAATCTGCCGACGATTATGCGGCGTGGCATTACACCGCTACCAGGCTTTTACTTGAATCGCTTTTTCATTATACCACCAAAGACGCTTAGCGAAGCGGTTTCTTGGCACGCCTTGTCGAGCGAGATCGTGTTTCCCTTATTCCGGATTCCCATCAATACGGACGTGGGTAACCCAACCGCGCCATTGATGGTGGCACTTGGGAGATAAGCGAGTTTTACCAGGCCGATGGGGGACGCATAGTTTTCGTCCGCCTATATATAAGGGATAAGGATTTACCTTCTCACCTACGCCTTCTTCCTCCTTTGCTTATCCATCTCCGCGTACTCAAGCCCCAACGCCTAAGCTCGCGCATCTCGCCCCGACCTTCTCCAAATATGTCCGGAGCGGGAGGCAAATGGTTGGCCTCCACCGTTAAGGAGGAGCACATCACCAAGCTGCGCAGCGGCAGATACCTTTCCGGCGATATCGCGCATCGGCTGCCTGACAAGGGGCAGCTCATCCCTACCCCTGGGCCCCATGAGAGGGTCATCTTCCTTCCCCACTTCCTCCACGGACTGGGCTTTCCACTACACCCATTCGTCCGGGGGCTCATGTTTTACTACGGTCTGGATTTCCATGATCTGGCGCCGAACTTCATCCTCAACATCTCGGCGTTTATCGTCGTGTGCGAGGCCTTCCTCTGCATCCGGCCCCACTTCGGCCTGTGGCTCAAGACCTTCAACGCTGTCAAGGTTGTGAAGGGCACATAAGCGGAATGCGGAGGCGCCATGTTGGGTAAGTTTCCCAACGTCCTTTGGCTCGAAGGGGCCTTCGTGGACTCCGTCAAGGGGTGGCAATCGGGGTGGTTCTACATCACCGAGCCGCGCAAGCCCACATGGGCGGCGGCCCCCGAGTTTCGATCTGGCATCCCCACGCAGCTCACCTCCTGGAAAGAGAAGGGCTTGCTGTGGGGCAATCCGAAGGAGCTGACGGGACTCCGAGCCTGCATCCAGAAGCTGGTGAGCAATAAGCTCAGTCTCGTCGACATGGTCCAAGTCATGCTCATCCGCCGGATTCTCCCATGCCAAGAACGGGCATTCAATCTGTGGGAGTTCAATCCGGAACAGCACCAGCGCTGGAGCGGCTCTTCGACACGACATCTGAAGGCGCTGGAGGTCTTTGTTTAAGGGCGCCGAAGCTCCCGCATCCGCGACGGAAGATCGCGGATTTTGCTCGCAGCATCCAGCTGACGAGGTAAGTGATTCGACCCCTTTACAGGACACTTGTGGTAATTAAACTGATTCTAAGAGGGTTTCAATCTCTCTTTTCCTTTGACAGGAATGGATGGAGAAGGCCAAGCAGCTCATAAGCCTAGCTCCCGTGCCAGAAGACCCAGTGGACGCCCGTTTAGCAGGGCTACTGGTTCCGGCACCGCACGTTGTGCCGGAGAAGAAGGCCAAGAAGGTGGCGCGGGGACTCAAAGAGTTCCTCAAGAATCAGCGTCTAACGACGAGGCGGACTCCTCCCCCGAAGACGAGGAGGAGGAAGAGGACTCTCTCCCGGAGGAGGGAGAGAAGAAGAGGAAGGCTTCCCCAATAGGGGAGGCCGAAGGGTCCAAGAGGGGGAGGACTATCCCCCCGGACAGTTTCGCCAACACCACCGTTGGCAAGGAGGAGTGGCCTTCAAGGGCCAGGCGCCCGGCAAGATCGTAAGTATCCGGATCCTTGATATGCAATTTCTTTCGTGTCGTGTATTGTCCTTCTAATGCCGCATTCTGTTCGTAGTCCGGCCGATGATGATCTCCCCGCTTCATCGAGCGGGTCGTTGGCCTCGTCGGATGTGGATTCACTTCCGACCGCCTCTACCCCCCGCGCCGACGAGGACGCCGAGGTGGGATCCCAGAGAGGGACCCATCAGGAGGAGGCTCCGGAGGCGCCGTCAGGCTGCCTCCCGGACTTTGTGCCGGACTCTACATCGGAACCCGCAGTGGTTCCAGAGTCCGGCGGGTGGCCCCTTCAAAAGAAGGGCAAGACGTGACACCGGGCGACCTCCGCCCAACCGAGGCGCGGATAACTTGTTGGAGGCGCTTAAAGGCGCTTCCATCGAGGAAGAACACCGCACTATCATGAGTGCGGTGATTGAAGGTTTAGCTCGCCAAGAGCGGGCTGATCGAAGCTGCAGCAGCCTTCTAACGAGCTTTGAGGTAAGAAGTTAAAATTATGTAATGTAATACCGCATAGACAGTAGTCTCGATGCTCGGGCCGGTGTTCGGAAAGAAAAGCCGGACTAAGGATCTAACAAGATATACAGGGTTGCTTAAAATATGTCAATATGGGTTTGCGAGTTGCGCTGACCTCTGCCAGACCGATCATGGAGGTCAGTGTGCTGAAGCAGGATCTCAAGCGGTCCGAGCAAGAGCTCGGCCATGCCAAGAAGCAGCTCGAGGACAAAGAAGGTGAGTAGCACCACTTTGAATAGTTACCTTACAGAAAAGGATTTTGGTTGCAATAAAATTAACAAGGATAGTATGGGTATTGCAGGGGCCACGAACGAGGTGGCAGCCCGAAGGAGGCTGTGTCATGACGTCAACGAAGATCTTGGCGTGGAACGGGCACAGCGAGAAAAGCAGGAGGCACGGGTGGCGGAAGTGCGGCAAGAGCTCTGTGCTCTCATGGAGAAGCATGAGAGTTTGGAGCGTGACTCAAGACTCGAGAGTCCGAGCTTGCCTCGCCTCGAAAGTGCCAAGTCCGCCAAGGCCAAGGCCCGTAAGGCCCTTCAGAGGTTGAAGATGTAAAGAAGATAGCGGCGGTAAGGCATTTTTCATGCAAAGCAAGCATGTTAATGTAAACTACCTGACACTTACCCGCATTCGGAGCTCTCCAGGGGCGTTTGCAGATCTGCCGCATAGTGCGTCCAATGCCGCCGCATTCTATCATGGCGAGGAGGGGAGCTCGACGGAGAAGGTCTTCGGTCTCAAGACGCCGAGGCCGCCATCCAGTGCCCCAAGCGACCAATGAAGCAGCTGGTCGAACTCCACAAGGTAGCCGAGGATGCCATGAAGGGCCTTATAGTCCGGTTGTGGCACAGACGGAGCCATGCACGGGAGCTACTTGACCCCTCGGCGGCGGCTGGTGGATGCGTGCCCTCGGTGGAGGTCATCAAGCGCTCCGCTTGTATTGAAGGTGCTCGTCGGGCCCTTGCCCGCACAAAGGTGCATTGGGGCAGGTTGATGCGGAGAAGCTTCTCATGGACCCACCGCCACCGGCAAGGAGTATCGCACGCTGAAATGTATTATAAAACTATCTCAAGGGAGCCCGCGATATTGCGGATGAGTGCCCCGAAATGTAATCTTTGAGTAAACTCGCTATGTATTATCTCAGGCGCTGAAAACTTCGTTCATATGCGCCTTGAGCAACGCTTGTTTTAATTTAAAATATTACCTTCATGCGGCCGCTTATAAAATCTAAGAGATGGCAAGTCGTTGGCTTCAGCCCCGAGCCACAGTCTTTGGGGTGTTAGGGATAAACTTGAGCACTCTTGTTCCCATTTTGGGTCCATCTAGGAGGCGCCAACACAACGTAACAAGGCGACCGGACTTATAATGCTTGAACACTCTCACTTAGCCATAGAATTCTATAATTTTAAATTTCGCGAAGCCCTGGTATTCGAAGGCGAATCTGGGCGCTATCGACGCCTTTCGTCGGACATTGTCCGAACTTCGCTTCAAGCGGCGTGAGTCTTTAGGGACCGAAAAAACCTCTCGAACAGCGACCAGTCTCGCCTTATCATGCCGGTCCGTTTTAGCTTTCTCCGGTGAGGCGCCGCCTGGCTCAACCGGGCGCAATCGCGATGGTTTTCCAGTGCCACCTTAGCCGAGCGACGGAACGTAAGGCACCAAAACGTGGGAGCAGGCAAACCCAACTATTGACCCAAGACATGATTCGAGCCGATTCATATAATGCTATAAGTTCGGGTGCCGCACTTATGAAAGTGTTAGGACTTATCACACCATAGTGTGGGGAACCTAAGCCCACAGTGTATTAGGCCGCACCAAAGTATCTGGTGCAAGATATCATGTAATGAATATATATATATAAAGGTAATGTAATTGCGATCAAAAAGGTGCTGCATTATTTATTAAAGAAGGTGCGCTATAAGTGCGGACCGATACAAATAGTCTTGATAAGCAAGGGATTTGGACTGATTAAACATGTCCCCTCCGTGGGTGAGCTACGGACTTGGTGTATATAATCGAATTTAATGCTCGTAATTGAGACCACACGAGTGTTCGCCGCAACCTTCTTTCTTCCCTGGCTGTTGCATCATGAGTTGGCGGCAGTTCACCGCGGACGGGGCCTCCGTTAGCGGAGTCCTGTGTACACAAAGAAGGAAAATTATAAAAAAGGGGCACACTTGCGAGCCCCTGGTGTGGTCGAGCCGCGACTGGGTCCATTGCGATCGTGCCTTCTCCCCGCGCCCATGGTATCTCCAAAGCGTAATGATGTACGCGGAGGTTGTTCTTGCAATCATGTGAGCGGGGTTAGCCGCATTACTACGCATGCTCGATCGCGCCGGTAGTCTTGGTTGGTATTGCTTGGTAGCGTTATCGCAGTATCGGCCGTTTAACGGCCGGACTCGAGAATTGCCTTAAAGGCTGCTCAGATTTCCGGCCGCGAGAGCATTGTATGTTCCTCCGCTCGGAGGGAGCGTTCCATATTCCGTTGACCGTGATGACTCCACGAGGGCCTGGCATCTTGAGTTTGAGGTATGCATAATGCGGCACGCGTTGAATTTTCGTAACGCAGTTCGTCCGAAAGCGAGCGTGATAGCCGCTTCTAAACGGGACGATGTCGAAGATTAACTCCTCGCTCCGAAATTGTCCGGGATCCGAAGACCACTTCGGTGTGGTGAGCACATGCAGTTAGCTTCCACACTGGTATGACACCTTTAAAGGTTGTCTTTGTAGGTTTAATCATTGAAAGTGCATGCCCATCTTGCGCCTTATATCGATAAAGCAGAGTTCAGCTACTACTGCCGTCCATCGGGACTCGTGAGGTGAAATCCATCGGCGATTGGGTCTAAAACCAATGCGGCGAATCCGCCATGGCGTATGCTAGTCGGGTGGTCTCTTCGATCGAAAGTGATCGGACAAGAGGACCATGGATTGAACTTGGGCGGCGGCTCCATCGCATAGACGCCCTTAGTGCGCGCTTCCTCTCCTCTAGGGTATATGGGTTGCGTAAATCATATTCACCGTCGCACTTGTGGGGAAACCTACATCCTCTATTGTTCGGCGGTCGGGTCTCCTCCTCGTCGTTCTTTGTTTAGCCCCTTGTCATTGTTTTCGCAATTAACTTACTGCTGCTTGAACACCCAGCAATCTCTATTAGTGTGATTAGGCGGCTTTTCGAGGTGCCATGTATCCGCATAAGCGGTCGAGTATTCGGTCCAAATTGGACGGACCGGAGTGGTTCTTTTGAATGGCTTCTTCCGTTGACCGGTTTAGAGCCTCGAATCCGCATTGACTGCCGTATCCTCCTTATAAATGCGCCGTGCATGCGGCGTTTGTTTTTATTTCGATGTGACCTGCCGTTGTTGTCCTTGGTATCTGGACTGCCAGAATTTTTATGGAGATTGTTGCTGCGAGCTAGCCAGCTATCCTCTCCCGCGCAAAAGCGGGTCATTAATGACGTGAGGGCTGCCATGGATTTTGGATTTTCCTGTCCCAGGTGCCGGGCTAGCCACTCGTCGCGGATGTTATGTTTGAAGGCTGCAAGGGCCTCTGCATCCGGACAGTCGACGATTTGGTTTTTCTTTGTCAAGAACCGTGTCCAGAATTGTCTGGCCGATTCGTCTGGCTGTTGAATGATGTGGCTTAGGTCATCGGCGTCTGGTGGTCGCACATACGTGCCCTGGAAGTTGTCGAGGAATGCGGCTTCCAGGTCTTCCCAACACCCAATTGACTCTGCGGGCAAGCTGTTAAGCCAATGCCGAGCTGGTCCTTTAAGCTTGAGTGGGAGATACTTGATGGCATGGAGATCGTCGCCGCGGTCCATATGGATGTGGAGAAGATAATCTTGATCCAAACCACGGGTCTGTTGTGCCATCGTAGGATTCAATGTTCTGGGTTTAAACCCTTGAGGATTTGATGATCCATTACTTCGTCGATTGAAGCATAAGCGGGTGTCGGCGCTCAGTATTGAGCAATATCGCGACGCAGGCTCGAGAGCGTTGTCTGCTGTGTTCGGCCCGACCGGGGTTATTGTATCCGGCGCGACGGTATTCATCATGGGTCGTGGGGCGCCCACGTGATCCGTAGATGGATCTGGATTGCCTTGCTTTGTCCTCCAATATATCTCGCAAGTCCGCGTTCCCTCTTGGCTTCATACTTTTGGAGCGATGCCGGGTACGGTCTTGGTTGGGGGCTGGATGCTCTCTGTCGCGACCACGGGTGGTCGGTCACCGTATCGTCTTGTTGGTGATGGAGGTATGTATGCTTCCTCCTCTAATCGGGGAGCAGCTTGCGTCTTGGATAGCTTTGGAGGGGCGTTCGAGTTTATACTCTTGACGCGAGGACCTCGGTCCATCGATCGGCGGCAGAGTCTGATCAGCTTGAAGCTGCTGCTGCTTTTCTTTAGGCTGTTTGCCGTGGCGATAAGCCTGCGTTTAAACGCTCTTGTTCGACGGGATCCTCGGCACGCAGAATTCGCTGTCGTTGAGGCTTGCCTCGTCTTCGGAGGAGGCATATAGTTATAATCCTCAACCTCTTAAATGCCGCCTTCTCGTGAGGGCTTGTACGCATCCTCTGCGCGAGTCTTCTTTGGAGGGGTTATCTTCGGCACTTTACGGGGTATTATTATCTCCGTGCGGAATCTCCATTCTTCTTTGTGGCGGGATTTAGAGCGGCGCCCCGACGCCGCGCTTGGGCATTTCTTTAAAGAATCTGCCTCCATTGCTTCCTCACCGTCCCGTCTTTTGGGGTGTCCACCATGTATATGTCATATGACGAGGTGGTCTTCGGTGCCTCTGTAGGCGCTGGTTCTTGATAAATCTCGGCATCGCCGTCCATAGCGTCGATGTCTTGAGTCGTAGTCTAGCATGTCGGTTAGATAAATCGACAGTGGCTACAAAGTGGGTGGTGGGTGGGCTCTGAATTTCTTCGTCGTCCAGTATCCCAACCATCTCGCCATAGTCGGCCAGGCTCTCCCGATAACGAGAGATGCTTTAGCGAATTCAGGATGTCGCCAAAAGGCGAATCTTGGAAGATGTCCGCGCGGTGAATTCCATAACCGCGCCCAATCCGATTCGATTGGTAGGGGCGTGGGAGGTCTGAGTCCGCAAGGAGTCCGGCACCTCGGAATCACGAAGTTTCGCGAGGACAAGATTAGTGTTTGGCTCCATCGCCGTGGAAGTTGAAGCCCCAAGGCGGTGTCCATCCACCGATCCTCGATCGGGCGATCGGCTCCGGACTAATGGCGAAGCGGATTCGTGTCGCTACCAAAACGCTTGTTGGCGAGCGGATCATGCCCATCGTAACGATGTGGCGCGCTTTGGCGTGGCTCGAGCCCGTCGAAGATCAAGTCTCGTGGACGCCGGCCGTGAAGTTGAGACTTCGAACCGACCGACGGCCAGGGGCGTAGCTTCGATCTGCTCCGGATGGCCAGTGAATTAGCCCGCAGGCTGGGGCCGCCGAATACGAAGATCTGTCCGGGAGAAAAGTCTCACCGACAGCATTGTGGGTTGAAGATGCCATCGAGCCTATCGGTGGCGATACAGAGGAACTCTCAATGAAAGCACCAATGTCGTGTCAAAACCGGCGGATCTCGGTAGGGGGTCCGGCTGTGCGTCTAGGCGGATGGTAACAGGAGACGAGGGACACGATGTTTTACCAGTGTCGGGCCCTCTCGATGGAGGTAAAACCCTCGCCCTGCTTGATTAATATTGATGATATGGGTAGTACAAGACTGGATCTACCACGAGATCAAGGAGGCTAAACCCTAAAGCTAGCCTATGGTATGATTGTTGTAATGTATGTTGTGTCCTACAGACTAAAGCCCTCCGTTTATATAGACACCGGAGGAGGCTAGGGTTACACAGAGTCGGTTACAATGGTAGGAGATCTACATATCCGTATCGCCAAGCTTGCCTTCCACGCCAAGGAAAGTCCTATCCGGACACGGACGGAGTCTTCAATCTTGTATCTTCGTAGTCTTGGAGTCGCGGACGATGATAGTCCGCTGTCCGGGACACCCCTAGTCCAGACTCCTTAGAGGTCATATCCATTGGTCGACATTATCTTGATAAAGTTTGAGCTCTTACGCAGACCGGCCGACTCAGCATAAGCCGCGTCGCCTTCTTCACCTCCAATGCCACCTTCCGACTTCCATGCCAAAGTGATGGTGCCCTTGTGACCCGCATCTTGAGCTGTAAATAAACATAACATGGCGGACCATAAACTTAGCATAAGCGGTCGCTCGAGCGAGCATGATATGGGCTCGATTTTGACCACCTCAAGCGTCGACTTCTCGGCTCTGAGTCATATTAGTCTCAAGGCCACCTCCAGCTCAATCTTGCCAACTGGGTAAGCCGACTTACGGGGACCACTCCATGGAAAAGCAGTGTTGGGCGTCCTTAGATTTTTATCAGTTAACCCCATGCGTCGAAAGGTCTCATAATAAATGATATTGATGCTACTACCCCCGTCCATGAGTACCTTAGTGAATTTATATCCACCAACCTGAGGTGCTACCACCAAGGCCAACTGACCCGGATTATCGACCCGTGGAGGGAGATCTTCTCTGCTCCATACAATGGGTTGTTCTGACCACCTCAAGTAACGGGGAACTACCGGCTCGACAGAATTCATGTCCCTCTTATGAACCTTCTGGTCACGTTTGCATAAGCTAGTGGTAAACACGTGGTACTGCCCACCATTCAACTGCTTTGGGTTGCTTTGATAACCCGACTGCTGCTGCTGCTGCTCTCCTTGACCAGACTGCTGTTGATTATAGCCTCCTTGACGTCCCTGAAAGCCGGAACTTGAGCCGCCACCCGGGTCATGGAAACCGCCAGCCCCTGAACCGCCACCAGACCCATTATGGCCATCATAGGTGTTGGAATTCTTAAACGCCTTCATGATCGCACAATCTTTCCACAGGTGTGTGGCGGGCCGCTCCCTGGTGCCGTGTCTCGGGCAGGGCTCATTGAGTAGTTGTTCAAGAGATGGGCCTGACCTGCTGGATCGAGGCGGTTTACCCTTATGTCTCTGGGAGTTATCTTGTGCATTGGCGTTGGCCACAAACTCCGGGTTACCGTCCGCCTTACGCTTATTGCCTCCTTGATTCATCGGGTTATGCTACTGACCCTTTCCATTGCCGTTCTTCTTTCCCTTCCCGGTCTTTTCTTCATCAGACGCAAGATCCTTGGTACTATCAGAATCGGCATATTTGACTAAAGCCGCCATCCGCGGACCCATATCATTGCAATCACGCTTAAGGCGCCTTTCTGCCTCGTGCTCAAAGCGGCAATTCTTTTCCAACATGAGGACTGCAGAGCCGGCATCCATCTTGTCAGATGAATGTATTATCTCCTTGACCCGGCGTACCCAATGAGTCGTAGATTCACCCTCCTCCTGTTTACAATTTGTCAAGTCCACAATTGACATAGACTGCTTACAGGTGTCTTTGAAATTCTGGATGAAACGGGCCTTCAGTTCTGCCCATGAACCAATGGAATTGGGCGGCAGGCCCTTTAACCAGGACAGGGTTGTTCCATCTAACATCATGGTGAAGTACTTAGCCATCGCCGCATCGCCGACTTCTAATAACTCCATAGCCATCTCGTAACTTTCAATCCAAGCTCCAGGCTGTAAATCGGCCGTGTAATTCGGCACTTTTCGAGGTCCCTTGAAGTCCTTGGGTAACCGCACATTACGCAAAGCCGATACCAGGCAAGGAACGCCACCAGTTCTAGTGGCTACTCCCGCCTCAACGGAAGTCGTTGGATACTCTGGAAAATCTTGATGTGCCGTCTGTTGAGCCGCCAGCTGAGCCGCCCGCTCGTTCTCCTGATGTATTTGGTCTTGCACTGGATTATAGCCACCGGGCTGGTTACGGCGTTGGGCGTTTCTTGACAAAGCTTCAGACTCCATGTGCCTGCTGTAACTAGGGCTCCGGTTCTGGCTAGGCGGCGCTAACCACGGCGGGGGAGTTGAATGAATTCTGTCCCAGCTGTAAGAATAGGTCTCTTGCTGAGCTAAGGCCGTCTGGAGAAGTTCTCTGACCCTCCGGATCTCCACTGCCGACAGGTCATCACCGTCCATGGGAAGAGGCGCCAAACGTGTTGAAGCTGCGATTAAGTTCTCCATGGGGTTGGAAAAGTGACCCGATGGAATCGGCACATAATGCGGCGGTGCCCTGCTCACTTGAGGTGGTGCCATCTCCCGAGGCTGACCGGGCCCTCCTGTTACGGCTGTCATAAGCTGATTGGCCTCTGGCGGGTTACTTGGGCCGGCTCCGGATGTAGCAAAAAGAACCCGAGGGTTGTAATTCGGAGGTAAACGGGACTGGGTTTTCCGATGTCTCCTCCTCATCACCTCATTGGATGCGTTTAAGCTCATTGTGAGCTGGTAAGCTTCCGACTGCAGCCGCTGTGCCCGGGCATCTAGAGCCGCCCGCTTTGTGGCTAATCTAGTGTCCTCAGCTGCCAAGGCCTCCTTGGTCTAAGCTATTTCCTCACGCACCCGTGCCACCTCCGCATCATGCTCATCTTTATCTGCGGGAATAATCGTTGCGGTTAACAGGGTCGTAAGTTTGTCCATGAGGTCTATCAGCACCTGAGCCGGTGGGCGCATGGGGCCACCTGCCCCGGCTGCTCCTAACCCGGACGTTACTGCTGCAACATCAGTAGAGTTTGAGCCGGGCTGAGTCCCAGCCATAAAGACTTTTGCCCATCTTGGCGGCTCACATGGGTCTAGAATACTGATGCCATCGGAACAGCCCCCGAGCACACCATCTTGCACTTGGTACAACGGATCTATTGAGCCGGCGGACGAATCTCCGTCTGAGGGGACGGCTGTCTCACCCCTATCTTCAAATCCTTCACAGAGTTCCTCTCCGTGGATGCAGCCCACGAAGGCACGCTTCAGAATAGGTTGAGTCCGGGTCTTCCTCGCACACTGAGCGGTCTCGATGAGGTTGGTGCAGTTATCCGGCTCAGGGCCCGGCTCACCGATCCGACCGATGAAGACGTGGATTCCGCCGAAGGGGACCCGGTATCCGTACTCAATTGAGCCGGCATCGGGACCCCAGCCTTCGTCGTCGATGTAGATCTTGCCGCGACGACTCTTGGTCATCCGGCCCACTACGTATCCCTTGAGCCCTTCGAAGTTGCACTTCAAGAACACAAATCCACCGTGCGCTGGCCCCACGGTGGGTGAGGGAGTCCTGGACTAGGGGGTGTCCGGACAGCCGGACTATCAATATCCGCCAGACTCCCATACTACGAAGATAGAAGATTGAAGACTCCGGCTCGTGTCCGGAAGGTACTTTCCTTGGCGTGGAAGGCAAGCTTGGCAATACGGATACGTAGATCTTCTACCATTGTAACCGACTCTGTGTAACCCTAGCCTCTCCGGTGTCTATATAAACCGGAGGGCCTTAGTCCGTAGGACGAACATACATCTCAACAATCATACCATAGGCTAGCTTCTAGGGTTTAGCCTCCTTGATCTCGTGGTAGATCTACTCTTGTACTACCCATATCACCAATATTAATCAAGCGGGACGAGGGTTTTACCTCCATCGAGAGGGCACGAACACAGGTAAAAACATTGTGTCCCTCGCCTCTGTTACCATCCGCCTAGACGCACGATTCGGGACCCCTACCGAGATCCGCCGGTTTTGACACCGACATTGGTGCTTTCATTGAGAGTTCCTCCGTGTAGTCACCGATAGGCTCGATGGCATCTTCAACCATCAACGCTGTCGAGGTGAGACTTTTCTCCCGGACAGATCTTCAGATTCGGCGGCTTTGCATTGCGGGCAATTCTCTTGGCCATCCGAGCAGATCGAAGCTACGCCCCTGGCCGTCGATTCGGAAGTTTAAACTCCACGGCCGATGATCGCGGAGACTTGATCTTCGGCGGACTCGAGCCACGCCAGCAGCCGCCCAGACCGGCGATGGGCATGATCTAGCTCTGCCGCCCAGACGGTGCTTTGGCGGCGTGACTCGGATCCGCTTCGCCACTCAGCCGGAGCCGATCATTTATATCGAGGGCGGTGGATAGACGCCACTGGGGCTTCAACATCCACGGCGATGGAGCGAATACCAATCTTGTCCTCGCGAAACTTCGTGATCCCGAGGCGCCGGACTCCTCGCCGGACTCGAGCCTCCCGCGCCCTACCAATTAATCCGGATTAGGCGCCGGTTATGGAATTCACCACCGCGGACATCTTCCAAAGACTTTCGCCTTTTGGCGATATCCTGAATTCATCAAGCATCTCTCGCTATCGAAGAGTCTGGCGGATGCGCCGGGATGGTTGGAGTTCGGACGATGAAGAAATTCAGAGCCCACCCACCACCCACTTTGTAGCTTTGCCGAGGACTTAACCGACATGCTAAACTACGACTCAAGACATCGACGCTATGGACGACGATGCCGAGATTTAACAGAACCAGCGCCACAGGTAATCGAAGGCCACCTCGTCATATGACGATACATGGTGACACCCCAAAAGAAGGGGATGGCGAAGAAGCGTGAGGCGGACTCTTCAAAGAAGCAGCCCAAACGCCGGCGTCGTGGCGCCGCTCTAAATCCCGCCACAAAGAAGAATATATATTCCGCACAGAAACAACAATACCCGAAAGTGCAAGACAACCCCTTCACCAAGACTCGGCGCAGGAGGATGCGAAGCAAGCCCTCACGAAAAGGCGGCAGATTTAAAAGGTTGAGGATCATAACTATATACCTCCCTCGAAGACGAAACAAGCCTCAATGATTTATTTAACTCGTGCTACCGAGGACCCGTCGAACAAGAGCTTTTTAAGCGCAGGCTCATCGCTACAGCAAGAAGCCTGAAGAAGGAAAAGCGGAAGCTCCAAACAGCGGAAGACGCGCTCCGAATAAGATGGAGCAAAGTACTCAAAACCGCAGATAAATACGGCAATGGCCACAAATCGAAGAGCTACCCGAAGCGTAAGCTGCTTCCAAAATTCAACGAGGAGGCCATAGAGCCCCCACCGTCCAATGGCCCAGCCAGGTCCATCTACGGACCCAAAAAGAAAGCCCCAAGAAGCAAAGCAACACGTCAAGTGTCCGACGATAGCGGCACATACAAGTCTGAGGCGCCAAGACACCCACTATGTTTCATCGACGAGGTCTTGGATCATGAATTCTCAAGCAGGGTTTAAACCCATAAACATAGAGGCCTACTATGGAACAATGCACCTCGAGTCGGATAGAAGATTATATATGCATATACATATGGCCGGAGGAGACGATCTCCACGCCATAAAATATCTACCCTCAAGCTCAAAGGGCCAGCCCGTCATTGGCTCAAAAGCCTCCCGTAAAACATGTTGGAAGTTGGGAAGAGCTCGAGGAAGCGTTTAGAGCAAATTTTCAAGGGACCTATGTCCGTCCTCCGGATGCGAGATGATTTAAGTCATATAACTCAACAGCCCGGAGAGTCGCCATGAAATTCTGGAACAGGTTTCTTACCAAAAGAACCAAATAGTCGATCGTCCGGACACAAGCCTTAGCAGCTTTCAAGCACAATGTCCGAGACGAATGGCTTGCTGTGCACCTCGGTCAAGAGAAACCGAGGACAATGACCGCATTAACAAGCCTCATGACCCGCTTCATGCGGGAGAGGATAGCTGGCTAGCAAGAAGCAAAGACTAGCGACCCAAGTACATCCGAGATAAGAGATGGAACGGAAAATCACGACGCAGAAAGGAGCAGCGCCGAATAAAGAGAAAAGCCAAAAGAGCACGATACCAACGCCGGATTCAAAAGCTCGCGTCCCAATCATAAAACTCAGCCCTCAAGGATGACAAAGGATTTAACCGTCTAACCTACATAAAATTTCGGGTCGGATATGTCAAATCCACAAGACCGGAAGGCCCAAGAACACAAGGGCTCGGACGCGTCAAGCGAAGAAGATAAACCCCGCCAGCAGGCACCGAAAACAAAAGACTTTCCCACAAGGGGTCAAAGCAATAAACTCACCTCATGTGAGGACACGGAAAACAAGGCGGCACTTTCTAAAAAGAGCTTCGCATGGTCCAACCCAAGAAACCATAGAGATTGGATATCAAAACCAATCACTTTCGACCACATGGACTACTCCGTGTTGCGTCAAACGCTGAAAGACTCTCGATATTCAATCCGATCATAGACGGATTACAATTCACAAACGTCCTAATGGACGGAAGCAGTGACTTAAACCTGCTATATTCAAACACAATCCGTCGGATCGGGATAGACCCTACCAAAATTCGACACGCCGCACTTCCTTCAAAGGAGTGATGCGAGGCCCTTACGCCAAGTGCACGGGCTCGATATTATTAGAAGTCGGTTCGATCACCGAACAACTTTCGACGCGAAAAATTAATTTTCCATATCGCCCCATTTAAAAGTGAATATCAAGCATCGTTGGGACGAAGGCTTTTGTCCGCTTAACGCCATACCGCACACGCGTCTCTTACACTCAAGATGCCCGGTCCACATGGCGCCATTTCAAAGGCGAGGGTCACTTAAAGACCCACGACTTCGGATAGACGAATCCGACTCAAAGAAGTTAGGGCTCCTAGCCGCATACCCTTTCACAAGGGGCTACGCAAGACAACCCGATCATGGTTTCATATAAACCTTGCTTTAATTATTTATATTTATTCTTTTGCATATTTTTTGCACGAACTGTTTCTAAAACTAAACGTTCCTCTTTTTTCTGAGATGAACAACGTGCTTACCCGCCCAGATAATGGCGCAACGGAGACACAAAGCAGACGTGCAGGAGGGACCCGTTGTAAGGATTCTTTTGATTAAGACCTGCGTGAGACCTTTTTATCATCGTCTCTTGTTGTTACTCTCCTTGGCTTCTTCCTATAGCCAAAGCGAGCCCGACGCTTTGGCATCAGCCGCGTCGTAAGACCATGCCCGCACGGACACTAGGGGCTTAGGGCATAATTCGCCCATTATTATAAAGTCCGAACACCTTCGGAGTGTTGGCGTCTCGAGTTAGGCATTATATGCATCAGCTCCAAATCATGTCTTTGGTCAAATGTTGGGTTTGCCCAGCTCCGTGTTTTGCTGCCTTACATTCCAGATCATCGGCTAACGCGCACCGGAGAACTCTGCGACAGCCCGGTTAATTGGGCGAGCACCTCAAGAGAGAACGCCAAAACCGATCATTATGATGCAACGAGTCCGTCACCACTCGATCGACTATCGGAATGTTTAGAATTTCGCTTTGACGAAGGACCGCTTTCGGTCAAGCACATACGCACTCGAATCCGAGATGTGCGGTGTCATCGAGGGCTATATCGTAGCCCCACCCTTGAGCTCCATTGGCTAAGTGAAAGAGATAAAGCATTATAGTCCGGATTGCCTCGCTCGCTATGCTACCACCTCCTTATAACAGGACCGAGACGCCGGATTAAGTGTGAAAACGCTATTTTATGAACACCCCAGCACCTTGTGCGAGGGGCTGAAGTCAAGCGCATCTTTCGGGTTATACACAAGTATACGTGAACGGCCGCACAGAGAAGTTTTACTTGGAAGCACAAGTATAAAAAGCATTCATACTATAATCATTGATCTACAAGTTAATGCGCTCAATTGAACGTTACATTTTTGAGCACCGCGACTTATTACACGAGCGCCACGCATAACTTCCCCGAAATAATGCTCGGCAGAAGCCGGTTTCCATCGAACCTGGCAGCAACAGCGGTGGCGCCCATCTCCGGACATCTGCGCCTTCACACGGGGAGAGCCATCCGCTACCGATGCAGGCCGACCATTTCATCTCCTTGATGTGCGGCACCGCCCAAGGAATTGCTGCAGATGGGTCAAGTAGCTCGTCGCCTTGGGCCTCTCGGCCGACATGGGCCACGATGTCGATCATGGCCAGTCCCGACGATCTATTTAGTTCGCCCATTCGCCAACTTGTCCGTCGGCGGAAGAGGGCGATCCGGACTGTGGAATTAAGACCAATATAACTCTTCCGTCTCGTGATCCCCCGGCTCGAAGTGCTTAACGGCATCGGCCGACTTCGCAGCCAAGTCCATATACGGATCCTCCAAACTCCACAGACCACTCAAATTGAGCGACTTGGCATCCATAAACCGGCGACACATCGAAAAAGGCTTGCCACCGCGATTTCTCCGGCTTGGCGAACTCCTCCTGCATAGCCGCAGATTGCGAGCGGGCATCCTTGGCTTCGGCGGTGGCCTTCTTGGTCTTCCCGCCCGATAACCACTCCTTTTCAAGAGCCTCATTGCGGTCGGTAGCATCCTTTGCTTTCGCGGCCAATTCGCCACCTCCGCCTGCTTAGGCAAGGCGCGCCTTTTCGACTTTCAACTCCTCGGCGCCCTTGAGGCAGCGCGTCACTCCTTCGGGCTTGCTCCTTAGCTAGAGCAAGTTCGCCCAAGGTTCTCCACAGCAGCAGCAGACTGTCAGATAAACAGCATATAACGTGTCGAGGCGGGCTTTGACCCACTCAATAAAGCGGCTGCGGAGACCTATTTTACCTTGCGACTCGTCAAGTCGCTTTGCCGACAAGTGCGATGTCCTCATCGCCACGCTGTTGCCGAGCTAGCTCGGCAAACTCGCTAGTCCGACTAGCCCCCGGACCATCCGCCACCTGCATAGGAACGACGGACTTCAATTCATTAGACTTCGATCCTCAGTACGCTGTCGTTGCCGACAACCTACCGAGTCTCAAGGGCTACTATCTATACAGGGCGCATTTTTTATATGCAAAACTGTTAAAGGACAAAGGGGTGCACCATTTTCGCATACCTCAAATCCCGCCAGCAAGCTCATGGCAGCGTTACGCAATCCGCTTTCAGCGGACGAAATCCTTCCAATCACCATACGCATTAACGCACGGTGATCTTCTGAAATGGACGCCCTCTCAAGCAGACTCTTCAGTTCTCCAGGCTGGACTCTGGTGGGTGCCGAACTCTCTGGCCCCTCCGGACTCGGGGACGCCCTCCGTGACGACACTTCAGGCTCGCCTGCCTCATCTGGCGGCGCTGCAGAAGGAGGCGTATCGCTCTCCATCATCTCCGGAAGAAGATCCCCCGAAGATGAACTCATCTGAGAAGGTTGCAGATCCGAACTGCGAAATAAATAGTTCGGTTACCTAAAGAAGCACAAATGAAGGTACTTCTTTATTAATTAACTTCCTCTTTTATACTTACGGCTCGTTGGAGAGCTGGTCCTTCGGCGATGATTGCGCGTCTGGATTCTCTCCGGACGCCGGACCCCCCGGTGAGGATTTCTTCCCACGCTTAGGGGCTTTGGCCTCCGGATCTTCGGAGGCGGTCCTCTTTTCCCTTTGAAGGGAGGGGTTCTTGGTTCCCTCCTCTTCAGTTGCCCCTTCGGGCAAAGTATTAGCTCCTTTATTTCCCCCGTCGCCCCCCTCTATGGGCGCAACCTCCAACATTCTCGACCAAAGACGGGCTCCAAAGGCGGTCTCCGGGAGGGGGGCGGACACCTTATCAGCCTTGATCGCACCACCCATTCCTGAGGGAACAAAGGGTCGAGACAAACTTTGAAAGGCATACAAATAGAATGTCGGACTCGAGCTATTTACTCGAGTATCCGGCGATTGTGGCTTAGGCTGCGCCCTCGGCCAAATCCGACACGCCACCTGCGGTCCAAGAACAGCTTGTACATCTCCGTGGGTGACGACCCATAAAATGTTGGAGAATACGAGGTCCTCCGGATTGTACTCCCATAGACGGAGAGGACGACGCTTGCGAGGCGGAAGATGCCCGATTAGCATAACTCGCATCACCTTGATCAGGTCGATCTCCCTCGCTTGAGGTCTCGAATCCGCCCTACGGTGAAGGCACGCCTCTGGACGGCCCCCGTTGAGCCCTTGGTTGACCCACGACATCGCTTGCCGTGGAGGTCCCAGCGGAATGAGGGCGGCGGCTTTTTCTTGCCGCCTTGGAGCAGTGATGTAAAACCACCTCGCTGCCACAATCCCAGTTCCTCTTGGAAGGAACCTTCGAGCCACGGGGCATCGACCTTCTTGCTTATGGTCGCCCCGCCACACTCCGCTTGACGCCCCCCGATCATCTTCGGCTCCACCTTAAAGGTTTTCAGCCATAGGCCGAAGTGGGGGATGACGCGGAGGAAGGCTTCGCAGACAATAATAAATGCGGAGATGTGGAGGATGGACTCCGGAGCCAAGTCGTGGAAATCCAGCCCGTAGTAGAACAGGAGCCCTCTCACGAAGGGATCCGTCGGGAAGACTAAACCCCAAAGGAGGTGAGATATGAAAACGACGTATTCGCCGGGCTCTGGTTGGCACGGCCTGCCACGGGCAGTAACTCAGGCGAAACTTCAGAGGCTGTGCTTGGCCTCACGCAACTTCAATATGTCCTCCTCCGTGACGGAGGATGGCATCCACCGGCCCTGGAGGTCGGAGCCAGACATTGTTGAGGATCCGAAGCGCTCGAATCTGAAGCTCTAGGTGTTGGAACTGGGAGCGGAGAAAAGATTCGATGCGGGATTCAAGAACAAGGACAGGCCTCGGTCCTCTTATAAAGGGGAAGAAATACCAAGGGCCGTCTCCGGGACCGTTTGAGATTCCCCTTCGATAGAGGAGGTGTGGCGACGGGAACGGTTGGGTTACCCACGCACATATTGATGAGGATCCCGGAATAAGGGGAACACGATCTCTGCTTCGACAAGACGTGCCAAGGAAACCGCTTCGATTCAAACGAGGGCTTGGCTGCGGTGTGATGTCACGCCGCATAATACGTCAGCAGATTGAGCTAAGTGTATATTTTATTCTCTCTATGTTGGAATGTGGAATTTATTTTGCAGAACCGGACACTATCCTGGTGTTCCTTATCTTCTCTGGATTATTCAAGGGAGGAACCCGCCTTGCAATGCCGAAACATTATGCACGCCGGACTTATCGTCATTGAAGACTGGTTCGTGGGCTACTTGAGGAGTCTGGACTAGGGGTGTCCGGACAGCGGACTATCAATATCCGCCGGACTCCCATACTACGAAGATAGAAGATTGAAGACTCCGGCTCGTGTCCGGAAGGTACTTTCCTTGGCGTGGAAGGCAAGCTTGGCAATACGGATACGTAGATCTCCTACCATTGTAACCGACTCTGTGTAACCCTAGCCTCTCCGGTGTCTATATAAACCGGAGGGCCTTAGTCCGTAGGACGAACATACATCTCAACAATCATACCATAGGCTAGCATCTAGGGTTTAGCCTCCTTGATCTCGTGGTAGATCTACTCTTGTACTACCCATATCATCAATATTAATCAAGCAGGACGTAGGGTTTTACCTCCATCGAGAGGGCCTGAACCTGGGTAAAAACATTGTGTCCCTCGTCTCCTGTTACCATCCGCCTAGACGCACAGTTCGGGACCCCCTACCTGAGATCCGCCGGTTTTGACACCGACAGTGGGCGTCAACTGTCATGGAATTGTCACGTCAGATGTCCTCGTGAAAGGACTTAGTTGTGGAGCCATTGCAACTAGGAAGCTTGAAGGGGTTAAATCGGGACAAAGGACACGAGAGGTTTTATACTAGTTCGGCCCCTTACAGTGAAGGTAAGGCCTATGTCTAGTTGGGTTGGTATTGATGTTTCGATGACCAGGGAGCGAGATACGTTATGCCCGGCTCTCAATGAGTTGTTTCTTGCCCTAAGCCGCCAGCAGGTTGTCCCCTTATATACACGGGTTGACGCCCTGTGGCTTATAGAGTCCCGGCCGGCTTATAACAGTGTCCAGCTCGGTGACTAGTTAAATCTACCTTATGATACAAGTCATGCCATTACGGCGGTTTACTACAACGGACCTTAAGTCGCCTGCGGGCCTTAAGCCCTTTATTGAACCGCCATCTTCATGCTTGGTCTTGGGCTTCTCTCTGGTGAATCCTCTTTGCGTAACCCGGCCCCTCCTGGGCGGCTTACACAAATAGTTATATCCCCAACATATACCTAGAAAACTTAATGATGAGTGGGAACCTACTATAAAGATTAGAATTAAAGATTATGAGTGTTTTGCTTTGTGTGATTTGGGTGCTAGTGTTTCCACAATTCCGAAAACTTTATGTGATATTCTAGGTTTCCATGATCTTGATGATTGCTCTTTAAATTTGCACCTTGCGGATTCCACCATTAAAAAGCCTATGGGAAGGATCAATGATGTTTTTATTGTTGCAAATAGAAATTTGATGCCCGTAGATTTTATCGTTCTTGATATAGATTGCAATCTTTCTTGCCCTATTATTCTCTGTACACCTTTCCTTAGAACGATTGGTGCGATTATTGATATGAAGGAAGGGAACATTAGATTCCAATTTCCTTTAAAGAAAGGCATGGAGCACTTTCCAAGAAAGAAAGTCAAATTACCTTATGAATCTATCATGCGTGCTACTTATGAATTTAGTGCCAAAGATGGCACTCGTTAGATCTATCCTTGCTTTTATGCCTAGCTAGGGGCGTTAAACGATAGCGCTAGTTGGGAGGCAACCCAATTTTATTTATGTTTTTTTGTTTTTGCTCCTGCTTAGTAATAAATCTTGCATCTACCATCTGTTTAGATGTGTTTTTAATCTTTTAATTAGTGTTTGTTCCAAGTAGATGTTGGGGAACGTAGTAATTTCAAAAAATTTCCTACGCACACGCAAGATCATGGTGATGACATAGCAACGAGGGGAGAGTGTTGTCTACGCCCTCGTGAGACCGAAGCGAAGCGCTGACACAGCAGAGTGGAAGTAGTCGACGCCTTCCGGTTCAACCGTCCAGCACCGTTACTCGGCACCTCCGAGTTCTTGACACACGACAGCTCGATGACGCACCCTCGTTCTCCAATCCAAGAGAGGCTCCGAGGGGAGTTCCACAAGACGATGGCGTGGTGACGATCTTGATGTTCTCTGTCGCAGGCTTCGCCTAAGCACCGCTACAATATGACCGAGGTGTAATATCGTGGAGGGGGCACGCGACACGGCTAAGGAACGATCAATGATCAACTTGTGTGTTCTAGGGTGCCCCTACCCCGTATATAAAGGAGGGAGGGAGGAGGAGGCCGCCCAAGGGGGGCGCGCCATAGAGGAGGGGGAAACCTACTCCAAGTAGGTTTCCTTTCCTTATCTTATTTGAAGGGGAAGGAAAGAGTACTAGTATTAGGAATAAGTACTAGTAGTAGTAATAGGAAGAGGGGGAAGGAGAAAGGAAAGGGGGGGCCGGCCCCCCTCCCCAATTCGGATTGGGCTGGGGGGGCGCGCCCCCTCCCTTGTTCCTTCTCCCTTCTTCCTACATGGGCCCAATAAGGCCCATATACCTCCCGAGGGGTTCCGGTAACCTCCCGGAGCTCCAAACTTCTCCGGAACCTTTTCGATGTCCAAATATATCCGTCCAATATATCAATCTTTATGTCTCGACCATTTCGAGACTGCTCGTCATGTCCGTGATCATATCCGGGACTCCGAACAAACTTCGGTATATCAAAATACATAAACTCATAATATAACTGTCATCGAAACCTTAAGCGTGCGGACCCTACGGTTCGAGAACAATGTAGACATGACCGAGACACGTCTCTAGTCAATAGCCAATAGCGGGACCTGGATGCCCATATTGGTTCCTACATATTCTACGAAGATCTTTATCGGTCAAACCGCATAACAACATACGTTATTCCCTTTGTCATCGGTATGTTACTTGCCCGAGATTTGATCGTCGGTATCCAATACCTAGTTCAATCTCGTTATCGCAAGTCTCTTTACTCGTCCGTAATACTTCATCTCATAACTAACTCATTAGTTACATGCTTGCAAGGCTTAGGTGATGAGCATTACCGAGAGGGCCCAGAGATACCTCTCCGACAATCGGAGTGACAAAACCTAATCTCAATTATGCTAACTCAACATGTACCTTCGAGACACCTGTAGTACTCCTTTATAATCACCCGATTACGCCAGACGTTTGGTAGTACCCAAAGTGTTCCTCCAATGAACGGAGTTACACAATTCTCATAGTTACGTGAACATGTATAAGTCATGAAGGAAGCAATAGCAGAATACTAAACGATCAAGTGCTAAGCTAACGGAATGGGTCATGTCAATCACATCATTCTCCTAATGATGTGATCCCATTAATCAAATGACAACACATGTCTATAGTCAGGAAACATAACCATCTTTGATTAATGAGCTAGTCAAGTAGAGGCATACTAGTGACTATAGTTTTGTCTATGTATTCACACATGTATCATGTTTCCGGTTAATACAATTCTAGCATGAATAATAAACATTTATCATGATATGAGGAAATAAATAATAACTTTATTATTGCCTCTAGGGCATATTTCCTTCAGTCTCCCACTTGCACTAGAGTCAATAATCTAGTTCACATCGCCATGTGATTTAACACCAATAATCATATCTGTATATGATTAACACTCATAGTTCACATCGTTATGTGACCAACACCCAAAGGGTTTACTAGAGTTAATAATCTAGTTCACATCGCTATGTGATTAACACCCAAAGAGTACTAAGGTGTGATCATGTTTTGCTCGTGAGAGAAGCTTAGTCAACGGGTCTGTGACATTCAGATCTGTATGTATTTTGCAAATATTTTATGTCCACAATGCTCTGCACGGAGCTACTCTAGCTAATTGCTCCCACTTTCAATATGTATCCAGGTTGAGACTTAGAGTCATCTGGATCAGTGTAAAAGTTTGCACTGATGTAACTTTTACAACAAACTCTTTTATCACCTCCATTATCGAGAAACATCTCCTTAGTCCTTGCTAAGGATATTATTAACCAATGTCCAGTGATCTACTCCTAGATCACTATTATACTCCCTTGCCAAATACAGAGCAAGGTATACAATAGGTCTGGTACATAGCATAGCATACTTTATAGAACCTATGACTGAGGCATAGGGAATGACTTTTAATTCTCTTTCTATTTTCTGCTGTGGTCGGGATTTGAGTCTTACTCAATTTCATACCTTTGCAACACAGGCAAGAACTCTTTCTTTGACTGTTCCATTTTGAACTATTTCAAAAACTTGCCAAGGTATGTACTCATTGAAAATCTTATCAAGCGCCTTGATCTATCTCAATAGATCTTGATGCTCAATATGTAAGTAGCTTTTATCGAGGTCTTTTCTTTTAAAGAACTCCTTTAAAACACTCCTTTATGCTTTGCGAAAAATTCTACATCATTTTCGATCAACAATATGTCACCACATATACTAATCGAAAGGCTGTAGTGCTCCCACTCACTTTATTGTAAATACTGAGGCTTCATCGTAAGTCCATATAAAACTATATGCTTTGATCAACTTATCAAAGCGTATATTCCAACTCCGAGATGCTTGCACCAGTCCATAGATGGATTGATGGAGCTTGCACACTTTGTTAGTATCTTTAGGATTGACAAAACCTTCTAGTTGCATCATATACAACTCTTCTTTAATAAATCCATTAAGGAATGCAGTTTTGACATCCATTTGCCAGATTTCATAAAATGTGGCAATTGCTAACATGATTCGGACAGACTTTTAAGCATCGATACGAGTGAGAAAGTCTCATTGTATTCAACACCTTTGAACTTTGTTAAAAACCTTTTTCGACAAGTCTAGCTTTGTAGATAGTAACACTACTATCAGCGTCCGTCTTCCTCTTGAAGATCCATTTATTTTCTATGGCTTGCCGATCATCGGGCAAGTCCACCAAAGTCCACACTTTGTTCTCATACATGGATCCCATCTCAGATTTCATGGCCTCAAACCATTTTGCGGAATCTGGGCTCATCGTCGCTTCCTCATAGTTCGTAGGTTTATCATGGTCTAGTAACATGACTTTCAGAACTTGATTACCGTACCACTCTGGTGCGGACCGTACTCTGAAAAACCTACGAGGTTTTGTAGTAACTTGATTTGAAGTTTCATGATCATCATCATTAGCTTCCTCACTAATTGGTGTAGGAATCACTGGAACTGATTTCTGTGATGAACTACTTTCCAATTCGGGAGAAGGTACACATTACCTTATCAAGCTCTACTTTCCTCCCACTCACTTCTTTCGAGAGAAGCTCCTTCTCTAGAAAGGATCCATTTTTAGCAACGAATGTTTTGCCTTCGGATCTGTGATAGAAGGATTACCCAACAATTTCCTTTGGGTATTCTATGAAGATGCACTCCTCCGATTTGGGTTCGAGCTTATCAGGTTGAAAAACTTTTTCATATAAGCATCGCAACTCCAAACTTTAAGAAACGACAACTTAGGTTTACTGCTAAACCACGGTGTCATCTCAACGGATTTAGATGGTGCCCTTTTAACGTGAATGTAGCTGTCTCTAATGCATAACCCCAAAACAATATTGGTAAATCAGTAAGAGACATCATAGATCGCACCATATCCAATAAAGTGCGATTCTGACGCTCGACACACCATAACGCTGTGGTGTTCGGTGGCGGAGCTGTGAAACTATTCCACATTGTTTTAATTGAAGACCAAACTCGTAACTCAAATATTCGTCTCCACGATCAGATCGTAGAAACTTTATTTTCTTGTTACGATGATTTTCCACTTCACTCTGAAATTCTTTGAACCTTTCAACTATTTCAGACTTATGTTTTATAAAGTAGATATACCCATATCTGCTCAAATCATCTTGTGAAGGTCAGAAAATAATGATATTTGCCACGAGCCTTCATACTCATTGGTCTGCATACATCAATATGTATTATTTTCAATAAGTCAGTAGCTCGTTCCATTGTTCCGAAGAACGGAATTTTAGTCATCTTGCCCAAAAGGCACGGCTCGCAAGCATCAAATGATTCATAACCAAGTGATTCCGAAAATCCATCTTTATGGAGTTTCTTCATGCGCTTTACATCGATATGACCTAAACGGCAATGTCACAAATAAGTTGCACTATCATTATTTACTTTGCATCTTTTGGCATCAATATTACAAATATGTGTATCACACGATCGAGATCCAACTAACCATTTTCATTGGGTGTATGACCATAGAAGGTTTTATTCATGTAAACAGAACAACAATTATTCTCTAACTTACATGAATAACCGTATTGCAATAAACATGATCAAATCATATTCATGCTCAACGCAAACACCAAATAACACTTATTTAGGTTTAACACTAATCCCGAAAGTATAGGGAGTGTGCGATGATGATCATATCAATCTTGGAACTATTTCCAACACACATCGTCACTTCACCCTTTAACTAGTCTCTGCTTATTCTCGCAACTCCGCTTCGAGTTACTAATCTTAGCAACTGAACTAGTATCAAATACTGAGGGGTTGCTATAAACACTAGTAAAGTACACATCAATAACATGTATATCAAATATACTTATGTTCACTTTGCCATCCTTCTTATCCGCCAATCACTTGGGGTAGTACCTCTTCCAAAGGACCAGTCTCTTTGCAGTAGAAGCACTTAGTCTCGTGCTTAGGACCAGACTTGGGTTTCTTCACTTGAGCAGCAACTTGCTTGCCGTTCTTCTTGAAGTTCCCCTTCTTTTCCCTTTGCCTTTTTCTTGAAACTAGTGATCTTGTTAACCATCAACACTTGATGTTCTTTTCTTGATTTCTACCTTTGTTGATTTCAACATCACGAAGAGCTCGGGAATTGTTTTTGTCATCCCTTGCATACTATAGTTCATCATGAAGTTCTAGTAACTTAGTGATGGTGACTAGAGAATTCTGTCAATCACTATCTTATCTGGAAGATTAACTCCCACTTGATTCAAGCGATTGAAGTACCTGCATAATCTGAGCACATGCTCACTAGTTGAGCGATTCTCCTCCATCTTTTAGCTATAGAACTTGTTGGAGACTTCATATCTCTCAACTTGGGTATTTGCTGGAAATATTAACTTCAACTCGCCTGGAACATCTCATATGGTCCATGACGCTCAAAACGCCTTTGAAGTCCCGATTCTAAGCCATAAAGCATGGTGCACAATACTATCAAGTAGTCATCATATTGAGCTAGCCAAACGCTCATAACGTCGATCCGCTTCCCGCAATAGGTCCGCTACCTAGCGTGCATTAAGGACATAATTCTTCAGGCAAAGAATGAGGATAAACCTCGGATCACGGATCCAATCCGCATCATTGCTACTAACATTTTTCAACACAATTTTCTAGGAACATATCAAAATAAACATATGAAAGCAACAACGCAAGCTATTGATCTACAACATAATTTGCAAAATACTACCGGGACTAAGTTCATGATAAATTTAAGTTCAATTAATCATATTACTAAAGAACTCACACTTAGGCAGACATCTCTCTAGTCATCTAAGTGATCACGTGATCCAAATCAACTAAACCATGTCCGATCATCACGTGAGATGGAGTAGTTTCAATGGTGAACATCTCTATGTTGATCATATCTACTATATGATTCACGCCAACCTTTCGGTCTCCGTGTTCAAGCCATATCTCAGATATGCTAGGCTCGTCAAGTATAACTGAGTATTCGCGTGTGCAACTGTTTTGCACCCGCTGTATTTGAACATAGAGCCTATCACACCCGATCATCATGTGGTGTCTCAAAGACGAAGAACTTTCATAACGGTGCATACTCGTGGAGAACACTTCATGATAATTAGTGAGAGATCATCTTAAAATGCTACCGTCAATCAAAGCAAGATAAGATGCATAAAGGATAAACATCACATGCAATCAATATAAGTGATATGATATGGCCATCATCATCTTGTGCTTGTGATTCCATCTCCAAGCACCGTCGTGATCACCATCGCCATCGGGCGCGACACCTTGATCTCCATCGTAGCATCGTTGTCGTTACGCCATCTATTGCTTCTACGACTATCGCTACCGCTTAGTGATGAAGTAAAGCAATTACTGTATGCGTTGCATTTCATACAATAAAGCGACAACCATATGGCTCCCGCCATTGCCGATAACTTTGGTTACAAAACATGATCATCTCATACAATAAAATATAGCATCACGCCTTGGCCATATCACATCACAACATGCCCTGCAAAAACAAGTTAGACGCCCTCTACTTTGTTGTTGCAAATTTTACGTGGCTGCTACGGGCTTAAGCAAGAACCAATCTCACCTACGCATCAAAACCACAATGATAGTTTGTCAAATCGACTCGCGTTTTAACCTTCACAAGGACCGGCGTAGCTACACTCGGTTCAACTAAAGTTGAGAAACCGACACCGCTAGTCACCGTGTGCAAAGCACGGCGGTAAAACCAGTCTCGCGTAAGCGTCACGCGTAATGTCGGTCCGGCCGCTTCATCCAACAATACCGCTGAACCAAAGTATGACTTGTGGTAGGCAGATGACTTATATCGTCCACAACTCACTTGTGTTCTACTCGTGCATATAACATCAAACCATAAAAACCTAGGCTCGGATGCCATTGTTGGGGAACGAGTAATTTTAAAAATTTCCTACGCACACGCAAGATCATGGTGATGACATAGCAACGAGGGAGAGTGTTGTCTACGCACTCGTGAGACCAAGCGGAAGCGCTGACACAGCAGAGTGGAAGTAGTCGACGCCTTCCCGGTTCAACCGATCCAGCATCGTTACTCGGCACCTCCGAAGTTCTTGACACACGACAGCTCGATGGCGCACCCTCGTTCTCCAATCCAAGAGAGGCCCGAGGGGAGTTCCCACAAGACGACGGCGCAGGACGATCTTGATGTTCTCTGTCGCGCAGGCTTCGCCTAAGCACCGCCACAATATGACCGAGGTGTAATATCGTGGAGGGGCACCGACACGGCTAAGGAACGATCAATGATCAACTTGTGTGTTCTAGGGTGCCCCTACCCCGTGATATAAAGGAGGGAGGGAGGAGGAGGTCGGCCCAAGGGGGCGCCATAGAGGAGGGGGAAACCTACTCCAAGTAGGTTTCCTTTCCTTATCTTATTTGAAGGGGAAGGAAAGAGTACTAGTATTAGGAATAAGTACTAGTAGTAGTAATACGAAGAGGGGGAAGGAGAAGGAAGGGGGGCCCCTCCCCAATTCGGATTGGGCTGGGGCGCCTCCCTTGTTCCTTCTCCTTCTTCCTACATGGGCCCAATAAGGCCCATATACCTCCGGGGTTCCGTAACCTCCCGGAGCTCCAAACTTCTCCGAACCTTTCCGGTGTCCAAATATATCCGTCCAATATATCGATCTTTATGTCTCGACCATTTCGAGACTCCTCGTCATGTCCGTGATCATATCCGGACTCAACAAACTTCGTACATCAAAATACATAAACTCATAATATAACTGCCATCGAAACCTTAAGCGTGCGGACCCTACGGTTCGAGAACAATGTAGACATGACCGAGACACGTCTCGGTCAATAACCAATAGCGGACCCGGATGCCCATATTGGTTCCTACATATTCTACGAAGATCTTTATCGGTCAAACCGCATAACAACATACATTATTCCCTTTGTCATCGGTATGTTACTTGCCCGAGATTTGATCGCCGGTATCCAATACCTAGTTCAATCTCGCTACGCAAGTCTCTTTACTCGCTCCGTAATACTTCATCTCATAACTAACTCATTAGTTACATGCTTGCAAGGCTTAGGTGATGAGCATTACCGAGAGGGCCGAGATACCTCTCGACAATCGGAGTGACAAAACCTAATCTCGAATTATGCTAACTCAACATGTACCTTCGGAGACACCTGTAGTACTCCTTTATAATCACCCAGTTACGTTGTGACGTTTGGTAGTACCCAAAGTGTTCCTCCGGTAAACGGGAGTTACACAATTCTCATAGTTACAGGAACATGTATAAGTCATGAAGGAAGCAATAGCAGAATACTAAACGATCAAGTGCTAAGCTAACGGAATGGGTCATGTCAATCACATCATTCTCCTAATGATGTGATCCCATTAATCAAATGACAACACATGTCTATGGTCAGGAAACATAACCATCTTTGATTAATGAGCTAGTCAAGTAGAGGCATACTAGTGACTATAGTTTTGTCTATGTATTCACACATGTATCATGTTTCCGGTTAATACAATTCTAGCATGAATAATAAACATTTATCATGATATGAGGAAATAAATAATAACTTTATTATTGCCTCTAGGGCATATTTCCTTCAGTAGAACCTATAGGATAACCTACGATGATAGTTGATTTGATTCTGATGAAAACAGAAACTTTCCACGCACGAATATAATTTTGTTAAATCACAGGAACATGCTTTTGCGTTGATTCTTTTTGCTGATGTTCAATAGACAAATTGTCCAGGACTTCGTATTTGGTAGGATTTTTAGAGTTCCAGAAGTTTGCATTAGTTACAGATTGCTATAGACTGTTCTGTTTTTGATAGATTCTGTTTTTGTGTGTTGTTTGCTTATTTCAATGCATATATGGCTAGTAATTCAGTCTATGAACCATAAAGAAGTTGGAATACAGTAGGTTTAACACCAAATTAAATAAAGAATGAGTTCATTGCAGTACCTTATGTGGTGGTTTCGTTTTCTTTCACTAACGGAGCTTATAAGATTTCCTGTTGAGTTTTGTGTTGTGAAGTTTTCAAGTTTTGGGTAAAGCTTTTATGGACTATGGAATAAAGGGTGGCAACAGCCTAAGCTTGGGGATGCTTATGGCACCCCAAGATATTCAAAAATAGCCAAAAGCCTAAGCTTGGGGATGCCCCGGGAAGGCATCCCCTCTTTCGTCTTCGTTCATTGGTAACTTTACTTGGAGCTATATTTTTATTCGCTACATGATATGTGTTTTGCTTGGAGCGTCGTGTATTATATTAGTCTTTGCTTTTTAGTTTACCACAATCATCCTTGCTGTACACACCTTTTGGGAGAAGCCTATTTGATTAGAATTTGCTACTCTATGTGCTTCACTTATATCTTTTGAGCTTGATAGTTTTTGCTCTAGTGCTTCACTTATATCTTTTAGAGCACGGTGGTGTCTTAATTTTGAAGAAATTGCTAGTCTTTCATGCTTCACTTATATTATTTTGAGAGTCTTTTAGAACAGCATGGTATTTGCTATTGTCATAAAGTTGGTCCTAGAATGGTAGGCATCCAAGTTGGGTATAGCAAAAACTATCATAGAAAAGTGAATTGGATGCTATGATCAACTTGAGACTTGATAATTGTTTTGAGATATGGAGGTAGTGATATTAAAGTCATGCTAGTTGGGTGATTATGAATTCAAAGAATGCTTGTGTTGAAGTTAGCAAATCCCGTAGCATGCACGTAAGGTTAAAGTTGTGTAATTCTTATGTTGTAATCAATAGAAGTGTGATGATCATCATTATTAGAGCATTGCCCAAAGAAAAAAAAAGAAAAAAAAGAAGAAAGGCCAAAAAGAAAAAAAGAAAGGCCCAAAAAAAGAAAAAAAGAAAAAGAAAAAAAAGAAAATAAATAAAAAGGGCAATGTTACTATCTCTTTTTCCATACTTGTGCTTCAAAGTAGCACCTTGTTCTTCATGTAGTGAGTCTCATATTTTTTGCTTCAAAGTAGCACCTTGTTCTTCATGTAGTGAGTCTCATAAGTTGTCTTTTTCATACTAGTGGGAATTTTTCATTATAGAACTTGGCTTGTATATTCCTACGATGGGCTTCCTTAAATGCCCTAGGTCTTCGTGAGCAAGCAAGTTGGATGCACACCCACTAGTTTTCTTTCGTTGAGCATTCATTTATAGCTCTAGTGCATCCGTTGCATGGCAATCCCTACTCCTCATGTTGATATCAATTGATGGGCATCTCCATAGCCCATTGATTATCCTCGTCAATGTGAGACTTTCTCCTTTTTGTCTTCTCCACACAATCCCCATCATCATATTCTATTCCACCCATAGTGCTATATCCATGGCTCACGCTCATGTATTGCGTGAAGGTTGAAAAAGTTTGAGATTATTTAAGTATGAAACAATTGCTTGGCTTGTCATCGGGGTATAGAAGTTGGGAACATCTTTGTGTGACTAAAATGAAGCATAGCCTAACAATATGATTTTGTAGGATGAACATTTTTTGCCATGTTATTTTGAGAAGACATGATTACTTTGATTAGTATGCTTGAAGTGTTACTATTTCTTATGTCAATATGAACTTTTATTTTGTATTCATTTGGATCTGAACATTCATGCCACAATAAAGAAAATTACATTATGAATTATGCTAGGTAGAATTTCACATCAAAATTCTCTTTTATCATTTACCTACTCGAGGACTAACAGGAATTAAGCTTAGATGCTTGATACGTCTCCAACGTATCTATAATTTTTGATTGTTCCATGCTATTATATTACCCCTTTTGGATTTTTATGGGCTTTATTTTACAGATTTATATCATTTTTGGGACTAACCTACTAATCGGAGGCCCAACCCATATTGCTGTGTTTTTTTTGCCAATTTCAGTATTTCGAAGAAAAGAAATATCAAACGGAGTCCAAACGGAATGAAACCTTCGGGAGCGTGATTTTTGGAACAAATCTGATCCGGAGAGCTTGGAGTGCAAGTCAAGAAGCGTTCGAGGGCCCTAGGAGATAGGGGGGCGCCCCCCCCCCCCCTGTAAGGTGCGCCCCCTGTCTTGTGGGCCCCCTCGGGCGGCCACCGACGTACTTCTTGCTCCTATATATACCTACGTACCCCGAAAACATCTAGGAGAACCACGAAACACAATTTCCACCGCCGTAACCTTCTGTATTCGCGAGATCTCATCTTGGAGCCTTCGCCGGCACTCTGCCGGAGGGGGAAGCAACCACGGAGGGCCTCTACATCAACATCCTTGCCCCTCCGATGAGTTGTGAGTAGTTTACCACAGACCTACGGGTCCATAGTTATTAGCTAGATGGCTTCTTCTCTCTTATGGATCTCAATACAATGTTCTCCCCCTCTCTTGTGGAGATCTATTCGATGTAAACTCTTTTTGCGGTGTGTTTGTCGAGATCCGATGAATTGTGGGTTTATGATCAAGTTTATCTATGAATAATATTCGAATCTTCTCTAAATTCTTTTATGTATGATTGAGTTATCTTTGCAAGTCTCTTCAAATTATCAGTTTGATTTGGCCTACTAGATTGATCTTTCTTGCCATGGGAGAAGTGATTAGCTTTGGGTTCAATCTTGCGGTGTTCTTACCCAGTGACAGAAAGGATTGCAAGACACGTATTGTATTGTTGCCATCGAGGATAACAAGATGGGGTTTATATCATATTGCATGTGTTTATCCCTCTACATCATGTCATCTTGCTTAATGCGTTACTCTGTTCTTATGGACTTAATACTCTAGATGCAGGTAGGAGTCGGTCAATATGTGGAGTAATAGTAGTAGATGCAGGCAGGAGTCGGTCTACTTGTTATGGACGTGATGCCTATATACATGATCATGCCTAGATAATCTCATAACTATGCGCTTTTCTATCAATTGCTCGACAGTAATTTGTTCACCCACCGTAATACTTATGCTATCTTGAGAGAAGCCTCTAGTGAAACCTATGGCCCCCGGGTCTATATCATATCATATTTGCTTTCAATCTACTTTATTTGCATCTTTACTTTTTGCATCTATCTTATAAAATACCAAAAATATATCTATCTTATCATACTATCTTTATTACATCTCACTATCGCAAGTGGATGTGAAGGGATTGACAACCCCTTTATTGCGTTGGTTGCGAGTTCTCAGTTTGTTTGTGTAGGTGCGTGGGACTTTTGAGGAGCCTCCTACTGGATTGATACCTTGGTTCTCAAAACTGAGGGAAATACTTACGCTACACTTTGCTGCATCACCCTCCCCTCTTCGAGGAAAACCAACGCAAGCTCAAGACGTAGCACTTAGCTAGGACTCCCTTCGTGCCGACATGAGGGAGGGGGGCTGCTAGCTACTTCGCACTTTGCTAGGTGAACCTCGGTTGGGGGGGGGCATGCATTCATAGCTTAGGAATCCCTTCGTGCCGACACGAGGGAGGGGGGCTGCTATCTCTACTTCACACTTTGCTAGGTGAACCTCGGTTGGGGGGCATGCATTCATATCTTAGGATTCCCTTCGTGCCGACACGAGGGAGGGGGCTGCTAGCTACTTCGCACTTTGCTACGATGAACCTCGGTTGGGGGGGCCATGCATTCATATATAGCTTAGGATTCCCTTCGTGCCGTCACGAGGGAGGAGGGGGCTGCTAGCTACTTCGCACATTGCTAGGTGAACCTTGATTGAGGGGGAGCTCGAGGGGGCATGCATTCATAGCTTAGGATTCCCTTCGTGCCGACACGAGGGTGGGTGGGGTGGTGGGGGCAAGCAATACCGTGCGCTTTGCGATAGAGGTGCCACATCGAAGTTGCATTTGGTATTTGAAAATCAATCCACCCTTTTCATACATAAATTTGGTCCACATGCAAGTGTGTTCGTGTTCTGACCCTCTCCCATGTCATTTTTCGCCAAATTTATGAACATTAGACAAGTCGGATGACGCAACAGACACAGTTCACTCAAACTAACCGTGTGCCACGCCGGTTCACCTGTCACGCACACATCCGCACAGTACATTGGGCTCCATGAGGCTCCCCCTCTCAAAAATATCTGTCCGCTTCGAGGTTTTTTTGTTTCATAACACACGGTTGTTATCTCCGGACCGTGTGCGATGTTTCTTGTTCCCAATCCCGCCTGCATCGAAAATATCTGCCCGCCTCGAGGGTTTTTCCTTTTCATAACACATGGTTGTTATCTCCGGACCGTGTGCGATGCACTATCATCAAAATTTTCAATAGCCCAACATTTCACTCCCACGTTTGACTCCCGCGTAGTAAAATTTTCAGTACCCGCATCATTTCGTCAAACACCCCACGCCCCCCTCCACACACACACACACACACACACACACCAAAACCTCCTCGGGCGTGCGTGCGCACACACACACCCTCCCTCGCCCGAAACGCTAGCAAAGTCCCTGCCGCCGCTGCCACCGCCGCCGCCGCAAGGCCTTCATTATCAACATCTGCCGGTTTGCCCGTGCAGCTTACCCACTGATCTCCATACCCAGGCCGCCCTGAGTTTCTTAGATGACGTCTGCCAAACGCCCCCTTTCCCATAGATCCCCATCCCCATCCCCATCCCCCACTCCAGAGCGTCACAACCTAAGCCCGGCTACGCTTCCCGTGGAGCTCGAGGAGCAACTGGCCCAAAAGAGGTGTATAGCGGTCTCTTCGCCCAACGTCGCCGAGGAAGCTGACGACCATTACTGGCGGCAAACACTCAAGCAGCGGGCTAGAGTATGCGGGCATGTCTCATTCGCCGGCTATGACATCGAGGTCATCGATAGTGACGCCTTGAGGCGGGCTGTGTCACAGGTTAAGTGGCCCACCCCCAATCCCTCGGGTTCAACCGCCATCGATCTCATCCATGGCCCCGCTGCTGATCTCCTCTGGCTCGCTGTCAACAATTTGCCATTCTACATTACCATCGAGCCCCTTTTGTCATTTCTGAAGGACACGTTCTGCGACGCTGGCTTGGGATCCACAGCTTCCAAGTCAGACCTCATCGACAGCGACCACGAGGAGGGCACTCTCTCCGGCTCTTCCGAGGGGAAAGAGCCCATCTGCTCTTCCAAAGGGAAAGCGTCCGTCTACGACATCAGGGAGGGCGCCCTACAGCCATGCTCTTCCAAGGGGAAGGAGCCCATCTGCGACAATATGGAGCGCATCCAGGGTCCGTGCTCTTCCCACGGGTATTTTAGCTGTTCACAATGTGATGCTCTATATGTGCAATTATTTACTATGCAGTACATTTCATCAATCCAGTTTTAAACATACCGATAGGAATGCATATATCTGCTTGCTGTTAAGCCTGTTATAGCTAGCATATGCCTCTTTTAAAGTTTTTTGATTGTTCGGTTGTTTGTAGTTAGCATATGTTTAGTTTCAAATGCTATCTTTGGTTGTTCATAGTATGCCTTGTTTATTCCAGTTAATATGTGCAAGTATGAACTGTGCAGTTCAATTTCATCAGTACCAGTTTCAACAATACCAGTATGAATGACTACATTTGGTTGCTGCATCTTGTAGTTAACATGCCTTTCCATTTTTATTTAACCATAACCAGTGTACTTAGACCGACACAATACCAGTTTGAGTGACCATGTTTGCTTGTTGTTAAATGTTAGGCCTGTTGCAGTTAGCACACCTTTCCACTTGTTTTGCTTTACTAGCGTGCTTAAACCTGCACACTGAAGCTATCTTTTGGAGATTATTTTGTCTGCCATGTGTAATTTTGGTTGATGTTTAGCATGTTGTGCTTAACATGCTTCTTGATGTACCTACACAGGATAATTTTGGGAACGACTGCTGTTTTCCATCGAGGTTAGTTTCATCCCATGGCTTATATCTGCTCACTGTTTAGGATATCCATAGCTGGTACCATATAGGCCGACGACTGATGAGGGACTAATCAGTGAATCGGACTTTTAACTGAATATATCTGCAACTCATTTTTCGTTAGGTTAACTAGGGCCATACGTAATATA
The DNA here is from genome assembly GCA_021437245.1 of Aegilops speltoides. NCBI lineage: Eukaryota > Viridiplantae > Streptophyta > Magnoliopsida > Poales > Poaceae > Aegilops > Aegilops speltoides. The sequence goes on along the minus strand of CM038147.1, from coordinate 413,652,402 downwards.
TCTGAGGCTACATAGCAACATGCACAGTACTTAATGTCTAAATATGCAATCCTAGGCTACATAGCAACAAGGAAGAGTGTTACATTAATGTCCTAATGATGTCTAGATATACGTAGAATAGCAGCAGCAACAACAGCAACAACACAACCCTGTTTGGATACTCAACTTAGCTAGAGGTTAGAGTTAGTTTCTAGCTCATTACTAACCCTGAACTAACTCCATCCAAAGAGTTATTTGGATGGCAGGGTTAGATTGACAATAAATGCACTAGGAGAACTAGCTCCAATTAGCACCTCTTGGGTTGGATACTAGTTTTTTTGGGTGGGCTATAGATGCATCTAGCTCAAACTAGCCCTCATGTTTAGATATACTTTAGGGCTATTTGAGCCCGAACTAGCTCAAACTAACTATAACCCGTGGATACATCAGCAGATAATTTGTAAGAATGAACTAAACTCCTTCCGACCCATAATATAAGATGTTAATTCATCTAATATGTGAGTATATTGGATGTTACAGGATAATCCCTCCGTTCCTAAATATTTGTATTTTTGGAGATTTCAAATGGACTACCACATACGGATGTATATAGACATATTATAAAAGAGTGTTGTACTACATCATTGTGCAATTGTTGTTTAGCTTCTAATATTAACTTGGTGCTTTTAGGTACATATGTCATTGTAAAGATCCGCGTTTCAACCCTTTCTGTGTATGGGGCAATGAGATATTGATGAACCAGCATCAAGTGAGGAAGCTGATAAAGATTGTTAGTAAAATGGGTCCAAAGATGGCAATTAAACTATTTGTTTACACTTTATCCAAGACAACAGTGAACTGCAGGATGGTAAGTAAGAACTCTGAGCCTTCTTTTTACTACGCATAATGAGTTGTGTTAGCTGACAATGTCTGAAATCTTATTCCTTTGCAGTGGTTGCCAAAGCAGTTTACTCGAGATTACCTCTCAAACTAAATGATTGGTGGGCATGCAAAGGTTAAAGTATTTCTACCAGAACACGATGATTATCTAGATGTTTTCATGAAGATCGTGAAGGATGGGCGGTTGGCCATCACAAGGGGTTGGACTAGAGTCGTGCGTGCCTTCTGCATGGAGGGGGGCACAATATGGGCATTCTGCTTCACCTTGTTCAGCAACCAGAATATATTTCACCTCTTTATTTACCGTCTTTAATAGTACAAGTATACAACTGTGGTTCATCATTCTTTATTTGGTTCTTATGTAATTCTTGAACATATGTACCTATGAATCGAATAATGCATTGGTTGTTTGAACCTGATGGATATGAATAAAGTTGTAGCATACATTCAAATTCAAATCCAAATCCGGTACAATTTGGAAAAGCAGCAATTAAGTTACGGTGAAATTACGCTCTCCAGGTTGTTACAGCACACATGGTTGGTAAAACACAAACGTTTGCGATATGCACCATAATCCGAGATGGTTCACAGAGAGGAAACGTGTGCAAGCATGCACATAGTTGTCGTTGCAAAGCGTGTGCGATGTCAGACAATATCACAAACGGTGCGGGCAAACTAAACGTTTGTGTTAGTTGCCTTATCATACACGATTCGCAACCATGAACTGTTTCTGATGAAGTATGCATCATAAATGTTGCACCACAGAATAGTGTGTGCGATAGTTGTCGTGTATGACGATGTTACGATGGTCCGACGTTTCATAATCCTGTCCGACACTCGTACGATGATTAGCTAATCTTCTTAATGGTGAACCGTTTGGGATGGGCCACGCATCATACACGTTCTATAATAGTGAACCATTTGTGATGGGCCGCGCATCGTAAACGTAGCACCACAGAATACCGACTGCGATAGCAATGCAAGCAGAAACAAGTAGGAGTACTATGGGGGCCCTATCCCCGACGGTTTCTGGGTCGTGTGGGAAGGACTCCCCTATCGCCCACACTCACTTGGCGACGGTTCCAATGCCATCGCGGAAAGGGGTTTTAAACCGTTTGTTTAGGACCGACGCGCACCAGTGTGAACTAATAGCAAAAAGAATGAACTAGAAAACTTTTATGAAACTCTAATAGCAAAAAGAATGAACTAAAAATAATCAATTAAAATATTCTGTTATGATCAACTAAAACAAAACTATAATATTCTTCAATAGCAAAAAGAATCAACTAAAAAGCTTTTATAAAACTCTATTAGCAAAAGGAATCAACTAAAAAGCTTTTATAAACCTCTAGTATTTTTGAAACCAAAATAATATATAATTTATGAAAATAAAATTATCAAAGTATTTTTTTGTTCAAAACATTAATGGCAAAAAGAATTTTCATAAAGAATTTTTTTGTTAGAAACTTCAATAGCAAACTAAATAACAAAATCTCTTTTTGATTAAAAGACATTTAAAATAACCTAAAAAATACCAAATTGAATATAATGATAAAACACAGTAATATTAAATAGCATGAAAAAGAATCACTCAAAAATCTATTTTTATTGTAAAGTTATTCACAAACTAGTGATTCACACAAATTTCAAAAAATTCAAATTTAAACTATTCAAATTTGAAAACTAATGGCACTAACAGAAAGTTTATATTTTTTGTGACCTAAAAGCAAAAAAGAATGATTGAAAAACAATAAGTATTTAGCTGTAAGTAGAAACAAAATAAAATAAGTAAAGCAAAAAAACAAAACAAAAAACTGGGGAAAAATTAAAAAATGCCACCTATTGGGCCACCATGGTCTGAATACGACTAGAAACCCAACCAGCTAGTTGGGCTAGGATTTAGGTCCACAGACGGCCCAATAGGCCCACACGTAGAGGAGTGACATATTAGGCCCGCAAGCGTACAGTTGACAGGAGCTCGAGAGGGTGGGCGCAGCAGCGCTTATAAACCACCCTCGAGCTCTCTCAGCTAGTGAGGTGGGACTAAACATCCCACCGCACCGTGCCAGCACAAGGCCTTTAGTTTCAGTTGGTGCCACCAATCAGGACCAAAGGTCCTTGTTTCCCGCCCTTTGGGCTGCTGAAAATTGACCTTTGGTCTCGGTTGGTGGCACCAACCGGGACTAAAGGGGTTCATTGGTCCCGGTTTGTGCCATGAACCGGGACCAATGCTTCATGTATAGAAGCAAACACTTAGAAAATTCCAGTTTTCATCTACCAGTTGCCCCCGATGATGCCGAGCTCATCGACGCCATCAGGCTGCCCGTGCTCACTGTCGACGCCCTCACCCTGCCCCGAGCTCACCGCTGCCACGCCCCTGCCGGTGCTCGCCGTCGACGCCTCGCCTCGACCTGCCCGTGCTCGTCGTGGTCCGTCTTGCCGTCGCGCCCTTGCCGTGCCCCGAGCTCGCCGTGTCCGCGCCGCCCAGCGCCTTGCCCTGCCCCGAGCTCACATCGATCGTCGCCCGCCTGCGCCTCTGCCCGACAGTGCGTGCCGCCTCCCCGTTCGCCCGGCCGCCCCTTTCCTCCCCTGTTTTTTGATGATTTTGTTGATATACACTTTTGTTTTGTTCATATATATACACATGATGTATGATTTTTTTTGTTCATATATATATATATAGATGATGTATGTTTTTTTTGTTCATATATATAGATGATGTATGCTTTTTTTTGTTCATAGATGATCATATATATGATGTTTTTTTGTTCATATGTATGTATGGATGTGGATGGAATATGATGTTTTTTTGTTCTTAGAATATGATGTTTTTTATTTGTAGAATATTTTTTTGTTCATGAGAGAGGCGGGGACGTCGGACATTCATGAGAGAGGCAGTCCGGTCTCTCTCATGTATATATATGTATGTGGCTTTGTATGTATAGATGGATAGAATTTTTTCCATGTATGTATGTCGTTGTCGATATACCCCCTCCCCGATACCTTCGACATGAGGGAGGGGGTCGATATACCCCCTCCCCAATAACATTTTTTTCTAAGTTACTAAGGTAAAATGTTCACCCCCCTCTCGATATACCGGGCGACCAACTCTCGAGGCCACCCAAACCCTAGAAAAAAGCGTTGTCGATCTCCTACCCCCTCCCACCCCTACCCGATAAACTCTCAAGGCCACCCAAAACACTAGAAGAAAACTCCGGTAACTTTGACATGAGGGGGGACATCTCGATCAAACCCCCTCTCGCCCGAACAAGTCCATGTATCATTTTATATCGCGGTGGACATATATCAAAGTTTGATCATATGTCAAAGTTTGAATTTTGACATATGCAACATTTGATCATATATCAAAGTTTGATCATATGTCAAAGTTTGAATTTTGACATATGCAACAATATTTGATCATATGTCAAAGTTTGACTTTTGACATAGATTTGTCAAGAATGCGTCCATTATGGATGTGCACAAGTTGATCCAATTTTTTTATCTCATACACACACACACACACACACACACACACACACACACACACACATATATATATATATTCTTCTATATGTCACGTTGTTTGTCAAAGTATTGAAGAAATCTATGGCTACATCATTAGCCGGAAGTAATAGGCGTATGATGCTACGAAGCTCTTCAAAGTTGTTTTGGAACAGAGTTCCGGATAGAATAATTCGCTTTTTGGTACGAATTTCAGCAAAGGCCTTCCAAATAGCGATATTCGGAAGGCTCTTGCTGAACTTCGTACCAAAAAGCTAATTATCCTATCCGGGACTCCGTTCCAAAACAATTTTGGAGAGCTTCGTACCATTATGCGCCTGTTACTTTTGGCTAATGATGAAGCCATGGTTTTCTTGAATCCTTTGACACTAGACAATGCGACATATAGAATGGTAGATGAGATCAGGAAAAATATGGACCATTTTTTGCACATCCAGAATGGCGCCATTTTGTTAAATCCTTAAAGGTTAAGAGAATCCCTTGTTTGACATTCATGAGAGAGGCGGTCCGGACGTCGGACATTCATGAGAGAGGCGGTCCGGTCCGGTCGCTGGACATGTCATGTGATAGGTAGTATTTTTTATTCATATAAAACTCCGGTAACTCTTCAACATGAGGGGGGACGTCGATCAACCCCCTCTTGCCCGACCAAACCCTAGAAGCGTCGAGGCCACCCCAAACCCTAGAAGCATCGAGGCCACCCAAATTTACCAAGTTAAAAGAGTGTTGTCGAGGCCACCCCAAACCCTAGAAGCATTGTCGAGGTCACCCCAAACCGTAGAAGCATCAAGGCCACTAATATGATTCCTGGTCTATGTTTAGCTAGCAAGGTCTATGTTTGCCACTAATATATCCATCTCTCATGTTTGTATATTAATTGCCATGTTGTAATATTTGCAGAAACTATGGATCAACAAAGAGAGTTGGAACAAGAACAACTGTTGGGGAATATAATCTTAGGCGGAGGTGATGTCTGTCATTTCTCAACGACACCGATGGTCAGGAAGGAGAGGATGACGGCTCTGGTGATCGAACAATGGAGGAGGAAGGACATGATCATGAAGGCTCCGGTGACCGAATGGTAGAGGAAGAAGGAGACCATGATGACGGCTCCGGTGACCGAATGGAGGAGGGAGCTGTTGCAAAGTCCGGCGAGGTATATATATTAATTAAGCATGTGCTGACTAATTGATGCATTAATTTTTTTGGCATATGTATATTAACTCTTCTTTCTTCTTTTATAGCCCTCCGGATCGAGCCAAACTTCGGTAATGAGACGAGGCCCGAAGAAAAGGTTGCACCGGGATGAAAGGTTCACGATCACAACACTCGCAGACGATGGCCAACCGATTGAACCCAAGCGGACCGAGGAAGCATTTTCTGCTCAGTGCGGAGCTATTGTTAGGGACAGCATCCCGATCAGCATCCAGCTATGGAATAAGCCTAAGAACAAAGACCCTCAAGTTTCTTATGTCATTGATAGATAGAAAGATGATCTTTGGACCTCACTGAAGGCGAATTTCACGCTACCGCTAGAGGAGGATCCAAATAAGCCAGTTATTGAAAGTGCTAGTATCGACTAGAGGGGGGGTGAATAGGCGATTTTTATGGAAGTCTTCAAAACTTGGAAGTTTCAAAGACAAACAATTGAAATGCCCTAATTGATATGCAGCGGAAGATAAACTATTGTAAGCAAACCATAGTCAAGTATGCAATAATGTGAAAGCACAGGACTAATAGCAGCAAGTAGTAAGGATCAGGATGGAAGAAAGTATGAAGCCAATCAACAGTAGTAGTCAAGCAATGAAGTCAAACTGATATGACAGACAGGCAATGACTTCACGAAGACAAACTTAAGTAAAGGATGGAAAGGTATAGAACCAGTTGCTTGTTGAAGACACATGATTTGTTGGACCAGTTCCAGTTGCTGTGACAACTGTACGTCTGGTTAGGGAGGCTGAGATTTAACTCAGAAGACCGTGTCTTCACCTTATTCCCCTTGAGCTAAGGACACCTAGTCCTCGCCCAATCACTCTGGTAAGTCTTCAAGGGAGACTTCCAAACCTTCACAGACTTCGTTCACCGGCAATCCACAATGACTCTTGGATGCTCAGAACGCGATGCCTAACCGACTGGAGGATTCATAGTCCTCAAGTGTAATAAGTCTTCAGGTCACACAAACAGAAAGACTTCAGTGATGCCTAACACTCTTTGGCTCTGGGTGTTTGGGCTTTGTCCTTGCAAGGATTTCTCTCTCTCAAATGCTTCGAGGTGGGTTGCTCTCAAACGACAAAAGCTGTGCACTAACTCTGAGCAGCTACCAATTTATGGTGTAGGGGGTGGGCTATTTATAGCCACAGGGCAACCTAACCTGATTTGTCTGAAATGACCCTGGGTCACTAAGGAACTGACACGTGTTCCAACGGTCAGATTTCAAACGCACACGGCAACTTTACTTGGGCTACAAGCAAAGCTGACTCATCCAGCTCTGGATAAGATTTGCTCTCATTGTCTTTACTCAAGACATAGGATTTGGGTTGAGCATCACTTCACCACTCGACTTAGTTCACTTGGACCCCACTTAACAAAGACGGTGGTTCCTATGACTCAACAAAGAAGAAAAGGAAACAACGAAATCACATAGTCTTCAAGGCCCATAGTCTTCACGTAATATCTTCTCATGTCATAGTCTTCAATATGAATATCTTCTCATACCACCATTGTCTTCAATGTCTTCATACATTTTAGGGTCATCTCCGTAGGTAAACCGAATCAATGAGGGACACTACCAAGTTATCCCGCCATTCTCACAAACGATTAGTCCTCAACCAACTTTGTTGTCAATACTCCAAAACCAACTAGGGGTGGCACTAGATGCACTTACAATCTCCCGCTTTTTGGTGATTGATGACAAACTGGTTGAAGTTTTCAATGGGGATAAAGTATGTGAAATTGTAAGGATAGGGAATTGTCTTCATAAGTAGCAAGGGCTCCCCCTGAAGATGTGTATATAAGTAATTTGCTTTTGGAATGCAAATGCACATGGCAGGTTGTACTTGTGGAGATCCTCTTCAACTTATGAAGATAATTCATCATGCATGAAATGATATAGCAAATAGAATGACATGCATAATGAAAAATGGACGTCTACAGAATGATCTAAGTGCGGAAGTTATCGTCGCACATGCGGAATTTATCATCACATCACAGTAAAGCAAATAAGTAGCAGACGACCATCGAGTTTAAGTGTTACAACTCAAAGAACCAAATGTTTCAAAAGCAAGAGTTGTAAGCATGAGGCAAAATATAATGAACCGCCCATATGAACCCGCTTGAAGACTATCAACTCATACGCTTCTCCCCCTTTTGTCAGTAAGGACCAAAAAGGTTTGAAGACATAGAGCATCTACTCGTCCGCATGAGTAGGTGAAGCAGCAGGGTTGTCGTCGTTGGTTGGCGTTGCAGACGCATTTTGGTGCAAAGGTCGGCGCGTAGTAGTAGGAGGTGGTGAAGTAGCATCATCTTCATCATCGATCACTCTGGCATTGACAGTTGCCGCGGAGGAAGAATAGTCAGAGTCTTCAAGGGATGGAGTTCGACGCAGGGTAGCAGTCCATGGAGGAGTGGAGTCGAACTTGAATCTTTCATTGAAGCCATCGTCTTGAAGATCTGCTTCAGCACTGAGCAGGGTCAAACTCTTCCATGATCGCCGACAAGTTTCATGAGCAACAAATGCATTCTTGGTGGCAAGGTTTCAAATGCGATTGACATCCACCAAGAGGCTTTGCATCTGTCTCTTGAGCCAATAGTGATGCTTATCCTGTTTCTGATGAAGTGCCACAAGAAGTTCTCGGTCATTGAGAACGCGAGAGCGCTTCCTAGGCCTTTGAGCAATGGTGCTTTCAGTGGCTTCAGTAGGTGCACGATGAGGCAGACGAGTATTGCCATCCATTGGATAGATTCTTGTTGCAGCTTGGACACCTTCTATGGGTTGAGTGAAGCTTTGGTGCTCGACATTCTGAAGACAAAGAGGGTTCTTGGCAGGGTCAGAGTAAATGGCTTCAACTGACATATCAACCTCTGGCAAAAAGATCAGGTGATTGCGAGCAGAGGGCTGATAGTTGACAGATGAGTGTCGCTTGATGAGGCGCATGACCCATGGAGCATAGAACTTCATACCAAAAAGGTCAGATCCAGAAGCAGCAAGTTTCCTGATGAAGAATTCTTGAGTATTGAAGCTGATGCCATTGAGAATGTAAAAGACCAAAGTCTTCATAGCTCCTTCAAGCTTGGCCGCTGATGAATGTCCTTTGATAGGCCATAGAGTTCGCCTGATAATGTGATATATTGTGCGCGGCAGATACTCAAGGTCTTCAACAAAGAACTCTGTTGGATATTCATCGTTAGATGGCAAAGGCTTCATCATGCTCAACATCTGGCTCATATTGGGTTCAGGCTTGTGGAAGATGCTCTCCAATGCATTGCGGTGTAATTGACAATCAAGTTCATATAGCTCTTCGGGAGTGGCTAGCCCTGTAAGCTCGATGATGTCAAGAGCTTTGGCTTCATGATGAACATTTCCAGTCATCCACTCGAGAACCCATGTCTTGATGTCTCTGTTGTAGCTGCGAATGTGTAGAGTAGCATAGAATTGAAGCAATAGCTCTTCATTCCAGTGTTCTTTGTCTGTCACAAAGTTGAGCAGACCAGCATCACGAATGCAATCAAGTGCTTCTTCTAAGCACGGCAGTCCAACAATGGCTTCAGTGTCGAGGTGCATATGAGGGAAAATGCGCCCTTGATCATACAGAATGCAGGAGTAATAGCTTCGCTGTTGATAGCTCCAGAAACGATCTGATGATATCCTTGGCTTTGAGTAGGGGTTCTTGGCGCTGTCAAAGAAGGTATTGTGGCGTTTGAAGCCATTGGCATTGAAGGACCCTGGTGAGTTTGCAGTGCCTAGAAACCTTGGCAGTCTTGGCTTTGGCTTCTGGACCTGAGGCCTATGCTCAACATGATAATCAAATTGAGGTCCAGAGGCAGTAGGCGGAGGTACCAGAATGGGCCATCAGATAGTGGTTAGCTAACCATGACTATATGCTTGCTCAATTGTATGGGGCCTTGGTGGCGGAACAGGAGCAGTGGCAACAGCTGAGGCTTCAGGCTGCACAGCAGGTGCTTCAGGAACAGTGGCCTCATTGGCTTCAGGCACACTAGTTGGTTCAAGCTCCACATTAGCTTCAGCCATGACAACGTCATTGGCTTCATTTGCGTTGGTGGTGGCAGCTTCAACATTTTCAACCTCCACTTGATGAACAGGAGGGTCGGGCACTGGCTCGTTCACATCAGGAACATCTTCTTCATTAACTGGGGGAGTTGGGACACATACGTCTTCTTGATTCTCATCGGCTGATGCAGCCGGAATGTCTTCAGCAGCTTGGGCTTCAGACGAGGAGACATTCACAGTTGGAGTGGGTTCAGGAAACACTTGACGTGCAACAGTTTGGCGTTGCACTTCTCCTTCTGGAACGCTCGACAGAGGGACTTGAGGCCTTTGTCCTTTGCGAAGCCTGCGAAATGCTGGCAGCGCCTTTGGAGATGGAGTTGGCTGGGCCTCAAAGTCTTCATCTTCTTCTTGCACGGGAGGTGTATCTTGTTGTTGTTGTTGTTGGGTAGTACTGGGGGAGTCTTGTTGCTGTGGGTGATCAGCCCACGATGCATCCTGAGCAGTTGGCGTCAGAGGACGACCAATGCTGATGAGTTCGCTATTCGTAAGAACAGGCGATGATACCACATTGTGTTCAATCTGAGGAAGAACTTCATCATCTTCAACATTGTCGTCTTGACCAATGTCTTCAGCAGCGGTGGGTTCAGCTGCTGGAATATCTTCAGCTTCATGAGCCTCTGTGGAAGCAGGCTCATGAACTATCATCCTTCTTTGTTGATGTTCTGACGCAGGGCGAACCACTGAAATGGGTTCAACTACTAAGGGCTCTGTGGGAGCAGCCCTAGTCTTCTTGGTCTTGCGCTTCTTGTTGGAGGGAGCAGCATCAGAGGCTTCAGGATTCTTCCTTTTTCTGGCTTCAGCCTCGGTAGCCCTCGTCTTCTTCTGTTCTGAAGCGGTTGTGGTGACCTTTGGCTTCGAGCCAGTCATGCTGCTTGGGAAGATAATGCGAGGGGCTTCTTGGCTTGAAGGTGCAGGCTGGTCAGCAGGAAGCTTCTTCTTTTTCTTTGCAGCCATCCTGGGGTCAATGCCAGGACGGCCCAGTGACTTGCGCTTCTCAGCCTCATTGTAGGCAAGCACACACTTGTCAGCCAAACTCTTCATGCGCTCACGAGAGCCCTGAGCTTCTTCACGCTTCTTAAGAAAAGCTTCTTTAAGCTCATGCAGCATGACCTTGAAGTTTCTGACGTCTTGAACACTTAGCTTGGCCACATGCTTCTTGAATTGAGCCTTCTCATAATCAATCTTGTTCTTCAGCTCAATGATGCGCTGAGCGAGAGCTAGCTCAGAAGCAATGGCGCCATTGAAGGCGACGCTGAGGCCAATGGGAAGCTGCAAATCTTCAAAGCTAAGATTGGGGGTGTCGAACCACTCATCAATGAAGTTGTGGATGATTGCCACATCAAAGAGAGGCAAGTTGTTGAAGATTTCTGCTTCTTCCTTGCTCTTGATCAGTTGCTCAAGGGCATCATCAGCAAGATCTTCATCATTGGACAGATCAATGGGTTCTTCACGCAGAATGGCAGCAGGAGTCAAGGTTTGATCAGTATGCCTGACAATTTGCTTCTTCTTCTCTGTTCTCCTGGAGATGCGGGATTGATCTTCAGACTACACACTGTCTTCAGGAGGTACAGTGGCCAGTGGCTTCGCACGTGAAGCTTTTGGAGGTGCTGATTTAGAAGCCTTTTGCTTCTTTTGCTTCTGCGGCTTAGTAGGAGGAGCTGGGGCTTCATCAGTGTTAGCATCATTATCAGAATGATCTACCCTGGCACCTTGGACCAAGATGTAGGTGATGAGGCCATCGAGATTGGAGAAGGGGCCGATGACATTGGGTTCTGCATCACGGGAGCCGTCAGCACGGGGAGCAGAGGGACCAGGGTTGAAGTCCAGTCCCAATGACTTCTTGTTTTTCTTGGTCAAGCTCGGGCGAACCGAAGTTGCGCTTGAAGAGAGCATCGCCACGACACCGTGAGTAATGATGTGGGATCGGCGTTTCAGCCGAGGTCCATGGACCATGCAAGGATAGAAGCCTTGCGCAATAGCTTCAGCTCTGTTCTTGGGTTGAAGGCCTCGATAGAGAATATCACCCCAATGTCTCTTGATAGCATTCTTCTCTGCATATTCCTTGGTGAAAAACTTGTACTTGAACCATTCTTCAGCCCAATAGCGTCGAATTCATTGGATTCGTGTCTTGCGCTGATGATAAGACTCTTCTGGATCTGTCTTGTAGAGCTCTGCTAGGTCATCGTGCGATCTTTGATGTTCCTTCTCTGCGCTTGCCCGCCTCCCTTCCTTGTTGATTTTTCGCAGCCATGAACTTCAAACTGAATGGCTTCAAGATGTTCAATGGCTTCAGAGACTTACGCTTCTGGTCAAGGTGAAGGCTTCAGGAGAATCAATGTGATGTTGTAAGTATTCGCAAACGAATGCGCACTATGAGAACCAAGGATTCTCCCACGGACATGTACCGCCACAAGATTAGAGATGCGAGGGAAGGGGAAGAGGTCATATGCATTCTCAGAAGATTTTGAAGATAAATCAGTTTGAAGACATTGACCTCGTGATGCGAAGACATTCACTTATGAGATGGGAGTTGGTTCCAGATTTGTACGAATCCGTGAATAAGTACAAGTGAGGAATCAAACTAGACATGTAATTGAAGTGAATAGACTAGGCAGTATGAGATGCAGACAGAGTAGAACTAACACAGTGTAGGTAGAAACCACTTTCGGTAAATAGGATGAATCTTGAAGATCAAAAAGGTGGTAAAAATAGAGTTATAATTACCGCACGAAGAACTGCTAGATGGGATGAATAGGAGACCGAGCATTTCAGCCCACCGTGCCCTAACTTGGCGACGGAGGACACTTACGGCGACGGCGGAGAGGACGATGTCCGCGGTCAGCGTGAGGACGGCGTCGGAGAAGTCGCGGCAGCTAAGCGCTTCGTCGCCGGTGTCGTCGAGAGCTAGCGGTGGCGCTAGGGTTTTGACGGAGGTGGAGAGGTGGAAGAAGGATATCTTTACCGCAGGGGACAAGTATTTATAAGTAGGTGTGCAGCACAGCGCAATTACGCTGGTGCCCCTGGCGGTTCACATCTGAGGGGCACGTGGCAAGCATGCAACATACTCAGAGGTGTCCCATGTTCCCATGCCCGTCAGGTATGTCGGAGAGTTGTTCCGGCTTCTCCGGATTTCAACAATAAAGATAAGTCATTTAAAACAGATTTAATGTTTGTCTCTTTGCCTTCTGCTGACTAGGACGTAGAGAAGACATTTGACAGTTTCAATAGAATGCATATGATTTGGACAGATAGAGTTTGAGATAGAAAGCATAGAGAGGTTAGGGTCCAATCACATTAACTTAGTTCAAAAGATTCAAATTGAAGACATAGCTATAAGTGAATGATGTAGAGGACAGAACACTAGTATATATATATATATATCAGAAAGCAATCAAATTATCATAGTGAAGAAAATCATGAAGATGAATTGAAACTGAAGACAAACCAAATGCGAAGTCATTGCAAAAATAACGCCATGAGTGAAACACTTCAAACAAAGAAATTTGGTGGTGGCGTTACCCACCGTATAGGAAATATTAGACCCAGACATGACGCACAATTATCGTGGCGCTCCGAAGTCAAATTCCATGTTAATGTATTCACACTCAGAGTGTAAGTCTTCCTTGATTGAAGATATACATTAGTTCATGTGTTGCACATCTAAGTCATCAACATGTATAAGTGTTAGGATGTGTGCCTGTTCACAGGACATTAGAGGATTCCAAGATATTTAGCTCACACCATAACTTGCAAAACCTTTTCTCATCCAAGGGCTTTGTGAAGATATCTGCCAGTTGCTCTTCAGTGTTGACATGAATGATGTCGATATCTTTCTTCATGACATGATCTCTGAGAAAGTGATGACGAATTTCAATGTGCTTTGTCTTCGAGTGTCGGATCGATTGTTGGCTATCTTGATGGCACTTTCGTTGTCGCAGAAGAGAGGTACTTGTTTCGTGTTAATGCCATAGTCCTTGAGAGTTTGCTTCATCCATAGGAGCTGAGCACAACAGATCCAAAGAAGCAATGTATTCAGATTCAGCAGTTGAGAGTGATACACAATTCTGCTTCTTTGAAGACCAACAGACAAGTGATCGACCAATAAAGTGACATGTGCCTGATGTAGACTTGCGATCCACCTTGTCACCAGCATAATCAGCATCCAAGAATCCAACCAAATCAAATTTTGAGCCCTTGGGATACCATAATCCGGGTGTTGGGGTGTAAGCCAAATATCTAAGAATTCGCTTCACAGCTAAGTGATGCGATTCCTTTGGTGCCGCTTGAAATCGAGCACACATGCAAACACTAAGCATAATATCTGGCCTAGATGCACATAGATAAAGCAAAGAACCAATCATGGAGCGGTATACCTTTTGATCGAACTCTTTACCATTGTCGTCGGGACCAAGATGGTGTTTGGCTGGCATTGGCGTCGTGTAGCCATTGCAGTCTTCCATTCCAAACTTCTTCAGACAATCTTTGAGGTATTTCTCTTGAGTTATGAAGATGCCATTTCTTTGTTGATGAATTTGAATACCAAGGAAGAACTTCAGCTCTCCCATCATGGACATCTGATATTGCTCTTGCATCATGTACCCAAACTCATCAGTATACTTCTGGTTGGTGCAGCCGAAGATAATGTCATCCACATATATTTGGCACACAAACAGTTCGCCATCATATGTCTTCGTGAAGAGTGTAGGATCGAGGGATCTAGGTTTGCAGCCTTTGCTCTTCAGGAAGTCTTTGATCGTATCATACCATGCGCGAGGAGCTTGTTTGAGGCCATACAGTGCTTTGTTTAGCTTGTACACCATATCAGGATGTTTTGGATCTTCAAAGCCAGGTGGTTGTGCGACATACACTTCTTCTTCAATCTTGCCATTGAGAAATGCACTCTTCACATCCATTTGATATAGCAAGATGTTGTGATAATTGGCGTAGGCTAGCAGTATGCGAATAGCTTCAAGCCTAGCGACTCGAGCAAATGCTTCATCGAAGTCAATTCCTTCTACTTGAGTGTATCCTTGAGCCACAAGACGTGCTTTGTTTCTGACGACTTGACCATGCTCATCTTGCTTGTTTTGATATATCCATTTTGTTCCAATAATGTTATGCTTGCGAGGGTCAGGTCGCTTGACAAGTCCCCAAACATTATTCAGCTTGAACTGTTGAAGTTCTTCTTGCATAGCTTGAATCCATTCAGGTTCAATAAAAGCTTCAGCAACTTTCTTGGGTTCTGATATTGACACAAATGAAAAGTGCCCACAGAAATTTGCTAACTGTGTTGCTCTTGAGTGAGTCAATGGACCGGTGCATTGATGCTGTCAATTATTTTCTCAATTTGTACTTCATTTGCAACACGAGGATGAACAGGACGAAGACTTTGCTCTTGCTGATCATTGTCATCGTTTGGAGGATTGTCTTCGGTCTGAGCATTGTCTTCAGGTTGATTAGGTGCAGAAATGATAAGTTCCTCTTCAGGCTGTGCTTCAGAAGGCATGATTTCACCAGTTCCCATCAGCTTGATACATTCGCTTGGAGGAGCTTCATCTATTGTGCTTGGCAGAATCTCTCTCTGTGAACCATTGGTTTCATCAAATTTCACATCCACAGTTTCGACGATTTTGTAGAGATAGAGGTTGAAGACTCTGTAGGAGTGTGAGTCCTTTCCATAGCCAAGCATGAAGCCTTCGTGAGACTTAGGTGCAAATTTTGACTTGTGATGGGGATCCTTGATCCAGCACCTAGCACCAAATACTCTGAAGTAACTGACGTTTGGCTTCTTGCCAGTAAGGGGCTCATAGGATGTTTTGTTCAGAAGCTTATGGATGTAGACATGGTTGATGATGTGACATGATGTATCAATAGCTTCAGGCCAGAACTTTCTTGGTGTCTTGTATTCATCGAGCATTGTTCGAGCCATCTCAATGAGGGTTCTGTTCTTGCGTTCAACGATGCCATTTTGTTGAGGTGTGTATGGAGCAGAGAACTCATGAGTGATTCCCATTGTATCCAGATATAGATCAAGTCCGGTGTTCTTGAATTCTGTGCCATTGTCACTTCTGATATGCTTGATCTTCACCCCATAATTGTTCATTGCTCGATTGGCGAAGCGTCTGAAGACATCTTGAACTTCAGTCTTGTAGAAAATTATATGAACCCATGTGTATCTTGAGTAGTCATCAACAATTACAAAGCCATACAGACAAGCAGTTGTTGTGAGGGTGGAGTAGTGAGTAGGTCCGAATAAGTCCATGTGTAACAGCTCGAAGGGTTGAGGTGTTGTCATGATTGTCTTCGAGGGGTGTTTTGCCCTTTTCATCTTCCCTGCTTCGCAGGCACCACACAAATGATCCTTCTTGAACTTGACATCCTCGATGCCAATGACATGCTTCTTCTTGACGAGTGAGTGTAAGTTCCTCATGCCAGCATGCCCCAGCCTTTGATGCGAGAGCCAGCATTCTGAAGCTTTTGTGAGAAGATAAACGGCAAGCTGTGGACCTGCTGAGAAATCTACCATGTATAGATCATCTTTTCGATACCCTTCAAAGACTAGAGACTTGTCAGATTCCATTAGTACAAGGCAGCGATATTTTCCGAATAGCACAATCATGTTTAAGTCACAAAGCATTGAGACAGACATTAAGTTGAATCCAAGGGATTCAACAAGCATCACTTTATCCATGTGTTGATCCTTTGAGATTGCAACTCTACCTAGACCCAATACCTTGCTTTTACCAGTGTCAGCAAATGTGATATGACTCTTGTCGGATGGACGTAAGGTTGAGTCCATGAGAAGCCTTCGATCACTAGTCATATGATTTGTGCATCCACTGTCCATAATCCATTCTGAAGCTTTTGGTGATGTACCCTACAGTGCAGTTAGGAGGATAGGCTTCACAAGAGTGTTGTGAAGCATAAGCATTTGGCATATATAGAGATTGTCATAGCTTATATCAAGATTAGGATACATAGTATGACAGGTAAGCGATTCAGATGTGAAGTATATAGAATGACATTTTATCATGCGTCCGCAATTTGTTTTAGGTCCCCAGCAATAGCATTGGACGCCTGTGATTGCAGGCTGGAGACCCTTTTATGCAAAAGAGAGTTAATTCTTCTTCGCCACCCACATTTTCAAGGGTGGCTTAGAAGCAATGAGTCTAAGTGCAGCATCTGAGAATTTCGGCTTTGGAGCCCTAGAAAATAGCCTTGCAGGAGAAGAATGATACTCATATGAATAAGCAGAAAAGTTCTTAGTCCTATGAACATAGCGGTTCAAGATACACGCCATATTCATAAGTCCGAGCATGATTTCCGCAAAACATTGGCGTTAGGGTGACTCAAGTGAGTCTTGTATCAGATGAAGCCTTTGGGCCATATGAAGCTATAGGTCTGGGTTTGTCTTCTTCCTTGGTGGTGTCATGACGACATTCATCGGAAGATTCTCGATGTAACGCTTAGGTACCCAGATCTTCTTCATAGGTGGTCCATTCCTGCAGTTAGTACCAATGTACCTGGCAAACACTTCACCATTCCGATTATTGAACAACTTATAGTTTGCATCAAAGGATTCATCAATGATAATAGGATTAGCATAGGTAAAGCCAGATAAAGTGGATGGATCTACTGAAGGTTCCTTTGCAGCAACCCATGTGGTTTTGGGGTACTGCTCAGGCTTCCAATACGAGCCATCAACATTTTCCTCTCGAACCCAACACCCTCTTTCCTAGGGTTTTGGTTTAGAATATGCTTTTTGAGGACATCGCAGAGTGTCTGACGCCCTTTCAGACTCTTATACATCCCTGTTTCAAGCAATGTCTTCAACATAGCATTTTCATCAGCAATAGGTATCCTCCGCAGAGGGGTTAGTAACCACATCAGTAGGTGAAGACAATGAAATAGTAGCAGCAGTGGAACATTCAGCAACAGATGTAGCGTTATCACGCTCAATGCATTTTAGACATGGTGGTTCAAATCCATCCTGAGCGGAACTGATCTGTTGAGCGCGAAGTGACTCATTCACTTTTTGAAGATCTTCATGAGCCGCTCTCAATTTCTCAAGCTCTTGCTTCCTTTGAAGATAATCATAGGAGAGCCTTTCATAAGTAGTTGAGAGCGTTTCATGACGACTTTCAAGTTCTTGGTACTTAGCATGAAGATTTTTTATATCTTCAACTAAGGACTGTGAACGGTTCATTTTAGCGTCCAACAGGTCATCGCTTTTGTCTAACAGTTTTTGAGTATGTTCCATAGCCTTTTGTTGTTCAGTTGCAATTTTAGCAAGTGTTTTGTAGCTGGGTTTGGATTCACAATCAGAGTCATCTTCACTTGATGCTTGAAAGTAAGCATCACGTGATTTTACCTTGGCACCTCGTGCCATGAAGCAGTATGTGGGAGTAGGATCATCTTCGTCATTAGCTTCAGCGTTGGTGTGGAAGTCATTGTCTTCGGTGTTGAAGATGGACTTGGCAACGTAGGCTGTGGCTAGAGCCAGACTTGCAACGCCAGGGTCAGACTCCTCTCCAGACTCCACCTCCGCCTCCTCAGAAGCAGACTCCTCCTCTGATTCCATTTCCTTGCCAACAAAAGCACGAGCCTTGCCAGATGAGCTCTTCTTGTATGATGAAGATTTGGAAGAATACTTAGAAGAAGACTTTGAGGATTTCTTCTTCTTCTTGTCATCAGAATCATATTCCTTGCTCTTCTTCTTCTTCTTCTCATTGTCCCACTGTGGACACTCAGATATGTAGTGACCAGGTTTCTTGCACTTGTGGCAGGTTCTCTTCTTGTGATCATGGGTGGAAGCTTCATCATTCCTTGAGCTGGATCGTGAAGACTTTCTGAAGCCTTTCTTCTTGGTGAATTTCTGGAACTTCTTCGCAAGCATAGCAAGTTCCTTTCCAATGTCTTCAAGATCTTCAGAACTGCAGTCAGATTCTTCTTCAAATGAGGAAACAACTTTTGCCTTCAAAGCACGAGTACGACCATAGTTGGGACCATAGATATCTCTTTTCTGAGAAAGCTGAAACTCATGTGTGTTGAGCCTCTCAAGTATATCATACAGATCGAGTGTCTTGAAATCAGGACGTTCTTGTATCATGAGGGCAAGGGTGTCAAAGGAGCTGTCAAGTGATCTCAGTAGTGTCTTAACGATTTCATGCTTGGTAATCTCAGTTGCGCAAAGAGCTTGAAGCTCATTTGTGATGTCAGTGAGGCGGTCGAATGTGAGCTGGACATTTTCATTGTCGTTTCTCTTGAAGCGGTTGAAGAGGTTGCGAAGAACACTGATTCTTTGATCTCTCTGGGTTGATACGCCTTCGTTGACCTTGGATAGCCAGTCCCAGACTAGCTTCGACGTTTCCAGAGCACTCACACGGCCATATTGTCCTTTGGTCAGATGATCACAGATGATGTTCTTTGCAGTAGAGTCCAGTTGAATGAACTTCTTGACATCAGTAGGGGTGACACCTTCACCAGTTTTGGCAATGCCGTTCTTGACGACATACCAGAGGTCGACATCAATGGCTTCAAGATGCATACGCATCTTATTCTTCCAGTAGGGATATTCAGTTCCATCGAACACGGGGCAAGCAGCGGAGACTTTGATTATCCCTGCAGTTGACATAGCTAAAACTCCAGGTGGTTAAACCGAATCACACAGAACAAGGGAGTACCTTGCTCTGATACCAATTGAAAGTGCTAGTATCGACTAGAGGGGGGGTGAATAGGCGGTTTTTATGAAAGTCTTCAGAACTTGGAAGTTTCGAAGACAAACAATTGAAATGCCCTAATTGATATGCAGCGGAAGATAAACTACTGTAAGCAAACCATAGTCAAGTATGCAATAATGTGAAAGCACATGACTAATAGCAGCAAGTAGTAAGGATCAGGATGGAAGAAAGTATGAAGCGAATCAACAGTAGTAGTCAAGCAATGAAGTCAAACTGATATGACAGACAGGCAATGACTTCACGAAGACAAACTTAAGTAAAGGATGGAAAGGGATAGAACCAGTTGCTTGTTGAAGACACATGATTTGTTGGACCAGTTCCAGCTTTGTGACAACTGTGACATCCGTTAGGGAGGCTGAGATTTAACTCAAGACCGTGTCTTCACCTTATTCCCTTGAGCTAAGGACACCTAGTCCTCGCCTAATCACTCGTAAGTCTTCAAGGAGACTTCCAAACCTTCACAGACTTCGCTCACCGCAATCCACAATGACTCTTGGATGCTCGTAACGCGATGCCTAACCGGATGGAGGATTCATAGTCCTCAAGTGTAATAAGTCTTCGTGTCACATGCATGTAAAGGCTTCAATGATGCCTAACACTCTTTGACTCGGGTGTTTGGGCTTTGTCCTCGCAAGGATTTCTCTCTCAAATGCTTCGAGGTGGGTTGCTCTCAAACGACAAAAGCCGCACTAACTCCGAGCAGCCACCAATTTATGGTGTAGGGGTGGGATATTTATAGCCACAGGCAACCCGACCTGATTTGTCCGAAATGACCCCGGTCACTAAGGAACCGACACGTGTTCCAACGGTCGATTTCAAACACACACGCCAACTTTACTTGGGCTACAAGCAAAGTCGACTCATCCACTCTCGATAAGATTTGCTCTCATTGTCTTTACTCAAGACATAGGATTTGGGTTGAGCATCACTTACCACTCGACTTAGTTCACTTGGACCCCACTTAACAAGACGGTGGTTCCTATGACTCAACAAAGAAGAAAAGGAAACAACGAAATCACATAGTCTTCAAGGCCCATAGTCTTCACGTAATGTCTTCTCATGTCATAGTCTTCAATATGAATATCTTCTCATACCACCATTGTCTTCAATGTCTTCATACATTTTAGGGTCATCTCCGTAGGTAAACCGAATCAATGAGGGACACTACCAAGTATCCCGCAATTCTCACAAACACATTAGTCCCTCAACCAACTTTGTCGTCAATACTCCAAAACCAAATAGGGGTGGCACTAGATGCACTTACAGTTATAGAGCCACTGGTCAAGCATGTGCTCTTAAGAATATTGCAGATCTATTCAGGAGGTGGAAGAATGAGTTGAAATCAAAGTTGTCGACAAAGGGAAGACTCCATAATTCACCGGCCGATTTGAGAAGATAAGAGATCACTGGCCCGCATTTGTGTCCTACAAGACATCGGACAAGAGTAAGAAAATGTTAGAGACAAACAACATAAATGATGCAAAGAAGCAGTATCACCATCGCACGGGGTTAGGTGGCTACCTCAAAGCCCGTCTGTTGCGGGACAAAGCTGAGAATGACCTGCTTGCTAAAGGGGTCGAACCAGAGGCATTGAACTGGTCAGACCGTTCAAGAACTTGATTCTTCGGGGTTGGGGGAACTTTGGACCCTGAAACAGGGAAGTGCCATTTGATGGACGAGCAACTTGCAATACCCGTCAAGAAGCTTCAGAAGTATATCACCGCAGTGCAGGAAGGGACGTTCATTCTCGACAAAGAGAAGGACGAGCTGACTGAGGCCCTCGGGAATCCTGAGCACCCTGGACGAACACGAGGCACGCCAGGCTCCGTTCCGTGGGTGGTTGGGTTTCCCGACGCAGGTGGTTATAGAAGCCGGGAGAGGAATAGGAAACAGGAGATGAGCTCAATGCAGAAGCTCAGTGCAAGTGCAAGACTACTAAAGCTAGATGAACTTGAGAGCCAGCGAGCTGCCGACCAACCATCTTAGGGCATGAAGCTACCCCAGAAGCTACCCCGCCATCTCAGCAGAGAAGCAGCGTGGCTTCCACGGAGCTCGTTCAACCTGACTTCACAGCTCCTAGCTACCCCATGGATACTATCACGGAGGCTCAACATTGCCATCTTATGATGAAATGGCAGAACCTCGCTTCGAAGGCGGCTGTCGGCTCTATTGCACCTCCTCAACCCGACGGAACTTTTCACCGTCGTTCGATTCCACATGGCTATGCTGTTGTGATGGTGGATGAAGTAATGGAGGGATTTCAGGAGCTCGAGCTTGACCACCCTACAGGTGAAGGGGAGAATCAGCTGGTTCATGCTCTAAGGACTACATGTCTATGGCGAAAGGAGTACATCAAGCTTCCAAACTGGCCGCCTCCTCCGCCTCCTCCTCCTTCGGCAAGTTAGGGCACTCCTCCTCCTCCGGCGAGTGATCAGGGCACTCCTCCAACTCCGGCGTGTGAGGTCACTCCGCCTCCTCCTTCGCCTGCTCCGGCACGTTGGAGCACTCCGCCTCCTTCTACGCCTCGTCAGCAATGGCGGAAGACAGGCACTGCCGCTTCGGCTCCTCCGATGCGTCGGAGCACTCCACCTCCTTCTCCGCCTCGTAAGCAACAACAAAAGAGAGACCTCTCTGGCGGCTAGCAATACAAGTAGAGGCGGGAGGCGGCAATTCAGATATGGTCCATCTCTCAAGACTCTGGAAAAGTTACCATACGAGAGGACCGAGAAGGAAAACACGGAGATCAGTGAATCCCAGGTGAGGGAATTTTTTGCAAAGAAACCTCCACCTCCGAAGGAGATGATAGATCCGATGAAAGTGAAGCGCACTATTGATGCCCTGAAGCAACCACCACTGCCTTCACCGGATTCCAACTATGTCCTCGCTCTTAAAAGGACATATGAAGATGCGCGGCGGTCGGGAACTACTTCCAGTGATAAAAGGTTAGCAGAGTGAAGAAGTGGGAAAAAATTCTCAAGCTCGGCGAACAGGCGAACCAATCATGCCCCCCGCTCAAGGTGTCTAGCAATATCGTCTCTAATCTGCCGGGGATGGTTCCCGGTACCAATCCTACTGATTACCTGGGCGATGATGTAGAGTCTGAAACAATGGAGGTGGACGAATTTAGATACGAGTACGGGAAGCCTCTCATCAAACCTGATCATCATCCTCCTCAAACAACAATGATGCAAAGATTCCATGAATGGTACATGAAAACCTGCAGTGAGTCTGGGAAGGATACTTTGACGATGAAAATTAAAGAGAAGCACGACCTCGTTGGAATGGATCTGTTTTCTGTTGAATTTGACGAGTTATTCCAGTTATACAATCAAAAGGCCCTCGACAAATCACTCGTGACTTGCTACTGTCTGTAAGTACTACTTCTATAATTAAGTCTCTATATATAGCTCAGCTCTTTCATTGCATGTATATATATTTATCCTGACTATATTATGCAAATTGAAGATCGTTGAATGCAGAAAAGCACAAATCTATGACATTGGGTTCATTAACCCAAATGTCGTACATGAATGGACGGTTAAACACAATGTCACAGAAACCGAGCACAACTTGCTACAATGGTTGCTTAAAAATCAAAACAAAGAGAAAAAAAATACTCTTTCCTTACAACTTCAAGTGAGTGTTACTATCTTGTGCATATTCGGTTTCCCTTATTACTCGAGTTTATAGTAATGTAACTGATGAGTTATGAATGCGTGCGCAGCTTCTACTTTATTCTGCTAGAGATTAAAATTGAGCGGGGAGTAGTAATCGTCTTAGACTCGAGACAAAAAGATCCCCAGGACTATGCAGACATGACTGAAATGCTCCAGAAGTAATTTCAATCGATCATTATCGCATCATATCAGCAACTTTGTTCATTTCCTGATATCAAGTAATTATTTTCTTTGTCTGGCAGGGTTTGGAAAGAGTTCACCGCAATTGTTCCGGCACTATCGACGGAGATGCGATTTACACACCCGAAAGTAAGTACTACTAGCTAGTTTCGCGCATCTCCCATTGATTCTAGTTTCATCAATACCATTTATCATGCTTGATTATCAGTTTGATTGAACTCTATTTCTCGCAAAGTGCTTTTGGCAGGAACGTGGGAATAATTTTTGTGGATACTACGTTTGTGAGTTCATCTACAACGCCACGTGAAAGCACAAGTGCTCCCTGGGTGATTTTGGTAATTAATATCAATATATCTCTTGTTGGACTAATATTTTTATCTAAGTATATTTCAGAAAGTTCAACAAAGGCGTGGCATGGACAAGAGGATGTGGAACCCCTTCAAGGTGCTAAGGACAAAGATTGGCAAAATCTCAAGACTCTTCATTTCTATTTTAGTGATCCAAGATCACATTGAGTCCATAGGAAAAGCCAATACTATTAAAAGGGGACGAGGTGTTGCTTAATGGTCTATTTGCTCAAAGTGCTTAGTGATATGCTCCAAAGTCCTCAACCACTTTCTTAATTCCAAATATGTCCTAAACCTAAAGTCAAACTCGGTCCCACCGATTTGATTCATCCGGCGTTATCGAGTTCACTTGACATAGCCATACCCAGAAACCCTAATCAATTCGGTCTCACAGATGGGATCTCGGTCTCACCGAGATGGGCTTGCAAACTCTTTGTTGCCTGTTGCAACTATTTCGGTCTCACCAAGATGTGCAATCGGCCCCACCGAGTTTGCTTGACCAACTCTGTGTTTTCTTATTACCAAGATTGGTCTCACCGAGTTTGTGTAATCGGTTAAACTGAGTTTAGGTTACCCTAAACCTAGCACATCAGTCCCACCAAGTTGATCGTGTTGGTCCCACCGAAAAGTCTAACGTTCACATTTTGAACTAAACCGGTCTCACCGAGTTCATATATTCGGTCTCACTGAGGTGGCTCTTTTGTGTGTAATGGCTAGATTTTGTGTGGAGGCTATATATACCCCTCCATCCCCTTCTCCATTTGTGAGAGAGCCATCAGAACGTGCCTACACTTCCACCATTCATTTTCCGAGAGAGAACCGCCTACTCATGTGTTGAGACCAAGACATTCCAATCCAACCACAAGAATCTTGATCTCTAGCCTTCCCCAAGTCGCTTTCCACTCAAATCATCTTCCACCATAGCCGGATCTGTGAGAGGGAGTTGAATGTTGGGGAGACTATCATTTGAAGCACAAAAGCAAGGAGTTCATCATCAACACACCATCTATTACCTTTTGGAGAGTGGGGTCTCCTAGATTGGTTAGGTGTCACTTGTGAGCCACCGTCAAGATTGTGGAGTTGAACCAAGGAGTTTGTACGAGCAAGGAGATCGCCTACTTCATGAAAATCTACCCAAGTGAGGCAAGTCCTTCGTGGGCGATGGCCATGGTGGGATAGACAAGGTTGCTTCTTCGTGGACCCTTCGTGGGTGGAGCCCTCCATGGACTCACGCAACCACTACCCTTCGTGGGTTGAAGTCTCCACCAACGTAGATGTACGATAGCACCACCTATCGGAACCACGCCAAAAATCTCCATGTCTCCAATTGCGTTTGCACACTCCAATCCCATCCATTTACTTTCTTGCAATTTGCATGCTTTACTTTCCGCTGCTCATATACTCTTGCCATGCTTGCTTGAAATGTATTGTGAATGTTTAAACTTGTGCTAAAACTCCACCTCAATTTGAAGAACTTAAAAACTGCTACTTTTTCTTATTGAAGGTCTAATAACCCCCGTCAAGACACCTCTTCTCGATCAATTCAATTGGTATCAGAGCATTGGTCTCCATTGCTTTGGTTTAATCACCATTGGAGGAAGATGTATGAGTCTACAATGGAGAGTTTTAGACATAGAGTGCCTATACTTGATGGAGAGTTCTTTAATGCTTGGAAAAATGAGATGCTTGAGATTTTCAATGAATATCACTTGAACAAGTACATTACTAGCCCTTGTGCGCCCCTTGTTGATCCTTTCCATCCTACCCCCGATGAGTCTCTTGGCATGATTCACAATCTTAGAACTATCAATCTTATCACTAGAGGTTTGCCTAGAAATTTGATTGCATGCTTGCCTACACTTGATTGTGCTTACACCATATGGAGATATCTTGAGGAACGCTTTCCAAACTATTCCTTGAAAAATCTAGATATGATTCTCCAAAAGTCCATTGCTTTAAACAAGATGAATCCTAAAGACCCTAAGTTTGGTGATTGTCTATTTGAGCTTCGTGGCCTTATGCGTGCCAAAGGAGATGTTGGAATCATTAGTAACATCATCTCGGAAGTCATTAGAATTCATAAAGATGAACATTGTCATGATCATAAATCTTATGAATCACTCTCTCTAGGTGATGATAAATCACAAGACGATGTTGAACATGGATACTATGATGTGGATGATGATAGTGACTTTGATCTCGATGAGTCTATGAGACACTTTGGTCTTATGGCTAATCTTCGCGGATACATGGCTGGAGGAAAGGAATGGGTCCTTGATAGTGGATGTACCGATCACATGACCGGAGACAAGGATATGTTTCATGAGCTTGCTGAAAACAACGACCCTCGAAAGTATGTCACTTTTGGTGATAACTCAAAGGGTAAGGTGGTTGGCCTTGGTAAGGTGGCCATCTCACATGACAACACCATCCAAAATGTTATGCTTGTTGAATCTCTCGGTTATAATTTACTTTCCATATCTAGACTAGCCGATTTCGGTTTCAATGTCCTATTTACTGAAGTAGATTGCCAAGTGTTTACAATAGATAACCATAATATGGTCTTTACCGGTATACATAGAGGTGATCTATACATTGTTGATTTCACTAAAAAGGCTCAACCTAGAACTTGCTTAATTGCTAAATCTTCTAAAGGTTGGTTGCGGCATAGAAGATTAGGTCATGTGCGCATGCAAAATCTTGATAAGCTTATTAAAGGTGATCATATCCTTGTTGTTAAAAATGTTATATTTGACAAGGATAGATTCTGCAGTGCTTGTCAAGCAGGAAAGTAGGTTGGAGGAAGCCACCCCGTGAAAAACATCATGACCACGAGAAGACCGCTCGAGCTGCTTCATATGGATCACGCCTACAAGAGTCTCGGTGGTAACTCGTTTGGTTTAGTCATTGTCGATGACTTTTCAAGATTTACGTGGGTGTTATTTCTTGATGATAAATCGTAGGTCCAAAAGATCTTCATGAACTTCGCTTGGAAGGCCCAAAATCAATTTGAAATGAAGATCAAGAAGGTTCGCTGCGACAACAGAACGGAGTTTAAGAACGCCAATGTGGACACCTTTCTTGACGAATAAGGAATTTCACTCGAGTTCTCGGCTACGTAGACGCCTCAACAAAATGGAATTGTTGAGAGGAAGAACCGGACTCTTATTGAGATGGCGAGAACGATGCTTGATGAGTACAAGACGCCAAAACACTTTTGGGCGGAAGCGATTGAGACTACTTGTCATGCAACAAATCGTCTATATCTTCACAAGCTACTCGGCAAGACGGCATATGAGCTTCTCACCGGTAACAAACTGCAAGTTGGATACTTCTGATTATTCGACTCAAAGTTCTATATTCTTGATAAGCATCGTTGTTCTAAATTTTCTCCTAAATCTCATGAGGATTTCCTACTCGGTTATGGCTCAAACTCTCACACTTACCGTGTCTACAACAATTTCACCCAAAAGGTTGAAGGGACGGTAGATGTGAAGTTTGATGAATCTAACGGCTCGCAAGTAGAGAAATTGCTAATTGGTGTAGGAGACAAAGACCCTTCAGAAGCAATCCGAGACTTGTCTATTGGCAAGATTCGCCCAATGTAGGTGAAGGAGAGTACCTCGTACGTTCAAGTGGAAGCCTCAACTTCACGACAAGGTGAACCACAAGTTGACTTGGAGGCATCCACAAGTGTACCACACCAAGATGAAGGAAACGAGGAAGTACACCAAGATGAACCTCATCAACCGCCTTCTCCACCTCCACGAGAGAACAACAACACCAACAACAAAGAAGGCCAAGAGGAAGAACAAGATGATGAAGAGGATGTTCCACCCCGACCCAAACAAAAGCTCTCATGAGTTAGAGCAAGAGTTTCAAGAGATCATCCTGTCGAACAAATCTTTGATGATATCCTAACCGGGAGAATTATTCGCTCTAAAACTTGCTTGGCTAATTTTTGTGAACATTATTCATTCATCTCTAGTATTGAACCTATGAAGGTTGAAGAAGCACTTGATGATCCAGATTTGGTGAATGCCATGCACGAAGAGCTACACAACTTCGAGAGGAACCAAGTGTGGACATTGGTAGAAAAGCCGGACAACAACCAAAATGTCATTGGTACCAAATGGGTGTTTCGGAGTAAGCAAGATGAAGATGGACAAGTTGTACGCAACAAGGCTCGTCTTGTCACTCAAGGCTACACTCAAGTCGAAGCTATGGACTATGGTGATACATATGCCCCCGTTGCTAGACTTGAGTCCATTCGCATATTACTTGCTTATGCTAATCATCTCACATTATATCAAATGGACATTAAAAGTACTTTTCTAAATGGTGAAATTGAGGAGGAATTTTATGTTAAACAACCTCCCGGTTTTGTTAATCCTAAGAAACGCGACCATGTTTACAAACTTCACAAAGCTCTTTATGGTCTTAAACAAGTTCCTAGAACGTGGTATAAATGCTTGACCAAGTTCCTTATTGAAAAAGGCTTTGAGATTGGAAAAATCGATTCTACACTTTTTACTAAAAGGGTTAATGGTGAATATTTGTGTGCCAAATTTATGTGGATGATATCATATTTGGTTCGACTAACCCTCATTTTAGTGAAAAGTTTGGAAGGCTAATGTTGGAGAAGTTTGAGATGTCTATGATGAGTGAGCTCAAGTTCTTTCTTGGTTTGCAAATCAAGCAAACTAAGTAGGGTACCTTTGTCTCTCAAAAAAAGTATACCAAGGACTTATTCAAGAAGTTCAACATGCAAGAAAGCAAAGGTATGAAAACACACATGCCTACTAGTGGACATCTTGACTTGACTAAGGATGGCAAACTGGTTGACCAAAAGGTTTATCGCTCTATGATTGGTTCACTGTTATATCTATGTGCCTCCTATCCCAATATTATGCTAAGTGTGTGGATGTGTGAACGATATCAAGCGGCCCCTAAGGAATGCCATCTTAAGGCTGTGAAAAGGATAGTGAGATACTTAATTCATACAGCAAGTTTTGGCATTTGGTATTGTTGGAAATATGCCCTAGAGGCAATAATAAAATGGTTATTATTATATTTCCTTGTTCATGATAATTGTCTATTGTTCATGCTATAATTGTATTTACCGGAAACCATAATACATGTGTGAATAGATAGACCACAAAATGTCCCTAGTGAGCCTCTAGTTGACTAGCTCGTTGATCAATAGATGGTTGTGGTTTCCTGACCATGGACATTGAATGTCATTGATAACGGGATCACATCATTAGGAGAATGACGTGATGGACAAGACCCAATCCTAAGCAAAGCACAAGATTGTAGTTTGTTTGCTAGAGCTTTTCTAATGTCAAGTATCATTTCCTTAGACCATGAAATTGTGCAACTCCCGGATACCGTAGGAATGCTTTGGGTGTATCAAACATCACAACGTAGTTGGGTGACTATAAAGGTGCACTAAAGGTATCTCCGAAAGTGTCTGTTGGGTTGGCAGGAATCGAGACAGGGATTTGTCACTCCGTATGATGGAGAGGTATCTCTGGGCCCACTCGATAATGCAACATCATAATGAGATCAGTGCGACTAAGGAGTTAGTCACGGGATCATGTGTTATGGAACGAGTAAATAGACTTGCCGGTAACAAGATTGAACAAGGTATAGAGGTACCGACGTTCGAATCTTGGGCAAGTAACATACCCATGGACAAAGGGAATTGTATACGGGATTGATTGAGTCCACGACAATGTGGTTCATCGGATGAGATCACCGTGGAACATGTGGAAGCCAATATGGGTATCCAGACCCTGTTATTGGTTATTGGCCGGAGAGGTGTCTTGGCCATGTCTGCATGGTTCCTGAACCCGTAGGTTCTACACACTCAAGGTTTAGTGACGCTAGAGTTGTAATGGGAATTGTATGCGGTTACTAAAGGTTGTTCAGAGTCCTGGATGAGATCCCGGACGTGACGAGGAACTCCAGAATGGTCCGGAGGTGCAGATTGATATATTGGACGAAGGGTATTGGAGTCCGGAATTGTTCTGGGAGTACCGGGTGATGACCAGCGTGACCAAAAGTGGTTTCGGAGTCCCCGACAAGCGTTGGGGGGCCTTATGGACCAAGGGGAGGGGGCACACCAGCCCACTAAGGGGTTGTGCAGCCCTCCTACCCCATCTCACGTAACCTGGAGAGGTGGGGCACCTCGCCTAGGGCAGACGCCCCTCCCGGCTTTGGGGCCAAGTCACCTAGGGGTGGGGGCGCCCAAACCCATCTAGGGTTTCCCTTGTGGCTGCCGCCCCTCCCCTAGGGAAACCCTAGGGCGCCTCCTCCTCGCCCTTCCCCCTATATATAGTGAGGGAGAGAGAGGGCAGCCGCACCCTTCCCCTGGCGCAGCCCTCCCCCGTTCCAACTCCTCCTCCTCCTCCGTAGTGCTTGGCGAAGCCCTGCCGGAGAACCACAAGGTCCACCACCACGCCGTCGTGCTGCTGGAGCTCTCCCTCAACTTCTCCTCTACCCTTGCTGGATCAAGAAAGAGGAGACGTCCCCGGGCTGTACATGTGTTGAACGCGGAGGCATCGTCCGTTCGGCACTTGGATCGGATCTTTCGCGATTTGAATCAACGCGAGTATGACTCCATCAACCGCGTACTTGTAATGCTTCCGTTTAACGATCTTCAAGGGTATGAAGATGCACTCCCTCTCTCTCGTTGCTAGCATATCCTAGATTGATCTTGGTGACGCGCAGGAAAATTTTGTATTATTACTACGTTCCCCAATAGTGGTATCAGAGCTAGGTCTATGCGTAGATACTATGCATGAGTAGAACACACGTAGTTGTGGGCGATGATTTGGTCAATTTGCTTGCCATTACTAGTCCTATCTTGGTTCGGCGGCATTGTGGGATGAAGCGGCCCGGACCGACTTTACACGTACACTTACGTGAGACTGGTTCCACCGCCTGACATGCACTTGTTACATAAGGTGGCTAGCGGGTGTCTGTCTCTCCCACTTTAGTCGGATCGGATTCGATGAAGAGGGTCCTTATGAAGGGTAAATAGCAATTGTCATATCACCATTGTGGCTTTTGCGTAGGTAAGAAACATTCTTGCTAGAAACCCATGCAGGGACGTAAAACCCGCAACAACAATTAGAGGACGTCTAACTTGTTTTTGCAGGGTATGCTATGTGATGTGATATGGCCAAAAGGATGTGATGAATTATATATGTGATGTATGAGATTGATCATGTTCTTGTAATAGGAATCACGACTTGCATGTCAATGAGTATGACAACCGGCAGGAGCCATAGGAGTTGTCTTAATTTATTACATGACTTGTGAGTCAATATAAACGCCATGTAATTACTTTACTTCATTGCTAACCGTTAGCCATAGTAGTAGAAGTAATATTTGGCGAGACAACTTCATGAAGACACGATGATGGAGATCATGGTGTCATGCTAGTGACGATGGTGAACATGCCGCGCCTCGAACATGGAGATCAAAGGCGCAAGATGATATTGGCCATATCATGTCACTTTATGATTTGCATGTGATGTTTATCATGTTTACATCTTATTTGATTAGAACGACGGTAACATAAATAAGATGACCCCTGTCACGCCCAATATGCGATACTATCCTAAAGAGACTTGAAGGTCCCACCAAGGATAGAACCGCATATTGATACACTTTTGCAAGGTGGATATCATTACATCAACATTACATAATAGATGGGGATACATACAAAAGGCATGCAATGCCACATGAATACAACATCATCTTACATAAGAGCATCATCTGACTACGGATGAAACACAAACAGAAACTCAAACGACATCCACCCTGCTAGCCCAGGCTGCCGACATGGAACCTATCCCCTGATCGAAGAAGAAGCAGAAGAAGAACTCCAAAACAAGTAAACATCGCTCTCGCGTCATGATCATCACACAACCTGTACCTGCAACTGTTGTTGTAGTCATCTGTGAGCCACGAGGACTCAGCAATCCCATTACCATGGGTATCAAGACTAGCAAAGCTTAATGGGAAAGGAAGGGGTAAAATGGTGAGGTTGCAGCAGCGACTAAGCATATATGGTGGCTGAGGGAGTCCTGGACTAGGGGGTGTCCGGACCGCCGGACTATCAATATCCGCCGGACTCCTAGACTACGAAGATAGAAGATTGAAGACTCCGGCTCGTGTCCGGAAGGTACTTTCCTTGGCGTGGAAGGCAAGCTTGGCAATACGGATATGTAGATCTCCTACCATTGTAACCGACTCTGTGTAACCCTAGCCTCTCCGGTGTCTATATAAACTGGAGGGCTTTAGTCCGTAGGACACGACATTACATCTCAACAATCATACCATAGGCTAGCTTCTAGGGTTTAGCCTCCTTGATCTCGTGGTAGATCTACTCTTGTACTACCCATATCATCAATATTAATCAAGCGGGACGAGGGTTTTACCTCCATCGAGAGGGCTGAACACAGGTAAAAACATTGTGTCCCTCGTCTCCTGTTACCATCCGCCTAGACGCACAGTTCGGGACCCCCTACCCGAGATCCGCCAGTTTTGACACCGACATTGGTGCTTTCATTGAGAGTTCCTCTGTGTCGTCGCCAATAGAGCGGATGCCTTTACCCGTCTTCAAAGACGGTGTTTTCGCCGGAGGGGCCTTGACCGCCGGTCAGACAATCCGGCTTGGTGGCTTTCTTATGACCGCCTGTCCGGCCGCCGCTTCGGCAATGACTTCTCAAGTCGTTGGAAGCAATCTTCCTGTCAGCCCTAAAGATGCCGAACAGTTAGATCCAATTGAGCTCTCGTCTGTTAACGAACTCTTGGATCGCATCGCCGCCCTGGGAGTCGCTACGGACTACAATCAGATCGGGCTTAAAACCGATCTGAGAGAAATTAACTCTCCCCAGGCTACCCACCACGTCGAGGTGGTGGAGGAACAACTCGGCAATTCTTTGCCAGCGTTGAAAATAGTCCGTGTCCGGATTCCCGAACCCTCCATGCCGGATTCCCGCGGAGGGACGGACTATGATTGAGCATTGAACTTAAAATCATGCGTCGCTCCGGACTCGCTGGACTGTCTCCAGCAAATCGAGCTTCCAAATTCGGAAGTCCCTCGGCCTTTGAGCCCAAAGATGGGCAGGGATCTGGATTTTATTCCACCCACCCCCCCCAGACATATGCGACCTATCTCTAATTCGCAAGAGCCTTGAAGCAGTGCATCATTCTTGGGCGATTCCTCCGGTTATGGACGGGATAAAGGACTGCCGAGAAGAAAACGCAATCTCAATCTTTCGCAATAATCGCACGGACAAGGGAATCTGAACGCCATTGATCGTCACAAGATTACGCGTTTTACCGATCTGGCGTCCATAATCTGAAAATCTTGTGCGATGGAAAGTTTCGAAAAACTAATAATCAATTTTGGGATAATCCGCCCCAAACCCTGTCCCATGAGAAAAGGGCCTCACAAACAGGCCCCGGATGCAAAAACCAAAAGCAAAAACCTAGCAAGGAAGCGGAACCGTCTTTGGAGGGATGGCTCAATGGACCTGTAAACTTCATAATCTGAGAGGAGCTGTCCCAACACATAGCCTTCGAGCATGTTGGATACTACGGCGGTGGCCAAAAGTGGCGAAGAGCTTCTAGCTTCGAAACCACTCCAACAATACCAGCATGGTATCAACGATCTTCGAGACTTTCGCATCAAATAATATCGAAACGAACAATCCATAAACTCACGAAGTCTACCAAGTAGCAACAGCAAATCCATGGAGCGACACAGCTATCGGCTTCAGCGCCAAAGAACGAGCCCACATCTCAAACTACGAGCCCGGCCAAGACCGGTACTTAGTCCCATAGTGGACGGCTTTCGACTGACAAAAGTCCTCATGGACGGCGGCAGCGGACTAAACCTCATTTACGAGGAAACCCTGCGGAAAATGGAAATCGATTGGAGCCGTATTGAGCGACGAAGCACAACCTTCAGAGGAATAATCCCTAGCCGGGAAGCGCGCTGCACCGGAAAAATCACACTCGATGTGGTGTTCGGCTCTCCGGACAACTACAGAACCGAAGAAGTCACGTTCCAGGTGGCCCCGTTCAGCAGCGGCTATCACACCATATTAGGACGAGAGGCATTCACAATTTTTCAAGCAATACCTCATTACAGGTACATGAAGCTCAAAATGCCTGGGCCCAGCGGAATAATCACTCTCGTCAGTGATCCGGACACAGCACTCCGCGCCGAAAACAAGACAGCTGCACTAGCCCTCAAGCACTATCCAAAGCCTTAGCGGCAGAGGAACTTATCACACTGCGCTCTCGATAAAGGGGCGATGTGATACTTGATAAAAGATCCAAGTCCACCTCCTTCAAACCAGCAGATGAGATAATTAAATTTCAGGTCCACCAACGGACCCAACAAAGACGGCCTCCATCGGGCACGCAGTTGAACCGAAGTTGGCGCCCGCCTTCTTGCGAATTCGCCGGGAAAATTGGGACATCTTCTTTGGCACCCTTTGGACATGCCCGAAATCCCTCGCAGTTGGCGAACACAGCCTAAACATCCTAAAGGATTCAAGCGATCAAACAGGCTCTTGACGATTTTTCGAGCCCAAAAGACGAGCAATGGGAGAAGAGCTAGCCAAGTTATTGGAACCGGATTCATTAGAAATATCAAGCATCCGGACTGGCTAGCAAATTTGGTAATGGTACCAAAGAAGGATAAATCCTGGCGCCTCTGTGTCGACTTCAAAGGCCTCAATAAGGCTTGCCCAAAGGATCCTTTCCCCCTCCCCCGCATCGATCAAATTATCGACGCCACGGCAGGACACGACTCGTTGTGCTTCCTGGACGCATACTTTGGCTATCATCAAATCAAGATGGCAGAAGCAGATCAAGCCGCAACAGCATTCATTACTCCATACGGACCATTACGCTTCAACACGATGCCCTTCGGACTTAAGCGCGCGGCGCAACATATCGGCGCATGATTCAAACATGTCCGCTACCCGGATAGGCAAAACAATCGAGGCATACGTGAGCGGCGTAGTCGTCAAAATAAAACACGTCGAAACTTTAGTAGGCGATTTGAGGCTCACATTCGACAACCTTAGAGCATATGACATCAAGTGAATCCGGAAAAATGTGTTTTGGTGTACCGGCCGGAAAGCTGCTTTGGCTTCATCAGATCCGTAGAGGAATTGAAGCAAATCCGGCCAAAATCCGGCTCTGTCGCGATTGGATATTCCAAAAGACCTCAAGCAAATACAAAAGTTAACAGGATGCGTGGCAGCTCTAAGCCGTTTATCTCTGTTTAGGAGAGAAGGCGTTGCCTCTTTATCGCCTCCTAAGGCGCACCGAACACCAGTGGGCGGATGCCGCCTTCTTGCCGGACTCGAAGAAATAAAGGCCATATTGGCAACAAATCCGGTCTGGCTGCGCCCACTCGAGGCGAACCAATGTTGTTATACATTGCTGCAACACGTCAAGTTATGGCGCTGTCCTCGTCGTCGAGCGAGCAATGTAAGGGCATAAATTCCCTTTTCAAAAACCAGTGTATTACGTATCCATTGTGTTAACCCCTGCAAATCTGTTACCGCACTATCAAAAGATAGCATATGCGGTGTTCATGGCGTCTCGGAAGCTCGGGCACTACTTTCAAGAGTGTTCGATAACGATGGCCTCTGAAGTACCACTCAACGACATTATAAATAACATGACGACGAAGGCGGGATTGCAAAATGGGCCATTGAGCTCTTGCCATTCGACATAACTTACAAACCTCGGCGAGCCATAAAGTCACAAGTTTTGGCTGACTTTCGCGAATGGATCAAGCGAAGTACCTAAAAAGTACGGCGCATACTCCAATTGGACTATGCACTTTAACGGCTCCAAAATGTTGGCGGATGGGGTTTGGCGTCGTCTTGGCGTCCCCACGGAGATCTGATCCAAGATGTACTTCAAATAATGTACACGGACTCCAACAATGCAGCCGAATCTGAGGCCTGTTACATGGTCTCCGGATGGCGATCTCCATGGGCATCAACGCCTAGAGGTGTGAGGATTCAAACCTTGCAATATCCCAAATAAATGGAGACTTTGATGCCAAGGATCCAAAAATGGCAGCATATCGTAATGCTGTCCGAAAATGTCAGCTCGGTTTGAAGGACTCGAATTCCATCACATAGCCGAGATAATGACCAAGCGGCCGCGTCTTGCACGCATCGGTGCTAAACGTGATCTTGTCCCTCAAATATCTTCTGGAGCGGCTCTTCAAGCCATCCGTACTATGGGAAGAGGAGTCCGTAGCGACAAACCGGAGAAAGCCGCACTAAGCGGTGATTCAGCGAGACGACATAACACCATCCGCCCATGATATAATGGCAGAATCGCGCGTGGACAGAACCTTTCCTAGCCTACTTACTTGGCGGGAACTTCCGAAGACCAAAATGAGGCCCATTGCATAGTCCGTGATCGAAGGCCTACAAGGTCCATGAGGAGAACTTTATAAGAAAAGTACTACGGAGTCCTTCAAAGGTGTATCTCGAAGAAGAAGGGTGAAACCTCTGGCTGAAATCCATGCGGACTAGGTGGACACCACGCAGCAGCCCGGCCTGGTAGGAAAGGCATTCCGTCAGATTTTATTGGCCGACGGCTCGGGCGGATCTGCAGGACTTGGTCCAGCGATCGTTGGTTGCGTTCTTTGCTAATCGAGCCATATGCCACCCACCGCCCTCAAAACCATACCCATCACCGGCCGTTCATGATGCAGGGGCTTGACATGGTCGGACCCCTTAAAGGGGGAACCCACAAGAAAAAGTACGCATTGGTCATGGTGGATAAGTTCACCAAATAGATAGAGGCCAAACCGGTCAAAACGGCAGAGTCCGGACCAGTGATAGACTTTATATCGAGGTGGTACACCGTTACGAGTCCCCACACATCATCACCGACAACGGCACAAACTTCACGGCCGATGAGGTCAAGTCATGGTGCAAAAATATGGGCATTAAGCTCGACTATCGTCGATCTATCACCCTCAAACCAACGGTCAAGTGGAAAGAGCAAGCGGTCTAATAATGGCGGCATTAAACCCAGTTGGTGAGGTCACTCTCCAAATCCGATACCCAATGGGTTGAGGAGCTCGACTCCGACTGGGGCTGCGGACGACGCCTAATCGCACAACCGGATTCACACCATTTTTATGGTATCGGCGCAGAGGCTGTTTTGCCTGCGACATTATTCATGACTCACCTCGAGTGCGCATGTATGATTTAAAGAGAAGCCGAGCTAGATCGGCGGGACAGCTTGGACACATTGGAGGAAGAACGTGGCGTCGCGAAGGCTCGTTCCGCATTCTATCGTGAGCAGGCCGAAGATATCAAAGCGAGAAATGCGGGCCAAGACCTACAACATTGGCGAACTAGTTCTCGCTGCGGACAAGAAAAGGACAAGCTCAAGCCCATATGGGAAGGCCCTTCATTATTGATCAAATCTTGACCGGAGACATACCGTCTATGAAATCGTCGGACAACCGACTCGAGCGAACCCATGGAGCGCAGCCCGACTCCGGCGATTCTATGCCTAGCGCCGGACTAAGAGTTCGTCCCTTCCCCGCCCAACCTTTTATATTTCGGTTGTCTTCCTTTTCTCTTTTATCCTTTTAAATTAACAAAGCCCCTCGGGGCCTATTTTCGCATTTTTGCATACATACGATGTGCCATCCGCTTTTCGTTATTCTGAGGGCTTCTTTTACAGAAGCTCAACTATATGGGTTTTATACCCAACACATGTGTCATGCTTCCACATGTACCTTTTACTCGCCATTATATGCATCGATATGACTTAAGTTTTGGCCAAGCTGGGTTGCTCGGCTCTGTGGTTGCCCCTCGCCCCGATTGTTCGGCTAGGTGGTAAAGGAGCACCTCTGCGATTATTCTTGCGGGTCGGCGGATGTGTACCTCGGTGGGTGAAGCCGAAAGCTAAGCGTTCTTAAGGGAATATTCGGTCGGTGATTTAAAAGATGACTTTTACCTATTTTTCCCATCTGCCCCGGATGTTTCTTGCTCTTTTGGCAGTCAGGACATACACTTTAGGGAATGCCTCCCCAGTGAAAAGGAACCCTTAACGGAACTATTCTCCTAGAAGATGTTTCTTACTAACCATGTAATATAACGTAACTAGTTGGGCACTTATGCGATAAAGCACTAATGACCCCTCGCCTAGTCTCCATGCATACCACGGTTATTTCTTAACCAAAAGGTATTCGGACACACTCCGGACTCTAGGGTCCCGAGGTCGGCGAAAAGGTCGGCAACGACAAACGATCTACAATCCGGCTAGAAGGCATTTCACATGTCATTTTTAAAGGATAACATACATTGTCAAGTTTATTGATTGTATTCCTCCTCAATCCCGTCTAACAGGCTGTCTAGTTCTGATCCGTTGGGAAAATTTAGCACCAGATTCTACTGGCTGTACACTAAACTCACAGGGATCTCCTTCCCGTCGGGCCCCACCAGTCCAACTTCGGCCATATGGTTGGGATCCGCCTTCTTGTACCACGTCTTCACCATGGCCCAAGCCTCCCTGGCACCTTGACGGCAAGCCGAAACCTTCCACAAACGGAAACGCTGCCGCACTCCCTGCAGCTTCTCTGCAAGCTTCTCGAGGCAATCGGGCGGGGCGAGGGATGGCCATAAAGCCTGTACGGCACCACTCATTGCCTGCCGAACTCGTTCGAACAGCTGCAACAGTTCGGGAAGTTGATCACCCATTGATACGGGCATCTCCTCCGCAGGATGGCCCGTGAGTATACCTACAAGACATATTATGTCAAATCGCTTCCTCGCGAACTCTTCT
This sequence comes from Aegilops speltoides, assembly GCA_021437245.1. Classification (NCBI taxonomy): domain Eukaryota; kingdom Viridiplantae; phylum Streptophyta; class Magnoliopsida; order Poales; family Poaceae; genus Aegilops; species Aegilops speltoides. Next base: position 413,613,899 of record CM038147.1, on the reverse strand, counting down.
TCCTTAGAGAGTTCGCTCAAGCACTACTATAGATGCCGCGACAAGCCGTTGATTCTCCTTGACGGAGCCGGACAGCTCGGCTGTGCACCTTTCAGCTCTTCTCCGAGCTTGGCGTTGGCATCTTGGAGCTTGTTCCTTTCTGCTGAACTCTGTTCAGCACACTCACGCCGGCCTTTAGCTGGCGCAGTAGTGCTTGCCTGTCCGGATCTTGTTCGGTGGCACCTGCAGTGTCGTTCTTAGACTCGCGCGCATGCCGCATAGCGCTTATATTAACTTATACAAATGTGTTACCAGGAGGGGTCTTTCCGTCTCCTCCTGCAGAAGCAAGTGCAGCCTCAAGTTGGGCCTTGCAATCTTGCAGCTCCCGAGACAGCTGGGCGTTCTTCTCGTTAAGAGCCTGAAATTTCAAGTGATCCTTAAATCAGTTAACATAACTAATTTAAGTCTCGGGGGCTACTGGTGTATACAACCATTAAAATATCTTTACCGTATGTCTTTAACATCTTGCTCGGTAACCTTGGTGAAACCATTTTGAGCAGCCCGAGATCGCGTCCCCTGCGTTGAAGGCATCCAATGCCTCGGGAAAAGCACGCCTCTTGAAAAACTGTCGTGGCGTCTATGATTCATAGCGCTCTCCACCTCGACTTGGTGGTGGACAGTCTGTCGGTATCCTCCGTTGGAGTAGGATCCGGTTCGCGTCTTGCGCTTGCCTCCCCCTCGATCCAGTCTTTGGAGCTGGCTGGTATTGGTGGGGTCGGCAATTCTGTGCTCATGATCCGTGGCGCTTTTCTTCTATAAAGATCATGAGCACTTAGAAGTTTCCTTGGAGCGTTGCTCAAAAGATCAAATCGAGCTATACCTCTGCGGCGGCGTTTCCGCCCGACGGCGCTCCTTTTCTTCCTGCTAGTTCGGACCGACCTCGTAGGTCGGCCGCCGCGAGCTCGGCTCCCGCCATAATGGCGCTTCTGCAAAATACCATCGTTCGCGAAGGTCGAAATAGCCAAGGATAAGATAACGGTGTCCGGACTTGGTCTTGGTCACTGGGATGCGAACTTAGCTGGGGTAGTATCGTAATGGCAACCAAAGCATCATCAATGCTCGGTGGTGATACACCCGTCGATTAGCTCCACCCGATGTCCGGATCCTCTTCGGAGGCCGGACCCAGGGATCCTTCCGGATCCTCGGGTTGTGGAGCAGGACTCACCATGTCCTCCACAGTCCGGCGTAGACCCTGCGCCGAAGACATAATGTAAGAAGCTTAAACTTCGAAGATACGGGTAGAGACTCTTTTGAGGTGTTCGCTTACCCATCCTCTGGGATTGATCATGGAAAACCTCTCCAGAGGGTTCGGGCGAAGGAAGTCCTCCTTCTCCCCCTTGTACAGACCGGACAGGATCTTCACCAGATCCTCGGTCGAACCCGGCCCTTCTTGGCCGTCTTGTAGCATCGTCCTCCCCATTGAAATCCCACATGGGTGGCCTCAGATTGCAGTGGCTGCACCCCCCGCTTGATGCATGTTGCCATGACTCCTATCATGGTCAAGCCGGAATGAGCCATTAATCTTATCCGGCCCATCAAGTAATGGGCGCTCTTGTCTTCCTCAAGCGGGGGCTCATGGGCGCCAGTGAGGCGTTTCTTGAGGGAGCAACATCAAACTCCGGGAGGCCAATCCGGACTGGGTCGAGCGGCGGGCGTCTACAATATAAAACCACTCCGAGGGCCAGTCTTCGGACGCCCTCTTTTGGGTGCCGGATAGGTATCCGGTCCCAGCGATGCGCCATATTTCAGCGCCGCCCACTTGATATATGGACCCCTGGTGAGAACGGGGCACGAGGCGTAACAGCCTCTTCCACAATGCGAAATGGGGCTCGATGCCCGAGAATAGGTCGCAAAGAACTACATAGCCCGCGATGCAAAGCCTGAGGCGGGCGTGAGGTGGTGGAGCTGGAGTCCATAGAACTTCCGAGAGCCCGCGGAGGAGCGGATGTATTAAATCCGAGCCCCCTTATTAGATAGGGGACGAAACAGACCCGCTCCCCCTTGTTGGGGCTTGGGGTGTCCTCCGCCTGCCTCCCACCTTGATAAGTAACCAGTCCGGCTCGGACCGGAACCATGAAGCCCGGAGGAAGCAATCCCTCCGTTTGGATCTTTACTAGCTCGTTGTGCGAAATAGAGCACCTCCTCCAATCCCCCGGCGATGGGCTGGGAGCGCGTGAGGAAGAGCCGCGTTGATGATCCATGGTGGAATGGATTTCGGGGTCAGAGGCGCTTCGATGGAGTATACGTGGGAGGAAGATGGTGCGGTTTGGATCTGGATCCTGCCCTTTAATAGGCAAAGCGACCCGCACAATTAGGGGGAAAATGTAAAGGACTCCCTGGCTTTTCGCATTCGTGCGACGCGTGGAAGAGGGCCATAATTTGGCGTAGAAGCCAAGAAGCACAGTATTCAAGGTGAAGCCGGACACTATTTGGCAGGAACATGGAATTTGAAGGGAGAACCCACCTTGCAACGCCGAAGACTACAAGCACGCTGGACTTATCATCATTGAAGCCTGGTTCGGGGCTCTTGAGGAGTCTGGACTAGGGGGTGTCCGGACAGCCGGACTATCAATATCCGCCGGACTACCAGACTACGAAGATAGAAGATTGAAGACTCGGGCTCATGTCCGGAAGGTACTTTCCTTGGTGTGGAAGGCAAGCTTGGCAATACGGATATGTAGATCTCCTACCATTGTAACCGACTCTGTGTAACCCTAGCCTCTCCGGTGTCTATATAAACCGGAGGGCTTTAGTCCGTAGGACACAACATTACATCTCAACAATCATACCATAGGCTAGCTTCTAGGGTTTAGCCTCCTTGATCTCGTGGTAGATCTACTCTTGTACTACCCATATCATCAATATTAATCAAGCGGGACGAGGGTTTTACCTCCATCGAGAGGGCACGAACACAGGTAAAAACATTGTGTCCCTCGTCTCCTGTTACCATCCGCCTAGACGCACAGTTCGGGACCCCCTACCCGAGATCCGCCGGTTTTGACACCGACAGTGGCTAACATACGCAAATAAGAGCGAGATGAGAGCAAACGGAACGGTCGTGAAACTAGCAATGATCAAGAGGTGATCCTGAACTCCTAGTCACGTCAAACATAACCCAAAGCCGTGTTCACTTCCCGGACTCCGCCGAGAAGAGACCATCACGGCTACACACGCGGTTGATGCGTTTTAATTCGGATCTGGTGTCAAGTTATCTACAACCGGACGTTAACAAATTCCCATCTGCCACATAACCGCGGGCACGGCTCTTGAAAGTTTAAACCGTGCAGGGGTGTCCCAACTTAGCCCATGATAAGCTCTCGTGATCAACGAAGGATATACCTTCTCCCAGGAAGACCCGATCAGTCTCAGAATCCCGGTTACAAGACATTTCGACAATGGTAAAACAAGACCAGCAAGACCACCCGCCGTGCCGACAAATCCCGATAGGAGCTACACATATCTCGTTCTCAGGGCACACCGGATAAGCTAAGCGTACAGGTACCGACGTAACCCAAGTTGCCAAGGGATGGTCCCGCACGGTGCTCTAGTTTGGACCAACACTCGGAGGAGCACTGGCCCGGGGGGGTAAAATAAAGATGACCCTCGGGCTCCGGAAACCCAAGGGAAAAAGGTCTAGGTGAGGCAAATGGTAAAACCAAGGTTGGGCCTTGCTGGAGGAGTTTTATTCAAAGCAAACTGTCAAGGGGGTCCCATAAATCACCCAACCGCGTAAGGAACGCAAAATCCGGGAACATAATACCGGTATGACGGAAACTAGGGTGGCAAGAGTGGAACAAAACACCAGGCATAAGGCCGAGTCTTCCACCCTTTACCAAGTATATTGATGCATTAATAATATAAGAGATATTGTGATATCCCAACATAATCCTGTCCACCATGGAGCAATCTTCAACTTCACCTGCAACTAACAACGCTATAAGAGGGGCTGAGCAAAGCGGTAACATAGCCAAGCAACGGTTCGCTAGGAAGGGTGAAAAAGGTTAGAGGCCGACATGGCAAATTGGGAGGCTTGAAGAGCAAAAGATAGGTAGCGCAGCATAGCGATAGAATGAAGCAACTAGTATAGCAATGGTAGTAATGAGATCCAGGGTGACGGTCATCTTGCCTGAAATCCCTCTAGGAAGAAGAACGAGTCCATGAAGAAGATGAAGCCACGTAGACGAACCAAGCGTAGACGAACGAATCCTCACGATCGCAACAAAACGGGAACTATCGAGAAGAAGCACAAAACATGGTAAACACATCACACATAACAAGACATGATGCTCAACCAAGTATGATGCATGACAAGGCTATATGCAGCTACTCATGGCAAGAGATGATGCATACAAGAGCAACACACCAAAGCAAGTTTAAATGAGGCCGGAAACAACATATAACAAATCCGGTAAGTCCTCATATGCAAATTTAGAAATTGGTCCAGAACTGAATAAAACTTATGTTCAAGTTGTTAAACAGCAAGTTAAGATGCACCAAGATGATCTACACGAGATTCTAGTCAAGTTACATATAAAGTTCATTTGATTCGGAGCTACGGCCTAGAAGATATGAGCAAAACAAGTTAAACATGGCATTGATGCAAAATGCATACAAACATCAAGCAAACACCTCAAAACAATGATGTATCATGATAATATGAAACTACATGCAAAATCAAGCAAGTTTCATATAGAGCACACTCCAAACGAGCAACGGTTCAACACATACACTATACAAGTTTAAAGGACAAGCTGTCCAAAACAGCAACTAGGCATCTAGCAAGTATCAAAGCAACATGCTACAGTACCACAATATGAAAACAAAAGGCATGGACATGGTGTACAGGTAAAGCACAACAAAACATGAACACTGAGCTAACTCCAGAAATCACTAGAACATGCTCAAAAGGATCTGGCAAGATTGCAAATAATAACAGTTTCAGGCTTAGCAGAAATAACATCAGGTTGCAATGTTTAGAGCTATCAAACAACATGCTATAGGAACTTAACATGGAAAACAAAGGCATGGTATGAATCTACTAATCTCATATAACAAAAGTCCCTTACTGACCATGAGCCAAAAGGGCACAGAAAATATGATGGCACCCATGTAAACATGGCAAATGATGTGACAGATTCATACATGGCAGGAACAACAATAAGTAGGCATGTTGGTGAGCTTGTACCACTCACCACAAAGCAATACATGGCATGGCAAGGCAACCAACAGTAAGAAGACATGTTTATGAAGCTAAGCATTGCAAGAGCAAGTTCATAGGGTGCATGGATCACTAGCAAAGTTCATGGAAAAACTGAACTCAATGTTAACAGGCTGACAGCAGCATTATTTAGCAACTTTGGAGCAAGATTACAACAAGTTACAACAGGCTATAGATGCAACCAGGGGAATGAATGTATAGAGCATGACATGTATAACAAAACATCCTTAGTGAACATCTCCAGATTATGCATAGAATGACTTGTAGCAGCAGGTTTACATAGCATCATAATATAACAGAATCAGCCTAACAAAACAGTAACAGCAAGTACCCAACTTCACGAGCTTGATGCACTCACTACAAGGCTCAAAAAAATACATGGATTGCACCACAGTAAAGATGGCATGATGTAGTTCAAAATACATGTAGGGCTCAAGTTCATAAGATGCACACATCAAATGCAACCAAAAAAGACAAATCATCAAGTTATAACAGTTTCAGCAGGTTAACAACAACATGCACTCTTGCAACGATGATTCAGGCATCAAGATGGACCCAAACAAACATGGCATAATGGAATTAAATGAAGAGCATCTCATGATGAACATTTTGATATATTATGCATGCAAAATGGAGCATTACGCAACAAGTTATGATGCGATGAACAGGGCTCCAGAATGCAAAATATTTCGAGACTTAGCAAAATATTACCCTCTCAGAAAAGTCAACGGCGGCATGGATCTCGCCGGAATGTCACCGGAGACGAAGGAGACGGTGGCCGGAGTCGAGGGAGAATTCGGGGAGGCCGGGAGAGGACGGATCCGGCTGGATCCCGGCAAGGGACGGCGAGGGCGTGGTGGCAGCGAAGCTCGGCCACGGGTGGCAGAGAGCAGGCGGGAGGAGCGGCGGCGGGGCACCGGTAGAGGCGTGAGGCCTTCGGGCGGCATGGAGGCAAGGCGGCGGCGGCGAGGGCGGCATGGCGGGGCGGCGCGTAGGCGGCGGGCGGAGTCGCGCCGGGCGAGGTCGGCGGAGAGGCCGCTGGCGAGGCAGCACGGTCCGGCGGCGGCGGCGCGGGGCCAAGGCGGCGGCCGACTCGGGCGTGGCCCGGTGGTGGAGGAGAGGCGCTTGGCGCGCGGCGGGCGGGTCGCTGGGGCCGGCTATGGCTCGGCGGGCGGGCGGCCTTGTGATGGCCGGGCCATGTGGCGGTGCACTGTTGGACGGGGGAGCGGGGCGGACGTGTCCGGCCGTCGCAGACGCGTCCGGCGGCGGTGGAGGAAAAAAGATATAGGGTTGGGGGGATTCATCCGCGAATTTCGGGGGAAGTGGCCTATTTATAGATTCTGGGAGCTAGGAGAGTCCAAATGAGGTGCGGTTTTCGGCCACGCGATCGTGATCGAACGGCGGAGAGCATGGAGGGGGTTAGGATGGGTTAGTGGGCTGTGGTGGAGGGGTGCTGGGTTGCAAAGAGAAAAGGAGTTTCGGGCGACGCGGTTTACCGTTGGAGTATCAAGCGAACTCCAAATGGCACGAAACTTGACAGGCGGTCTACCGGTGCTATACGAAGGCCTCTTGGCAAACCTCGGTCTATTCCGAGAACGTTTAACACCCGCTCACAACAGGAGACAAAAGGGGGACGTCGGGGGACATAGGAGTGCCGGATTGCAGAACGGACAACGGGGAAAATGCTCGGATGCATGAAATGAACACGTATGCCAATGCAATGCACATGATGACATGATATGAAATGCAGATGATGACATGGCAACAACGGCGAATAACTGGCGGACACCTGGCGCATCGGATCTGGGGCGTTACAATCCCTCACTAAAATTTCAAGAAATGTGTTCCCCCTAAGTGTGCACCATTGCGAAGGTTCGTTGTTTTGAAGCATCACGTGATGATCAGGTGTGATAGATTCTAGCGTTTGCATACAATGGGTGTAAGCCAGATTTACACATGCGAAACACTTAGGTTGACTTGACAACCTACCATGTACAGACATGGCCTCGGAACATGAGAGACCGAAAGGTCGAACATGAGTCGTATAGTAGATGCGATCAACATGGAGATGTTCACCATTCATGACTAGTCCATCTCATGTGATGATCGGACACGGCCTAGTCGATTTGGATCATGTATGACTTAGATGACCATAGGGTTGTCTATCTGAGTGGAGGTCATTAAATAATTTGATTAGATGAACTTAATTATCATGAACTTAGTCTAAAAAATTGTCTTTACAATCTATCTTGTAGATCCAATGGCCCGCGCTAATGTTGCCCTCAACTTCAACGCGTTCCTAGAGAAAACCAAGCTGAAAGACGATGGAAGCAACTATACGGACTGGGTCCATAACTTGAGGATCATCCTCATAAATTCCAAGAAAGCATATGTCCTTGAAGCACCGCTAGGTGATGCACCCATTTTCCCAGCAATACGTTATGAACGCCTGGCAGTCGCGTAGTGATGATTACTCTCTGGTTCAGTGCGGCATGGTTTACAACTTAGAACTGGGGCTCCAAAAGCGTTTTGAGCAACACTGAGCATATGAGATATTCCAAGAGCTGAGAATCGTTTTCCAAGCTCATGCCCGGGTCAAGAGATATGAATCTCTGACAAGTTCTTCAGTTGTAAGATGGAGGAAAATAGTTCTACCAGCGATCATATACTCAAAATGTCTGGGTTGCACAACCACTTGTCTCAGCTGGGAGTTAACCTTCCAGATGACTCGGTCATTGACAAAATCCTCCAGTCGCTTCCACCTAGCTACAAGAGCTTTGTGATGAACTTCAATATGCAAGGGATGGAGAAGTCCATTCCTGAGTTATATTCGATGCTGGAATCAGCGGAGGTGGAGATCAAAAAGGAACATCAAGTGTTGATGGTGAATAAGACCACTAGTTTCAAGAAAGGCAAGGGTAAGAAGAACTTCAAGAAGGGCGACAAGGGAGTTGCCACGCCCGGTAAGTCAGTTGTCGGGAAGAAACCAAAGAATAGACCCAATCCTGAGACAGGGTGATTTTATTGCAAGGGAAATGGTCACTGGAAGCGGAACTGCCCCAAGTACTTAGCGGATAAGAAGGCTAGCAACGTCAAAGGCATATATGATATACATGTTATTGATGTGTACCTTACCGGCACTCGTAGTAGCTCCTAGGTATTTGATACCGGTGCAGTTGCTCACATTTGTAACTCAAAACAGGAGCCGCGGAATAAGCGAAGACTGGCGAAGGACGAGGTGACGATGCGCGCCGAGAGTGGTTCCAAGGTGATGTGATCGTTGTTGGCACGCTACCTCTACATCTACCCTTGGGATTAGTTTTAAACCTCAATAATTGTTATTTAGTACCAGCTTTGAGCATGAACATTGTATCTGGATCTCATTTGATGCGAGATGGCTACTCATTTAAGTCCGAGAATAATGGTTGTTCTATTTCTATGAGAGATATGTTTTATGGTCATGCCCCGCTGGTCAACGGTTTATTTTTATTGAATCTCGAACGTGATGTTACACATATTCATAGTGTGAATGCCAAAAGATGTAAGGTTGATAATGATAGTTTCACATACTTGTGGCACTGCCGCCTTGGTCATATTGGTGTCAAACGCATGAAGAAGCTCCATGCAGATGGACTTTTGGAGTCTCTTGACTACGAATCATTTGACATGTGTGAACCATGCCTCCTGGGCAAGATGACCAAGACTCCATTCTCTAGAACAATGGAGCAAGCAACCAACTTGTTGGAAATAATACATACTGATGTATGCGGTCCAATGAGCATTGAGGCTCGCGGTGGCTATCGTTATGTTCTCACCCTCACTGATGACTTAAGTAGATATGGGTATGTCTACTTAATGAAACACAAGTCTGAGACCTTTGAAAAGTTCAAGGAATTTCAGAGCGAGGTAGAGAATCAACATGACAGGAAAATAAAGTTCTTACGATCTGATCGTGGAGGAGAATATTTGAGTCACGAGTTTGGCACGCACTTAGGGAAATGTGGAATTGTTTCACAACTCACGCCGCCTGGAACACCTTAGCATACTGGTGTGTCCGAACGTTGTAATCACACTCTATTGGATATGGTGTGATCTATGATGTCTCTTACTGATCTACCGCTATCATTTTGGGGTTATGCTTTAGAGACTACCGCATTCACTTTAAATATGGCCCCGTCTAAATCCGTTGAGACGACACCGTATGAATTATGGTTTGGGAAGAAGCCTAAGCTGTCCTTTCTGAAAGTTTGGGGATGCGAAGCTTATGTCAAGAAACTTCAACCTGAAAAGCTCGAACTCAAATCGGAAAGGTGTGTCTTCATAGGATACCCTAAGGAAACTATTGGGTATACCTTCCACCTCAGATTTGAAGGCAAGATTTTTGTTACCAAGAGTGGATCCTTTCCGGAGAAAGAGTTTCTCTCGAAATAAGTAAGTGGGAGGAAAGTATAACTGTACCCCCTGTTGAACCAGAGAGTATCGCAGCACAGGAAGATGTTTCTGTGGTGCCTGCACCGACTAGAGAGGAAGTTAATGATGATGATCGCGAAACTTCGGATCAAGTTGTTATTGAACATCGTACACTACAAAAAAAATACACTTCCATGATGATACGTGTTGTCACAGTAGGTCGCGTTTTCTGTCATGCATGTAAATCCATGACGATTTTATGACAGAATCAAGATAGTCATACATGTGCTATCGTAGAAGTGTTCCATGACATTACCAAAATTATCATCACAGAAGTGTCCACTTCCATGACGATAAATCATGCGTCATAGAAGTGCTTTCATCAAGGGTGACCGACACGTGGCATCCACCATAACGGGTCGCCGTTAAGCTATTGGGTTCCGGTTTGGATCCGATAACCCGTTAACAGCGCGAACCAATGAGGACTTTCCACGTGTAAAATTCTCATTGGCTGGCAGATCCACGTGTCGGCCCGGCGTTCGGACATTTGTCATCCAGCGAATGGACGGAACACGCCTATGATACGTCGACACGTGTCTCGTCCCAATAATGGTCCATTCAGGTTAAAAGGCCAGGCCTGTCAAGATAAGCGGGTCGGCCCATTAGCGGCCTACTTGAGTCAGGCCCATTTATAAGTGTCTCGGCCCAACAGTGGCCCATTCAGGTTAAAAGGCCGGGCCTGTCAAAATAAGCGGGTCGGCCCATTAGCGGCCTACTTGAGTCAGGCCCATTTACAAGTATGGCTCGTATAGGTTACACAGAATCGGCCCATCAAAGGCCCATTCTAGATTTGACAATTTCGAGCCCATCGTCAGTTTAAGACTATTAATGGCCCACTACGTCTTTGGGCCCAATTGCGACCTGAGCTTCTTTTGGCCTGTTAGCAGCCCATCATCAGTTCCAGCCCGTTAACGGCCCAGAACGTCTTTTGGCCTTTTCTCGGCCCATTCTGTAGTTGGGCCAATTCTAGCCCGCTATCACTTTAGGCCTGTCCTCGGCCCATTCGGTAAATGGGCCAACTCTTAGCCCGTTTTGTCTCTCGCCCTGTTAACGGCCCGCACAACAGTTGGGCCTTTGACTTTAGGTCCATTAGGGGGCCGTGTTCCACAAAGCATCATTTCAGCCCAACGCGACTTTCGGCCTGTTAAAAGCCTAGTTTGCAAAATGGGCCTCCTCTGGCCCATACCACTTTCCGCCTCTTACTGGCCCATAAAGTAAAAGGGCCGAGACAAAATTGACATTTATTTCGGCCTAATAAAGGCCCGCGGGCCATTTCCATTTATACGGCCCTATCGAGCTTTTGGCCTGTTAACGGCCTGCTAAGAGCTGTTGTTATGGTGGCCCACATCATTTGGGATCCACTTAATATTATTTGACCAGCCCAATTAAGGCCCGCTTTGACTACACATGTTTGTTTGTTTGTATGGTGTCCAGGAAATGTTTGGGCGTGTTGGCCCCCGTTTCAACGATATAGCATATTCAAGAATTATCCTACTCTAAAAAACAGACACTATACAATAAAAAGACTAAGGCATAGAAACGTAGAATAATCCTACACTACACAATAAAGAAATTACAGCTGAATATACCCACTGGGCTTTATAGTTCGGCACCAGTGATAATAAAGCATACACAAATAGCAAATTACATACACTGGTGTAGGATCGGAAGTATGTCTAGAGGGGGGGTGATTAGACTACTTGACAACTTAAAAATTTTGCCTTTTGATTTGAGTAGTTTCTTAGCAAGTTCACAATGATAACCAAGTCAAGTATCATCCTACACATGCAATTCTAGAGTTGTGGCAGCGGAAAGTAAATTGCACGTATAGTAAATGAGAGGTGGAGAAGAGCAAAGCATAATGGAACACGGAGATTTTTCTCGTGGTTCCGATAGGTGGTGCTATCGTCAATCCACGTTGATGGAGACTTCAACCCACGGAGGGTAGCGGCTGCCTTGAGTCCACGGAGGCTCCACCCACGAAGGGTCCACGAAGAAGCAACCTTGTCTATGCCATCATGGCTTCGTCCACGGAGGACTAGCCTTACTCGGGGTAGATCTTCACGAAGTAGGCGATCTCCTTGCCCTTACAAACTCCTTGGTTCAACTCCACATCATGACGGAGGCTCCCAAGCGACACCTAACCAATCTAGGAGGCACCACCCTCCAAAAGGTAATAGATGGGGTTGGTGATGATGAACTCCTTGCTCTTGTGCTTCAAATGATAATCTCCCCAACACTCAACTCTCCTCACTGATTTGGCTGTGGTGGAGGAAGGATTGAGTGGAAAGCAACTTGGAAAGACTAGAAATCAAGTGTCATATGGTGGGAGTGGAGCAACTTGATCTCAACACAAGGGTAGGTAGTTTTCTTCTCGAAATGTAAGGTAGGAGTGGTAGTTCTTTCGATGGCTCTCTCCACGAATGAAGAGGAGGTGGAGGGTATTTATAGCCTCCACACAAAATCCAACCGTTACACACATTTGAGTAATCTCGGTCAGACCGAAGTTGACAACTCGGTCGGACCGAAAGTTCAAATCTTGTGAACGTTGGGATTTTCGGTGGGACCGAAAATACAATCTCGGTTAGACCGATTCTTCCAAAGTCTAGGGTTTGCCAATCTCGGTGGGACCGACTTTCTCATCTCGGTGACACCGATTTGAGTACAGAAGGTTACAGAAGCTTGGCAACACCAATTTCGGAATGACCGAGTTTGGAATCGGAAAATCCGAGATTCTAGGGTTTTGGCTATATGGTGAGGTGGTTCATCTCGGTGTGGTGAGTTTGGAATCGGTGGGACCGAGATTACTTATGAGTTTATGTTGGAATGAAAGATTGCTGATTGTTTGAGAGATAAATCACTAAGCACCTTAGAGCAACCAGATCATCATCATAACCTCATCCCTTTTAATAGTATTGGCTTTCCTATGGACTCAATGTGATCTTGGATCACTAAACCAAAAATGGAGTCTTGAGCTTTTGCCAATGTTTTCCTTAGCATTTTGAGGGTCCACATCATCGGTCATTGCCATTCCCATATCCTTTGAACTTTACGAAATATTCTCAAGAAATGATTAGTTCAATGATATATATGTTGTTATTAATTACCAAAACCACCGGGATTAGTTGCACTTTCAATCTCCCCTTTTGGTAATTGATGACAACATATAGATCAAAGCTTCGACAAATGATATAATCAATGAATAACATAAATCGCTTTGAGAAGTATGTGATAAGCAAGAGCTCCCCCTAAATTTGTGCATTATTTAAGATTTGCGTTTGAATGCAAATGCACAATCGATTAGGATCATGGATTACTCTTCCATGTCACATACATCTTGGTGGAGCGCACAAAATGATAAGAATGAATAACATGCACCCAATCACCAAGACATGAGTAAATGATCATACAAGATATAGATAGAATATGATAAGCATCAAGCACACATTAAGCACAGTATGATCAAGCACTCATCAAGATAGAGCAAACGTAGTATCAAACACACGAAGTATCTCAAAGAACTCAAAAGTATCTCAAGGAAAACCATAAGCGAAAGAGCAAAAACGAGCACTCTCTCTCGAAGCCCTATGATCTATACAATTTCTCCCCTTTGGCAACAAGTTACCAAAAGTTAGAAAAGTATAGAGCTAATCGTCACTCGGGACTCTGTGGCGGCTCTGTCTGCGTCGATGGAGTGGAGATAGCTGCATCTGCAAAGCTTCTGCTGAAGTCTGTGGAGCTGGAGGAGTGGATCTTGGGCTGGTCTTTGGGCCGATGGAGCTGTAGGAGGTCTTGATGTAGTAGCCACAGGATCGACCTTTGGAATAGCGGCTGATCTGGGCTTTGTAGGCACTGCAGCAGGCTGCTCATAGTCATCTGGACCATGTCACCTTCCATCTCCTTCATGAGTTCGCCTTCTCCTCTTAGCTTCCTCGATGTGCGCATCAAGCTTGTTGTGATGACTGCACTTGATCGACAGCGTCGAGCATGGAACTTATCCTCAACGATCCTCTCAAGGCTCTCACGAGATTGCACTATCTTTGGCAGGCGTAGCTCAATTCTCTGAGTGGCTTCAAGAAGTTGTTCGCAGCGCTCTTGGGCTTCTTCTTTGCTTCCTTCTCGGCTTTAGCTTGTTTGGCGACTTCGGACTTAGCATGTCCTTCTACGGATGTGGGAGCATTCTCGGTCATCACAACCTCGTTGTCCTCATGTTAGAGCTGCGATGGCAAGTGGGGTCTATCCAACGGTAGGTGTCCGTGCCAAACTTGGCATTGATGAGCATCTGAATATGCGGAGCAAACCCACACGACCTCTTCTGGTCAGCTGCTGTCCTCTTGATAGTCTCAACTATCAGGTCCATCACCTTAAAAGGTGTCTTTTGATCTAGAATGTGCAGCATGTTGATAGAGTACCCTCTTATCATGCGGTGGTCCCCTGACTTAGGCATCAATGTATGCCTCAGAATGGTGTTGGTGGTTGGGAGACCTGCCTGAAGGTAGTAGACTGAACCAAGCTTCCATATCTCTACATCCTTCTCATCTACCTCGTTATACATGTTCTTCATTGACTCGTGATTTTTCTTAGGAATGCCATACACATCAATATCATCTTCCCTTGAAACAGGTGCATTCAGCAACGCTCTCCATTCTTCAACAGTAGAATGGAATCTCTGCCCTTCTGTCATCCATACAATCCTGCCATCTGGATAGAAGTGTGCGGTGGCATAGAAGCGCATGATCATCTCATCGTTCGAGCGGTCAACTTCGACCAACGAACTTTGCAATCCCAAGCGGTGAAGCTTTCATGCACATGTGGGAAAAAGTCTCTGTGCTCTTCACTTTGTCGATGTATTCCCGGTCAGCGATCACGGTGTCGGCAACAATTGGCTTCTTGTCCATGAGCACTGTCTCATAAAAGTCTTGTTGCTCTCTAGTGTGGAATCTAGAGTCAACTGCTGTTCTCCTCCTGGTAGCATATGGATCTGTTTGCCTCCATAGCCTGAGACCTTTATCCTTTCTCTCCTTCATATTTTCAGCTCGAGGATGAGCTTCATTATGAACTGGCAGTTTCTATCGGAGCTTGAGCAAAACATGAGCCTCATCATCTGATTCTGCAGGTGGCACGTTGTCCTTTTCTTTTTGAAGCGGTATGTTCCTCACAGTCTTCTTGGGCTTGGCAGCTGGTTTGGCTTGGGCTGCCTTTCTTTGGAGCTGAAGGCTTAGCTTTTGGAGGTGCTCCCTTACGATGGCATCACCCATTAACTTCGCTTACGAGGAGGCTGAGGTGCTTCCTCATCGAATCATCATCATCGCCAGATCTCTTCATGAACTTTCCTCTTCCTCTTGGAAGTCTTCTTGATCTTCTTTGGAGGTTTCTTCCATCTTGAGCTTCGTGCAATGAGGATTTAATCACCTTGCTTGTGCCTTTCTTTGAATGTTGCCCTTGATAGCTCTTGAAACCACTTGCCTTTTAGGCTTTGAAGTTATTTCCTCATCGACAATGAAGTCTGAATCTTCCTCATCGAGTTTCTCTTTCTTACGCCCTGGTGGCAGTGTGCAGCGATCCACTTGGAGTGCTTCTCTCTCCATCATCTGAAAAACTGCTTGCCTCTGGACTTGTAGCTGCTACGGAATCTCAAGCGGCATCTCGGACCTGTTACATTGTCACTTCCTTGAGACATGGTGACAACTTTGTGAATAGAATAGGTATAGGCGAGAATAGAAGAGTTATCACAAACCGCAGAGGATTTTGCAAAAGAATGAGTTCAAACTTTAGTTTTAGGTTTTCACAGAATACATGTCGGTCGACCGAGTCTATCAATTGATGAAACCGAAATGTCTAAACAGACCACATACACCACTTTCGGTTGGACGAAATGGGTTTGATCTAGCCGAGACAGTTAGGGTTTCACTAAATCTTCACCGGTCTTACCGATTTGCACAACTTCGGTTTCACGAAAAGTGCGGTCAATGGCGAGGCCAAATCGGTCGATCGAAAATGCAGAATCGGTCACACCGAGATGTGTTCGTGAAACCTAACCCTAAAATTTTCACTCGAAATTTGTTCTATGACCTAAGCGGCTGGATAGGAGGATCTCAATCTTGGCAAGAAACATGGCAGCGCCTATCGTGCATAGAATCAGCGATTGGAACACGAGAGGATGAAACTCACCCAAAGTGGTGGAGCTTCACACTGGCGGCAACGGCGCGAAGAGAAGGACCGTTGACGGCGATGGAGACCATGGCGAGGCGCCTGAGCGACAGTGGAGGCGATCCAAGACCAAGGCGGCAGCTAAGGGTTTGAGGCGAAGCGTTTGAAGAAGTAATCAGCGCTCGTCCTCGAGTATATATACCCTTCGGTGTCGGTGGGACCGAGTTTGAAAACTTCGGTGGGACCGAGATGGTTAGCTGCGTGCGATTACACACCAGTCACGCCGAAATTTTAAACTTCGGTTTCACCGAGTGAAAACCTAGATCAATCCAAGTGATTTGATGCATCCGATTTGAGTATATCGGTTTGACCGAAAGTACTTAGAAGGTTTTGGAAGTTAGGCTTTTGACGGATCGGTGGCTCGAGTGCTCCTCACTCGATGCGTAGAAAAAGTCTTGTTCAAAGTTTGTGATATAAGCATGAATAGAGTTTGAGACAAGAAAGCATAGATAGCTAAGGGAGGAACTTAGGCATTCTTGTCCATCCATTTGGTCAAAAAGAAAATATCCAAAAAGACCAAAGCAACAAATGGATGTCCTCGAATGGATAAAATCATGCATCCAACATGCTCACACAATAAGATAGCAAATGAAATATGTGTCAAACATGCACAATCAAAACACTAACAGCTAGCACACAATTTGGCGATGACTAGGTTATCTATATATGAGTATATTGACTTAGGAGTCAAATGAGAACATTTGATCATAGGTCATACTCATCGTTTAAGCACAAGTGGGGTTACCACTTTTCCATAAAGCATTAATGTGTTCACATCATTAGAAGATGCTTTAGCTCATTTCTTTAGAGCAAAGCTCCCCCTTGATGTGAGAACCCCTTTTAAAGGGTCAAACTAACCTTGGGTTGTCGTTGAAGACTTCATGTAGATGTTGAAGATGTGGATGCTCAAAGTTGATGAAGATCATCAAGAGTTGGGAGCAATCCTTTGGATTCGGGCACTTTCAATACCTACATGGGTTAGTCCCACAAGGAACAAACAAGAATATCCATGGACATAGATTGAAGTTCACAATAGATGATGTCCATGAAAGCAATGATTACCTTGTCCCTTGACTTACCAACATGAGGGTTTGTGACTCCATGAACTAGTGCAAGATGTGGAAGTTGATTGCACAAGTCCTGCCAAAATGAATATGAGTGAAGTATATTGGCGGAGTCACCCTCAAGAACCTTCTAGTTCTTCTTCTTCGGGATCCACATCATCTTGATGGGAATCCTTGGGGTAGTAGTTGAGCTTGTTGAAGTAGAACTTGAAGTTGCCTTGGGAACCCACTTGACCATGGCCTTGGGTGCTTCAATGAATGCATCAATTTCCTCTTGAAGCTTGTCCTTGCCTTTTAGCTTGTGGTCTTGTGGTGGAAGGTCATCTTGAGCTTGTTCCTCATTTGAAGAGGTAGGATCATACTTCTTCTCTTGAGAGACAAACTTTGGAGTGGGATATTGACCTTCTTCCCATTCAACACCCTCGGCGTTGAACTTTCGCTCAAAACCAATTCCTTGATTCTTCCGGTGTCTTCCTTGTTTGCGAACAATTTCCTCAAAGCTCTTGCTTCCGGCAAGACTCTTGTAGACACCTTTCTCTATAATCCCTTTCAATAGACTATTTTCTTGCTCAAGTGAAACTTGGCTTGAAACATTGTTAGTGGAATCAAGAGAATTACTAGAAGTAACAACATTTGATTTAACATGATTATTGTTACTACTAGATGAAGAATTTTTCTTATGCTTGTCATGCTTAGTTTTGATAGGTGGCAAGAAATTAGACAAGAGAAGTCGTTTGGCAAGATATGAAGAACTCTTCTTTGAAGATCGTCATTGATAGCTTTTAGAAACTCATGTTCTTGCTCTAGATTGAGCTTCTCGAGCGTAGCTTCTCATGAGATCTTAGGAGCTCTCTATGATCTTCTTGAGTTGTTTCATGAGCTAACTTAAGAGTGTTTAGTTCTTTAGTTAGGCGCTCAATCTCCTTCATAGCATTGTCATTTGACTCATCTCGACTATAAAGACTACTAGCATGTTCATCATTACTAAGCTCACTAGATTTATCATGTAAAAGCTCATCTTCACCAAGCAAGTCATCCTCATCACTATCAAAGTCAATAAATTCAGGATGTGATACCTTGGGGCCTTTTGCCATGAAGCATCTTCCAATCCCCTCATTTGGTGAATCAAATATGTCATAGGAGTTGAAGTTGGAGGATACGAGAGCAAGACCGGCAACACCTTCATCTTATTTGTATTGGAGTTGGAGTGATAGCTTCTTTCGGAGTGATTGTCGAGTCGGGCGGAAACCCATTCACCAACATGAGCTTGATGTTTTCTTCTTGTGTAGCTCCTTGATGACTTGTCTTTCCTTTCCGAATCCTTGCTTCTCGAGAGGATCTTCGTTCATAACGATCATCTCTACTCCTTCTTTCTTTTCGAGGAGACTCTTCTCTTGAGCTTCTTCTTTTGGAGATTCTTCTCTTCTCTTGTGGGAGTCGAACACTCATTTGAGTAGTGTCGGGTCTTCCACAATTATAGCGATTCGATCACGACTAGAAGATCTCCTTTCATCATATGATCTAGACTTTGAGCTTCTTTCCTTGCTTCTACTCTTGTAGAATTTGTTGAAGTTCTTCACCATTAGGCTTATCTCTTCATTGGAAACTAGCTTGTCACTTGAGGATGTGGGAGCTTCAAGCTGCAGCTTTGTAAGCACCACTTGACTTGTTGTGAAGCTCTTCCTTATCTTTAAGTGTCATCTCATGAGCAACAATCCTTCCAATGACTTGGTAGGCTTGAGATCTTTGTAGTTTGGCATCATTTGAATCAAAGTGCACACGGTGTCATACTTTCCATCCAAAGCTCGAGAATCTTCTTGATGATGAATCGGTCGGTCATTTCTTCGCTTCCTAAGCGGCCATCTCATTGGTGATGAGAGCAAGCCTAGAATACATTTCAGCGACTCCTTCACCTTCCTTCATCTTGAACTTGTCAAGTGACCTTGAAGAACATCTAGCTTTGATTCCTTCACGGACTCGGTACCTTCGTGCATTTCGACCAAAGTATCCCAAATCTCTTTTGCATTCTCAAGACGGCTGATCTTGTTGAACTCCTCGGGACACAAAGCATTGAAGAGAATGTCACAAGCTTGAGCATTGTTCTGTAACATCCGCAACTCATCTGCAGTAGCTTCACGATCCGGAACTTTTCCTTCTTTGAAGAACTCACCTTGCAAGCCAACACAAATAATGCCCCATGCGGCAGGGTTATGTCCAAGAATATGCATTTTCATTTTATGCTTCCAACTAGCAAAGTTTGAACCATCAAAGTAAGGACCTCTCTGAAATTACCCTCACTAGGCGCCATACTCTCCTAGGTTGTGAAACCAAGCTTATGGAGTCAATGCAATGAAACCAATCCAATGGAGACCAAAGCTCGATACCACTTGTAGGATCGGAAGTATGTCTAGAGGGGGTGATTAGACTACTTGACAACAAAAATTTTGCCTTTTGATTTGAGTAGTTTCTTAGCAAGTTCACAATGATAACCAAGTCAAGTATCATCCTACACATGCAATTCTAGAGTTGTGGCAGCGGAAAGTAAATTGCACGTATAGTAAATGAGAGGTGGAGAAGAGCAAAGCATAATGGAACACGGAGATTTTTTCTCGTGGTTCCGATAGGTGGTGCTATCGTCAATCACGTTGATGGAGACTTCAACCCACGGAGGGTAACGGCATTGCCTTGAGTCCACGGAGGCTCCACCCACGAAGGGTCCACGAAGAAGCAACCTTGTCTATGCCATCATGGCTTCGTCCACGGAGGACTAGCCTTACTCGGGGTAGATCTTCACGAAGTAAGCGATCTCCTTGCCCTTACAAACTCCTTGGTTCAACTCCACATCATGGCGGAGGCTCCCAAGCGACACCTAACCAATCTAGGAGGCACCACCCTCCAAAAGGTAATAGATGGGGTTGGTGATGATGAACTCCTTGCTCTTGTGCTTCAAATGATAATCTCCCCAACACTCAACTCTCCTCACTGATTTGGCTGTGGTGGAGGAAGGGATTGAGTGGAAAGCAACTTGGAAAGACTAGAAATCAAGTGTCATATGGTGGGAGTGGAGCAACTTGATCTCAACACAAGGGTAGGTAGTTTTCTTCTCGAAATGTAAGGTAGGAGTGGTAGTTCTTTCGATGGCTCTCTCCACGAATGAAGAGGAGGTGGAGGGTATTTATAGCCTCCACACAAAATCCAACCGTTACACACATTTGAGTAATCTCGGTCGGACCGAAGTTGACAACTCGGTCGGACCGAAAGTTCAAATCTTGTGAGCGTTGGGATTTTCAGTGGGACCGAAAATACAATCTCGGTTAGACCGATTCTTCCAAAGTCTAGGGTTTGCCAATCTCGGTGGGACCGACTTTCTCATCTCGGTGACACCGATTTGAGTCTGTATTCTGAAGCTTGGCAACACCAATTCGAATGACCGAGTTTGGAATCGGAAAATCCGAGATTCTAGGGTTTTGGCTATATGGTGAGGTGGTTCATCTCGGTGTGGTGAGTTTGGAATCGGTGGGACCGAGATTACTTATGAGTTTATGTTGGAATGAAAGATTGCTGATTGTTTGAGAGATAAATCACTAAGCACCTTAGAGCAACAGATCATCATCATAACCTCATCCCTTTTAATAGTATTGGCTTTCCTATGGACTCAATGTGATCTTGGATCACTAAACCAAAAATGGAGTCTTGAGCTTTTGCCAATGTTTTCCTTAGCATTTTGAGGGTCCACATCATCGGTCATTGCCATTCCCATATCATTGAACTTTCTGAAATATTCTCAAGAAATGATTAGTTCAATGATATATATGTTGTTATTAATTACCAAAACCACCTGGGGATTAGTTGCACTTTCAACTGGACAAATAAAGCTCATACATCATGGACACGCATCAACAGAACTTACCATTTGAACTATAATCTATTCAGAAAATAGGATTGGCTGAATTCAGATAGCACAAATTTCAGTCTGCAAAATCTCCAATTCCTTCGTGGTTACCTCAGTGTCTTATTTCATTTTTTTGACTCCTGCATCTAATACCCGCATGTCCAGTCTCAACTTGTTGATTGTACGTTGAGAATCATGTACACGTTGTCTTGCCACCTCTAGTTGATGCTCGAGAACATCAGCACATTCCAATTCCAATTCCAATCCACAATCATTCGGTAAAGGCTATGCTGCACTGCTCGCAGATCTTTGTGTTGATGTCAGTTCATCCTAAAATGTTTCTGTAAGTACACATGACTAGGGCAAAAATATAGTTAGAATAGTGAAGCGAGCAAGACAGACTATTTTGTACATGGCAAAACAGGACTAACAATAATGTTACATGTCATGAAGCATAAGCAGGTGATATCTTAAAAATTATAAAAATGGTAGTCTGTGCAGCCTGCATACAGAAATCTCTCTTAGCTCATCGGAGGAGCATGATGTTGGGGCCCAATCTAAAACACAGACAAGTTACAAATTTAGAGAACATGTCGCATATAAGTAAGCAAGCAGTTGGCCATTCTGTAGCTCAATTAAAGTCTTAGGGAGCATAATGAACAACAGCGGGATTCATACAAACCTACTACAACAAGCAAAACTATGCAATCATTAGCCTAGTATAAACTAGATTGTGAGCCTCATGCAATAATAGTTGGTTAATAGACTTCAAAGCTTCAGGCACACTTTGCTAGAGTAATTAAATGGTAAGGCCTTTAATTATGTCAACTAATAGTTATACAAGTACCCAACATCAGGCATCATTGTTTGGGCATCTCATTAACTGAGGACAAATAAAGCAATTGAAAAGAGCAAATTAACTATGCCTGAAACAAACAAGGAATTGAACTGTTGAGTTGGATACAGTGACTTACCTTAACTGGTTGAACAGGCTCAACGCTACTCCTACTTCTCTTGCAAGGCTCCTTCCTAACATCTTGTACTTAGAAATCCTCAATCTTATCTTCATTGCACCCCCTCTGCAAGGTGACACAAACTAGTTACTCGTCTCCTTGGAAGATAAATATGCATACTTTCCAGTCTATGAACAACACAAAAGGATGAGATTATAACAAAACAACACCACATAATGAAACATGCCACATCTCTTGCACTTGCACACATTAAAATGAGCATTTATTATGTGTGCACTATGTAAAAACTAGACACACCTTCGAACTGGATCTCCAGGTACTCTTGGAGAGCCTACTCTAGTGTACAGCCAAACCTTTATGTCACCTATGAGTTAGACAAGCCCCCACTACAGCAACCCTTAGTGTTTAAATCGTTGACAAGCTCTGTTAGAGTGTTAGGTCAAGAACAACAAGTAATCAAAGCAAACAGTCCTAGTATGGCTGGCTGATGCAAACAAGCAATTGAACAGATGTGTGAGTAAATCTTACATATCAAGAAAGAAGCAAAGAAGGAGGCATAAAGACCATCACTTGACTGACCAGATTTAAGGGGCATTTAAACATCATGTGCAATGTATGAACAAACATAAACATTGCATAGTCCAAATTGTACAATGGAGTGCACATGTATTAGGTTATGCCATGTATGATGATGCCTAAATGTACACTATAGCAGGCTTGAGTGATTCATCATTGCACGGACAATTGAATTGCAGGTTAAGGCCCAGTTCTATTCCGCCTTTTCAGAACTTATTGTCAAAATAAGCCATAAAAGATGTGAAGAAGTCATTTTTGAGTTATGGGCTTGGGCTTAACTTATTTTGCTTTGGAGGGGGGGTGTTTCGGGTAGAAGCTCACTAAAAATTGAAGGGAAGGGGAATAGTGAAATGACTCTATTGTCTGCGTATATTACACTCAATATGCAATTGCTCATGCCGCGTCACACCTGACCCTCAAGTAAAAACAAACATGCAAGCGTTCATTGCCCTGCCTGCTTGCATGCCCTCTCCCCTTTCCCTCTACCTCGATTCCCTGCCTGTAGCGCTAGGGTTCCTCCAGCGAGTCGTCGCCACTGGTCCCATCTAGCCTGGTCCTCGACAATGCTCTGTCCAACTAGGCTACATGGCCGGGGGGTAGGGGCAAATCTCCCCGGCTGCTCCACCCTCTGGCGCCGCCCCTCATTCTCATGGTCTCCAGCAACTGCTCCACTATGTTCCATCCAACACACTACTCTGGCGGGTGCCGCACAACTACGACTGATGCCACACTGCGGCAGAAGGCACCTTATTCCCCCTTCCCTCCTCCCAGGCTGTGGCCTTGAGGTGTTGTTGAAGGATGAGCTCATCCAACAAGGTGAGGATCTCCTCTGATTTTTTGCCAAATTTTCATTCTGATCCACTATACGATGAATTGCTATGAGCTGCTTCTGCTGCTGCTATATGATGCATTCCTATGAGCTGCTCCTGCTGCTGCTATATGATGAATTGCTATGAGTTGCTGCTGCTATATGATGAATTGCTATGAGCTGCGCCTGCTGCTGCTATATGATGAATTGCTATGAGCTGCTCCTGCTGCTGCTATATGATGAATTGCTATGAGCTGCTGCTGGTATATGATGAATTGCACACTGCTGCTGCTGTATGATGAGTTGCTATGAGCTGCTGCTGCAGTTATATGATGCTTTCAGGTGGTGCTGCTATATGATAATAACCAGCCACTTGGACCATCAAATTTCAATACATAATTGTTCTTCATTTAAATGTGGGTCATGCGTTCTTCGTTTAAATTAGGCAATGGGATCTCTATGGAAGACATTGGCCAAAGTAGATTGTGCCAAGTAGATGGTATCTTTGTATTTGCATTTTGAACAAATAGTGATGGTCTATTTTCCTATCATATTATTTACTGCACTGGGTTCAATTTGTGATGTTTGCAAGTCAAATTAATTTTCATATGGGCAGCAAAATGAAAAAATATAATGCAATCTAGACTTTTCACTTATCATACCAAAGATAAGCTGAAAAGGAAGGCAATGAAAAGAACTGGTTGGCTTTTTACCTGGAGCTTATTTTCACATGT
The DNA here is from genome assembly GCA_021437245.1 of Aegilops speltoides. Taxonomy (NCBI): domain Eukaryota; kingdom Viridiplantae; phylum Streptophyta; class Magnoliopsida; order Poales; family Poaceae; genus Aegilops; species Aegilops speltoides. The sequence continues at coordinate 413,589,914 of CM038147.1, read as the reverse complement.
GCTTATTTTCTTAGGATAACTCGTAATAATTGTCCCTAAGAAACATGGCCAATAGAACTGACATACAAATAACATGTCACAATGATTGCAATGGAGGAGTGACCTACCATAGCACACTGTATAGGCTCACCGCTGCCTCTCCTTTTTTGCGATGTTCCATGAAATTGCCACATACATTTTGCACTTTTTCATTGTGTAACCCTATCTCCAAGTTGACACGGCTAATTTTAGACATCTCTACATGATAATACATTGCATATCCATTCCGCATATTTAAACCACCAATTAATGATTGTGTGCGTAGCATAAACTAGCCATGACTCTGTGTGCTGGACTAGCAGGCACTCTAAGGGAGCCTAATGTAGTGCACTGGAGTTCCTACATGCCACCTATGATTTTGTGTAATATACCGCCCCATTTACAATGTCCATTAAATTGTTGCATGCATGTATAGTAAAGAAACAAATCTCGAGTATGGCACGAGTTCGTGCAGCGGTATGTGAAGGAAATATGCCCTAGAGGCAATAATAAAGTTGTTATTTATATTTCCTTATATCATGATGAATGTTTATTATTCATGCTAGAATTGTATTAATCGAAAACTTAGTACAAGTGTGAATACATAGACAAACAAAGTGTCACTAGTATGCCTCTACTTGACTAGCTCGTTAATCAAAGATAGTTAAGTTTCCTAGCCATAGACATGAGTTGTCACTTGATGAACGGGATCACATCATTAGAGAATGATGTTATTGACTTGACCCATCCATTAGCTTAACACGTTGAACGTTTGGTTTGTTGCTATTGCTTTCTTCATGACTTATACATGTTCCTATGACTATGAGATTATGCAACTCCCGAATACCGGAGGAACACTTTGTGTGCTATCAAACATCACAACGTAACTGGGTGATTATAAAGATGCTCTACAGGTGTCTCCGATGGTGTTTGTCGAGTTGGCATAGATCGAGATTAGGATTTGTCACTCCGATTGTCGGAGAGGTATCTCTGGGCCCTCTCGGTAATGCACATCACTATAAGCCTTGCAAGCAATGTGACTAATGAGTTAGTTACGGGATGATGCATTATGGAACGAGTAAAGAGACTTGCCGGTAACGAGATTGAACTAGGTATTGAGATACCGACGGTTGAATCTCAGGCAAGTAACATACCGATGACAAAGGGAACAACGTAGGTTGTTATGCGGTTTGACCGATAAAGATCTTTGTAGAATATGTAGGAACCAATATGATCATCCAGGTTCCACTATTGGTTATTGACCGGAGACGTGTCTCGGTCATGTCTACATAGTTCTCAAACCCGTAGGGTCCGCACGCTTAACGTTTGATGACGATTGGTATTATGAGTTTATATGTTTTGATGTACCGAAGGTTGTTCGGAGTCCCGGATGTGATCACGGACATGATGAGGAGTCTCAAAATGGTCGATACATAAAGATCAATATATTGGAAGCCTATGTTTGGACATTGGAATGGTTCGGGGTGAGTTCGGGCATTTACCGGAGTACCGGGGGGTTACGGGAACCCCCCGGGGAATATATGGGCCTTATTGGGCCTTAGTGGGAGAGAGGAGGAGGCGGCCAAGGAGGGGGCGCCCCCCCCCCCCCCAAGCCCAATCTAAATTGGGTGGGGGCCAGCCCCCCTTTCCTTCTCCCTCTCTCCTCCTTCCTTCCTCTCCTACTCCAACTAAGGAAGGGGGGAATCCTACTTCCGGTGGGAGTAGGACTCCCCTAGGGCGCGCCATAGAGAGGGTCGGCCCCCTCCCCTCCTCCACTCCTTTATATACGGGGGAGGGGGCACCCCATATACACACAAGTTAATTGTTTTAGCCGTGTGCGGTGCCCCCTCCACCATATTCCACCTCGGTCATATCATCGTAGTGCTTAGGCGAAGCCTTGCACCGGTAACTTCATCATCACCATCGCCACGCCGTCGTGCCGATGAAACTCTCCCTCGACCTCAGCTGGATCTAGAGTTCATGGGACGTCACCGAGCTGAACGTGTGCAGATCGCAAAGGTGCCGTGCTTTCGGTACTTAATCGGTTGGATCACGAAGACATTTGACTACATCAACCGTGTCACTTGACGCTTCCGCTTACGGTCTACGAGGGTACGTGGACAACACTCATGCATCACATAGATCTTGCGTGATCATAGGATTTTTTTTGAAATTACTGCGTTCCCCAATAGTGGCATTAGAGCTAGGTTTATGCGTAGATGTTATATGCACGAGTAGAACAGAATGAGTTGTGGGTGGTAATAGTCATACTGCTTACCAGCATGTCATACTTTGATTCGGCATTGTTGGATGAAGCGGCCCAGACCGACATTACGCGTACACTTACGCGAGACTGGTTCTACCGACGTGCTTCACACACAGGTGGCTGGCGGGTGTCAGTTTCTCCAACTTTAGTTGAATCGAGTGTGACTATGCCGGATCCTTGTTGAAGGTTAAAACAGCACACTTGACAAAAAATCGTTGTGGTTTTGATGCGTAGGTAAGAACGGTTCTTTCTCAGCACGTAGCAGCCATGTAAAACTTGTAACAACAAAGTAGAGGACGTCTAACTTGTTTTTGCAGGGCATGTTGTGATGTGATATGGTCAAGACATGATGCCAAATTTTATTGTATGAGATGATCATGTTTTGTAACAAAGTTATCGACAACTGGCAGAAGCCATATGGCTGTCGCTTTATTATATACAAACAATAGTTGGCGAGACGACAACGATGCTACGATGGAGATCAAGGTGTCGCGCCGGTGACGATGGTGATCATGATGGTCCTTTGGAGATGGTGATCAAAGGCACAAGATGATGATGGCCATATCATATCACTTATATTGATTGCATGTGATGTTTATCCTTTATGCATCTTATTTTGCTTAGTTCGGCGGAAGTACTATAAGATGATCTCTCACTAAATTTCAAGGTACAAGTGTTCTCCCTGAGTATGCACCGTTGCGAAAGTTCGTCGTGCCGAGACACCACGTGATGATCGGGTGTGATAAGTTCTACGTTCACATACAACGGGTGCAAGCCAGTTTTGCACACATAGAATACTCGGGTTAAACTTGACGAGCCTAGCATATGCAGATATGGCCTCGGAACACTAAGACCGAAAGGTTGAGCGTGAATCATATAGTAGATATGATCAACATAGTGATGTTCGCCATTGAAAACTACTCCATCTCACGTGATGATCGGACATGGTTTAGTTGATTTGGATCACGTGATCACTTAGACGATTAGAGGGATGTCTATCTAAGTGGGAGTTCTTAAGTAATATGGTTAATTGAACTTTAATTTATCATGAACTTAGTACCTGATAGTATTTTGCATGTCTTAGATGTTGTAGATCAATGGCCCGTGCTACTGTTCCTTTGAATTTTAATGCGTTCCTAGAGAAAGCAAAGTTGAGAGATGATGGTAGCAATTACACGGACTGGGTCTATAACTTGAGGATTATCCTCATTGCTACACAGAAGAATTATGTCCTGGAAGCACCGCTAGGTGCAAGACCCGCTGCAGGAGCAACGTCGGACGTTGTGAACGTCTGGCAGAGCAAAGCTGATGACGCATTACGGAACTAGTTACAGGATGATGCATTACGGAACTAGTAAAGAGACTTGCCGATAACGAGATTGAACTAGGTATTGAGATACCGATGGTCGAATCTCGGGCAAGTAACATACCAATGACAAAGGGAACAACGTATGTTGTTATGCGGTTTGACCGATAAAGATGTTTGTAGAATATGTAGGAACCAATATGAGCATCCAGGTTCCGCTATTGGTTATTGACCGGAGACGTGTCTCGGTCATGTCTACATAGTTGTCGAACCCGTAGGGTCCGCACACTTAACGTTCGATGACGATTGGTATTATGAGTTTATATGTTTTGATGTACCGAAGGTTGTTCGGAGTCCAGGATGTGATCACGGACATGAAGAGGAGTCTCGAAATGGTCTAGACATAAAGATCGATATATTGGAAGCCTATGTTTGGACATCGGAATGGTTCCGGGTGAGTTCGGGCATTTACCGGAGTACCAGGGGTTTACCAGAACCCCCCGGGGAGTATATGGGCCTTATTGGGCCTTAGTGGGAGAGAGGAGGAGGCGGCCAAGGAGGGGGCGCGCCCCCCCAAGCCCAATCCGAATTGGGTGGGGGGCACCCCGCCCTTTCCTTCTCCCTCTCTCCCCCTTCCTTCCTCTCCTACTCCAACTAGGGAGGGGGGGTCCTACTCCCGATGGGAGTAGGACTCCCCTAGGGCGCGCCATAGAGAGGGCGTCCCGTCCCCTCCTCCACTCCTTTATATACGGGGGAGGGGAGCACCCCATAGACACACAAGTTAATTGTTTTAGCCGTGTGCGGTGCCCCCTCCGCCATATTCCACCTCGGTCATATCGTCGTAGTGCTTAGGTGAAGCCCTGCGCCGGTAACTTCATCACCGTCGCCACGCCGTCATGCCGATGAAACTCTCCCTCGACCTCAGCTGGATCTAGAGTTCGTGGGACGTCACCGAGCTGAACGTGTGCATATCACGGAGGTGTCGTGCTTTCGGTACTTGATCAGTTGGATTGCGAAGACGTTTGACTACATCAACCGCGTCACTTGACACTTCCGCTTACGGTCTATGAGGGTACGTGGACAACACTCTCCCGCTCGTTGCTATGCATCACATAGATCTTGCGTGATCGTAGGATTTTCTTTTTTGAAATTACTGCGTTCCCCAATAGTAGCACCACAAGGCCTGGCGTAGGAGTTACATTTCCCTCTCGGGGCCCTCAGGACCAGGCTTCAGCGCCTTACTACACCTGCCTTTGAGTCAATAACATGTGGACCCGATAGGTGCCTGGTCCACATGTAATGCTCCCGAAGGCAGAGGGGTAGTGTGGCCGAGAGGGGTGAGCGCAGTTTGGGGGACGTGTGGTGTCATGGGTTCAAGCGGCGTCGTGGGAATTGCGTGTGGCTATGGTAGAAACTTGATGCTCGCCGCATTTTAGGTGGCCCACATGTCATGCACACAAAGGCACAAGGGCGGTGCGGCCGAGAGGGGTGAGGCACATGTTGGGGGACGTGGTGCCGTGGGTTGGAGCGTCGTCGTGGGAATCGTGAGTGGTAGTGGATGGAACGTGATGGTTGCCGTAGTTGAACTTCCATGGACAAGTTGTCATGTCTACGGACACATGCATTGCATACCGATCACTGGAAGGAGTAGTAGAGAAAGTTAGGCGAATAAATAGTTCCTTATAGTCAAGAGGACCCACGCTACTACTTGTTCCAAAGACATGCACACCATCGAAATAGTCCATCTATATCAATATACACCGAGAGGGAATAATTTTTTTCAAGAGAGGAAATAATTCATCCATCCATAATGCCCTGCTGCTGGTGCAGCCTTTTCTACTTCTTCTTCTTGTTCTCATTTTATGTGGGAGACGACTTCGCAACAAGCTCTCTGGACCTTGCAGCTATCTCGAAACTCACACGGGCAACGAGGGCAGCATATTTTATCTGCTCATACGTCAAGGGATAATTCTCCCATCCAGACGACCTTAATGCCAGCATCTCATCACCCCTCTGAAGATTTGTTCTGAGCACAAAATTTGCTACGTCGAATTGGAATGGTGTCGGTTTATCACAATCTTCAACATGATTTTTTATTTTGGTTTGTACGTCAGCGATGCTTTTCAAATCAAGGTTGTACAGCTCCAACTTTTGTTTGTCCCCTACGATGGCTTCCCCACAGAAGTATATGTCCTCCCGAGACAAGAAATCATGAAGCTCACCTGGTATGGAGGGCGCGTGTATGATGTGGTACACCAAAACATCATCTTTGAGGCACAGCTGAAGGACGGCGGCACGTTGGATCTTCCCAGTGGCACGCTCTGTGTACTTTGCGTCGAGACCGATGACCTTCATCTCCACCTTTTGGAGGGAGTTGGATACATTGTTGATCCACTTCCGAACAACCCTTGGGTGGTTGGTGACTTTGGCAACTATGCTCAATGAGCCTTCGAAGAGGACATGTTGGACGCTAAAAACCCGCATCTTGATCTCTTTCGCCATTTGGAACCGCTGGACCGGAGAGCTATGGTTTGGAGAATTAGGATTAGATGGCTAGTGAAGGAGTAGTGAAGAAGCCGAGGAAAATCGGTTCCCGATGGAGAAGTAAATGGGAGAAGTGGCCTACATGCAGTTGATTACACGGCTAGGTAGACTAAACGAAAAGGCTACGCGTGTAGACTGGGAAGTGGTACCTATCCCTGTATGTGCCCATCCTTTTAGCGCTACATGTGCCACTGGCTAGTTGAGGTCACTCTCTCGAATCACCGTGGCGAGACATTTTATGATTCATTTTTATTTCTGCACCCCTCCTGACAAGTGGGACCTATGCAAACAGATAAAAAAAGTGTCGTAGCTGGTTCAGATGGATATTGGCGCGTGCGTGAGAGACACAACATTCTCTAATTAAGGAATATGTGGTTATCCTCAAAAAAGAAAAGGCCTTCTTCGCGCTTCCGCATGCACGAGAATTTGGTTCTGCTTGCAATATGGATGATACCTGGAGGATGAAGTGAACCTAGAGGCATGCTAGCACAGGAGTACTACCCATGTTCCTACTACTAGTAGTAGTACAACTATGGTACACTTGATGGTCAAAATATTATTCATCCGGTCCTCATAGTGAAGTGACAAGACCCTGCGCCTGAGGTGACACCAGTCCTGGCGATGTGTTCGGGTTACCAAAGTCAGCCTCACCTTGTGCACTATGCAGTCACTGTCATCACCGTTGTATAGCAAGCCTCGCCTCATCTCCCTCTCCCCTAGCACCACTCCATCTCCATCTCCATCTCACCGGAGATCCTAAGGTCACTCTTCATCATCTCACTGTGCCCCCGCGTACCCTCGCCTCGCTCCCCTCCCCCAGTACCACTGTTCCCTCGCTAGCCGCTCCAGCGCCGAGAGCCTTCTCCCCCGTAAATCAAGCCCCCCAAAACCCCACCTTCCAAACTCCACCATGGTTGAACGCGAACCGCGCAGCATCCATATGAGCCGCGATTGTAGCAATCTCCCCAGTGACATCCTCGACCTCTGTTGTTCGTGTATGGATATGTTGAGCGCCCTGCGGCTGGCTGCATGCTCGAGGGACATGCACACGGCCATCATCAAAGCAAGGCCTAAGCTTTTCAAGACACCCTGTTTGCTGCTATCTGGTCTTGCGAGATTTGCTCACCATGATACGGAGGCGTACATGATGCTCCTCGACTTCAATCCGATCTCCATTAGCCGAAACTTCTTTGCAGGTATGTAGTGGGTCGCCGTACATCATTTCCCTCGACTTCAATCCGATCACGATCGCCCAAAACTTCTTGGCAGGTATGTACTGGGTCAGCATGAACTCCCACTGGATGGCTGCCGTCAAAGAAGACGGGGAAAAGTTTGTGCTGATGAACGTCCAGACCTCCCATGGGATTATCCTTCCTCCGTTGGATTATATAGAGTTTTACCATCGCGGTCCAAGTCATCTAGATTACCACATCAGTTGGACGGACCTTGTTTTGCAGAAGATTGTAATCTGCCAAGTGCCCACACGACATGCGGATTACGCAGACCTCAAGCTAATTGCCTAGTTCGACCGCGGACTCGCCTATCTTTACGCTAGTGCCTTCTTTAGCTGGAGACAACTCAGCTCGTAGTGGATCATCGTCAAAGCTGATACACACTTCTGTGATGCTATTGAACACAATGGCATCATCTACGCGATCGACAAAGCAGATGGCACCATGTATTGCTGGGACGACGCGTGTAAGTTGTTTCTGTCTGATGTTAATGATGACGCCATGACACTGTTTGAACTCTTTGTGATGATTGGCATATCCCTGTTTGAGCAGAATTTGAGTAGAACTATGGCAATGTATTAGAGACGCCGTAAATCAGCCATATTTGGAATGAGTTAATTCATGCGATTGTGACCATGTCATTACAGCCAATTTGTACCCGTGAATAATAAAACGGTTAGGAAGATATGGATATTCTCCTTATTTTATAGTAATCTATATACTACTACTAAATATGAGTGTGTATCAATGGACATGTTAGTTTCCTCATTTTCATGATGTAGAAACATGCATCACACTGTTGGTTTCATCTAACCATACATTAGGGAAATAAATGTGCATATGGAGAACTCTATACTTGGAAGTAGTGAAATCCTGTAATGCTTACCATGTGTACATACCTATATTCGCCCTTCAGCAATCAATGGCTAGAATAATATCCTCACAAAATTTTTTCCCACAGAACATGAGTATATAACAATGCATGGTCTGTTAGTTACCTTGAAGAATTTGTTTGTGAGGACAGAACATGATTACATAACATGCATGACATGGTAGTTTCCTGTGAAGAATCGATTGCAAGATAACATGAGTATAACCATGCATGGCACTTCTATATTTTTGAACCCAGTATACATTTCCCTGTATTTTCCTCCCAGTTCCAAACAGGGACATAGCCATACTATTTCTTGCGTCATCCTACTCATACTATGAACAATGCTGATTTTACATTAACAATGCATGTCCTTTGTGATATGATGCGGTGTCCCTACATTTACTGCCCTTTGTAATCACACCACCTTTGCCAAAAATAGGGAAGCACAACTGGTTCCTCGCTCGATCAGACGACGGTAAAAGACTGATGATCATTCAGACACATGAGCCAGAAAAATTATATTGCAAAAATCCCACTGTATACAAGCACCGTGAAATACGTGAGTATCCGAACAGTGGCTATTACGTCTATGAGCAGGATACCAGCTTGTTGGGGCCTTCAGGATTTTTGAGTTGGAGGCGGGTAAACAACATTGGTTCACACTCTCTGTTTCTCGGACTCAATTATCCGATTAACCAGGAGATCGCCGTTGGCAAGGACCTTGATGGCAGACATGCTCTATTTGCTATGGGAAACTGTGTCTACATAGCGAGCCCTAGGAGTTCGGGAGCAAACTCCCCTGATTGTCAACGATACAGCCTGCAGCCAAAAGAAGGTGAGAATGACAAATGCATCTGGATTAACTTTGATCATTGGATGTCTCAAGTACGACATGCAGTGATGTGGTTCAAGCCTTCAGGTTGATAGGTAATTGGGCTGTTGCGTCGAAACTGTGGAGTACTGGTGTCTTCGGATCACTGGTCGCTGAAGCGGGGCTGCAAATTATGATGGTGTTGGATCATCCCTCTTCGAATGACTTGCTGTCTTTGCTGCTTGTTCTGGATGGGTAGTTCTCTCTTTTGTTATGCATATTCCTTGTCATTTGGTCATGCTCGTCTATGTCACTCTTACTATGTAATAGTTGCCTCTATTTAGAATGTCATTCTCGTCTGGATCACAAGAGTCTGAGCGCTGCAGATGGGTGCGTTTTGGTGGTGTAGCAAGACTTCTTATGAACTATCATGTCTTGTTGTTTATGTCAGTAGTAGTCACTAGTCAGTGTTTGAATGTTGTATATATCGTCGTTTCGAACTGTTCATTGTCTCGAACTGCTGGTGGCTAAACGAGGGCATCACCATTCTCCAGTGTTCAGAGTATATCTCCTTTTTTCAAGTTATCATTTCAGCTTGGTGTCTTTTCGATGATGTACACTTGTTTGGGCCAGTGAGGTGTCGTTGAATATGGGCCGAGTAGTAACGCAATGCCAAACAGTTCAATTATGACTCTCAGGTCGGGCTCTCAAAAGATCCTAAAAAATACTGGGCTCTCCAAAAAAGTGTGGGGACCCCGACTCTTAAGTCGTGATCACGAATGCTGCGTGTCTGATGATCCCGAGATCAATGCTCACTTGAACACACGAAGCTGAATAACAAGAGTCTTACATCCATACATACCGTATTACACAAGTAGGACCATTATGGTCAAGTCTTGAGTATATCATCGCAGCGGAAATCATTGTCGATAACTTGGACCCATGCCATCGCCTTAACCCTCTGGGCATTACATTTGAGAGCGCCCTAGCTCGCATGTTAAATCATCAAGTATTCTTCATCACATCCTGTTCTTTCATGCCTGGCCAATAAAATAACCAGTGGCAAGCCAATGAGTACTTTGAATGTACTCACAAGCAACCCATGTTTTGGTTCAAGATACAATAATGCATGATATATGTAAATTTTGCAGAAAGCTAGTTTTGAGTGCAATGACATGTTTAACAACTTCGTAAGGCATGCATCAAGAGAATTCAAGTAACCATGAGGACAGGTTACAGATATCAACATATATAGAGTGGGCACCAACCCATCTAACATAAATAGAGTGGGCACCAACCCATCTCAATCATGTCAAGTCCCTTGACTTGACCCATGTCATTTTATCAACACACACACACTTGGTTTGTAAACATGTGGACGTAGCCCAAGAGCGGTTACCCAACTGTCCTTGACCGTGGACACGGCTATTCGAATAGTTTTACACTCTGCAGAGGTTGCACACTTTACCCACAAGATCCGGGGAACTTCCGTGTCATCCACGACCCGCGGTACCTCAAGTACCCGGGGTAAGCACCCGATCACTACCTTTCCCTAGACGACACTAACATGGAGTCCACTCGATTGGTAGTGACCCCCGTGCCCAACATTTCACATCTCAAAATCGTGGAGCATCGCTCCGATATTCATCACATCTTGTACGGGTACCAGCGGTGTGTCCGGTGCCCCATAAAAATGTTCTTGGCCGCCCTACCTAGCACGACCCCGTCCCGAGAGAGCGCACCAACAACTCTCCCGTCACTAGTAATGCGGGCTCCAAGCTAGTATCGGCCTAGGTAATCAATAATGCCCTTTCCCATATAAGGGTAGAGTGGTTGCGCATGTAAGGTTGGAATAACGGTCGCAACTTAAACCAATCCGTTTTTGAAAACAACACACACACTTGCCTCGGTACACCACTTCGTCATCAAGTGGCTACCCAACTCATCATCTCCCTCGGGCATAAGTGGCACCCGTCGGGGTTTTTGAAAAGTTCTTTGAAAATACTTTGTCTCCATCACATGCATATTCCCATCCCTTTTTGCGTAGCAACTACTTAGCATCATATCTACTCCCATCGGCATAACCCTCATAAGAAGGTAGGGTCATGCACAATGCAAGTATCAACGAGGAAGTACGGTGGCAAACCATCAAGGTTGTTACCACCTCATCATGATTCCATTGCAACAACAATATGGTGCTATATGACATGCATAAAAAGGGTTTCATAGACATGGTCAAAGGGCTGCTTGCCTGTTTCATCAGAGTCTTGAAATCTTCTGGTCCTTCTCCAAGTACTCTGTCTACTTCGTCAACTAACGTCGGAAACAAACACAATAAGCAACACAACAAGGCAGGAAATAAAAGTGCTCTAAAAATGAGAGTTGGACTTTTCTAGGATACCTCTGGTCATATGAGGAATGACCAAAGTGATTTCAATGGAAGTGGATCTATGGATATTTCTAAATATTTCGATATGATGGAATCAAGGGGTTTATGGAATTGCAAGAAGTGTACAGAAGAATTATTTTTAAAAATGAGCAAAGGCACCCATTTAACAAAGGACGATTTTAGAAGCATCTAGGAATTGGTTTCACTGGATTTGGAGTTCAAATGAATTTCCTATGAATTTGCAAAGTTGGCTATATATAAAGAAATAGACCATTATTTGAGGTGATACAGAAAGTACTAGTAAAAATGTTCAAAAACTAAGTTTTGAACTTATAGACATCTAGGATTTTGAATCATGGGATTTGGATCAAAAATGGGCTCTCTGTGATTTTCTAAAGTTCATCACAGAAATAGGAAAAATAGGATCTGATAAATATTTGTGAAGAAAAGGTCTCTGGAAAATTGTGCATGTTGCATCACCAGATAGACCATGATTTATAGAGTCACTAGAAATTTGAATCATCAAATTTGATGTCCATTTGAATTGTTTATGGATTTTTGTAGTTGACTGGTAAAAGAAAAAGGGAATAAGGCTTTAACCTTATCCTGCGCACGGGGCGGCAGATAGACCGTGGGCCGGCCCAACGGCTCGGCGGCACGCGCTGTGAGGCCACGTCGGGCGTACTCGCCAGAGCGTCTTCACCAGGGAAGTGGTAGGCGCGAAATCCGTCTTCATAAACCCAGCGGGCCGGGCCGACTTCGGCCGACGTCGAGGCCCGCCCGCACACCGCCGCGGTCATCTTCAACCCCGAGCGGCTGGCGCGGCCGACGACTCCGGCGACGATTGCCGGCGACCCCATCCACCTCCCGCGGCGCTTGGCCCACCGGGGTGCTCAGGGGACCTGGACGCATCCATCCATGGGTGGCACCATCGCCGAGGAGTGCCCGGTCAGGCAGGGCGTCAGCCCGCGGACGAGGAGGACGGCGATGGCGGCACGGTGCTATGGGCATGGGTCTAGGGAAGAAAGGGGAAAGTTTTTTTTCGTGGCGGGGGTTTCGAGTGGAGAAAGGAGGGAGGAGGGGCCTTGCTCGTGGTAATTTGGCGGACGCCGATGGCTCGGCTCCGGCCATGGGGAGGCGATGGAGCAGCTCGGGGAGGAGAGAGTGGTCGAGAGATAGTGGGGAGAATAGAGGGTGGATGGAGACGAGGGAGGCCCGGGAGATCCTCATATGGCGGGCGTTGGTGCACAGTGGGCGCAAATCCATGACCATGTCGGCGATGACAAAGGCGAATTGGCATGACGGCCGTGTCGGGGTGTTCGTGGGCGTGGACCGGTCAGTGGGAAGGGAAGAAGGAGTGGGGCGAGCTCCCACGGGCCCCGGCGCGTCTTGCGGCGGAGCTGGGCGGTGCTCTGACGCAGCGTGAGCATGGGCAGGAGAGAGAGAGAAGGAGGAGGCGAGGCGTGGCGTGTCGCAGACGCCGAGGTACCTCGTCGGCCTACTGGGAGGCCGAGGTGGCGGAGGCGGTTGGAAGAGGCGGCTACGGTCTTGAGGCGCACTATAAGCGCTCTAGGCCTGAGCTCTGCGCCATGGCATAAAATATATGCCATGGGCGTGTCCACTTTGTCTAGGAGCACTGGGGAGTGTAAACAAAGGGAGGTGGCCTTGGATGCCTGGTCGACCACTAGAATGAGGAGGGAGGTGAGAAAGGAGAAGGATCTCTTGGCCGAGAAGGAAATGAGGGTTTCACCCCCAATAATTGAGTGGGGCTGGAAGGACTTACTGGAGGTAGAAGAGGTCTAGGAGAGGCTGTGGTAAAAAGTTGAGGTCATGGAGAAGAGTGGAAGGGGTCAAAATGATGATTTTGGAAAAATGGCAGAAGGTGTTTGTTGTTGGTTTGGGCAAGAAAATTAATTCCACTTGCCATGAGAATTAACAGGATGGAATGGAACATGGGAGTAGGGTGTTCCACCAAGTTTGAGCTCATTTGGGCAAAGTAGCCAATGCAACTTTGGTAAACCCTAGAAATCAGCAGAAATGGCTTTGCCAAGGTTTAGTCATGCAAATCTATTCTCCTTGATGCACCACTTGGTTTAGTGTCATCATTTGAGGTTATGAACATGTCCACAAAAGTTGAGATCAAAAGGAGAAAGTTGCCAATGTAGAGTTGTTCAAATTTGGTTCTGGACAGGAAGGGTTTTGGGGCACTTTGACCAAATTAACTTGTTGTCCAACTTTTGCCATTTGGTCTAGATGCATTATTACACCATTTGAGAATGGGCACCAAGTTTTAGAGCATTTGGACATGTTTGACAGTGCAAAGTTGTTCAAACTAGAAAAAGGACAGAAGTAGTCTTGAGAGGGTTTCATGGGGTTATACTGTTCTCCATGACATGATACTTGGCAAGACCATCAAACATGTCATATGTGACATGATAGAATTTTCTTGGAATTTTTGGAGAACATTTCCTTTGTAAATATTTCAAAAGCTTGAAATATCCAGAAAGGTTTTTTGAGGTATTTGACCAATATTTTGAACATGACCATGTGTTGAAACTCTTATATATGGACAATTTATGTCCTATGAGTTTCCCTAAATTTTGTCAAATATTTTTGAAGCAATGAAATAATTTTTCCCTATTAAAGACCATTTCTGTCCTTGAGAAAAAGCTTTTAAATAAAATAGGAAAATAACTTTCAAAATTATATTTTTGTGGTTTCTGGGTATCCTATATCTAATAGGAGTCAAATATATTTTTAGAAAGATTTTTACTGCCCTTAATTAAGTACTTGCAGTGCAAACCTCAATTCAGGGGGTTTTGGAGAACTAATTTTTGAAAATACTTTTTGGCCAAATTGTTTTTGTAAGAAAATACTATATTGTTCTATACACCTGGCATGATCATTGGGAAAAGGTTTTGGATCAAGGATAAGGAGTATAAGAGTTGGAGGATTTATTTGATTTTTAGAGCACTTGCAAACAGCAGACAAAAACCAATCAAGGCAAGGTCCAAAACACTCAAAAGTTTTTGTCAAACCACATTTTATCATGATTTATTAGCTTAAGTTGTGGCATGAAAATCAGAGTGTGACAAAAAGAAAGAATAAGGACTCTTAGGCCGACATGTGGGCGCCACCGGTGTTTTCGTGTGCTTGCGCACCGAGAGCATATTGGCACGTGTTCAAAATTCATGCTACCTTTTCATCCCCAATCTCCCGCCCCTCCCCCACCTCTGGAATCTCAATTCCCACTCCAGTTCCCCCAAATCCCCCTCCTGTACTCCCTATACTCAAGCGCACTATCATGTCGCCAGTCAACGCGGATCTCCGAGCCAGAGATCCCGAGGTCAAATCCGCCTTGATCGGCTGCATGCTATCGCTCAACAATGGCATGGCGCGCTTGACGACCGGTTCAGTTGCGGCAAAGTCTTGATGGTAACCATCAACGGCGCCATCGCCTCTGTCTCGCCGGACGACCTTGTCAAAGCTCTTGGCATTGTGCACGGCATCCAAATAAGTGACTTGCTCGTCGAAGTCTGCCCGCCACCGGCTGGTTTCTTCGTCAGGTTCCGGACAACTTTTGACTGCAGTTGTGTGTTCGAATCTTCTCGGCATTTGTTCTGTGATGGGGCGCTAGTGAGCTTTGATCGGTGGCACCTAAGATGGGGCTCGGTGCCCTCTGAGCTTGATTTTTTAACAAAGCTTACCTTCCACGGCATGCCTTGACGTGCTTGGAACCACGAGTCCATGAATGAGCTTATCAACGAACTTGGAGGTGACCTCGTAAGTATGTTTGTTCCTCCAGACAGCTAGGCTCTGATGGTTATGGCATGGATTAAGAAGCCGTCCACCATACCGATGGAGATTGGTGTTGAGATATCGGTGCAGGAACCAAGGTTGTACTATTCATCGCCACCAAGACCGCTGTGGACCATGTTAGGGATGTACTTGTATCGAGTGTTCGTGCATGTCGAAGAAGTGGTCAATCCATCAATCGAAGTCCTGCCGCCGCCGCTGGTGCCAGGTCCGTCGATGACGTCCATTACAGGAGTCAACGTCAGACTTTCCCCGTGTTGCTCGGAACGATGGATGGCACATGGCCTACTCCATCACGCGGTGGAGGCCACTGCTTGTTTGGGAGAAGAGGCAGGTCTGGCTGCCTGGATGTGCTCTAATTTGAGGTAACAACTGAATCTTGTCAGATACTAGTTAAATCCGAGCTATGGGTGTGAAGCAGCGATGTGCGAGTACATTTGATTGTGACTGTTCTAATTTTGTACCTGAACTTTTTTTAGAAAGGGTTGTACGTCAACTTAATGTGCTAGCAGAACTTATTGTGTTGTATGTCTATTTTCTTTGCACATCATTCAAGATATTTCCCCGTCATTGATAAAGACGATGAACCATTATTACGAGTTCGTTGGTTTCAACATAGCCCTACCCGTAGCGATCCACTGCTTCCACCCTAATTGTGTCGCCTGTGTGAATATTTTGTATGCAAGTTTAGTGTGCTATGATGTTCTATATGATTGTGTCAACTATATAAGTTTTTACTAAGCATCAGCAATGCATATGGCTGAAAGATGTATTTACGAGCATCGACCGATGGGTCTCTCTCTCACACACACACCCACAAGCGCGCGCGCGCACACACCCACAAGTGGGACCCGCTGAATTATTTCTTTGCTCGTGACAACTTTTAATTAGGTTCCGTTGTACTCTAACTTTTTTCTTAAGTTATTAATTGGGCTCAATGACTTCATAACATTGTACAGAAGCCTTGTTTGGGCCTTTCGGACATCGCTGAATGTGGGCTGAGTAGCCATGTAAAGTTGTATTGTACTACACAGACCTTTTTTTTCAACATCAGCAATGCAACTGGCTGACAGTTGTACACAATATCCGGGTCAACTAGTTATTCTCCGCCCCGCTAAGCTGCAAATCTTTCCTAGGAGGGATGCATTAGGCCTAACAAGAAAATGGGCTTTAAGAAATAATAAATGGGATGTAATTATAATAACTAGGCAGTAACTATAAAAAAATGCACCAAACGCGTAATTAGTTTAAAAATATATTATTTTTGGAATTTGGAAATTTAATTTCATTACTTGTTGCATGCGCAATATTTCGTTGGATTTTTACATAATACAACTTTATTTCGAAATTATATTTAATCTGACTAGAAATTTCGGGATAAAAATACTTTGGATCCAATCAAAATGTGGGAAATTTTATTGAATTCTGTTTTGAGCGGTTGGTTGAAATTATTAATCGTTGTCCTAGCTAGAAAATGGGATGTACTTTTAACAAACTGTAAATGGGCTGTAGTAAATTCCATTAGAATTCAAAAATGGGATGTACATTCTTACGAATCGCAAATGGGCTATATGTTCTCTGCCACACACTTGTGGGCCTTCTAAGTTAACGCGTCCCCTAAAAAACTAAGTTGACATGTATGCAAGGCTTTGTCAACTTATAGTCAACACATGGTTCTAGCAACAGTGACCGCTGGATGTCCATCCAACGAATGTCGTGCTTCTTCTTCAATCTCGGATATTCTTGCTTCAGCCACACAAAAAATGATTCCCCCTGACATCTAGTCTTCTTGCTCCTGCCACCCAAACCTGTGCCAGCCATGCCGCCTGCTCCTGCCTCCCGTGTCCGGTTGTGCTGCCACCGCTGGCCATGCCATCCCTCTATACTCACCCACACCTCCGGTTATTCTCGAACGACGGCGGCCTCACACCGCAACCGAAGCAGTCAACCCATGTACTCCCCTCCGCATGGGCATCCACTGTCGCGTCTTCCCCTGCTCCGCGTCATTCCCTTCCTAGGCCTCGCCGTCGTCCACCACCTTGGTGCTCTCGGGGCGGCGTGGTCAACGTGGTCAACGAAGGACAGCCATCGGAAGAGGACTTTAGGCGGCGAGGCTGACAGCTAGACCCACCAGCTACATCTTCGAACACAAGGAAGTGCCTCCTTATTACTCGCAAAATAAAAACGATTCCTCCCCCTAACAGCTGGGACCATGCAACTATATCTTCGCACGCAAGGAGGTGCGTCCTTATCCTCCCTGACCGCTAGGACCCACTCGATCAAAGTGTACGTAGCTTTGGCTGTCTGGTCGCGAACGTGTAGGTACATACTGGTCGATCGGTCTCTTTGAAAGTATGAACCATGGCCGAGTAAGTAGCGGCACGTGCCGTTGTAGAGCACCTGACATAGCAGTTCACGCAGTCCTGTCTAAGTCATGTACACGTACGTACAGCCACATGGAAAAAAATATGGCCACGTACGTACATATGGGCGGGGTCTCGAGCGCGTACTCGCGCATATATATACGGACGGCCAGGACTTGTGTACATGGAGAGGCAACGGATGGCAGCAACGGTGTCATGTTCATCGGGCAGCGAACCGGCTGGGTCAGAACGGAGAAACAACGTCCTGTTCATCAGGAGGCAACTGACTGGGTCGGAATACGTTGTGTTCACCGGGAGTCAACCCGCTTTGATGGAACAGCCGATCAAAAGGTGGCCTGGCATACCGCAGAATGGAGCAAACGGCCTTGTGTTTGATCGGCCACGGTCGAAACGGAATCCAGTTCATCGGGAGGGGTCTGGCGTACCGCAAAACGGAGGAAACGGACTTCTCTTGGACCTCCTATGGTCGAAATGGGGTCCTGTTGATCGGGAGGGGTGTGGCGTACTGCAAAACGGAGGAAACAGACTTGTGTTGGAGGGCTACGGTCGAAACGGGGGTCCTGTTCATCGGGAGGGGTGTGGCGTACCGCAAAATGGGACTCCATGGGATACTGTTCATTTCCACCATCGACTGCCTCCATGGGCTACTGTTCATCCACCGTCGACCTCCTCCAGCCTCCACCTGCGACTATTCATCCATGATCTCCTGTTCATCTAGCCTCCATTGCTCCTCCACCGGCTACTGTTCAACCAGTCCTCTCCATGGGGTCCTGTTCAACCACCCCTCCACGGGCTACTGTTCATCCAGCCCTCCACCGGCTACTGTTCAACCAGCCCTCCACCGGCTACTGTTCAACCAGCCCTCCACCGGCTACTGTTCAACCTTCCCTCCACGGGGTCCTGTTCATCCAACCCTCCACCGGGTCCTGTTCATCCAGCGGCAACACCACAGGGTCTTGTTCATCCACCCCCCCCCCCCCCATCGGGAATTGTTCATCCAACCCTCCCACCGGGAACTGTTCATCCACCCCCCCCCCCCAAACAATGCTCACTGTTCATCAAGAGGCAACATTGATCGACTTCAGTTAGCAGCAGTAGCGAAGGAGTCACTCGATCGGATTCAATTAACAGCCATCGATTGATCGCTCGGGTTCAGTAACGTGTAGCCTGCAATGCAATCGCTCGGCCCGATGGCGGCGCCTCGCTTCGACTTGATTAGAGCCCAACGCCTCACCCCGCGTGCGTGCGTTATGCGGAGAAAGCAGCGCATCGCTCGACCCCCAACCACCCACCGTAACTAGGAACTCCCCGATATTTTCCTCGCCTCGCTTCTACCACGGTTTTTCCGTCATGGACGGCCCAGAGAATGTCATGCAGCTACGTCTCCGGCCCGCCCAGGACGAAAAGCCCATTTTCTGTCATGAGTTTTTGTCATAGAAGTAGGAGCCCACCACATCTATGATGATACCGGGTTTTGTCACAATTATCGTCATAGAAGTGTCATAAGCATGACAGATTTTTTTTCGTTCGGCCCAAAATGTCATGGACGTGTCTTTTTTCATAGTGGTAGGTCCACGAGGACATGTTCCACACCAGAGTGGTACGGCAACCCTGTCCTGGAAATCATGTTGTTAGACAACGGTGAACCTTCGGACTATGAAGAAGCGATGGCAGGCCCGGATTTCAACAAATGGCTTGAAGCCATGAAATCCAAGATAGGATCCATGTATGAGAACAAATTATGGACTTTGGTGGACTTGCCCGATGATCGGCAAGCCATAGAGAATAAGTGGATCTTTAAGAAGAAGACTAACGCAGATGGTAATGTGACCATCTATAAGGCTCGGCTTGTGGCTAAGGGTTATCGACAAGTTCAAGGAGTTGACTACGATGAGACCTTCTCAACCATAGCGAAGCTGAAGTCCGTCCGAATCATGTTAGCAATTGCCGCATTCTATGATTATGAGATCTGGCAAATGGACGTCAAAATGGCATTCCTTAACGGTTTCCTTAAGGAAGAATTGTATATGATGCAGCCGGAATGTTTTGTCGATCGTAAGAATGCTTACAAGGTATGCAAGCTCCAGCGCTCCATCTATGGGCTGGTGCAAGCATCTCGGAGTTGGAACATTCGCTTTGATGAAGTGATCAAAGTGTTTGGGTTTATACAGACTTAGTGAGAAGCCTGTATTTACAAGAAAGTGAGTGGGAGCTCTGTAGCATTTCTAATATTATATGTGGATGACATACTATTGATGGGAAATGATATAGAACTTTTGGAAAGCATAAAGTCCTACTTGAGTAAGTGTTTTTCAATGAAGGACCTTGGAGAAGCTGCTTACATATTAGGCATCAAGATCTAGAGAGATAGATCGAGACGCCTCACTGGTCTTTCACAAAGCACATACCTTGACAAGATATTGAAGAAGTTCGATATGGATCAGTCCAAGAAGGGGTTCTTGCCTGTATTGCTAGGTGTGAGATTGAATGCGGCTCAATGCCCAACTCGGCAGAAGATAGAGAAAAGGTGAGTGTCATCCCCATGCCTCAGCCATAGGCTCTATTATGTATGTCATGTTGTGTACCATACCTGATGTGAACCTTGCCATAAGTTTGGTAGGGAGGTACCAAAGTGATCTCGGAATGGAACACTGGAGAGCGTTCAAGAATATCCTGAAGTACCTGAAAAGGACTAAGGATATGTTTCTCGTTTATGGAGGTGCCGAAGAGCTCGTCGTAAAGGGTTATGTTGATGCTAGCTTCGACACAGATCCGGATGACTCCAAGTCACAAACCGGATATGTGTACATTTTGAATGATGGTGCAGTAAGCTGGTGTAGTTGCAAGAAAAGCGTCGTGGCGACATCTACATGTGATATTTGTAAAGTACATAAGGATCTGAATGTCACAGATCCGTTGACTAAACCTCTTCCACGAGCAAAACATGATCAGCACCAGAACTCTATGGGTGTTCGATTCACCACAATGTAACTAGATTACTGACTCTAGTGCAAGTGGGAGACTGTTGGAATTATGCCCTAGAGGCAATAATAAAATGGTTATTATTATATTTCCTTGTTCATGATAATTGTCTATTGTTCATGCTATAATTGTATTAACCGGAAACCCTAATACATGTGTGAATACATAGACCACAAAATGTCCCTGGTGAGCCTCTAGTTGACTAGCTCGTTGATCAATAGATGGTTGTGGTTTCCTGACCATGGACATTGGATGTCGTTGATAACGGGATCACATCATTAGGAAAATGATGTGATGGACAAGACCCAATCCTAAGCATAGCACAAGATCATAGTTCGTTTGCTAGAGCTTTTCTAATGTCAAGTATCATTTCCTTAGACCATGAGATTGTGCAACTCCCGGATACCGTAGGAATTCTTTGGGTGTATCAAACGTCACAATGTAACTGGGTGACTATAAAGGTGCACTATAGGTATCTCCAAAAGTGTCTGTTGGGTTGGCACAAATCGAGACTGGGATTTGTCACTCCATATAACGAAGAGGTATTTCTCGGCCCACTCGGTAATGCATCATCATAATGAGCTCAATGTGACTAAGGAGTTATTCACGGGATCATGTGTTATGGAACGAGTAAAGAGACTTGCCGGTAACAAGATTGAACAAGGTATAGGGATACCGATGATCGAATCTCGAGAAAGTAACATACCGATGGACAAAGGGAATTGTATACGAGATTGATTGAATCCCCGACATCGTGGTTCATCCGATGAGATGATCGTGGAACATGTGGGAGACAATATGGGTATCCAGATCCCGCTATTGGTTATTAGCCGGAGAGGTGTCTCGGTCATGTCTACATGGTTCCCGAACTCGTAGGTTCTACACACTTAAGGTTCAGTGATGCTAGAGTTGTAATGGGAATTGTATGTGGTTACTGAAGGTTGTTCGGACTCCCAAATGAGATCCCGGACGTGACGAGGAATTCTGGAATGGTCTTGAGGTGAAGATCGATATATTGGACGAAGGTTATTGGAGTCCACAATTGTTCCGGGGGTACCGGGTGACGACCAGCGTGACCGAAAGGGGTTTCGGAGGCCCCGGCGAGCGTTGGGGGCCTTATGGGCCAAGGGGAGGGGCACACCAGCCCACTAAGGGGCTGTGCGCCCCTCCCACCCCATCTCACATAACCTGGAGAAGTGGGGCGCCTCCCCTAGGGTAGCCGCCCCCTCCCGGCTTGGGGGCCAAGTCACCTAGGGGTGGGGGCGCCCAAACCCATCTAGGGTTTCCCCTGTGGTCGCCGCCCCTCCCCTAGGGAAACCCTAGGGTGCCTCCTCCTCACCATTCCCCTTATATATAGTGAGGGAGAGAGAGGGCAACCGCAGCCTTTCCCTGGCGCGACCCTCCCCCTTCCAACTCCTCTTCCTCCTCCATAGTTCTTGGCGAAGCCCTACCAGAGAACCGCAAGCTCCACCACCACGTCGTCATGCTGCCGGAGCTCTCCCTCAACTTCTCCTCTCCCCTAGCTGGATCAAGAAGGAGGAGACATCCCCAGGTTGTACGTGTGTTGAATGCGGAGGCGCTGTCCGTTTGGCACTTGGATCGGATCTTCCACGATTTGAAGCGCCACGAGTACGAATCCATCAACCGCGTTCTTATAGCACTTCCGCTTAGCGATCTTCAAGGGTATGAAGATGCACTCCTCTCTCTCTCTCTCTCTCTCTCTCTCTCTCTCTCTCTCTCTCTCGTTGCTAGCATCTCCTAGGTTGATCTTGGTGACATGTAGGAAAATTTTGAATTATTACTACATTCCCCAACAGGTATCCTAAGAGGTCTTCTTTTGATCTTGTTGGTTACTCCTATTCGGACTATGTTGGTGACAAGGTTGATAGAAAATCCACGTCGGGTACTTGTGAATTTCTTGGTAGATCTCTTGTGTCTTGGTCCTCCAAGAAACAAAACTTGGTATCCTTATCCACCGCCGAAGCAGAATACATTGCCGCCGGTTCATGTTATGCTCAGTTACTTTGGATGACCTAAACTCTTAAAGACTATGGGATTTATGTGGAACATGTTCCATTGCTTTGTGATAGTGAAAGTGCCATTAAGATTGCTCACAATCTTTTGCAACATTCTCGAACTAAGCATATTGAAGTTCATCATCTTTTCATTCGAGATCATGTTGCTAAGGGAGACATTGATCTTAACCATGTTCGTACCGATAAGCAATTGGTTGATATATTCACCAAACCGCTTGATGAGAAAATATTTTGCCGTTTGAGAGGTGAATTGAACATAATTGATGCCTCAAACTTGGAGTGGAAACTCCATTTGGATGCATGTAAGGCATGAGCCTTTGACTAATCCTTGATATTATTTTTATGATGATGATCATATGTCTTGGATCTATATTTATACCCTTGCATGTCATCTAACCCTTGTAGGTACTTGGATGAACCCAAATCTATGAGATTGCAACTCACTCACATCTTGAGCAATCTCTACATCACCAAGTCTCTACAATATGGTGGTTGAAGACAAGGAAGCATGAATCCACACAACATATCCTTGGACAATTCCTATATATCAAATTTCATTTGGTATCAAATTTCATGATCGTCACTTTGGATACACAAGTGCTCTTCCTTGCAAAACTAACCCATGTAGTAGATGAACTCAATCTACAAGTGGTGCTCCCAACTCTTGGTGAGCTACATCAACCTTGAGCATCCTACACAAGTTCAACTACATGATCAAGATCAACACCACCACCCAAGGTATGTCATTCCATCTTAGAGAAGCTTTACCCCAAGTCATGGGACAAAACAGCTCAACAAGATGTGAATACATCGAAATGCTTAAACGAAAAATGGCAACCCCATTTTGAGCTTAAACAAAGAGTATGACCTATGATCAAGTGACCTCACTTGACTCCTAAGTCAATATACTCTAACATAGGTGACTTTGTCGCCGACCAATTCTAGATGAAGTTCTCTAGTGTTTCTTTGTGTTCTTGCATTTTGCTTGTTTCCTTTTTTTCAAAAAAAAACTTTCGTTTCTTGTCTGATTTGTTCTGGATTCCCTGCATCTAATTCGTTGCAAATCCTTCAGTTAATTCCTTGCAAATCTTTGTGAGATCTTATTTGCCTAGTGAGCTGAGATGACAAAATATTTCCTCTGTATTGAACTCAATTTCACTGACTTCAGTCTATCGGCTAGACCGAACTGCAATGCTACATTGTAGATTGTTAATCAGTACAACCGACAAGGACAAACCCGGTCTGACCGATATGCATCGTCTATGACACTGCTAACTCGGTGTCATCGATGAAAATGAATCGGCGTTACCGATTTCACTACTGAGAAAACATTTTGCCATTACAATGTTAGTTCTTCTCCAGCTCCACTCAACGATTCCTATCCTCTACTAGCATCATAGATTACATGCTGCTTTGTAATGTGTCTCTAGGACCAAACTGAGGGAGTCCTGGATTAGGGGATATCCGGACAGCCGGACTATATACTTTGGCCGGACTGATGGACCGTGAAGATACAAGACTCAAGACTTCGTCCCGTGTCCGGATGGGACTCTCCTTTGTGTGGAAGACAAGCTTGGCGATCCGAATAATAGATCTCCTTCTTTGTAACCGACTCTGTGTAAACCCTAGCCCCCTCCGATGTCTATATAAACCGGAGGGTTTGGTCCGTATAGGAACAATGATAATCATCATAGGCTAGCTTCTAGGGTTTAGCCTCTACGATCTCGTGGTAGATCAACTCTTGTAATACTCATATCATCAAGATCAATCAAGCAGGAAGTAGGGTTTTACCTCCATCGAGAGGGCCCGAACCTGGGTAAAACATCGTGTCCCTTGCCTCCTATTACCATTAGCCTTAGACGCACAGATCGGGACCCCCTACCCGAGATCCGCCGGTTTTGACACTGACATTCGTGCTTTCATTGAGAGTTCCTCTGTGTCGTCGCTTCAAGGCTCGATGGCTCCTTCAATCATCAACAACAACGCGGTCCAAGGTGAGGCTTTTCTACCCGGACAGATCTTCGTGTTCGGCGGCTTTGCACTGCGGGCCAATTCGCCTGGCCATCTGGAGCAGATCGACAGCGACGCCCCTGGCCATCAGGTCAGGTTCGAAAACTTGAACTACACAACCGATATCCGCGGAGACTTGATCTTCGACGGATTCGGGCCTATGCCAGGTGCGCCGAACAGTCAAGACGAGCACCGGCTTAGGCCCGCTATCGTACAATACTCGGGATATCGCACCCGCAGGAGCTCCAGAGCTAAATCCGGGGCAGATCGCCTCCACTAGTGCAGAACCGGGCATTAGCACCGGTTCGTAAGGCCCTATAGTGCCGGTTACATAACCGGCACTAATTAGTGGTCACTAAAGGCCCCCCCTTTAGCACCGGTTCAGCACGAACCGGTGCTAAAGGGCGACCACGTGGCACGAGCCAGCTCCGGGGACCTGGAGCCCTTTAGTACCGGTTTGTAATACCAACCGGTACTATAAGGTTTGGAGGGTTTTTAGTTTTATGATTTCTTTTCATTTAATTTTGTGTTTCCATTTTAATTCTTTTTCGTTTCTTTGGTATTTTACGATACTACACATTGTACACGTTATGCATATATATATATATATATATAATTTCTAGTAGAACCAATCATGCATATATATATCACATCAATGTCTCACAAATTAAACCACCATATTAATTAATTCACACATACACACATGTACAGATATATACAATTTCTCCAACATATGAATGTTGCCTTGAGCCGATCTAATTGGTGCCTTCGGAGCACGATGACAATTGAAAGTGGTTTTCATTGGGGCGGTAGCGGGTAATAGAATTCTCCATTCGGATTTATGACCTGGTCGAGCAAAAATCCCGCTATTTCCTCTTGAATTGCTTCTACGCGCTCCGTTTCTATGAGCTTCTCCCGCACCTCTTTGAACTGTTAAGAAGGAGATCAATATGCATGTGTATTAGTTGTGTGACTAGCTAGATATCGATAATGGTGTAAAAATTGTGAATAGTGTTCTGACAAGCGTACCCATTCTTTGTCTTTGAGATCTGCTCCTTTAGGGACGCCATCATGCGAATATTCTCGCAAACGCAGAATGCACAGATCAGTCCCTACCGCTTGCTTGTGGCCTTTACGAGAATGGAATTTGATCGATAAAAATTAATCAAGCATGATAATTGAAGAGATGGCAGCTAGCTAGCTAGCTAGCTAGTACTACTTAATTACTTACCTTGGGTGAAACCATTCAAGCTTTTGTTTCCATTAGCGGGCGTGATCTTGATGAATCTTGCCCAAGCCCTGCCCAACCGACAAAGAAAATAATAAAGGGTTATTAAATAGTTCATATCATGAAATGATGAACTAAATAGGCGAGATATATAGTTAATAATGATTGAAATTACCTGTTGACTATCCCATACAAGATGTTAAAGTCGGTGTTTTTGAGACTAGTGAGTCCAAGACTTCAACCTGTTCAAGCGTCAACTTTAATGATACACAAGACCAGTGAAATCTGCATGCACACACGTTTACATGTCTTAATTAAGCGGGCATATGTTAGCAAAAACATGTAGCTAGCTAGTAGGCAAAAACAGAGAATTTGTAGTACAAGGCAGTGTGACTCACCCAAAGTGGTAAGGAAGTAGTATATCTTCATTGTATTTGAGGCGCTTCAAGAAATCTAGCATGCTGCTTTCTACTTCCTTTGCATGATGTTCATTTATCTTCCATGTGAATTCATTAACGGTGTTTGGGTCAATGAACCCAATGCCATAGCGTCCACCTTTTCTCATTTCATATATCTTCATCTGCATAATACCACGTAAAAGAATATATATAGTGAGGATAATTACAGGTAATAATGATTGATCTCAAAAGGATCACTACAGCTAGCTTGAGACTTAAATTATAGAAAGAAATCACTTACGGACAATAGCATGGCGGCGATAGATTTGTCGAGTGCTTCCTTATTGTATAACTGAAACAGTTCTAAATATTCAACGGACCCAGCTTTCTCATGGTAGTAATGGTCCTCCTTGACATTCACCATGAGGGACACTCGATCTGAAATCTTGGTAATGTTCATGTACCATTGATGCAATTCATACATTCTCGTTGGGAGGTTCTTGACCTTGTGCAGCGCGACCAAAGGTTGGCCCCGGACATATTGCCGTTTACTTCATCCTCTCTAAGCAAAGGCATGGGCTCGATCTCGAGGAGTTGTCCATGATGATGTTGAGAACTTCACCTGCATTATATGCTCCTCCGTTATTACCACATTGCCCACCTCGGGAACATGCCTTTGTTTGCCCACAATAATATTGGGGCGCGTCACATCGTTGTTGGCACAACAAGCGAGGGATCGATTCGTCTTTGTTCTCCCGGTGGGAATGGTTTTCCGCATTTTTGGCAGCTGCTTCTTGTTTGCTCGATCCCGATGTAGGCGTGCTCGCCTCCCTTTGTAGGCGTGCTCGATTTAACTTCCGATGTGGCGCTCATAGTGCGTGTCAGCAGGCTTGGAAGCTGGTGGTTGAGCCATCTGAATGAAGTGGTCAATCGTTTCTCGTGCACTTTCTCCTTGGCGGCGGTGGCGGTTTCGGTGCAAAATGGGCTTCCACCTCGGCCTTGATATGGCTGTGATTTCCTCCTCGGACTTGTCATAAGACCTCTGCGGAAGAGGCTTGAGCTTGGACCATATTTATCCGCTTGCCTCACTTTGTACTTCCAATTGTACTACCTCGACTTATGACGGCCACGCACTGAGCTGCGGGTGTCTCTGCGATTCGAGGCGGCGAGAGATGGCTGACGGACTGAGTTGGACGAGGAGGAGTGGCTGAGGTTGTGCCGGACTTGGAGGAGGAGGGACGTCGACGCTGTGGCGGACTTGGAGGAGGAGGATTGTCCCGACACTTTGCGGACTTGGAGGAGGAGGATTGTCCGGACACTTTGCGGACTTGGAGGAGCGGAGTCTGCTGACTCGGTGGCGGACTTCGACGAGGACTCGGGTGACGCGGTGTGGGTGGCCTTGGAAAGATGATGCAATCCTTTTCCATAGGATGATCGATGTTTGGCCTCTCAGAAAGCGCTCGCCGTCACCTCCGGCAATGTCAAGTCTGTAGCCCGAATATGGGTCCGGCACCTCATCAACCACGACACGAGCATAGCCCGCTGAATCGGGTTGCCATGGAAGGTTGCCTCGGGGATTTGTGAAAGCACAGCCGTCCGCCACCTTCATGGATATGTTCTTCATTTTGTAGTGTAGCTCGCGATTAGTGTTCTCCGTGATGTCATCCACGGGTATCTACCCACATTGGGTCGTCAGGGACGGAACCCATGCTGCTTCTCGGCATGGATGGGCGGTGCTATCAATCTTTGGATCATCCGCTAGCTGCTGCATTCTTTGAGACCCCTTTGATGGGTAAGTGAGTCGATCTGCTCCTGCTTTGCCGCTGGAATTTGACCGCCAATTCCGCTTGACTTGCTTCTAGGCCTTGAAGGCGTTCATAGTCCCGCTTCCTCTGCTCCTCCTCCATCTTCCTCTTCTTCTCCTCCATAATCTTCTTTCTCGCACGGGTTACGTAGTCGGTGTTCGGTCTAAAACCCTCATACCATGGAATAGCGCCCTTGCCTCGTGTTCTTCCGGGTGTTCAGATTTCCCGTGGCACGCGTAAGCTCGTCGTTCTCTCTGTTGGGCTGGAACACCCCGTTCATGCCTCTTCTATTGCAACAAGTATCGCATCGTCGGCTCCCTTGAGACTTGCCCTCGTCGAAAAATTTCTGCATCTCTGGTCCAACTCCCCCATGCGCATAGAACCAAGTCCCGACCAAGGGCCAGCTCTTAGTAGCCGGAGTGACACCTGCATCCTCCATCTCTTTCTCGGACTTATCCCACTTAGGCATTGCCACCTTGCATAGCCACCAGCCCTGACTTATGGAACTTATCCTTTTTGGCATTCTTCTTGTTTATTCTCGACCGTTCCTTAGCTAATTCCGAATCCTTGAATTTCACGAAATCGGCCCAATGTTGGTTCTCCGGTGTTCCCTTGAATCTGGAGTCTTCCTTCCTCCATTGACGTACTTGTTCCATTCACCATTCTTGTAGTTCTTGAATGCGATCGCCATCATCTTAAGAGCAGCCTCTTTGACTTTCTCGCACATACATACGTGAAATGATCGGTAGGGTGAAATGTTCCATGAGAGTATCCCAAAGCAGATCTTTTGATTCTTGTCGACATAAGTAACATCTGGGCGTGGCTTTCTTTGGCGCCCTCCATTCTTGAAGTTTGATCGAGTTGGTCCTTCACAAGAACTCCGACAGCGAACGAACTTGTGCGCAATCTTCTTAGGCGCTATTGGTTTGCCAAGAGGGCGCATGCCTCGATATTGTACTTTACGCCCGGCTTCAACTTTTGTTGGGCCTCGTTTCCTCCTTTTACGAAGATTTGCTCGATCCGGATGGCTGAAAGAACAAAGATCGATTCGTTAATATATCTTCAAGTCATTTAAAACATGTGATGATCACGGATGCGCTTATATAAATATATATACCTCGTCGGTGTTTGTTGTTTCAGGATCATGTTCTTCGTCATCGTCATAATCATTCATGACTTCGTCGTGATCGAATATCATATCACCCTCTCCGGTGTTGTTTAGAAATTGAGCCGTCATAATCTTCTTCATTTTGATTATCATCTACCCCACGTATCATATCGAACATGGTGCATTTCTCCTCTCTGTCGGTATTATGCGCCATAGCTTTTGTTTAACTAATCCAAAAGAAATATAAAACAATTTAGTATTCAAATCTCGAATAATAGATATAATCTAGAATACATCATCGAATAATAGATATAATCTCAATACATCGCCCGAATAATAGATATAATCTCGAATACATCGTCCGAATAATAGATATAATCTCGAATACATCGTCTCGAAGTAATATATAATATTGAATAGTACATCACGGCTATTAGCTAATAAATATCGAATACTACTGAAGAATCTAGGACACTCGCGGTTCCTCCGGCGGGTAGTGGACACCAAAGAGAAGGAACCCTCACGGGATCATAGCTGAAGTGAGATCCCGAAGATCTTGCCACGTATTGGAGAACTCGCCGCCTCTAACGCAACCATGTAGCGATGGGCGTGCTCGTCCTCCTCCACGACACGGCGACGTACCACCTCCGGCGGGCCGGTCCCTCCGCACCAAATCGCCCACGCTAACGCCACCAAGCGAGATCGTGGTCGACGATGGACCCGGCGGGTTCCTCGTCAAGCGGCGCCCTCAAGCAGCACCTCCGGTGCCAGCCAGTGAGCCCAGTCCGGACATGGGTCGGCTGGACGTCGTCATGAGACGGGTCGACGGCGAGGATGCGGGCGGGCATCGTCGAGAACAAATACTAGCTATATGCCCATAAAAAGTAACATTTTTTAATGATTGGATTTTGATAACTAAAATTTCTAACATTTCTATATATATAACTAACATTTCTAACAATGCTATATATAACTAACATTTCTATAACATTTCTAATATTTTAGAACTAAAAACAGAAAAAATTATAACATTTCTATATATATAACTAACATTTCTATAACATTTCTAACAATGCTATATATAACTAACATTTCTATAACATTTCTAATATTTTAGAACTAAAAACAGAAAAAAATTATAACATTTCTATATATATAACTAACATTTTATAACTATTTCTATAACTAAAAACAGAAAAATTTCTAACAATTCTAACTTTTTATAACTATATATTTCTATAACTAAAAACAGAAAAATTTCTACAATTTCAAACATTTCTAACAAATCTAACAATTCTAACATTTCTAACTATTTCTAAAAACAGAAAAATGTCTAACAATGTATGTGTGTGTGTGCAGCGCTCACGGCCGGCTAGGCGAGAGGCGGCGTGACAGCAAGGCATGACGGGGCGGCGGAGCGGGCGCGGCAGCGACGGGCGGCGACGACGGGACGGGACGGCGGGTTGGCGGCGACGGGCGGCGCGGGAGCGGCGGCAGGCGGGACGGCAGGCGGCGGCGAAGGGGCGGCGGCGAGGGGCAGCGGCGGCGGGCGGCGACGACGGGACGGCGGCGGCGGGCGGCGGCGGACGGCAAGCGGCGGCGGCAGCAAGCGGGGCAGCGAGGCGGACGGACGGGCGGCGGCGGCGGTGCGCAGAGGAGAAGAAGCGAGAGGAGATGAGAAAGCGATGAAATTTTGAAGTGTTTAGTTATATAGAAGGCACCTTTAGTACCGGTTGGAGCCACCAACGGTACTAAAATCTGTTTTAACCAGCGGCGAGAAGCGACCCCTTTAGTGCGGGTGGTGGCACAACCGGTACTAAAGGCCCCCTTTAGTACCGGTTTGTGCCACCACCGGTACTAAAGGGTGTCTTATTAGCAGCAGCAGTGCGATCTTGAAGTTTAGTCCCACCTCGCTAGTCGAGGGCTACCAGACTGGTTTATAAGCCCAGTCGGTAGCTCTCTTGAGCTCCTCTCCTAATCAGGCCTCTGGGCCTACTGTCCTCCTCGCCTTGTGGGCCCTCTGGGCCTTGGCGGGCCTGCATCTGGCCCAATGAAAGGTTGTATTCTTGGTCGTATCTGGCCGCTTTGGCCCGATGGCGGGCTTTTTTTTGCTTTATTTATTTTGTTTTATTTATTTTTGAGTTGTTTTTGTTGTATTTAGAGTTTCTTTGTGAATATTTTTGCTTTAGGTACAAAAATTACAAACTTTCTCTTAGTGCGGTAGATTTCAAATTTGAATAGTTTAAATTTTGAATTATTTGAAATTTGTGTGAATCACTAGTTTGTGAATAACTTAACTTTGAAAAAGTTTTTCAGTGATTCTTTTTCTTATGTTCAATATTAGTGTGTTTTATCATTATATTCAATTTAGTAATGCTTAGGTTATTTAAAAATGAAATGCCTTTGTAACAGTTCAGTTTTCGTGAAAACCACGATACTTCAAAGAGATTGTCCATTTTGTACGAAGTGCATCCAGATTTTTGTCGTAACCCTCTCTACTTTCTTGCACATGCTATTTATATGAAATTATGATACCATGCCAACTTTCAACCTTTTCTCGAGTTCATTTGAATTGCTTTTCAATTTCAGGGTCATTTAGATGGAAAAAATCAAGTAAATGCATGAAAAGAATTTGTTTGCACATAAAATTTCTTGGCGTTTCAAATGCCAAAACACATAACTACCCTAACTATTACAGACATTCCCTCCTGGGTGTGAAACACAGAAGAAAGTGATGATAGTGAAGCCGATCACATCCTGATCTTTGGGTGTGAAACTTTTTCTTCGCGTGTGTCCCTTTGCGCCGTAACCATGGAAAATCTTCATCATTTAACGGGATGCTCGGGTCAATATTCACTTTGTGAATGGAGCAATTTCATCAAACTTTTCATAATCTTGACTTGTCTGTCTTGTCATCCACTCCCACGATGTTTCTCTTCCCGTAAAGAACTATGTGCGCTTTGGCTCATCGTACGATGCATTCGCTTCCTTATCTTTTCTTTTTCTTGGCTTGGTAGACATGTCCTTCACATAGAAAACCTGTGCCACATCATTGGCTAGGGACGAATGGTTCGCTCGCATACGCAAGATTGTTGAGATCCTTGTTGTCATTCCGTCTGCGGGTCTTCCGTTACCCGCCTCGTGTCATATTGACCCATTTGCACCAAAACAAAGGGACCTTTAAACCACGTCGATAGTCAAGTTCCCATATGTCCTGTATATAACCATAATATGTTTCCTTTCCGTCTTGGTTTACGCATCAAAGCGGACACCACTGTTTTGGTTGGTGCTCTTCTTATCTTGGCCAATCGTGTAAAATGTATTACCATTTATCTCGTACCCTTTGAAAGTCATTATATTGAAGATGGTAGCGGGACAGCAAGTACAGGTCATCTTCAATAGAGGTGGCATGCATGGTGCGTGTCCGCAACCAGATTGGTGAAACTCTGGTTTGTTCACGTGTAATCCACTCATCGACCGCTCCGGGTGTTTGGGCGTAGCAAATTCTTGTGTTCATCCATATACGGAGCCACCAAGGTGGAATTTCGTAGAAGCTGTAGTGTGCTTGGTGAGAGAATGTCCGTCCATACATATTATTTGTTCCCTCCTAGCGTGCCTTTTCCATCGATCGCCCTTATGCCGCGATTCGGGAACACCAATTGGCTTAAGGTCGGGAATAAAGTCAATACAAAACTCAATGACCTCCTCATTTTGATGGCCCTTGGAGATGCTTCCTTACGGCCTAGCGGTTATGAACATATTTCTTTAAGACTCCATGAACCTTTCAAAGGGAACATATTGTGTAGAAATACAGGACCCAAAATGTTAATCTCTTCGATAGGTGAACTAGGGCGTGCGTCATGATGTTGAAGAAGGATGGTGGGAACACCAACTCGAAGTCGACAAGACATTGCACCAAATCATTACAGTAACCTTGGTATGATTTCGGATCGATTACCTTCGAGAGATTGCATTGAGAAATGCACATAGCTTCACAATGGCTAATCGAGCGTTTTCGGTAGAAGCCCCTCAATGCAAAAAGCGGTTGCGTCATAATCACGTGGCGATCATGAGACTTTAGGTTACGGAACTTTTTCTCGCCATGTTTATTATTCCTTTATATTGACGAAGCCGACGGTACCTTAATCTCGGCGGGCATTCAAAGAAGATTTCCTTCTCTTCTTTGGTAAGGCGTAGCTTGCATGACCACGATGTATGCCATCTTCTCCGTGCATACGTTGCTGGTCCTCCGTGCCTCGGTGTATCTTTTGTCTTCCCATACACGCCCAAGAAGCCAAGCGAGGTCACGCAAAGATTCTTCGTGGCGTGCATCACATCGATTGCGGAGCGGACCTCTAGGTCTTTCCAATATGGCAGGTCCCAAAATATAGATTTCTTCTTCCACATGGGTGCGCGTCCGTCGCGTCCTTCGAACAGGTTGTCCGCCGGACCCTTTCCAAATATCACCTTCAAATCCTTGACCATATCATGTACATCAGCACCGATGACGATGGCGAGGCTTCGTCCGTGATCCACCTCACCTTTGAAATGCTTGCCTTTCTTTCTTACGGGATGCCTGCTCGGAAGAAATCGGCGATGTCCGGTACACATTCTTCTTACAACTATTCAAATATATCTTGTCGGTATCATCCAAGCAGTGTGTGCATCCGCGGTATCCCTTGTTTATCCATCACGAAAGGTTCGAGAGCAGGCCAATCATTGATGATCACGAACAGCAACGCCTTGAGGTCAAATTCTTCCCCATGTGCTCATCCCACGACGCACACTGTTCCATTCCACACCTGTAAGAGTTCTTCAACTAATGGCCTTAGGTACACATCAATGTCGTTGCGGGTTGCTTAGGGCCTTGGATGAGCACTGGCATCATAATGAACTTCGCTTCATGCACAACCAAGGAGGAAGGTTATACAAACATAGAGTCACGGCTAGGTGCTATGGTTGCTGCTCTGCTCCCCAAAAGGATTAATGCCATCTGCGATTAGACCAAACCATACGCTCCTTGCGTCATCGCAAACTCCTTCCGTACTTTCTTTCGATTTTTCTCCACTGCGACCCGTCGTGGTACTCTCAACTTTCCGTCTTTCTTACGGTCTTCTTCTGTGCCATCTCATCGCCTTGGCATGCTCTTTGTTTGGAACAACGTTTCAACCGTGGTATTATAGGAGAATACCACATCACCTTGGCAGAATCTTCTTCTGGGCGCTCGCCCTCGACATCACCGAGCTCATCGCGCTGATCTTATAGCGCAATGCACCACATACCGGCAAGCGTTCAAATCCTCGTACTCACGCGATGCAGGATGCAATCATTAGGGCATGCATGTATCTTTTGCACCTCTAACCCTAGAGGCGACAGCCTTCTTTGCTTCAGACGTACTCTTGGGCAATTCGTTGTCCTTTGGAAGCATATCCTTTATCATTACCAACAACTTTCCAAATCCCTTGTCGGATACACCATTCTCGCCTTCCATTGCAGCAATTCCAGTGTGGTGCCCAGCTTTTCTTGTCACCTCACGCAATTTGGGTACAACAATTTTTGTGATCCTCTAACATGCGTTGCAACTTCTTCTTCTCCAAATCACTTGCGCTAGTTTCTCTTTGCATCGGCAATGGCCCGACCTAGATCATCAGCGGGCTCATCGATGCCTCTTCTTCACTTCTTCCCGCATTGCGGCTCAGCTTCTTCCGCATTCATGGCTCAGCTTCTTCCCCATTGTTGTATCATCGTATTCAGGGAACCCATGGCGGGATAGCTGTCGTCGTCCTCTTCTTCTTCATTGTCTTCCATCATAACCCTCTTTCTCCGTGCTTGGTCCAAACATTATAGTGGGGCATGAAACCGGACTCAAGCAGTGGATGTGAATGGTTCTTGGCGAGAGTAATTGTGACCATTCTTACAGACACCACATGGACAAGGCATAAAACCATCCGCCCGCTTGTTTGCCTCGGCCAAGCGAAAAGTATGCACGCCCTCAACGAACTGGGGTGAGCATCGGTCATCGTACATCCATTGCGGCTCATCTTCATTACACAACACGAATAGACCAAATTAATACAAGTTCATACATAAAGTTCATACAACACTTAAATGCAACAAACAAATAACTCTCTAGCTAAAGCATTTAAATGCAACAACAAATGCGATCAAGATCGCAACTAAGGTAACAATTGATCCAACGACATAATGATACCAAGCCTCACTATCGATGGCATATTTTCTAATCTTTCTATTCTTCAAGCGCATTTTCTCCATCTTGATCTTGTGATCATCGGCGACATCGGCAACATGCAACTCCAATTCCATCTTCTCCCCTCAATTCTTTTCAATTTTTCTTTCAAGTACTCGTTTTCTCTTTCAACTAAATTTAACCTCTCGACAATAGGGTCGGTTGGAATTTCGGTTCACATACCTCCTAGATAAAAATATCTATGTCAACTTGATGGGCATAATTTGTCATAAACACGAAATGCAACTAATAGTTTTAAAAGAGAATATACCACATCCGAATCATAACAAGGGCGAGGGCCGACGGGACGGATATCAAAACCATGGCACTATGTATAACAAACAACGACGGGTAAGATAATTATTACATGATTAACTATATATCCAAATCACACAAACATCAATTTTTATATAAAATTACATGAACAAGAGGCTCACCACAAGGTGGTGCGCGTGACGAGACGGTCAAAAGGCGATCGGCGGTGGTTCTGACGGAGATTTAGAAGGCACTAAGTAAACCACACCTACATATGCAAACTAAGTGTTATTTTTGACCTCAAATTGCATATAAATCAAATACTAGCACATATATATATTTCCTCCCAAATTACTAAACTCACAAATTAGTAACTATATAAAGCATTGCAAGAGCTAATCTAGCAATGAGAGATGAAAGGACAAAGTTGCTAACCTTTGTGATCATTTGAATGGATGGGGGCCTTCAAATCTTGACAAATTTTGGGCAAATTTTGTGGTGAGCTCGAGGGAAGAGGAAGAGCAGAGAGGAGAGGAGAGGGAAAGGGGAAGAACGAGCAAGCTGGACGAAGGGTTTATATGCAGGAGGACCTATAATACGGTTCGTGGCAAGAACCGGTACTAAAGGTCTTTGGAGGGGCCCAGACTGACAACATCCTGCCACCATCCTCATTAGTACCGGTTCGTGGCACGAACCGGTGCTAAAGGTTAGCCACGAACCGGTACTAATGAGAGCGGCCCGGCTAGCCGTTGGAACCGGCACTAATGTATACATTAGTGCCGGCTCTAATACAAACCGGCACTAATGTGCTTCACGTTTGACCCTTTTTCTACTAGTGCTCATCCGAGGACGGGTGGATGGACCCCGCCTCGGAGGTCGCACCCTCATCGGCGGTAGAGCCGAATACAGACTCCCCCCCCCCAAGGAAGCCTGTGACACCAGACCCCCGGACTCGTGTCCGGCTGTAGGTTCCGGTCCGCGCACCCCCGAGCCCGCTGAATCTGGTTGGACTCCGGTAATGGAGTTCATCGCTGCGGATATCTTCCAGCACTCGCCCTTTGGCGACATGTTGAACTCGTTAAAGTCTCTCTCTTTGTCAGGAGACTCTTGGCCGAACTATGTCCGGCTCGAGTGGGAAGCAGGCGACGAGGGAATTCATTGCCCACCCACCACCCACTTCATTGCCACGATCGATGATTTGACCGACGTGCTTGACTTCGACTTTGAAGACATCAACGGTGTGGACGACGATATAGGATAATAACAGGAACCACCGCCCACGGGGCGCTGGACAGCCACATCCTCATATGATATATATATAGTGGACACTCCAAAAGAAACCAATGGCGATGAGGCAATGGAGGATAACCCCTCAAATAAGAAGGCAAAGTATGAACGTCATCAGCGAAACCCC
Organism: Aegilops speltoides; assembly: GCA_021437245.1. Classification (NCBI taxonomy): domain Eukaryota; kingdom Viridiplantae; phylum Streptophyta; class Magnoliopsida; order Poales; family Poaceae; genus Aegilops; species Aegilops speltoides. Next base: position 413,552,791 of record CM038147.1, on the reverse strand, counting down.
AAGCCCCGCCACAACAATACCGGCACAGGAGTCAAAAACAATCCGGATGGTGCCGAAGATGAATACAATCCCGATCAGCCTACCTTCGAGCAGGCCGGACAGGCGATGGACGGATACTTGGAGGAGGACAACTACATGCCCCCCTCCGAAGACGAGGTGAGCCTCGGCGACGATGAATTCGGCATGCCTGAGGATCCCACGGAACAAGTTCGCTTTAAGCGACGGCTTATGGCCATAGCGAAAAGCCTGCAAAAGAAGCAACAACAGCTCAAAGCTGACCAAGATTTGCTCACAGACAGATGGACCAAGGTCCTGGCAATCGAGGAATACAGACTCGACCGCCCCGCCAAAGGTGCCCAAAGCACAATTCGCTACCTCAACCCACACCCCGACGCCAATATACCACGGTCTGAGGCAATACACAGGAAACGCGAGGCAGCATCCATAAACCTCGATGAAACAGACATAAGCGTCACAAAAATAATGACGACGATCAAGACAAGGGAGTCGGTGCCGAATTCCATGACCCCTAGTCCGGTAAGCGGAAACAGAACAGCTCAGGCCCATCCGGCCCGAGCAGCATAATCGACCAACCATGTCAAATTCATGGTACCCCTAGAGTGGCGGCCAAGCATACCAATAGAGAATGTCGGATCCTCGTAACAAAATGGTCAGTCGGGAGCTGGAAACAATGAAAGGAGGTCTCAAACAACGAGAAACCCAGAACACCAAACATGGCGAGGTCCAAGAAAGATCCCCCACAGTACAAAAATACGGCCGACCATCTTCGATCACATCGACCGTCCGGACGATACCAACCATAGCAATTTAATTGCACTTACTACCAACCGAATAGTTTGTGGGTTCCATCCCACATGAGCCCCTACGGGCATAAACAGCAGCCCAAACTCGTTGCGCCAGGACAAAACTTGCCAGATAGGTATTGACCGCTCGAGGATCAAACCCATTAATAACATCTTCTAAAAGATGTCGTCCCAGGTGCAAAGGCCAAGTTTCACAGGCCCATCACCCTAGAGGTTGTCTTCGGATCACCAAACAAATACCATGCCAAAGAGTAAGTCTTCGGCATTGTCCCCTTATACAGTAACTACCATATACTATCGGGACGAACCGCGTTGGCTAGACTCAACACGGTACAACATCAGGCCAAATCCACGTGGCATGGTCACAATTATGGGCAAGGCCGCACTCCACCCTAAGAGTGGAAATCACACCGCCGCTGATATAGCGAGTTGTGCCCGTTCATCGAACTTCGATTCGGCAGCCAACCACCCGGACACCAACTGAGGAGTCTGAGCTACTTTACTGCATTATAACCTGGCTCGACTAGGCCCCGATCTGGCACCCGCAGTTCAACCACCATATGGCATGCAACTGCCTCTAAGCATTTGTCTTTACAGACTGACTTTTGCATAGAATAGGATCGGCGACACGGAATCAGCTCGAACGCACAAGGCGGGAACACATAAGTACCCCCCCCCAAGGAGATAGTCCGGATACACTTCGGATACACACACAACCTCCTTCAGTCCGGCCACGACAGGTTCCGCCAACACACCTCTTTTCATAAGCATAAACCGTACTCGTATGCATAGACATGTCATTCTACTACAATACGTAGACTTAAATAACACTTATCGGCTGTCGTTCCTCATTGCCGCCTTTTTCGTCATAAACGTCACCCGTACATCGTGTTATGCCCCACTATGCCAGGGGCTTCATAGTACTCATAATATGGCAACAAAGTCCGGCCACCTTTTCGGTCGCTCGGCACCCCGAACTTATAGCACTATATGCATCAGCCCCGGATCATGTCTTGGGTCATTAGTTGGGTTTGCCCGGCTCCCATGTTTTGGTACCTTACGTTCCACTCTATCGGCTAAGGTAGCGCTGGGAGAACTACTGCGATTGTGTCCCGGTTCTTTCGGACGAGCACCTCAGTAGAGAAAGCCGAAAACTGACTGTCATGATACGGTGAGAGCTGGTCAGCTGTTTGAGAGGTTGTAAAATCTTTAAACATTTATTCCGCACAATGACATAATAAATACAGAGTGCGACGGATCGGTTTTCTGATCAGGCGCCGTTAGAGCCCCTCGTACGGTCTTCCGAACACCAGGGGCTACGCCTACCATACTCGAATTCCTAAGGATAAGTGAGAGTGATAAAGCCCTATAGTCTGATTGCCTGGTTCGTGGTGATGAACACCTCTGAGGGAGTCCTGGACTAGGGGGTGTCCGGATAGCCGAACTATCACCGTCGGCCGGACTCCAAGACTATGAAGATACAAGATTGAAGACTTCGTCCCATGTCCGGATAGGACTTTCCTTGGCGTGGAAGGCAAGCTTGGCGATACGGATATGTAGATCTCCTACCATTGTAACCGACTCTGTGTAACCCTAGCCCTCTTCGATGTCTATATAAACCGGTGGGTTTAGTCCGTAGGACGAACAACAGTCATACCATAGGCTAGCTTCTAGGGTTTAGCCTCCTTGATCTCGTGGTAGATCTACTCTTGTACTACCCATATCATCAATATTAATCGAGCAAGAGTAGGGTTTTACCTCCACCGTGAGGGCCGAACACAGGTAAAAACATCGTGTCCCTTGTCTCTGTTACCATCCGCCTAGACGCACAGTTCGGGACCCCTACCGAGATCCGCCGGTTTGACACCGACATTGGTGCTTTCATTGAGAGTTCCTCTGTGCCGCCGCAATCGGGAAGGATGCCCGTCCGTCTTTAAAGACGGCTTTGCCGCCAAAGGAGCTCGGCCATCGGCCGAACTATCCGGCAAGGCGGTTTTCTTATGACCGCTGTTCGGCCGCCACGCCGACGATGACCTCTCGGGTCATCAAAAGCGATCTCCACATCAACTCGGAATTCGCCGAGCAGCTAGATCCGATGGAGGTCTCCTCCTTAAATGAGCTCCTGGATCGCATCGCCGCATACGGGAGTCAGACTACGATCAGATTGGGCCTAAAACCGATCCGAGAGATCAACTCTCCCGGGATGCCCTGCGTTCTTGTGGTGGAGGAACAGCACCGTGACTCTTCTTCTACATTAAGGACAAGCTATGTCCAAATTCCCGACCCCTCCATGCCGGATTCCCGCGGAGGAACGAACGTTGATCAAACCCTGAACCTAAAGTCAGACAGCGGGCCGGATTCCTTGGACAACATCCAACAAGCCAAACCTCCAAGTTCGGAAACTTTCCGGCCCTCGAGTCTTAGATTGGGCGGGGTTCGAATTTAATTCCACCCGCCCACCCAAACACAAGCGATCTATCCCGAATCCGGCAAGAGCCCGCTGAAACAATTACATCATTCTTGGGCGATTCCTCCCGGTTATGGACGGGATAAAGGACTGCCGTGAGGAAAGCGCAATCTCAATTTTTCGCAATAATTGCGGACAAGGGAATCATGAGCGGCATAAGTCATCGCGAAATTACACGCCACGACCAAGCGTCCATAGTACAAAAGTATCTTGGCGATGTAGAGCGCTGGAAAACCGAAACCAAATTTTGGGACAATCCGGCTCCGAACACAACCCTAGTCCGAAATAAAAGGGTGCATCATATTCAGGCACCTGGGTTAAAAACCAAAAAGCAAAAAACCCCTAAAGGGCACGGAACCGTACTGGAGGGATGGCTCAACGGACCTTGCAAAATTCATAGCATAGAGGGCGCCACTCCAACGCATAGCCTTCGAGCATGTTGGATACTACGGCAGGTGGCCAAAAGTGGCGAAGAGCTTCTAGCCCCAGAGAACCAGCCCAGCAGTACCAGTATGGTATTAATAGTCTTCGAGACTTTCGCATCAAACAATATGCGAAAACGAACACTCCGCAGCCTTGCCGAAGTCTACCAAATAGCAACAATAAATCCATGGAGGGACACGGCTATTACCTTTAATGCCGTGGCGAACCTAAATTCGAACAGCCCGAGCACCGGCCGCATTGGTCCTCGGTCCAATAGTGGGCGGCTTTCGCCTTACTAAGGTACTCATGGATGGCGGCAGCGGATTAAACCTCATCTACGAGGAACCCCTTCGAAAAATGGAAGTAGACTGGAGCCGCATTGAGCGAAGCAACGCAACCTTCAGAGGAATAATCCCTAGTTGGGAAGCATGCTGCACAGGAAAAATCACACTAGATGTGGTATTCGGCTCGCCGGACAACTACAGGTCTGAGGAGATCACGTTCCATGTGGCTCCGTTCAGCAGCGGATATCACGCTTTATTAGGACAAGAGGCATTCACAATTTTTCAAGCTATACCACATTACGGGTACATGAAGCTCAAAATGCCCGGGCCCAACGGAATCATCACCCTTGCTAGTGATCCGGACGTAGCACTCCGCGCCGAAAATAAGACAGCCGCACTAGCCCTTGAGGCGCTATCTGAAGCCCTAGCGGCCGAGGAACTCACAGTGCTGCGCTCCACGGTGAACAGGGACGACGTGATACTTGACAAAAGATCCAAGTCCACCTCTTTTAAGCCAGCGGATGAAATAGTCAAATTCCAAGTCCATCCAACGGACCCTACAAAACGGCCTCCATTGGGGCACAATCAAACCCTGATGTAGACGCCGCACTACGAGAATTCCTACGGGAAAATTGGGATGTTTTTGCCTGGCACCCTTCAGACATGCCAGGAATCCCACGCCGGCTGGTAGAGCACAGCCTAAATATCCTAAAAGGATTCAAGCCAGTTAAACAGGCTCTTCGGCGATTTTCCGAACCCAAAAGACAGGCAATGGGAGAGGAGCTAGCCAAACTATTAGAAGCCGGATTCATCAGAGACATAAAACATCCGGACTGGCTAGCAAACCTCGTAACGGTACCAAAGAAGGACAAATCCTGGCGCCTGTGTGTCGATTTCAAGGACCTTAACAAGGCTTGCCCAAAGGATCCTTTCCCCCTTCCCCGCATCGATCAAATTATCGACGCTACCGCAGGACACGATTCATTCTGCTTCCTCGATGCATACTCCGGCTACCATCAAATCAAGATGGCAGAGCCGGACCAAGCCGCAATGGCATTCATTACTCCATACGGACCATTCTGCTTCAACGCAATGCCCTTCGGGCTCAAAAACGCCGGCGCAACATACCAGCGCATGATTCAGACATGTGTGGCAAACCAGATCGGCAAAACAGTGGAGGCATGCGTAGATGATGTGGTCGTCAAATCCAAACACGTCGAAACTCTAGTAGACGACTTGAGGCTCACATTCGACAATCTCCGAGCATATGACATTAAGCTCAACCCGGAAAAATGCGTCTTCGGCGTGCCAGCCGGAAAGCTCTTGGGCTTCATTGTATCCGGTAGAGGAATTGAAGCAAACCCAGCCAAGATCCGAGCTCTGTCTCAATTGGATATCCCAAAAGACCTCAAGCAAATACAAAAATTGACTGGATGCGTGGCGGCTCTAAGCCGCTTCATCTCCCGCTTAGGAGAAAAGGCATTACCCTTTTATCGCCTCCTCTAGTGCACCGAACACTTCGAGTGGACGGATCCCGCCACGGACGGACTCGAAGAAATAAAGGCCATATTGGCAACAAATCCATTCCTGGCCATGCCCAACGTGGGCAAACCAATGCTATTATATATCGCGGCAACACATCAAGTTGTAAGCGCAGTGCTCGTCGTCGAGCGAGAAACGGACGGACATAAGTTCCCTCTTCAAAAACCAGTGTACTACGTATCCACTGTCCTAACTCCATTCAAATCCCGGTATCCACATTATCAAAAGATAGCGTATGCAGCGTTCATGGCATCCCGGAAGCTCCGACACTACTTTCAAGAGTGTTCGATAACAGTAGCCTCCGAAGTACCTCTCAATGACATTCTAAACAACCGGACGCGACCGGCAGGATTGCAAAATGGGCCATCAAGCTCCTACCATTCGACATAACCTATAAACCATGGCGAGCTATCAAGTCGCAAGTTTTGGCCGACTTCATCGCCGAATGGACTGAAGCCGAACTCCCTAAAGAGTACGGCACATATTCTAACTGGATCATGCACTTCGACTGCTCCAAAATGTTGGCCGGCCTGGGGGCTGGCATCGTCCTGACGTCCCCAACCGGGACACACAGTCAATCGTGCCGAGATAATGTACACGGACTCCAACAACACAGCCGAATCTGAGGCCCTTCTACATGGCCTCCGGATGGCGGTCTCCATGGGCATTAAGCGCCTAGAGGTGCGAGGGATTGAACCTCGCGATATCCCAAATAAATGGAGACTTGACGCCAAGGATCCGAAAATGGCAGCTTACCGTAACGCCGTTTTGAAAATGTCAGCTCGGTTTGAAGGGCTCGAATTTCACCATATAGCCCAGGATAATAATCAAGCGGCGGACGTATTGGCACGCATCGGCGCAAAGCGCGATGCCATCCCCCCAACATCTTCCTGGAATGGCTTTTCAAGCCATCCGTGCTATGGGAAGGGGAGTCCGGAAATAACAATCCGGACCTAACCGCACTGCCTGACACCGCACATTCTGACACAATCGGTGGTTCTGCCAATGAAACAACACCTTCAGCCCATGAAATAATGGCAGTCATTGCCCCATGGACCGAGCCATTCCTAGCTTACTTAACTAGGCAGGAACTTCCCGAGGACCAAAGCGAGGCCCGCTGCAAAGTACGGCGATCTAAATCCTATAAGGTACATGAGGGAGAGCTTTATAAGAAAAGCACAACCGGAGTCCTTCAAAGGTTCATCTCCGAAGAGGAAGGGCGAGATCTTCTGGCTGAAATTCATGCCGGACTCGGTGGGCACCACGCCGCAGCCCGGGCCCTTGTAAGCAAGGCCTTCCGTACAGGATTTTATTGGCCAACGGCCGGACAGACCTTCGAGTTTAGTCCAACGATCGTCGGTTGCCGCTATTGCTAATCAAAGCCACATGCCACCCATACCAAAACTATACCCATCACGGCGTTCATGTGCGGGGCTTGACATGGTTGGACCCCTTAAAGGGGGAACCCACAAGCAAAAATACCTATTGGTCATGGTGGATAAATTCACCAAATGGATAGAGGCCAAGCCAGTTAAGACGGTCGAATCCAGACCCGTGATAGACTTCATATCAGGGGTAGTACACCGTTACGGTGTCCCCCACAGCATCATCACTAATAATGGCACAAACTTCACGGTCGACGAGGTTAAACTCTGGTGCAAAAACATGGGCATCAAGCTCGACTACGCTTCAGTCTATCACCCTCAAACTAACGGTCAAGTCGAGCGAGCAAATGGTCTAATCATGAGCGGCATTAAACCCAGACTAGTGCGGTCCCTCAAGGAATCTAACACGCACCGGGTAGAGGAGCTCGACTCCGTACTCTGGGGGCTGCGGACCACGCCGAATCCCACTACCGGATTCACACCATTTTCATGGTGTACGGCGCAGAGGCAGTCTTGTCCTGCGACATAATTCATGACTCACCTCGCGTGCGTATGTATGAAGAAAGAGAAGTTGAGCTGGATCGGCAGGACAATTTGGACGCCTTAGAGGAGGAGTGCGACGTGGCAAAAGCTCGTTCCGCATTCTATCAACAGCAGGCTCGAAGATATCAAAGCAGAGAAGTATGGGGCAAAACTTACAATGTTGGCGAACTAGTTCTCGCTGCGGACAAGAAAAGGACAAATTCAAGCCCAAATGGGAAGGTCCTTCATCATCGACCAAGTCGTTGGCGGAGCATCTTGTCTGCAAAGCGATCGGACAACCGACTCGAGCGAACCCATGGAACGCAGCCCATCTCCGAAGATTCTACGCCTAGCGCCGGACTCTGAGTTCGTCTCCTTCCTCCGTCCATATTTTATACTTTAGCTGTCTTTTGTTTCTCTCTTTCTCCCTCCTTTTTTTCCTAAAGCCTTTGGAGGCTGATCTGCGCATTGTTCGCACACACTTGACGTGCTGCTCGTGACTCATTATACACGGGGCTTCTTTAATGAAGCTTATTTATCTGGGCTTCATGCCCAACACATGTGTCGCACTTCCGCATGTACCTTTTATTCACCATTATATGCATCGATATGACTTAAGTTTTGGCCAAGCTGGGTTGCTGGCTCCGTGCTTACCCCTACGCTCCCGATTGTTCGGCTAGGAGGTAAAGGAGCACCTCTGCGATTATTATCGCTGGTCACGGATGTGTACCTCGGTGGGTGAAGCGAAAGCTAAGCGTTCTTAAGGGAATATTCGGTCGGTGAACTAAAAGACGATTTCTTACCTATTTATTTATCGCCCCGGATGATTTCTGCTTTTTCACGGTCCGGGACATGCGCTTTAGGGCATGCCTCGAGAAAGGAACCCCTAACGGAACTATTCTCCTGGAAGATGTTTCTTACTAACCATGTAATATAACATAACTAGTTGGGCACTTGTCTGCTAAAGCACTAATGACCCCTACGCCTGGTCTCCACGCATGCCCCGGTTTTTTTATAACCGCGAGGGTATTCAGACACACTCCGGACTGTCGGGTCCCAAGGTTGAAGCGAAAAGGTCCGCAATGACAAACGATCTACAATCCGGCTAGAAGGCATTTTACATGTCATTTTAAATTACATAGTCAAACTGACTGATTGTATTCCTCTTCAATACCATCTAACAGGCTGTCTAGTTTACAGTCCCACTGGCAATACTTTGCGGCCAACTCTACTTGGCCGTACATTAAGCTCACAGGGATCTCTTTCCCATCGGGCCCCACAGGTCCGACCTCGGCCATGTGGTTTGGATCGGCCTTCGTGTACCTCGTCTTCACCATGGCCCAGGCCTCCCTGGCGCCTTGACGGTAGGCCGATATCTTCCACAGATGGAAGCGCCGCCGTGCTCCCTGAAGCTTCTCCACAAGCCCTCCAAGACCCTCGGGTAGGGAGACGGATGGCCATAAGGCCTGGGCGACGCCGCTCATCACCTGCCGAACTCGTTCGTGCAGTTGCAATAGCTCGGGAAGTTGGTCACCTGTTGAACTGGGCATTTCCTCTGCAGGATGGCCTGTGAGCATACCTACAGACATATTCTGGTTAATCGACTTCCTCGCCGAGCTCTTGTTTTCAAAAGTTTGTTCAAGAACTTACTATAAATGTCGCGACGAAGCCGTAGATTCTCCTTCACGGAGTAAGACAGCTGGACCCGAACATATTTTAGTTCCTCGCCCAGCTGAGTGTTGGCATCTTGGAGGTTATTTTTCTCCTGCCGCACCCTTGTCAGCACCTTCTCGCCGGCCTTTAGCTGGCGTAGTAGCTGCTGCCTGTCCGGATCTAGTCCGGCACCATCTGTAATATTATTGTCAGACCCATGCACACGCCGCACTTCACAAACTACTTCTCTTTCGAAACTATATATTACCGGAGGGGGTCTCTGTGGCTCCTCCCGTGGTGGCCAGTGCGGCCTCAAGTTGGGCCTTGCACTCTTGAAGCTCCTAGGACAGGTGGGTATTCTTCTCCGTAAGATCCTGCATAACAAATGATCCTTAAATCAGTTATTCTAACTATTTTAAGTCTCGGGGGCTATTGGCATATACAACTGTCAAAATTACTCACCCGTATGTCTTTCACATCTTTGCTGCGTGGCTCGGATAGACCATCTCGGCGCACGGAGGTGCGCATCTCGAATCAAAGGCATTTGGCGCCCCGGGAAAAGCATCGTCACGAAGAACTGTCGCGGCGCTTTGTGATTCATGGCGCTCTCCACTTCAGATCTGGTGGCGGACAACGGTCGGCGTCCTCCGTTGAAGGAGCACCGATCGCGCGCTTGCGTTCGCCTCCCCTCCGGACTGGCGTTGGAGCTGGTGGTGGAGGCTTGATTAGCAATCTCCCGGACACGATCCGCGAGCTCTTTCTCTGAAAAGAAAAACCTCGGCGTTAATATGCCTTCCAGGAATCTTTCTTGGAAACGTAGTGGCACGCCATACCGTTGCGGCGACGTTTCGATATGCGCCGCACTTCTTTTTTGCCTGTTGGGCCGAGCTGCCCCTTGTTGGCCAGCCGCCGCGGGCTCGACTTCCCGCCTTGAAGGCACCTCCTGTGGAACACCATTGGTACAGTGGTCAGATAAGCATGGATGAGTAATGGTGTCAGGACTCCGGTCACAGTTACCTGGGAAGCCGGAGATATTCCGGGGTAGTCGGCCGTAATGGCGACTCAAAGCATTGTCGATGCTAAGTTGGTGGAACACCGCCGATCAGCTCCACCTCTATGTCCGGATCCTCTCCGGAGGCGGATCGAGGATCGTTCGGATCCTCGGGTGGTGGGGCCAGGCTGTGTATATCCTCTACGGCCCGACGCAGTTCCTGCGTCAAAATCACAAAGTGAGGTACTTAACTTTGGGAATATGGATCGGCTAGACAAATGTCCGCTTACCCAGCTCCGAGGGTTGTTCATGGAAAATCCGTTCAATGGACTAGCACGGAGGAAGTCCTCCTTCTCCCCTTTGTACAGGCCGGACAGGATCTTCACCAGATCGTCTACCGATCCCGGTCCCTTGCAGCCATGACGGGTGGCATCATCCTCCCCGTTGAAATCCCACATGGGGTGGCCCCTATACTGGAGCGGCTGCACCCCTCGCATAATGCATGTGGCCATGACCCCGATCATGGTCAATCCGAATGGGCCAATAACCTTATTCGCCCATCGACATCGGACGCCCCTATCACTCTCCGTTGAGGGCTCGTGGGAGCCAACTCAGCGCGTTCTTGAGAGGGCGTTTGAACTCCGGAGGCCGATCTGAATCGGGTGCCGTAGTGGGCGTCTTCCATATAAAACCATTCGAAGGCCGGTCTTGGACGCCTTCTTCGGGTTCGGATAGATATCCGGTCCCGGCGATCGCCATAGTTCAACCGCCCACTTGATATATCGACCCCTCATGAGAACGGGGTACGAGGCAGAATAATCTCTTCCACAGCGCAAAATGGGCCTCGACGCCCAAGAACAGCTCGCAAAGGGCCACAAAGCCCGCGATGTGCAGGATGGAGGCAGGCGTAAGGTGGTGAAGCTAGAGCCCATAGAACTCCAGGAGCCCCCGGAGAAACGGATGTATGGGAAATCTGAGTCCTTTTATTAGATAAGGGACGAAGCATACCCGCTCTCCTTTGGAGGGATTGGGGACACTCTCCGCCTGCTTTCCGCCCTTGTAGGTGGCAAGCCCGGCTCGAACCGGAACCATAAAGGCTGGTGGAAGAAATCCCTCTGCTTGGAGCGTCACTAGCTCACTATGCGGGACCGAGCATCTTCCCCAATCTCCTGGCTGAGGGCTGGGAGCGCGAGAGGAGGAGCCGCGTCGGTTGTCCATGATGGAATGGATTTTTGGTCAGAAGCGCTCCATACTCGTGGGAGGAGGATGGTGTGATTCGGATCTGGATCCTCGCCTCTCTTTATAGGCAGTTCATTCAGCGCAGCTAGGGGTGGAATGTAAAATGCCCGGCTTTTCGCATTAAATGCGACACGTGGAAGATGGCCATTATTGGACGTGGAAGCCAAGGAGCGCAGCATTTATAAGAAGTCGGACACCATTCGGCGAGTACATGGAATTTGGAGAAGAACCCGCCTTGCAATGCCGAAGACAATAAGCGCGCCGGACTCATCGTCATTGAAGCCTGGTTCGGGGGCTACTGAGGGAGTCCTGGACTAGGGGGTGTCCAGATAGTCGAACTATCACCGTCGGCTGGACTCCAAGACTATGAAGATACAAGATTGAAGACTTCGTCCCGTGTCCGGATGGGACTTTCCTTGGCGTGGAAGGCAAGCTTGGCGATACGGATATGTAGATCTCCTACCATTGTAACCGACTCTGCGTAACCCTAGCCCTCTTCGGTGTCTATATAAACCGGAGGGTTTAGTTCGTAGGACGAACAACAGTCATACCATAGGCTAGCTTCTAGGGTTGAGCCTCCTTGATCTCGTGGTAGATCTACTCTTGTACTACCCATATCATCAATATTAATCGAGCAGGAGTAGGGTTTTACCTCCACCGTGAGGGCCCGAACCTGGGTAAAAACATCGTGTCCCTTGTCTCTTGTTACCATCCGCCTAGACACACAGTTCGGGACCCCCTACCCGAGATCCACCAGTTTTGACACCGACAACCTCCTTAAAGGACCCAACAATGGGATAAAGAGTGTTCAGGTATGTCCCGAACACCCTCGTACTTTTTACGTGGGGGCCGAAGCCAACGACTGGCCAACACTCAGGATATATATATATACTAAACATCCGCACAGGAAGAAAAAACGTTCATATAATAGGCAATAAATAATAACAGTGCCATTATCCCGCATTACAAAGAACGGCATGACTGCTTTCAGGAAAATATAGTGTCCTTGGTACACCATTCCGCTACAAGGTGAGCTCCTTTCAGGACACCCTCATAATACAACTCGGGCTTGCGATGCTCCTTACCCTCCGGTGGTCCCTCAGTCATCAGCTTTTCAGCATCAAGCTTCCCCCAGTGCACCTTCGCGCGGGCAAATGCCATGCATGCACCTTCTATACAGACCGACCGCTTAATGACTTCAAGTCGAGGGCAAGCACCAACAATCCGCTTCACGAGTCCGAAGTAACTGCTTGGAATTGGCTGAGCGGGACACAGCCAGACAACTAAGTCTTTCATGGCTAGTTCGGCCGCCTGGTGCAGTTCGACCAGCTGCGTAAGTTGATTGATAAAGGGCACCGGATAATTCGGCGCCAAATACTGCGACCAGAAATGCTTCTCCGCAGACTTCTTCTCTTCAGTCCGGTAGAATTGGACAACATCTGATATGCTGCGCGGCAGGTCCGCAAACGCCCCTGGAAAAACAAGAATTCAGTTTGTTGCTTAGAGCTCCTCCTTTTACTATGCCAACAATGCTTCAAGTACCAAAAGCCTTACCAGCCGCAACCCTCCGTGCCTCCTGAATGTCCTTCAGAGCACCTCGGGCTTCTTCTCGAGCATCATCTGCGGCTTGGAGAGCTTGGGCAAGTTCGGACTCTTTCCCTGCTAGACTCTGCTCTAAGGTCCCGCTCTTCTTCACGGCCTTCTGGAGCTCACGGTCGGCTTCAATGACCCTGGCCTCGTGCTTCTCGCAAAGAACCTGCTCTGCGGCGGCCTTCTTGTCGGCTTCGGCCACAGCCTTCTTCAATGCCTCAATTTCGGCACTAGCTCCTAAAGCTTGCAACACAAATATTTTCATCAGGCACAACTACTCATTCGTGCTGAACTTAGGACAAGGTTTCGACATACCTTGCTTGTCCTCCAACTGCCTCTTCACGCGGCCAAGTTCTTCTTCGGCCCGTTCCAGACTCTACTTTAGTCTGGACACCTCTGCATTATGAGAGGCGGTTGTCGCTACAGACGCATGTTTTCAAACAAAGGGATATATGTCATTTACTGAGTCTCCTGCGACGCGAAAATTTGATCCCCTGTCTGGCTCTCTCTCTCTCTTTCACCGAACAGCGCATCAGGGGCTACTACTCATACTATGACAATCTTCAAAGGTTCCTAAAAACATACCTCAAAGCCTTTTACAAGGCTAAGGCAGGATTCATTCAGTCCGCTCTCAGCGGACTCAATCTTTTCAATCACCGCACCCATGAGGGCGCGATGTTCATCAACGATGGACGCACTCTTTAGCGCTGTCGATAGGCCACCCGGCAACTCTGCTTGGACAGAGGTTGCTGGCGGAGCGGGTGGGCCTCCCCCCGTCAAAGGGGGCTGCTCGCCCGATCCTGGAGCTTTAAAGGTCTCCAGGACCGTGTCTGGCCGCGGGCTAAATCTAAGATCGCCCCCGCCGTCGACAAGCATGGGAACCGCTGGCCCGTGTATCCGGCCCCCGAGATATGCCCCCTCAACCGGATCCCGCTGAGACGACACCTTGGTGTCGTGCCTAGGCTTCGGGGAAGGGGCCTCTGGAGGCGTCTCGCTCTCCAGGGCATTTGAGCTCAGCGAATCCTCCGATGAGGCTGTCCGGCGTGGGACCTCGCCGGGCTGCACAAATTATGGCGACAGTTAAACTACTACATCCTAATGACCTCGGGCACGTAGGCGTGTTTGGATTTCGTGTACTCACGACTTTACCAGGGGCTGGGCACTGGGATCCTACTCCGGGCTGCTATTAGCAGCCATGGTGGACGCCTCCGGGAGGAAACCTTTCCCCCTCTTTGGCGATTTGGCCTCCAGGGATGAGGAAGTCGTCCTTTTCTTCCCTTCCCCTGTGGAGGACTCGTCTTCTTCCTCCTCCTCTTCGTCTTCGGAGGAGGAATGGTCGCTGGAGTCTTCGAATTTTGTGTCCGAAGCATCACGGTGATGGAGGCCGCTCCGGGTCTTCTTGACCTTCTTGGAGGCCTCTTTCTTCGGCGCCTCGTAGGGTGCTGGGACCAACATCTTCGTCAGAAGAGGTCCTGCCGGTTCCTCCGGCAGCGGGCCGGACAGTGTATCCGCCCCACCTTTTTCGTCCATTCCTGGGATTATTGTAGAAAGCATGATAAAAGTGTCTCCCTCGGGACATGCCAGCTAAAACATGGATGGACAGAGCATAGCAACGACTTATCGGACTTGCAGAGCGGGATAGTTGATACCCGCGGTCCTCGGCGGAGCCCGGCCATGGTTTGCCGGACTTGAAGAGCACCTTCCAGATGTCCTTGTGGGAGGAGCCGTAGAGCTCCCGTAGGGTCTGGTGCTCGGCTGGGTCGTATTCCCACAAATTGCAGGCTCGACGCTGGCAAGGGAGAACCAGGCGAACTAACATCACCTGGACTACGTTGACGAGTTTGACATCCTTATCGACCATGCTCTGGACGCGCGTTTGGAGCACTGACAGCTCGTCGGATGAGGACCAGTTCAGGCCCTTCTCGGGCCAGGACGTGAGCCGCAATGGGGCTCCGGATCTGAATTCAGGAGCAGCGGCCCACTTTTTACCGCATGGTTCGGTGATATAGAACCACTGCTGCTGCCACTCCTTGACGGAATCGTTGAAGGCGCCCGTCGGCCATGTGACCTTGGGCATCTTGCTCACCATAGCGCCCCCGCACTCGGCGTGCTCGCCATTCACCACCTTGGGCTTCACATTGAAGATCTTCAGCCATAAGCCGAAGTGGGGCAAAATACGGAGAAAATCCTCACACACGACGATGAACATCGAGATGTTAAGGAAAGAATTGGGGGACAGATCATGAAAATCAATCCCGTAATAATACATGATGCCGCGAACAAATGGGTGAAGGGGAAACCTGAGCCTGCGAACGAAATGAGGAAGAAACATGACCCTCTCGTGGGCCTCCGGAGTGGGGATGATCTGTCCCGCCGACGAAAGATGGTGGGCGATTTTCTTGGCCAGGTACCCGGCCTCTCGAAGCTTTTTGATATCCCTCTCCCGGACGGTAGAGGCCATCCATTTGCCTCCTGCTCCGGATCCAGACATCTTCGGAGAACCTCTCTTCGGTGGAGAAGAAGAGTGCGTGGGCGCTAGGGCTCGAGCAAAGGGGAATGGACTAGCGGAAGGGAAAGGCGTGGGTAAAGAGGAAGAGACCTTATCTCTTTATAGAGGCGGTAAAAGCTTTTGCGCCTCCCCACTTGCCTAGTGGAACCCGCTCATTCCCCACTCGCTGCGATTAGCGGTGCGGTTGGGTTACCCGTGCCTGTATTAATGAAAGCCCCGCGATAAGGGGAACATGATCTCTGCTTCGATGAGACCGCCTCGCAACATGTGCGGTGATTGGTAGTAGAGAGACGGTTCAATAATGACTCGTCCATGGTGCTCTCCAAAGATGTCAGCAGATTATGTTTGTGGAATATCGTTCTCTCGATGATGGCATGTGAAGATCATCTTGCAGATCCGGACACGATTTAAGTGTTCGGTAATTACTTTGGAGTATTTGGAGATGGAACCCGCCTTGCAATGCCGAAGACAATCTATGCACTGGACTCATCGTCATTGAAGCCTGGTTCGAGGCTCTTGAGGAGTCCTAGATTAGGGGGTATCCGGACAGCCGGACTATATACTTTGGCCGGACTGATGGACCGTGAAGATACAAGACTCAAGACTTCATCCCGTGTCCGGATGGGACTCTCCTTTGCGTGGAATACAAGCTTGGCGATCCGGATATTAGATCTCCTTCTTTGTAACCGACTCCGTGTAAACGCTAGCCCCCTCCGGTGTCTATATAAACCGGAGGGTTTGGTCCGTATAGGAACAATGATAATCATCATAGGCTAGCTTCTAGGGTTTACCCTCTACGCTCTCGTGGTAGATCAACTCTTGTAATACTCATATCATCAAGATCAATCAAGCAGGAAGTAGGGTTTTACCTCCATCGAGAGGGCCCGAACCTGGGTAAAACATCGTGTCCCTTGCCTCCTGTTACCATTAGCCTTAGACGCACAGATCAGGACCCCCTACCCGAGATCCGCCAGTTTTGACACCGACACAAACCTAGATGACTCATGCTCCAGAAGATACCTTCTTGGAAATTGATGTCAAAGGGGGAGAGAGAGCACATCAAAGCTTATCACATAAGAGAGAAAGCATACTTTACGCTTCTCCAGATGCTTATTATCCATAGAGGAGAGAAGTCACATGTCTTTAAGAGGGGAAAGATATGTTAGTGTATGTTATGATTGTTTTGCTCTGATTTTCTCTTACCCTATCTTCTCCCTGTAGGATCGAAAGTATGTCTAGAGGGGGGGTGATTAGACTACTTGACCAAATAAAAATCTAGCCTTTTCCCAATTTTAAGTCTTGGCAGATTTTAGCAACTTAGAACAAGTCAAGCAATCAACCTACACATGCAATTCTAAGAGTATAGCAGCGGAATGTAAAACATTGCACATGAAGTTAAAGGAAGGAGTTTGAGGGAGCAAACGCAATGTAGACACGGAGATTTTTTATCCGTGGTTCCGATAGGTGGTGCTATCGTACATCCACATTGATGGAGACTTAAGCCCACGAAGGGTAACGGCTGCACGAGTCCATGGAGGGCTCCACCCACGAAGGGTCCATGAAGAAGCAACCTTGTCTATCCCACCATGGCCAGCGCCCACGAAGGACTTGCCTCACTAGGTTAGATCTTCACAAAGTAGGCGATCTCCTTGCCTGTACAAACTCCTTGGTTCAACTCCACAATCTTGATAGAAGCTCCCAAGTGACACCTAACCAATCTAGGAGACACCACTCTCCAAAAGGTAATAGATGGTGTGTTGATGATGAACTCCTTGCTCTTGTGCTTCAAATGATAGTCTCCCCAACACTCAACTCTCTCTCATGGATTTGGATTTGGTGGAAAGATGATTTGAGTGGAAAGAACTTGGGGAAGGCTAGAGATCAAGATTTATGTGGTAGGAATGGAATATCTTGGTCTCAACACATGAGTAGGTGGTTCTCTCTCAGAAAATGTATGCTGGAAGTGTAGGCACGTTCTGATGGCTCTCCACACGAATGAAGAGTGGGTGGAGGGGTATATATAGCCTCCACACAAAATCTAACCATTACACACAAATCACCAAACTCAGTGGGACCGAATCATGAAACTCGGTCGGACCGATTTCACTACTAGGGAAAAGCCTATACACAGAATCTTATCTGCAGCGCGCTTCAAAATACCACGCTCTGCTACTTAGCAGCAGCCACAGGTTCCGCCAAACGCGCATCGACTTAGAAGTAGCGATGGCGCGTTTGAGGCATCTGGCGCATCGCTATAGTTGCCATGACCTTGGCCCCGCTAGCTATAGCGATGGCGCGTTATCTTGTAGAGCGCCTTTGCTACTTGCGTTAGCTGTAGCGCTTTTGCCAAGCGCGCTACAACTATCCCTACCTTATCCCCACGGAGGACCGGCCCTCACTCACACTCTCTCTACTCGCTACAACCATGCGTGTCGTCGTGTCGTCGCGCCGCTGCCGTTAAATCCGCCGAGGTACTCCCTCCTTCCGTCCCTCCTCCATCCTCCTCGCACATCCTCCCCTCGCTGGCCGCCCTCCTCCTCCGCCGCCCTCCTCCATCCGCTGCGGCCGCCCCTCCTCCTCCTCCGTGAGCAGCCGCCTCCCCGCCCTCGACCTCGCCGCCCCTAGCTACCTCCGTGGTCCCCCACCCCCGCCACTAGTTAGTACTAGATTTAGTAGTAGATGTTAATTTAGGGTTAGCTAGTACTAGATGTTAATTTAGTAGTAGTAGATGTTAATTTAGCTTAGTTAGTACTAGATTTTTAGTAGTAGTAGTGGTAGTTGAACTACTTTAGTTGTAGTTGAACTAGTTTAGTAAGTAAATTAATAAACTAGTTGAACTAGTTGAATTAACTGAACTAATCTATTTTTAGTAAGATAATTAATATAACTAGTTGAACTACTTTATTTTTAGAAAGAACTAGTTTTTTTTCTATTTATAGTAAGTTTATTAGTAAGAACTAGTTGAATTAATAAAACTAGTTGAACATGTTTTGTTGCTAGTGATAACTTATATGGTTTGGTGACCTCCGTCGTCCCGTCACCGACCCCTCCGACAACCCGCCGTCATCCCGATCACCGACGTACCCCTCCGACATCGAGGTGAGACCAGCCAAATATCCTTGTATATTCGTGTTGTTGCTCAAATAGGATATCACGGTTGCCCAAGTGGCCGTTCATGTTCAGTTTACATCTCCGAGTGGCCTATGTTTTGTCGAGTGTTGATTAATTTCCGTTCCGCAAATTTCAGCGCTCGATATGTCCTTTTTAGCAAAGGTCATGCGGATTTTGTCGTGAATTCGACATGACTTGTGCTAGAATATGTACAAGTTTAATCTTTGAATTATGATTGTA
This sequence comes from Aegilops speltoides, assembly GCA_021437245.1. NCBI lineage: Eukaryota > Viridiplantae > Streptophyta > Magnoliopsida > Poales > Poaceae > Aegilops > Aegilops speltoides. Next base: position 413,534,011 of record CM038147.1, on the reverse strand, counting down.
GGAAATGTCGTACTCGGACGACGACGGTCTCCGGGGAGTGTAGCTGGTGCTACGACGATCGAGGTATGTGCGACGAGTTCGTTCGTTTGGACGGCGATCGCCGCTTGACATTAAGCTCGAGGAGACCTGCGATGTTCATACGATGCATAGCAGCGACAATAGTTTTTTCTCCATTAAGCATGACTTCAACTATTTCAACGTCTAATTTTCATATTTTACAATTCGACTAGCTTATCCCATGCCATGCAAGGCGCTATGTCTTGGAGAGGATGGGTTTTGAAGACCATGAAAATTTTGAAACAAAGAAAATACACCTAAGGACCCATCATGATATGGATTTTGAAGTAAATCTGTATAATGCTCAGAGCGTAACCCATTTTGGTTGCCAAAATTGGGAAGCACTTTGCAAAATGTATGGTTTTGATGAGGGTATGATTATCACCATGGATCTTGGTGATCTGACAATGAGGAAGACAATATGGACATTTGGGTCCTTGTTGATATCTTGCCGATTGTACCGCTATGTGAGTTTATCAAACATAGTTATTAACTAATTTATATTCTTTATTTCAAAATAGTTGATAGCTTATTTCCATTGACACTTATTTTGATTCTTCAAAGACTGTATGCGGAAGATGGTAGATAAAACCCACTACATCGAAGGCACCCAATTAACATAGAAGGAGAAAAATCATCGATCGCATTTTGTACTCTTCTTGAGAATTACAATGCCTATTATCGAACTCCTCCAAATTATGGTGAATCGTGCCACTAGTGCATGTGTTGAACAACGATAACTTCTCTGGAGATACCTGGTAAGATTTTTTACTATTACGACATTCGTGCTTTTTTGCATACTTCTAAAACTAGTACATCATTGCTAACTACAAAGTTATTATTATGTTTTTCAACAAAAACTCCCGATGGATTGTGTGCCTCATCCGATGTGTGCGCATGGTCGCCTCTCGATTCTGAACATCTTGCCGAGTAAATCTAGGAGCTCACTGTGCATATCGGATTTCTAAAACCGTGAACACATGATCATCGAGAATGGAAGAAATGTATGGACATTCGCAAGGAGGTTCTTGGAAGTAACATTCAGTGAAAGGCAAGAATGGGAGCAGGCTAATCTCCATTCTCCATAATGGAGAGTCGGGGGCTATCTTGTTTTTGTTATTTTACCTTAGAAAATGTAGTAGGTCTTAATCGAATGTAATAGGTCCTATGAGGTACAATATGTTTATTATGTGGTAATGTGTTAGAGTTGATAATGATGATCTTGAGGAGGTGTTATGTGATGTCAATGATGAAAGCGATGATATTGAGGAGGTGTTACATGACAATGATGTATTATGATGCTAAGTTGTTAATGATATGATGATGATGATGATATTATTATATCATTGGGTGAAAGAACATGGATTAGTTTCAAGTGGATGGACATCCACTTGAAACTAGTCCTGATTCTTTCACCCCATGATGTAATAACTCATTATGATGTAAAACAATCTCTAAATTCTGTTGTATGAAAACTTGTGTAAAGGTGTATGAATACAACATGAAATAGAAAAGAAATAAAATACTAAATAGTAGTAGTAGCGGGTTAGGAGAAGCGCTACTACTAATTAACGATAGCGATGTTATAAAGAACCGCTGCTAGTAAGTCAATTTAGCGATGGCGTCGTCAAGCAGCGCTATTGCTAAGCATTAGCTGTAGCGCCTTATCATTAGCGCTCGTGCCCGCGCTACTGATAGGCCCAAAACCCGCGCTGCTGCTAGGCTTTTCCCTAGTAGTGTTTATTTCAAAATGTGAACGTTAGGATTTTCGGTGGGACCGACATGTCAACTCGATGGGACCGATTTCATTAGGGTTAGGGCATAAGGTAATCTCGGTGAGACCAATTACACAAACTCGATGGGACCGATTTTGGTAACAAGCTAACCAGAGAGTTGGTCAGGCAAACTCGGTGGGACCGATTCGCTCATCTCGGTGAGACCGAAACGTTACGAAAAGGAAACAGAGAGTTTGCATTGCAAACTCGGTGGGAACAATTGCTCATCTTGGTTAGACCGAAATGTTACAAAGGGAAACAGAGAGTTTGCAATCCCATCTCAGCGAGACCGAAATGACTAGGGTTTCTGGTAGTGGCTATGTCAAATGAATTCGATGGCACCGGTTAGATCAAATTGGTGGGGCTGAGTTTGACTTTTGGTTTGGGACATATGTGGATATGAGAAAGTGCTTGAGGGCTTTGGAGCATATCACTAAGCATTTTGAGCAAGCAAGCGGTTAAGCAACACCTCATCCCCTTTTAATAGTATTGACTTTTCCTATGGACTCAATGTGATCTTGGATCACTAAAATAAAAATGTAGAGTCTTGAGCTTGAGCCAATATGTGTCCTTAGCATTTTGAGGGGTCCACATTTCTAATCCATGCCATGCCAATCATTGAACTTCTTGAAATAATCATCTTGAAATAGCATTAGTTCAATGAGCTATATGTTGTTAGTAATTACCAAAACCACCCAGGGATAGTTGCACTTTCACTCCCATTATCCAATATCAGATTCAGGGGGAGCAAGAGTTCATATCTAAGGGAAGAAAATCTCTGGAATTCGTTGCATATCTTTATTCTTTGGGGACATGTCTATATCCAAATAGAGTACTAAGTACTCACTCACTACATGTCATCCCAATCTTGGTACTCTTGTGGTCTTCCAAACTTGCTCTATTTAGTAGGTGTTCTTGTGTTATCTAACACTGCTTTTTCAAGTTCACTTCCTCCAAATCCAACTCAAGACCACAAGGTAAGTATATGCATCACACTCATGTGCATGATGATCTCTTGCTAATGTACATATTGTTTGCAAGAAGGACTCATGAACATGAAGGTACACTTCCTGTATTTACATCATTTGCTCTGATGCACATAGCCAAGATGCATGTAACTCATTGCTTGCTTAGACATTCTTATACATTCACATGCTCTTATATTCTATATTCACATGATTGCATACATGTAGGGGGAGCCTATGCATGTTACATGTCTTTCCAAAGCTTTACTTGTTATTCTCTTTATCGTTATATATAGCTTTGATGGATGTTGTTATCAATTACCAAAAAGGGGGAGATTGAAAGCACAAGTGCTCCCTGAGTGATTTTGGTAATTAATGTCAACATATCTCTTGTTGGACCAATATTTTCATCTAAGTATATTTCAGAAAGTTCAACAAAGGCGTGGCATGGACAAGAGGATGTGGAAACCCTTCAAGGTGATAAGGACAAAGATTGGCAAAAGCTCAAGACTCTTCATTTATATTTTAGTGATCCAAGATCACATTGAGTCCATAGGAAAAACCAATACTATTAAAAGGGAATGAGTTGTTGCTTAATGGTCTACTTGCTCAAAGTGCTTAGTGATATGCTCCAAATCCCTCAACCACTTTCTCAATTCCAAATATGTCCTAAACCTAAAGTCAAACTCGGCCCCACCAATTTGATTCATCCGGAGCCACCGAGTTCACTTGACATAGCCACAACCAGAAACCTAATCAGTTTGTTCTCACCGATGGGATCTCGGTCTCACCGACATGGGCTTGCAAACTCTCTATTGCCTGTTGCAACTATTTCGGTCTCACCGAGATGTGCAATCGGCCCCATCGAGTTTTTTAGAAACTGGGACAGTGGGAGAGGCTCCCACTGTCTTATATATTAAATATTAGAACACATTTACAAGGAGTAGTTACATCATGTACAAGTCTCACCCCATCTCCCTTTGTAGTGGGGGTAGAAATTGTCTAAGGAGTACAATTAATCAGAGGGTAGGGAGTAAGCGATAATATTCACAATTTTATTTCATTACCATCATTTATGTTGAGTTTCATTCATATATATGTATTGACCCCCTTCTTCAAATTAGATGTGGCAGATGCGGGATGAATTCCTACCACATGATCGCATACGAGCAATTCAAGAGGAATTAGCGGGATTCTTTCTTGACCACGTCATAAATAAAGCCGGAGAATACCATGTGGAAATTGACATTAGATGTTAGGGATTGTAAGAGATCTTATATTGTATATATGTAGCTAGTAGCGTCGGATAGATATACGAAAACTTGTTGTTCGACCAATCTCTCGGAGAAAGAGAACTCGGTCACTTCTCTCTGTATATGTTCATGACGATCTTGTGTACTTAATGGTTCCTTCAATTGCTTACTAGCTAGTGTGTCGAGTTCTCTCTATACGTATAGTAGCTAGCGTCGACCAAGCATGGAGAAAGAGAGGACACTTCTCTCTATTAGCTAGCTAACACAATATGAAACCCCTAAGTTAACCCTCCAAAATCCCCTAACCCACCCCCACCCCACCGCTTTAAATAAAACAAAAAACCCAGCTACTGCCAGCTGCTAACGCGTGGATGCCTTTTGGTCCCGGTTGGTGTTACCAACCGGGACTAAAATCCTCTGCTGGGCGCCCAATGACCATGTGGAGCCCTACATCTGGTTCATGAGCGAACCGGGATTAAAGGTTTTGGGCTTTAGTCCGGTTTCAGGACCGGGGCTAATGGGCCTCTAGAACCGTAACAAATGGGCCATTTTCTACTAGTGTATCCATGCAACGTTCCATTATCCATCCTAAAAAGCCTACGCTTTTGATGATTGTTGCTCTCTTTAATATACTTTGTACTTAGACAACTTTGGGGTAGTACTGCTATTGTTTACTTTACTGCAAACAAATTACAATCACTCCATCGCATTTGCTACTAATAATTTTTTTGAGCAAGTATTTGTTTTCAAGTGTGGTTGAATTGACAACTCAATTGCTAAAGATTATAAATATTCATTGGCTCCGCTTGTGGCGAATCAATAAATTGGGTTGTGATACTTACCATCAAAGACTGTTGCGGTCACTGATATATCTACAACATACCCACAAATCTTGTATTCCCTCCATCCCAAATTTCTTGTCTTAGATTTGTCTAAATACGAATGTATCAAGTCATGTTTTAGTATTAGATACATCCGTATCTAGATGAATCTAAGACAAGAATTTTGGGACGGAGGGAGTATGTTTCATGCCTATCATCTTTAAGGTTGTAATGTTTTAGAAACTTTTTGAGAGATTAACCTGTTAATTTAGTGCCCAGTGTTTGTTTGTATTTTCTGTTGTTTTCCGAATTCCAGGAAATCACCATACAGAATGTCCCCAGCAAATTCTGAGGAGCATTTTTGCATCACTAGAGGACCAAGGGACCTGGGACTACACCTGGAGAGGCCCACAGTGCCTAGGTGCCCTATGTAGGCGCATCGGTCCTAAGGCGTCTAGACACCATAGCCCCCACCCCCGGGCACCTCCGATGTCCGATTGCTTATATACACCCCTGGTTTTTGATGGATTTTTATGCTATTGTCACTCTCTGTTTCGAGGCGATCTTCGTTTTTAGCTTTGATCCAGCACTCTGTCGAAGGGGGGATCTCCGTCTTCAACTCCTGCATCAACCCTTGCAACTCACATGACTATGCAGAAGTAGTCTACCTCCGAGGCTGAGGGTTTGTGGTAGTTGCTATGTGCCATATCTGTTTTTTATCTTATGAATTAGCACCATGATTACGATCCCAGGCTTGATGATTAGTTGAATTATATGATGTCATGTACCTCTTGTGATGAGTACATTTAGTGCCCCAATCTTGTTCAAGTTATATTCTTGAACAAGAGACTAGAATGATAAAGATCATATGATATTATTGCAGTATAATTTCCAGGGCTGCCCAAGGTGACATTTGAGAACTTAATAGATTAAGGTTAGAAAGACAACTTTGAGATGATTGGACTTTACGCACCTATGAGATCTCATCCAGAATTGATCTAATAAAAAGGAATTTTGTAAGGTTGCATCATGTATTTTCATGAAGTTATCATGTTGAGAGTTGACACGAGTGAACCTACTCACTCTAGGTCTTCTTTCAACAAATGTAAACTTTGTTTCAACCACATTTTCACCTTGTTACCATATTATTTTTAACTATTCAAAAACTACAAAAATATTTGCACCACCCAAATTATCTATCTATCTATCTATCATAGAATTTATCAATCTCTTCGTCGAACTAACGCAACTATACAATTAACAATTGTATTAGGTGCGTTGGGGACACAAGAGAGTACTTATATCGTATTGCGATGTTGCTTGAAAAACAATACATTCATTCTACACCTGTTGGGAATTGACAAGTCTTAGGTCATCCTAGGCATGGAATAAACCGGCGGTCACAATTTGAAAGAATTAAGTTTTTTTAGGGGTAAAACACTCCAATTTATTCAACAATAACAAGACATTCAATACAGATAAAATCGGGAGGATAGATGACGCCCATTATCTCAAGTTGATGAAGATCTAGCCAGATCATGAGCCTCCCAGTTCGACTCCCTCTTCTCATGCTCGAAGAAGACAACTTCAAAGTCCCCAAGCTTCTCACTTCTGTCTTGTATCACAGTTCATCTAGCTCACATGTATGGTTTTTTCATATGTGCACAGTCGCCGCACAATCAGCTACTCCCTCTATTCCAAAATAAATGACTCAACTTTCTATTAACTTTAGTACAAAGTTGAGTCATCTATTTTAGAACAGAGGGAGTAGCTCACATGTATGAAGCTCTAGCCTTTGAAAGAATTAAGTGCGAGTCAAACTTAGGTCGAGTGGGTAGCCGAGCACATTTATTGTCAGGTATAAGGAAAGGGAAACGTTTGGGGACGGCGCACCGGTCGAGTTTGCGCCGGTCGCACGCTGCGTCACGCACCACGCGTCCTCACTGGCACGCGCTATCTTCACCGTGTCCGCACGTTTTCTTTGTGGGCCCACGCCTGTCCCTCCCCCTTTTCCCTCTTTCTCCTTCCTTCCTTATCCTCTTCCTCCCGTCATTCTCCTTCCCTCATTATCTCTCTGCTTCTCCCTGGTCTCATTTTTCCTCCATGGATCTCTCCTCCTGTTGACCACCGGCCTCCGCTACTACTAGGAACAGGACATGGCTGTTCCGGCGAAGCATCCGCACATCCTCCTCCACGCCATGGCCGTGAGCCACCTACCCCTTGTCCTCATGGCGCACTACTAGATCCCCAGCTTCCTGGCCGTGCTACTACGCCCACTGGCGCGTGCTACAACCAGCGATCGACTGTGCTACAACCGGCGATCGAATATGCTGCAACCGGCGACGGTGAGATTGTGGGGGGCGACGACAATGCGCGATTTTTGCTACAACCATCAACAAAAAGCTACCCGATGGCGTGATTTCTGCAGCGACAATGGCGAAGTTTTGTGGTGGCGGCCGAGGTGTTGCGATTTTTGCTACAACCGTAAGCGAGGAAAAGCTACCACCGGCGGTCATTTTTGCTACAACCGCAACGGAAAAGCTACCATCGGAAGCGTGATTTCTTTGCAACGGCCACGATGAAATTTGTGGTGGCGGCAATGATGCTGCTATTTTTGCTACAACCGACATCGTGAAAAGCTACAACCGGTGTCACATCTTGCTCTCGCCGGAAAAACCCGCGAAGGTTAAAGCAAATCGTAAATCGCATTTGTATTGTCGACATGAATGGTTGTAGCAATTCCGTCACCGGTCGTAGCAAAAATGAACAATGGTTGAAGCAAAATATATCTCGCACGTGGATGATGAAGCGAAAGGATGGATGGGCGTGGCCATGGCGGATGTGGCTGCGGTGAGGCGGCGGCGGAGCTACAACTGAGCTACACCCGTTCTTCTTGAGAGCCGCAAGCTGCAGTCTTGTTGTTTCATGGGTGGAGGCGGCGACGAGGACGACCAGCAAAAGTGGGGACCGGCGGCGAGGACGGCCGGGAAGGATGGGGACCGGAGACGAGGACGGCCGGAGAGGTGGGGACCGACGAGGACGGCCACCGGAGGGGAGGCGAGGCGCACATCAAGCGGGAGATGCGATTCTAGCGAGAGGAAGAAGAAGCTACGGGGCAAAGCGGTTTTTTTCGTCAGATCTAATCGCCCAGGCGGCTCAAATCCAACGGCTCCGATGCGACCGGCCGAACGGTTGGACCGGCGCACCGGCGCAGATTAGTGCCCATAAGGAAATGCTAATACTCAATATGTACTCCATATACTTCGCAAAGAAAAAAAATCTCCATCCGTCTTATATGTATTTCTTTACAGGAGTGCTATATTGTTTTATGTAAAAAATCAGCAGTGAATCCTGAACATGCGGTCTGACCGGTGAAAACCTGAATCGGCAGGCATCGGTCCGTGTTTTTGGACGCCGATATTCACCACACGTGTGGCATAATAGGCATCCGTCCACACACCGTGTGTGGCATGCGTAGGGGGCAGCCCACATGGGCTGTGTGTGGGCAAACAGTAGAATTGCCCACACGTGTGAGCGCAGCTACTTCGTGCCACATGCCCAACACGTATTATTCATTCCCACCCCGCGCGTGTGGCACGAAGAAAATATGCCCACACGTCCTGACGCAGGTACAATAGGTACCCGCGGGATGATGATTTAGTTGGCATCCGGGATGGCAAATGTAGTTATCCGGGATAACAAATATGGTTGTAAAAGCATGCAACTCTTTGTGTTTTGGTTAACTATAGTTGCCATGTCTAATTTATGGTAGTTGTCGCGTGTAATCAAACCATAGTTGTCATGTGTGATTAACTATTTGCCACATATGGTCAAGCAATAGTTGCCATGTGTGTTTACCTAGTTGCCACGTGTGGTTAATCACAGTTGCCATGTACGTGCAACTGCAGCTGCCGTCTAGCAAACGAAACATAGTTGCCATGTGTGTTTACCTAGTTGTCATGTACGCGCAGCTGCAGTTGCCATCCAACAACGTACGACTGTCGTGTCGGCGAAAAACAGTTCGCCCACACACGAAACTAGTTCGTCCACACAACGCAGCTAGCAACCGTGTGCTGTGGGGCGTGTGGGCGACCTCTCCAACACCCACACACCGGCATTGTTCTACGTGGCACGCGAAAACTGTCTCGGGTGTCAAGATTCGTGCAAACTTAACTGGACGATGATCTAGACATGTGGGTGAGTTGTAATGTTGCCACATCGTCTGGACATTAGTGTCTTCGTTTTTGAAAGAAAGAAAGAAAGAGATTTTTGTGAGTTGGGAGCATGGTATCGTGCAAGACTTTGGGCTCACCCGATGCTTTTCCCCTCCCCCACAGGCCACAGCCCTCGTCCTCTTGGTCGGATCTTTCTCTCTCGAGTCCTGTCCAGGCCGACTCCCCAGCTTGGCGCCGCCACAGCCACGCCGCCTAGCACTACAGTTCTCCCCTCCCCTCCCCCCTTCCTACCGGCCGCCTGCCTCCAATCCGTCCTGTTGGCTCCGAATTTTCAATCAATCCTTCTAACAACAGCTAGCTTCTTCTCCCCCTTTGTGCACGCGGTTCCTCGATCCGATTGGTTCCGCAGATGGAGATGCCGACGGGTTCTTCGCAGGCAGGTGGCCGCTTCCCTGTGCCGCACAAGTCCCTCTCCTTGGATATCAAGGTTTGTTGGATTTAATTTAATCTATTTCTCTAGTCGTTTTGAGAACAATCTGTCATAGTGGGAGTGCTATCTGATTGCGAGTATAACTTGGTTCTGGCTGGGCTGTCCAGGGCAACAAGACTGACATTGTTATCAGCAAATACGAAGATAACTTTCTGGTGAGTTGCTGTCGGTCGTCTTTGATCGAATGCTAATTTTCACATGTGAGAGATGCTCAGCTGTCCACCGTATTGGCAGGTCATTGTGACACAGATTGGATGCATGGGAACCATATTAGCTGCTAAGTAAGTTCTTTATTCTCATTAGCATGTATAGTTTGGTATATCCCGGTCAAAAATGCATAGTTTGCTAGTATATGTTTTTTGCATTATCAGTTCTGGGCGCTAGGACACAAATTATCTGTTCATGTGGTTAATCATCTAGTACGAAAGAAAGCTGCAAAACTATCGAGCCGTTCTGTAGAGTCTTGCAGTCAATATCATATCATAACTTTCAGATGTATATTTGTGCTATACAATGATTTCATTATTACCTCGTCATGTTAGATGATTGGTTCTTGCATATTATTCCATGTTAAATGATGTGTCAACTAAGAGGTGCCAAAGCAATGTACTGGATGTTTTGTACTGGTAACAATTTGTGGGATTAAGGCATTACCATTGCCATTTCTTTTCTTGAACTCTTGTGCTGCATTCTTTACTAATCCTTTCCTTCCTGAATAGGAAAGATGAAAGTGTTTTCTCTGATCCAACCTACAATGTATCTGTTCTTTTTGGGAAGAGGGATGAGGTAATCTCCTCTGAACATCCATATCGCCAGGCTTGATTGTGCACACATCTAATGACTCTGCATAATGTTGTGATCGCAGCCGCTCCTGCTAGCTTGTGCACGCCAACTTATCGAGCATATAAGGTTTGCTTTCTTAACCGTCTCATCGTGCTATCCGCTGTTTCCCCATCTTTGATTATTTTTTTCAAGTTTTTGTCTGTGTACCTGGCAAGCACCGATAATAGCTGCATGTAAGTTTGGATGAGGAGTTCCATGTGTGACAATTGCCAATACCTATGGCCCATCAATTGTTCTGTTTAATCATTTGGTTAAGCAGTATTGGCAACAACAATTTGAAAGCAAGCAACACCAATAAGCTCCTCTTTTTTAAATACTGTTGTTGAATTTTCGTACAAATGTTGTCCAACACCCCTTTGCTGTTGTAAGCATTGATCTTTTCTTCGCCCTGCAGTTTTTGTGCCAATTTTTATGCTGAAATTAGTACCCAATCTGTTCAGGTTCACTCATAGGGCTGATATACCACATGCCATTTGCTTACATACGCATATACAAATGACTATTATGTATCGGGGTTGGTTAACTTTGTCACCTTTTTGTACTTACACTGTTTTTATACTTGTTTTGAAGTGGTAGTGGCTCAGCTCGGCCGTTGGTGATCTCTCTTGGTTTGAAGGATCATTCCCAGGTAAGAGTTGAAACAATTTCCATGTTATGATGGCCATATTATGTGGACCACGTACATTTGATCTTTGCTTTTCGAAACTCCGAGAAATTCTCATGTACTATTACTGTTGTGCATATCAGTGAGGACAGTTTGCCATTTTGCTTTCGATCCAATAGTATCGTAAATGTATGTCTGATACAATTACGTCAATTTTGTAGGGAACATTGAAAGATGTAGTTTCTGCCATTGTTGACAACCGCCTATGGTGATAACTTTGCAAAGGTTGGGATGGGCATATACAGTTTCGGTTCATTTACAGAGATATTGACATAGACAAGCTGTCAGAGCAAAACCAGCCCTTCCTTACCATGCATGAATCTCTAGAAACTATGTAATTGGAATTTATTCCAGATTCAGTTATCATGAGGTGATTTCCCCAGTAAAATGCATAATGATCAATATATTTCCCTAATGTAGCTTGATGGGTTGCCACTTGAAAGTATTTACAAGATTTAGAAACCTGTTTAATCGTAACCAAGCCAATCATGTCCGGTGAAGAAATTGCTTCTCAGGCAGAACAGTATGTATAAAAAGAAATCTTACAACAGTACAGTAATATTAATATCAACACCATGTTATATGTGAGGAAACACCATAAAATATGAACACTGCAAGTTAAGGTACTATCGATTGCTTCTTGCTGGTTGCTGCTAACTTTTTCTTTTTCTTTTTTGACTGTACTCTAAACTTTTTGTTTTGAGATATCTGTTACTCTGAACCTGAGCCTTGGCCATCAACGTCGGCGAGCGGTGGTGGTGTGTCGTCCTCTATCTTGGGGTAGAGGAGCTCTTGCAATGTGCATGAAAAGCGCTCGCCGTTTTCGTCCGTAGGCAGCGTCGGTATATCCTCGAGCAAGCCAGCGAAATCAATATCTTCGAGCATGGCGAAATCGACATCTTCGAGCATGGGGAAATCAATATCTTCGAGCTCGGGGACGGGACTCGCAGCCGCCTGCTGCGAATCTATGTCGTCGGGAGTGGGGGAAGAGGAACTCGCAGCCACCTGCTGCGAATCTATGTTGTCGGGCATGGGGGAAGAGGAACTCGCAGCCACCTGCTGCGAATCTATGTCGTCGGGCGTGGGGCAAGAGGAACTCGCAGCCACCTGCTGCGAATCTATGTTGTCGGGCATGGGGGAAGAGGAACTCGCAGCCACCTGCTGCGAATCTATGTTGTCGGGCATGGGGGAAGAGGGACTCGCAGCCACCTGGTGCGAACCCTGCTGCATCTCGCACCAAACATCGAACTCATCAGCCAGGTAGTCGCCCTGAGCAGCCGGCGCTGGCAGTGGCGGCAGGAGCTGTGTCTTCAGCGGGTCTGTGGTTTCCTGGTAGACAAAGTGCTCGGCAGACGCTGGCAGGAGCTGCGTCTTCAGCGGGTCTGTTGTTTCCTGGTAGACAAAGTGCTCGGCAGACGCCGGCAGGAGCTGCGTCTTCATTGGTTCTGTGGTTTCTTGGTAGCCAAAGTGCTCGGCGTCTACTGCAGTTTCTTGGTAGCTGAAATGCGCAGCAGATGTCGGCAGGCCATGCGCAACGGCTGCTGGCCCCGACGACACCAGAGACGGGTGCATCGCCGGCAGCGCATCCCAGAACCCGAGCCCGTCGGTGTACCGGACGCCGTTGTGCTGCGGCAGGTATGTTGGGGCGGCCGGCGAAGAACCCGTTAGCCCCATGTGGCCGGCGTCCGGCGTCACCGAGCGGCTTGTGCTCGGCCCTGGTGCGACACCAAAGTAGTAGTGGTTGTGGTAGTCATGTGGTTGCCCGGCCTGCGCCTGCGAGAACGTCGGATGCGGTAGTGACGGTGGCGGCGCCTCCTCGTTCGCCCAAGTGGAATCGAGGGTGTTTTCGTCTTCTTGAGTTGCTTGCTTCGCGTTGGCGGGTTTGTTCATCTTGTAGAGGCGGTACAAGGCCATCTCCTCCGCCTGCAAACACACAAGGGCGTGACGAGATAACAACGGAAGAAAGCAGGCTCAATCCTGAAATTATAAAGATATATACTCGCAATTCTGCATATGCATTGCAAGACTAAATGTGTACAATATGCGATCACTTCTAAATTACCAAGTCTGTCAGGTGTAAACGTCATGCTTAATTCGGTCAAGGTTTTCAGATTATCGACATTAGGGTCATCACGGTACTCCTATACGCAGTCACCCTTCCCTTCCACAAAAATATGCAACCGTGGCAGATGTGTTAATTTAGCTAATACTAACTCAAAATCAAAAGATAATAAAAAAAATAAAAAAAAGGTCAAACAAATTTTCCCTCCCAAAACAATTTTAATTGTTAAATAAATCATATTTCGCGCGATTCACCTTCAAACCAGTAGTGCATTCAACCATGAACAAAGGGGTTCACGATGATGAAGATGAATAATTACCTTCTTCTTGTCAACGATCTTGGTGTACTCTTTGATGGCCCAGTCGGTCTTGACGCCAACCTTCTGGCCGGGCTTCTTGTCGTAGAAGACCAAGGTGAGCTTACAGCCGACGGTCAGGCCGCGGCGCCTCAAGGACTCGCCGCCCCCCGAGGCCTTCCACCAGCCGTCCTTGGTGAAGCGCCGGGGCCGCACCCTGGCGCCCCCTGGGAACTCCCTCTCGCTGAAGAAGTAGATGCTCCCGGCCTCTTTGTGCGCCTTGTACCTCTCTGCTCCATCGATTCCGATTCGTATCATTCATGATTCATGAGCGCGCGCGGAATCGCATCGCATTGATGGATCACCACGGATTAAAAATTTAAAACAAAGCGAAGAAGAAGAAGAAGAAGAATGAAAGTTTCAAGGAAGGAGGGGTACCGTAGAGCTCGGCGGGGTGGTAGTCGCGGATCCTGACGTTGCGGAAGATGGCGGGGAGAGGGTGGGGGAGAGGGCGGCCGGCGATGATGTCCTCGAGGAGGCGGATGAGCTCCAGGTCACTCGGGACGAAGTGGTAGCCCTGCGGGAACCCGTGCCGGTTCCAAAAAAGGTGGTTGACGACCGCGACGGCCTTCTGCATCTTCTCCATGGCGACGACGGCGTGCGTGCAACGGGTCGTAGTCGGATGAAAATCGAGGAGGAGTTGCCGGGGAACAACAACCTGCGTCCGCGCACGGCAGGAGCTGCGCGTAGGGGCGTGCTTTATTATGGCGACGTCCGCTGGCATCCGATCCGAGTCGAATCTTTGTGACTTGGTCGATCCGGATTAGGAGCTGACTGAGGAATCCGAGTCGGGAAGTGATCGGATTAGGATTTAGGAGTCCCCCTCCGTCGATCCCGGCGCACGGCGGAGCTGCCGCAGCTAGGGCGGTGGTGGGCGACGCGCTTCTCCTGCTGCATTGACCTCGCCCACGAGCGCTACTCCACTACCGCAGGGCACGCTCATAGTCTCGTGGACTCGCCGTCCATGCCGGGGTTGAGGACGATGGGTTCGTCGGCAAGGCATTCGTTCTTGTGTTCCTTTCCTGGACCTGGGTCCCGTTCTAAAGATAACAGACTGCACATTACATGTTTGTTCAAATGACTGAATGCAAATAATCCCCTGCATTTTTACGTATATAATCCCCAGATCGGCATTTGAACAAACTTTCAGTACCCTTGCATGTTTATTTTTTTTGGGCAAGGTTAAAGCAGAAATAACATGGTGGTTCACTTACACATGCCACATGGGGATACAATATTTTTAGGTATTGGCATCTATCGAAAATGATTCCGGCGGATCCCTTGGCAGGGTATCCCGCGCATGGCAATTAGGTCGGAAGGGAAACAAGAGACATATTTATTCAGGCTCAGGCCCTCTGAAAGCGCATTTAGCACCTAATGGTATTTTAGTGTGATGATATTGTGATAGTGAAACTAATGATGGCTACTAAGATTTATCTCGGGTTATTGGTTCCATGGATTGTTATTATGGAGAAGGTTGACCCTTCTACTTCAAAAAGATCAAAGGCGTGTTTTTTGACGGCACAAGGTTTAATTTTCAGTTTAATTTGAGTCACAGGACAACCGCGCTGTTAAAGAAGTCAATCTGGATTATTTTTTTTGGGACTGCCACGCTTTATTGATTCAAAGCAACATTCAAAGGGATACATAGGGGTCATCGGGTATAGACAGCCACAAGTGGCGACCTTGAGCACGCCAGACAGGAAATTTTATAAGATTATGTGCCTTCTGGTGTTAAGCTCGACCTTCAAACAAAAAATCACAGCAACCAAAATTGGTTCTTCTTTCATCTATCTCCTTAATAACTACTCCCTTTGTTTCTAAATATAAATTGATTTAGATATTTTTAATATGGACTACGTACTGAGCAAAATGAATGAATCTACACTCTAAAATACGTCTATATACATCCTTTGTAGTCCATATTGAAATCTCTAAAAAAAACTTATATTTAGGAACAAAGGGACTATGATATAAGGCCCTCCAATCCCCTTGATGTCATGGGAGCAACTACAATAGAATATGGCCTTCTCATGCAAAAATAGAAAAAACTATCTGGGCCATCAAATCGACCATGGATGGTACAGACTAGTGGCCGGGGCGTCATATGGTGGCGCCTCTTGAGGCGGGAGTGTGCGCAGTAATCAAGCTCGCGAATTAGTTAACGTCCCTGTATGACAGGATTCTTACTTCAGTCCAAGAGCAATAGTTGCATGTTGGTTGTTAAAAATACAAGAGATGGCAAAAGAACTACAGCAACAAGAGTGTTCACCGATAAAGCAGAGCAAGCGTAGAAGTTTCATACATGTGTATTTCTTTGTGATGCTACAACGCATAGAATGCCAAATTTAAAGAGTCGGAGAGAACATATACCCTTCAACATAAATTTTTGAAGTATGGTTGAGGTGAAGAAGATAATATTTCTAAAATAAGGTTGAGGTGAAGAATGTCTTTAGTCCGTGAAAGAGAAGCCTATATATACTTGCGAAACGTAAATTCATCATTGAATTCTTCATGTAATTACTGTGTTAGCATTTCCAGATGAACAACTGAACAATGCCATAGCTATAGACATCACCCTTGGTTGAGATTTCACCGCCATGCCATACTCTGCAATAATATTTTGAAACATAAATTTCATGAGAGGACAAAAGATAAAACATGCTATCGGCTAGTATTAATAAGAGCAATATACTTGTGTGGTGTGCCAGCGGCAGGCCTCGTGAAAGCGTTCATATGTGTTTCCATGTTTGCTCTGTACATTAGACGACTTGTTTGGTGCTATGTTGGCTTTTTTACATTGAACTGGCTTGTTTGTTACTTGTTTTGGCTCATGTATATGAACATCCACTGTCGAAGAACGGAATGAAACCTTCGGGAGCGATCTTTTTGGAACAAACGCAATCCAGGAAACTTGGAGTGGACATCAAGCAACAAACGAGGCGGCCACGGGGGTGCCCGGCGCGCCCCCCACCCTCATGGGCCCCTCGAGCGTCAACCGACCTACTTCTTCCTCCTATATATACTCCCGTACCCTGAAAACATCAGAAGCGACCACGAAAAACTATTTCCACCGCTGCAACCTTCTGTATCCGCGAGATCCCATCTTGGAGCCGTCGCCGGCGCTCCGTCGGAGGGGGAATCGACCACGGAGGGCCTCTACATCATCTCCAAGGCCTCTCCGATGAGTTGTGAGTAGTTTACCACAGACCTTCGGGTCCATAGTTATTAGCTAGATGGCTTCTTCTCTCTCTTTGAATCTCAATACAAAGTTCTCCTCGATCTTCTTGGAGATCTATTCGATGTAACTCTTTTTGCGGTGTGTTTGTCGAGATCCGATGAATTGTGGGTTTATGATCAAGTTTATCTATGAGAAATATTTGAATCTCCTCTGAATTCTTTTATGTGTGATTACGTTATCTTTGCAAGTCTCTTCGAATTATCAGTTTGGTTTGGCCTACTAGATTGATCTTTCTTGCAATGGGAGAAGTGATTAGCTTTGGGTTCAATCTTGCGGTGTCATTTCCTAGTGACAGCAGGGGCAGCAAGGCACGTATTGTATTGTTGCCATCGAGGATAAAAAGATGGGGTTTATATCATATTGCATGAGTTTATCCCTCTACATCATGTCATCTTTCTTAATGTGTTACTCCGTTCTTCATGAACTTAATACTCTAGATGCAGGTAGGAGTCGGTCGATGTGTGGAGTAATAGTAGTAGATGCAGAATCGTTTCGATCTACTTGTCACAGACGTGATGCCTATATACATGATCATGCGTAGATAATCTCGTAACTATGCACTTTTCTATCAATTGCTCGACAGTAATTTGTTCACCCACCATAATACCTATGCTATCTTGAGAGAAGCCACTAGTGAAACCTATGGCCCCCGGGTCTATCTTTTATCATATAAGTTTTCCATCTATTTTTATTTGCATTTTTTATTTTCCAATCTATATCATAAAAATACCAAAAATATTTATCTTATCTTATTATCTCTATCAGTTCTCACTTTTGCAATTTACCGTGAAGGGATTGACAACCCCTTTATTGCGTTGGTTGCGAGGTTCTTGTTTGTTTGTGTAGGTGCGTGGGACTTTTGAGGAGCCTCCTACTGGATTGATACCTTGGTTCTCAAAAACTGAGGGAAATACTTACGCTACTTTGCTGCTCACCCTTTCCTCTTCAAGGAAAACCAATGCAATGCTCAAGAGGTAGCATAGAGGCATTAATAATATTACTATTCGTTATCGGCATCCTATTCCTAGGCTAGATGACACGCTTGATGAATTGAGTGGCTCTACAATATTCTCGAAAGTTGATTTGCGTAGCGGATACCATCAAATTCGTATGAAATTGGGAGATGAATGGAAAACAACATTTAAAACTAAGTTTGGATTATATGAGTGGTTAGTCATGCCTTTTGGGTTAACTAATGCACCTAGTACTTTCATGAGATTAACGAACGAAGTTTTACATGCTTTCATTGGATGATTTGTGGTAGTCTATTTTGATGATATACTGATTTATAGCAGATCTTTGGAGGAACATTTGGAACATTTACGTGTTGTTTTTATTGCTCTACGTGATGCACGTTTGTTTGATAACCTTGGGAAGTGCACCTTTTGCACCGACCGAGTATCTTTTCTTAGCTATGTTGTTACTCCATGGAGAATTGAAGTTGATAAAGCCAAGATTGAAGCTATTGAGAGTTGGCCGCAGCCCAAAACTGTCATACAAGTGAGGAGTTTTCTTGGCCTCGCTGGATTCTATAGGCGTTTTGTGAGAGATTTCAGCACCATTGTTGCACCTCTCAATGAGCTTACAAAGAAGGATGTACCTTTTGTTTGGGGTACCGCACAGGAAGAAGCCTTCACGGTATTGAAAGATAAGTTAACACATGCTCCTTTACTCCAACTTCCTGATTTTAATAAGACTTTTGAGCTTGAATGTGATGCTAGTGGAATTGGATTAGGAGGTGTGTTATTACAAGATGACAAACCTGTTGCATACTTTTCTAAAAAATTGAGTGGGCCTAGTCTGAATGATTCTACTTATGATAAAGAATTATATGCTCTTGTTCGGACTTTAGAAACGTGGCAACATTATTTATGGCCCAAAGAATTTGTTATACATTCTTATCATGAAAAAAGTCAAGCTAAATTGAATTGTAGACATGCTAAATGGGTTAAATTCATTAAGACTTTCCCTTATGTCATTAAACACAAGAAGGGTAAAGAAAATGTTATTGTTGATGCATTGTCTCGTCGCTATACTATGCTTTCACAACTTGACTTCAAAATATTTGGTTTGGAGACCATCAAAGATCAATATGTGCATGATGCCGATATTAAAGATGTAATGCAGAATTTTAAAGAAGGAAGAATGTGGAACAAGTTCGTCGTTAATGATGGATTTGTGTTCCGTGCTAACAACCTATGCATTCCAGCTAGCTCCGTTCGTCTTTTGTTGTTGCAGGAGGCGCATGGAGGAGGATTAATGGGACACTTTGGCGTGAAGAAGATGGAGGATGTACTTGCTACACATTTCTTTTGGCCAAAGATGAGACGGGATGTTGAGTGTTTTATTGCTCGCTACACTACATGTCAAAAAGCTAAGTCACGACTCAATCCTCATGGTTTATATATGCCTTTGCTTGTACCTAGTGTTCCTTTGGAGGATATATCTATGAACTTTGTTTTAGGTTTACCTCGAACAAAGAAGGGGAGGGATAGCATAGTTGTTGTCGTGGATAGATTCTTGAAACTGGCACACTTTATACCATGCCATAAAAGCGATGATGTTGTTAATGTTGCTGATTTTTTCTTTCATGAAATTATTTGCATGCATGGTGTGCCAAATACTATTATTTCAGATTGTGATACTAAATTTCTTAGCCACTTTTGGAGATGTTTATGGGCTAAGTTGGGGACTAAACTGCTTTTTAGTACTATTTGTCATCCCCAAACTGATGGACAAACTGAAGTAGTCAATAAAACATTGTCTACTATGCTTAGGGCTGTTTTGAGGAATAATAAGAAAATGTGGGAAGAATGCTTGCCTCATATTGAATTTGCTTATAATCGTTCATTGCATTCTACTACGAAGATGTGCCCTTTTGAAATTGTGTATGGTTTCCTACCTCGTACACCTATTGATTTGTTGCCTCTTTCATCTTAGGAGAAGGTTAATTTTGATGCTAAACAACGTGCTGAATTGATTTTAAAAATGCATGAGTTAACTAAGGAAAACATTGAGCGTATGAATGCTAAATATAAACTTGTTGGAGATAAGGGTAGAAAACATGTTGTGTTTGCACCTGGAGATCTTGTTTGGTTACATTTGCATAAGGATAGATTTCCTGATTTGCGTCAAAGCTAATGCCACGTGCTGATGGTCCTTTTAAGGTGTTAGAGAAAATAAATGATATTGCATATAAACTTGAGCTGCCTGCAGATTTTTGGGTTAGTCCCACTTTTAACATAGCAGATTTAAAGCCTTATTTGTGTGAGGAAGAAGAGCTTCCGTCGAGGACGACTTCATTTCAAGAAGGGGAGGATGATGAGGGCATCAATACCATTGTTACACCCAAAGTCCCTGCTAGTATACATACCAGACCAACTACTAGAGCTCGTGCACGCCAATTAAATTACCAGGTACTTTTGTTTCTTGGTTATGATTCTAATGTTCATGAGAATATGATGCTGCCTAAATTGGATACAATTGTTTTGCTTACAAATGAAGGGCCTAGCTTGGAGAACGATGAACATTGGAGCAAGAACAAGCATGAAGATGATGGCATGCACAAGGGAAACAAGAATGGAGTTTCAAGTGATGATTTCAGGACTTTGAATCCTCCATAATGACTCCATGAAGTCTTGGACGAAATATACAAGATGCCACTTCACAAACTTTGTACAAAGGCTATTATAGGTGCTGCGTCACCTTATTGTTGGGCTAGGCCCATGTAATTTCAAAATACATGAGTATAGGCTGTTTTTAGAGTCCGTGTGTGTGGGGAAACAAGAGATACGGTTGGTTTCGGACCCCTCCCCCAAGGGCCGCGAAATTGAAGGAAATATGCCCTAGAGGCAATAATAAAGTTATTATTTATTTCTTTATTTCATGATAAATGTTTATTATTCATGCTATAATTGTATTAACCGGAAACATAATACATGTGTGAATACATAGACAAATATAGTGTCACTAGTATGCCTCTACTTGACTAGCTTGTTGATCAAAGATGGTTGTGTTTCCTAGCCATAGACATGAGTTATCATTTGATTAACGAGATCACGTCATTAGAAGAATGATGTGATTGACTTGACCCATTCCGTTAGCTTAGCACTTGATCGTTTAGTATGTTGCTATTGCTTTCTTCATGACTTATACATGTTCCTATGACTATGAGATTATGCAACTCCCGTTTACCGGAGGAACACTTTGTGCGCTACCAAACGTCACAACGTAACTGGGTGATTATAAAGGAGCTCTACAGGTGTCTCCGAAGGTACATGTTGAGTTTGCGTATTTCGAGATTAGGATTTGTCACTCCGATTGTCGGAGAGGTATCTCTAGGCCCTCTCGGTAATGCACATCATTATAAGCCTTGCAAGCAATGTGACTAATGAGTTAGCTGCAGTATGATCCATTACATAACGAGTAAAAAGACTTGCCGGTAACTAGATTGAACTAGGTATTGAGATACCGACGATTGAATCTCGGGCAAGTAACATACCGATGACAAAGGGAACAACGTATGTTGTTATGTGGTTTGACCGATAAAGATCTTCGTAGAATATGTAGGAGCCAATATGAGCATCCAGGTTCCGCTATTGGTTATTGACCGGAAACGTGTCTCGGTCATGTCTACATAGTTCTCGAACCCGTAGGGTCCGCACGCTTAAGGTTTCGATGACAGTTATATTATGAGTTTATGAGTTTTGATGTACCGAACGAGTTCGGAGTCCCGGATGAGATTGGCGACATGACGAGGAGTCTCGAAATAGTCGAGACATAAAGATCGATATATTGGACGACTATATTCGGACATCGGAAGGGTTCCGAGTGATTCGGGTATTTTCAGGGGTACCGGGGAGTTACGGGAATACGAGGAAGAAGCAATGGGCCTCATGGGCCAATTTGTGGAAGAGAGGAGGGAGGCGCTGCCCCTAGCCCAAACCGAATTGGACTGGGGGACGGCCCCCTTTCCTCCTTTTCCTCCCTCTCCTTCCTTCTCCTTCTCCTTCCCTTCCTTCCCCTCTCCTAGTTGGACTAGGAAAGGAGGGAGTCCTACTCCTGGTGGGAGTAGGACTCCTCCCTGGCGCGCCCTCCCTTGCCGGCCGCCCCTCCCCTTGCTTCTTTATATACGGGGGCAGGGGCACCTCTAGGCACAACAACAACAACACAAGTTGATCTTCGTGATCGTTCCTTAGCCGTGTGCGGTGCCCCCCTCCATCATATTCCACCTCGGTCATATCATAACGGTGCTTAGGCGAAGCCCTGCGTCGGTAGAATATCATCACCGTCACAACGCCGTCGTGCTTACGGAACTCATCCCCGACACCCTGCTGGATCGAAGTCCGGGGATCGTCATCGAGCTGAACGTGTGCTGAACTCGGAGGTGTCGTACATTCGGTACTTGGGTCAGTCGGATCGTGAAGACGTACGACTACATCAACCGTGTTGTTCTAACGCTTCCACTTACGGTCTATGAGGGTACATGGACAACACTCTCCCCTCTCGTTGCTATGCATCACCATGATCCTTGCGTGTCTGTAGGAATTTTTTTTGAAATTACTACGTTCCCCAACAGTGGTATCAGATCCAGGTTTTATGCGTAGATGTTATATGCATGAGTAGAACACAAGTGAGTTGTGGGCGATACAAGTCATACTGCTTACCAGCATGTCATACTTTGGTTCGGCGGTATTGTTGGATGAAGCGGCCCAGACCGACATTACGGTACGCTTACGCGAGACTGGTTCTACCGACGTGCTTTGCACACAGGTGGCTAGCGGGTGTCAGTTTCTCCAACATTAGTCGAACCGAGTGTGGCTACGCCCGGTCCTTGCGAAGGTTAAAATAGCACTAACTTGACAAACTATCGTTGTGGTTTTGATGCGTAGGTTAGAACGGTTCTTTCTCAGCCCGTAGCAGCCACATAAAATTTGCAACAACAAAGTAGAGGATGTCTAACTTGTTTTTACAGGGCATGTTGCGATGTGATATGGTCAAGACGTGATGCTATATTTTATTGTATGAGATGATCATGTTTTGTAACCAAGTTATCGGGAACTGGTAGGAGCCATATGGTTGTCGCTTTATTGTATGAAATGCAAGCGCCCTGTAATTGCTTTACTTTATCACTAAGCGGTAGCGATAGTCGTAGAAAGCAATAGGTGGCGAAACGACAACGATGCTACGATGGAGATCAAGGTGTCACACGGTGGCGATGGTGATCACTGGCGGTGCTTGAGATGGAATCACAAGCACAAGATGATGATGGCCATATCATATCACTTATATTGATTGCATGTGATGTTTATCCTTTATGCATCTTATTTTGCTTTGATTGACGATAGCATTATAAGATGATCTCTCACTAATTATCAAGAAGTGTTCTCCCTGAGTATGCACCGTTGCGAAAGTTCTTCGTGTTGAGACACCACGTGATGATCGGGTGTGATAGGCTCTATGTTCAAATACAACGGGTGCAAAACAGTTGCACACGCGGAATACTCAGGTTAAACTTGACGAGCCTAGCATATACAGATATGGCCTCGGAACACGGAGACCGAAAGGTCGAGCGTGAATCATATAGTAGATATGATCAACATAGTGATGTTCACCATTGAAAACTACTCCATCTCACGTGATGATCGGACATGGTTTAGTTGATTTGGATCACGTGATCACTTAGATGACTAGAGAGATGCTGCCTAAGTGGGAGTTCTTAAGTAATATGATTAATTGAACTTAAATTTATCATGAACTTAGTCCTGGTAGTATTTTGCAAATTATGTTGTAATAGCTCGCATTGTTGCTTTCATATGTTTATTTTGATATGTTCCTAGAGAAAATTGTGTTGAAAGATGTTAGTAGCAATGATGCGGATTGGATCCGTGATCCGAGGTTTATCCTCATTCTTTGCCTGAAGAATTATGTCCTTAATGCACGCTAGGTAGCGGACCTATTGCGAGGAGCGGATCACGAGGCGTTATGAGCGCTTGGCTAGCTCAATTATGATGACTACTTGATAGCTTAGTGCACCATGCTTCACGGCTTAGAATCGGGACTTCAATGACGTTTTGAACGTCATGGACCATATGAGATGTTCCAAGAATTGAAGTTAATATTTCAAGCAAATACCCGAGTTGAGAGATATGAAGTCTCCAACAAGTTCTATAGCTAAAATATGGAGGAGAATCGCTCAACTAGTGAGCATGTGCTCAGATTGTCTGGGTACTACAATCGCTTGAATCAAGTGGGAGTTAATCTTCCAGATAAAATAGTGATTGACAAAGTTCTCTAGTCACCATCACCAAGTTACTAGAACTTCGTGATGAACTATAGTATGCAAGGGATGACGAAAACGATCCCGAGCTCTTCGTGATGTTGAAATCGACGAAGGTCGAAATCAAGAAAGAGCATCAAGTGTTGATGACTGACAAGACCACTAGTTTCAAGATAAGGGCAAAGGGGAAGAAAGGGAACTTCAAGTAGAATGACAGGCAAGTTGTCACTCCTGCGAAGAAGCCCAAAGCTGGACCAAAGCACGGCCGAGTGCTTACTCGCAAATCCTTTGAAGCGGAAATGCCTGAATATTTGGTGGATAAGAAGGATGGCAAATTGAACAAGGGTATATTTGATATATAGGTTATTGATGTGTGCCTTACTAGTGTTTATAGTAGCCCCGAGTATTTGATACTTGTTAGGTTCTTTGAGATTAGTAACTCGAAGCAGGAGTTCTGAGAATAAGCAGAGACTAGTTGAGGGGAAGTGACGATGAGTGTTGGAAGTAGTTCCAAGATTGATATGATCATCATCACACACTCCCTATATTTTCGAGATTAGTGTTAAACCTAAATAAATATTATTTGGTGTTTGCGTTGAGCATAAATATGATAAGATCATGTTTATTGCGATACGATTATTCATCTAAGATAGAGAATAAATTGTTATTCTGTTTACATGAATAAAACCTTCTATGATCATACACCGAATGGTGATGGTTTATTGAATCTTGATCATAGTGATACACATATTCATAATGTTGATGCCAAAAGATGCAAAGTTAATAATGATAGTGCAACTTATTTGTGGCACTGCCGTTTGGGTCATATCGGTGTAAAGCGCATGAAGAAACACCATAAAGATGGATTTTCGAAATCACTTGGTTATGAATCATTTGATGCTTGTGAACCGTGCCTTTTTGGCAAGATGACTAAAACTCCGTTCTCCGGAACAATGGAACGAGCTACTAACTTGTTGGAAATAATACATACCGATGTATGCGGTCCAATGAGTGTGATGCTCGTGGCGGGTATCGTTATTTTCTGACCTTCACAGATGATTTGAGCAGATATGCGTATATCTACTTAATGAAGCACAAGTCTGAAACATTTGAAAAGTTCAAAGAATTTCAGAGTGAAGTGGAGAATCATCGTAACAAGAAAATAAAGTTTCTACAATCTGACCGTAGAGAAGAATATTTGAGTTACGAGTTTAACCTTCATTTTAAACAATGTGGAATAGTTTCACAGTTCACGCCACATGAAACACCACAATGTAATGGTGTGTCCGAACGTCGTAATCGTACTTTACAAGATATGGTGCGATATATGATGTCTCTTATCGGTTTACCACTATCGTTTTGGGGTTATGCATTAGAGACAGCTGCATTCACGTTTAATAGGGCACCATATAAATCCATTGAGACGACACCGTGTGAACTATGGTTTAGCAGTAAACCTAAGCTGTCATTTCTTAAAGTTTGGAGTTGCGATGCTTATATGAAAAAGGTTTTCAACCTGATAAGCTCGAGCCAAAATCGGAGAAGTGCGTCTTCATAGAATACCCAAAGGAAACTGTTGGGTACACCTTCTATCACAGATCTGAAGGCAAAACATTCGTTGCTAAGAATGGATCCTTTCTAGAGAAGGAGTTTCTCTCGAAAGAAGTGAGTGGGAGCAAAGTAGATCTTGATAAGGTAATTTGTACCTTCTCCCGAATTGGAAAGTAGTTCATCACAGAAATCAGTTCCAGTGATTCCTACACCAATTAGTGAGGAAGCTAATGATGATGATCATGAAACTTCAGATCAAGTTACTACAAAACCTCGTAGGTCTTCCAAAGTATAGTCCGCACCAGAGTGGTACGGTAATCCTGTTCTGGAAGTCATGTTACTAGACCATGATGAACCTACGAACTATGAGGAAGCAATGATGAGCCCAGATTCCGCGAAATGGCTGGAGGCCATGAAATCTGAGATAGGATCCATGTATGAGAACAAAGTGTGGACTTTGGTGGACTTGCCCGATGATCGGCAAGCCATGGAAAATAAATGGATCTTCAAGAGGAAGACGGACGTTGATAGTACTATTACTATCTACAAAGCTCGACTTGTCGCAAAAAGGTTTTCGATAAGTTCAAGGTGTTGACTACAATGAGATTTTCTCAACTGTAGCGATGCTTATGTCTATCCGAATCATGTTAGCAATTGCCACATTTTATGAAATCTGGCAAATGGATGTCAAAACTGCATTCCTTAATGGTTTTCTTAAAGAAGAGTTGTATATGATGCAACCAGAATGTTTTGTCAATCCTAAAGGTGCTAACAAAATGTGCAAGCTCCAAGCGATCCATCTATGGACTGGTGCAAGCATCTCAGAGTTGGAATATACGCTTTGATAAGTTGATCAAATCATATAGTTTTATACAGACTTGCGGTGAAGCCTGTATTTACAATAAAGTGAGTGGGAGCACTACCGCCTTTCTGATAAATATATGTGAGTAACATATTGTTGATCAGAAATGATGTAGAATTTTTCTGGAAAGCATAAAGAGTATTTGAAAGGAGTTCTTTAAAAAGAAAGACCACAATAAAGCTACTTACATATTGAGCATCAAGATCTATTGAGATAGATCAAGACGCTTGATAAGTTTTTTTTCAATAAAGTACATACCTTGTCCAGATTTTGAAGTAGTTCAAAATGGAACAGTCAAAGAAAGAGTCCTTGCCTGTGTTGCAAAGGTGTGAAATTGAGTAAGACTCAAATCCCGACCACGACAGAAAATAGAAAAGAGAATGAAAGTCATTCCCGATGCCTTAGTCATAGGTTCTATAAAGTATGCTATGCTATGTACCAGACCTATTGTATACCTTTCTTTGAATTTGGCGAGGGAGTACAATAGAGATCTAGGAGTAGATCATGTTGGGGAACGTAGTAATTTCAAAAAAAAAATCCTACGCACACGCAAGATCATGGTGATGCATAGCAACGAGAGGGGAGAGTGTTGTCTACGTACCCTCGTGAGACCAAGCGAAGCGATCTGGCGTAGAGGAAGTAGTCGACGATCTCCTCGCGATCCGACCGATCCGGCGCCGTTACTCGGCGCCCGAGTTCTTGACACACGTACAGCTCGATGGCGTCCCTCGAACTCCGATCCAGCCGAGTGTCGAGGAGAGTTCTGTCGACATGACGGCGTGGTGGCGATCTTGATGTTCTACGGCGTGAAGCTTCGCCTAAGCTTCGCGACGATATGACCGAGGTGGAATATGGTGGAAGGGGGCACCGCACACGGCTAAGGAACGATCCGTAGATCAAACTTGTGTGTTCTAGGGTGCCCCCTGCCCCGTATATAAAGGAACAAGGGAAGTGCGGCCGGCCCTAGAGGAGGCGGCTAGGAGGAGTCCTACTCCCACCGGGAGTAGGACTCCCCCCCTTTCCTAGTTGGAATAGGATTGGGGAAGCGGAAGAAGGAAGGGGGGGCGCCGCCCCCCTCTCCTTGTCCTATTCGGACTAGGGGGGAGGGGGCGCGCGGCCTGCCCTGGCCGGCCCTCCTCTTCTCCCTCATGGCCTATTAAGGCCCATTAACCCCGGAGGGTTCAGTAACCCGGTGTTAAATAAAATCGATTTCACCGGAACCATTCGAACTCAAATATAGGCTTCCAATATATCAATCTTTATGTCTCGACCATTTGAGACTCCTCGTCACGTCCGTGATCACATCCGGGACTCGAACTTCTTGGTACATCAAAATACACAAACTCATAATATAACCGTCATCGAAACCTTAAGCGTGCGGACCCTACGGTTCGAGAACAATGTAGACATGACCGAGACACATCTCCGGTCAATAACCAATAGCGGGACCTGGATGCCCATATTGGCTCCTACATATTCTCGAAGATCTTTATCGGTCAGACCGCATAACAACATCGTTGTTCCTTTGTCATCGGTATGTTACTTGCCCGAGATTCGATCGTCGGTATCCAATACCTAGTTCAATCTCGTTACGGCAAGTCTCTTTACTCGTTCGTAATACATCATCTCACAGCTAACTCATTAGTTGTAATGCTTGCAAGGCTTGATGATGTGTATTACCGAGAGGGCCCAGAGATACCTCTCCGACAATCGGAGTGACAAAACCTAATCTCGAAATCGTCAACCCAACATCGCCTTTGGAGACACTGTAGTACTCCTTTATAATCACCCGATTCGTTGTGACGTTTGGTAGCACCAAAGTGTTCCTCCGTAAGCAGGAGTTGCATAATCTCATAGTTACGGGAACATGTATAAGTCATGGATAAAAGCAGTAGCAACATACTAAGCGATCGTGTGCTAAGCTAATGGAATGGGTCATGTCAATCAGATCATTCAACTAATGATGTGACCTTGTTAATCAAATAACAACTCTTTGTTCATGGTTAGGAAACATAACCATCTTTGATCAACAAGCTAGTCTAGTAGAGGCATACTAGTGACATACTGTTTGTCCATGCATTCACACATGTATCATGTTTCCGGTTAATACAATTCTAGCATGAATGATAAACATTTATCATGAAATAAGGAAATAAATAATAACTTTATTATTGCCTCTAGGGCATATTTCCTTGATCTCCCACTTGCACTAGAGTCAATAATCTAGATTACATAGTAATGATTCTAACACCCATGGAGTCTTGGTGTTGATCATGTTTTGCTCGTGGAAGAGGCTTAGTCAGCAGTGCGCTACATTCAGATCCGTATGTATCTTGCAAATCTCTATGTCTCCCACCGGACTAAATCCGGATGGAATTGAAGCGTCTCTTGATGTGCTTGGTCCTCTTGTGAAATCTGGATTCCTTTGCTAAGGCAATTGCTCGATATTGTCACGAAGATTTTCATTGGACCCGATGCACTAGGTATGACAACTAGATCGGATATGAACTCCTTCATCCAGACTCCTTCATTAGCTGCTTCGAAGCTGCTATGTACTCCGCTTCACATGTAGATCCCTTCTGACGCTTTGTTTAGAACTGCACCAATGACAGCTCCTCCGTTTAGTGTAAATACGTATCCGGTCTGCGATTTAGAATCGTGGGATCGATGTCAAAGCTTGCATCAACGTAACCGCCATACGATGAGTTCTTTGTCACCTCCATATCGAGAAACATATCCTTAGTCCTTTTCGGTATTTCGGGATGTTCTTGACCGCTGTCGATGATCCACTCTGGATTACTTTGGTACCTCCTGCTAAGCTTATAGCAAGGCACACATCAGTCTGGTACACAGCATTGCATACATGATAGAGCCTATGGCTGAAGCATAGGGAACATCTTTCATTTTCTCTCTATCTTCTGCGGTGGTCGGGCATTGAGTCGTACTCAACTTCACACCTTGTAACACAGGCAAGAACCCTTTCTTTGCTTGATCCATTTTGAACTTCTTCAAAATTTTGTCAAGGTATGTGCTTTGTGAAAGTCAATTAAGCGTCTTGATCTATCTCTATAGATTTTGATGCCCAATATGTAAGCAGCTTCACCGAGGTCTTTCATTGAAAAACTCTTATTCAAGTATCCCTTTATGCTATCCAGAAATTCTATATCATTTCCGATCGGTAATATGTCATCTACATATAATATCGAGAAATGCTACTGAGGTCCCACTCACTTTCTTGTAAATCTGAGGCTTCTCCAAAAGTGCAGTATGAACCCAAATGCTTTGATCACACTATCAAAGCGTTTATTCCAACTCGAGATGCTTGCACCAGTCCATAAATGGATCATTGGAGCTTGCACACTTTGTTAGCTCCTTTGGATCGATAAAACCTTCGGTTGCATCATATACAACTCTTCTTCGAAATCCATTCGGGAATGCGGTCTTTACATCCATTTGCCAAATTTCATAATCATAAAATCGGCAATTGCTAACATGATTCGGACGGACTTAAGCATCGCTATGGGTGAGAAGGTCTCATCGTAGTCAACCCCTTGAACTTGTCAAAAACCCTTTGCGACAAGTCGAGCTTTGTAAACGATAACATTACCGTCGGCGTCGGTCTTCTTCTTGAAGATCCACTTGTTTTCTATTGCTTGCCTACCCTCGGGCAAGTCAACCAAAGTCCATACTTTGTTTTCATACATGGATCCCATCTCAGATTTCATGGCCTCAAGCCATTTTGCGAATCTGGGCTCACCATCGCTTCTTCATAGTTCGTAGGTTCATCATGATCTAGTAGCATGATTTCCGAACAGGATTCTTATACCACTCAGTGCGGATCTTACTCTGGTTGATCTACGAGGTTCTGTAGTAACTTGATCTGAAGTTTCATGATCAACATCATCAACTTCCTCACTACTTGGTGTAGATGTCTCAGAAGTCGGTTTCTGCGACAAACTACTTTCAAGTAAGGGAGACTCATCAAGTTCTATTTTCCTCCCACTCACTTCTTTCGAGAGAAACTCCTTCTCTAGAAAGGATCCATTCTTAGCAACAAATGTCTTGCCTTCGGATCTGTGATAGAAGGTGTACCCAACTGTCTCCTTTGGGTATCCTATGAAGACACATTTCTCCGATTTGGGTTCGAGCTTATCAGCCTGAAGCTTTTTCACATAAGCATCGCATCCCCAAACTATAAGAAACGACAACTTTGGTTTCTTGCTAAACCATAGTTCATAAGGTGTCGTCTCAACGGATTTTGACGGTGTTCTATTCAGTGTGAATGCGGCCGTCTCTAGAGCATAACCCCAAAACGATAGCGGTAAATCTATAAGAGACATCATAGATCGCACCATATCTAGTAATGTGCGATTACGACGTTCGGACACACCATTACACTGTGGTGTTCCGGGTGGCGTGAGTTGTGAAACTATTCCGTATTGTTTCAAATGTAGACCAAACTCGTAACTCAAATATTCACCTCCACGATCAGATCGTAGAAACTTAATTTTCTTATTACGATGATTTTCAACTTCACTCTGAAATTCTTTGAACTTTTCAAATGTTTCACACTTATGTTTCCTTAAGTAGATATACCCATATCTGCTTAAATCATCTGTGAAGGTGAGAAAATAACGATATCCGCCACGAGCCTCAGTATTCATCGGACCACATACATCTGTATGTATGATTTCCAACAAATCTGTTGCTCTCTCCATAGTCTGGAGAAGCGGGTTTTAGTCATCTTGCCCATGAGGCACGGTTACATAAGTGCCAAGTGATTCATAATCAAGTGACTCCAAAAGTCCATCGGTATGGAGTTTCTTCATGCGCTTTACACCGATCGACCTAAGCGGTGGTGCCACAAATAAGTTGCACTATCATTACAACTCTGCATCTTTTGGTTTCAACATTATGAATATGTGTATCACTACTATCGAGATTCATCAAA
This sequence comes from Aegilops speltoides, assembly GCA_021437245.1. Taxonomy (NCBI): domain Eukaryota; kingdom Viridiplantae; phylum Streptophyta; class Magnoliopsida; order Poales; family Poaceae; genus Aegilops; species Aegilops speltoides. The sequence goes on along the minus strand of CM038147.1, from coordinate 413,502,667 downwards.
ATAGACCACTCTTCAAGGGTGCATGACCATAAAAGATATTACTCATATAAATAGAACAACCATTATTCTCTCGATTTAAATGAATAACCGTCTCGCATCAAACAAGATCCAGATATAATGTTCATGCTCAACGCAGGCACCAAATAACAATTATTTAGGTCTAAAACTAATCCGAAGGTAGATGTAGAGGTAGCGTGCCGACCGCGATCACATCGACTTTGGAACCATTTCCACGCGCATCGTCACCTCGTCTTTTGCGGTGTTAAGCAATCCGTAGTCCTGTTTGAGTTGCAAATATTAGCAACAGAACCGATTATCAAATACCAGTGCTCTGCGAGCTCTAGTAAGGTACACATCAATAACATGTATATCACATATACCTTTGTTCACCTTGCCATCCTTCTTATCCGCCAAATACTTGGGGCAGTTCCGCTTCAAGTGACGATCGCTTGCGGTAGAAGCACTCGATTTCAGGTTTAGGGCCAGACTTGGGTTTCTTCTCTGAGCAAACAACTTGCTTGCTGTTCTTCTTGAAGTTCCTTCTTCTTCCCTTTGCCTTTCTTCTTGAAACTAGTGGTCTTATTGACCATCAACACTTGATGCTCCTTCTTGATTTCTACCTCCGCAGCCTTTAGCATTGCGAAGAGCTCGGTATAGTCTTTACTAACCCTTGCATATTATAGTTCATCACGAAGCCTTTGTAGCTTGGTGGCGTGATTGAAGAATTCATCAATGACACAATCATCCGGAAGATTAACTCCCGGTTGAGTCAAGTGATTGTAATACCGGACATTTTGAGTATGTGCTCACCGACGAACTATTCTCCTCCATCTTGCAGCTATAGAACTTATTGGAGACTTCATATCTCTCAATCCGGGCATTACATTGGAATATCAACTTCAACTCTGGAACATCTCATATGCTCCATGACGTTCAAAACGTCGTTGAAGTCCGGTTCTAAGTCGTAAAGCATGGCACCTTGAACTATAGAGTAGTCATCGCTTTGCTCGCCAGACGTTCATAACATTTGGTGTTGCTCTGCGGCGGGCACGGCACCTAGCGGTGCATCGGGGCGTAACTCTTACGTGCAGCAATGAGGATAATCCTCGATTCGGACCCGATCCGTGTAGTTGCTACCATCATCTTTCAACTTTGCTTTCTCAAGGAACGCATTAAAATTCAACGGAACAACAAAGACGAGCCATCTATCTACAATCAAACATAGACAAGCAAGATACTATCGGTACTAAGTTCATTATAAATTTAAGTTCAATTAATCATATTACTTAAGAACTCCCACTTAGGCAGACATCCCTCTAGTCATCTAAGTGATCACGTGATCCAAATCAACTAAACCATAACCGATCATCACGTGAAATGGAGTAGTTTTCAATGGTGAACATCTTATGTTGATCATATCTACTATATGATTCACGCTCGACCTTTCGGTCTCCGTGTTCCGAGGCCATATCTGCATATGCTAGGCTCGTCAAGTATAACTGAGTATTCTGCGTGTGCAAAACTGACTTGCACCCGTTGTAGATGGACGTGAGAGCTTATCACACCCGATCATCACGTGGTGTGCAGGCACGACGAACTTTGGCAGCGGTGCATACTCGGGAGAACACTTCTTGATAATTTAGTGAGAGATCATCTTATAATGCTACCGTCAATCAAAGCAAGATAAGATGCATAAAAGATAAACATCACATGCAAATCAATATAAGTGATATGATATGGTCATCATCGTCTTGTGCTTCGTGATCTCCATCTCCGCAGCACCATCATGATCACCATCGTCACCGCGCGACACCTTGATCTCCATCGTAGCATCGTTGTCGTCTCGCCAATCTTATGCTTCTCGACTATCGCTACCGCTTAGTGATAAAGTAAAGCATTACGAAGCGATGCATTTCATACAATAAAGCGACAACCATATGGCTCTGCGATTGCCGATAACCGGTTACAAAACATGATCATCTCATACAATAAAATATAGCATCACGTCTTGACCATATCACATCACAACATGCCCTGCAAAAACAAGTTAGGCGTCCTCTACTTTGTTGTTGCAAATTTTACTGGCTGCTACGGGCTTAAACAAGAACCAATCTCACCTCGCATCAAAACCACAGCGATACTTCGTCAAATAGACTCTGTTTTAACCTTCTCAAGGACGGGCGTAGCCACACTCAGTTCAACTAAAGTGAGAGAGACAGACACCTTGATCACCTTTAAGCAAGCGAGTGCTCGTGGCGGTGAAACCAGTCTCGCGTAAGCGTCTGGCGTAATGTCGGTCGGGCCGCTTCATCTCACAATACCGCTGAACCAAAGTATGACATCTTTGGTAGGTAGTATGACTTGTATCGCCCACAACTCACTTGTGTTCTACTCGTGCAAAACATCAAACCATAAAAACCTAGGCTCGGATGCCTTTGTTGGGGAAGCGTAGTAATTTCAAAAAAATTCCTACGCACACGCAAGATCATGGTGATGCATAGCAACGAGAGGGAGAGTGTTGTCTACGCCCTCGTGAGACCGAAGCGGAAGCGATCACTGGCGTAGAGGAAGTAGTCGACGATCTCCTCGCGATCCGACCGATCCGGCGCCGTTACTCGGCGCCCCGAGTTCTTGACACACGACAGCTCGATGGCGTCCCTCGAACTCCGATCCGGCCGAGTGTCGAGGAGAGTTCCGTCGACGAGGGCGTGGTGACGATCTTGATGTTCTATCGGCGCAGAGCCGCCTAAGCAGCGACTATATGACCGAGGTGGAATATGGTGGAAGGGGGCACCGCACACGGCTAAGGAACGATCCGTAGATCAAACTTGTGTGTTCTAGGGTGCCCCCTGCCCCCGTATATAAAGGAGCAAGGGGTGGGGGTGCGGCCGGCCCTAGAGGAGGCGCGCCGGAGGAGTCCTACTCCCACCGGGAGTAGGACTCCCCCCCTTTCCTAGTTGGAATAGGATTGGGGAAGGGGAAGAAGGAAGGGGGGGCGCCGCCCCCCTCTCCTTGTCCTATTCGGACTAGGGGGGGAGGGGGCACGCGGCCTGCCCTGGCCGGCCCCTCCTCTTCTCCCTCATGGCCTATTAAGGCCCATTAACCCCGGAGGTTCAGTAACCCGGTGTTCAGTAAAATCCGATTTCACCCGGAACCATTCCGAACTCCAAATTGAAGGAAATATGCCCTAGAGGCAATAATAAAGTTATTATTTATTTCCTTATTTCATGATAAAAGTTTATCATTCATGCTAGAATTGTATTAACCGGAAACATGATACATGTGTGAATGCATAGACAAACAAGATGTCACTAGTATGCCTCTACTAGACTAGCTTGTTAATCAAATATGGTCATGTTTCCTGACCATGAACAAAGAGTTGTTATTTGATTAACAAGGTCACATCATTAGTAGAATGATCTGATTGACATGACCCATTCCATTAGCTTAGCACACGATCGTTTAGTATGTTGCTACTGCTTTCATCCATAACTTATACATGTTCTGTAACTATGAGATTATGCAACTCCGTTTACGGAGGAACACTTTGGGTACTACCAAACGTCACAGCGTAATCGGGTGATTATAAAGGAGTACTACAGTGTCTCCAAAGGCGAGATGTTGGGTTGGCGTATTTCGAGATTAGGTTTTGTCACTCCGATTGTCGGAGAGGTATCTCTGGGCCCTCTCGGTAATGCACATCATGAAGCCTTGCAAGCACTACAACTAATGAGTTAGTTGTGAGATGATGTATTACGGAACGAGTAAAGAGACTTGCCGTAACGAGATTGAACTAGGTATTGGATACCGACGATCGAATCTCGGGCAAGTAACATACCGATGACAAAGGAACAACGATGTTGTTATGCGGTCGACCGACAAAGATCTTCGTAGAATATGTAGGAGACAATATGGGCATCCAGGTCCCGCTATTGGTTATTGACCGAGAATAGTTCTAGGTCATGTCTACATTGTTCTCGAACCGTAGGGTCCGTGACGCTTAAGGTTTCGATGGCGGTTATTATGAGTTTATGTATTTTGATGTACCGAAGAAGTTCGAGTCCCGGATGTGATCACGGACATGACGAGGAGTCTCGGAATGGTCGAGACATAAAGATTGATATATTGGAAGCCTATGTTTGGAGTTCGAATGGTTAGGGTGAAAACAGAATTTCTCGAGTACCGGAGGTTACGGAACCCCGGGGTAAATGGGCCTCGGTGGGCCTCGAGGGAGAAGAGGAGGGCGGCCAGGGGGGCGCGCGCCTCTCTCCCCCCAGTCCGAATAGGACAGGAGGAGGCGGCGCCCTTCCTCTTCCCCTCCCCCAATCCTATTCCAACTAGGAAGGGGGAGTCCTACTCGGTGGGAGTAGGACTCCTCCAGCGCCTCCTCTAGGCCGGCCGGCCTCCCCCTCCCCTTTATATACGGGAGCAGGGGGCACCCCATGACACACAAGTTTGATCTACGGATCGTTCCTTAGCCGTGCAGCGGTGCCCCTCCACCATATTCCACCTCGGTCATACCGTCGCTGAAGCTTAAGCGAAGCCCTGCGCCGTGAAACATCAAGATCGCCACCACGCCGTCGTCTCGACGGAACTCTCCCTCGACACTCGGCTGGATCGAGTACGAGGGACGTCATCGAGTTGTACGTGTGTCAAGAACTCGGGGCGCCGGAGTAACGGCGCCGGATCGGTCGGATCGCGAGGAGAACGCGTCGACTACTTCCTCTACGTTGTGATCGCTTCCGCCGGGTCCACGAGGGTACGTAGACAACACTCTCCCTCTCGTTGCTATTCATCACCATGATCTTGCGTGTGCGAGGGAAAATTTTTGAAATTACTACGTTCCCCTTCAAAGGGCATCCGAGCCTAGGTTTTTATGGTTTGATGTTTTGCACGAGTAGAACACAAGTGAGTTGTGGGCGATACAAGTCATACTACCTACCAGCATGTCATACTTTGGTTCAGCGGTATTGTGAGATGAAGCGGCCGGACCGACATTACGCCAGACGCTTACGCGAGACTGGTTTCACCGCTGCGAGCACTCGTTGCTTAAAGGCGATGGCGGGTGTCTGCTCTCTCACTTTAGTTGAACTGAGTGTGGCTACGCCCGGTCCTTGAGAAGGTTAAAATGGAGTCTATTTGACGAAGTATCGCTGTGGTTTTGATGCGAGGTGAGACTGGTTCTTGCTTAAGCCCGTAGCAGCCACGTAAAATTTGCAACAACAAAGTAGAGGACGTCTAACTTGTTTTTGCAGGCATGTTGTGATGTGATATGGTCAAGACGTGATGCTATATTTTATTGTATGAGATGATCATGTTTTGTAACCGGTTATCGGCAATCGGCTGGAGCCATATGGTTGTCGCTTATTGTATGCAATGCAATCGCTCAGTAATGATTTACTTTATCACTAAGCGGTAGCGATAGTCGAGAAGCATAAATTTGGCGAGACGACAACGATGCTACGATGGAGATCAAGGTGTCGCGCCCGGTGACGATGGTGATCATGGTGGTGCTGCAAGATGGAGATCGTGAAGCACAAGATGATGATGACCATATCATATCACTTATATTGATTTGCATGTGATGTTTATCCTTTTATGCATCTTATCTTGCTTTGATTGACGGTAGCATTATAAGATGATCTCTCACTAAATTATCAAGAAGTGTTCTCCCGAGTATGCACCGCTGCCAAAGTTCGTCGTGCCTGCACACCATGTGATGATCGGGTGTGATAAGCTCTATGTCCATCTACAACGGGTGCAAGCCAGTTTTGCACACGAGAATACTGGTTATACTTGACGAGCCTAGCATATGCAGATATGGCCTCGGAACACGGAGACCGAAAGGTCGAGCGTGAATCATATAGTAGATATGATCAACATAAGATGTTCACCATTGAAAACTACTCCATTTCACGTGATGATCGGTTATGGTTTAGTTGATTTGGATCACGTGATCACTTAGATGACTAGAGGATGTTTTTCTAAGTGGGAGTTCTTAAGTAATATGATTAATTGAACTTAAATTTATCATGAACTTAGTACCGATAGTATCTTGCTTGTTTATGTTTGATTGTAGATAGATGGCTCGTCTTTGTTGTTCCGTTGAATTTTAATGCTGCTCCTTGAGAAAGCAAAGTTGAAAGATGATGGTAGCAATTACACGGATCGGGTCCGAATTTGAGGATTATCCTCATTGCTGCACGTAAGAGTTACGCCCCGATGCACCGCTAGGTGCCAGCCTCTTCTTTGGAGCAACACCGGATGTTGTGAACGTCTCGCGAGCAAAGCCGATGACTACTCTATAGTTCAAGTGTGCCATGCTTTATGGCTTAGAACCGGGACTTCAACGACGTTTTGAACGTCATGGAGCATATGAGATGTTCCAGAGTTGAAGTTGATATTCCAATGTAATGCCCGGATTGAGAGATATGAAGTCTCCAATAAGTTCTATAGCTGCAAGATGGAGGAGAATAGTTCGTTAGTGAGCACATACTCGTAATGTCCGGGTACTACAATCACTTGACACAATTGGGAGTTAATCTTCCGGATGATTGTGTCATTGATGTAATTCTTCAATCACCGCCACCAAGCTACAAAGGCTTCGTGATGAACTATAATATGCAAGGGTTAGTAAAGACTATACCGAGCTCTTCGCAATGCTAAAGGCATGGAGGTAGAAATCAAGAAGGAGCATCAAGTGTTGATGGTCAATAAGACCACTAGTTTCAAGAAGAAAGGCAAAGGAAGAAGAAGGAACTTCAAGAAGAACAGCAAGCAAGTTGTCGTCAGAGAAGAAACCCAAGTCTGGCCCTAAACCTGAAATCGAGTGCTTCTATCGCAAGCGATCGGTCATCGAAGCGGAACTGCCCCAAGTATTTGGCGGATAAGAAGGATGGCAAGGTGAACAAAGGTATATGTGATATACATGTTATTGATGTGTACCTTACTAGAGCTCGTAGTAGCACTGGTATTTGATACTGGTTACATTGCTAATATTTGCAACTCAAACAGGACTACTGATTGCTTAACTCGCAAAGGACGAGGTGATGATGCGCGTGGAAATGGTTCCAAAGTCGATGTGATCGCGGTCGGCACGCTACCTCTACATCTACCTTCGGATTAGTTTTAGACCTAAATAATTGTTATTTGGTGCTGCGTTGAGCATGAACATTATATCTGGATCTTGTTTGATGCGAGACGGTTATTCATTTAAATCAGAGAATAATGGTTGTTCTATTTATATGAGTAATATCTTTATCGCCAGTCACCTTTAAGCGGCGAGTGCTGTGCGGTGAAACCAGATCTCGTGGCGTCTGGCAATGTCGGTCGAAGCGCTTCATCTCTCCTGTACGGCTGAACCAAAAGTATGACATCTTTGGTAGGTAGTATGACTTGTATAGCCACAACTCACTTGTGTTCTACTGGTGCAAAACATCAAACCATAAAACCTAGGCTCGGATGCCCTTTGTTGGGAGCGTAGTAATTTCAAAAGAAATTCCTACCTTTTACCCAAGATGATGGTGATGCAGCTTGAGTCTTGAGATGAATGTTGTTGTCATTACCCTCGTGAACCCAGGCGGAAGCGATCTAGCGTGAAGGTAATTAAATACGATCTCCTCATGATCCGGCCGATCCGTGCCGTACTCGGCGCCCAGGGATCTTGACACGCATTACAGCTCGATGGCGTCCTCGAACTCGATCGGTAGAGTGTCGAGGTTCCGTCGACCTGGCGTGGTGACGATCTTGATGTTCTAAGTAGCGAGCTTCGCCTAAGCTTAGGGACTATTTGACGAGTGGAATATGGTGGAAGTGGCGCACTTTTACGGCTAAAGAGCAATCCGTGATGGTTCAGGCTCGTGTGTTCTGGGATGCCCCCTTTGATATATATAAAGGAGCAAGGGTGAAGTGCGGCCCGGCCCTAGGGAAGGCGCATGGCGAGTCCTACTCCCGGGAGTGGACTCCCCCTTCTAGTTGGAATAGGATTGGGGAAGGGGAAGAAGGAAGGCGCCGCCCCCTCTCCTGTCCTATTAGGACTAGGGGAGGAGGGCCGCGGCTTTGCCTGGCCCGGCCTCCTCCTTCTCCCTCATGGCCTATTAAGGCCATGCATTAACCCCGGGAGGTTCAGTAACCCCGGTGTTAAATTAAATCGATTTCACCGGAACCATTCGAACTCAAATTGAAGGAAATATGCCTAGAGGCAATAATAAAGTTATTATTTATTTCCTTATTTCATGATAAAGTTTATCATTCATGCTAGAATTGTATTAACGGAAACATGATACATGTGTGAATGCATAGACAAACAAGATGTCTAGTATGCCCTACTAGACTAGCGGTAATCAAATATGGTCATGTTTCACGACATGCATGACAAAGAGTTGTTATTTGATTAACAAAGGTCCATCATTAGTAGAATGATCGATTGACATGACCCATTCCATTAAACAGCACCACATCGTTTAGTATGTTGCTCTTTGCTTTCATCCATAACTTATCATGTTCACGTAACTGTAAGATTATGCAACTCATTTAGGAACACTTTTGGAGTACACTACCGTCCTGGCAATGGCGGGTGATTATAAAGGGTACTACGGTGTCTCCAAAAGGCGAGATGTTGGTTGGCGTATTTGAATTAGGTTTTGTCCTCCGTTGTCGGAGAGGTATCTCTGGCCCTCGGTAATGCACATCTTTGAAGCCTTGCAAGCACTACAACTAATGAGTTAGTTGAGTTGATGTATTGACGAGTTAAGAGACTTGCCGGTCATGCACCCTTGAGGAGTGGTCTATTTTGATGAATCTCGATAGTAGTGATACACATATTCATAATGTTGAAACCAAAATATGCAGAGTTGATAATGAAAGTGCAACTTATTTGTGGCTTGCCGTTTAGGTCATATCGGTGTAAAGCGATGAAGAAACTCCATCTTGATGGACTTTTGGAGTCACTTGATTATGAATCACTTGGCACTTAAGTAACCGTGCCTCATGGGCAAGATGACTAGAACCCCGTTCTCCGGTACTATGGAGAGAGCAACAGATTTGTTGGAAATCATACATCTGAGATGTATGTGGTCCGATGAATGTTGAGGCTCGTGGCGGATATCGTTATTTTCTCACCTTCACAGATGACTTAAGCAGATATGGGTATATCTACTTAATGAAACATAAGTCTAAAACATTTGAAAAGTTCAAAGAATTTCAGAGTGAAGTTGAAAATCATCGTAACAAGAAAATTAAATTTCTACGATCCGATCGTGGAGGTGAATATTTGAGTTACGAGTTTGGTCTACATTTGAAACAATGCGAATAGTTTAGAACTCACTCACCACCGGAACACCACAGCGAAATGGTGTGTCCGAACGTCAGAATGTCGTACTTTACTAGATATGGTGCGATCTATGATGTCTCTTACTGATTTACCGCTATCGTTTTGGGGTTATGCTCTAGAGGCGGCCGCATTCACACTGAATAGAACACCGTCGAAATCCGTTGAGACGACACCTTATGAACTATGGTTTAGCAAGAAACCAAAGTTGTCGTTTCTTAAAGTTTGGGGATGCGATGCTTATGTGAAAAAGCTTCAACCCGATAAGCTCGAACCCAAATCGGAGAAATGTGTCTTCATAGGATACCCAAAGGAAACAGTTGGGTACACCTTCTATCACAGATCGAAGGCAAGACATTCGTTGCTAAGAATGGATCCTTTCTAGAGAAGGAGTTTCTTTCGAAAGAAGTGAGTGGGAGGAAAGTAGAACTTGATGAGGTAATTGTACCTTCTCCTTACTTGAAAGTAGTTAAATCGCGAAACCGGTTTCGAGACATCTACACCAAGTAGTGAGGAAGTGGATGATGTTGATCATGAAACTTCAGATCAAGTTACTACGTAACCTCGTAGATCAACCAGAGTAAGATCCGCACTGAGTGGTACGGTAATCCTGTTCGGAAATCATGCTACTAGATCATGATGAACCTACGAACTATGAAGAAGCGATGGTGAGCCCAGATTCCATAAAATGGCTTGAGGCCATGAAATCTGAGATGGGATCCATGTATGAAAACAAAGTATGGACTTTGGTTGACTTGCCCGAGGGTCGGCAAGCAATAGAAAACAAGTGGATCTTCAAGAAGAAGACCGGACGACGGTAATGTTATCGTCTACAAAGCTCGACTTGTCGCAAAGGGTTTTCGACAAGTTCAAGGGATTGACTATGATGAGACCTTCTCACCGTAGCGATGCTTAAGTCCGTCCGAATCATGTTAGCAATTGCGCATTTTATGATTATGAAATTTGGCAAATGGATGTAAAGCGCATTCTGAATGGATTTACGGAAGAAGAGTTGTATATGATGCAACCGAAGGTTTTATCGATCCAAAGGAGCTAACAAAGTGTGCAAGCTCCAATGATCCATTTATGGACTGGTGCAAGCATCTCGGAGTTGGAATAAGCGCTTTGATAGTGTGATCAAAGCATTTGGGTTTGTCTGACTTTTGGAGAAGCTTGTATTTACAAGAAAGTGAGTGGGAGCTCAGAGCATTTCGATATTATATGTGGATGACATATTGCTGATCGGAAATGATATAGAATTTCTAGATAGCATAAAGGGATACTTGAATAAGAGTTTTTCAATGAAAGACCTCGGTGAAGCTGCTTACATATTGGGCATTAAGATCTATAGAGATAGATCAAGGCGCTTAATTGGACTTTCACAAAGCACATACCTTGACAAAATTTTGAAGAAGTTCAAAATGGATCAAGCAAAGAAAGGGTTCTTGCACTGTGTTACAAGGTGTGAAGTTGAGTAAGACTCAATGCCCGACCACCGCAGAAGATAGAGAAAATGAAAGATGTTCCTATGCTTCAGCCATAGGCTCTATCATGTATGCAATCTTGTGTACTGCACTGATGTGTGCCTTGCTATAAGCCTAGCAGGAGGTACCAAAGTAATCCAGAGTGGATCATCGACAGCGGTCAAGAACATCCTGAAATACGAAAAGGACTAAGGATATGTTTCAGTATATGGAGGTGACAAAGAGCTCATAAATGGCAGTTACGTTGATGCAAGCTTTGACATCGATCCGGACGATTCTAAATCGCAGACCGGATACGATTTACACTAAACGGAGGAGCTGTCGGTTGGTGCAGTTCTAAACAAAGCGTCAGCGGGATCTACATGTGAAGCGGAATACATAGCAGCTTCGAAGCAGCTAATGAAGGAGTGCGGATGAAGGAGTTCATATCCGATCTAGGTGTCATACCTAGTGCATCGGGTCCAATGAAAATCTTCGTGACAATCTGGAGCAATAGCCTTAGCGAAGGAATCCAGATTTCACAAGAGGACCAAGCACATCAAGAGACGCTTCAATTCCATCGGGACTTAGTCGGTGGGAGACATAGAGATTTGCAAGATACATACGGATCTGAATGTCGCAGACCCGTTGACTAAGCCTCTTCCACGAGCAAAACATGATCAGCACCAAGACTCCATGGGTGTTAGAATCATTACTATGTAATCTAGATTATTGACTCTAGTGCAAGTGGGAGACTGAAGGAAATATGCCCTAGAGGCAATAATAAAGTTATTATTTATTTCCTCATTTCATGATAAAAGTTTATCATTCATGCTAGAATTGTATTAACCGGAAACATGATACATGTGTGAATGCATAGACAAACAAGATGTCACTAGTATGCCTCTACTAGACTAGCTTGTTAATCAAAGATGGTCATGTTTCCTGACCATGAACAAAGAGTTGTTATTTGATTAACAAGGTCACATCATTAGTAGAATGATCTGATTGACATGACCCATTCCATTAGCTTAGCACACGATCGTTTAGTATGTTGCTACTGCTTTCATCCATAACTTGTTCCTGTAACTATGAGATTATGCAACTCCCGTTTACCGGAGGAACACTTTGGGTACTACCAAACGTCACAACGTAACTGGGTGATTATAAAGGAGTACTGAGGTGTCTCCAAAGGCGGATGTTGGGTTGGCGTATTTCGAGATTAGATTTTGTCACTCCGATTGTCGGAGAGGTATCTCTGGGCCCTCTCGGTAATGCACATCACTTTGAAGCCTTGCAAGCACTACAACTAATGAGTTAGTTGTGAGATGATGTATTACGGAACGAGTAAAGAGACTTGCCGTGCGAGATTGAACTAGGTATTGGATACCGACGATCGAATCTCGGGCAAGTAACATACCGATGACAAAAGGAACAACGTATGTTGTTATGCGGTCTAACCGACAAAGATCTTCGTAGAATATGTAGGAGCCAATATGGGCATCCAGGTCCCGCTATTGGTTATTGACCGAGAATAGTTCTAGGTCATGTCTACATTGTTCTCGAACCGTAGGGTCCGCACGCTTAAGGTTTCGATGGCGGTTATTATGAGTTTATGTATTTTGATGTACGAAGAAGTTCGAGTCCGGATGTGATCACGGACATGACGAGGAGTCTCGGAATGGTCGAGACATAAAGATTGATATATTGGAAGCCTATGTTTGGAGTTGGAATGGTTCCGGGTGAAAGCAGAATTTCTGGAGTCTGGGGAGGTTACGGAACCCCGGGGTAAATGGGCCTCGGTGGGCCTCAAGGAGAAGAGGAGGGCCGGCCGGGGGTGGCACGGCTCTCCCCCAGTCCGAATAGGACAGGAGGGGGGGCGCCTTTCCTCTTCCCCTCCCCCAATCCTATTCCAACTAGGAAGGGGGGAGTCCTACTCGGTGGGAGTAGGACTCCTCGGCCAGCGCCTCCTCTAGGCCGGCGGGCCTCCCCCTCCCTCCTTTATATACGGGAGGGGGGCACCCCATGACACACAAGTTTGATCTACGGATCGTTCCTTAGCCGTGTCGGTGCCCCCTCCACCATATTCCACCTCGGTCATACTGTCATGAAGCTTAGGCGAAAGCCTGCTGGCCGTGAAACATCAAGATCGTCACCACGCCGTCGTCTTGTGGAACTCTCCCTCGACACTCGGCTGGATCGAGTCGAGGACGTCATCGAGCTGTCGTGTGTCAAGAACTCGGGGCGTCGAATGAGTAACGCGCGGGATCGGTCGGATCGCGAGGAGAACGTCGACTACTTCCTCTACATTGTGATCGCTTCGCCGGGTCTCACGAGTGCGTAGACAACACTCTCCCTCTCGTTGCTATTCATCACCATGATCTTGCGTGTGCGTAGGAATTTTTTTGAAATTACTACGTTCCCCTTCACAAATATAGGCTTCCAATATATCAATCTTTATGTCTCGACCATTTCGAGACTCCTCGTCACGTCCGTGATCACATCCGGGACTCCAAACTTCTTCGGTACATCAAAATACACAAACTCATAATATAACCGTCATCGAAACCTTAAGCGTGCGGACCCTACGGTTCGAGAACAATGTAGACATGACCGAGACACATCTCCGTCAATAACCAATAGCAGGACACGGATGCCCATATTGGCTCCTACATATTCTCGAAGATCTTTATCGGTCGGACCGCATAACAACATCGTTGTTCCTTTGTCATCGGTATGTTACTTGCGAGAGATCGATCGTCGGTATCAATACCTAGTTCAATCTCGTTACGGCAAGTCTCTTTACTCGATTACGTAATACATCATCTCACAGCTAACTCATTAGTTGTAATGCTTGCAAGGCTTCGATGATGTGTATTACCGAGAGGGCCCGAAGATACCTCTCCGACAATCGGAGTGACAAAACCTAATCTCGAAATATGTCAACCCAACATCGCCTTTGGAGACACCTGTAGTACTCCTTTATAATCACCCGATTACGTTGTGGCGTTTGGTAGCACCAAAGTGTTCCTCCGTAGCAGGAGTTGCATAATCTCATAGTTACAGGAACATGTATAAGTCATGGATAAAAGCAGTAGCAACATACTAAGTGATCGTGTGCTAAGCTAATGGAATGGGTCATGTCAATCAGATCATTCAACTAATGATGTGACCTTGTTAATCAAATAACAACTCTTTGTTCATGGTTAGGAAACATAACCATCTTTGATCAACAAGCTAGTCTAGTAGAGGCATACTAGTGACATACTGTTTGTCCATGCATTCACACATGTATCATGTTTCCGGTTAATACAATTCTAGCATGAATGATAAACATTTATCATGAAATAAGGAAATAAATAATAACTTTATTATTGCCTCTAGGGCATATTTGCTTCAGATCACTGGACATTGGTCAAGAATATCCTTAGTAAGGACTAAGGAAATATTTCTCGATTATGGAGGTGATAAAAGAGCCCGTTGTAAAGAGTTACATCGGTGCAAGCTTTTACACCGATCCAGATGACTCTAAGTCTCAATCTGGATACATATTGAAAGTGGGAGCAATTAGCTAGAGTAGCTCCGTGCAGAGCATTTTAGACATAGAATATTTGCAAAATACATACGGCTCTGAATGTGACAGACCCGTTGACTAAACTTCTCTCACGAGCAAAACATGATCACACCTCAGTACTCTTTGGGTGTTAATCACATAGCTATGTGAACTAGATTATTGACTCTAGTAAACCCTTTGGGTGTTGGTCACATGACGATGTGAACTATGGGTGTTAATCATATACAGATATGAATATTGGTGTTAAATCACATGGCGATGTGAACTAGATTATTGACTCTAGTGCAAGTGGAAGACTGAAGGAAATATGCCCTAAAGGCAATAATAAAGTTATTATTTATTTCCTTATTTCATGATAAATGTTTATTATTCATGCTACAAATTGTATTAACCGGAAACATAATACATGTGTGAATACATAGACAAATATAGTGTCACTAGTATGCCTCTACTTGACTAGCTTGTTGATCAAAGATGGTTGTGTTTCCTAGCCATAGACATGAGTTATCATTTGATTAACGGGATCACATCATTAGAAGAATGATGTGATTGACTTGACCCATTCCGTTAGCTTAGCACTTGATCGTTTAGTATGTTGCTATTGCTTTCTTCATGACTTATACATGTTCCTATGACTATGAGATTATGCAACTCCTGTTTACCGGAGGAACACTTTGTGTGCTACCAAAGCGTCACAGCATGGCTGGGTGATTATAAAGGAGCTCTACAGGTGTCTCCGAAGGTACATGTTGAGTTGGCGAATTTCGAGATTAGGATTTGTCACTCCGATTGTCGGAGAGGTATCTCTGGGCCCTCTCGGTAATGCACATCACTATAAGCCTTGCAAGCAATGTGACTAATGAGTTAGCTGCAGTATGATCCATTACATAACGAGTAAAAAGACTTGCCGATAACGAGATTGAACTAGGTATTGAGATACCGACGATTGAATCTCAGGCAAGTAACATACCGATGACAAAGGGAATAACGTATGTTGTTATGTGGTTTGACCGATGAAGATCTTCGTAGAATATGTAGGAGCCAATATGAGCATTCAGGTTCCGCTATTGGTTATTGACCGGAAACGTGTCTCGGTCATGTCTACATAGTTCTCGAACCCGTAGGGTCCGTACGCTTAAGGTTTCGATGACAGTTATATTATGAGTTTATGAGTTTTGATGTACCGAACAAGTTCGGAGTCCCGGATGAGATTGGCGACATGACGAGGAGTCTCGAAATAGTAGAGACGTAAAGATCGATATATTGGACGACTATATTCGGACATCGGAAGGGTTCAGTGATTCGGGTATTTTCAGAAGTGTAGGGGAGTTACGGGAATCGAGGAAGAAGCAATGGGCCTCATGGGCCAAGTGGTGGAAAGAGGAGGCGGGGCGCGGCCCCTCTAGCCCAAACCGAATTGGGTGGGGGCGGCCCCTTTCCTCCTTTTCCTCCTCTTCTTCCTTCTCCTTCTCCTTCCTTCCTTCCCTCTCCTAGTTGGACTAGGAAGGAGGAGTCCTACTCTGGTGGGAGTAGGACTCCTCCTGGCAGCCCTCCTTGCCGGCCGCCCCTCCCCTTGCTTCTTTATATACGGGGGCAGGGGCACCTCTAGGCACAACAACAACAACACAAGTTGATCTTCGTGATCGTTCCTTAGCCGTGTGCGGTGCCCCCCCTCCATCATATTCCACCTCGGTCATATCATAACGGTGCTTAGGTGAAGCCCTGCGTCAGTAGAACATCATCACCGTCACAACGCCGTCGTGCTTACGGAACTCATCCCCGACACCCTGCTGGATCGGAGTCCGGGGATCGTCATCGAGTTGAACGTGTGCTGAACTCGGAGGTGTCGTACGTTCGGTACTTGGGTCAGTCGGATCGTGAAGACGTACGACTACATCAACCGTGTTGTTCTAACGCTTCCACTTACGGTCTATGAGGGTACATGGACAACACTCTCCCCTCTCGTTGCTATGCATCACCATGATCCTTGCGTGTGTGTAGGAATTTTTTTGAAATTACTACGTTCCCCAACAGTGGTATCAGATCCAGGTTTTATGCGTAGATGTTATATGCATGAGTAGAACACAAATGAGTTGTGGGCGATACAAGTCATACTGCTTACCAGCATGTCATACTTTGGTTCGGCGGTATTGTTGGATGAAGCGGCCCAGACCGACATTACGGTACGCTTACGCGAGACTGGTTCTACCGACGTGCTTTGCACACAGGTGGCTAGCGAGTGTCAGTTTCTCCAACATTAGTCGAACCGAGTGTGGCTACGCCCGGTCCTTGCGAAGGTTAAAATAGCACTAACTTGACAAACTATCGTTGTGGTTTTGATGCGTAGGTAAGAACGGTTCTTGCTCAGCCCGTAGCAGCCACATAAAATTTGCAACAACAAAGTAGAGGATGTCTAACTTGTTTTTACAGGGCATGTTGCGATGTGATATGGTCAAGACGTGATGCTATATTTTATTGTATGAGATGATCATGTTTTGTAACCGAGTTATCGGGAACTGGCAGGAGCCATATGGTTGTCGCTTTATTGTATGAAATGCAAGCGCCCTGTAATTGCTTTACTTTATCACTAAGCGGTAGCGATAGTCGTAGAAGCAATAGGTGGCGAAACGACAACGATGCTACGATGGAGATCAAGGTGTCACACCGGTGGCGATGGTGATCCTGGCGATTGCCGGAGATGGAGATCACAAGCACAAGATGATGATGGCCATATCATATCACTTATATTGATTGCATGTGATGTTTATCCTTTATGCATCTTATTTTGCTTTGATTGACGATAGCATTATAAGATGATCTCTCACTAATTATCAAGAAGTGTTCTCCCTGAGTATGCACCGTTGCGAAAGTTCTTCGTGTTGAGACACCACGTGATGATCGGGTGTGATAGGCTCTATGTTCAAATACAGCGGGTGCAAAACAGTTGCACCGTAGAATACTCGAGTTAAACTTGGCGAGCCTAGCATATCTGAGATATGGCCTCGGAACACGGAGACCGAAAGGTCGGCGTGAATCATATAGTAGATATGATCAACATAGTGATGTTCACCATTGAAAACTACTCCATCTCACGTGATGATCGGACATGGTTTAGTTGATTTGGATCACGTGATCACTTAGATGACTAGAGATGATGCGCCTAAGTGGGAGTTCTTAAGTAATATGATTAATTGAACTTAAATTTATCATGAACTTAGTCCTGGTAGTATTTTGCAAATTATGTTGTAGATCAATAGCTCGCATTGTTGCTTTCATATGTTTATTTTGATATGTTCCTAGAAAATTGTGTTGAAAGATGTTAGTAGCAATGATGCGGATTGGATCCGTGATCGAGGTTTATCCTCATTGTTGCCTGAAGAATTATGTCCTTAATGCACCGCTAGGTGACAGACCTATTGCAGGAAGCGAAGCGGGCGTTATGAGCGCAGCTAGCTCAATTATGATGACTACTTGATAGCTTAGAGCACCATGCTTCACGGCTTAGAATCGGGACTTCAAAGACATTTTGAGCGTCATGGACCATATGAGATGTTCGAGGAATTGAAGTTAATATTTCAAGCAAATACCGAGTTGAGAGATATGAAGTCTCCAACAAGTTCTATAGCTAAAAGATGGAGGAGAATCGCTCAACTAGTGAGCATGTGCTCGATTATGCAGGTACTACAATGGCTTGAATCAAGTGGGAGTTAATCTTCCGGATAAAATAGTGATTGTGAGTTCTCTAGTCACCATCACCAAGTTATTAGAACTTCGTGATGAACTATAGTATGCAAGGGATGGCGAAAATGATTCCCGAGCTCTTCGTGATGTTGAAATCGTGAAGGTAGAAATCAAGAAAGAGCATCAAGTGTTGATGGTGACAAGACCACTAGTTTCAAGAGAAGGGCAAAGGAAAGAAAGGAACTTCAAGTAGAATGACAAGTAAGTTGTCACTCCTGCGAAGAAGCCCAAAGCTGGACAAAAGCACAGGCGAGTGCTTACACTACAAAGGAAATGGTCCTTTGAAGCGGAAATGCCACGAATATTTGGTGGATAAGAAGGATGGCAAATTGAACAAGGGTATATTTGATATCTGAGTTATTGATGTGTGCCTTACTAGTGTTTATAGTAGCCAGTATTTGATACTTGTTAGGTTCTTTGAGATTAGTAACTCGAAATAGGAGTTCTGAGAATAAGCAGAGACTAGTTGAGGGGAAGTGACGATGAGTGTTGGAAGTAGTTCCAAGATTGATATGATCATCATCACACACTCCCTATATTTTCGAGATTGGTGTTAAATCTAAATAAATATTATTTGGTGTTTGCGTTGAGCATAAATATGATAAGATCATGTTTATTGCAATACGATTATTCATCTAAGATAGAGAATAAATTGTTATTCTGTTTACATGAATAAAACCTTCTATGGTCATACACCGAATGGTGATGGTTTATTGAATCTTGATCATAGTGATACACATATTCATAATGTTGATGCCAAAAGATGCAAAGTTAATAATGATAGTGCAACATATTTGTGGCACTGCCGTTTGGGTCATATCAGTGTAAAGCGCATGAAGAAACACCATAAAGATGGATTTTCGGAATCACTTGGTTATGAATCATTTGATGCTTGCGAACCGTGCCTTTTTGGCAAGATGACTAAAACTCCGTTCTCCGGAACAATGGAACGAGCTACTAACTTGTTGGAAATAATACATACCGATGTATGCGGTCCAATGAGTGTTGATGCTCTGGCGGGTATCGTTATTTTCGACCTTCACAGATGATTTGAGCGGATATCGTATATCTACTTAATGAAGCACAAGTCTGAAACATTTGAAAAGTTCAAAGAATTTCAGAGTGAAGTGGAGAATCATCGTAACAAGAAAATAAAGTTTCTACAATCTGACCGTTGAGAAGAATATTTGAGTTACGAGTTTGACCTTCATTTTAAACAATGTGGAATAGTTTCACAGTTCACGCCACATGAAACACCACAATGTAATGGTGTGTCCGAACGTCGTAATCGTAATTTACGAGATATGGTGCGATATATGATGTCTCTTATCGGTTTACCACTATCGTTTTGGGGTTATGCATTAGAGACAGCTGCATTCACGTTTAATAGGGCACCATATAAATCCGTTGAGACGACACCGTATGAACTATGGTTTAGCAGTAAACCTAAGCTGTCATTTCTTAAAGTTTGGAGTTGCGATGCTTATATGAAAAAGGTTTTCAACCTGATAAGCTCGAACCAAAATCGGAGAAGTGCGTCTTCATAGAATACCCAAAGGAAACTATTGGGTACACCTTCTATCACAGATCTGAAGGCAAAACATTCGTTGCTAAGAATGAATCCTTTCTAGAGAAGGAGTTTCTCTCGAAAGAAATGAGTGGGAGGAAAGTAGATCTTGATAAGGTAATTTGTACCTTCTCCCGAATTGGAAAGTAGTTCATCACAGAAATCAGTTCCAGTGATTCCTACACCAATTAGTGAGGAAGCTAATGATGATGATCATGAAACTTCAGATCAAGTTACTACAAAACCTCGTAGGTCTTCCAAAGTACAGTCCGCACTGAGTGGTGCGGTAATCCTGTTACGAAGTCATGTTACTAGACCATGATGAACCTACGAACTATGAGGAAGCGATGATGAGCCCAGATTCCGCGAAATGGCTGGAGGCCATGAAATCTGAGATAGGATCCATGTATGAGAACAAAGTGTGGACTTTGGTGGACGTGCCCGATGATCGGCAAGCCATGGAAAATAAATGGATCTTCAAGAGGAAGACGGACTTTGATAGTACTGTTACTATCTACAAAACTCGACTTGTCGCAAAAAGGTTTTCGATAAGTTCAAGGTGTTGACTACAATGAGATTTTCTCAACTGTAGTGATGCTTATGTCTGTCCGAATCATGTTAGCACTTGCCACATTTTATGAAATCTGGCAAATGGATGCCAAAACTGCATTCCTTAATGGTTTTCTTAAAGAAGAGTTGTATATGATGCAACCAGAATGTTTTGTCAATCCTAAAGGTGCTAACAAAATGTGCAAGCTCAATGATCCATCTATGGACTGGTGCAAGCATCTCGAGTTGGAATATACGCTTTGATAAGTTGATCAAATCATATAGTTTTATCTGAGACTTGCGGTGAAGCTTTGTATTTACAATAAAGTGAGTGGGAGCACTACCGCCTTTCGATAAATATATGTGAGTAACATATTGTTGATCGAAATGATGTAGAATTTTTCTGGAAAGCATAAAGAGTATTTGAAAGGAGTTCTTTAAAAAGAAAGACCACAATAAAGCTACTTACATATTGAGCATCAAGATCTATTGAGATAGATCAAGACGCTTGATAAGTTTTTTTTCAATAAAGTACATACCTTGTCCAGATTTTGAAGTAGTTCAAAATGGAACAGTCAAAGAAAGAGTCCTTGCCTATGTTGCAAAGGTGTGAAATTGAGTAAGACTCAAATCCCGACCACGACAGAAAATAGAAAAGAGAATGAAAGTCATTCCCGATGCCTTAGTCATAGGTTCTATAAAGTATGCTATGCTATGTACCAGACCTATTGTATACCTTTCTTTGAATTTGGCGAGGGAGTACAATAGAGATCTAGGAGTAGATCACTGGACATTGGTCAAGAATATCCTTAGTAAGGACTAAGGAAATATTTCTCGATTATGGAGGTGATAAAAGAGCCCGTCGTAAAGAGTTACATCGGTGCAAGCTTTTACACCGATCCAGATGACTCTAAGTCTCAATCTGGATACATATTGAAAGTGGGAGCAATTAGCTAGAGTAGCTCCGTGCAGAGCATTGTAGACATAGAATATTTGCAAAATACATACGGCTCTGAATGTGACAGACCCGTTGACTAAACTTCTCTCACGAGCAAAACATGATCACACCTCAGTACTCTTTGGGTGTTAATCACATAGCTATGTGAACTAGATTATTGACTGTAGTAAACCCTGTGGGTGTTGGTCACATGACGATGTGAACTATGGGTGTTAATCATATACAGATATGAATATTGGTGTTAAATCACATGGCGATGTGAACTAGATTATTGACTCTAGTGCAAGTGGAAGACTGAAGGAAATATGCCCTAAAGGCAATAATAAAGTTATTATTTATTTCCTTATTTCATGATAAATGTTTATTATTCATGCTACAAATTGTATTAACCGGAAACATAATACATGTGTGAATACATAGACAAATATAGTGTCACTAGTATGCCTCTACTTGACTAGCTTGTTGATCAAAGATGGTTGTGTTTCCTAGCCATAGACATGAGTTATCATTTGATTAACGGGATCACATCATTAGAAGAATGATGTGATTGACTTGACCCATTCCGTTAGCTTAGCACTTGATCGTTTAGTATGTTGCTATTGCTTTCTTCATGACTTATACATGTTCCTATGACTATGATATTATGCAACTCCCGTTTACCGGAGGAACACTTTGTGTGCTACCAAACGTCAAAACGTAACTGGGTGATTATAAAGGAGCTCTACAGGTGTCTCCGAAGGTACATGTTGAGTTGGCGTATTTCGAGATTAGGATTTGTCACTCCGATTGTCGGAGAGGTATCTCTGGGCCCTCTCGGTAATGCACATCACTATAAGCCTTGCAAGCAATGTGACTAATGAGTTAGTTGCAGGATGATGCATCCGGTAATGAGATTGAACTAGGTATTGAGATACCGACGATTGAATCTCGGGCAAGTAACATATCGATGACAAAGGGAACAACGTATGTTGTTATGCGGTTTGACCGATAAAGATCTTCATAGAATATGTAGGAGCCAATATGAGCATCCAGGTTCCGCTATTGGTTATTGACCGGAAACGTGTTTCGGTCATGTCTACATAGTTCTCAAACCCGTAGGGTCCGCACGCTTAAGGTTTTGATGACAGTTATATTATGAGTTTATGAGTTTTGATGTACCGAAGGAGTTCGGAGTCCCGGATGAGATCGGCGACATGACGAGGAGTCTCGAAATGGTCGAGACGTAAAGATTGATATATTGGACGACTATATTCGGACATCGGAAGGGTTCCGAGTGATTCGGGTATTTTCGAGTGTACCGGGAGTTACGGGAATACGAGGAAGAAGCAATGGGCCTCATGGGCCAAGTGGTGGAAGAGAGGAGGCAGGTAGCCCCCTAGCCCAAACCGAATTGGACTAGGGGTCGGCCCCCTTCCTCCTTTTCCTCCCTCTCCTTCCTTCTCCTTCTCCTTCCTTCCTTCCCTCTCCTAGTTGGACTAAGAAGGAGGGAGTCCTACTCCCGGTGGGAGTAGGACTCCTCCCTGGCGCGCCCTCCCTTGGCTGGCCGCCCCCTCCCCCTTGCTCCTTTATATACGGGGGCAGGGGGGCACCTCTAGGCACAACAACAACACAAGTTGATCTTCGTGATCGTTCCTTAGCCGTGTGCGGTGCCCCCCTCCATCATATTCCACCTCGGTCATATCGTAACGGTGCTTAGGAGAAGCCCTACGTCAGTAGAACATCATCACCGTCACCACGCCGTCGTGCTGATGGAACTCATCCCCGACACCCTGCTGGATCGGAGTCCGGGGATCGTCATCGAGCTGAACGTGTGTTGAACTCGGAGGTGCCGTATGTTCGGTACTTGGATCGGTCGGATCGTGAAGACGTACGACTACATCAACCGCGTTGTTCTAACGCTTCCGCTTACGGTCTACGAGGGTACGTGGACAACACTCTCCCCTCTCGTTGCTATGCATCACCATGATCCTTACGTGTGCGTAGGAATTTTTTTGAAATTACTACGTTCCCCAATAGAAATTCCCCCCTCTTCCTCCATATATACAACCCTTAGAGCGTCGTTTAGACTTTGTGTTTTGTTTAGATTAAAAGTTCGCCATAGCTGCAACTTCGCGTACTTCGTTTGTGTTCAACGACCAGACCAAGACGTCACAGAACCCCACCTTCATTAATAATGCTTTTCTCTTTTATTCGCAATATCCAGATTGAAACCTTAGTTTCTTGCTTGTTCTTCTTTTGCTTGCAGGAAATAGACCTTCGTGGTCAGGTTGATCGTGCTCCGGCGTGGTCAATAACCTCTCGGAGTTGGTTTAGCTATTGCTAAGGCGCGACGTCCTCGCACGTTCATAGTCGGATCGTCAAAGTCGACTTCCACCAAAACGATAGCCACCATCTCATCGAAAGACGGGGCACCTTTGCCTCTATCAACTGATCTCCTCACTTCCCCTTCCCCTAGGTTTCCCGGGCGAAAGCCCTAACTTTGTTGGGCGGCGGCGGCGCTCATGGCACCGTTCCCTTCTTGAAGGCGCTGCTTTGGGAACCTTGGGGTTGGGTGGCGCTTGTGGGTGGTGGGCGACAACGGTGGTGCGGACCTATCCTAGCATGGATCTACTTCCGTTGCTTGAAGTTGGACTCGTGTAGGTGGAGGTCGTCCTTTGGCGTCGTGGTGGCATCCATGGTGGAGGATCTTCTAGGCTCGCGTAGGTGGAGGTCGTTGTCTGGCGTCGTGGTGGCGCCGATTGCGAAGGACCTGCCAAGGTTGACACCTCAATCTGCTCTGAAGATGGACCAGTGGAAGAGGGTGGCGACGACACATGTGAGTGCGTCGGACCGATTTGTGCCCCGAACCCGATAGATGGCTCAGTCAGGGCCTCCGGCTTTAGATGTTAGGCTTAGGTGAGAGGTCTGGGTATGTGGCCCGACTTGCACCCCTTCATCATATGAATAGGAGTAGCGGCAGATGTTGCCAAGATGGCGGATTCAGTCATAGTTGTACTTTGTAAGGTCCTTGAGAATAATCAATAAAATGGCTGCATGCATCTCCCAGATGCAGAGGCCGGGGGTCATCCTCCTTTTCTAAAAAAAAAGACGAGCACTTGTCATCCTTGTTGGTAGCTCGACCTCTCTTGTTGAATTTGTGATACATATTTCTCAACCCGCGTTAACTCTTTTTTCGACAGTACGCAATTGCGCACCATAGTTTTCAACAAGAGAGTACAACGTTAACTCTTAACACAAGGTGCATGACTATACTTTTCAAATGTGATTACTAGAAAAGGCACAGAGAATGTCTCTTCAAATGAATCTTTTCACTATCTTTTGAAGTTCCGGGAATCAAAGGACCCAAAAAACTAAGAAGGACCTCTTCGATTTGTAGGACCGTAAAAGCGAAGGAATAAGAAAACACATGATTAGAATGTCATGCTCGTTCAAATCCTATGAAATTTGAGTTTGTATGATCGCATCACAGAAAAGCAAAGAATATTTTTCAAGAGGTTGGAGTGGATGATAGATTTCTTATGGAATGTAGTACAAATAATTTTCTGAAGAAAAATTATACAGGATTCGATCCTATACAAATCAAACGATCGAAGGTAGACAAAGTTGAAAAAAATCTAATCCTCCGAAAATCCTATGATTTTTTTACTCAATCAAAGGAGCTTAGTGTGATTCAGAAAAAGTACGAGAGAGTGTTAGCAACAGCAAGTCAATAAAGACAAACTAGGGTGGGTGTCGGCCGAGGAAGCGAGAGAAAGAGGAAGCGCACGGAAGGTGTCTTCTTCCGAGAAGGGGGAGGGAGAGACCAGAGACCAAGGGAAGCTTCGCCGAGGATGGCTGCCGTCGTCCCTCCGCCAGAGACTGCGCTCTCCTCCGCGGCGGATGGCTCGGATGACGAAGATGGGGACCAGTGCCGCATCTGCCGCTTCCCCGCCGAGGCGGATCGCCCCCTGCGCCGCCCCTGCGCCTGCAGCGGCAGCATCAGGTTCGTCCACGACGACTGCCTCCTCCGATGGCTCGCAACCAGCCGCCAATCCCGGTGCGAGGTACCCCTCCAGTCTTCCCCTCCGCCCACCCTCACTCGGCATCGATCGTATCCGCCATGAATGGTCCATGCCCTTGTTTTTTGCTAGTAATTTCGATTCATGCTGTTGCTGCTGTGTGGTCTGCGCTTAGCTGATCTCCGGGTTCCAATTCGACGCGGTGCTCATGTTTCTGTGCTCGTTCGATCAGGTGTGCAGCCGCGAGATCACCATCAGCCCTCTCTACGCTCCAAACGCTCCCGCGAGGCTGCCCCTCTCCGAATTCATGCTCGGCTTGGCCAACAAGGTCATGGGCTGGGTTATCGTGCTGCTCTCCCTCGTCGTCGCGGTCCTCGTCTGGGAATTCATCATGCCCGTCACCACTCTCTGGACATGGCGCCTCGCTCTCTCCAGGAGCTTTGCTCAAGTGCGACACCTGCTCTCCCTCCGCCTCTCCGCCACCTCCTTCGCAGATGGGTTCTACAGGTTCAGGTTCATGCCTTCCGTGGATACCATATTCGCCTGTGTTTCTATCAGAAGAGCCTTCGTCAGGGACCTTGGCCATTTTAGACAGCTTAACGGGCTTGCCAGAATTGGTGCTGATGCTGTTGCTCCATTTGCTCTCTGGGTTGCTCGCCTGGAAACTCACCTTCAGAACAGATTTGGGGGATTGGATAGCCTGCAAGTCCTTGCGCTGCATACCGTGGAAGCTTCCTTGATGGTACGCTTCTTGCTTTGATCTCCCCGGTGCCCTCTGACTGTACATTTATCGTTTTCCTTTTTTGAGGGAACGTCCACAAGCTTTTCACATCTTATGAGTAATAGAGAAGCAAATTGTAATTCACAAGAGCCTGGCATTAAGGGTTTTTTCATCAAACACCAACTACTGTTTCTTATTTACTGTGATGGGAGGATTCTACATTCTACCTGCAGTACTAGAGTACTGATTAGTGAAGTTATACTCTAGAGATTACTCGCAAAAAAAAAAATCTAGAGATTAAGCACATCTTGTCATGGTTTTGCTTAACATTGGTCATGGTAGAGTATAACTCCAGTTCAAGGTGAAGATGCCACTTACGGTCCTGGCTATTGCTAGTAATAGCAAAACTTAAATGATTTGGTTATCACCTGGGCCAAAATAGTACGAGTTCATTTGTAAAACTGTATGGCGCTCAGTTCTTTACCTTTTTCCTACCCTGCAATTGGGAGAGACATCATCAATATGGTTTGCTGTCCATCAGTCTGGACCCTGGAGACGTAGAAATTACAATGTTGGATGACTATTCTGAATATTTAGGTTTAGGATTTCTTAGGCCATTATTTTGAGTGCACCACCATGAGTCGCTAACCTTGTCCTCCTTGGTGCTTTAATCATTGTGCTGTTGCGGGAGCTTTTGTTACCTTGTTGGGCTAGTTCCACCATGGTTTTATCTACAACATTTTTGGACAATGCTTCAACACCACATGTGGATGCTTTATTGCTTTTGTAGGACGGAGGCTTCAGATATCTTCTGCTTATCTTTTTTAATATACTTAGTTGCAGAAAATTCTAACTAAATAATTTTCTATTCAGGTGGTGATAGTTGATATAGGCATTGCTTTCATGTTTGGTTTTGTTCCGTTCACGTTGGGAAGGATAATCCTATGGTGTGTTTCATGTTTCAATTTTGGAAATGTGGATGATGTCAACTCATACGCTTCAACAGCTTATATCATTTTAATTGGATATGGATTTATCTTTTCACTGGGTGTAACTTTTGCTGGGATGCATACTTTCCATCAATACTCAAGGGGAGAGCGCCTTCTGATTGCCATTTTCTTCAAGATCTTGGCTGATGGGATATGCTGGTTGTTGAGCCCCTTTAGATGGCTGCATCGTATACATGTAATGGTCCGCAAGACATTCTCTCTCTGCCAGATGTTCTTCAGAGGGATCGCAAATTTGATCACTTTTGCCAACTTTTCTCTTAATGTCATAAACATGGTTATAGTATTTCCCTTGCTCTTTGGCTGGTCTCTTGATATCTGTACTTCGAAAATGTTTGGTGCAACAATACATCAAAGGTTCAAACTTCTGTGGACTTCATCCTTTTCTTCTATTATTCTACATTGGCTTACTGGATGCATCTTTTTGATACTACGCTCCAAGTTGTCCAGTCTTCTTCGCCCGGTATTTATCGTACTGTATTTGTGATCTCATCATTTCATAGTGCATGCAGTATATGTTTCAGGGGTGTAACAGTGATTTTTTTTTGTTTGCTTGTGAATAGATACTGAGGCCAGGAGTTAGTATTCCATTTGTCCATCTTGCTGAAGAGCATAATGTGAAACTATCCATGCGTGAACCATTTTATATTATTTCTTTCAAGAAGCTTCCTCGTCTTTTTGCTGGCATTATCAATGTTGGTATGGTCTTTCTTGTTCCCGTTCAAATCGCTGGTGGATTGGCACCTAAGTTGTTCCCATTAGATATCACGTAAGTATTCTTTTTTTTTTCTTCTTCATCTTATGCATCTGCCAGTCTTTGGCGATTCAACGCATTTATTTTAATATTATGAACTGTAGCTACTTCGATCCTCCTACTAAGGGCACATCATTTTGGCAAGCGCCACGGACCTATGCAGAGTTACTTTCTGGCATTGTTTTTCTGAGCTTTCTCATTTGCAATACACTCAAATACCTTCAACCTCACAAACTTGTGGAGAAGATACTGCGAAATTGGTTTGCCACTACTGGACAAGCTCTTGATCTATTAGATTTGTTGATTGTCCAGCCTGATGGAGCCTGTAGACATGAGGTTAGTAATAGTGTCGCACCAAATGACCAGTATGGCAGCACTTATGAAGCTATGGCTAATAGGTAAGCTCCCATATTTTTGTCCATTCAAGGGACTGTACATTCTCCACTATTTTGTATCCTGATGCTGCCACACCCATTCTCTAATACTTATGATCTAATTTTATTTCTTTATGATTTCATTGTTGACTATTCATTTAAGATACATGCATTCTGGTGGATAGGCAGTAGTGTTGGTGTTTGGTCTATCTCAGTATATCTTCCCAAATGTGTCTTGTCACAGCAATCTCCATCATTTGGGGGTTAAACATTGCATAGGTGGTTCAAGTATGTCACAGAACTGGAAAATCGAATATTTGGATCCTCAAACTTGTACAACTGGATCAAATATTGAAGTGAAATCCATATAGGGTTGTACTGTCTGATGTTACTTCCACACGGGCACTATGGATGGTGTAAAATCGAAACTTTAAGAAACAAATATGTGTGCCGTTGTTGCATCTTCAGTACAACAATTTTAGTCTTCAGTCAAAATAAATTATATCTTCTTTGATTTTTCTCCTAATCTCGTTTTATTTGCTATGCTTGCCTGCTCATTTTTTACCATTAAACTAATTAATGTTTTGCAAACTTAAGATGTTGGCTGCACAATATTTTTAGAAGATATTTACCCTTCTTACACATTTTAACAGGAGATCTGTTGCAGTTCGAATGACACTGCTTGTAGTGCTAGCATGGTTGACTGTTGTGATATTCAACACTGTTGTGCTTATCTTTCCAATCTCAGTTGGGCGTGCATTATTGTTGGCCATCCCTCAGCTGCCAGTAGCAGGCGGATTTAAGTTCAATGGTAATAATTGTTTATGATCACTGAAATTCCTCTGTAAATGAAGTAAATATTTGTTTATGTTATTCATCTTATTTGGGCTTACTTGGGCAATCTTTCTTTTAGATCTGTTTGCATTTGCTGTTGGATTTTGCACCATATCAAATATTATTGTCGCCTCTAGAGAATCATTTGTCAACATGACTTCTGGGAGAACATGCCTTCTAGCTTCTGTCATCTGCAAGTGGGGTATAACAGCTCTGAAGAGCTCTCCTCTTTTGTTCATATGGGTGAGCATTTTAATCGAGGTGGTTTCATTTTATTTTATTTTGAGATATACAGTTCAGTAACTTTTTGTTTGTTGCCAGATTGTTATCATTCCCATTCTGATAGGACTGCTGGTTGATTTTCTCCTGATATCACCCTTCAAGTTCCTGGTTGATTTTCTAGTGATGTCACCCTTCATTGTGCCTGCTGATGACATTCCAGTTCTAGACCTTTTCAGCATTTGGTTCCTGGGGCTGCTATTGCTGAAATTCTGGACTAATTTGGTGAGATGCAACCTGTCTTGTCACTTTTCTGACCTCTTAACTTGTATTTATCATGTATGTACCAAACTTGGCAGTAATCAGGCGATCACACTTGTTTGCGAAAATTTGCTACTCCCTCCATTCCAAAATACCTGCCGTGGTTTTAGTTCGAACTAAAACCAGGAACGGAGCGAGTACATGACACCCAAATTGTACCAGTTGCAAAATGCATAGTTTCCTTGCTAAAGCGAATTATCAAAATGAACAGTGCATATTTTATTTTAGTCGATCTCATTTGCAAAGCTGTTTTGTCGTTATTAGTCCCAATAATTTTGTAATTGACTCTTCCCATTGAGAAAGCCTGCAATATTTAACCCGTCTCCCGTGCCACATCAAGAATGCTATCAAGTATCAACTGCCAATATCTGCTCAATGATGGCTGAGTTTCTATTCTGACTGATCTTGCAATGGGCACATGGTTACTTAATGTAGTTTGCTGGTAATTTGCCAAGTTATTCTAATTAGATATTTTTGTTACCATTGTTGAAGGCTCATTGGACAAGGGACGCGCCTTTCCTGGCTCATTTCATTGATGGAAGATGGGACTGGAAGCTTACTCGAGCAAAGGACGATGGTTTTGCAGGGTTGAGGGCAAAGTGGGTCTTGCAAGATATATTGATGCCTGTCACCATGAAGCTAGTGATTGTTCTAGGTGTTCCTTATGTGCTTGCGAAGGGCCTTTTCCCAAGGTTTGGTTACTCTGCTGCGGTGAACTCGGCGGTGTACCATTTCGCATGGCTGGGCAGCCTCGCCTTGTGTGGGCTCTGCTACCTTGCCAAGGTATTCTGGGGTGCCCTGGTGAAACTCCACGATTCTATCAGGGATGAGCGCTATATTATAGGGCAGAGGCTGCAAGACTACACTGACAACAGCTGAAGGCCCTTCTCCTTGCAAGTTGCAACTCAGTTTTCTATAGTAGTTAGGTTTAAACAGAACAACAGTCGGCGCCAGGAAGCGAAGAGGCCGTGTTACTGATGGAGATGATACAGTGAGATGTCGCAGAGGTAGCTTGCTTGTAAATATGGATGTAGGTTTAGTTGCCATCAGCTGTTAGTCACGATCTTGTGCCTGTTTGGTAGGATGCTGAATCTTGAGAGTTTGATCGTTATCGCGGTTGTAATAGCCTGTGGTTCTCAGGAATCTCGTACGTATTTTTGCGACCGTCATTACCCAAGGGCCTTGGTCTGGTGCTGATTCGGGCAATGTTATCAAATTCCAAGGTTTTCTACTTGTTTCTAGGGCTGTAGCCGTCTGCTGCTGATTCAGGCATGTCGTAGAATCTATCGTTTGGACAAAGCTCACAGAACTCGAAAATTATCCGGAAACCGTTTTCTGTTGGTTTGTGGTGACCGTGGGTGCAGTGTAGTTTTTTTTTGACTTGCAAACAAAATAAAGTGTTGCAGTTTTTCCTTTTTCCTTCTGAGACCGGATAGCCTGTAGTTTCCCGACAGACCGACAGTCAGCTAACATCATATACAACAAATGTGCACATAATATAGTATGCTTTCACATATTTCAATTTAATTTACAATCAACGAGGATCAAGGGAGGGCCACAGGAAGATATAGCAGAAAGGGTTTATACAAAAAAACCAAGTCAAGAGACGAGAATTCTCCAGGGAAATGGCTCCTACTAGACCGCCTCTTCAACGCTTCCTCAGATTCCTAACAGCTTTTGGCCTGCCCAGTACCTTGCATGATTCAGTTTGCGGCTGGCATGTCTTTCTGTTCCCATTTAAAGAAATATAAGATCAGGCGAGTAGCAAGCCGGTAGTAAAGTAAAAAAATAGACAGCGCTTGCATAATACAAGTCCTTCAATGAAAAATTACAAGTAAATTGACTTTTGTAATAGCAAGAATCTACTATTTGCCATCTCTATTATACTTCCGTTTTACAAAAACATACTAGGTCTTACAATAATACTCTGTATTACATATATGGATAACAGTTTGTGTTTCTAAGGTCCAGTCTCTAATGTATCACATGTGCCACTGTATTAACCATGGACCATATTGTGGTTGAGAACAAAGTTAGGCTGCTAATCATGACTCCTTTCTTCTTATTTTTTGCAACATGCTAAAAAACTATTTCAGTTACCTTTGCACTGGATATATTAGTAGACCTGGAAATTGCTCTCCTGCCCAGATTGACATTCACGGTGACGCTAGCTTGTGACAAATCGATGCCCAAATTTTCCATTGCATTAGTCAAAGCTGTAAATAGGCTGTTTAAGAAGAATTACAAATGATGGTTGTGTGAGTCAAAGCTGTTCAAGATGAATGTCAAAAGAACATGTAGGAATACCAAATGCAGAGCAATTGATTAGAAAAGAAAATGCATCTAAATGGATGACGAAGATAATTCCATCCTCAAGGTTAACAAAAAGATGCAAACATATGGAATCACTTCTTAAGAACCGCAGCGCGGATAACACATGTGTATTTGCCCAACCCAATACTGGGTGGATATGTATCCAAGTGTATCCATGGCATAATATGTATTCGATATAGGTATCAGATACGGATATGACACCTTGTATTGGGGCATCGGAGGCGACTCGGGTAAATATTTATGCATTTAAATACACTTTTTTCCATCATACACACACTGGAGTTCAAAGAAATGAATAAAATATCAGGCAAGAACAAGTTGAGAAATCTTTTGCAGTTAACATTATATGTACCATAAACAATAGCAATCCCTTTCTTCGTTCCAGTAACTCTAAAACCACTAGTAGCATTATCAGTAAGGAAAATTTCTAAGAATTTTGCGGAGGCTAGAAACATACTTTTGGGAGTACACGCTGGAAACAGTTATGGTACCCTCATCTATAGTCAATTCTTCTTTTTCATTGCTCATTTCACTGTCCACAAGGCAATCCGCTGGACATGAAAGCTCTTGCCATTGGGACTGGTACTGTGATTCTATAATATCTGAGAAAAAAATGAGAGCAATTAGCACTCGTTGTTGAATAATACAATCTAAAAGGCTAACAACTCACACAGACCATATTATCTACGTATACCTGCATTTAACTTGGCTGGTTCTACTACTGTTTCAGCATTTTGCAGCATTTCTGGCATGGTGGGGATGCTGTTGTCCAGAAAGTTCCCAGCAGAGCAAATTTTTGTTGTGGGTGCTACACCTGGCATGAGGTCAACTGGTACTCGATTGCTACTCTGTTATAATATAACATGTTATTTCAATAATTTTAAGGTTTCAACCCCAGGCATTGTTGAACGCTATTAATCCATCTGTTCAGAAACATACCTAGAAAGAGTGCAGTGAAACATCCCTAACTTTAACAGCTAATATAAAATTTCCAATTATTGACTGCGTGAAAATGATAACATCAGATTTGGCCTGATTTTTTCTTAACATGTCAATATTTGATTTCAACTAACATATCAGAAGTTAAATATGAGATACTGCGCTGCTGTTCAGCAGTGCATATTTTTTAGCACAGGCAGTAAAATATGACACCCATAAATCACAACATGATGTATGAGTTACTATTATTGGTTTACTGTTTTTTTTTCTGAACAGAATAATTCGGTTAATTACTTATGACTGAATCATTGTGCATATACCCACAGTGAACGTTAGTCACTACTTTCAGCAGTGTATATTTTTTAGCACAGGCAGTAAAATATGACACCCATAAATCACAACATGATGTATGAGTTACTATTATTGGTTTACTGTTTTTTTCTGAACAGAATAATTCGGTTAATTACTTATGACTGAATCATTGTGCATATACCCACAGTGAACGTTAGTCACTACTTCACCTTTGCACACTTTCCATCACGGAAATTCTAGTGAACTTCACCTTTGCACACTTTCCATCACGGAAATTCTATGGTAGAATTTTCTACTCGGCTGCATAGGATTTTGGAGTCACAGATTTCCAGTGAACAGCAATGAAATAAGTTGCTAGTTGCGGATCTAATAAACGAACCGGACACATAATGTGTACTGGAAAGTAAATTCGTAATAATCTATAATTTCTGTTGATGCTTTAGTGGTGCAAATTGTAATGGCTGCCATGTTAATCTTTATTTAGGCTGCCATATATGATATTTTCATATACAATTCTTTCACATACAAATTTGACTGTCATGGCATAGCAAATAGCAGGCATGCTTATGGAATGAATAGGGGAGGCCAGTGAAATGTGGATTACCCAAGGTACCAATTTAGTATTTTGTTTTTCTTATTATTCTTTACCACACAAATTTGAACTGGCATGGCATAGCAAATAGCAGCCACGCTTCTGTAATGAATAGGGGAGGCCAGTGAAATGTGGATTACCCAAGGCGCCAATTTTGTATTTTCTTGGCTCCAGTCTCCACCAGCACATGCTTCATGCTTTTGTACCTTTTCTTGTAAGAATTTGACATATTCAATCACCTGCAGAGGATAACAACTGCTTCATATGTGCACTGGAGTGCATACACAGGTATCCTTATCAAAATAGGGGAAAGGGAGTCATGAGAAAGGGAAGAAAACAAGGACCTCCAAAAGGAATGTGGCCTTATCTCTCTTCTGGTCGCTTTGTGGTACAAGATCACGAAGTATCTGAAATCTGCATTGCAGTTAGTAATGCTAACGGTTGTAGATAGGTAAGGGGTAATATCACAGAAAGAATAATATAGTTCATAATGGATGGACTAGGGTGGGCATTTGGGGGCTTGCCTCTCATTGATTTTGCAGCGACGTCTCTGCTCGGTAGCGGAATGCTTGGACCTCGGGGAGCCTGGTGCTTTGTGGTCTCCTCCGCTGCCAGCGTCGATTTCCACTGCAATATGGCATTGTACGGTTGTACCAGATTCATTGATATGAGTTCATCAAATGATGTGAAGGGGTTGACAGAAGAAAACTGACTTATATCACTGAGACAGAAGCCTGAACCAGAGCCGTCTCCGCCGCTGGAGGCAGAGGACGAGGCTCCAGCAGGATGGGATTGTACTCGATTCTGCATGAGAGAGGAGACCGGCCCCGCCGCCTGCCCTAGCCGGCCGACCACCGCACGGCAACCAAATCCTGCACAAACTGAAATGGAAAAGAGGAATTTGGATCAAATTTGCCGCAGTAAAGGAGAATCAACCCAGAACAATCAAAGCTAGGGTTTCTTTACGCAATCCAAGCTAGGGTTCGTCAGCGACAATTCCAAGGAATTAACCCATGTTAGGATAGATCTTCACTCCACGCCACTGCAGTAGAGGAGTAGTATTTGGAAAGAAGAATACCTGCGGGTGGAGATCCTCAGACCAAGGAAGAGCGAAGCCAAACTGCCACCGCCGCCTCCACCGCCGCCGTCGCCGGAAAAAAGATCGGAGCGGCGCGGGGGTTCAATGAGTTTTTTTCTCAGTCAAAATTGCAAGGTGCGCGAAAAAAAACTTGTAGGGGCATTTTTGCAATTAGCCAATTAGGGCAACTCCAAAGCAGATCTCTCCAAATCAACCGTAAATGTCAAAAACAGACGGTCAGGACAATTTTGATTCAGACCACCCGTAAACGGATACCAAACTAAGGGAGGATTGAGGGAGTCAAAGACGCCCATCATGTCGGACTCTGACATCCCAGACCCACCCATAACCAGGGTCGTATGTCCGCAGGTGCAGCCGGAGCGACCGAACAAGGCCCCCGAAATCAGAGGGGCCCAAATTTAACTAATAATCCATGCTATATTCTTCGAACGATTCTGGCATATTGTAGGAGATGAGCTGTCTAAAGAAGTCCTTGGGGCGATCAATAACAAAAAAATTCCTGAGGGGTGGAACTCCACGAATGTTGTGCTTATTCCTAAGGTGGATAGCCCTGAGGTAATAACCCAGTTCAGACCCATTAGTTTGTGCAATGTGGTTTATAAGATTATTTCCAAGATGCTGGCTAATAGACTAGAGAAGATCCTACGCGAGGTGATATCTCCAACATAGAGTGCTTTTGTCCCAGGCAGGTTAATCACTGATAATGTGCTGGTAGCTTATGAGTGTTTTCATGCGATTAAGAAGGCTCTAATGTGGTTTGTGTTGTGAAATTGGATATGCTAAAGGCATATGACAGAGTAGAATGGAGCTTCTTGAAATAAATGATGTTAAAATTAGGTTTCAGTCACAATGGGTGGAGCTGATCATGGAATGTGTTTCTTCTGTGAGCTATAGAATCAGATTCAATGACACGGCGAGGAGTTCATACCAACAAGGGTGCGAGGCGGGGGACCCAATATCCCTTATCTATTTACGATTTGTTACGAAGGTCTTTCTAGCATCTTGGCTCATGAGAAAGACATTGGTGGAGTTGAAGGTATAAAAGTATCCGAAATGCACCTTCTATCTCTCATCTTCTTTTTGCTGATGACTCCTGTTTTTGATGAAAGCGGTGATCATAATGCAAATACCTTGAAGAGGTTCTAGACACATATTGCTCTAGTTAAATTCGTGTAAGTACACCAAAATCCGATATTTTTTAGGTCAAATTCTAGAGTTCTGAGACGGGGAGAGTGTTTGTGGAATATTGGATATTTTAACTGAAGCTTTGTCAGATAAGTATCTGGCCCTGCCTACCATGGTTGGCGTGGACTGTAGTGGCTGTTTTCAGCATCTAGTTGGTAGAGTATGCCAGAGACTGAAGGGATGGAAAGAAAAAATTCTATAAGTTCAAGGTAAAGAGATTTTGTTAAAATCGGTGGCACAAGCAATTCCATCTTATGCTATGTCTGTGTTCAAGTTGCCTAAAGGAATATGTAAATCAATTACTAATGAGATATCAGGGTTTTGGTGGGGAGATGGAGAAGAGAAGAAGAAAATGCATTGGTTTGCATGGTGGAAGATGTGTGTTCCAAAGAAGAAAGGTGGTATGGGGTTTAGAGACCTTCGCAGCTTTAATCTTGCTATGTTAACAAAGCAGTGTTGGCGACTTCTCTAGAATCCCGACTCTTTGTGTGCACGAGTGTTGAGTTCTAAATATTATACTAATGGCGATATCCTAAAGGCAGGACCAAAGAAAGGATCCTTGTTTACGTGGCAAAGTATTGTAGCGGGAATTCAGACCTTTAAAAGGGGTTGTATATGGCGAGTGGGCTCTGGTTCACACATAAACATTTAGGATGACCCTTGGATTCCATCTAGTGACTCGAGGAAATTGATCACCCCTGGAGGAGGAATAATGTTAACAAAGGTGGAAGAAATCATTGACCCGCATATTGGACAGTGGGACAAGGCGCTTATACAAAGTGTCTTTTCACCCGTGGATATTAACATAATATTGCAGATCCCTCTTAATGTTGAAGTTGTTGATGACTTTGTAGCTTGGCACTTTACTAGGTCCGGAACATTCTCAGTCCGGTCGGCCTACTGATACGTCTCCGTCGTATCTACTTTTCCAAACACTTTTGCCCTTGTTTTGGTCTCTAACTTGCATGATTTGAATGAAACTAACCCGGACTGACGCAGTTTTATTGAAGCGCCATGGTGTTATTTTGTGCGAAATAAAAGTTCTCGGAATGACTGAAAATCCACGGAGCAACTTTTGAAAATATAAAAATATCGTGAAAGAATCAAGGCCGGGGCCCACACCACATCCACGAGGTGGGGCACGCCCTCCCCTGGGCGCCCGCCTCATGGGCCCCCTGGACGTCCACCGACCTCAACTCCAACTCCATATATTCTCTTTCACGGAGAAAAAAATCAGAGAGAAAGTTTCATCGCGTTTTACGATACGAAGACGCCGCCAAGCCCTAATCTCTCTCGGGAGGGCTGATCTGGAGTCCGTTTGGGGCTCCGGAGAGGGGGATTCATCGTCGTCGTCATCATCAACCATCCTCCATCACCAATTTCATGATGCTCACCGCCGTGCGTGAGTAATTCCATCGTAGGCTTGCTGGACGGTGATGGGTTGGATGAGATTTACCATGTAATCAAGTTAGTTTTGTTAGGGTTTGATCCTAGTATCCACTATGTTCTGAGATTGATGTTGCTATGACTTTGCTATGCATAATGCTTGTCACTAGGGCTCAAGTGCCATGATTTCAGTGAAGGAAATATGCCCTAGAGGCAATAATAAAGTTATTATTTATTTCCTTATATCATGATAAATGTTTATTATTCATGCTAGAATTGTATTTACCGGAAACATAATACATGTGTGAATACATAGACAAACATAGTGTCACTAGTATGCCTCTACTTGACTAGCTCGTTGAATCAAATATGGTTAAGTTTCCTAGCCATAGACATGAGTTGTCATTTGATTAACGGGGTCACATCATTAGGAGAATGATGTGATTGACTTGACCCATTCCGTTAGCTTAGCACTTGATCGTTTAGTATGTTGCTATTGCTTTCTTCATGACTTATACATGTTCACGTAACTATGAGATTATGCAATTCCGTTTACGGAGGAACACTTTGGGTGCTACCAAAGCGTCACAGCGTAATTGGGTGATTATAAAGGAGTACTACAGGTGTCTCCGAAGGTACATGTTGGGTTGGCGTATTTCGAGATTAGGTTTTGTCACTCCGATTGTCGGAGAGGTATCTCTGGGCCCTCTCGGTAATGCACATCACTATAAGCCTTGAAAGCAATGTAGCTAATGAGTTAGTTACGGAATGATGCATTACATAAACGAGTAAAGAGACTTGCCGGTAACGAGATTGAACTAGGTATTGGATACCGACGATCGAATGTCGGGCAAGTAACATACCGATGACAAAGGGAACAACGTATGTTGTTATGCGGTTTGACCGATAAAGATCTTCGTAGAATATGTAGGAGCCAATATGGGCATCCAGGTTCCGCTATTGGTTATTGACCGAGAATAGTTCTAGGTCATGTCTACATAGTTCTCGAACCCGTAGGGTCCGCACGCTTAACGTTACGATGACAATTTTATTATGAGTTAATGAGTTTTGATGTACCGAAGGAGTTCGGAGTCCCGGATGAGATAGGGGACATGACGAGGAGTCTCGAAATGGTCGAGATGTAAAGATCGATATATTGGACGACTATATTCGGACATCGGAAAGGTTCCGAGTGATTCGTGTATTTTTGGGAGTACCGGAGAGTTACGGGAATTCGTATTGGGCCTTAATGGGCCATACGGGAAAGGAGAAAAAGGGCCAAAAGGGTGGCCGCACCCCTCCCCATGGACTAGTCCGAATTGGACTAGGGAGGGGGGCGCCCCCTTCCTTCCTTCTCCTTCTCTTTTCCCTTTCCTTCTCTCCTACTCCTACTACATGGAAGGGCTCCTAGTTGGACTAGGAAAAGGGGAATCCCACTACCGGTGGGAGTAGGACTCCCCTAGGGCGCGCCATAGAGAGGGCCGGCCCTCCCCTCCTCCACTCCTTTATATCTGAGGGGGGGCACCCATAGACACACAAGTTGATCTACGGATCGTTCCTTAGCCGTGTGTGGTGCCCCTCCACCATATTCCACCTTGGTCATATCGTCGCGGAGTTTAGGCGAAGCCCTCCACGATAGAACATCATCATCGTCCACGCCGTCGTCTGCGAAACTCATCCCGACGCTTTGCTAGATCGAGCCGGAGATCGTCATCGAGTGAGCGTGTCTGAACTCGGAGGTGCCGTCGTTCGGTACTTGGATCGGTCGGATCGTGAAGGCGTCGACTACATCAACAGCGTTGTCATAACGCTTCGCTTACGGTCTCACGAGTGCGTGGACAATACTCTCCCCTCTCGTTGCTATGCCATCACCATGATCTTGCGTGTGCGTAGGAATTTTTTTGAAATTACTACGTTCCCCAACATTCAGATCAGAACCTATTATGTTTTCATGAATATATGTGAGTTCTTGATCCTATCTTGCAAGTCTATAGTCACCTATTATGTGTTATGATCCGACAACCCCGAATTGACAATAATCGGGATACTTCTCGGTGATGACCGTAGTTTGAGGAGTTCATGTATTCACTAAGTGCTAATGCTTTGGTCTGGTACTCTATTAAAAGGAGGCCTTAATATGGGAAATCCATTTCTGAGCTCGAGCTCAGCTGCTCCTGAAATCCACACCCCTAGGTTGCTTGTGGATCCGTGCCTCCGCTGGTATTTCCCGCCCGTATATGTGCATGTAAAGTCCTGCTCTGCAGTGCATTGAATGTGACGGCGCGTTGCACTACCCACGCGGAACAGGCAAAGTTTCCACGGCTCATCCATTTATCTGAGCCTGTGTGAGTC
The DNA here is from genome assembly GCA_021437245.1 of Aegilops speltoides. Lineage (NCBI taxonomy): Eukaryota > Viridiplantae > Streptophyta > Magnoliopsida > Poales > Poaceae > Aegilops > Aegilops speltoides. The sequence continues at coordinate 413,463,060 of CM038147.1, read as the reverse complement.
GTGCACGCTGCCAGACTCACAAACGGCATCCACAGGCGCCCGCCATAAATGCATCTACCAGCCACACCCTCACACTCAACCAGACGACTCGACGGCTCGAAGCTGACTTCGTGTACGAGGAGGCATCTGAGTGAAGTGTATAAGGAGACAAATAAGTAAAGATTGCCTACCGGAATGACTGAATCCTTTCGATATTCAGAACTATCAGGCGTATCTTAATCTCCACTCCACGACTACTCTCACCCACTTTAGACTTCCCCGTCATGCCGCTCCTTGTCGATGCAGTAGTGCGTGGTGCCATGGCTGAAGACACGCTCACTATACTTTTCTGGTTTGAAGTTCAAACAATGGTCAAGGCTGTCACCAGCCAGACATGGATGATAAAACATAGTCATCAACCGAACTGAGCTAATTTTAGAGAGGCCGATACCTGGGATATCATAAATGAGACCAGGGGATCACCCCAACAGGAGGCTGATTAATTGTCTCACATGGCAAAAATCAGAACATCATAATCAAACATCAGTTCACAACTTGGTATGAAATACAACACAGTACTCGATCTATTGTACAGATCATAGATTGCCTCTGAAGATGAGGAACAAGTGTGGTGCGGAGCTCACTGAAACACACTAGAAAATCCTCGACAAACAACAATACATGAATTAAAATCAGTTTCGACAACTTATTCTCAGCAATGCCTAATGGCCTTGTGCATGTCGTCCGGCGGTGACCTTCCATACCACGGTTCTTGCATCATCCTGGCTTTTGGGGGGGAGGGGGGCATCCCCTCTCTCAGGACAGGTGGTTCGCTTGTGCCCCTCGGCGAAAAATGTTTGCAGAACCTTGTCCCTTTACTCAGACCTCGTACAATGCCTTTTCCCTACTGTTTGTTAGTCTCCCAACACTCCTCTGCTTATCTGGTGCTGCCAGGCCTTGGAGATCATTCACGCTAGCAGATTGTGCTGCACTAATACCTTGGTTGGCCCCCTCACCCCCAGCAAATGCAACTTCTCCGTTTGCAGGCAATCTACTAGGAGCCAAACCTGCCATACGGTCCTTAAATCCTAGACCATCCCTCTTCTCTGCAATAGGTGCGCCACGCAGCAACAAATCAGCCAGGCCAGCAAACATGAAATCAAATGATTCTGCGCTAGCATCGCCCATACAAACCACATTCATAGCTCTGAAGTACAGCTTCGAATGCCTGCACGTGAACAACAAGTTGATTGAATTGTCCTTTTGGTACTGAACAAGGTGGCCCGTAAGTCTTTCCGTCGCGTCCTTGGTCCACCGTTTCACTATGTGTTTTGCCGGAATCTCCATGACCTGTTCCAGCACCAATATGATAAATTTACCATGTACTGATTAATTTTCAAATGGAATCATATTTAAGAAAAAGTCAAATGGCATTTTACCCTCATCGTCATGATGCAGAGGCCGGGGGCATGCCTCCATTTCCAAAAAAATAACCCTCAGAATATGACTGCACAACATTCCAGTGTGCTCGAACTGACCACACTCGCAAGTATACTCTGTCTGGTCATCGCTTACGGTGAGATCATAGACAACCCTGCTCTATCTTTGCTGCATTATCGTGTGTTGTCACATATCTCCTCATCCACTCTACCTTAGTGACATTATAGGCTGTGCCTTCAATTAGTAGACGGTGAAATTCTTCAAACACAGCCCTTGTGTAAATATTACTTGCATGCCTCTCTATTGCCAAATTAGATCTCCTAACAGCCCCTGGAATAAAAATCAGAAAGTTAGAGTTATATGTGGATCATCTAACACTCATCCTGGCAGACACGGTGTGCGGTCTGGAGGTGCACTACCCAGCCTTAATCTTAAAATCCCCATCACATATGTATTCAGTATGCTGTGCACAAATAAAGCAAATACCAAAAGTGTACCGACTGCCCTTCTGATAGCACTAGCAGTTCACACTAAAAGGCGGCTGCTCAATTTACTAATTCTAACAGCCAGCACGGACATTTTCCATGTAGCAAATTACAGAGTGCACTAAATCAGTACATTAGAATGTAGCAAGGTATAGTTAGGTAGGAAGGGAGGCGTTAGGTTCAGACCTTTTTGTCCATCCAGGGGCTTCTGGATTAACTCTGTCTGTAGACTGTGCCAACTTAGTCGGAAATGTATCAGCTCTCACAGGTCTCTAACTTTGTCCATGGACATGGTCATCGCCACCAACCCGTTGAGCAAAACCAAAAGCAGCATTTGAGCTCACATACTCGGCTCGGGTGCCCTCACATGACTGCAACAACACTAGAGGCACCGGATCTGGATGCTCAAGGCTGTCGGCGAACTCCTCACGCAGCGGAAACCTGGAATCTCATAGCAATGGCCGCCCACCATGCCCCACTGTTAGCGTTTTGCTTATGAATTTGGCTGCAATTAAACAAAAAAATCCCCAAATTTCCAGATCTGTAAGCACTAACCTGTCGACTGCGGCCTGAAGGAACTCCATGCCCGCATCCTCCATTATTTTTGCAGACGCAAAAAGGTCAGGAAGCGTCGCCGCCACGACCTGCTCAGCTCTACACGCACCGGCGGTAGTGTTCTTCTGCGGGGAGAGAAAGGGGCCCGAGGGTTTCCAGAACGAACCAGGAAGGAGGGGGCGGTGCAGTGGGGTTGCTGCTTGGTCCACGGCTCACCTTTTTCTATAACGTGCTGGACCCCTTATATCTGATCCACGACTCAGTAAAAAAAGCAACTGCTGTTCCACGGACCAGACCCCAACCGCGTCTCCGCCGTTCCACCCATACGTAAAGGGCCCGTCTCCTACACACTGTTTCGTACCGTATTTAGCATCTTCGGCAATTTTCCATGGACTGCGTCTGACACGGCAGACTCCCTTTTCCAGATCCCGAGCGTGAAACGGGTGGCGACAATATCGAGAGCAGCTGGGCACGGGCACCAAATCGCCCCTCTCCCTTAATATCCCTTAGTTTCCATTAGGACCCCGCTGCCACGGGAGGGTAGGACAAAAGATGTCATGTAAGTTCTTTTCCATAAGCACGTATGACTATATTCGGAATACATGCCTACATTACATTGATGAATTGGAGCTAGTTCTGTGTCACTCTATGTTATAACTATTACATGAGGAATCGCATCCGACATAATTATCCATCACTGATCCAATGCCTATGAGCTTTTCATATATTGTGCTTTTCTTATTTACTTTACCGTTTCTACTGTTACAGTTACTACAAAACTGCTACCGTTACTTTTATCATTATTACCGATACTTCCATACTACTTTGCTACTAAATACTTTGTTGCTACTAAGTTATCCAGGTGTGGTTGAATTGACAACTCAAGTGCTAATACTTGAGAATATTCTTTGGCTCCCCTTGTGTCGAATCAATAAACTTGGGTTGAATACTCTACCCTCGAAAACTGTTGCGATCCCCTATACTTGTGGGTTATCAAGACTATTTTCTGGCGCCGTTGCCGGGGAGCATAGCTCTATTCTTTGAGTCACTTGGGATTTATATCTGCTGATCACTATGAGGAACTTGAAAGACGAAAGAACTAGATTTTTCCCTCAACAACGAGGGGAGGTAAGGAACTGGCATCTAGATCTGCACTAGATTCTCCTTCTGTTTTGAGTAAGCTTGCAACACCTAAACGTGCTTCTGCTATTAATTTTGATATGTCGCATGTTATTGATGATGCCACTTCTACTATGCATGATACTTATGATGAAACTACTTCTGTGCTTGATACTACTTTGCCATTAGGTGAATTTCTTGATGAACAACTTGCTAGGGTTAGAGAGAATGAAGATGATATTATTGAAGATAGTGATTATGAGGGTTCTCCCCCTAAGTATGAATTGCTTGTTGTTCCTGAGGGTTATGTTATGGATGAAGAAACTACTAGAGCTATTCTTGCTTGCAATGATAGATCTGATCTTAAGACGAAGTTATTAGCTAAATGGAAACATAAATCTCTAAATTCTAGAATGAAATATGACCCTCCTTTTGCTACTTCACCTATCTTTGTTACTGATAAGGATTATGAATTCTCTGTCGATCCTGAGATAATTACTTTGGTTGAATCTGATCCTTTTTATGGCTATGAATCTGAAACCGTTGTGGCACATCTTACTAAATTAAATGATATAGCCACCCTGTTCACTAATGATGAGAAATCTCGCTATTATTATACCCTTAAGATATTTCCATTCTCATTAAAGGGTGATGCTAAAACTTGGTTTAATTCTCTTGATCCTGGTTGTGTGCGTAGTCCCTAGGATATGATTTATTACTTCTCTGCTAAATATTTCCCTGCTCATAAGAGACAAGCTGCCTTGAGGGAAATATTTTTTTTTGCAAATTGAAGAAGAGAGTCACCCACAAGCTTGGGGGAGGCTTCTCCGGTTACTTAATGCTTTGCCTAATCATCCTCTTAAGAAAAATGAAATATTTGATATCTTTTATAATGGACTAACCGATGCCTCCAAGGACCACTTGGATAGTTGTGTTGGTTGTGTTTTCAGGGAAAGAACAGTCGATCAAGCTGAATTGCTATTGAATAATATGTTGACTAATGAAAATAATTGGACTCTTCCTGAGCCAATTCCTGAACCAACTCATAAACCAACTCCTAAGAAGAGGGTTGTTCTATTTCTCAGTCCTGAAGATATGCAAGAGGCAAAGAAATCTATGAAAGAAAAGGGTATTAAAGCTGAAGATGTTAAGAATTTACCTCCTGTTGAAGAAATACATGGTCTTAATTTACCACCTATTGAAGAAACACATGGCCTTGATAACCCGACACAGGTAGTAAAGGTAAATTCTCTCTATAGATATGATAAAGTTGAAATCCCATCTACTAAGTTTCCTAGCCAATGTTTGGATGAATTCGATGACTTTATGGCTAGACAAGAAAATTTCAATGCTTATGTTGGTAGAGAATTAAAGAGTAATGCTTACATGATTGGACACTTGAGTGATTATATGGCTAGAGTTAAAGGTGAACTTAAACTCATTAGTAAATATGCTTCTATGGTTACCACTCAAGCAGAACAAGTAGTTAAAGCTCAAAGTGATTTGCTCGATGAATTAAATAATAAACATGATTTTGCTGTTAAAGTGGCTACTAGAACTGGTAAAATGACTCAGGAACCTTTGCATCCTGAAGGCCACCCTAAGAGAAATAATTTAGATGCACCTAGTCCTTCTAAAAAAAGAAAAAGAAAAATGATAGGACTTTGCATGCTTCTAGTGAACCTGTTGTAGACACACCTGATAATCCCAACGATATTTCTATTTACGATCTTTGAAACACAATCGGTGATGAACATGAACCTAGTGATAATGTTAATGATAATGTTCATGTTGATGCTCAACCTAGCAATAATAATGATGTAGAGATTGAATCATTGTTGATCTTGATAACCCACAATCGAAGAATCAACGTTATGATAAGAGAGACTTTGTTGCTAGGAAGCACAGTAAAGAAAGAGAACCATGGGTTCAGAAACCCATGCCTTTTCCTCCTAAGCCATCCAAGAAAAAGGATGATGAGGATTTTGAGCGCTTTGCTGAAATGATTAGACCTATCTTCTTACGTATGTGCCTAACTGATATGCTTAAAGTGAATCCTTATGCCAAATATATGAAGGATATCATTACAAATAAAAGAAAGATACTAGAAGCTGAAATTTCCACCATGCTTGCTAATTATACTTTTAAGGGTGGAATACCAAAGAAACTTGGGGATCCAGGAGTACCAACTGTACCATGCTCCATTAAAAGAAACTATGTTAAAATTGCTCTATGTGATCTTGGAGATGGTGTTAGTGTTATGCCTCTCTCTTTATATCGTAGACTTGAATTGAATAAGTTGACACCTACTGAAATATCTTTGCAAATGGCTGATAAATCAACTGCTATACCTGTCGGTATTTGTGAGGATGTGCCTGTTGTGGTGGCAAACGTTACTATTTTAACGGACTTTGTTATTCTTGATATTCCAGAGGACGATAGTATGTCGATTATCCTTGGTAGACCCTTTTTGAATACTGCAGGGGCTGTTATTGATTGCAACAAAGGCAATGTCACTTTTCATGTTAATGATAATGAGCATACGGTACACTTTCTGAGGAAACAACCTCAAGTTCATAGCATCAATTCTATTGGAAAAAATTCCAACTATCATTATTGGAAATTTCTCCGGTTCCATGTTATTCGAAATGAGTTTGTTAGCAAGACTTGATCCACCTTGTTAGTGGATTCCTTTGGATGATCATGAGATGGATGAAACTAGAAGGCACAACCTTCTGTACCCACTTTTTACTTTCTGTTATTTAGAATAAATAAAGCAAAAAATAATATTTTCTGTCTGTTTTCTGATTTATCCATGCAATAAAAAAATACCCCGAAAATAAAATTCTCCAAATGCCCTGCAAATTTAGTATGATTTTTTCTAGAATATTTGAGGATTTTAGGCACTCGGAACAATGAGGGGCAAGCACACAGCCACGAGGGTCAGCGCGCCCCACTGCCTCGGCAAACCGGTGGCCCCCTCCACTTATTCCTGCACCCACACACTCCATCTTCCTCCCAAAAAATCCCTATCTAGCTCAAGCACGAGTTCTAGCTCACTTTGCTGCGATTTTCGATCTCCTTGCTCAAAGCTCCATTCACAAAACTGCTTTGGGAGATTGTTCTTTGGTATGTGACTCCTCCAATGGTCCAATTAGTTTTTGTTCTAGTGCTTTATTCATTGCAAATTTTTGCTGCCTAGGTGAGCCTGTTCTTGAGCTTGCATGTCAAATTTATGAGGTCCCAAGTAATTCTAATGCATGATATAGGCTCTAGGCACTTGTGGGAGTAGTTGCTATCAGTTTCGTTGAGTTTGATTCACTTTTATTTTGAGTTACTAAAAATTCCAGAAATTTTTAGAAAATGATGAAGAGATTTTTGAGGGGCTCTTCTAGCCAAAGCTCCAAGGATAAACAAGCTAAGGAGAAAGAAAAGGCCAAGTATAATTTTCCTCGCGTAGCGGAAGTACGACCGTGTGAATGGTCTTGTGATGATTTCTTGAGAGCAGCCGGGATTTATGAAGACTTTTATTCGTTGGCTGATAATACGGGCCTCACCGACTTCCTCCACGACCGGATCGAACGGTATCTCTTACTCACCAATACTTTCGTGCGAAACTTCTACTATTATCCTAAGAATTCACCTCCTTCAGTAGCTTTTCATTTATATGATGAGGTTAGAGAGATGTCATTACGTAATTTTTGCGCGGTTTGCAGAATACCCTTCGAGGGCAGCTTAGATGAACCACATCGTAAAGATGTGGATGATTTTATTGATACTGTTACTGTAGGGGAATCGAGGAAGGTTTCCGATGCAAGAATAACTAGCATACATTTTTCCTGTTTTACGCTAGTTTGCCATATTTCCTAGTCGATGCTTAATTGGTCGCGGAAACTGTGGAAACCTCAGTGTTCCTGGTATTATTATTCTGTTCCATGCCTTATTTTTTGATAACTCTTTTAGTATGGGTGCTGTTATTGCTAAACGATTAAGCCTGAACCGTACGAAGTGCCCCATCTTTGGAGGTATCTATGCCTCACGCCTTGCTAAACACTTCGAGATACCTATTAGGCATTATGAGAAAGAGGAAAAACTGCTGCCCCTACCTTTTTAGATTAGAAGAGCATGGTAGCACATGAGTTTATTGTTAACAATGATGATAAGATGCTTCTGTATAACCTGAGATTTAATAAGAAACACAATGAGCTTATTATCTTGCCTGCACCCTCTTTGTTTGATTTAACTGCGGGCCACTACCTCGTCTTGCCGGCGGCCATTTACGCGCACCGAGGCCAGACATCAGCTCCAGAGCCTGAGCCGGAACCACCACTGGATCCTTATCGTCCATCATCTTATCAATGAGATCCGGAGTAGATCGCCAGCCAGTCCCAGTACGATGACGCTCCTCAGTACACCGGGAGAGTAGCCACGGTCCATAGCCATAGACCAACTTAGGACAAAAGCCTAAGCTTGGGGGAGTACGTATTTCTCATCGACATTACATTCATGTTCACACACTCATTCTAGTTGTCGGTGTTCATACTTTTTCATTGTACTATCCATGCTAGTTTAATTTCTTTTTCTAGCTTTCTTCTTGTGTGTTTGATAAACCTTAAGAAAACCAAAAAAAAATAATTAGTTTAATTTCCATGCTTGTAGTAGTAATTAAAAGAAAACCCAAAAAGATTTCTCATTCTTCTTTTGCTTGTTAGGAGCTTTCCCGTGTAAATAGTTTTATTTCCTTTCTTTCCTTTGGGGGTCGAGAGGAGAAGACCATAATGAAAATGTTTAGTGGCTCTCATATGCATGATTGTTGATTTAACTTAGAGCCCATATTACCCTGTCTTCTCCCTTGAATTGAATGCTTGCAGATTCCAGCTTAGTCCAATGCACGTGCACTATTATTATTATACTCACCGTTCGGTCGTGCAAGTGAAAGGCAATAATGACGATATATGATGGACTGATTGAGATGAGAGAAGCTGGTATGAACTCGACCTCTCTTGTTTTTGTAAATATGATGAGTTCATCGTTCCTGATTCAGCCTATTATGAATAAACATGTTTGCAATGACAACTAGAGATTATAGTTGCTTATGCCATGCTTAATTAGCTAGGAGCTTATAATGGTTTACCTTGCGTGCCAACATGTTATTAAAATGGTTGTGATGTGGTATGATAGGGTGGTATCCTCCTTTGAATGATTCGAGTGACTTGACTTGGCACATGTTCACGCATGTAGTTGAAACAAAATCAACATAGCCTTCACAATATTTATGTTCATGGTGGATTATATCCTACTCATGCTTGCACTCGGTGTTGATTAATTTTAATGCATGTTCATGACTGTTGTCGCTCTCTCAGTTGGTCGCTTCCCAGTCTTTTGCTAGCCTTCACCTGTACTAAGTGGGAATACTGCTTGTGCATCTAAATTCCATAAACCCCAAAGTTATTCCATATGAGTCCATCATACCTTCCTATATGCGGTTATTTACCTGCCGTTCCAAGTAAATTTGCATGTGCCAAACTCCAAACCTTCAAATGAAATTCTGTTTTGTATGCTCGAGCAGCTCATGTATCAACTAGGGTTGTTTGTATCTTCCATGCTAGGTGGGTTATTCTCAAGGGGAGTGGACTCCGCTCCTCATTCACGAGAAAATGGCTGGTAACTGGGATGCCCAGTCCCATTATCAAAAGATCAAAACTCCCCCAGGATTGTTGCTAGTTGGAGGCACAGGTTGTTTCGGGCAAGCCATGGATTGATGCTTGTTGGTGGTGGGGGAGTATAAACTTTACCATTCTATTTGGGAACCGCCTATAATGTATGTAGCATGGAAGATATCGAGATCTCATAGTTGTTGCGTCGACCGTGAAAGTATACCGCTTAAAATGTTATTCATCTCTATTTTAAAATCGAGCTCTGGCACCTCTACAAATCCCTGCTTCCCTCTACGAAGGGCCTATCTATTTACTTTTATGTTGAGTCGTCACCCTCTTATTAAAAAGCACCCGTTGGGGAGCACCGCTATCATTTGCATGCATTACTATTAGTTTATATTGGGTATGACTTGACTGGATCTCTTTTACCATGAGTTACAATGTTTAGTCAGTCCTTGATCTTTAAAGGTGCTCTGCATTTATGTTTTACGGTCTCAGAAAGGGCTAGCGAGATACCATCTTATTACCATATTATATTATGATTGTTTTGAGAAAGTGTTGTCATCAGAGATGTATTATTATTGCTCGCTAGTTGATTATGCCATTGATATGAGTAAACATAAGACCTAAGTGTTATTGTGAATATGGTTAGTTCATAATCTTTGATGAAAACTTGAATGCTGGCTTTACATATTTACAACAACAAGAGCAAATCGAGTTTGTAAAAGTTTTTCTTTATCACTTTCAGTTTGTCAACTGAATTGCTTGAGGACAAGCAAAGGTTTAAGCTTGGGGGAGTTGATACGTCTCCGTCGTATCTACTTTTCCAAACACATTTACCCTTGTTTTGGACTCCAACTTGCATGATTTGAATGAAACTAACCCGGACTTAGGGGTGGAAACGGATCGGATGCGGATCGGATAGTGCTCTTACCACTTCCGTTTTCATATTTTCGAAACGAATACGAATCCGAATGCGGATGTTATCGGATACGAATGCGGCTTGGATGTTATTCGAATACAGATACATATCAGATGTTTTCTTGATTCAGAACGGATACGAATAATATCAACTTATTGCTTAAGTAAATTAGTCAATAGCTATGTGACATGAAGTAATCAACTTGTGCCATACAATAAGTCAATGATAAATAGGTTTATGAATAAATACTATTGTAGTGCATAATAATTTCTAAGTTTAATCATACAAAGAGTTAAATTTGACCACTAATTTGGCTTTTATGTTGGATAATTGGAATATTGGGGCTACAATTTTGAAAATTACCTCCCATAATCTTATCCGGATACGAATATATCCACTTCCATATCCATATTTGTGTCAAAATGTCCTACCATATTTTATTTCGTATTTGTTTAATAAATTCGGATACGGATAATTTTCATTTCCATTTTAGTTCGGATGCGGATGTTTCGGATAAGAATAGGTATTTTCTCGGATATGAATATCGGATATTTCGGATTATCCGCTACCACTTTCCACCCCTACCCGGACTAACGCTATTTTCAACAGAACTGCCATGGTGTTATTTTTGTGCAGAAATAAAAGTTCTCGGATTGACCTGAAAAAATCCACCGAGCAACTTTTCAGAAAATATAAAAAATATTGGCGAAAGAATCAAGGCCAGGGGGCCCACACCCTGTCCACGAGGGTTGGGGGCACGCCCCCTCCCCCTGGGCGCGCCCCCCTGCCTCGTGGCCCCCCTGGACGTCCACCGACCTCACCTCCAACTCCATATATTCTCTTTCACGGATAAAAAAAATCAGAGAGAAAGTTTCATCGCGTTTTACGATACAGAGCCGCCGCCAAGCCCTAATCTCTCTTGGGAGGGCTGATCTGGAGTCCGTTTGGGGCTCCGGAGAGGGGGATTCGTCGTCGTCGTCATCATCAACCATCCTCCATCACCAATTTCATGATACTCACCGCCGTGCTTGAGTAATTCCATCGTAGGCTTGCTGGATGGTGATGGGTTGCATGAGATTTACCATGTAATCAAGTTAGTTTTGTTAGGGTTTGATCCCTAGTATCCACTATGTTCTGAGATTGATGTTGCTATGACTTTGCTATGCTTAATGCTTGTCACTAGGGCCCGAGTGCCATGATTTCAGATCTGAACCTATTATGTTTTCATGAATATATGTGAGTTCTTGATCCTATCTTGCAAGTCTATAGTCACCTATTATGTGTTATGATCCGACAACCCCGAAGTGACAATAATCGGGATACTTCTCGGTGATGACCGTAGTTTGAGGAGTTCACGTATTCACTAAGTGCTAATGCTTTGGTCTGGTACTCTATTAAAAGGAGGCCTTAATATCCCTTAGTTTCCATTAGGACCCCGCTGCCACGGGAGGGTAGGACAAAAGATGTCATGCAAGTTCTTTTCCATAAGCACGTATGACTATATTCGGAATACATGCCTGCATTACATTGATGAATTGGAGCTAGTTCTGTGTCACTTTATGTTATAACTATTACATGAGGAATCACATCCGACATAATTATCCATCACTGATCCAATGCCTACGAGCTTTTCATATATTGTGCTTTGCTTATTTACTTTACCGTTGCTACTGTTACAATTACTACAAAACTGCTATCGTTACTTTTATCATTGTTACCGTTACTTCCATACTACTTTGCTACTAAATACTTTGATGCTACTAAGTTATTCATGTGTGGTTGAATTGACAACTCAACTGCTAATACTTGAGAATATTCTTTGACTCCCCTTGTGTCGAATCAATAAATTTGGGTCGAATACTCTACCCTCAAAAGCTTTTGCGATCCCCTATACTTGTGGGTTATCACCTACCATGTTGAGTTTGATCATCAGTTTGGACGTCATTACTCAAGCTCTAATAGTCTGAGTAGTGTTCATTTGAATACAATTTGGAAGGAGTTATGGCAACTTCGCCTCCCGGGAAAGATTAAACATATTGGCTGGAAAGTTCTTAAGGTTTTTTTACCGTGCTATGGAGTGCTAGCAAGCAAACATATTCCACTGATTCCTTAGTGCCCATTTTGTAAGATCGGACTTGAGGACATTCAACACTGCTTATTCACATGTTCCCGGGCATCAGAGGTTTGGACCGAGTTGGGTCTTAATGATGAAATTGATCGGGCCGTGCGGCAGGACCGCTCATGATCAATCAACCTAGAGATTTTGGTCCAACTTCGCACTATGATACATGATGTACCAATAGCCGAATTGATTCTAGTCACTATGTGGTTCATTTGGTGGCAGAGACGCCAATCTACCAAAGGAGAGTCAATCTTGTCAGCAGAACAATCAGCCATGTCTATACGGGTTCTAGCTACAAATTTTGTCCGAGCTTATACTCCAAACCAGCCTATACGCAAGATCGATCATAGCTGGAAGAAGCCAAGAGAGGGAGTTGTTAAAATCAATGTTGATCGTCATTTCATGTGGAAAATATGGCGAGAACTGCGGAGCGATTGCTCGAGATGATCGAGGTAATTTTTTCGCGGCGAGGGACACATGTGCTACCCCATGTTTCTAGTGCGGACTCAGTGAAGTTATGGCTATCCGAAGTGGTTTGATCCTAGCAGAAAAATTGGGTTGCACTAAACTCATCATCGAGTCTGACAGTATGTTGACATTGGAGAACATCTTTGATCCAAATGCCTATATGGGAACTGATGTTCCAATCATTGCAGAGTGTTCTATCATGGCCATGGAGTTTGCTAGTATTGATTTTGTCCACTGCAGCAGAGAAGCTAATGTGGTAGCAAATTGCTTGGCAAAACACTGTTTTAGAATTAGTAAGTCTGAATCTTGGGAATCCAATGTCCCTGACTTTATTCTTCATCACTATGTAAATGACCTTGCTATTATTTGATGAATAAAGTTGTTATGATAAAAAAAAGTGGATCATTAATTAGATATAGAATAAAGATCCGAATAAAAACTCCGCAAATATCTTACGCCTAGCCACCTCTCCATCAATTCTTCCCACAGACCGAGCGCATACCTTTCTCTCTCTTCCACGGTGCTTCGGTAAAGAAGAACCAGTTCCACAGGCCCCAATAAAATCTCAGCGAAATTAACAGACATTTCCACCCCGTTTTGATTCTCCTCAGAATCTTCGTGGTTCTGAACATATACTCCATTTTAAGTGGCTTTTTAAACACCGGAGGCCTAGATTTTGAATCGCATCGGGCCTCGGAGTTCCTAGGTACGGTCCTGCCCATAACCTTCTCCGGTCGCATCCGCTTCGGCTTCACATTCACTTCGGCAAACCCAGTCTTCAGCCTACCCGCATTCATGGTGGCGCGACGAACGAGAAGCCTCCTCCAACTTTAAAGCTAGGTCGGCTTCTCCTCCGCAAACCCTACCCGCACAATCCTCATCCTCTCTCACACATTCACCGGCCGCCTTACACCATCACACCTCTGACCACCACGATGGCCAAGAGGTGCAACACCGAGAAGTGGTCGACGGCGCCTGACTCCAGATCTGGGGACAGCTCTGTTAATCGGATGCCATTCTGAGGTGTCGGTTCCCCTGCGAGTGGACTGTGTGCCGCTTTAGGAGGAGAAAGTGCAGAAGTTTGACGACGAGCAAGTGGAGGAGGCCACCCTCATCGCCGAGGAGGAGGAGAATCACCATTATGCGCTAGTGGTCGAGCATGAGGATCTCACCCTCGCCGAGTACCCAGACTTAAATCCCAAGCCACACTCCATTGTGTGGGATATCCAACACAGTTACAAGTTGATCTCGTATGAGAAGGATGATAGACACTCACACAAGTCATATCAGCCACAATGTGATCCAGATGAGGCGATGACATCTCGGACAACAGCACAAACGACGATGGAGGTGCCGATGGCCTTAGAGGCTCCCCTACAAGTTCACCATACAGTCCCTTGCCTAGTTTTAGTTAGGATTACTTCAAATTTAGATTGAACTTGTTTAAATTTTGACGTTGGTTCTAATATACTGAAGTTCGTTCAAATTTAGTCAGTTTTGCTTCAATTTCGTCCATGGTTGTGCGTGATCCGTTTCAAATGGCCTGGACTTATGATGACTCTGGTTGGATGGTCGGTGCCTCGCCCATTGTCCACCGACACGTCTGAACATGTCCACAGACATTTGGTGCCGTCTATTTGGCATTCCGCTTGGAGTTGCCTTATGCGTGTGTGCATGCATTCTTTATAAAAACATTTTTTAATAAAATAAGATACATTTGACATTGTGATGAGATATTCTAATTTGATTTAGAGAAAAATTGCATAAATACACAACATTTAGCACCCAGGTAAAAAAACACAATTCCATGCGATTTTAAGAAAAAAGAAAACACACCCTATGTGTCAAGTGACTAGAGGGACGGCTCGGTTTGAGCCGAGTCAAGCCTAGCCAAGCTCAACTCTCTGAAAAATATTAAAATAGTTAATGTTTCAAAAATGCTCATTTATAGTATTATTTTTTAGAAAGTACAGCAATTCAGTTCATCTTTGCCGGTCAATCTCACAGTAGGTACCGATGCAATAAAATGGGGATATGGATCATTCATTGAACCAGGCTTCATTTATTGTTTTAGTGTGGTTTCAAATGGTTTTATGAGTATAATATTTGCACTAGATGCAAAAGTGCTATTGTGAGCTCGAGTGAACCATAAATTCCAAAAGAACAGTAACATTTAAAAAAAACTGTGGATTCGACAAGAAACATTGATGTTTATCTACACGCATGTAAATTTTCATGACGAAATCACATTCATGCAGGTGTGAAAAAAAAACAGTGCTCCAAAATGCTTCCAAAAACACATATCAATTTTTTTCCACACCTCCACAAATGTGACTTCATTGTGAAAATTTGCATGACATCAATGTTTCTTGCAAAACAAAACCAGAGTTTTTTAAACTTTTATACTGTTCTTTTGGAATTTATTGTCCACTCGAGCTCACAAACTCCATGTCGCATTGTATGAAACTAGTAATCCTTTTTTTTCTTTTGACATCTAGTATAAACTAGTAATTACGAGGGGGGCATTTTCACTCACGCATTCGTTCATTGGTTGCTAGAGAAGACGTACCGCATGACCTACCTAATTAACCAAATAACCAATCCTGTCACGTCTTATTTATGCATTTTACCATGCTGCACTAGCCAGGCTTGCGTTTGTTGTTCGGAATCGGAATGATTCACCGGGGGCGTGACGGCAAGCCAGTTCTCTTATTCTTCTTGTTACTACTACTAGTCGTGTCATTGTTACTGGTGCTCGACGTCCTCGGAGAATCACCACCGGCAGCGGGAGTAGGAGGAGGAGGAGGAGGAGAGCCGGCGACGGCATGCGGCAGTAGCAGCTACAACTACCTCGGCGCGCTGCTGCGGCTGATGATCCCGTGCAAGGCGGCGGTGGCGCCCTTCAGCCCGGCGCCGCCCACCGACGAGTGCTGCCGGGCGGTGCGCGAGCTGGGGCAGCCCTGCCTCTGCCTGCTACTCGCCGGCCCGCCCATCTCCGGCGCCGACCGCCGCATGCTCACCCGCCTCCCCTCCATATGCGCCGACGCCGACGACGATGAGAGCGACCTGCGTCAAGACGTAGGCTCGTGTACTGCAACGTAGCATGTAGCAGCAGCAGCAGCAGATCCGGTGCTGCCGCCTTTTCTTTACACTTTTACTACTAGCTACGTAGGCTCCTTCACTTTGTGACACATAATTCCTAGTACTAGCTACGGAACAAGCAAGCATTGACACGCAACTCCAAAGCTAATCCAACCCAAGCACCACTCCTTTTTGTTACGTCCGCCTCCTGCTTGCTCCACCTTCGTTGCTTTTCATCTGCAATCAGTTAACTATTGTATCATGCTGATGATGCAATTGCGCATTGCAACAAAGAGGCTTGTTTCATGGCGTGCACTAGATACGCATCCAACCTCAGATTACCAGCAGCTAGCTAATAACTGTGTGCTACAGACTTTAGACGATTCAACCTCCTTTATTTCAGACAGTAATATATTCTATCCGTCCACAAATATAAAATGTTTTGAATACCTTAATATGGACTACATACAGACTGAAATGAGTGAACAAACACACTAAAACGTGTCAATATGCATCAGATTCATAAAAAGAATAGAAGTTAGAACAGCTTATATTTGGATGCGGCCCCCCTGATATGCCGTTAGCCCACCCACATGTGGACCCGGGCCCACACGTCAAGGGGCCATACGTTAGAGGATCCGGCTCCTTATATTTGTGAATGGAGGGAGTAATTAATACGGTGCTGCAATTTATACGATGAAAAAACAAAATTTAGTGCTTACATGATGTAATTCCATACAAAAACAAAATAAGATACGTCCCTCGGGTTTTAGCAAGGCTTTGCCTGTCAGCTTGTAAGATTCCTAGTCCCAAATAGCTTTCTTCCCATCTACACACAAGAAATCTAGCATAGAGTTACCTCACAGCATGACCTTACCCGCAGGCATACCCCAACCACCAGGAAGTCCAAGAATTAAGGGCGGCTGCCAAGCAAGCAAGCATGTGCCAAGTCATTCCAAACTTGCCCCCCTCAACTTCTCCGAGTACATGTTCAAGCTAATATATAACCAGGCGCCAGCAGCTCCACCTGATCACCCCTCCCTCTTCTTTCCATTCAGTTACATCATCGGTTGCCCCGCACACAGGGACTCCTTGACTGCCTAACGTCATAGTCACCATCCTGGCCTGTATATAAAGGTCACACACATCTCCATCAGAAAGCCGGTCTGTTCATATGGATCCCAAGGTCGCTGTTGCTCTCACCCTGTCTCTCGTAGGCGGCTTAAGCACCTCCCTCGGTACGCTTACATGCATCTTCTTTCAGCCCTTCACTCCTGCTGTCTCTTCATACTATTATCATGTACTCCCTCCGTTCCTTAATATAAGTCTTTGTAGCTAGAGATTTCACTATGGACCACATACGAATGTATATAGATGCATTTTAGAGTGTAGATTCACTCATTTTGCTCCGTATGTAGTCCATAGTGGAATCTCTACAAAGACTTATATTTAGGAACGGAGGGAGTAGTATTCATAATTGACATCAAGTGTTTCATTTGATGCATGCATTGCCTTTGCTATTGTTTCCCTTCAAAAGTTGTAACTGGTAGTGTGGGTTTTCCATTTAGTTGCTCCAATCAAGATTCATTTCTCACAGTACATCTTAAGCACGAAATTGTACAAGGTCCATGGGGCATTCATATATATCCTGTGAGAATGTTATGTGGGCCGTTAGTATGGTAGTTTGTTCAAAGTGAAACATAATATTGAGCAATTAATCTTTTCAGTTTATACTTGGCATCTAACAGCTGAGAGAAAATAGACTGCTACTGTTACACCAAGAATGGGAAGAATTTGCGTACACATTATTTTCGATGAAGCACACATGAGCATGAGGATTACACGTCCTTACCTGTTAGTTCAGCACACCCACTTCCGCAGAATCCACTCGCTCATCGCCCAAATTTGTATCCCCCTACATCTCTGCACTGTGTCCGACTCACCCTACCCATCCTCGACACCAACTAGCCTTTTAGTGTAGGTTTAAGTTTTCTGGAAAGATGCTCCAGCTTTTAAAACTGATGAGTGTTTAGTTAGTAAGCCTTTAAGTGTTAAGTTCGTAAGCAACCCAATATGATATAACCAGGATCTAACGTGAATAGAGGGCCCATAAGCTGATGCTTTATAGATACTATTATTGCTATCACTCAAGTGACAGCCAAAAGCAATTTTATTTCTCAATGGGAGCTTTCCCATAATCTATTTGGAAAGCGTTGGAATGATATAGACTAGGCAGAGATCAAATGCAAGATGGTGTACCTCTTGATAGCTAGCATTTGCCTACTACTTTTGTCAATGATACTTTATTGCTACTCATCAGGTGCACTACTGGCAATAGTAAATCATGCACCAAACAACAGAACACTCGGGATACTACAGGTGAAATGCTACAACAATTTCCTTAACTCTGCCATAAGGTCACATTGAAAGAACAACATAGGTTTATTTGTACACAAATCAACATTTAACAATCGTTTGACAACTTCTTTATAGGGATTTGCTACTGGGCTCATGTTGAGCATGTCCTTCTTTGACCTGGCTTATGATGCTGTTAATGCAATTGGTTTTCTGAAAGGCAACCTTTGGGTGAGCTTTTTAAGCAAGATGTTTTGCAAAGCATTTGTACCATTTCTTACCTTTTTCATCCTTGCTTTGCAGTTTTTTGCTGGAGCACTTCTATTTTCAGCAATTGCCGATATTTTCCCTGAGCCAGAATGCAGCCCGCCGGATGAAAATGACAAAGAAGTATAAATTCCCTCAACTTTGCTAACAGCCTTTTTCAATCGGCATTTATCAAAAAAGTAACATAGGATATCCATTATGTTTTTCATTTGGGGAAGAAGACTGTTAACAGTACAGCACGGAAGGAAATTATGATGAGACACCGAAGAAGAGTCATCTTTAGTGTAATTGTCACCGCAGTTGGTAAGTCCTATGTACTTGCAAAACTTGTAACATATAGTACCAAAAATGCATCACAGTGTTTTCAACAACATGAGCCCGGAAAGACAAAACATGCCCTTTAATAATTTATACAGAAATCCGATTTTTGGTGATAGGTGTTCTTCAGATGATTTTCTTATATAATTATACCTAACATTTTAGTACCGAGCTTGAGCATATTGACACCAAATAAATGTATGGGGCTTGTTCATACAAGGCAGTGTACAGAAATATTAGATTAATTATTCAAATTGAACACCTAAATACAGTTCAAGATCATGGACATGATTTAACAAGTGATACTGGCAGTAAAAGTCGTTATGACCAAAAATAGTTATATTTCAACAGCGCCTGTTGAACACCTAAAACTAATTCTATCTTGGCAAGTGATAGCAGCAGTAGTTTTCCATAAAGTACCCATGTCAGAAAAAATAAATCATGCACATGAAAATACAAAGTTATCAAAATTAGGTAGGGCGATATATGCATATACACGTAACGATATGCCCCTTTCCTACAAGTTTATTATTTTCAATGATCGCATTGATGAACGAAGTTCTCATGTCAACAGTTGCTGGTGTGAGTTTGCAAAACTTCCCGGTGGGTACTGCAGCGTTTCTCGGAACTGCAAAGGTATATATTTGAGAAAATACAGTATATTATAGGCAAGCATACAAAATTTGACAAAAACAGTAAATTGCTTTTGTATATGTATCCTTCGCCATTGAATTAATTTTTATGATATATATATACCTGATAAATCATATGGAAGTACTGAACACTCCATACAACAAAATCTACAGGTCATGTGTCTACAGATATTACATCTCCGTTCGTGCATATTATAGTAGAATAGCAGTTTTGCTGTTATTCTGGACACATGTTTATTTTAGCCCATAACACTGTTAACATATCGAATAAGTATGAACAAGACACTGAGTTAACATATCGAAGAGTAGTAATATTTGTTGTATATCCTACTAATCTTATCTACCTTTCAGGGATTTCGTGTTGGCCTTAACTTGGTTATTGCTATAGCTCTACACTACATCCCGGAGGTAACTGAATCTATAATGGCTTTTAGATGGAATAGGGAATGGGTATGGAACAGAAAATGTCATCTAAGTATCTACAATGACTTAAACTATACCCCTTTTGGCGGAAACTGAAAGTGGAACTTCCATTCTCAATCTCAATCAGACACCAACATAAATTGGGACTAGATACTCCCCACCTTTTCACGGTGCAAGTGCATAGCAGATATGCCATTTAAGATACATAATAATACAATACAATAGTGTGGTGAATTTTACACAACTGACTCTTATGAAAAGTTGGTATATTTCTCATGACATAGCTAAGTTTACAAGATCAAAGAATCTGCTAATACTTGTAGGAATTTTCTGTTCATGTGCAGGGTATTGCTGTAGCTCTCCCTGCATATTTTGCCACTTGCAGGTACTAGCTAAAATTATTATGCAATATGCATCATATATTTTACACTCTCTCCCCTTCACTATTAACTGTCCCTGGCCTGAGAAGTCTCAACTTCGAAATAACTATCCATCGAGGGGTCAATAGGTTAATGCAATACTCCATTCTACCCCTACTTAACATGCTCTGGAAAAGTTAAGTGCTTGCAGTATCTTATTTAATAGGGGTATGCATGGTCATTCCTCATCACTTATTAGATATAGTGCTTTCTTGGTCCATGCAAATTCTGGGTTGAGGAGACTTGCAGCTAAACAAGGAAGTGCATATTTTAATACGACAGTATTGAATTACATGTAGGAGTATTTTATACAAAATCTTGTCTTAATGATCAGAAAATAGTCACAGCTTAGTTGGTTTAATTCAGAAGGCTAGTTCCCTCAAAAAAAAATCAGAAGGCTAGTCGAACTAGTTATTACCTGAAGAAGCATATAATTTGTTGTATAATAAAAAAGAAGCGTATAATTGCTAAAATACATTAAGTGTTCATAATAAATATTATAGTCACACTGATTTGGAAAGAAAATAAGCTTTGCAGTTTAATAATAATTTTATTTTGTGTCTATGATGCAGCAAATGGCAGGCGTTCAAACTAGCAACACTTGCTGGTTTTGCAGAGCCAATAGGTGTAATTATCGTGGGTACGTTGACTTCGCTTATTTTATTACAAGTGACTTGTTCAAAGCAATTGAGTTTTCCCCATGAGGTCATGATGTACTGACCCATGTTACTATCTGTTTGAGAAGCTCAGTCATTGAAAATGGATTGTGCTACATACTAGAGCATAAAAAATGCTCTAATCAATGAGATGCAGAGCTGCATTAAAAGCAAACAACCAATTGCAACTAATCTTTCTCTAGCACTTATCTTTACAAGCAGAGTTTTTTCCCCTTCAATGAGTAATATCCTAGGTTGAGTTTGTGCACTTCATTTCTATTTTCCTCTTTTGTATCTCAAACAATGAGTATAAAATTGTGCTACTTGCAGCATACCTATTTCCGAGCAACTTAAATCCAGAAATATTGGAAGGTCTACTTGGATTAGGTAATGAGAAACAAACAGTTCAAAAATGTTAATAAGTTTTGGTAAGTAACATAATATTTATTCAAATTTTCCATTTTGCACAGTGGGAGGAGTAATGGCATTTCTGACACTGTATGAGATGCTGCCATTAGCAATTGAATACGCTGGACGCAAGGATGCTGTGAAAGCTGTATTCGTTGGCATGGCTTTTATGTCCATGAGGTGTGTTACACTTACACTCAATTACATAAGGCAATTATCTTTTATGTGTGCCAGTATGTCAAAACTGAAAAATCACAAAGGTCTTGTATGAAAATTTGTATCTTCATATTTTTTATAACTTAATGAATTTTAGTCCAATATATAACTATCTAAAAAGACTTCGGAATACCTTTTGTTCATGACTCGTTACATATAGAGAAACAACTGCTTCACACAAATTTAAGGGGCTGTATTAGTAATATACAGAAGAAAACTCATAAAGACGTAGTGATATAAGATCATAATTTGATGAGGAATTGATACAAAAACTATAATTTGATTAACATTATCTAACAATGCACCGATACATAAATTGGTGTACCAGTACCATTTATATCAGCTACATTTTCCTTCACATCAATGCACATATGTTTGGAAATGTCTCTTGACGTTCGATAAACTTCAATTGGCAGCTTGTACTTCCTGGAAGTTAGTCTTCCAAAGGAGATGAGCGCTTAAAATTTCAGTCTAACCCAATAAGTGATATGGGCAAATGCATCATGCACTTGCAACAAGGTATATTACTTTTCCTTGACATTACTATTGGGCTATTTATTAAGAAATAAATTTAACTGTACCTACTCCTTACAAAATTTAGTTTCCAAATTACTAGAAATGAATAGTTGAACCTGCAGTGTCATAAACCGTCAATAATAGTGCCATGTATCTACTACAATATTCCATTCTAAGTAACTACGGCTGTGCACAGACATAACAATCCTTGAGGTATCATGAAAACCTAGTAACTATGGAAGGTGCACTTTAACTACGAGTGATCCTCAGCAACCCTCCACTCAAGTAATCAGTCCTGCACTTGTCCAAAACGAGTCCCTAACAGTAGCAATTAATTACACTAGAATTTGCATGTATCAACTTAATTGCTTTGTGTGTTCTTTTTACACTATAGATACAATGGACCTAAGTAATCACTGAGAAACAAAAGATGGATAATATTTGGAAAATCATATTTTAAGTGAACTATACTTTTGCAAACGATAATCATAACTCTGAAGAAAAGATACAAGTCCGAAGAATTGGTTATGGGAAACAAATTTGGCGATCTTACCTTGGTATTTCATTCATGGAACTGGCAAGACAACATGACCTTTGCAGCATCACATTTCCATATTTTCTACAGGTGCTGATTGGAAGGAGGTGTATACAATTACATTCAATGATATGTTTTTCTCCAATCTATTACAATGACCTTCAAATCTGGGCCCTCACCGATGACCCCCCAGTTGCAGGGCTACCGTAGCTGCAAGAAAATTAGAACTCTCTCAAACTCTGACAATGTACATAACGAATAAAACTGTACTTACTGGAAGAAGAAAAAAAGACTCGTATGATGTAAATAACAGAAAGGAAAATTATGAGATGAACCCTTGATCTCCATTTGTTACCAAAGATAACTGTACCTCATGTGCTCCAACACAGTATACTTCGAAATTTACTTTATGCAAAGGTTAAACCCAGTGACTTGCTATCAGTTATTGATATATTGTTTTGGTAAGAGATACATATGGATTCAGGCCAAACTCATGAGATCCAGAACATGTTTTTTTTATGGATAATGGAGGCGGTTATTACCCCCGGCCTCTTCATCATAGATGCATATAGCCTTATTACATAGTTTATTAAATAGTGGCCAAACCATGCCGCACCAAAACATCAAAACAATCATCGGAAGTATGTTTGGAAGGCTGTAACCCAAGAACTTGAATTTAGTATATTGTAAGAGATTTTACACTAGTGGGCTATTGGCAAGTTTACAGAAGCTCTAAAGGGAAGCTCCGGTTTGGCTCTCATTGGTTTTAGGCTTTTAGCATAACTTAAAGCTAAAGTGAACTTAGCCGGCAAGAGTAAAACGGTTCCAAAACTGCTTTTGTTGATATTTCATGGACACAAGAAGGCATCAGGGCAGTCTGAGCCTCTTTAATTGGTTTTCATTTTTGTTTTCTCCGTTTAGTTTTTCCCTCACCTCTGTCCTCTTTAAGCATTAAAATCAACGTTTTGTTATGAAAAGCACATAATCAGTCTCTTTCACTGTGTTACCATAATCCCAGTTGGTTGGTTCTCTGAATTCTGAAGCTTGGATGCTTCGTATAAGCAATTTGATTTCCAGAACTATCTTGGTTTCCACATTAGGCTCAATAACCAACTTAATTGAACAAGAATATTACGATCGGCCAACATTTGAAAGTTTAGGTTAATAGAAAATCTCTAGAACACCAAGCAGCAAAATAGTACTCCCTCCGTTCACAAATATATAAGAAGTTCTAACTTTTTTCTGAATCAAATGTATATAAACACGTTTTAGTGGGTTTGTTCACTTATTTCAGTCTGTATGTAGTACATATTGAAATATCCAAAACATCTTATATTTGTGAATGGAGGGAGTAGATGGGATCAAGGGACTTTCAAGTGCTATGACAGGTAAGATTGCGTAAAAAAAAAGACGATGGATCTGTTACATTCGTTCAGTGTTTACTAACTGCTGACTTTGCAATCTACCAAACCTCAAGAAAGTGTATGCTTCAGCCTTCAGGTATTGCATGGAATCAGCAAGAACAGAACTACATACACACTTGCGCACAATTGACCTTGAGATCAACCCCACGGATTAGCATACAAACACACAAGCTTGGTGCACCCCAATATGGTGTTTTTTCTGTTCTTTTTAATGAACTCAATGCAAAAATACTCCAGTGTTTACAATAACCTCATACTTATATATAGGTGGCTGGTGGCATACTGCCAGGGCCTTAAGGCCGACTTGAGCCCTTGAAGAACTTGTATACAACTCAAGATGTAGTACATGCAGACTCCCAAGAGAAGAATGAGGGAAACATACCAGCCAAATTAATTAAGGGGTACTTTATTTGACGACAGCCTGACAATCCTAAACATAACTCTGATTCCCTAACATGCTCATCATGTGTTATTCTCCAGGTGCAACTTGAATTATAGCATAGCATTTCTACGTGAAATACTCCTGCGATGACCAAATCAAATGTAGATCCACACAGTTCCTACAAAATCTTCTGACACAAAGCCCTAAAAGTGAGGCTTCACTTCCTCTGACTCTGGCTCATGGTATTTCAATTCCAATTGCACCACTCATCAAAGATTTGACACAAGTTTCTAACCTTCGGCCTACTACCCTCACCTCCCTCTCTTTGGCGGAACGGTAACTTGATTTACAGTAGCTACTGCACTAGGAGCCAGGTCAAAAATTCTAATGCCTCAATTCCAAATAGGCAGCATTCTATTGACAGCACTCGTGTACTTGGGCAATCTGGAGTTCTAGACCCTCCCATCAGAAACAGTCTGCCAGATTGGAGCGGGCAGGTACAATGCTGGCTGAAGGTGAATTTTCACAGACAGTTTCGTTAAGGATCCTCCGGCACGGAGGGATGTGAAGAGATGTTATTCACAAACAGTTAAAACTTGTTAATCCGACGAGCCCCTTCCCTTATATCCTTTGCTACAGCCTACAAGCATTGCCCAGATATGCTAAGTACTGTCATGAAACGGATCCTAGTACAAGGACATGTGCTCCCAAGAACTGAATTGGATTTCAGAGATGGGTTCAAATTCTAAAGAACTTGAATTTGAATATACTACAAATCCATTTTTTCAGGTCCAAACGAATGCCAGGGTAAATAAGAGAATCTCCACCTGCTGGAACTAGAATGGAATAAACTACTCCAATTCAAGTTGACCCAGACTTTGGAATTAGATTCCGATCCCATGTTTCTAGGACACAATGCATATTACCAACGCGGGTGGTACATTTCGTTTATACCTAATAACAGCAAAAGCGGGGACAGATCTGGGGCAAAATTAGCAAATCTAGCAAACAGGAGAACAGGACGCTCTAATAATACAGGTCGTCCGCACCTCGCGAAGCAGAACGAATCTGGGGCGGAAACAGATCAGCGCGGCGCAAAGCCTTCTCATGTCTGGCGTGGACAGGTCGGGGAAGAGGAGAGGGTCGTCAGGTCGTGTGGCCATCGCCGTGCGGCATGCCGTGCTGGGGCTAGGACTTCCAGTCGTCGAACCAACGGTAGGAGAAGGGGATGTTTTTCCCAAGGGAAGGCCACTTGGCATTTTATTGCGAGGCATCTCTAAGCTGACCCACGAACCGGACACCGCATCATTTAGTGGATTTGTGAAGGACCAGTCCATAAACAAGTGATGTGAAAGCCGGCCATCCAGTCGTAGCAGTAAATCTTTCGTCCTTTTCCTTTTTAAGTCTACAAGCTTTAAATAATCTCAAAATAATTGCATATCAAATCACGGTTCTAACTTAATATTACAATCCTATGTAGTTAAAAGTTGAAATTATATACTCCCTCTGTTTCACAATATAGTGCGCATGGTTTCCAGCGCAGGTACCAATTCGTGCGCTGGCACTAAATTTTGGATGAGAAAGTCCCCAACCCTAGTATGCCGGCCTCCTCTGTTCCAACTCGACGCAAGCGGGAACAATCGGCAAGAAAGCCGGCCAGGGAAGAAGAGACGCGGGCCAAGGATGCGGCGGCGCCGGCAATGGGTGTTGGAAAACATTGCATGGAAAACAAAAAAATTCTACGCACACGCAAGATCTATCAAAGAGATGCATAGCAACGAGAGGAGAGAGTGTGTCTACGTACCCTCGTAGACCGTAAGCAGAAGCGTTTCACAACGCGGTTGATGTAGTCGAACTTTCTTCGCGATCCAACCGATCTAGTACAGAACGTACGGCACCTCCGCGCTCAACACACGTTCAGCTCGGTGACGTCCTTCGCCTTCTTGATCCAGCAAGACGGCGAGATAGTAGATGAGTTCCGTCAGCACGACGGCGTGGTGGTGATCTCCGCAGGGCTTCGCTTAAGCACTACGAAAATATGACCAGTGGTGTAAACGGTGGAGGGGGGCGCCGCACACGGCTAACAATTGATCTGGGGTGTGCTAGGCGCCCCCTCCCACATATATATAGGTGGGAGGGGGAGGGGAGGCGGCCTAGCGCACCACGTAGGTGGTCGGCCGGCCCTAGGGCTCCTGCCCTGGCCGCACCCCCCCCCCTGCCATGTTTGGACAATGGGGAAGAAAAGAGGGGGGAGAGGGAAGGAAGGGGGAGTCCTACTCCACATTTTCCTTTCCCTTCCCCTCTTTCCTTCTACTAGGTCGGCCTGCTATGGGGGGCGCACCAGCCCCTTGTGGCTGGTGCGTTCCCTCTCTTGGCCCATAAGGCCCATAACTTTTGTCGGGGGTGCCCAGAACCCTTTCCGGTGACCCGATAAGTACCTGGTACCCCCCGAAACACTTTCGCTGTCCGAATACCATCGTCCTATATATCAATCTTTACCTCTCGACCATTTCAATACTCCTCATCATGTCCGTGATGGTTACCAAATCACATAGCTCATATAACATTATATCGTCAATGAACGTTAAGCGTGCGGACCCTACGGGTTCGAGAACTATGTAGACATGACCGTGACACCTCTCCGGTCAATAACCAATAGCGGAACCTGGATGCCTATATTCCCTCCTACATATTCTACGAAGATCTTTATCGGTCAAACCGTTATGACAACATACGTAATTCCCTTTGTCCATCGGTATGTTACTTGCCCGAGATTTGATCATCGGTATCTTCATACCTAGTTCAATATCGTTACCGGCAAGTCTCTTTACTCGTTCCGTAATACATCACCTCGTGACTAACTCCTTTGTCATTTGCTTGCAAGCTTATGATGTGTATTACCGAGAGGGCCCAGAGATACCTCTCCGATACTCGGAGTGACAAATCCTAATCTCGATCTATGCCAACTCAACAAACACCTTCGGAGATACTAGTAGAGCATCTTTATGATCACCTAGTTACGTTGTGACGTTTGATAGCACACGAGGTATTCCTCCGATATCCGGGAGTTGCATAATCTCATAGTCGAAGGAATATGTATTTGACATGAAGAAAGTAATAGCAATAAATTGAACGATCATTATGCTAAGCTAACGGATGGGTCTTGTCCATCACATCATTCTCCTAATGATGTGATCCCGTTATCAGATGACAACACATGTCTATGGTTAGGGAAACCTTAACCATCTTTGATCAACGAGCTAGTCTAGTAGAGGCTCACTAGGGACATGATATTTGTTTATGTATCCACACATGTATTTAAATTTCTGATCAATACAATTCTAGCATGAATAATAAACATTTATCATGATTTAGGAAATATAATAATAACCATTTTATTATTGCCTCTAGGGCATATTTCCATCAGTCTCCCATTTGCACTAGAGTCAATAATCTAGTTCACATCGCCATGTGATTAACACCCATAGTTCACATCGCCATGTGACCAACACCCAAAGAGCTTACTAGAGTCAATAATCCAGTTCACATCGCCATGTGATTAACAACCAAAGAGTACTAAGGTGTGATCATGTTTTGCTTGTGAGAGAAGTTTAGTCAACGGGTCTGTCATATTCAGATCCATATGTATTTTGCAAATTTCTATGTCTACAATGCTTTGCATGGAGCTACTTTAGCTAATTGTTCCCTTCAATATGTATCCGGATTGAGACTAATAGTCATCTGAATCGGTGTCAAAGCTTGCATCGACGTAACCCTTTACGACGAACTCTTTATCACCTCCATAACCGAGAAATATTTCCTTAGTTCTTTAAGGATAATTTTGACCGTTGTCCAGTGATCTACTCCTAGATCACTATTGTACCCCCTTGCCAAACTCATGGCAAGGTACACAATTGGTCTGGTACACAGCATGACATACTTTATAGAACCTATGGCTGAGGCATAGGGAATGACTTTCATTCTATCTTATGCCATGGTCGGGCTTTGAGTCTTACTCAACTTCATACCTTACAATACAGGCAAGAACTCCTTCTTTGACTGATCCATTTTGAACTCCTTCAAAATCTTGTCAAGGTATGTACTCATTGAAAAATCTTATCAAGCGTCTTGATCTATCTTTATAGATCTTGATGCCTAATATGTAAGCAGCTTCAACGAGATCTCTCATTGAAAAATTCTTATTCAAATATGCTTTTATGCTATCCAGAAATTCTATATCATTTCCAACCAGCAATATGTCATCCATATATAATATCAGAAATGCTACAGAGCTCCCACACACTTTCTTGTAAATGCAGGCTTCACCATAAGTCTGTATAAAACCATATGCTTCGATCACCTCATCAAAGCGTATGTTCCAACTCCGAGATGCTTGCACCAGTCCATAGATGGATCGCTGGAGCTTGCACACTTTGTTAGCACCTTTAGGATCAACAAAAACTTCTGGTTGCATCATATACAACTCTTCTTTAATATCCATTAAGGAATGTAGTTTTTGACATCCATTTGCCAGATTTCATAATTATAAAATGCAGCAATTGCTAACATGATTCAAACGAACTTAAGCATCGCTACGGGTGAGAAAGTCTCATTGAAGTCAACCCCTTGAACTTGTCGAAAACACTTTTGTGACAAGTCGAGCTTTGTAGATAGTGATATTACCATCAGCGTCCATCTTCCTCTTGAACATCCATTTATTCTCAATGGCTTGCCGATCACTAGGCAAATTCACCAAAGTCCACACTTTGTTCTCATACATGGATCCTATCTCTGATTTCATGGCCTCAAACCATTTGTCGGAATCTGGGCTCATCATAGCTTCTTCATAGTTCGTAGGTTCGCCATGGTCTAATAACATGGCTTCCAGGACAGGATTACCGTACCACTCTGGTGTGGAACGTGCCTGTTCGACCTATGAAGTCCAGTAGTAACTTGATCTGAAGTTTCATGATCATCATCATTAGCTTCCTCTCTAGTTGGTGTAGGCATCACGGGAACATATTTCTCTGATGTGCTACTCTCCAATTCGAGAGAAGGTACAATTACCTCATCAAGTTCTACTTTCCTCCCACTCACTTCTTTCGAGAGAAAACTCCTTCTCTAGAAAGGACACATTCTTAGCAACAAAGATCTTGCCTTTGTATCTGTGGTAGAAGGTGTACCCAATAAGTTCTTTAGGGTATCATATGAAGACGCACTTCTCCGGTTTAGGTTCGAGCTTATCAAGTTGAAGCCTTTTGACATAAGCATCGCATCCCCAAACTTTAAGAAACATCGGCTTAGGTTTCTTGCAAAACCATAGTTCATATGGTGTCGTCTCAACGGATTTAGACGGTGCCCTATTTAACATGAATGCAGCTATCTCTAATGCATAACCCCAAAACGGTAGTGGTAAATCGGTAAGAGACATCATATAACGCACCATATCTAATAAATTACGGTTACGA
Organism: Aegilops speltoides; assembly: GCA_021437245.1. Taxonomy (NCBI): domain Eukaryota; kingdom Viridiplantae; phylum Streptophyta; class Magnoliopsida; order Poales; family Poaceae; genus Aegilops; species Aegilops speltoides. The sequence goes on along the minus strand of CM038147.1, from coordinate 413,433,192 downwards.
CGTTCGGACACAGCATTACGCTATGGTGTTCCAGGTGGCGTGAGTTGTGAAACTATTCCACATTGTTTTAAATGAAGGCCAAACTCGTAACTCAAATATTCGCCTTCACGATCAGATCGTAGAAACTTTATTTTCTAGTTACGATGATTCTCCACTTCACTCTGAAATTCTTTGAACTTTTCAAATGTTTCAGACTTATGTTTCATTAAATAGATATACCCATATCTGCTCAAATCATTTATGAAGGTCAGAAAATAATGATACCCGCCGCGTGCTTCAACACTCATCGGATCACATACATCGGTATGCATTATTTCTAATAAGTCATTAGCTCGCTCCATTGTTCCGGAGAATGGAGTTTTATTCATATTGCCCATGAGGCATGGTTCGCAAGTATCAAATGATTCATAATCAAGTGATTCGAAAAGTCCATCCACATGGAGTTTCTTCACGCGCTTTACACCAATGTGATCTAAACGGCAATGCCACAAGTACTATCATTATCAACTTTGCATCTTTTGGCATCAATGTTATGAATATGTGTATCACTACGATCGAGATTCAATAAACCATTCACATTGGGTGTATGACCATAGAAGGTTTTATTCATGTAAACAGAACAACAATTATTCTCTGACTTAAATGAATAACCATATTGCAATAAACATGATCAAATCATATTCATTCTCAACGTAAACACCAAATAACATTTATTTAGGTTTAATACTAATCCCGAAGGTAGAGGGAGTGTGCGATGGTGATCGTTTCAACCTTGGAATCACTTCCAACACACATCGTCACCTCGCCCTTAACTATTCTCTGTTTATTCTGCAACTCCTGTTTTGAGTTACTAATCTTAGCAACTGAACTAGTATCAAATACTCAGAGGCTACTACGAATACTAGTAAGGTACACATCAATAACATGTATATCAAATATACCTTTGTTCACTTTGCCATCCTTCTTATCCGCCAAATATTTGGGGCAGTTCCGCTTCTAGTGACCATTCCCTTTGAAGTAGAAGCACTTAGTTTCAGGCTTAGGTTAAGCTTTGGGCTTCTTCACGGGAGTGGCAACTTGCTTGCCATTCTTCTCGAAGTTCCCTTTCTTTCCCTTGCCCTTTTCTTGAAACTAGTGGTCTTGTTAACCATCAACACTTGATGCTCTTTCTTGATTTCTACCTTTGTCGTTTTCTGCATCGCGAAGAGCTCAGGAATTGTCTTCGTCATCCCTTGCATATTATAGTTCATCACAAAGTTCTAGTAGCTTGGTGATAGTGACTAGAGAACTCTGTCAATCACTATCTTATCTGGAAGATTAACTCCCACTTGATTCAAGCGATTGTAGTAACCAGACATTCTGAGCACATGCTCATTGACTGAGCTATTCTCCTCCATCTTGTAGGCAAAGTACTTGTCAGAGGTCTCGTAGCTCTCGACACGGGCATGAGTCTGAAATACCAATTTCAGCTCTTGGAACATCTCATATGCTCCATGGCGTTCAAAATGTTTTTGAAGTCCCGGTTCTAAGCCATAAAGCATGGCGCACTAAACTATCAAGTAGTCATCATATCGAGCTTGCCAAACGTTCATGACGTCTGCATCTACTTGTTGGGGAACGTAGTAATTTCAAAAAATTTCCTACGCACACGCAAGATCATGGTGATGCATAGCAACGAGAGGGGAGAGTGTTGTCTACATACCCTTGTAGACCGAAGCGGAAGCGATCACAACGTAGAGGAAGTAGTCGACGTTCTCCTCGCGATCCAACCGATCCCAGCCGTTACTTCGGCGCCCGAAGTTCTTGGCACACGTACAGCTCGGTGGCGCTCCTCGGGCTCCGATCTAGCAAAGCTCGGGAGAGAGTTTCAATCGACGACGGCGTGGTGGCGATTTTGATGTTCTACCAACGCAGGCTTCGCCTAAGCACCGCCACGATATGACCGAGGTGGAATATGGTGGAGGGGGCACGCACACGGCTAAGGAACGATCTCAAGAATCAACTTCTGTGTCCATGGGGTGCCCCTGCCCAGATATAAAGGAGCAAGGGAGGAGGAGGCCGGCCCTAGGTTTTTGGCGCCAGGGGAGTCCTACTCCCAGGGAGTAGGATTCCCTTTCCTAGTCCAACTAGGAATCCTTCCATGTAGGGGGAGTAGGAGAGAAGGAAAGGGAAGAGAGAAGAAGGAAGGAAGGGGGCGCCCCCCTTCCCTAGTCCAATTCGGACTAGAGCAAGGGGAGGGGCGCGGCCACCTTTTGAGCCCTTTCTCTCCTTTCCCGTATGGCCCAATGAGGCCCAATACGAATTCCCGTAACTCTCCGGTACTCCGAAAAATACCCGAATCACTCGGAACCTTTCCGAACTCCGAATATAGTCGTCCAATATATCGATCTTTACGTCTCAACCATTTCGAGACTCCTCGTCATGTCCCCAATCTCATCCGGGACTCCGAACTCCTTCGGTACATAAAAACTCATAAACTCATAATATAGCTGTCATCGAAACCTTAAGCGTGCGGACCCTACGGTTCGAGAACAATGTAGACATGACCGAGACACGTCTCCGGTCAATAACCAATAGCGGGACCTAGATGCCCATATTGGCTCCTACATATTCAGACCGCATAACAACATACGTTGTTCCCTTTGTCATCGGTATGTTACTTGCCCGAGATTCAATCGTCGGTATCCAATACCTAGTTCAATCTCATTACCGGCAAGTCTCTTTACTCGTTCCGTAATACATCATCCCGCAACTAACTCATTGGTTGCAATGCTTGCAAGGCTTATATGATGTGCATTACCGGAAGGCCCTGAGATACCTCTCCGACATTCGGAGTGACAAATCCTAATCTTGAAATACGCCAACCCAACAAATACTTTCGGAGACACCTGTAGAGCACCTTTATAATCACCCAGTTACGTTGTGACGTTTGGTAGCACACAAAGTGTTCCTACGGTAAACGGGAGTTGCATAATCTCATAGTCAAAGTAACATGTATAAGTCATGGATAAAAGCAATAGCAACATAGTAAACGATCGGGTGCTAAGCTAATGGAATGGGTCATGTCAATCATATCATTCAACTAATGATGTGACCTTGTTAATCAAATGACAACTCCTTTGTCCATGGTTAGGAAACTTAACCATCTTTGATTAACAAGCTAGTCAAGTAGAGGCATACTAGTGACACTCTGTTTGTCTATATATCCACACATGTATTATGTTTCCGGTTAATACAATTCTAGCATGAATAATAAACATTTATCATGATATGAAAGGAAATAAATAATAACTTTATTATTGCCTCTAGGGCATATTTCCTTGATCTCCCACTTGCACTAGAGTCAATAATCTAGTTCACATCGCCATGTGATTTACCAGCAATAGTTCACATCACCATGTGATTAACACCCATAGTTCACATCAATATGTGACCAACACTCAAAGGGTTTACTAGAGTCGGTAATCTAGTTCACATCGCTATGTGATTAACACCCAAAGAGTACTAAGGTGTGATCATGTTTTGCTTGTGAGATAATTTTAGTCAACGGTCTGCATCATATTCAGATCCGTAAGTATTTTGTAAATTTCTATGTCAACAATACTCCGCAGGTAGCTACTCTAGCTAATTGCTCCCACTTTCAATATGTATCTAGACCGAGACTTAGAGTAGTCTAGATTGGTGTCAAAACTTGCATCGACGTAACCCTTTTACGACGAACCTTTTGTCACCTCCATAATCGAGAAATATATCCTTATTCCACTAAGGATAATTTTTGACCGCTGTCCTGTGATCTACTCCTAGATCACCATTGTACTCCCTTGCTTAACTCAGTGTAGGGTATACAATTGATCTGGTACACAACATAGCATACTTTATAGAACCTATGGCCAAGGCATAGGGAATGACTTTCATTCTCTTTCTATCTTCTGCCGTGGTCGGGTTTTGAGTCTTACTCAACTTCATACCTTGTAACACAGGCAAGAACTCTTTCTTTGACTGTTCTATTTTTAACTACTTCAAAATCTTGTCAAGGTATGTTCTCATTGAAAAAACTTATCAAGCGTCTTGATCTATCTCTATAGATATTGATGCTCAATATGTAAGCAGCTTCACCGAGGTCTTCCTTTGAAAAACTCCTTTCAAACACTCCTTTGTGCTTTGAGAATAATTCTACATTATTTCGATCCACAATATGTCATACATATACTTATCGAAATGTTGTAGTGCTCCCACTCACTTTCTTGTAAATCTGAGGCTTCACCGCAAGTCATATAAAACTATATGCTTTGATCAACTTATCAAAGCGTGTATTCCAACTCCGAGATGCTTGCACCAGTCCATAGATGGATCGCTGGAGTCTGCATATTTTGTTAGCACCTTTAGGATTGACAAAACCTTTTGGTTGCATCACATACAACTTTTCTTTAATAACTCCATTAAGGAATGCAGTTTTGTTTATCCATTTGCCAGATTTCATAAAATGCGGCAATTGCTAACATGATTCGGACAGACTTTTAAGCATCGATACGAGTGAGAAAATCTCATTGTATTCAACATCTTGAACTTTGTCAAAAACCTTTTTTTCGACAAGTCTAGCTTTGTAGATAGTAACACTACTATCAGCGTCCGTCTTCCTCTTGAAGATCCATTTATTTTCTATGGTTTGCCGATCATCGGGCAAATCCATCAAAGTCCATACTTTGTTCTCATACATGGATCATATCTCAGATTTCATGGCCTCAAACCATTTTGCGGAATCTGGGCTCATCATCGCTTCCTCATAGTTTGTAGGTTTGTCATGGTCAAGTAACATGACCTCCAGAATGGGATTACCGTACCACTCTGGTGCGGATCTCATTCTGGTTGACCTACGAGGTTCGGTAGTAACTTGATCTGAAGTTACATGATCATCATCATTAGCTTCCTCACTAATTGGTGTAGTAGTCACAGAACAGATTTCGTGATGAGCGCTTTCAATAAGGGAGAAGGTACAATTACCTCATCAAGTTTTACTTTCCTCCCACTCACTTCTTTCGAGAGAAACTCCTTCTCTAGAAATGATCCATTTATTAGCAACGAATGTTTTGCCTTCGGATCTGTGATAGAAGGTGTACCCAACAATTTCCTTTGGGTATTCTATGAAGACGCACTTCTCGATTTGAGTTTGAGCTTATCGGGATGAAACTTTTTCACATAAGCATCGCAGCCCCAAACTTTAAGAAACGACAACTTTGGTTTCTTGCTAAACCACAGTTCATATAGTGTCGTCTCAGCGGATTTAGATGGTGCCCTATTTAACGTGAATGCAGCTGTCTCTAATGCATGATCCCAAAAGCGATATTGGTAAATCGGTAAGAAACATCATAGATTGTACTAAATCCAATAAAGTACGGTTATGACGTTCGGACACACCATTATGATATGGTGTTCGGTGGCATGAATTTGTGAAACTATTCCACATTGTTTTAATTGAAGACCAAACTCGTAACTCAAATATTTGTCTCCGCATGATCGGATCGTAGAAACCTTATTTTCTTGTCACGATGATTTTTCTACTTCACTCTGAAATTCTTTGAACCTTTCAACTATTTCGGACTTATGTTTCATCAAGTAGATATACCCATATCTGCTCAAATCATCTGTGAAGGTCGAAAATAACGATACCCGCCATGAGCCTTAATACTCATTGGATCGTAGACATCGGTATGTATTATTTCCAATAAGTCGGTTGCTCGCTCCTTTGTTAGGAGAACGGAGTCTTAGTCATCTTGCCCATGAGGCATGGTTCTTAAGCATCAAGTGATTCATAATCAAGTGATTCCAAAATCCCATCGGCATGGAGTTTCTTCATGTGCTTTACACCAATATGACCTAAGCGGCAAGTGCCACAAATAAGTTGCACTATCATTATTAACTTTGCATCTTTTGGTTTCAATATTATGAATATGTGTATCACTATGATCGAGATCCAATGAACCATTTTCATTGGGTGTGTAACCATATAAGGTTTTATTCATGTAAACAGAATAACAGTTTATTCTCTTACTTAAATGAATAACCGTATTGCAAAAAACACGATCAAATCATATTCATGCTCAACGCAAACACCAAATAACATTTATTTAGGTTCAACACTAATCCCGAAAGTATAGGGAGTGTGCGATGATGATCATATCAATCTTGAAACTACTTTCAACACACATCGTCACTTCACCCTTAACTAGTTTCTGTTTATTCCGCAACTCCCGTTTCGAGTTACTACTCTTAGCAACTAAACCAGTACCAAATACCGAGGGGTTGCTATAAACACTAGTAAAGTACACATCAATAACATGTATATCAAATATACTTTTGTTTACTTTGCCATCCTTCTTATCCGCCAAATACTTGGGGTAGTTTTGCTTCCAGTGACCAGTCCCTTTGCAGTAGAAGCACTTAGTCTCAGGCTTAGGTCCAAACTTGGGCTTCTTCACTTGAGCAACAACTTGCTTGCCGTTCTTCTTGAAGTTCCCTTCTATCCCTTTGCCCTTTTCTTGAAACTAGTGGTCTTGTTAACCATCAACACTTGATGTTCTTTCTTGATTTCTACCTTCATCGATTTCATCATCATGAAAAACTCGGGAATCATTTTCATCATCCCTTGCATACTATAGTTCATCACGAAGTTCTACTAACTTGGTGATGGTGACTAGAGAATTACATCAATCACTATCTTATCGGAAGATTAACTCCCACTTGATTCAAGCAATTGAAGTACCTGGACAATCTGAGCACATGCTCACTAGTTGAGCGATTCTTCTCCATCTTTTAGCTATAGAACTTGTTGAAGACTTCATATCTCTCAACTCGGTATTTGCTTGAAATATTAACTTCAATTCTGGAACATCTCATATGGTCCATGATGTTCAAAACATCTTTGAAGTCCCGATTCTAAGCCGTAAAGCATGGTGCACAAAACTATCAAGTAGTCATCATATTGAGCTAGCCAAACGTTCATAACGTCGCATATCCGCTCTGCAATAGGTCTGTCACCTAGCGGTGCATCAAGGACATAATTCTTCTGCAAGCAATGAGGATAAACCTCGGATCACGGATCCAATCCGCATCATTGCTACTAACATTTTTCAACACAATTTTCTCTAGGAACATATCAAAATAAACATATGAAAGCAACAATGCAAGCTATTGATCTTACAACATAATTTGCAAAATACTACGGGACTAAGTTCATGATAAATTTAAGTTCAATTAATCATATTACTTAAGAACTCCCACTTAGACAGACATCTCTCTAGTCATCTAAGTGATCACGTGATCCAAATCAACTAAACCATAACCGATCATCACGTGAGATGGAGTAGTTTTCAATGGTGAACATCTTATGTTGATCATATCTACTATATGATTCACGCTCGACCTTTCGGTCTCCATGTTCCGAGGCCATATCTCGCATATGCTAGGCTCGTCAAGTTTAACTTTGAGTATTCTGCGTGATGCAAAACTGGCTTGCACCCGTTGTAGATGGACGAGAGCTTATCACACCCGATCATCATGTGGTGTCTCGCACGACGAACTTTGGCAACGGTGCATACTCGGGAGAACACTACTTGATAATTTTAGTGAGAGATCATCTTAAAATGCTACCGTCAATCAAAGAAAGATAAGATGCATAAAGGATAAACATCACATGCAATCAATATAAGTGATATGATATGGCCATCATCATCTTGTGCTTGTGATCTCCATCTTCGAAGCACCATCGTGATCACCATCGTCACCGGCGCGACACCTTGATCTCCATCGTAGCATCGTTGTCGTTACGCCATCTATTGCTTCTACAACTATCGCTACCGCTTAGTGATAAAGTAAAGCAATTACAGGCGTGTTTGCATTTCATACAATAAGCGACAACCATATGGCTCCCGCCGATTGCCGATAACCGGTTACAAAACATGATCATCTCATACAATAAAATATAGTATCACGTCTTGACCATATCACATCACAACATGCCTGCAAAAACAAGTTAGGCGTCCTCTACTTTGTTGTTGCAAATTTTACGTGGCTGCTACGGGCTTAGCAAGAACCGTTCTTACCACGCATCAAAACCACAACGATAGTTTGTCAAATAGACTCTGTTTTAACCTTCACAAGGACCGGGCGTAGCCTTTTCAGTTCAACTAAAGTGAGAGACAGACACCCGCTTGATCACCTTTAAGCACGAGTGCTCGTAGCGGTGAAACCAGTCTCGCGTAAGCGTCGCGTAATGTCGGTCCGGGCCGCTTCATCTCACAATACCGCTGAACCAAAGTATGACATCTTTGGTAGGCGGTATGACTTGTATCGTCCACAACTCACTTGTGTTCTACTCGTGCAAAACATCAAACCATAAAAACCTAGGCTCGGATGCCTTTGTTGGGGAATGTAGTAATTTCAAAAATTTCCTACGCACACGCAAGATCATGGTGATGCATAGCAGCGAGAGGGAGAGTGTTGTCTACATACCCTTGTAGACCCGGCGGAAGCGATCTGGCGTAGAGGAAGTAGTCGTACGTTCTCCTCGCGATCCAACCGATCCCAGCGCCGTTACTCCGGCGCCTTCGAGTTCTTGGCACACGTACAGCTCGGTGACGCTCCTCGGGCTCCGATCCAGCAAAGCTCTGGGGAGAGAGTTCCGTCAGCACGACGGCGTGGTGACGATCTTGATGTTCTACCGACGCAGGGCTTCGCCTAAGCACCGCTACGATATGACCGAGGTGGAATATGGTGGAGGGGGGCACCGCACACGGCTAAGGAACGATCTCAAGAATCAACTTCTGTCTCCATGGGGTGCCCCCTGCCCCCGTATATAAAGGAGCAAGGGAGGGAGGAGGCCGGCCCTAGGTTTGGCGCGCCAAGGGGAGTCCTACTCCCACCGGGAGTAGGATTCCCCTTTTCCTAGTCCAACTAGGAATCCTTCCATGTAGGGGGAGTAGGAGAGAAGGAAAGGGAAGAGAGAAGAAGGAAGGAAAGGCGCCCCTTCCTAGTCAATTCGGACTAGAGCAAGGGGGGCGCGCCACCTTTTGAGCCCTTTCTCTCCTTTCCCGTATGGCCCAATGAGGCCCAATACGAATTCCGTAACTCTCCGGTATTCGAAAAATACCGAATCACTCGGAACCTTTCCGAACTCGAATATAGTCGTCCAATATATCGATCTTTACGTCTCGACCATTTCGAGACTCCTCGTCATGTCCCCGATCTCATCCGGGACTCGAACTCCTTTGGTACATCAAAACTCATAAACTCATAATATAAGCATCGCCATCGAAACCTTAAGCGTGCGGACCCTACGGTTCGAGAACAATGTAGACATGACCGAGACACGTCTCGGTCAATAACCAATAGCGGGACCTGGATGCCCATATTGGCTCCTACATATTCTACGAAGATCTTTATCGGTCGGACCGCATAACAACATCGTTGTTCCTTTGTCATCGGTATGTTACTTGCCCGAGATTCGATCGTCGGTATCCAATACCTAGTTCAATCTCGTTACGGCAAGTCTCTTTACTCGTTCCGTAATACATCATCCCGCAACTAACTCATTGGTTGCAATGCTTGCAAGGCTTATATGATGTGCATTACCGAGAAGGCCCCGAGATACCTCTCAGAGCATTCGGAGTGACAAATCCTAATCTTGAAATCGCCAACCCAACAAATACTTTGGAGACACATGTAGAGCACCTTTATAATCACCCAGTTACGTTGTGACGTTTGGTAGCACACAAAGTGTTCCTACGGTAAACGGGAGTTGCATAATCTCATAGTCAAAGGAACATGTATAAGTCATGGATAAAAGCAATAGCAACATACTAAATGATCGGGTGCTAAGCTAATGGAATGGGTCATGTCAATCAGATCATTCAACTAATGATGTGACCTTGTTAATCAAATGACAACTCCTTTGTCCATGGTTAGGAAACTTAACCATCTTTGATTAACAAGCTAGTCAAGTAGAGGCATACTAGTGACACTCTGTTTGTCTATATATCCACACATGTATTATGTTTCCGGTTAATACAATTCTAGCATGAATAATAAACATTTATCATGATATGAAAGGAAATAAATAATAACTTTATTATTGCCTCTAGGGCATATTTCCTTCACTACTCCTGCAACAGGTCTGTCACCTAGCGGTGCATCAAGGACATAATTCTTCTGTGCAGCGATGAGGATAATCCTCAAATCATGGACCCAGTCCGGATCATTGCTACTATCATCTTTCAACTTAGTTTTCTCTAGGAACATATCAAAAATACAGGGGAGCTACATCGAGAGCTATTGATCTACAACATAGATTTGCAAATACTATCAGGACTAAGTTCATGATAAATTAAGTTCAATTAATCAAATTAGTAAGGAACTCCTACTTAAATCAACACCCATCAAGTTGTCTAAGTGTTACATGATCCAAATCAACTAACCCATATCCAATCATCATGAGAGATGGGTTAGTCATCAATGGTGAACATCTCTATGTTGATCACATCTACTATATGACCCACGTTTGACCTTTCAGTCTCCAGTGTTCCGAGACCATGTCTATACATGCTAGGCTCGTCAAGTTTAACCCAAGTATTCTGCATGTGCAAAACTGTGTTACACCCGTTGTATGTGAACGTAGAGTCTATCACACCCGATCATCACGTGGTGCTTCGAAACGACGAACTTTGGCAACGGTGCATACTCGGGGAGAACACCTTTATCTTGAAATTTAGTGAAGGGATCATCTTATAATGCTACCGCCGTTCTAAGCAAAATAAGATGCATAAAGGATAAACATCACATGCCATCAAAATATGTGACATGATATGGCCATCATCATCTTGTGCTTTTGATCTCCATCTCCAAAGCATCGTCATGATCTCCATCGCCACCGGCTCAACACCTTGATCTCCATCGTTGCGTCATGGTCGTCTCGCCAACTATTGCTAACGCATAGCGATAAAGTAAAGCAATTACATGGCATTTGCATTTCATATAATAAAGATACAACCATAAGGCTCATGCCGGTTGCTGATAATTTACAAGACATGATCATCTCATACAATAACGTATATCGCATCATGTCTTGACCATATCACACCACAACATGCCCTGCAAAAACAAGTTAGACGTCCTCTACTTTGTTGTTGCAAGTTTTACGTGGCTGCAACGGGATTCTAGCAAGAACCGTTCTTACCTACGGCAAAAACCACAACGGTGATTCATCAATTTTGTTGTTTTAACCTTCTTCAAGGACCGGCCATAGTCAAATTCGATTCAACTAAAGTAGGAGAAACAGACACCCGCCAGCCACCTTTATGCAAAACTAGTTGCATGTCTGTCGGTGGAACCGGTCTCATGTGCGTGGAAATGTAAGGTTGGTCTGGGCCGCTTCATCCCACAATACCGCCGAATCAGAATAAGAGGTTGGTGGTAAGCAGTATGACTATCACTGCCCACAAATTTTTGTGTTCTACTCGTGCATATCATCTACGCATAGACCTGGCTCATGATGCCATTGTTGGGAAAAATTGCGTGGAAAACAAAAAAACCCTACGCACATGCAAGATCTATCAAGGAGATGCATAGCAACGAGAGGGGAGAGTGTGTCTATGTACCCTCGTAGACCGTAAGCAGAAGTGTTTCACAACACGGTTGATGTAGTTGAACTTTCTTCGCGATCCAACCGATCTAGTACCGAACGTACGACACCTCCGCGTTCAGCACACGTTCAGGTCGGTGATGTCCTTCGCTTTCTTGATCCAGCAAGACGGTGAGGTACTAGATGAGTTCCGTCAGCACGATGGCGTGGTGGTGATCTCCGCAGGGCTTCGCCTAAGCACTACGAAAATATGATCGGGGGTGTAAACGATGGAGGCACACGGCTAACAATTGATCTGGGGTGTGCTAGGCGCCCCTCCCACACATATCTATATAGGTGGGAGGGGGAGGGGAGGCAGCCTGGCGCACCACATAGGTGTCCGGCCCGCCCTAGGGCTCCTGCCCTGGTCGCGCACAAGGGGGGAGGAAAGAGGGGGAGAGGGAAGGAAGGGGGAGTCCTACTCCACACTTTCCTTTCCCTTCCCCTCTTTCCTTCTCCTAGGCCAGCCTGCTATGGGGGGCGCACCAGCCCCTTGTGGCTGGTGCGTTCCCTCTCTTAGCCCATAAGGCCCATAACTTTTGCCGGGGGTGCCCGAAACCCCTTCCGGTGACCCGATAAGTACCTGGTACCCCCCGAAACACTTCCGGTGTCCGAATACCATCGTCCTATATATCAATCTTTACCTCTCGACCATTTCGAGACTCCTCGTCATGCCCCTGATCTCATCCGGGACTCCGAACAATATTCCATCACCAAATCACATAACTCATATAACACTATATCGTCAACGAATGTTAAGCGTGCGGACCCTATGGGTTCGAGAACTATGCAGACATGACCGAGACACCTCTCCGGTCAATAACCAATAGCGGAACCTGGATGCTCATATTTGCTCCTACATATTCTATGAAGATCTTTATTGGTCGAACCGTTATGACAACATACGTAATTCCCTTTGTCCATCGGTATGTTACTTGCTCGAGATTTGATCGTCGGTATCTTCATACCTAGTTCAATCTCGTTACCGGCAAGTCTCTTTACTCGTTCTGTAATACACCACATCGTGACTAACTCCTTAGTCGTTTGCTTGCAAGCTTATGATGTGTATTACCGAGAGGGCCCAGAGATGCCTCTCCGAATGACAAATCCTAATCTATGCCAACTCAACAAACACCTTCGGATATACCTGTAGAGCATCTTTATGATCACCCAGTTACGTTGTGACGTTTGATAGCACACAAGGTATTCCTCCGGTATCCGGAAGTTGCATAATCTCATAGTCGAAGGAATATGTATTTGACATGAAGAAAGCAATAGCAATAAATTGAATGATCATTATGCTAAGCTAACGGATGGGTCCTGTCCATCACATCATTCTCCTAATGTTGTGATCCCATTATCAGATGACAACACATGTCTATGGTTAGGAAACCTTAACCATCTTTGATCAACAAGCTAGTCCAGTAGAGGCTCACTAGGGACACGGTATTTGTTTATGTATCCACACATGTATTTAAGTTTCCGGTCAATACAATTCTAGCATGAATAATATACCTTTATCATGATTTAGGAAATATAATAATAACAATTTTATTATTGCCTCCATGGCATATTTCCATCTATGGGCGTGCTGGACGCGGAGAAGCCTGCCGTGGCGGTCGCGGAGACATTGGAAGCTGCATCTGGCTCCTGGGAGCTGCCGCCGCTACTGCATAGGAACTCGGCGCTGGCGTGTTGCCGCTTCGTCTCCAAGAATCGCCAAGCCTCATCAGCGGCCCGCTGGAATCGACATCGACCTCGGACCCAAGGCGGAGCTGCTCAATGATATTGGAGGAGAGAAGATTGAGAAAGGGGCAGTCAGCACGAAGTCGATTGGCACCATTGCAAGCTAGATTTAAGAACGGTGGCGTACTCGGAGTGGCGAATAGCACAGGTGTATGGTGGATTGTACATGCAGACGATGACGCGCCTTGACCGGCGTCCATGGGTGTTCATCCATCAGGCCTTTGACCGCCTAGTCATCGCTATCTCTTGGATCTCCTCGGCATAGAGAAAAGGAGGCTGGTCCAGAGCTCGCCGGAGCACGGCCGCATGCGTGGAGGTGGTGGGGAGGAAGAGCGCGGTGAGGGAGATGCTTCGTTCCCGCCGTTGTGGTCCTCACTCGTCGTGGTGCTTGTGCGGGAGGAAGGGGATAAAGCGGGGCTATTTTTGTTCAGAATCGATTGCGGCTGCTAATATGCACTACAATATGGAATATGCCAAGAAAACTTATGTGCACTACAATCTGGAATGGAGGGAGTAGCAAATATGTTCTAGTTGTTCTCTTTAACCGCCCATAGGTTTTTGTATCAAATCTTTCATGAACTGTTTATGAGTTGCTCGATGCCAAAAAAAATTGATGCATTTGAACAAACTCATAAACATGGTCGGATTATGATTTGGAAGTTTGGTAGGATCAATTATATTCTCAAATTCAAGAGCCGAGGCAACACCCTCACTTTCATCCTCGACGAACATATTATGCATGATCACACAACATGTCATCACCTTTCACAAGGTCTCCGGATCTCATAATTTAGCAGGTCAAAAAATGTAAAATGGGTCTAGAGAACTACAAATACCCTCTCGGCATTATTTTTAGCTGCTTCTTGTTTTTGGGCAAGATGAGACTTTTTTGACCAGCTGGTTTAGAGATGATCGATATATACCGTCAACCATGGTCATTGAGGGTATAGCTGCAAATAGGAGCTTTTCAAATGTAATACTTGTGCTTCCTCCAAATCGACGCCTGCGCGGGCGGCCCAAATTTGATACAGCTAACGCATGCAAAAGGGATCAAGTCGCTAATAATGCTCGTGCTTTGGAAGTTATGGCAGGAGCGCAACAACCGCGTTTTCAGGAAAAAAGAGGCAATTGCGCAAGATGTAATCAAGGACATCAGGAGGGAATTCTGTCTTTGGCAACAGGGAGGCTTCAAGCACATTCAGAGCCCCTTCGGGGATCCGCCGTGAGGTTGTAGGGTTTTAGCTCTCGGTGCATCTGGCACCCAGCCTTTTTCTTTTTATTCCGTTTTCTTTCCTCCTTGATCCCAGGATCATCGCCTTTGCCACTTTGTCATCTGCTCCTGCTTAATCGATGAAACCCCAGCCAAAAACAAATCGACGCCTGCGCGGGCGGCCTAAATTTGAGCCGGCTGACCGGCGCCTAGCGCTGTCTGGCTGCGATATCCACGCCGCCACCTTGGTAAGCCTGCTGAATCGTTCAACGGCATGTCTTAATGAGCGAGTGAATCCAAGCCGTTGAATTCGGAAAATGAATCTGACCGTGCATGGTACCAAACCCGTCCCGGGGCAACGTGGACCGCCTGTCGCTTCACGAATTTTCTCTCCACTCTTCTTTCTCTTCTCTCTATTCCAGCAGAGAGGACTGGTTCTGTTTGCATGTACGCGTGCGACGTCCGATGCCTGATAGCGACGACTGGTCGCCTATGCATCGCTGCGCTTTTAGTTACCTCGGGAGGGGAAGAAAAATCAAAAGAATCAGCTTCAGCCACGTCCGATCCTACGTCCGTCGGTCGGCGTGGTTGGTAAGACGGGCGGTGTGGATTTGCAGCGGGCACGGAATGGATCATGACAAACCTGATGACAGATATAGACATTATAAGGAGACACGACACACTACACCACACAACTGCAAAGCTAGTTAAGCATCATGGACCAACTCGGAGTCGGAGTGGTCTCGGACAGTGTAGCGCCATGGCTTGTGGCCTCGCTCCTCGCCGCCGTCGCCTTCTTCTTCCTCACGCTGGTCAGACATGGCGGCAAGCAGGGCCGCCTTCCGCCGAGCCCCATGGCACTTCCGTTCATCGGCCACCTCCACCTCATCCGCCCGCCTCCCCACCGCGCGTTCGACCGCATCATCAACCGCTACGGCCCGCTCGTGTACCTCCGCCTCGGCCCCTCCACCCACTGCGTCGTCATCGGCTCGGCCGACGTCGCCCGCGAGGTCCTCAAGTTCGAGGGGAGCATCCCGGAGCGCCCGCTCACGGCGGTCACGCGGCACCTCGCCTACGACTCGGCCGGCTTCGCCTTCGCGCCCTACGGCCCGCACTGGCGCTTCATGAAGCGCCTCTGCATGTCGGAGCTGCTCGGCCCGCGCACCATCGAGCAGCTGCGGCCCGTCCGCGCCGCCGAGCTCGCGGGCGTCATGCGCGCGGTGTCGGAGGCGGCCGCCAAGGGCGTGACCTTGGACATGAGCAGGCAGCTCATTCGCATGTCCAACAACGCCATCATGAGGATGGTGGCGAGCGCGCTGCCGGGCGACATGGCCGACACGGCTCGGGACTGCGCCAAGAAGGTGGCGGAGCTGGTGGGCGCGTTCAACCTGGAGGACTACGTGGCGCTGTGCCGCGGCTGGGACCTGCAGGGGCTGGACCGGAAGACGCGCGACGTGCGCGACAGGTTCGACGCGCTGCTCGAATCCATGATCGGGACCAAGGAGAAGGAGCGGCGTGAGGAAGCAGACGAGACCAAGACCAAGACCAAGGACTTGCTTGACATTCTCATGGACGCGGCGGCGGACCCGGCCGCCGAGGTCAAGCTCACCCGGGAGAACATCAAGGCGTTCATCATCGTGAGTGCTCCACTCTGTTCTCATGGATTAAATTCAGCTGAGTGCAGTCTCTGATAATGGTTGCTAACAACCTACTCCTATGAAACAGGACATCTTCACTGCCGGGTCGGACACGACAGCCACCACCGTGGAGTGGATGCTGGCAGATCTGCTCAACCACCCGGACTGCCTGCAGAAGCTGCGGGCGGAGCTGGATGCCGTGGTGGGCAGGTCCCGGGTGGTGGGCGAGCCGGACGTGGCCCAGATGCCGTACCTGCAGGCGGTGCTCAAGGAGACCCTGCGGCTGCGGCCGCCGGCGGTGTTCGCGCAGCGGGAGGCGATCGAGCCCATACACGTCCGTGGGTACACCATCCCTGTCAAGACGTCGGTCTTCTTCAACATCTTCTCCATCGGGCGCGACCCGGCGTACTGGGAGGAGCCGCTCGAGTTCCGGCCGGAGCGGTTCATGCCCGGCGGCGCCGGCGAGGCCGTGGACCCCAAGGGGCAGCACATGCAGCTCATGCCGTTCGGGAGCGGGCGGCGCGCCTGCCCCGGCATGGGTCTGGCCATGCAGGCCGTGCCGGCGTTCCTGGCCGCGCTGGTGCAGTGTTTCGACTGGGAGGTGCCAAATCCGCCGCTGGACATGGAGGAGGAGGCGGGGCTGGTCACCGCGAGGAAGCAGCCGCTCGTGCTCC
Organism: Aegilops speltoides; assembly: GCA_021437245.1. Lineage (NCBI taxonomy): Eukaryota > Viridiplantae > Streptophyta > Magnoliopsida > Poales > Poaceae > Aegilops > Aegilops speltoides. Next base: position 413,416,254 of record CM038147.1, on the reverse strand, counting down.
TGCCCACGCAGCGCCTCCATCCACTGCCCCTTCCTTAAATGCTTCCATGCATCCGTCCATGGACCCCGGGTCCTAGATCCCGATTGTATCACGTACTCCTTCCACAAATGCTTCCGTGCATCGCCACGAAAGCATTCTACCAATGCATGGCATGGTTGCTTTGAGATTCATGCTACGTACCCATTTTTTAAAGGTTTTTTCGTCTTGTTTGTGTCTGCCTAAGAGGATCTGCAACAGCAGAAAAATGCCCTTTGATTCTCGGATGTATATACACTCTGTATGGTCTTTTCCTTAATAATTCAGAAAATATAAAAAAAAATTCTGAAAACCTTTTTGTGGAATAAAATTGACTTTCTTTTGCACTAGTATATAGATTTTTTACGAAGAAAAAAATGTTGACTTCAAGACAATTTTTTTGCTACCTACTCCCTCCGGTCCAAAATAAGTGTCTCTGATTTTTTTTACGGGAAATAAGTGTCTCTGATTTACTACAACAAGAATACAAGTTAAGTTGACACGTATTTGGACTTAAAATTTTCTTTTTCCTGAGGTCAACAGTTTCTTTTTGCATATAGAGTGTATATACACTCACAACCCGAACACACTTTTTTTTTAGAAAAAAGGCATACGCCCGACTTTATAAATAAAGCCACCAGGCAGAGTAACATAGCAAGCACCAAGCCACCAAAGTTTCACAGCAACAGCTAATAAAGTACGCATACATGGCTACCTAGCCAGTCATGGCACGCAGGCCAGCAACAGAAACCAGAAGGGAGGGAAACTAAGGCATCGCCCGGAGTCTTCGCCACAGGGAAGAAGCCGTAGACCGAATCTTGGATATCATAACGTCAAAAGCCTCGAGGTCCGCCTCCTTAATCAATAATCTCCACTGCTGCACGAAGACACTAGATTTAAATAAGCAGCTCACTGGGTTAGCCGGAAAGATATGTTCAATAGTAAACTTGTTTCTAGTGGTCCACAACGACCAACAAATCGCTGCAAACCCAAGCCAGAACACCCTTTTAGCCACCCCGGATAAGCCACTGACCAAACGCCTCAAGTCCTCGAAGGAAGAGGGATTCCAATTCACTTGAAGCCAAACCCGAATACAGCTCCACAAAAACTTGGCCAAAGAGCAGTGAAAGAAGGTATGCTCGGTATTTTCAATGGCCCCACATAAAACGCATCTATCAGAGCCCAGGCCGTTCTTTTCCGGATTTGATCAGCCGCGGGGAGTTTCCCACGGAAAGCTTGCCACATGAAGATTTTGATCTCAGGGGGAATACGGGCCTTCCAAATGCACTTGAATTTCGACGTAGGGGAGCCGGAAATAAGTTTAGCGTGGGCAGACTTAACCAAAAAGCGACCAGAGGAGGAGTGGGGCCAGATAGCCGTGTCTCCTTCATCCGAGAGCACAGGGAAGCAAGCAGCAAGACGATGCCAGTCTTCCAACTCTTCTGGAGAAAGAGTTCTACGGAGGTCTAGGTCCCAATTATTTAACGAGAGCTCAAAGATAGAGATCTACGGATCAGAGCAGTAAGAAAATAAGGCCGGGAATGCCACTGCGAGGGTGGAGTCCCCGCACCACCAGTCTAACCAGAAACGAGTAGACTTACCATTTCTAACTACGAACTTGACCAAAGACTGAAAAACCGGATGAACTTTGACGAACTGAAGCCAGAACTGAGAGCCACCAGTGGAAGAGGCAAACATGGGGCTCGAGTTCGGGAAATATTTAGCCTTGAGAATGGATAGCCAGAGGGGATGCTCATCGAGGTGCATGATCTTCCACCACCACTTTAGAATGAGGCACTTGTTCATGATAGCCGTATTAATAATCCCTAACCCCCCATGTTCTTTGGCCTACAAATGAATTTCCATTTCACCAACCTATATTTGCGCTTATTGTCGGAAGAATTCCAGTAGAAAGCACCCCGATGCTTGTCAAAGTCAGCGTGGATCCCTCCAGACAGAAGGTAGAAGCCTATCAAGAACATGGGGAGAGAGGAAAGACAGGCATTGGTAAGGGCAACCTTGACTGCTTGGGTATTATAGCGGCCTCTCCATGGCAAGACCCTGTTACCCACCTTAGAGACGGCTGGAGCAAAATCTTTAGCCAACAGCTTGTGAGGAGAGATCGGAAGGCCCAAATACTTGAAAGGAAAGGAGCCCAGAGAACAGTTAAGGAGATGCGCAACTCTTTGAGCCTTCGTATCCGCAACCCCAGTAACAATGACTTCGCTCTTAGAAAAATTGATTTTAAGACCCGAGAGAGCTTCGAAGCAGAGGAGCAGGAATTTCAAATGAGTAATACTGGCCTTGTTAAGCTCGACCATAATGATGGTGTTGTCCGCATATTGAAGATGAGATGATGCCATTAGGGACAAGGTGCAAGCTGACAGGAGTGATGTGACCAGTAAGAGCTGCCCGAGACAGAATATGGGAGAGGGCGTCTGCGACAAAATTGAAGAGAAGAGGGGAGGTCGGGTCACCCTGCCTTAGGCCCCTGCCGTTAGCGAAAAAGTTACTAATCTGCCCATTGACCGACACAGCCATGTGCCCACCCGTGACCAGCTGCATAAGCCGGTGCACCACCGCACCATCAAAACCCTTAGCAAGAAGCACTTGACGGAGGAATTTCCAACTAACCGAGTCGTATGCTTCTCAAAATCTAGTTTGAGAACCATGGCTTTCGTCCCCTAGATCCGCAAATCATGGACAATCTCATGGAGACAGAGAACGCCATCCAAAATGAACCCGCCCTTTAAGAACACAGACTGGAAAGGGGTAATAGAACAGTGAGCAATCGGGGAAAGCCTAGAGGCAAAGCCTTTAGTCAGAAGCTTCGCAAAGTTGTTGATCAAGGCAATAGGTCTAAATTGAGTAATCAAGTCAGCCCCTTTGACTTTAGGAATAAGAGTGAGCACCGCATAATTCAACCTAGAAATGTCGACGGTACCCAGCCAAAAACCTTGAATAATCGCCTGGACAAGGCCCCTCAGTTGAGGCCAAAACTGCCTAAAGAAGGGAATGGAAAAGCCATCAGCCCAAAAGCCGCATTAGAGTTGGCAGATCGGATCGTTGAAAATCTCATCATCAGAGAGAGGGATCAACAAGCCTTTGTTATCATCACTCGATATCTGGTCCTAGGAGGTCCAAAAGGAGCTAGCCAGTCTAAAGCCCACCTTAGGTTTAGCGGAGAGGAGAGAGGAGAACAAATTAACCACATGCATCATAATCTTGGATTGGTCAGAGACCCTGACACCATTGATAAGAAGGTTGTCGATCAGACAACGCCGACGCCTGCCATTGGCAATGGCGAAGAAGTACGAAGTGGGCGAATCGTCTTTTAAAGTCCAACTGATGGTGCCTCTTTGCCTCCAATACACTTCCTCTTGATGATGCAGAGCCAAAAGGGCCTCTTCTAAATCATAACGCACTTGCCATTCAGCTGGGGAAAGGCCCGGACCATCAGCGCGAGCATCTAGGGAACCAATCTGGCCAGCCAGCTGAACTTTGTCACGCCTTGACTCATCAGAATGGTTCTTAGCCCATCCGCGAAGGAATCTATGAAGGAAGTAGGAGCACTGATGCCAGTTGTCCATCAGGCTGAAAGAACGACGATTAGAATATAAGGAGGAAATCGTATGCGCTATCAAGTCGACAAAACCCTCTACCAAGATCCAAGACGCATCGAGCTGGAACCGAGGGAAGGAGACAGAATGATTCCCGTCATCAAGAATCAGGGGAGAACGATCAGAACCCACGATGGACAGAGCCCTGAGGGCAGCCCGGGGAAACAGAGTATCCCACCTAGAGCAAAAAAAAGACACGATCTAGGACAGACCGAATGGGGGCAGATTGGCGATTCGTCCATGTGTACCGGGCACCGACCCTAGGTATTTCGCGAATAGCAGTGTCCCAAATGAAAGTGTTAAACGCGTCAGCAAACGGCCAAGACAAATTAGGCGATATTTTATCCATAGGGGAGTGCAACAGGTTAAAGTCGCCACCAATAAGTAAAGGAAGATCATAGGACTCAATCTTATTCCGCAATTCATCCAAGAAAATATAAGAAAGAGAGTGGTCAGACGGACCATAAACCATCATGATTTCCAATAACAAATTGAGGGAACAATGAGATACCACTGTACTAGCCTAGAAAATCCCGTGGTCAAAAGCAACAAAATCAAACATATCTCTTTTGGTGCCAATAAGGATGCCACCTGAATGCCCGGACGATGCCACATAATTCCACTCAAACCTGTCGATCCCAGCAACAACAGAAAGTTCATTCGAGGAAAAAGAAGGTTTCAGGGTTTCAACATGGCCAATGATATCAATATTCTCTGGCGAACTAGGTATTTTAGCTGGTCCCGGTGCCCCCTAGCACCGAAACCCCTAATATTCCAAAATAAGGCCTTCATCTATGAGATAGATTTTTAATGCGAAGACTCGACCTGCTTGGGGCAATGCAGGATTTAGCGCGCTTGCCAGCCCCACGCCTAGGCGCAACCGAGGGCACCTGAACCCTATCAAGTCCCTCCATGCCCTCACCGGCCACAACCAGTGGGGCGACAGACCCAGAGACCGCCTCCTTGGCCTTTGCGATATCCGCCTGAGCAATTTTGTTTGCCCTGATAATATATAGTAAAGAAGAGGGGGAACCAAAACTAGGATCACAAGTAATGCCTACGTCCTCTAAGATATGTAAAAGGTGATCGTTGGATTGTGTAGGAAGCACCAGACGGACAGGGGAAGATGCAGGAGAAAAGCACTACAAAAAATACACTTCCGTGATGATACGTGTTTGTCACAGTAGGTCGCATTTTTTGTCATGCATGTACATCCATGACAAATGTATGACAGAATCAAGATAGTCATACCTGTGCTGTCGTAGAAGTGTTCCATGACATTACCAAAATTATCATCACCGAAGTGTCCACCTCCATGACGATAAATCACGCGTCACAGAAGTGCTTTCGTCAAGGGTGACCGACACGTGGCATCCACCGTAACGGAACGCCGTTAAGCTATCGGGTCGGGTTTTGGATCCGATAACCCGTTAACAACCCCGACCAATGGGGATTTTCCACGTGTAAAATCATCATTGGCTGGAGGAGACACGTGTCGGCTCACCGTTGTGACAGATGTCATCCACTCATTGGACAGAAGGCGCCTATGATACGTGGACACATGGCATGGCCCAACAGAGGCCCATTCCTGTGAAGAGGCTGGCCCATTTGACTTGGTCAAAAGGTGGTGGGCCGGCCCATGTAAAGCCTGTTAACGGCCTGTTCGCATATAGCCCATTTACAGCCCGCTAACCCAAGGTCCGTTACGCCCTATCCGAATTAGGCCCAGTAGCGTCATCTGGGCCACCCAATATGATTCGGCCCGTTTTCACTTTCGCCCATGTATGGCCCATGACGTCTTCGGCCCATATGAGGCCCTATGTAACTCTTGGCCTATTAACGGCCCATGGTGAAAGCGGCCCGTAATGAACGGTGTATTACTTTACACCCATTAACGGCTTCGTGGTGGCGGCCCGTAATGAATAGTGTATCACTTTATACCCATTAAGGGCCCGTTATTCCGTTGGGCGTTTCCACCCATGTTATCTTCGGCCTTCTCGAGCCCATTTATTCTTGGGCTCATTTCAAAGATTCGCTTACTTACGTACGTTCTTGTCATTTTTCGCTTATGGGCCAAATTCAACCCGTGGTTACAGTCGGCCCGTTTGTGGTCTGTTAACACGTTGGGCCGTTTTCATAGCATCATGAAATATGGCCCGTTATGGTCGGCCCATGAACGGAGGATTCCAACTCTAGCCCGTTTACAGCCATAATGCGGCCTGTTATTGGCCCATGTTTGGCCAATCGTCACCGCTCAGTATAAGGCCCATTGATGATCTGCCCGTAGAAGGCCCATTGTTTCGCGCCCGTAGAAGGCCCATTGTTTCTACGGCCCATGGAAGGCCCACTGTTTATACGGCCCATAGAAGGCCCATTGTTTCTACGACCCGTAGGTGCGGTGTCACCACTGATAAATATTAGCCCATGGTTGTTGTGGCCTAGTTTTAAAAATAGGTTGTTGTAGCCACTAGCAAACCGCAGAAAAAGAAGCGCACCGACTACAAGCAAACAAATAAACAAGACAACAAGGAAATAAATAAGCAAGCAACTTACACTAGGCTATCACGGCTATTACACATATTACATCCTTCGGGCATCAAAGTTCGCCACCGGTGCAAATATAGGGAACACAACTGACATATAAACGCCGTAGCAAAACAAGTCCGTAATGAAACCACTTGAAGAGCTCAAGAAACAATATCACAGGTAGCCACAATCTTGGCAAGATGCTTATCAAGCTTATTAACTTTCTCTTGTTTGGCGCTTAAGTCCTCCAAATTTCTTTGTTGCACGTAAAGTATGCATCTGAATTCCGCAGGACTTCCTCGGTCCTTCATTTCTGTCGCATAACATCGATCGATGTCTTTCAACTTGAAGTTGAGACTCAAGAAGCGAAATGATTCAGCAACGAGTTCAAGAGCTAGTGCCAAAGATGGTAGCCGAGAATCGAACACTACATCAAGACAGGACTTTGGGGTTGTCTCGGTGTCCTCAATATAGTTTTTATCAGCTTTCTTGGAGACCAACAGGATGTCTCACTATCTTGAACCTTATCGCATTACTTCCTTTACCATTGCATAACAGGTACTCTTCTCCAATATTTTATACGCGTTCTAAAGGAAACAAACAAACACATCTCAAAGTTTACAATGTAGTATATGAAACTCATTTTGGTAAACCAGTTCAAGAGTAAGGTGGACGGGATAACAACATGAAACAAACATATATCTATGTAGTATGGTCCTTTGTATGGTCTATATCATTCTAGTTTATCTTGCCAAATCAAGATAGATACAGTTCGAATCATATCTATTTAAGACAAAGCAGCATAGACAGGATATAAGTGTGGGAAACTACACAGCAATAACAACACTTGTAATGTGCATGGCATGAGAACATAACATTTATTCAATTGAAACTGAAATCAACATAGAGCAAGTTACCATAGCAAACAGCCAAACACGTTGAAGAAACAGTTTAAAACATACATTGCGCCATTGGAGTTTCAATTGCATCCTTCAAATTTGAAATTGGTTGGTATCGAATATCTGATGATGCAAGAGCAAAGTAGTATGAACCGTAGCTACGGAACCCGACACGAGAACAATTCTTCTTACGCTTTAAGCATTGACTTGGGTTGGAGTGGTGGTCCTCGTGATTTGGGCCTTTAGTTGCCTTACTAACTGCTCGTGTTTGGGTGCTCTGTGGTGGAGACGGTCTTTGTGTCAACGGAACCAGGTGTCTATCTCTTTGGGGTTGGGGTTAGAAGGGGTGTAGCTGGTTCTCTGTCCAACTGGGTAGGGGTACAATCTGCATGAGTGTGGGTTATGTGTGGTGGGGCTGATTCTTGGGCAAGTACAACCATGGTTCTATCTGCATCGACGAGTGTAGCACAATCTTTTCGAAGACCGTGTTTTACTCCCACAGATATCGCCATCACTCCCTCCAATTGAAATGGCTGATAAAGAAGAAAAGTAATTGAATGTCTGAGACATTGTAAGATAGACAGTGCAATGGATAGTAGGGAAGAAAACAGGGCATGAAATAATTCACATTTATATTGTCTAAGCAAACAGAATAGCAGGACATAATTTCACATATATGATGGCTAATTAAACAGGATAGCATGACACAATTTCACATGTATGATGGCTAACTAAACAGGATAGAATGACATACTTCAAAATATGATGACTATGTAAACAGGAGGACATGATATAACTATACGATGTGTCTATTAAAGTGGTTGGCATGCCATAAATCACAAACATGCCGTCGATGGAAACATGATGGCATGATATAATTCACGGATAGAATGACATAATTTAAAATATGATGACTATGTAAACAGGATGAGATGATATAACTATATTATGTCTTTAGAAAATGGGTTGGCATGCCATAATTCAGATACATGATGTCTATATAAACATCATGGCATGACATAATTCAAATATATGATTTATATACTAAGGAAGTGAGCAGAGGGAAATTACATATATGATGTGTCAACTAAGGAGATGACATTCAATATTGCGTATATGATGTAAAAAATAAGCATTATAATACAACATATGCATTATATGAGTAATATAACCCTGCCAAGTTTGAGCATACACCTCAGGGGGATAATAGGACTGGTCATCTGCCTCTGAATCCTCCTCTCAAGAGCTATCAGTAACCAGCAAGATATCTGCTTCAGCGAGTAGCATTGTCTCGCTCAAGACCTTGTTTTCACTCTAGATTTCTCTATCACCAATTCAAATGGCTGATGCACAGGAAGAGCAGATTGAATATACAAACATTGTCGACAAAAGCAATGAGAAATACAAAAAGGACGGCATGATATAATTCACATATATGACGCTTGCCTAAACAAGCATGGCATTGCATAATTCACATACATAATGCCTTGCACAAGATAACATTGCATAATTCACATATATAATGTCTTGCAACAAGATGACATTGCATAATTCACATATATGGTAATTAGACACTAAACAGGTGGCATTCACACAAAGCATGTCTAAACTAAGCAAATGACATAGCAATGCAAGATACCATACGCACGATATGAGTAACATAACCCTGCCAAGTTAGGGCATGCACCTCAGGGGGCAAATATGACTAGTCATCTGTCTCTGAATCCTCCTCTGAGGAGCTATCGGTAACCAGCAAGACACGCGCTTCGTCAGATAGCATTGTCTGCTCTGAAGACCTTGTTTCCACTCCAGATTTTTCCATGACCATGCCGAATGGCTGGTGCACAGGAAGAGTAATTGAATGTACTAAAATTGTTGACAAATTTAACACATAATAAAAAAATGATGGCATGATATAATTCACATATAAGATGGTGGCTAACCAGGTGGCATTGCAAAATTCACATATATGATGCCGGCTAGACAAGATGGCATTGCATGATTCACATATACGATAAAGAAACAAAACAGATGGCATTGACACAAAGCATGTATAAACTAAGCGGATGACATCTTTAATGTATCTGATAAGCAATGCAAGGTACCATATGCATGATATTACCAACATCAACATGCCAAGTTAGAGCGAAGACCTCATGGGGTAAATAGGAGTGGTCTTCTCCTTACGAATCCCCTCGAGCAGTTGTCTTCCTCTTGATTACGATCGAAATGGGTGGAGGGGGCTGCCTTTGCGCCCACCATGGAGCGACGTCTGCATGAAATTTTATTGCCACGCAAGGCTCGTCTCTTTTGCTCTACATGATCAGTTCCATTTTGTCAATAACTGGCATGCATAGGAATAAAACATAGTGAGATTATGTAAGGAGTGCATGCACAAATCCAGAGTGATGGTAGCAAAGCGTGGATAGACCCAAAACCAATGATAGCAGCATGATAATAGCTTTAGTTAAAAATACAGATAATGGCTCCTCTAATGTTTGTTTGCACCCAACATGAAACTCATAGTAGACACCGGAGATTAACGGATAGTAGGCAGATAGTCTTGATTGCGCCCCAATATGTACCCCACAACCATTTAAAAACTCAAGTTTCAACATTAGTTTGGACTTAACTCGGAGTCTAATAGGTGAACACGACGATTATGTAGCATGTCATCACATTAAGCGACGCATAACGTAAGCAGACAGGGAAGAGTGCAACCTCTCTTGCAGACCTGTGTAGTCCTCAAGGTCATCTGCTCAGTTGATGATGGTAATGCGGTTATCGTGGCTGCGGTAGTGAAGAAGATCGAGGTGGCGAAAGACATCGAGAGCGGATCCTGCTGTGGTGAACCCTTCCATCGTTGGAGCACGAGCTAGGGTGGAACTGGCGCCAAGAAGAGCAGGACAAACCACACAAGGTTTTCTTTGACACATATCTGTAACAGAAGTAATTGAGTAAGAGCTTGCTTGAATTTGAGGATTCTAACAATGCAGGGATAGGAAATAGACAAGAATAGGATAGGAATGCACATGCAAAATAGAGAATTTAAAAACACAGGATTTTTGCCAATCTGGGTGTTTGATTCACAACAATTGGAAGATCACAGGATGCAAAAAAGCATGGTGAGATTAAGTTAAACCACAAGAAAATGTACGGTTATAATGCTATTATGCGACTATCTCTTAGTCTTGTGCTTGATGAATAGGAATATGAAAAGGAGGAGAAGTGGAAATTAGAATTCCTACGGTTTTTCTTTCAAGGAGACACTAAAGGAACAAATCCTACATTTTTCCTTTGCTCCATTCCTTTGCACCAAATTCATGAAAAGTAGTACCATAGGAAACTTTCCAATTCCTATGTTTTTCATTCACTTTTCCTTTCAAGCACTGGCGATTCTAGTAGGCAGGCTTGAGCAAGGAAAATCCTACACTAAAAAATGTTTTTGTGCTACTTCTATTACTTTGGACCCAAAGCCCTTTGCCATACTAGCTCAACTCCGGGCCCATCGACAAATGCACAGCTCAAGCAGAGATAAAAAAAGATGGCATTCAAGAGAGTCCATCACGGATAGCTAAGTTGCACAGTACCTCCTTGCTTGTCATATAGTAGGATAAAATAATCGTAGTTCCCGTTACGACGAGTGCTCGATGGACAATATATATAACATGTAGAGTAAAAAGAGATGCAACAAGTGTACAACCTGTTTGGCGAAGCCATGTCGATCTCAGCGTGATTGGGTTGGTTGGTGAGGATGCTCGGTGACTTTTGCTGTCGGAGGAGGGAAGAAGATCTTAGGCATCTTGAGATGGATCGAGGTCTCGCTCATTGTGATGGAGGGTTTAAATCGTTGGAGCAGCTCCGATGAGTTGTACGACGCCGAGGCTGAAGCAGGACAAGAGGGACAACGAACAACGTTAACCTGAGTGGAATTCTAATAGCATCTCCAATACATGACGTAAAATACATAACCACAAAGTGCTAGATGTAAAATACATCAGCCGCTCATCTCTGAACTTAACTGTCAAAAATGAACTTAACTGTCAAAACTGAGCTAACTGTCGAAACTGAATTTTGCTGTCGAAACTGAACGCACTAGCAAGGTGAGGCTACACGTCAGTCGATTTTGCAGCCGTTGGATATGAAATCAATGGCCTGCGATTCATCTTCAACCTCCACCCCCCTGAGCCGCCAGCCACCACCGGCCAAATAGCAGCCCCCCGCCGCCCGCGGCCGGCAGTGCACCGCCCCACCCGCCCCGAAAACACTCCCCACCGCCGGCTTGCCGCCGCCCCGGCCATCCCTCTAGGCCCCCCATGTCGAGCTTTTTCTTCGGCGATCCCCACGCCACCGCCCCGCCAACGCCCCGCCACCGCCGGTGACCACCACCCCCATCCTAAACCCTAAGATAGATAGTGGGGTACCTCTCCGGCGAGCCCCCCTCCCTGCTGCGGCTGGTTCTTCCTTCACCCCGGTGAGCCCACCCCTTGGAAATCGACTGACCCAAAAGTCGATTCAGTCGACTGAAGTGTAGCCAAATCGGAGCAGCATCGCAAGCAAGAGCAAGAGCAAGAGCAGCAGCGCGAGCAACAGCAATAGCAAGAGCAGACCGGGCAGGGGACCGAGAGCAAGAGCAGAGCAGCAGCGCAAGCGAGAGCTAAAGCAGCAGCAGCTCCTACTGATGTGGACGTCACCGCCGAGGGAGCGACGCCATGGAGGAAGTGGCCGGCAACGCCGCCGTGGATGGAGCCTCGCCGTGTCGGCTCGGGACCAAGCGCCGGCAGCACCGTGAGATCGAATCAAGAAGAAAATGCGGCGATTAGTGTACAACCTCTTTGGTGGCGCCGATTAGGCCGCAGCTTCATCCGAGGAAACAGTGATGATGATGCTCTTCCGGTGGGGCAGGTGAAGACGGCGGTGTGGGAATGGAGGTGGCGCGAAAGACAAGGGGAACGTCGGGGCAGCTCCTTGGAGGTGGAGGACGGGGTGGCTGAACCGGCGGGACAATGAGATCGATGACGGATCCTCATCCGGTACGGTGGATGAGGGACGTCGAGGTGTTGCTGTGGACGATGTCATCGGGGAAGAAGCTCCGGCTGGGTGGTGGACGAAGCAGGGTGTGGGTTTCGTCGCGGTTTTTCGCGGCCTCGGTGTACGAATGGGTGGGCGGATGGGATGGCAGTGGGGAACCATGGCTTAGAGACGCGCTTGTCTGAAATGTGGGGTAAGTTACGAAAGTACCCCCACCGATTTGAGGCGGTTCTTTCGGTTCAGGGGTACCACGGGCATTTCACATGTCGGGATCTCACAGGAGGTGGGAGTTTTCGCACGCGTTGTAATTTCGGAATAGCAAGGCACGGGTTGAGACGGAGGGAGTTGTCGAAGCACAACGAGACAAAGAGATATCTTAAATATTTCGGGCTAACAAGGCGCGGGTTGAAGAGGCGGGAGTTTCACAGCATGATAGACAGAGACGCTAGCTTCAATTTTCGGCATAACAAGGCGCGGCTTGAAATTTCGGAAGAACAAGCTTAACATGTACCCAAAAAAAGACAATTTGCACCTCAACACGCACAACACACACACAAACACCATTTAGACTAGAGTAAGGTACACGTGCATTGCACGCATGAGATTTGGCAACCAAATTATGAATAAATACCACATTATAGCATGCAAGCTTTGAGTCATATATGCATGATGTAGATGTTCGTTTAATTCTTATAGTTCATTTCATTCAAAATCATCTAGTTTTTTATAAGAAAGCTAATCTATTTTAAGATTCATGTAGAAAAACATTTGGCAATTATGATATGGAAGATTCTAGAACAAAAAAGAAATGCTTGTGTTTTGATGTTTGTGCATTATGCTTAAGTTCAACCATGGAGTCTTCTAGATTATACATGTGGCGAAATTTGGTGGAATCTAGATGATATCCAATGGCCAATAGTGCTCAAATTTGCCATCTTTGGACCTTCGGATTCGCCTCATCCAACGACCATCTTTCAAAGTTAAAGTTACCCACTCACAATATAAAAATATATATAACATAATATATATAGGGGTATAGATATAGATATGCAATGCGAAAGCCGCCCATCATCTCCAATTACATGCACGGAGGCGACATGGGCAAATGATGTCTGCCATCGTTATCTCAAATTCAAATCAGTCTGACCTTGTTCAATGTGTATACATTACAACATGCTCGTTTCCAAAGCACACCGCACAGATCTCCGTTATATTCATGCATGCATGGGTTTCAAACATCAGGATCTCTTATTCAAATATTTGAATTCAACTTTACATTGATTATGACCTCAGCTATTCTTTTACACCCACATAGTAGTCTTATCTTTATAATTGTACCACAAACTTTCTCTCGTGACTGCATGCACACACACTACCAGTCGGCATTATCTATCGCACGCATGCAATCTTTTTCTTCAGGTCGGTCTCCCATGAAGGCACACACCCACACACATCCCCCTCTCCCTCATACCGGGCATTCTTTATCTCTCACGCGTGCATGCGCAACGATCGATGTTCCTCTATGTATGTGTGTATATAGCTAGGTCTTTCATAGTTTTCCACACAAACCGATCAATTGATATATCTAGCGAGGTCTCACCCTCTTTCCCACGTCCACATCGATCAATCTATACCTCTCCCACGTCCACATCGATCAATCTATACCTCTCTATGTAGGATTAACATAAATAGCCAATACACCCACATTAATTATATATCCAACGTCCCCCTCTCATCATCCATGCCTTCCGCTTCATCTCTCAGATGCGTGCACAATGGCGAAGACAGGCGGCACTAAGGCCCCCCCAACATCACTATATATCAAGGCTAATATGAATGTGATCATTAGACAATTGCTGCTAAAAAAGGTTTAATTTCATGAATTAACCCTCGTCGTAAAGGATTAGCAATGCTTGGCCCCCTAGCTCATTTATTTTTCATGGCTCCGCCACTGCGTGCAACAGCTCACGTGTTCACCCCCTCTCTCTAAATATCGATCTCGTACTTGTGCATTGCTTCATAGTCTCCCTCCACTCGGCCCCTCGCACCATCTTCTAGCCCCCCACCGGATTTTGCCACATGTACAATCTAGCAGACTCCATGGTTGAACTTAAGCATAATGCACAAACCTCAAAACAACAGTGGTTCTCGTTTGTTCTAGAATCTTCCGTATCATAACTGCCCAAACTTTTCTTCTAGTTGAATTGCCATTATTTGTTTTTACTTTATGCTTTACAATGCACAATTCCATGAATCATAAAATAGATTAAGGGCTTCTTTGATTCAAAGGATTCTCAAAGGAATTTTGGAGGATTCTAATCATTAGGAATTTTTCCTATCTTGGTTGTTTGATTCGTAGGATTGTAAACCATAGGAATTTTTCCATATGATTCATTCGCACTAGATTTCATAGGAAACAACCCATCCACTCAAACCTCTTTGAAAGAATTCTGTGTTTTTTCTATGCACAATCAAACACTCGTACAATCCTGTAGGATTCAATACGACATTCCACTATAATCCCATGTTTTTCCTATTCACGCGTTCTTAGCTTTTTTATAAAGACTAATTTGATTTTGAATGAGATGAACTATAAGAATTAAACGAAGGGCTACATCACGCATATATGACTAAGAGCTTACATGCTATAGTGTGTTATTTATTCATAATTTGGTTGCGAAATCTGGTGCGTGCAATGCACGTGTAAATTACTAGTACTTCGAGTATGTGCAAAACACGTAAATTAGAATACCAATGGCATGCTACACAATGTCTCTCTTACAGTTCATGAAGCCACGTGGCACATGTGGAAGCGTTGTCGCGACCTCCTTGCGTGGATTGATCACAGTGACGTGCTGCTGGTTCCAGAAGAATGTACTCGTTCTCCCTGAGCCATACTGGCGGTACATGCACGAAGCGAAGATGTGCACGCATGCCACGCACGCACTCATTCCCTCGCACGCACACGCGGGTACACGGGCGGATGCAATTTTGTACCAAGATCCACCCCATGTGATAATTTGACGCGTGTAAAGTCGTTCACTTCATTGATGGCCAATTAATATAGTGCATGCAAATTGAGTGGACGTGAGGGCGGAAGAAAGACATTATTACTCCACTGTGCGCATGCGAGTAGTTAAATCATGGGTTGCTAGTAGTACTTCAATTGGTCTCCTTCGTATTTTGTGCCAATTTTTGACAGTAAGACTAGCCACAATGCATAGTAACATGCACTAGTAACACACACAAATCCCTAGACTATGTTACTAGCTTCATCGTGGGTAGTAACATACGTGTGGTAACATGCAAAGCTTCATTTATTAGGTTATAGACTCATATTGCATTGGGACATGTGATGTTATAGTAACTAGCTAAGTTACTGTTACTACCTCTCTCCTCATTAACTCATTGCCACATAAGCAAATTTGCTGAGTTGGACTCGATGTTACTGTTGAAGTTACTCCCACTGTGGCTAGTCTAACATAATATTTACACATTTGAGCAGTGTAGTCTACTTGAAATTTATGTTCCACTAAACTCATCGGGAGCCGTTTCGGGCCTCGAAACCAAAACCATCAATTAATCTTTACCTTGTTCCCATCACATTCGAAAGCCTTCTCACACCTACTAGTACTACGTACCAAACCTGAACGTGTTCCCACTATGCAGGTATTAGTACTACTAGTGCTAGTACTTAGGTTATAAAAAGAGGAACTACCTAACCAAAAAATACTCTACCTTTCCTCCTCATAAGTGCTTCTTCTTCGTCCGTCGTTGCCATGGACGGTGAGCAGAGCTCTAGGTCGAGAACAACTCGTAACAAGGGAGCGGCAACCAAGGCTGTGAAAAAAAAAGAGAGGGCTCGCCGCCACGCAGAGACCTTGAAAGATCTCTCACGGGCAGGCGATGGCTCCCAGGATCGCCCTAGCCGTGGAGGCGAACATGCCGAGCCGGCGGAGTTGGAGTCGTTTTCCCTCGACGGCATGCCCGATCAGCTCAATCAACACCTCAATAAGCAGAAGGAGTTCATCCAAGGCTTGACGGAGTTGCTGAAGGAGAGCCTCGACGACATGCCCACTAAGCTCAATCAGCAGGGGGAGTTGACCGCCGGCTTGGTGATGCTGCTGAAGAAGAGCATTGCCTCGGAGAAGAAGGCGACCGGCGAAATCCTGCAACTTCAGGAGGACAAGGCGAAGCTCTGCCACGAGATCGACCTGTTGAAGGAGAAGAACACCGGCTGGAAGAAGCTGCATGAGAATAGTAGTTCCTCGATGAAGATTTTGCAGGCCCTCATCATGGAACAGAAGGAGGAGTTGGCGAAGCTCCGCATCGAGCACCCGACTGCTGTCAAGGTACGTAATGCGGCTGTGGAACAGATGATGAAGGCTCGCGTCGAGAAATCCCGCGTCATGGATAGAATGAAGAAGATGGTGGAGGAGACGCGCAAGGAGATGGAGGTCGTGGAGGCGATGAAGAAGCAGTTATGACTCCGCGGAGAATTAGATCATTTGGGGTGATAATCTTCCTTCTTCTTTTGCTGCGTGTTTCATCTTTTGCTTCGGGTGTTTCGTCGCACGTGTCACGTTCTCTGCGAGGCATGAATAGAACAATGGTTTTTGTTTTTTGAGGGAATGAATAGAACAATGCTAACAATGAGATGACTAGCAAATTAGATCATTTTTATTGCCATATGGCACTGGGATGCCGTGTTTCGTGCTCCTCCGTCGCAGTACTACTCCAGTGGAAAACTTGAGTATACCACATGGTTCTTCGCTCCTCCTCGATCAGGTCATCGGCGCATTTATACGAGCAGTCAAATCACAAGGCCCCGCCTTCCAGCAGTAATGATCCATCAAATCACAAAGACCCTCGCCTCTCGTGAAACCGACCAAGCTAGACTACCCCGCCCTCTAGCCTTTTAAAGAATGTATACTTTTGTACAGCAGTAGTATCGATGGATTGCGCCATGGAGCAAAACTTGAAATTAAAAAAAGGTGGTACATATAGAGAGCTCTCGTCGCCAAATTATGCATATAGTACTATTAAAAAGTCTAGTCACAATAATGGTGTCCAGCACAACCCACCCCTCAAATAAAACTAAGCACCCTGGAATTCTTTGACAAAACTAAGCACCATGAAATTCTGTGACAACTAAACTGTTGGCTATATGATGTTGGCCATATATATTGTACGTATATAATGTGAATAAACGAGTGGTAGTACTATACCAACTAAAAGATGAAATGTAAGAAATACTAGTATGTACTTACTGAAGAGTTAAAGTAACAAGAAGAAACATAACATAGTTCTGCTGGGGGCTCAGCACAACACACCCCTCAAATTAAATTAAGCACACCTGAAATTAAACTTTGCAACTATTCCGGTAGACACTGCATTAGAACCACCATGAGCAACAACACTGCAACCTTACTCGGAGTCCTTGTCCACGTCCTCGACTTCGTCCTTGTCCCTCTTCCTCTTGGCTGATACTTCTTTGCTTGAACCACCAACTTGGCTGTTGCTCTTCATCCAACCCATGTAGATATTGAAACAAAGGTAGCCATCCATTGCAGCGTACAGGATGTGGTCTATATCTAGCACATTCCACTGCCATGCATGACGATGAAACATGTATGGAGGTTTCTCCAGTTTACCGTACGAAGGATGAACCATGGCTCCTGCCAGGGTCAGCATTGAAGGCTGACAAGAGGACACCAGCCGATTCTTTTGGAGGTCGAAGGTGCTGCCTAAAACGAGGCCTATCCGACGCATGACTTCTTTGTCGTTACCAAAGTCTATAGTAACGAATTTGACTAGGTTGCACTCGAGGAAGTCCTTAAAATCCTGGCACTCAACGTCGGCATGGCATATGTGGTAGACCAAGCATAAGTCATGCACGCAAACCTGGATCACGGCGGGCTTCTTCCTCTCTTCGTCCTTTAGATCCTTCTCTCGTCCCACGACTGTGGTGTACTCAACATCTAGCCCGGCGACCCACTCATCATGTGAGTCTTCGAACATGCGTCTGAAGCGAGAAAGGCATCCTTTCACCGTCGCGGAAGAACGGGTGTAGATGACGTCGAACTCATCGCCGGTGATGGTTCTAACCTTGTACTCACCGCCGATCGGGGAGATTTGGGACGCCATGGATTTGGGAGGAGGGTTAGGATTAGTGGAACTGCCGTAATGTGAATGGACGGGACGAGTAGGAGCGAACCGCCGTAGTATTAAAGGACGTGCGGGGACGAGTAGGAGCGAACTGCCAGCGTGCGAACGGCAGGGTAGTGGCTTTCCATTCTCCCATGATACGGGCTTCCGAGAGCCCTTGGATCGGAGATCGAACGGTTGCATGGCGTGATTCTATACCAATGGTTGAATATCCTATCCTGGAGGGTTATTCTGCAAATTTTCAGCAACTTAGCATGCGACCGTTTGATCTCAGATCCAAGGGCTGCCAGCAGCCCGTATCATGGTCGTGCCTACCACGACCGTCGCGTCGCTCGCGCGGTCGTGCCCTTGGAGATTTAACACGGTGCGTTAGGCTATCTGATGTTGGCATGTCATACATAGTCATCACTTAGTCACTCACACTACAACAAGGTTGGCTATATGGTTGGCTATAAGTGTATTTTTTTACTCCTCTCTATCTCTTTCTTCGTACTCCCTCCGTCCCATAATATAAGAACGTTTTTGACCCTAGTGTAGTGCCAAAAACGTTCTTATATTATGGGACATAGGGAGTACTAGTATTTATTGCATTTGCCAAGGAGTGACCTCTTCCAATGAAATGGTGTTGCTAAGTTTGCTTCATTTAACTAGCTATAGACTCAAAATTGTCTTTTCACCTAGGTACACGCGCTTAGCACCGTTTCTTCCTTGGGTCACCAAACTAGTCTCTCTCTTCTTGATTAACTTGCCACATCAGACTTTATGCCTATGTGGAAAGCTTAAGCACATGTAGGAGCAAGTAAGGTGCCCGTCCGTTGCACAGAAGAGTGAAATGCATTGATCGGGGTGTTGTTTATTTTGACAAAGGATGTGGGGGTCATCTCATGTGCAACCGGGTCGACGTGTCAAGCACGAAATAACAGTGCAGAACAGCAGGGGGACGTACCCCACTCGTACCGGCCCAGTGTTAGTAATGAGCAATGAGACGTCAAATCACAATGTCGCACCTTCCCAGACGGACGAAGCAACCATTATTTCACACTTTGGTTCGACATTATCTCAAACCACGTACTAGTATTGCTTCTGCCTCAAGAGGGACACGCGCATCGCCTTGGTACATCATGACACGTGGGACCGAATGACAGGCCATGCTCCCCCGCCGATCGCTGGGTAAAATCACCACATTTTTACTATACTTCCTCCGGATCAGTTTACTACATGGCATGCACGTCCTTCTAGGTTGAGAATTTAACTGCATATATATATACATGTGATGAACAGTACGCTAGCCTTTTAAAAAATGTATACTTTTGTACAATAGTACTCCACTATCGATGGATTGCGCCATGGAGCAAAAATTAAAATTAAAAAAAAGGTGATACATATAGAGAGTGCTCGTCGCCAAATTATGCATATAGTACTATTAAAAAAGCTAATACGTGCTTAATTGGGGTGCTAAATTCTATTAAAGAAATACTAGTACTAGTATGTACATACTGAAGAGTTAAAGTAACGAGAAGAAACATAACATAGTTCTGCTGGGGGCTCAGCACAACACACCCCTCAAATTAAACTAAGCACACCTGAAATTAAACTATGCAACTAATCCAGTAGACACTGCATTAGAAGTTTAGAACCGCCATGAGCAACGACACTGCCACCTTACTCGGAGTCCTCGACTTCGTCCTTGTCCATCTTCCTCTTGGCCAATACTTCTTTGCTTGAACCACCAACTTGGCTGTTGCTCTTCATCCAACCCTTGTAGATATTGAAACAAAGGTAGCCATCCATTGCAGCGTACTGGATGTGGTCTATATCTAGCACATTCCGCTGTGATGCATAACGATGAAACGTGTAATGAGGTTTCTCCAGTTTGCGGTACGAAGGATGAACCATGGCTCTGCCAGGTCGCGATTGAGGGTCGACGAGAGGGCACCACCAATTCTTCTGGAGGTCGAAGGGTTTGCCTACAATGAGGCCTATCCGACGCAGGACTTCTTTGTCGTTCTAAAAGTCTACAGTAACGAATTTGACTGTTTTGTCCTCGAGGAAGTTCTTAAAATCCTGGCACTCAACGTCGGCATGGCATATGTGGTAGACCAAGCAAACATTATGTACACAAACCTGGATCACGGCGGGCTTCTTCCTCTCTTCGTCCTTTAGATCCTTCTCTCGTCCCAGGACTGTGGTGTACTCAACATCTAGCCCAATGACCCACTCATCATGTGAGTTTTCAAACATGGGTGCAAGCGCGAAAGGCATCCTTTCACCGTCATGAAGTACGGGTGTAGATGACGTCGAACTCATCGCCGGTGATGGTTCTAACCTTGTACTCACCGCCGATCGGGGAGATTTGGGACGCCATGGATTTGGGAGGAGGGTTAGCATTAGTGGAACTGCCGTAATGTGAATGGACGGGACGACTAGGAGCGAACCGCCGTAGTATTAAAGGACGTGCGGGGAAGAGTAGGAGCGAACTGCCAACGTGCGAACGGCAGGGTAGTGGCTTTCCATTCTCCCATGATACGGGCTTTCGAGAGCCCTTGGATATGAGATCGAACGGTTGCATGGCGTGATTCTAGACCTATGGGTGAATATCCTATCCTGGAGGGTTATTCTTAAAATTTTCAGCAACTTAGCATGCGACCGTTTGATCTCAGATCCAAGGGCTGCCAGCAGCCCGTATCATGGTCGCGCCTACCACGACCGTCGCGTCGCTCGCGCGGTCGCGCCCTTGGAGATTTAACATGGTGCGTTAGGCTATCTGATGTTGGCATGTCATACATAGTCATCACTTAGTCACTCACACTACAACAAGGTTGGCTATAAGGTTGGCTATAAGTGTTTTTTTACTCCTCTCTATCTCTTTCTTCAGTACTCCTTCGTCCCATAATATAAGAACGTTTTTGACACTAGTGTAGTGCCAAAACGTTCTTATATTATGGGACACTGAGTACTAGTATTATTGCATTTGCCAAGGGTGACCTCTTCCAATGAAATGGTATTGCTAAGTTTGCTTCATTTAACTAGCTATAGACTCAAAATTGTCTTTTCACCTAGGTACACGCGCTTAGCACCGTTTCTTCCTTGGGTCACCAAACTAGTCTCTCTTCTTGATTAACTTGCCACATCGGACTTTATGCCTATGTGGCAAGCTTAGCACATGTAGGAGCAAGTAGGTGCCCGTCCGTTGCACGGAAGAGTGAAATGCATTGATCGGGGTGTTGTTTATTTTGACAAAGGATGTGGGGTCATCTCATGTGCAACCGGGTCGACGTGTCAAGCACGAAATAACAGTGCAGAATAGCAGGGGGGACGCAGCCCACTCGTACCAGCCCAGTGTTAGTAATGAGCAATGAGACGTCAAATCACAATGCCGCACCTTCCCAGACGAACGAAGCAACCATTATTTCACACTTCGGTTCGACATCATCTCAAACCACGTACTAGTATTGCTTCTGCCTCAAGAGGGACACGCGCATCGCCTTGGTACATCATGGCACGTGGGACCGCATGACATGCCATGCTCCCCCGCCGATCGCTGGGTAAAATCACCACATTTTTACTATACTCCTCCGGATCGGTTTACTACATGGCATGCACGTCGTTCTAGGTTGAGAATTTAACTAGCTATATATATACATGTGATGAACAGTACGCTAGCCTTTTAAAAAATGTATACTTTTGTACAATAGTACTCCACTATCGATGGATTGCGCCATGGAGCAAAAATAGAAATTTTAAAAAAAGGTGGTACATATAGAGAGCGCTCGTCGCCAAATTATGCATATAGTACTATTAAAAAAGCTAGTACGTGCTTAATTGGGGTGCTAAATTCTATTAAAGAAATACTAGTACTAGTATGTACATACTGAAGAGTTAAAGTAACGAGAAGAAACATAACATAGTTCTGCTGGGGGCTCAGTACAACACACCCCTCAAATTAACTAAGCACACCTGAAATTAAACTATGCAACTAATCCGGTAGACACTGCATTAGAAGTTTAGAACTGCCATGAGCAACGACACTGCCACCTTCCTCGGAGTCCTCGACTTCGTCCTTGTCCGTCTTCCTCTTGGCCGATACTTCTTTGCTTGAACCGCCAAGTTGGCTGTTGCTCTTCATCCAACCCTTGTAGATATTGAAACAAAGGTAGCCGTCCATTGCAGCATACTGGATGTGGTCTATATCTAGCACATTCCGCTGCCATGCATGACGATGAAACGTGTAATGAGGTTTCTCCAGTTTGCGGTACGAAGGATGAACCATGGCTCCTGCCAGGGTCAGCATTGAGGGCTGACGAGAGGGCACCAGCCAATTCTTCTGGAGGTCGAAGGGGTTGCCTACAATGAGGCCTATCCGACGCAGGACTTCTTTGTCGTTCTTAAAGTCTACAGTAACGAATTTGACTGTTTTGTCCTCGAGGAAGTTCTTAAAATCCTGGCACTCAACGTCGGCATGGCATATGTGGTAGACCAAGCAAACGTTATGTACGCAAACCTAGATCACGGCGGGCTTCTTCCTCTCTTCGTCCTTTAGATCCTTCTCTCGTCTCAGGACTGTGGTGTACTCAACATCTAGCCCAGCGACCCACTCATCATGTGAGTTTTCGAACATGCGTCTCGAAGCTTAAAAGGCATCCTTTCACCGTCATGAAGTACGGTGTAGATGACGTCGAACTCATCGCCGGTGATGGTTCTAACCTTGTACTCGCCGCCGATCGGGGAGATTTGGGACGCCATGGATTTGGGAGGAGGGTTAGGATTAGTGGAACTGCCGTAATGTGAATGGACGGGACGACTAGGAGCGAACCGCCGTAGTATTAAAGGACGTGTGGGAAAGAGTAGGAGCGAACTGCCGGCGTGCGAACGGCAGGGTAGTGGCTTTCCATTCTCCCATGATACGGGCTTCCGAGGGCCCTTGAATCTGAGATCAAACGGTTGCATGGCGTGATTCTAGACCTATGGGTGAATACCCTATCCTGGAGGGTTATTCTTAAAATTTTCAGCAACTTAGCATGCGACCATTTGATCTCAGATCCAAGGGCTGCCAAGAGTCTCAGATCATGGTCGCGCTACTACCACGACCGTCGCATCGCTCGCGTGGTCGCGCCCTTGGAGATTTAACACGGTGCATTAGGCTATCTGATGTTGGCATGTCATACATAGTCATCACTTAGTCACTCATACTACAACAAGGTTGTCTATAAGGTTGGCTATAAGTGTATTTTTTTACTCCTCTCTATCCCTTTCTTCATACTCCCTCCATCCCATAATATAAGAACGTTTTTGACACTAGCTAGTGTAGTGTCATAAACGTTCTTATATAATGGGACACATGGAGTACTAGTATTTATTGCATTTGGCAAGGAGTGACCTCTTCCAATGAAATGGTGTTGCTAAGTTTGCTTCATTTAATTAGCTATAGACTCAAAATTGTCTTTTCACCTAGGTACACGCGCTTAGCACCGTTTCTTCCTTGGGTCACCAAACTTGTCTATATCTTCTTGATTAACTTGCCACATCAGACTTTATGCCTATGTGGCAAGCTTAAGCACCTGTAGGAGCAAGTAAGTACAATACCATCTTAGGCTGTGCACCGTGACCAAGGAGGAGGAGAAAACGGGAAACGTTAACATTTATTTGCTAATTAGTAGTATTGCATGCAATGAACTAACCACTGCATGTCGTGTTTGATAGTCTCAAGTCATTAAAAGCATGCACACCCTTTATCTCTTATTGGTTGATATGTCAAGAAACAAGAAACGAGGTAGAAGTTAATGCACCGCGCCTAAGTGTTTTGGGATTATTTGATTTTCGTAAGATGACTTACACACCTAGATGGAGGGTGCGCTTTACATGGCATTTTTGCATATGTGGAGGAAAGAGAGGCAAGAAAAAAGTGGAGAAGTGGGCTCTCATGCAAGAGCCAGCCTCTACTACTACATGGTGGAGCATTGGGAGAGGCACCTGTTTGGAGGTGGTCAGGAATCAGGAGACTCACGCCGGTCGTAGCGCCGCAGTTAAAATGATAATGGCAAGTCAAATCACAGGGCCCCACCTGTCCAGCAGTAACTCACTGTCAAATCACACAGCCCTACGTTTGCAGCAGCCTACTCCCTCGTCTTCTCGCATCTCTGTCGAACCGACTAGGCGGGAACTGTCCCGCCGCCTACCAGGCAGGAAAAGCCCCGCCCTCGACTTTTAAATAGTATACAGTATACTAATTTTGTATCCATGGATTGCGCCCGCGCCATGGAGCAAAGCGTCTAAAAACGGCGGTACACATGTACGGAGTATACAACCGACGACGCCGTTCGCGTCGCACCCCAGACGGTCGGTCGATCTGGCACGCTGCTCTCCGAATGGAACGCGCATCATATTGCGTTCGCACACACATGTAGGACGGCAATTGCGAACCGACCATAGGCACACTCCCCGGCCCTGCAAGTCGGGTGACTTAATAGAAGAGGGAGACGAGCGATAGTACTAGAGAAGTGTTGTACTACGTTGGTGCCTGGACGATCCCTGCAAGACATGGAAGATCAGTTCGTCCATGCATGTGACCAGACTCGAGCAGACACACCTAGATTGGCTATCGTCTACATATCATGCAGGCTGTGTTGTACATGGCTGTAGTTGTGGTGGGAAATCTAAGAAAAGGTTTCTTGTCATCTCGCAAAATTATGTGTCATGTGCTTCGGATCCCTGCGAGGGTTAAACAGCGACAACTGAGTTGGGCTAGTCATTGGGGGCACATGCACGAATAGTGACTACTCGGCTGCCATCTAGGTCAAGCCGGCTATGTTAATTAGGACATCTATCGACAGACCCCTTTTCTACAAGTTTATCTTTAATTTGAGCTTTGTTCCTTGTCTAGTTTGTCCGTCGGGATTCATGTTGTCTCCTTTGGGCAGTGAGGTTATGATTTCTTGTCAGGTGGCATTTTTTCGTGTTATATGTTATAATCCGGCGCTTCAGATCAAAATGATGACAACTGCGCCTCTGGGCCACGTGCATGAAGACTTCTCGACAGTCATTGACGAGGTCAAGCTGGCTCCGGTAGACAAAAGAAAACTAAGTACTACTCCACTATATAGGCAGGAGTCTCTGCGCTTGCTTGCTAGTGTTGCTCTCTTCACACCGTCTCGGCCTCTCCAGATCTAAACACGACAGCAGTGGCCACACACACTCTCTCTCTCTGCTCACCGCTGGTCACAGATCCAGCCGGATCCTCTCCGCCGGGGAAGGTGAGAAGGTGCAACGTTCACGCAGTCGTCCTCGGCGACGGCTCTTACCCATTGCTGGGCGCGTCCCGATCAGCCTGCCTTGTCGTTCTCTCCCAAGCACCGCTGACGACGGAGGGCCTCCGACCCCTTCTTCCTCGCTGCCATAATGTGGGCAGATACGGCCTCCCGCCGCCCACCTAGCGACATCCCGGCGACCATCAGGTATAACTTCCTTCGAAACCGGCCTTGTTCTAGTTCCCGAGCTCCTGACGTCGCTGCATTTGTAACTTTACTATTTCTCAGGCCCCTTCGTAGATAGGATCGATCGGCTGTTCGAAAACCACCTAATTTTTTTACGTTTAAGAGGTAAAACTAGTTCATGCACTCGAATCTAGTACTACTTGGTTCAAACAAGGAAGAAAGAGGGTGGGGGTGGGGGATGATTTGTTACCTGAATCTAGGACTTGGTCGAAAGAGGAAATAATGGGGGCGAAAAGTAGTAGAGACTGGCTATCCAACTGGTCTCTAGGTCTAATAGGGAAATAAAGGGAAACATAGTACAAACTCAATATAAACCCGATCTATTGGTTGAAAAAGGAAAGAAAGTGGGGACTAGGGGACAAGTCAATAGAGTAAGTCCAGCACTAGATTTGCTAGCCTCACACAGTATAAGGTGGCTATACCGAACAAAAATGGGACCAACCCAGATATCCTGTTCTGATGTGTGTTGCCCCGAGCCACTCTTATGTAATGCCACTGGTAAAATGTAGCAGTCGCACTGTTAAAAGTAAGGACACGTTAAACCAATGTTGTTTTCAATGTAATGCCTCCAGTAATATGAATCAATGGCACTTCTTTACATGTCCTGCTAAAATTTCCCATTAAGATAAGTTGGTTCTTTTCGTTAGAAATGCAACTGTCCTGGTCCGCCTACTCTCCCGTGCCCAAAGTAATGTCGTATTTAACGGTTGTCATAGTTAATCCTGATGCCCACACTAATATCTAGCAATGCCACTACTTTTGAAATTGGTACTGTCCTTGTAGGATTGCCATTCAGATAAGGAACATGCTTCTTTTCATTTGATGCATGTTTCATCACTTGTTACTTGTTAGTCACCCTCCTTTCCACCTTTTTTGTGCAAACAGAGATATACATTTCACGCTCGATCTTAGTTGAACTGCACAAATGATATCCAAATTATAGTTGAGCATTCCAGGAGCTTCACAACCAACCTTGATGTTGCTCAATTTCATTGCAACTAATGAAGAAGAAGCTCTGTGGGTTTCGTTTTCTAATGGAAATGGAACCGGGGTTGGAGCCCTTTTCTTAAAAAAATGAAGAAGAAGCTGCTAGCTCATGGGACATTGCTTCATTTTAGGTGAACTGCACCAAAAGGTCCCATGAATTGAATCATCCATGTTGGTGACTGAAAGAGCCAGCTTCAAAGATCCCGCCTAAGCACCCGGCCTCCATCCTTGCGGCCTTGACGGTACACCTCGCTTGCCACCGCTTTCGACCCTAGTGTCACCGATAAAATGAAGTAATAATCTGCTTAAAATAGAGCGAGTGTCATCTCTATCATTTCATTTCCAATGTAGATAAAGAAAGTGCTTCTCTTTGTTAAAGTATGTTTCATCAACTAGTCCCATTGTTAATGTTTAAGCGTTTCTGCAAACTGGGGTGCTTAATTTTAGTTGATATGTACAAAAATAGAGATTTGAATGTCTCAAGGCACCTCCTTGTACTACTGCTGTACACTAATGTTCATCACTGGCAGAAGGTGTATCTGGGAGACTTGGGACGATGTCCAGTATGAGGCGTACCGTATGAGGCGTCGCAGGGCCCATCTCGCGCTCATGAGATGGCATACTATGATACTATCGCAATATTTTCTTCTATTTATTTTGTGTGTTTCATCAACTAGTGCCACTATAATGTAATCACGCTTTTTCATTATCTGTGCAAATAGGGTTATTCAGCTGCATTTTGGTGGAACTGCACAAATGTACGTATGGAACCGGCATATATGCAGAGTGCAAGGTGTGCCAAGTAAAAATTACCGACACCAACCATGCTGCATGCATGCATTGGCATCCACCACAACCAGTGGGATGTGTGGCGCTCTCTGTGGACGGATCTTTCTCAGCAGCAAATCCTCTAACCAAATACTAGTAGCTTATATTGGCAGTTTTCTAGGGAGTACTCTTTTCTTAAAGAAGCACCAATCTATTTTTCTTTATTTGTACACTGTGTCACAACTTTGACCCAAAGGTCCAGAGCTATTTTAGGGTGATTGGCGTAGTACTCGGAGACTGATTGTAAGCATGATTTTCATTAGCTGTCACACTAATTGTAAGCATGAGCAGGTGGAAGATTAGGTTAGTGCGAAGCTTACCTTAAACCCTACCGCTGCCGTTGAAACGAGCCGAGCGTCGAGGGAACCGTGGAGAATGTCGGGGAAGCGACATCGCGCCATCCGACCTCCTCTTGCGGTGGGAGAACAAATACTCCTGTGGCTCCGGCTGGCTCTGCACCCTCACAAACGGCACACCATACTCGATCGATTCTTTATCCTCTGGGTGCTCGACCTTCGACCTGTACGCCCACCACCTCCGCCTGACTGTCGCCTCGGGCAAATCTGTCTGCTCCATCGCCCATAGGATATACTCGATGAACTCGGAGGACTGTGGCGTGACTGCCGCCGAGGAGTACATGTACATCGCCGCCCTCATCGCCGCCGTCTCACTCTTTCGCATACATTGCCACATGGCCCGCACCGTCCTCGAAATCTCCCACTCATTGTCAAACCAACTAAGGATCTCCTTCAACCTGGCTAACTTTGCCTGGTCACCGCCGGCGATCTGCCTGATTCGCTGTTGTATCCTCTCCATAGATGTCGTTCTGAGTGGTCCGGTGCTAGCTTTGGAAGATGGGAGGAGAGATGGTGGTCTTGCAATAGAGAAGAGGGAGAGGAGAGGAGGTGGTTTCAGAATGGAGATGATGGAGAGGAGAGGAGGTGGTTTTGCAATGGAGAGAAGATCAGAAGAGGGAGAGGCGAGACGGTGGTTTTGGAATGGAGATGATGGAGAGGAGAGGAGGTGGTTTTGGAATGGAGATGATGGAGAGGAGAGGAGGTGGCTTTGCAATGGAGAAGATCAGAAGAGGGAGAGGTGAGACGGTGGTTTTGGAATGGAGATGATGGAGAGGAGAGGAGGTGGTTTTGCAATGGAGAAGAGGGAGAGGAGGCGTCTTGGCGATTTAGGATTAGGCGAGAGGGCGCCACACAGGATCGGATCAAAATCAAAATCAATTTACCCTTCAATTAAGAAAACGACCCCACATTAACTAGTCTCCCTTTTATTCTGGGTCATAATTGACCATGATTTTCGCTCATAAAATATATGTTGTACATTGCAAAAATAATATATTTGAAAGTACATTCAAATACGAACCAAACAATACATTTTTTGGTGACATGCATTCACATTTTGCTTGTCACATACAGTACGTGGTCAAACTTTGACCCAAAATACGCAAAACAACAAAAAAAATACTTCCAAGACCAGCGCCACTCTTCCGCTCTTCTCATGTTCCAATCTAAATCCACCGCCGCTCCTCTCCTGTTCCAATCTAAATCCAGCGCCGCTCCTCTCCTCTTCCATTTCAAAACCACCGCCCCTCCTCTCCTGTTCCAGTCCAAAACCAGCGTCGCTCCTCTCCCGTTCTAATCCAAAACCAGCGCCGCTCCTCTCCTCTTCCATTCAAAAACCACCGCCGGCGAGTGAAGGTGCTGTGGAGAAGTAGATCGATGGAGGAGTACAACCGATACGTGAGGATCGCAGACGGCGACCCTGTGAAGCTAGCTAGGATGTTGGAGATACAGTCTTGGTTTGACAACAAGGACCAACTAGCGGCGACGGCGACATCCATGGCCAAATATCCGCAATAGAGCGAGAAGGCGGCGATACTCCCGGAGGGAGTCGCGCCGGAGTACATAGAGCTGCTCCTCTGGGCCATGGAGCAAACAGATTCACCGAATCCGATCGTGAGGGAGCGGTGGTGGGAGTATCGATCCCAGATGGAGCATCCACCAGAGATTGAAGGATCGAGCATCTACAGGGTGCCGTTTGTGAGGGTGTCCTTCCAGAGCGAGCCGGTGGAGTCTTCATCGACCGAACCCAACTGCAAGAGGAGAAAAGCAGTTGGCCCGACGACGCTTCCCCGCCATCGTCTCCCTCGCCGTTCACATCGTCTCATGGGGCGGCTGTCTGCCGCCGAGGAATAGGAGGGGACTACCCCCCATCCCAATAGTCGGGCAGGTTGTGAATTGTCAGGAGGAGCTTAGGGTTGTCAGTATTTGCAGGTTGTGAATTGTGTTTTGTGTTGTGTATTTTGAGAGTACTTTCAGATATGAATGTCTTTTGAATTTCAGATTTGCAGTATTGAGCATATGAAGAATTTTATGAATTCCAGAGATCTATTTTTAGCACTTAAAAAATGTAGTTTCATAGGAATATAAAAGTGCAGACGAGAAGAAAGCGCAAGTTTCAGGGCCAGATAAGAATCGCAAGTTCGGGCCAGATAAGCGCAACTTTCGAGAGGCGAGCATTTATATTAACACGGCCTTTTCAAACAGGGTTAACATCATGTTCGAAGTTTTATTCGTGGTAAAAAATGGAACTACCAGCCAGTTAACATCATGCTGATCAACATTCATGCATAGCACATCTTCATATGATGCACAGTCAAAATGCCCACACAATGTTGAGTGTGCGAAACAAAGAGAAAACGAGGGACGGAGTTTTGGCAAGTGTTGGACGTGGTTTTGGGCTGCCCCATCTAGGCTTTCATTTTTAACATGCGCAGCCCACGACCTCGGATGGGAGGGCCTGTTTGTATTTTCTTAGGGCCGTCATGTATCGACCGGCCTATGGACCTCCCATTCGAGGTTTTATTTTTGGCAGCCCAATTTATGTTTTTTTTAAGAAAATGCAGCGGTCTGTTCTATTTTTCTATATAAGAATAGGTACGCCAGGTACAACTTAGGTTTCCCTTTTAATATATTATATATATTTAAATTATTTTATATGTTATTATATATTATTTTTATTGTCATCATATATTTAACAGATACTTATATATGTATGAAAACAATATCCCACATCTTATTAACTTATAAAAATAATTTCTTAACAAATAAAATCCTGGATTGTTTTGGCACGAAAATCCTAGTGATTGTGTACAAAAGCTTGGTAAGATTTAAGGACGAATGTAATAATATCACTTATTATTTAAATATATTTATAACAAAATGCTCAGCCCTTTTTTATTTTTTGATAACATTGCTGGCCCAACCCAACATTATAATTAGAATCAGCCCAGCAAAATCGTGTATCTAGATAAAGTGCAAATGGCCTGTAATTTTTTAGGAAATAAAATAAATGGGCCGCATGAAAGCTACATTAATTGTTCGCCCAGCCCAGCTAATGCTTGTAATTAAAAAAAGATCAAATTGACTGTAAATTCTACCGCGCAAAAAAAGACTGTAAATTTTGAAAAATGGGTTGAATACGTGCCACATTTTTGGAGGCTGAAATGTGGGCCAATAGGTCGAAGCCAACGCAAGTCGTTGTAAATTTAGTCAACAAATGATTCTGACATGTTAGCCGTTGGATTTACATCCAATGGCCGGCATCCATCTTCAATCTCGTCTTCTTCCTCCAGCCGCCGACCACCACCTCCGCCTCTGCCGCTAGCAGCTCTGCTTAGCACGCCGCTATGAAGCGCTACTCCACCGCTGGCGTGCCATCCCTCCAACCCTCCACACCTCCTGTTCTTCTCCACCGATTGCCGAACCACACCGCACTAGAACCGA
Organism: Aegilops speltoides; assembly: GCA_021437245.1. NCBI lineage: Eukaryota > Viridiplantae > Streptophyta > Magnoliopsida > Poales > Poaceae > Aegilops > Aegilops speltoides. The sequence continues at coordinate 413,384,890 of CM038147.1, read as the reverse complement.
TTAACCTCAGACACCTCTCCGTCTGCGACTCTACTCCCGCGTCTTCCCATCTCCGGCTCGTTGCTGTCCGGGGCATCGCCGCCGTGATGCGCTTGGCGCAGCATGGTCAATGTGGTCAACGAACGACACCATCGGAAGTAGGCTGTGCGTGGAGGGGCTGACAGTTGGTCCACAGCCGCACACAAGGAAATGCCTCCTTATTACGCGCAAAATAATGATTCCTCCACCAGACATCTGGGACCCACCGGAAGGGCCTCTGTATTTCATGAAAAAAATGTGCCCCCCGCTGACTTGTCGGACCCACCAGCTATCTTCGCACGCAAGGAAGTGCCTCCTTATTACGCACAAAAAAAATGAATACTCTCCCTGCCAGGTGGAATCCAGCATACTGGGAGGCTGACTTGTGGGCCTACCAAGTTGACGGGGACGGAGGGTGAGGGAGTCCTGGACTAGGGGGTGTCCAGATAGCTGGACTATCATCATCGGCCGGACTCCAAGACTATGAAGATACAAGATTGAAGACTTCGTCCTGTGTCCGGATGGGACTTTCCTTGGCGTGGAAGGCAAGCTTGGCGATACGGATATGTAGATCTCCTACCATTGTAACCGACTCTGTGTAACCCTAGCCCTATCCGGTGTCTATATAAACCGGAGGGTTTTAGTCCGTAGGACACACAACCATTACAACAATCATACCATAGGCTAGCTTCTAGGGTTTAGCCTCCTTGATCTCGTGGTAGATCCACTCTTGTACTACCCATATCATCAATATCAATCAAGCAGGAGTAGGGTTTTACCTCCACCGAGAGGGCCCGAACACAGGTAAAAACATCGTGTCCCTTGTCTCCTGTTACCATCCGCCTAGACGCACTGATTCGGGACCCCTACCGAGATCCGCGGTTTTGACACCGACATTGGTGCTTTCATTGAGAGTTCCTCCGTGTCGCCACCGATAGGCTTGATGGCTTCTTCAATCAACAACAACACCGCTCAGGTGAGACTTTTCTCCCGGACAGATCTTCGTGTTGGCGGCTTTGCATGCGGGCCAATTCACTTGGCCATCGGGAGCAGATCGAAAGCAACGCCCCTCGCCATCGTGTCGGGTTTGAAGCCTAAACTTCACGGCCGACATCCGCGGAGACTTGATCGTCGATGGAGTCGGGTTGACACCGAGCGTGCCACACATTATCACGATGGGCATGATCTAGCTCGCCACGGACAAGGTGCCTCGAGGCCGCACACGAGTCCGCTCTGACCCATAGTTCGGAGTCGACCACGCAGATCGAGGACAGGTGGCTGGACACCGCCTCGGGGGCTGCAACTTCTACGGCGATAGAGCTGAATACCGACCTTGTTCCTTGCAAAGCTTGTGACTCCGAGGTGCCGGACTCCTTGCCGGACTGCGAGCCTCCGGCGCCCCTGCCAATCGAATCCGATTGGGCGCCGATCATGGAGTTCACCGCTACGGACATCTTTCAGCACTCACCCTTTGGCGACATCCTGAATTCGCTAAAGTATCTCTCGTTATTAGGAGAGCCCTGGCCGGACTGCGGTCAGGATGGTTGGGATGCGGATGACGAAGAAATTCGAAGCCCACCCACCACCCACTTTGTAGCCACTGTCGACGATCTAACCGACATGCTAGACTATGACTCTGAAGACATCGACGGTATGGACGATTTATGCCGGAGACGATCAAGAACCAGCGCCACTGGGGCACTAGAAGACCACCTCGTCATCGACATATACATGGTGGACACCCCAAAGGATGGGGGACGGCGAAGAAGCGGAGGCAGATTCCTCTAAGAAACAGCCCAAGCACCGACGCCGTGGCGCCGCTCTAAATCCCGCCACAAAGCAAGAATGGAGATTCCGCACGGAGATAATAACACCCTAGAGAGTGTCAAGACAACCCCTCCAAAGACGATTCAGACAAGAGGACGGAGTAGCCAGCCCTCGAGAGAGAGCGCGACGAGGAGGACGAAAATTACATGCCTCCCCTCGGAGACGCAAGGCAAGCCTCACGACGAATTAATTGCCGTGCCCGAGATCCCGTCAACAAGAGCGTTTTAAACGCAGGCTAATGGCCACGGCGAACAGCCTAAAGAAAAAGCAGCAACAACTTCAAGCTGATCAAGACCTGCTGGCCGACAGATAGACCGAGGTCCTTGCGGCCGAAGAGTATGAACTCGAACACCCCTCCGAAAGCTACCAAAAACGCAAATTGCTCCCCCGACTAGAGGAGGAAGCATACAAACCTTCATCACCAGCGCATAATACGGCAGACCGACCACCTTGAGGCTGCGACAGAGAGGCATCCAGGCCCTCCGCCAGAGCCGTACCCCCGCACCGCTCGAAAAGCACGAAGCCACAGGGGAACGCGCCGGACTTGCGGGATATATTGGAGGATAAGGCAAGACAATCAAGATCTATCTACGGATCACGCGGATGCCCCACAACCCACGACGACTACCGTCGCGCCGGATATAGCAACTCCGGCCGGGCCGAACACAGCAGACAAAACTCTCTTGAGCTACGTCACGATATTGCTCAATATAGAGGCGCCGCACACCCACTATGCTTCACAGATGAAGTAATGGATCATCAAATCCCTGAAGGGTTTAAACCCGTGAACATTGAATCCTACGATGGCACAACAGACCCCGTGGTTTGGATCGAAGATTATCTCCTTCATATCCGTATGGCCCGTGGTGACGATCTCCACGCCATCAAGTACCTCCCACTCAAGCTTAAAGGACCAGCTCGGCATTGGCTTAATAGCTTGCCAGCAGAGTCAATTGGGTGTTGGGAGGACCTGGAAGCCGCATTTCTTGATAACTTCCAGGGCACATATGTGCGACCACCAGACGCTGATGACCTAAGCCACATAATCCATCAGCCAGACAAATCGGCCAGACAGTTCTGGACACGGTTCTTAACAAAGAAAAATCAAATCGTCGACTGTCCGGATGCAGAGGCCCTCGCAGCCTTCAAACATAACATCCGCGACGAGTGGCTGGCCCGGCACCTAGGACAGGAAAAGCCGAAATCCATGGCAGCCCTCACATCACTCATGACCCGCTTCTGCGCGGGAGAGGATAGCTGGCTAGCTCGCAGTAACAACCTCAACAAAAACTCTGGCAGTCCGGACAGCAAGGACCGCAATGGCAGGTCGCGTCGCAACAAAAATAAACGCCGTGTCAACGGCGATAATACTGAGGATACGACAGTCAACGCCGAATTCAGAGGCTCTAAACCCGGTCAGCGGAAGAAGCCATTAAAAAGAACTACTCCGAGTCCGTCCAATTTGGACCGAATACTCGACCGCTCTTGCCAGATACATGGCACACCCGAAAAGCCAGCTAACCACACCAACAGGGATTGTTGGGTATTCAAGCAGGCAGGCAAGTTAATTGCCGAAAACAATGACAAGGGGCTGCATAGCAATGACGAGGAGGAGACCCGGCCGCCGAACAGTAGAGGACAGAAGGGTTTCCCCCCACAAGTGTGGACGGTAAACATGATATACGCAACCCACAAACCCAAGAGGGAGCAGAAGCGTGCTCTTAGGGACGTATATGCGATGGAGCCAGTCGCCCCGAAGTTCAATCCATGGTCCTCTTGCTCGATCACTTTCAATCGAAAGGACCACCCCACCGGTATCCGCCATGGCAGATTCGCCACATTGGTTTTAGACCCAATCGTCGATGGATTTCACCTAACTAGAGTCCTAATGGACGGCGGCAGCAGCCTGAACCTGCTTTATCAGGATACAGTGCGCAAGATGGGCATAGACTCCTCAAGGATTAAACCTACAAAGACGACCTTCAAAGGCATCATACCAGGTGTCGAGGCCAATTGTACAGGCTCGGTCACACTGGAAGTGGTCTTCGGATCCCCGGATAATTTCCGAAGTGAGGAGTTAATCTTCGACATAGTCCCGTTCGCGATGGCTATCATGCTCGCCGGACGAACCGCTTACAAAGTTCAACGCGTGCCGCATTATGCATACCTCAAGCTCAAGATGCCAGCCCTCGTGGAGTCATCACGGTCAACGGAAAGACCGAACGCCCTTGAATGGAGGAACACATAGCGGCTCTGGCGGAAATCTGAGCAGCCTCTTAAGGCAATTTTGAGTCCGCCGTTAAACGACCGGACATGGCCAAACGCGCCGGAGTAACATACATCAAGACCACAGCACGCCCGAGCATCGCCAGAGCAATGCGGCCCCAACCCCAGCCCTTGCATGATTGCAAGACAAGCTCTTCGCGTACATCACTACACTCTGAAGATACCATGGGCATAGGGGGAGGGGCACGACCACGACAGTCCCAGAGTGCGGCTCAACCACACCAGGGGCTCCCAAGTGTGTCGCTCTTTTTCTTTTCCTTTTTATTTTATCCACAGGACTCCATTCACCAGAGACCCTGTCCGGCGATGAAGCTGCCAAACTCACGATGCAACAGCCAGGGAGGGACAATGGCTACGACGAACACTTAGGTGGTCTCCATTATGAGCATTAAATCTGTTTAATACACCATTTCGCAGCCTACCCCTGGAGGGGGACATGTCTAATAGTCCAAAACCCTTGCTTCCGCACTAATTGTATCGTTCTGCACTCGTAGCAGAATTCCTTGAATAAACAATGCATCACTTTTCGCTTATAATTGCATTCCTTTTATTTATATATATGTTCATTTATGACATCTTGCATCCGTACAATTTGGTACGGCCAAATACACCAGGGACTTATGTTCCCCGCATTATGGTGTCGTAAGTCCGAACACTTTCACAAGTGCGGCACCTCAACTTATAGCACTATATGCATCGGGTTCAATCATGTCTTGGGTCAATAGTTGGGTTTGCTCGCTCCCATGTTTTGGTACCTTACGCCCGTTCTATCGGCTAAGGTAGCACTGGGAGAACCATCGCGATTGCGCCCGGCTGAGCCGGGCAAGCGCCTCTGGAGAAAGCTAAACTGACCGTCATGATAAAGCGAGAGATGGTCGCTGTTCGAGAGGTTTTTCGAGTCCCTAAAGACTTATGCCGATAGAGCGAGGAACCGGCTGTGTCCAGCCCAGCGTGATAGCGCCCAATTCGGTCTTCCGAACACTAGGGGCTTCACCAAATTTAAAATTATAGAATTCTATGGCTAAGTGAGAGTGTTCAAGCATTATAAGTCCGTTGCCTTGTTCGCTGTGTTGAGCGCCCCTAGATGGACCCAAAATGGGAACAAGAGCACTCAAGTTTATCCGAACACCCCAAAGACTCGTGGCATGGGGGCTGAAGCCGACGACTTGCCATCTCTCGATTTGATAAACGGCTGCATGAAGGTAATATTTTAAATCAATAAGCATTGCTTAGCGATATGAACACAGTTTTCAGCAAGACAGGATAACACATCGAGAGTTTACTCAAAATTACATCTCGGGGCACTCATCCGCAATCTTGCGGGCACCCTTCAGACACTCTTATAGTACATTTGGGCGCGACGATACTCCTTGCCTCGCCGGGCGGCGCGACGTGATAAGCCTCTCAAAGATCCAGCCTGCCACAGTGCACCTTTGCGTGGGCAAGGCCCGACGGCACCTTCAATCAAAGCGGAGCGCTTGATGACTTCCACCTGGGGCACGATCCACCAGCCGCCAGACGAGGCGAAGTAGCTCCTGTGCATGGCCTCTCCGTGCCACAGCCGGACTATGAGGCCCTTCATGGCCTGCTCGGCTACCTTGTGGAGCTCGACCACTGCTTCACCTGGTCGCTAGGGGCACCGGATGTCCGCCTCAAAGATATCGAGACTAGAAGACCTTCTCGGTCGAACTCCCCTCCTCGGCCCGGTAGAATGCGGCGGCATCGGATACGCTGCGAGGTAGATCTGCAAACACCCCTGGAGAGCTCCGAATTCGGGTAAGTAACAGGTAATTTACATTCACATGCTTGCTTTGCATGAAAAATGCCTTACCCGCCGCTATTTTCTTCTCCGCCTCAATCTCCTGAAGGGCCTTATGGGCCTCTGCCTTAGCGGCTTTGGCACTTTCAAGAGCCAAGGCAAGCTCGGACTCTCGAGTCTTCGAGTCGCGCCCCAAAATCTCATGCTTTTCCATGAGAGCCTGGAGCTCTTGCCGCACCTCTGCCACCCGCACCTCCTGCTTCTCTCGCTCCGCGGCCGCATTGATTATGCTCGCGGACATGGCCTCCTTCAGGTCGCCACTCGCTCAGGGGCCCCGCAGCACTCCACGTTATCCTTGTTACTTCTATTGCAACCAAAATCCTTTTCTGTAAGGTACAAATTTAATATGGTGTTACTCACCTTCTTTGTCCTCGAGATGCTTCTTGGCAAGACCGAGCTCGTTCTTGGTCCGCCGAGGTCCCGCTTCAAAACACCGACCGCAGCAAGGCGGGCAGAGGTCAAGCAGCGCAGCCTGCAATCCCATATTGACATAATTTTAGAACTCATGCAGATATCTTTTAGATCCTCGATTCGGTTTTTCTTTCCGAACACCGAACCGAGCATCAGGGGCTACTGTCTATGCGGTATTACATTACATATTTTTAAAACTTCTTACCTCAAAGCCTGTTAGAAGGCTGCTGCAGGCTTCGGTCAGCCCGCTTTTGGCGAGCTGAACCTTCTGAATCACCGCACTCATAATAGTGCGGTGTTCTTCCTCGATGGAAGCACCGTTGAGCGCCTCCAACAAGTTGTCCGGCGCCTCCGGTTGGACGGAGGCCGCCGGTGTCACAGTCTTGCCCTTCTTACGAAGGGGCCACCTGCTGGACTCCGGAACCACTGCGGGTTCCGGCACGGAGTCCGGCACGAAGTCCGGAAGGTTGCCTTGTGGCACCTCCGGAGCCTCCCCCTCCTGGCGGGTCCCCTCTTGGGATCCCACCTCGGCGTCCTCAGCATCGCGAGGGGTGGATGCGGTCGGAATGGAATCTACATCCGACGGAGCTAAGGACCCGTTGGATGAAGCAAGAAGATCCTCCTCGGCCGGGCTACAGTTAGTGTGCGGCATTAGAAGGACACTACGTGGCACAAAAGAGAAATTACAAATCACTCAGGAATCCGGATACTTACGATCTTGCCAGGGGCTTGGCCCTTGAGGGCCACTCCTCGTCGCCGACGTTGGCGTTGGCGGAACTGCCCGGAGGAAGGGTCCTCCCCCTCTTGGACCCTTCAGCCTCCCCCGTTGGGGAAGCCTTCCTCTTCCTCTCACCCCCCTCCTGGGGAGAGTCTTCTTTCTCCTCCTCGCCTTCGGGGGAGGAGTCCGCCTTAGAGTCGTCGGACGATGAGTCCGATACCACCTGGCGTCGGGAACTCCTTCGGGTTCCCGTGGCCTTCTTCTTGGCCTTCTTCTCCGGCACCACATAGAGTGCTGGGACTAGCAACTCCGTTAAACGGGCGTCCGCTGGTTCCTCGGGAGGGAGCCGGACGATTAACTCTGTCCGGACGTCTCTCGCCGATCTGTTAAAGGCATTGGGAATTTTAGATCCCACATAGAGTCAAACTATGAAAGAAATAAATGTCTCCTAAAGGATAACACATCTTACCACACCGCCGGGCGCTGGTGCTGAATCCGCGATCTTGCCGCAGACGCGGGCTTCTCCGCCTTGAACAACACCTCCGTGCAGCTTCAGACATCGTGGTCAAGAGCCCGCCATGGTCCGTGTTGTGCCGGATCGAACTCGCCATGATTGAAGGCCCGTTGTTGGCGGGGAGAATCCGCGGACGAGCATGACTGGATCACGCTGACAAGCTTGAGCTTCTTGTTCACTAAGGTGCGGAGACAGACCGAGTCGGTCGGCTCCTCGAATCGCCCCATAGCAAGCCCTTCTCTTTCCAGGAGGTGAGCTGCATGGGGGAACCAGATCTGAACTCGGGGCTGCAGCCCATATAGGGTCACGCGGCTCGGTGATGTAGAACCACCCCGATTGCCACCCTTTGATGGTTTCCACAAAGGTGCCCTCGAGCCTGAGGACGTTGGGCATTTTGCCCACCATGGCGCCTCCGCACTCTGGTTGGACGCCCTTCACTACCTTCGGCTTGACGTTGAAGGTTTTTAGCCACAAGCCGAAGTGGGGTTGAATGCACAGGAAGGCCTCACACACGACGATAAACGCCGAGATGTTGAGGATGAAGTTTGGCGCCAGATCGTGGAAGTCCAGGCCGTAGTAGTACATGAGCCCCCGGACAAAGGGATGAAGTGGGAAGCCCAGTCCGCGGAGGAAGTGGGGAAGGAATACGACCCTCTCATGGGGCCTGGGGGGTGGGGATGAGCTGCCCCTTGTCGGGCAGCCGGTGCGCGATGTCGCTGGACAGGTATCCGGCGCCGCGCAACTTCTCGATGTGCTCCTCCGTAATGGAGGAGGTCATCCACTTGCCTCCTGCTCCGGACATGGCTGGAGAAGGTTGAGACGAGATGTGCGGACTTGGGCGCCGGAGCTCGAGTGCGCGGAGATGGATAAGCAAAGGAGGAAGAAGGCGTAGGTAAAAAAGGTGGATCCTTATCCCCTTATATATAGGCGGACGAAGACTATGCGTCCCCACCGGCCTAGTAAAACTCGCTTATCTCGCAAGCGCCACCATCAATGGCGCGGTTGGGTTACCCACGTCCGTATTGATGGGAATCCCGGAATAAGGGGAACACGATCTCGCTCGACAAGATGTGCTAAGGAACCGCCGCTAAACGCGCCGAGGTGGTATAATAAAAACGATTCAAGTAAAGGCTTGGTGGTGGTGTGACGTCATGCCACGAAATACGTCAGCAGATTGAACTTGTGTACATATTATTCTTTCTACGGTGGAATGTGGAATTTATTTTGCGAGCCGCCACTATCTGGTGTTCACAATCTTCTATGAATTATTCGGAGGAGGAACCCGCCTTGCAATGCCGAACAATATGCTACCGGACTCATCATCATTGAAGCCTGGTTCAGGGGCTCTTGAGGAGTCTGGACTAGGGGTGTCCGGATAGCCGACTATCATCATCGGCCGGACTCCAAGACTATGAAGATACAAGATTGAAGACTTCGTCCCGTGTCCGGATGGGACTTTCCTTGGCGTGGAAGGCAAGCTTGGCGTCTGAGATATGTAGATCTCCTACCATTGTAACCGACTCTTGTAACCCTAGCCCTCTCCGGTGTCTATATAAACCGGAGGGTTTTAGTCCGAGGACACACAACCATTACAACAATCATACCATAGGCTAGCTTCTAGGGTTTAGCCTCCTTGATCTCGTGGTAGATCCACTCTTGTACTACCCATATCATCAATATCAATCAAGCAGGAGTAGGGTTTTACCTCCATCAAGAGGGCCCGAACCTGGGTAAAAACATCGTGTCCCTTGTCTCCTATTACCATCCGCCTAGACGCACAGTTTGGGACCCCCTACCCGAGATCCGCCGGTTTTGACACCGACAGAGGGCTTTGTCAACTTAGTCAATATGAACGATTCTAGCTCATGTTACCGTATGATGTTCATCCAACGGTTGTAGTGCATCTTCAACCTCTGGTCTTCTTGCTCCAGCCGCCCAAACCAGCGCCGGTCGTGCCGCGTGCTCCTGCCTCCCGTGGCCGGCTGTGATGCCGCGGAGGCCTCACCGCCCCCTACTACTCCCACCGTTGGCCTGGCCATCCCTCTACTCACCCACACCACCTGTTAATCTACGGCAACAGCAGCCTCACACCGCAGCCGAACCAGTGAACCCTCGTACTCCTCTTCGTGGGCATCCATCTTGCGTCTTCCCGGCCCGAAGTCGTCCCCTTCCTAGGCCTCGCCGTCGTCCACCGTGGTGCTCTCGGCGTGGCGTGGTCAATGTGGTCAAGGAACGACTTCCATCGGACGTGGGTGTGACGTGGAGAGGTCGATACCGGGTCCACGATCGCAGACAAGGAAGTGCCTCCTTATTACGCCGCAAAATAATTATTCCTCCACTGACAATGGGACCCACCGGATGGGCCACCATATTTCGTGAATAAAACGCTTCCCCGACCGCTGGGACCCACCAGCTACACCTTCGCACGCAAGGAAGTGCGTCCCGCAAAAAATGATTCGCTCGATCGCTGGGACCCACCAGCTACATCTTCGCACGCAAGGAAGTGCGCCCGGCAAAAAATGATTCGCCGATCTGCTGGGACCCACTAGCTACATCTTTGCACGCAAAGGAAGTGCGGCCCGCAAAAAAAATGATTCGCCCCTCTAACCGCTGGGACCCACTAGCTACATTTTCGCACGCAAGGAACCGCTCGACACCGGGACCCACCTGGTCGGCGCACGTAGCATTGTCATTCAGTCGCGAACTTGTACGCATATATATCCGGTCGATGTAGAGGCGCCGCGACGCGTCGTAGTAGAGGCACGACGCGTCGTAGTAGAGGCGCCGCGACGTAGTATGTACACGCACGTCATACGCCGTGGTGCAAGAAAGAAAATACGGCCACGTATGTGTACATACGGGCGGGGTCTTGAACGCCTAGTCGCGCATACGTACGGCGAGGGCTCGTGTCATGGGGAGGCAACGGAATGCGTTGTGTTCATGGGGAGGCAACGGAATGCGTCGTGTTCATGGGGAGGCAACGGAATGCGTCGTGTTCATGGGGAGGCAACGGAATGTGTCGTGTTCATCGGGAGGCAACGGAATGCATCGTGTTCATCGGGAGGCAATGGAACGCGTGGGAGGCAACCGGCTTGGACGGAACAGGCGATGGAAACGAGGCCTGGCGTACCGCAGAACGGACGAAACGGACCTCCTACGGTCGAAACGGGGGTCCTGTTGATCGGGAGGGTGTGGCGCATCAAAAACGGAGGAAATGCAGACCTCCTACGGTCGTAAACGGGGTCTGTTGATCGGGAGGGTGTGGCGACCGCAAAACGGACGTAAACGGACTTGTGTTGGAGCGCTACTATCGAACGGGGAGGGGTGTGGCGCACCGCAAAACGGACTCCATGGGATACTGTTCATCTCCACCGCCGACCTCCTCGGCCCTCCACGGACCACCGTCGACCTCCTCCAGCCTCCACGGGCTCTGCTCATCTAGCCTCCACTGCCGCTACTCCACCGGCCATCGCTCAACCACCCCTCCACGGGCACCCGCCCCCGCCTCATCGCTCATCCAGCCCTCCACACCGCTGGGTCCCTGCTCAACCACCCTCCACGGCCACCCCTCCACCGTCTACTGTTCATCCAGCCCTCCACACCACGGGGTCCTGTTCAACCACCCCTCCACGGCCACCCCTCCACCGTCTACTGTTCATCCAACCCTCCACACCATGGGTTCCCATTCATCCAGAGGCAACACCACCGCTCACTGTTCATCCAAACCCCCCCGGAACGCTCACTGTTCATCCAATCGATCGACTTCAGTTAGCAGTAGTAGTGAAGAAATCGCTCCATCGGGTTCAATTAACAGCCATCGATCGATCCCTCGGGTTCAGTAATGCGTAGCCTGCAGTGCAATCGCTCGGGTTCAGTTAGAGCCCAACGCCTCACTTGGCTTTAGTTAGAGACAACACCTCGCACACACGCGTGTACCTGTATGAGAGAAACGTGCATCGCTCTCCCACCGTAACCGGCAACTCCCCGAAATTTTCCTCCCTGTCGGTGTCAAAACCGAACTGTGCGTCTAGGCGGATGGTAACAGGAGACGAGGGACACAATGTTTTTACCCAGGTTCAGGCCCTCTCGATGGAGGTAATACCCTACGTCCTGCTTGATTAATATTGATGATATGGGTAGTACAAGAGTAGATCTACCACGAGATCAAGGAGGCTAAACCCTAGAAGCTAGCCTATGGTATGGTTGTTGATATGTAATGTTGTGTCCTACGGACTAAAGCCCTCCAGTTTATATAGACACCGGAGCGGCTAGGGTTACACAGAGTCGGTTACAATGGTAGGAGATCTACATATCCAGATTGCAAGCTTGCCTTCCACGCCAAGGAAAGTACCTTCCTGACACGAGCCGAGTCTTCAATCTTCTATCTTCGTAGTCCGAGTCCGGCGGTTATTGATAGTCCGCTATCCGGACACCCCTAGTCCAGACTCCTTAGTAGCCCCTTAACCAGGCTTCAATGACGATAAGTCCAGCAGTGCTTGTAGTCTTCGGCGCTGCAAGGCGGGTTCTCCTTCAAATTCCATGTTCCTACCAAATAGTGTCCGCTTCACTCGAATATCGGCTTTTGGCTTCTACGCCAAATTATGGCCCTCTTCCACGATCGCATCTAATGCGAAAAGCCCGGAGTTCTTTACATTTTACCCCCAATCGTAAGGGTCACCGCCTATTAAAGGGGCAGGATCCAGATCCAAACCGCACCATCTTCCTCCTCCCGTATACTCCATCGAGGCGCTCGACCTGAAATCCATTCCACCATGGATTGTCAACGCGCTCTTCCTCACGCGCCCCAAAGACATCACCGGGATTGGAGGAGGTGCTCTATTTCGCACAACGAGCTAGTAAAGCTCCAAACGGAGGGATTGCTTCCTCCGGCCTTCATGGTTCCGGTCCGAGCCAGACTGGTTACTTATCGAGGTGAGAGGCAGCCGGAGGACACCCCAAGCCCCAACAAGGGGGAGCGGGTGTGTTTCGTCCCCTATCTAATAAGGGGGCTCGGATTTCCAATACATTCGTTCCTCCGCGGGCTCCTGAAGTTCTACGGACTCCAGCTCCACCACCTCACGCCCACATCTGTGCTGCACATCGCGGGCTATGTAGCTCTTTGTGAGCTATTCCCGGCATCGAGCCCCATTTCGCATTGTGGAAGAGGTTGTTTCGCCTCGTGCCCCGCTCTCACCAGGGTCCATATATCAAGTGGGCGGCGCCAAATATGGCGATTGCTGGGACCGGATACCTATCCGCACTTAAGAGGGCGCCCAAGACTGGCCCTCGAGTGGTTTTATATCGTAGACGCCCGCTGCTCGACCAGTCCGGATTGGCCTCCGGAGTTTGATGTCTGCCCTTGAAGAAACGCCACCGGCGCCATGAGCCCCGCTTGAGGAAGACAAGAGCGCCCATTACTTGATGGGCCGGATAAGATTAATGGCTCATTCCGCTTGACCATGATTGGAGTCATGGCGACGCAGCATCAAGCGGGGTGCAGCCGCTGCAATACAGAGGCCACCCCATGTGGGATTTCAATGGGGAGGACGATGCCACCCAAAGACGGCCAAGAAGGGCCGGATTCGACCGAGGATCCGTGAAGATCCCGTCCGTCTGCATAAGGGGAAAAGGAGGACTTCTTCGTCCAACCCCGTGGATGGGTTTTCCATGATCAATCCTAGAGGATGGGTGTTTAACACCTCAAAAGGGTCTTTACCCGATCTTCGGGTTCAAGCTTACATTACGCCTTCGGCGCAGGTCTACGCCGGATCGTGGAGGATATCTTTGAGTCCTGCTCGCAACCCGAGGATCCGGAAGGATCCTCGATCCGCCTCCGGAGAGGATCCCGACATCGGGTGGAGCTAATCGACGGGTGTATCACCAGCTAAGCATTGATGATGCTTTTGTCGCCATTACGGCGACTACCTAGGGCTAAATTCGGCATCCTGTGACCAAGACCAAAGTCCCGACACCGCTATCTTATCCTTGGCTACTCGACCTTCGCGAACGATGGCTTTTTGCAGAAGCGCCTTTACGGCCGGGAGCCGAAGCTGCGCCGCCGACCTACAGAGGTCGGTCCGAACTAGCAGAGGAAAAGGAGCGCCGCGGCGGGCGGAATCGCCGCCGCAGAGGTATGGCTCGTGGTTTGATTCTTTTGAGCAACGCTCCAAGGAAACTTCTAAGCGCCATGATTTTTATAGAAGAAAAGCGCCACGGATCATGCGAGCACAGGAATTGCCGATCCCACTAATACCAGCCGGCTCCAGACTGGATTGAGGGGAGGCAAGCGAAGACGCGAACCGGATCCTACTCCAACGGAGGATACCGACAGACTGTCCGCCACCAAGTCAGAGGTGGAGAGTGCTATGAATCATAGACGCCGCCGGACAGTTTTTCAAGAGGCGTGCTTTTCCCCTGAGGCATTGGATGCCTTCAACGCAGGGGACATGCATCTCCGGGCTGCTCAAAATGGTTTTACTAGGGCCATGGAGTAGTATGTTAAAGACATATGGGTAAAGATATTTTAATGGTTGTATACACCAGTAGCCCCCGAGACTTAAATTAGTTATGTTAACTGATTTAAGGATCATTTGAAATTTCAGGCTCTTAACGAGAAGAACGCCCAACTGTCTCGGAGCTGCAAGATTGCAAGGCCCAACTTGAGGCTGCACTTTGCTGCCGCAGGAGGAGACGGAAAGACCCTCCCTGGTAACACATTTGTATAAATTAATATAAGACTGTGGGCGGCATGCGCATGAGTCTAATAACGACACTATAGGCGCCGCCAACAAGATCCGGACAGTAAGCGCCATCGCGCAGCCTAAAGGTCGGCGAGAATGTGTCAACAGAGTTCAGAGAAAGGAACAAGCTCCAAGATGCCAACGCCAAGCTCGGAGAAGAGCCGAAGGCGACAGCCGAGCTGTCCGCTCCGCTAACGAGAATCAACGGCTTCGTCGCGGCATCTATAGTAGTGCTTGAGCGAACTCTCTAAGGAAGAAGAGTTCGCGAGGAAGCGATTTGACATAATATGTCTTGTAGGTATACTCACGGGCCATCCTGCGGAGGAGATGCCCATATCAATGGGTGATCAACTTCCGAACTGTTGCAGCTGTTCGAACGAAGTTCGGCAGCAATGAGTGGCGCCAGACAAAGCTTTATGGCCATCCTCGCCCGCCCGAGGGCCTCGGGAGCTTGCAGAGAAGCTACAGGAGGCGGCAGCGCTTTTGCTTGTGGAAGGTTTCGCTTGCCGCCAAGGTGCCTGTGGAGGCTTGGGCCATGGTGAAGACGCTGTACAAGAAGGCGGATCCCAACCATATGGCCGAAGTTGGACCGGTGGGGCCCGACGGGAAGGAGATCCTCGTGAGTTTAGTGTACAACCAGTAGAACTGGCTGCTAAATTTTCTCAACGGATCAGAACTAGACAGCCTGTTAGACGGGATTGAGGAGGAGTACAATCAATAAACTTGACAATGTATGTTATCCTTTAAAATGACATGTGAAATGCCTTCTAGCCGGATTGTAGATCGCTTGTCGTTGCCGACCTTTTTCGCTTCACCTCTCGACCCTAGAGTCCGGAGTGTGTCCGAATACCTTTTTGGTTAAGAAATAACCGTGGTATGCATGGAGACTAGGCGAGGGGTCATTAGTGCTTTATCGCATAAGTGCCCAACTAGCTATGTTATATTACATGGTTAGTAAGAAACATCTTCCAGGAGAATAGTTCCGTAAGGGTTCCTTTTAGCTGGGGTGGCATGCCCTAAAGTGTATGTCCGGACCGCCAAGAGAGCAAAGAAACATCCGGGGCAGATGGAAAAATAGGTAAAAAGTCATCTTTAAATCACCGATCAATATTCCCTTAAGAACGCTTAGCTTTGGCTTCACCCACCTGAGGTACACATCCCGCCGACCCGGCAAGAATAATCGCAGAGGTGCTCCTTTACCACCTAGCCGAACAATCGGGAACGAGGGGTAAGCACAGAGCCAGCAACCCAGCTTGGCCAAAACTTAAGTCATATCGATGCATATAATGGCGAGTAAAAGGTACATGTGGAAGCGTGACATGTGTTGGGTATAAAACCAGATAGTTGAGCTTCGTAAAAGAAGCCTCAGAATAACGAGTCTTGATGGCACATCGTATGTATGCAAAAAATGCGAAAATATACCCCGAGGGCTTGTTAATTTAGAAGGAAAAAAGAGAAAAGAGGACAGCCAAATATAAAAGGTTGGACGGGGGAAGGGGACGAATTCTTAGTCCGGCGCTAGGTATAGAATCGCCGGAGTCGGGCTGCGCTCCATGGGTTCGCTCGAGTCGGTTGTCCGACGATTTCAGAGACGGTACGCTCCGCCGGTCAAGATTTGATCAATAATGAAGGGCCTTCCCATCCGGGCTTGAGCTTGTCCTTTTCTTGTCCGCAGCGAGAACTAGTTCGCCAACGTTATAGGTCTTGGCCCGCATTTCTCGATTTGATATCTTCGCCTGTTGCCGATAAAATGCGAACGAGCCTTCGCGACGTCACATTCTTCCTCCAATGTGTCCAAGCTGTCCCGCCGATCTAGCTCGGCTTCTTTCTCATACATGCGCACTCGAGGTGAGTCATGAATAATGTCGCAGGCAAGACCGCCTCGCCAGATACCATAAAAATGGTGTGAATCCGTAGTACGGTTAGGCGTTGTCCGCAGCCCCAGAGTACGGAGTCGAGCTCCTCGACCCATTGGTATCGGATTTGGTGAGTGACCTCACCAACTGGGTTTGATGCCGCCATTATTAGACCGCTTGCTCTTTCCACTTGACCGCTGGTTTGAGGGTGATAGATCGACGCATAGTCGAGCTTAATGCCCATATTTTTGCACCATGACTTGACCTCATCGGCCGTGAAGTTTGTGCCGTTGTCGGTGATGATGTGGGGACTCAGAACGGTGTACCACCTCCGATATAAAGTCTATCATCGGTCCGGATCGCTGCTTTTGACCGGTTTGGCCTCTATCCATTTGGTGAACTTATCCACCATGACCAATGGTATTTTTTCTTGTGGGTTCCCTTTAAGGGGTCCGACCATGTCAAGCCCCTGCATCGCGAACGCCGTGTAATGGGTATGGTTTTGAGGGCGGTGGGTGGCATATGGCTCGATTAGCAAAGAGTCGGCAACCAACGCATCGCCGACCAAGTCCTCGCAGATCCGCCCGAGCCATCGGCCAATAAAATCTCAGACGGAATGCCTTTCCTACCAGGCCCGGCTGCTGCGTGGTGTCCACCTAGTCCGCATGGATTTCAGCCAGAGGTTTCGCCTTCTTCTTCGGAGATACACCTTTGAAGGACTCGTAGTACTTTTCTTATAAAGTTCTCCTCATGGACCTTGTAGGCCTTCGATCACGGACTATGCAATGGGCCTCATTTTGGTCTTCGGGAGTTCCCGCCAAGTAAGTAGGCTAGAAAGGTTTTGTCCACGCCGCGACATCGCCATTATATCGGGCGGATGGTGTTATGTCGTCGCTGAATCACCAGCTTGGTGCGGCTTTCTCCGGTTTGTCGCTACCGACTCTTCCCATAGTACGGATGGCTTGAAGAGCCGCTCCAGAAGATATTTGAGGACAAGATCACATTTCGCACCGATGCGCGCTGTGACGCCGGCCGCTTGGTTATTATCTCGGCTATGTGATGGAATTCGAGTCCTTCAAACCGAAATGACATTTTCGTGACAACATTACGATATGCTGCCATTTTCGGATCCTTGGCATCAAAGTTCCATTTATTTGGGATATTGCAAGGTTTGAATCCCTCGCACCTCTAGGCGTTGATGCCCATGGAGATCGCCATCCGGAGACCATGTAACAGGCCTCAGATTCGGCCGCATTGTTGGAGTCCGTACATTATTTGAAGTACATATTGGATCAGATTCCGTGGGGACGCCAAGACGACGCCAAATTTCATCCGCCAACATTTTGGAGCCGCTGGCGCATAGTCCAATTGAGTATGCGCCGCATTTTAGGTAGTTCGCTTCACCATTCGGCGATGAAGTCAGCCAAAACTTGTGACTTTATGGCTCGCCGAGGTTTGTAGGTTATGTCGAATGGCAAGAGCTCAATGGCCCATTTTGCAATCCCGCCCATTGCGTCGCAAGTTATTTATAATGTCATTGAGTGGCACTTCGAGGCCACCGTTATCGAACACTCTTGAAAGTAGTGCCCGAGCTTCCGAGACGCCATGAACACCGCATATGCTATCTTTTGATAGTGCGGTAACGGATTTGGTGGGGTTAACACAAGGGATACGTAATACAATCGGTTTTGAAGAGGGAATTTATGCCCTTCGCTGCGCTGCTCGACGACGAGGACATCGCTATAACTTGATGTGTTGCAGCAATGTATAACAACATTGGTTCGCTAGAGTGGGCGCAGCCAGACCGGATTTGTTGCCAATATGGCTTTTATTTCTTCGAGTCCCAAGAAGGGCGCATCCGCCCACTGGTGTTCGGCGCCTTTAGGAGGCGATAGAAGGACAACGCCTTCTCTCCTAAACGGAGATAAACGGCTTAGAGCTGCCACGCATCCCGTTAACTTTTGTATTTGCTTGAGGTCTTTTGAATATCCAATCGCGACAGAGCCCGGATTTTGGCCGGATTTGCTTCAATTCCTCTACCGGATAACGATGAAGCCCAACAGCCTTTCCGCTGGTACACCGAAAACACATTTTTCCGATTCAGCTTGATGTCATATGCTCTAAGGTTGTCGAATGTGAGCCTCAAATCATCTACTAAAGTTTCGACGAGTTTGTTTTGACGACTACGCCGCTCACGATGCCTCGATCGTTTTGCCTATCCGGGTAGCTAGACATGTTTGAATCATGCGCCGATATGTTGCGCCGGGCGTTTTTAAGTCCGAAGGGCATCGTGTTGAAGCAGAATGGTCCGTATGGAGTAATAAATGCCGCTATGGCTTGATTCGCTTCCGCCATCTTGATTTGATGATAGCCGAGTATGCGCCCGTGAAGCACAACGAGTCGGTTCCGCCGCGGGCGCCGATAATTTGATCGATGCGGGAGGGGAAAGGATCCTTTGGGCAAGCCTTATTGAGGTCTTTGAAGTCGATACAAAGGCGCCAGGATTTATCTTTCTTGGTACCATCACCAAATTTGCTAGCCATCCGGATGTTTAATGTCTCTAATGAATCCGGCCCAATAACTTGGCTAGCTCTTCTCCCATTGCCTGCCTTTTGGGCTCGAAAATCGTCAAGAGCCTGCTTGATCGGCTTGAATCCTTTTAGGATGTTTAGGCTGTGCTTTGCCAACTCGCGAGGGATTCCGGCATGTCCAAGGGTGCCAGCGAAGATGTCCCAATTTTCCCGGCGAAATCGCGCAAAGGCAGCGCCAACTTCGGGTTCAACTGTGCCCCCATGGAGGCCGCTTTGTTGGGTCCGCTGGGTGGACCTGAAATTTAACTATCTCATCTGCTGGTTTGAAGGAGGTGGACTGGATCTTTATCAAGTATCACATCGCCCTCGTTTATCAGAGAGCGCAGCAGCGGTGAGTTCCTCCGCCGCTAAGGCTTTGGATAGTGCTTCGAGGGCTAGTGCGGCTGTCTTGTTTTCGGGCGCGAGTGCCGTGTCCGGATCACCGACGAGAGTGATTATTCCGCCGGGCCTGCATTTTGAGCTTCATGTACCCGTAATGAGGTATTGCTTGAAAAATTGTGAATGCCTCTCGCCCCTAATATGGCGGATAGCCGCCGCTGAACGGGCTACCCGAACGTGACTTCTTCGGATCTGAATTGTCCGGAGAGCCAACACCACATCGAAGTGTGATTTTTCCGGCAGCGTGCTTCCTGCTAGGGATTATTCCTCCGAAAGTTGTGCTGCTTCGCCAATACGGCTCCAATCGATTTCCATTTTCCGCAGGTTTCCTCAGAATGAGGTTTAGTCCGCCGCCATTCCATGAGGACTTTTGTCACGAAGCCGCCCACTATGGGACTAAGTACCGGCGGCCGGGGCTCGTAGTTCGAGATGTGGCCTGTCATTGGCGCTGAAGGTGATAGCTGTGTCGCCCATGGATTTTGTTGCTAATTGGTAGACTTCGCGAAGTTCGCATGGATTGTTCGTTGCGATATTATTTGATGCGAAAGTCTCAAGACTGCTGATACCGCGGTTGGTATTGTTGGAGTGGTTTCGAGCTAGAAGCTCTTCGCCACTTTTGGCCACCGCCGAGTATCCAACATGCTCAAGGCTGTGTGTTGGGACAGCTCCTCAGATTATGAAGTTTACAGGTCCATTGAGCCATCCCTCCAAAGACGGTTCCGCTTTCCTTGCCGGGTTTTTGCTTTTTGATTTTGCATCCGGGGCCTGATTGTGAGGCGCCTTTACCGCGGATCGGGCTTGGGGCCGGATTATCCCAAAATTGATTTTCAGTTTTTCGAAACTTTCCATCGCACAAGATTTTCAGATTATGGACGCCAGATCGGTAAACGCGTAATCTTGCAACGATCAATGGCGCTCGTGATTCCCTTGTCCGCAGCTATTGTAGAAGATTGAGATTATGCTTTCCTCTCGGCAGTCCTTTATCCCGCCCATAACCAGAGGAATCGCCCAAGAATGATGTACTCGCTTCGAGGGCTCTTGCCGAATTAGAGATAGGTCGATATGTCCGGGCGGTGGGTGGAATAAAATCCGGATCCCTGCCCATCTTTGGGCTCAAAGGTCGAGGGACTTCCAATTCGAAGCTTGATTTGTCGGAGACAGCCCAACGAGTCCGGAGCGACGCATGATTTTAGGTTCAATGCTCGATCGAGTCCGCCCTCCGAGGGAATCCGCATGGAGGGTTTGGGAATCCGGACACGATTGTTTTCAACAACAAAGAACGAATTGCCGAAGTTGTTCTTCTACCACTTCGACGTGGTGGGTAGCCCGGGAGAGTTAATCTCTCAGATCGGTTTTAAGCCCGATCTGATTGTAGTCCGCTATGACTCCTCAGAGGGCGATGCGATCCAAGAGCTCGTTAATGCACGAGAGCTCGATTGATCTAACTGTTCGGCAGCTTTAGGGCTGACGCGAAGATTGCTTTTGATGACTTGAGAAGTCATTGCCGGGCGACGCCGGACATGCGGTCATAAGAAAGCCACCGAGCCGATTGTTTGACCGGGCGCCAAGGCCCTCCGGCGAAAAACACCGCCTTTGAAGACGGGTAAAGGCATCCGCCTATCGGGCGATTTACACGAGGAACTCTCAATGAAAGCACCAATGTCGGTGTCAAACCGCGGATCTCGGTAGGGGCCCCGAATCTGTGCGCCTAGGCGGATGGTAACAGGAGACGAGGGACACAATGTTTTACCTGTGTTCAGCCCTCTCGATGGAGGTAATACCCACGCCCCGCTTGATTAATATTGATGATATGGGTAGTACAAGAGTAGATCTACCACGTAGATCAAGGAGGCTAAACCCTAGAAGCTAGCCTATGGTATGGTTGTTGAGATGTAATGTTGTGTCCCACGGACTAAAGCCCTCCGTTTATATAGACACCGGAGCGGATAGGGTTACACAGTAGTCGGTTACAATGGTAGGAGATCTACATATCCGTATTGCAAGCTTGCCTTCCACGCCAAGGAAAGTACCTTCCGGACATGAGCCGGAGTCTTCAATCTTCTATCTTCGTAGTCTGGGAGTCCGGCGGTTATTGATAGTCCGGCTATCCGGACACCCCCTAGTCCAGGACTCCCTCACTCCCCCTCGCTTCTACCGCGGTTTTTCCGTCATGGACGGCCCAAAGAATGTAATGCAGCTGCGTCTCCAGCCCGCCCAGGACGAAAAGCCCATTTTTTGTCATGATTTTTTGTCATAGAAGTAGGAGCCCACCACATCTACGATGATACCGTGTTTTGTCACAATTATCGTCATAGAAGTGTCATATGTATGACAGAAAAAAATTTCGTTCGGCCCAAAATGTCACAGATGTGTCTTTTTTTGTAGTGAAGAGGGGGAGGGGAGCATGGATGAATACCTGAGGGGGGCAAATCTCTGGTCGCAACACGCCATGCCGCCCGATCAGCAACACGCTCACCACTGTTGGAGATGCGAACGCTCTTGCGGGTAGTGGAGGCAGGCAAGCACAACGGTGCCGGACAAGCACGGCTCGGAGAAGCCGCAGAAGACATACCCAAGGCCGCACCCAGGTCAGCATCCAGCCTACGGCAAAGCCCTGTTGCAGACTGGTTAGAGTCACCGGAAGCCCTGCTACGCGCGGATAACTTCTTGACAAACGACTTCTTCTTCTTCTTCTTCGTGGCCAAGGGACCAACCAGAGGCAGATCTTCAATACCCGAGAGGGAGGGGGAGGCGGGGCGGGCTGGGAGATTGGAACACACCACAGAAAATGGGGTGCCCTTCGCCCCACCAGAAGCCGCAGCCCCCTCCCCCAAGAAGCAGGCAGCGAATCCTTGGCTCCACCCCCACTAGGGCGTTCTCCTTTAGCAAATCCCGATCATCAGGTGAAAGACCATCCCATTCCAACTAGGTGAAGTGATGCTCATTGCCGTGGAGAGAATCATCCGGAAGGCCATCATCATCCTTGCCCTTGTCATTGTTGCCCGAGGCAGAGTGCGGGGACGACACCGGAGCTGCGTCCCCCTCGACCTGAACCCTAAGACGGAAGCTACCGGCCAAGGGGAAGACGTCGATGGAGCCGCGGATACAATGAGGATCCACACACCAAACCCGCAGGTGCACCGGGCCCAAGACAACCAGAGAATCCTGATCAACCTCGATAGGCTTACCTATGAGAACACCAAAAGCCATGATAAAAGTAGTGGAACGGAGAGCAGGAGGAACATCATCAACTAGGACCCACGCTTCAGTCAGAGAGGAGATCAATTTTGATCTGTTAGACGCAGCCTTGATAGATACGACCAATTGGTTGAGGGGAAGTGTGAAGCTGGTGCAGGAGGAGATCGTCCGAAGGCTTTCTTTGGAGGGAAACAACGCATCGAACTCAAATTATGACAACTGGCGAATTTGCCAATCCCAACCCCCATCGTCCCAAAGTCAGAGCTCGTCGACAAGAATCTGGGGGGTAATGCGCTTGTCCTTGACAGTGATGATACCCGAGTTCGAGAGCTGAGGGATAGGAGCCACAACAGGGACCTCACGGTCTAGGGCGAAAAAGGAGCACCCAGGTAAACCAAGACCAAAATGAACAAAGCCTGGGGGTTTGGAGCGATTCTGGCAATCGACCGTGAGGTGGCCGTCTTCTCTGCTGATAAGGCAAAAGGGAGGATTTTGGCAACGAGACTGGAAATGCCCAAGGTGGTGACAAGCGAAGCAGGTGAGGGTTGGATTGGCAACATGAGATGGGGGAGGGATGTGCGCGGAGCCAAGAGGAGGTGGAGGAAGAAGACCATCACCAGCAGGACCAGACGCGGATCCAGCACCCCGACCAGTGCTATGTGTTGAGCTTGCGTAGGTTTTCCTTGAAGAGGAAAGGGTGATGCAGCAATAGTAGCATAAGTATTTCCCTCAGTTTTTGAGAACCAAGGTATCAATCCAGTAGGAGGCTCCCCAAAAGTCCCATGCACCTACACAAACAAACAAAGAACTCGCAACCAACGCAATAAAGGGGTTGTCAATCCTTCAATGCCACTCATGTAAAGTGAGATCTAATAAAGATAGTAAGATAATATAAATATATTTTTGGTATTTTATAATATAGATGCAAAAAGTAAAGATGCAAATAAAAGTAGATTGAAGCAAATATGATAAGAGATAGACCCGGGGCCATAGGTTTCACTAGTGGCTTCTCTCAAGATAGCATAAGTATTACGGTGGGTGAACAAATTATTGTCGAGCAATTGATAGAAAAGCTTAATAATTATGAGATTATCTACGATGATCATGTATATAGGCATCACGTCCGCAATAAGTAGACCGACTCTCATCGCCGATCTACTACTATTACTCCACACATCGATCGACTCCTCGCCGCATCTAGAGTATTATGTTCATAAGAATAGAGTAACGCATTAAGCAAGATGACATGATGTAGAGGGATAAACTCAAGCAATATGATATAAACCCCATCTTGTTATCCTCGATGGCAATGATACAATACGTGCCTTGCAACCCTTTCTGTCACTGGGTAAGGACACCGCAAGATTGAACCCAAAGCTAAGCACTTCTCCCATGGCAAGAAAGATCAATCTTGTAGGCCAAACCAAACTGATAATTCGAAGAGACTTGCAAAGATAACTCAATCATACATAAAAGAATTCAGAGGAGATTCAAATATTTCTCATAGATAAACTTGATCATAAACCCACAATTCATCGGATCTTGACAAACACACCGCAAAAAGAGTTACATCAAATAGATCTCCACTAGAGAGGGGGAGAACATGGTATTGAGATCCAAAAAGAGAGAAGAAGCCATCTAGCTAACAACTATGGACCCGAAGGTCTGTGGTAAACTACTCACAACTCATCGGAGGGGCTATGGTGTTGATGTAGAAGCCCTCCATGGTCGATTCCCCCTCCGGCAGAGCGCCGGTGAAGGCTCCAAGATGGGATCTTGCGGATACAAAAGGTTACGACGGTGGAAATTGTTTTTCGTTGGCTCCCTGGATGTTTTCGGGGTACATGGGTACATATAGGAGGTAGAAGTACGTCGGTGGCCGCCTGAGGGGCCCACGAGATAGGGGGCGCGCTTAGAGGGGTGGCGCGCCTCCTATCTCGTGGCCGCCTCGACTGCTGCTTGGCTTGCACTCCAATTCCTCCGATCACATTCTTTCCAAAATCACGCCTCAAGGTTTCATTCCGTTTGGACTCCGCTTGATATTCCTTTTCTTCAAAATCTGAAATAGGCAAAAAAATAGCAATACGGGCTGGGCCTCCGTTAGTAGGTTAGTCCCAAAATGATATAAATGTGTAAAATAAAGCCCATAAACATCCAAAAGGGTAATATAATAGCATGGAACAATCAAAATTATAGATACGTTGGAGACGATCAACCAAAGCAGACGCGACAATGGCGCCGGACAAGCACGCTCAAGAGCCACGAGGCACGAACCGTGCAGCCCCCCCCCAAGAGTCCGGAGCCCGCAGCGGAGCTCCCACCAGGGGCGCGACACCATGAGGAAGAGGCGGCGGAGTCAGGCCAGTAGATCCAGCCCTACTGGCCGCAGCCGCCACCTCCCATGGATCCGCAGAGGCCAACGCAGATCGGGCCAAAGGCTTTGAGGGCCCAGCCGCCACCGAACCAGAGCCTAGCGAAGGAGGGCCACCCTTCACCGACGCCGCCCCCGCAGTCCGGGCACGATCCGCCTGGAGCTTGGAGCAGAGCGCGGCTCATACTCTGGATCTGCCTCCTCGCCACCCGAGCCCTCCTGCCGTCGCTTCTGGCCGGAGACGGACTCGCTGGACGACCCGCGCGAGCGGTCTATCAAGGCCACCGCTGCAAATGAGAGAGAAAGGGGAGGAGGAGTAGTAGATCTAGAGAAGACTCAAATGGGAGAGCGACGACGGCGCAGGTCAGAGGAGGACGCGGGAAACCTTAAGAATGGGGGGAGCGAACCCTTTCGCACCCATATATACCCCGACCGCGCCAGGCCGTGTCCAACTGGTTGGGCTGAAGGGGGAGCGAGGGAGTGGGCCTGGGCCACCCACGGCCCAAGCACCAAAATAGGAGGGGGGGAACTGACACGCAGCCAAGGGGAAGCACAACCCCCGGCCCAACAGGCCCAACAGGCAGCACGGGGGCCCGCGGCCTAAGAGCTGGCACCTCCACAGACGCCGGCGCTAGATCTAGGGTTGCAAATGCCTCCGCCAATGCTGACGAAGCCAACGATGAACCCATGGGAGGAGCGCATATGGGAGAGGACGCCGGAGAGGAGGGGGAAGAGAGCGAATCCAGCACCGACGCGTCGCCCCCACCAGGGCCCAGGAGCCCCCGAGCCGGAGACGGAGCAGGCGCACGACGTCGCCCACGGGACACCGCTGCCACCCATCCACATCCATCACGGCGGAGGCAGGCCGCCCGCGGCCACAAGGCACAAACTTCCGGCAGTGGCCCGGAGCCGCTGTTGGGGAACATAGTAATTTCAAAAAACTTCCTACGCATACACAAGATCATGGTGATGCATAACAACAAGAAGGGAGAGTGTTGTCGACGTACCCTCGTAGACCGAAAGCGGAAGCGTTAGCACAACGCGGTTGATGTAGTCGTACATGTCAGATTTCGGGTTCCGGCAGACCCTTGAGGTTCGAACACTGGGGTGCGCGCGGAGATTTAACCCTCTGCCGGCTTGCTCCTCGCCGAATCGCTAGGACCTAAACTACCAAACAGAACAACACAAGAGACACAAGGTTTATACTGGTTCAGACCACCATTGTGGTGTAATACCCTACTCCAGTGTGTGGTGGGGTGGATTGCCTCTTAGGCTGATGATGAACAATACAAGGAAGAACAGCCTCGCGAGGGTCTGTTCCTGGCTGGTGCTACTTGGTTATGGCTCTTGGATTCTCGATGCTAGATCGGGTCTAGCTTGGACGCCTCTACCCTGGGGGTGGCTAGTCCTATTTATAGGCAAAGGCCCTGGGCCTCTTCCCAAATATTGAGCGGGAAGGGCGCCAACAATCGGCCATTTTGAAGGGGAACAACGGGTACACTTATCCTGACTAAAGTTGGTCCTCGCTGTCAAAGGCTCGTGGTGATGTTCTCGCTGGGCTCCATAATGACTCCTTCCGCCGCTGGGCTGGTCTTGGTCTTGTTGCATCGAAATGGATGCCTTCGCTGATGCTCTCGCGTGCTTGCTCCTTTGCACCAAAGAGGAAAGGAGGACACTACGCTGGCTGGCGCTCGATCGCGCCTTTGGTCGTCATGGCTTGCGCCATGGGCACCGCGAGATACCCCGCCTTGAACTCTCCGGCTCCTAGTGAGCCAGCCCGACGAGGCCGTGCTCGAGAAGCTCCTTGTCGTCCGCCTCATGAGGCTTGGCCTCGCGAGGGTCTTGAGCTTGTGTTGATGAAGATGGGTCTGCTGGGCCCCCTTGAGCCACGCCAAAGCCGCAGCAGTGCAAGTCTGGGACCCCGTTCCCAAAACGCCGACAGAGCCTCGGCCCACGGCGCACCGGACTTGGCCGAAAGCAGAGGCGAAGGGCAAGTGTGAAGCGTCGCGGGTCTTAACAGCCTCGCTGTTTTGGGCGCCGCTGGCGGTTGATTGGACGTGGGCGCCTCCGCCTCCCACGACGCTTTGGTAACCGCACGGATTCAAAAGTCCCCGCATGCAAAGTGGGCCGCGATTACCGCGATCGCGGAGGTTGACGGTTGGCCGCCCGGCTATAAGTACGGGACAGCACGTGCCCTTCCGCCTACTTCCATACGCTTCTCCTCCCTCCCGGTCTTGCCCGCTCTTGCCGCAATGGCTCCGATCCGCCGTTCTCCGCGAAGAGAAGGAAAAGCTCCCCAA
Organism: Aegilops speltoides; assembly: GCA_021437245.1. Classification (NCBI taxonomy): domain Eukaryota; kingdom Viridiplantae; phylum Streptophyta; class Magnoliopsida; order Poales; family Poaceae; genus Aegilops; species Aegilops speltoides. The sequence goes on along the minus strand of CM038147.1, from coordinate 413,357,863 downwards.
GAGGATCCCACCCGCTTCAAGAAGCGGCTTTTCCGGCAATGGGCGAGGACGCCGCCGAAGCATTCGCACTCGTGAGCGCCACCACCAGCGCTCTCGCTTCCCTTGTAAGCGATATCGATGGCTCTAAAGGAGCCGACAACGAACGCCACGGGCGGTGCCGCCCGGGCGGGTCACGGCGGTTGCGTCTTCCTCGAGTCCACGCCGAGGGCTCTGCCGAGTTCGGTTACCGCCACGCCTAAGTCTTGATTCGCCTCTCCTTTTTCGCTCCACATCCGGCTGGGGAACCTGGGCTTTTGGCTGCAGACGCCGGCCGCAGGAGACCTCGCGACCGGGGCAGAGGTCGCGGTCGCCTCTCCGGCGCAGGTCCTCATGACTCGAGGGCCGGGCAGGTCGCTGGTCTGGCAGAGCAAGGGCACCTTGCGATCCATCCGGAGTATGACGGTGCAGCCGTGATGTCCTTCAAGGTCTTCAATGCGAGGGTCATCGGCCTGAGTGCTGCCCCGAAGGGGGCCGGGACCTCGCCGGCGACGAGACAGAGGCCGCCAACCGCCTCCCCGGCAGCTCTTTAGGTGGTGGAGGCGCCAGGATCCAGCGACTCACCGAGATCTTCGTGAACTCCGAGACGAGCGACGACAGCCACGAGCCCCGAGCCCGCGCCGCCCCGGGGCAGGCGGGCTCACAGCCGCTGCCGCCCTGACCGATGGGGTTGGTGCCGTGCCGGGCGCCCATCGTTGATGATGGCGCCCGCCGATGGCCTCTGAGCTAGGACCCTTAGGATTCGCGCCTTTTGTTCCCCGCGAGGAGCCAAGAATGTACCGCGAGGGCTTGTAAGATGTTTGCAGCTCCGCTTGTCAATAAGATCCTTATTCATGGCAAAGGCGAGATGCTTATTCCGCTTTTAGCTTAGTTTCTCCTTTCGCACTCATGAGGGCTAGATGCTCTGCGCCGGTGTCCAGTCCCAGTCCCCATAGCGGCTTACCATCGCTGGTATGCCAGTCGCGATGCCGCGGGTCAAGGCTGGGGAGGTGAGCGCCCGAGGTCCGTATGAGCTCCCGAGTCGCGATGCTTAGGAGGTCCCTTTAGCGCCAAGCAGCCATCATTCGTGAGAAAGGAGAGCAACGTTGTTAACACGGGATTGCATTGGGTGCGGATGGTGCTGCGGTAACTAGTGTTTCCGGAGAGTGACTTATCTCGAGGGTCGAACGCTTTCGGTGCGGGCGCTAGGTCCCGTGCCTTTGCCGGGCGAGGGTTTCTTGGCGAGGTCCTCGCGTGTTCCTCCCCACTCGCCTTTCTTCGCTTCTTTTCGCTTACGCCCCGGTCCCCCTCGAAGCGAGTCTCAGCTGTCGCCTGTATGCTGTGTCGCGATGCCGTGGGACAAGGCCAGAGGTTGAGGGCTGGAGGGCGAAGAGGAGCCCTCGAGTCGCGATGCTCGCACCCCCTTTAACGCAGTGCAAGCGGTTATGCGTGGACGAGAGTGAAGAAGGCACCGTGAGGGCCTCACCGGGCAATGCTCCTTGAGGGACCCCGCAGTGCTCATCACAAAAGGAACGAGTTCGCCGCGTGGCAACTGATGCTAGCCGTTAGTTGCTTTGGAGAGGCGATGTGGCACGAAAGGCCTGGCGAGGTGTATTGGGGCACCCGTGAGCCAGCGTGGGACCCACGGGGCCCAACCCTAGGGCGGGTTGCGCCCGGCTCTGGGCCTTATCTTGAAGTGTGTTCCTGCAAATTTGGCTGTGATGCCGTGTTTACGCTCTCCGCCCCGCCTCGAGCTGGTCTCAGCTGCCGCCGGGCATGCTGTGTCGCGATGCCATGGACAAGACCAGAGGGTGAGGGCCGGAGAGCCGGTTGGAGCCCTGAGTCGTGATGCTCATGCACCCCCCCTTTAACGCGCAAGTTGGGTTAGATGTCGAAAACTCTACGTCCTCGGGTCCTGGTTCTCGAGCTGGTCTCAGCCGTCGCTGGCATGCCAGGTCGCGATGCCATGGACAAGACCAGAGGGTGAGGGCTGGAGAGCCGGTAGGAGCCCTGAGTCACGATGCTCAGTCACCCCCCCTTTAACGCCCAAGATTCCGACACCCAGGAGGAAAAGGCACCAAATAACAAGCATGATGGGTCGAAAGCATAGCCCTAAGGTAAACGCAAGAAGGGTACACGCCACCGAAGTCAAAGCCCGAGCGACTTGGGGATGATGCAGCCGAGGGCGCCCAATAAGGTAAGCCAAGAACATGAAATAAAAGGGATACACGCCGCAGGGACGGACCCACGCGGCCTGGGAATAATGCGGCCCTAAGGGCGCTCCCAAATGAAATGAAACTTGAAAGATGTCACCGATGATGTTGGGGACGAAGGGGTGTTGGTGTAGCAGACTTCAGTGGCTAAGTGGAGCCGATCCTCACGAGCCCCTAGGCCTGTGGGGCCTCAAGAGGCTCGGAGGCGCTGGCGGCTCAAGGGGCCGCCTCCATCTCCACCTGTGGCTGCGGAACGCTCGACTTCTGAGCCTCCAGATGGCTGCCATGAGGCGCCGGTGCGCGCAGCCTCGTGTTCGGCAAGCCATAAGGCATGCATACGTAGTCATGGGGCGGACTCGCAGCGCCCCACTCGCGAGGGCCGCAGAGGCACTTCGAGACGCTGCTCTGTTGAGCCCTTGTGATGTCGATGCAGACGCAAGCAGCCCACCATCCTCGGCGGATGGGGGCCACAGCTGTAGGGCGGCGGCCGCCTCATGACCCTTGACTCTCTGTGAGCTCTGAATGGCCTTGCCGGATGAACTCCTCGAGGGTTTGGCTCCTTGCTTTGCTCCTTCTGAGGGAAACGTGTCAAACACGCCCACATGGTGCCCTAGCGCCTCGTGACCTTGGCGAGGTCGGCGGCCTCCAGGGGAGAGCCCCCGAGCCCCGCTCGAGGAGGGCGCCGCGCGCTTCTCTGCGCGATGGAAGGAGGTGCTCGCTGAGCGTGCTGGCCCCGAGGGGCCTGCCTTCCGAGGGGCTGGGCCGAGGATGTCTTCTTCTTCTTGGGGCGGCCTCGGAGGCCTCTGCCTCCAGCATGTCCGGGTCTTCCAAAGGATGCGGCTCGAAGGCTCGCCTGGTGGAGCACACTGCGCTCTCTTCGCAGGCACCGTGATGACCCCGCCACTTCCGGCATCTTGAGGACGCTAGGAAGCGTGGTGGGTTACGCCATGAACTTGGCAGCGCGGGTACCCGAGGATGGTGTTGTACGGCAGCGTGAATGTGGGCGCCGTCGAAGTCGGCGAGCTCGTGCGTAGTTGTCGCGGCCCGGCGGTGACAGAAGGCGAACCTGCCCAATCAGACTGTGGAGCCGCTCGGCGACTCCGGAGAAGGGCTTGGTTGGTGAAGCCGATCAGAGGGCACTTGGAGATTGTTGAACGTTTGATGCACAAGACGCGGAGCCCCGCTCCGCCGCCGCGAGGGTCCCGTGACCAGCACGCTTCGGATGATTGGGTAGCAAAGCATCGGAGGACCTCGCCAGGGTCAAGACTTTGTGCTGATCCGCTGAGCGGAACGTGATGGCGATGCCGACCACCCGAGAGGGCACGTGGCCTCGAGCTTGGGGAGGATCAGATTCACTTCAAGGGCGAATCCGCTTGAAGATGCGTTGAGAGGTCAGCATGAGCTCCGCCCCAGATGCAAAGCGATTGCACGCTGTTCCCGAAGCCCCCAGCCCCTCGGGCCCCGATGATGGTCTTCATTTCTCCCGGGTTGCGGCGGTAGCGGAGGGAGGCCTGCCTCCCTTGCGGGCGATCTCGCGAGGCTGATCCTCCACTTCCCTCGCGAGGTGGGTCTCGCCAACGATCTCGCGAGGTTGGTCGCGCCACCCTTGGCGGGCCGCGCTCTTCCCAACGCCCCGCTGCTCTTTCTCCTCCTCGGCTGTAGCCTTGCCACTGCAGCTGGACGCTCACGACCCTTCCTTCATGCACGCCCAGTAGCTCTTGGCATTCATTGGTGTTGTGGGTGTGGAGGTCGTGGTAGACGCAGATCGACCGCCTTGGAGAATTCGGCTGATCTTCGCCCCGCTTGATGTCTGCTCGCCGTGAGTACGGCAAGCATCCTTGGCGCTTCACATCCTTGGTCTTGGGCTTTTTTCTTCGTGGTCTCAGGGCAGCTCTCGAGGAGGGAGAGGCATCCTCCTCACTCGGGCGACTTGGTCGCTAAGTTGAACAGCTCCAAGGAGGTACACATGTCTTCATGCATCGCCAGCCTCCCTTCATCTTCACGTCAGGCACACCGCCGGAGAAGGCTGAGATGATGGCCTCCTCCGTCACCTTGGGGATCTTGAGGCGCGCTTGTTGAAGCGCTTAGATGTACTCTCCGCAGGTTTCCCGTTGTTGCTTGATACGGCGCATGTCGCTCACAGCGGGTGCGCATCTCGTCCCAGGAGGAGATCGTGCCTGGAGCTAGGTTCAGGAGCCAGGTGCGGGCCCCGTCCTTGAGCGCCATGGGAAACCAGTTGGACATGACCTTCTCGTCCCCATTGGCAGCCTCAATGCCCAACTCATAAAGCTGGAGGAACTCTGCAGGGTCAGTCGTGCCGCCGTAGCAAGGAGGCAGGTCGGCTGAACTTGCTGGCCACGCGACGCCGCGTAGCTCGGAGGTGAAGGCGCGACAGCCAGCCAGGCTACAGGAGGCCTTGGGCGATTTAAGAGCTTGGTCTCTGGGTCCCCATGCGCCCGCGTTAGGGGCAGCGCAGGTCTTGACGTGCGGGAGCAGGAGCGCCGGTGGCTTCTCGAGGGCGAGGGACTTCTTGGCAGCTCGCTTGTCGCTACTGGCACTGACGGAGCGGGTTCCGCCCAAGGGCAAGGCCTTGGGGACAGGCGCTTGAGGAGGAGGCGATCGAGGCGCCCCAGAGCATTCACCAAGTAGGCGGGCGCGTGCAATGAGAAGGACAGCGCGAGGGGAGCCTCGTGGGCGCGGACGTAGCTCGGCGACTCGGTCGAGCCACTTCAGAGATGTCGCCGATGGGGCGGTAGCGCAGGGAGCTCATTTGCCGTGATGAGCGCAGCTCTGGTTTCTGTGATGGCTGCTGGGCGCGTGAAAGAACCGCCGGGTGAGCGAGGGTGTGGTAGGCGCCGCCCCGCTTCATGGATGGATGCTGGACGATGTTGTTGCTCGTTTCACGGCCGGGCAGTGGCGGCGCTGACGGCTAGTGATGGGGAACGACGAGGGCGCCGCCGACGAGAGCCGCTCCGGGCGATATGGAAGTGAGGGCGGCCCGACGCCGGGCGCGAGCCCGACGAGCGCCGACATGGATGCGATGGTCGGAGAAGAACGAGACGACGGAAGGAAAAATTCGCGCAACCCTACCTAGTGCGCCTAAATGTTGATTTCGGGTTCCGGCAGACTTTGAGGTTCAACACCTGCGCGTGCGGAGATTTAACCTTCCGCCGCCTTGCTCCTAACCGAATCGCTAGGACCTAAACTACCAAATGTAACAACACAAGAGACACAAGGTTTATATCGTTCAAAGCCACCATTGTGGTGTAATACCCTACCCAAAGGTGTGGTGGGGTGGATTGCCTCTTGATGATGAACAATACAAGGAAGAACAGCCTCGCGAGGGTCTATTCTCGCTGGTGCTACTTGGTTATGGCTCTTGGATTCTCGATGCTAGATCGGGTCTAGGTTGGATGCCTCTACCCTGGGGGTGGCTAGTCCTATTTATAGGCAAAGGCCCTGGGCCTCTTCCCAAATATTGAGCGGAAGGGTGCCAACAATCGCCATTTTGAAGGGGAACAGCGGGTACACTTATCCTCGACTAAAGTTGGTCCTCGCCTCGTCAAAGGCTCGTGGTGACGCTTCGCTTGGGCTCCATTAATGACTCATTCCCGCCGCTGGCTGGTCTTGGTCTTGTTGCACCAAATGGATGCCTTTGCTTGATGTTTCGCTCAACGCTTGCTCCTTTGCACCAAAGAGGAAAGGAGGACATCGGGGCTGGCGCCGATCGGGCGCCTCTTGGTCGTCATGGCTTGCATCATGGGCACCTCGCGAGGTACCCCGCCTTGAACTCTCTCGCCTCCTCGTGAGCCAGCTCGACGAGGCCAGGCTCGAGGAAGCCTTGTCGCCCGCCTCATGAGGCTTGGCCCCTCGCGAGGGTCTTGAGCTTGTGTTGATGAAGATGGATCTGTGCTGGCCCCCTTGAGCCACGCCTGCAGGCCTGTGCAGCAAGTCTGGGACCCCTGCCCTTAACGCCGACAGTACATCTTCACGATCCGACCGATCAAGTACCGAACGTACGGCACCTCCAAGTTCAGCACACGTTCAGCTCGATGACGTCCCACGAACTCCGATCCAGCCGAGCTTTGCGGGAGAGTTTACGACGGCATGATAACGGTGTTGATGATGCTACCGACACAGGGCTTCGCCTAAGCACCGCTACAATATTGTCTAGGTGGAATATGGTGGAGGGGGGCACCGCACACGGCTAAGAGATCAATGATCAATTGTTGTGTCTAGAGGTGCCCCTTGCCCCCATATATAAAGGAGCAAGGGGGGAGGCGGCCGGCCAGGAGGAGGGCGCGCCAAGGGGGGAGTCCACTGGGAGTAGGACTCCTCCTTTCCTTGTTGGAGTAGGAGAGGGGACGGAAGGGAGAGAGGAGGAGAAGGAAACAAGGGGGCGCCGCCCTCCCCCCTCCTTGTCCAATTCGGACTAGAGAGGGAGGGGGCGCGCGGCCTGCCTTGGCCGCCCCTCCTCTTCTCCACTAGTGCCCATGAGGCCCAATAACCCCCCGGGGGGGTTCCGATAACCCCCCGGTACGCCAGTATATGTCTGAAACCTTCCGAAACCATTCCGGTGTCCGAACATAGTCATCCAATATATCGATCTTTATGTCTCGACCATTTCGAGACTCCTCCCGTGATCATATCTGGGACTCCGAACTACCTTCGGTACATCAAAACACAAAAACTCATAATACCAATCGTCAACAAACTTTAAGCGTGTGGACCCTACAGGTTCGAGAACTATGTAGACAGGACCGAGACTCGTTTCCGGTCAATAACCAATAGCGGAACCTGGATGCTCATATTGGTTCCCACATATTCGACGAAGATCTTTATCAGTCAAACCGCATAACTACATTGTCGTGGCTGGGACGAGCACCTATGGGGCAGGGGGCCCCTTCTGGTCCGGCAGGGGGGGGGGCGAGGGCCGCGCGGAGAGCAGATCGAGGTCACGCGACGCTGGGATTTACCCAGCTTCGAGCTCTCCTGAGAGATAATACTCCCAACGCTGCCTTTGTGTTTGTATTTGTTCTGCTCGAGGGCGTGAGCTGGTTGTGGTGTTCAATCTACGGATCGCGGAACCCTAGTGTGGAAAAGTTCAACCTCCGAACCCTTTCTATGTGCGCATGGGCCTCCCTTTATAGTCAAAGGGGTCACCGGCTGTGGCGCAGTAGAAGGAGGGTTGAAGAGAAAACGCAGGTTGGCACAACATTGACCAACAAAGGTCCCCTACCTAACTCGACGGCAGGGACAAGGGCATTTAATGCCCGGCCCACCGCCCTAACAAAGGCAAAGAACGACCGCTAGGTGCGCCCACCGATCGCCACGATGGCTTCCTTTGTCGATCCGCTTGCCACCGCGACCGCATGGCTGCGCAATACCACCACGTGCTCCTGGATGGCCCCGGGTGACACGCCGCTGATGCCTTGGAGTTTGGGTGCAGGTGGCAGCCTTGCCGCTGCAAAGCGCTTTGCCATGCCCTTCTTCTTGTTGCGCCGCAAGCTTGCCGGTCAGTCGTGCCTTGCCGGACGCTACAAGGCCGCGCAAGTTTTTCGAAGCGCTTTGTTATCTTCCCGCAAGCTCCTCTTGTCGGGGTTTGTTCTTCCCGGCAAGGTCTTCTTGTCGGCTTTTTGTCTTCTTGGTCGACACTTTGTTCTTGAATGGCAAGAAGTGGAAATGACGGAGGGTCTTGGCGGGCGCTCGACGAGCCTTGCCATGGTGTCAGAATCGTCTGCAGACAAGTTTGGGGTACTAAGGTACCTTTACTTTAGTAATAACCGACAGGAGCCCCGGCTCGGGCTATACACGCAAGCCGAAAGGTTGGGCCAGCCCAAATAAACAGACGGGCACGCTGCCTCGGGTCCGCGACAAAACCTACTCCGCCCCACCGTGTCCCCTCAAGAACGGGCACGCTACGATTAAGGCCGTGGGAGAGAACGGGTCAAGACTTAATTCCGTGAAATGCGAACGCTCGTGATCCTCGGTTTATAAGGGAAACAGGCCGCTTCCCCACTTTCGCCACTTGCAGTTCCTTCCTTCGAAGCTCGCCGCTTCCCCACCGCCCAGAGTCGAAGAGAGCAGCGCAGCCGGCGCCATCCTCGCTGCCGCCGCTGCCGCCGCTTTCCCCCATCGCTTCGCCATGGCTCAAGAACGGAAAGGTCGCGAAGGCCGCGAAGGCTGCAAGGCTGCAAAGGCTGCGGTCGGCCGAGGCGCTGAGCTCGAGGCGCCGCGCAAGAAGCAGTGCTTTTCCCGAGCTCACCTCGAGGCGCTGCGACGGAGTTCTACCTCTTCCGGTCGACGCAGACGCGGGCGCACTCACAAGACGCCGGCAGCTTTCACTGAAAGTTTAAGTCGAAGAAGCGCCCCAGAGGGTACTACTTTTCGTTTTCTATTGCGGGCTCACGACCTTTTTCCACTTTTCACGACGCCATGAACACCTATGGGTTTCATCTTCTTGACTTCACCCCAACGCTGCTCGACAATGGCGGTTTCGACACCTCTGCGAGAACTTTGTTGGCATCCTCCCAATGTCGCTTTTTCGGCTACTATTTCTCCCCGCCGAGAAAGGGAGCCACCGGTGGCGGAATCGCCGACCTCTGGGGATGGGCATGAAGGAGGTGTATTGACGGCGAGCTCCGCAGAAAGTGGGACGAGTGGAGGGCGGAGTGGTGCTGATCTATGATGCCAATCCGCCGCCATTCACCAAACCGCGCGAGACCCGGTGGTGCGTGGCAGCGATCGAGCGCCTGTCACCGACGACGCCAAGTCGATAATCGCCACCACCAATCTTCGCTCTGCATGCCGGACCACAACAGGCAGTTGGCACGGATTTCTTCGCCGTCGACGCCTCCGCGAAGAGAGGGGAGGCCCGCGGGCTGTTTGGCGGACCGACGATTTCATGAGGCTGCGCCGAGGCCTCAACTTCAACTTCACCGCTCGGAGCTTGACGGATGCCGAGGAGATGTTCAAGCATGACCCCAACCATCCGTAATGGTTCCAGCTGGCCGCAGGGCCGCCCCTTGGTAACAACTCCCGGCCGCGATCACATCTCGCGTTAATGATGCCAGAGTGCGACTCGCACGGATAAGTGCAAATTGATAGAGCCCATGCCGAGGTCGTGCAGCAATTCTTCGATGACTTGGTGGAGGTGGCAGCCAACCGACGAGCGTAAGCCTCACCCGCTGCCACAACCGCCAACAAGTCATGACATTGCTAGCGGGTCAAGAGGCGGGCGAAGGCTGCCGCTGGGCGAAGTTTGGCTTCACGCAAGCGGAGGCGGATGCAGCTGAGGTGGCAAGCCTTGCCGCCGAGAAGATCTTGCCGGAGAAGGCGACGGGCAGGGGAGGCCGAGGTCGGCGAGCGAGCCTGGCTGAGGGCGCGAGCGCCAGCCGCCTTTGAGCAACTTGTCCGCAGCGGAGCCCCCAAAGAGCCCCACCCGACCGAGAAGGCGCTCACGAGTTGGAGAGCTGCCAGAGGAGCAGGTCGCCCAAGAGCCGCGCGCGCCAGGACACGCCCACCGCTGCAAGTAACGCTGCTCGCTGGAGGGTCCTGTGCTGTGCCGACGATCGAGGCGGGTCTTCCCGGCCGCCACGCCTCGATCTCGCCAGATCCCCGGGCAAGCGCCGAGGAGCCTACCTCTCACAAGGCCGCGCCGAGAGGGTACCGGAGTTCACCTCTCCGCTACCGAGTCTGGACGACGATGAAGAGGAGGAGGAGGAGGAGGATGAGGAGGAGTAAGGCTTTCTCCTTACTGCACTTGTCTTTCTTTGTTGTTGTTTGTCTTGTATCTAATTTGCTTCTCCCTGAACTTCTATTCCTTTTCAGGACTTTGGCCGAGAGGGCGGCGAAGAGGGCCAAGATCTCCGTGGTCGACATCGGGGACGATCCTGCCGTGACGGCGAAGATACGTCCGAGACCACCTTTGACGGACCCGATCCTTCTCCTCATGCAGTAGTTCTCAAAGACAGCCCCCAGCCAGAAGTGTTTTGGTTCACTTCCCGGCTGCGTAGATGGGTGCTTCTTCTTGCTAACATCTTGATTATTGATTCGCTTGTATAGGAGCGTAACAAGCCCACCAGAGCCATCTGAGGTCAATTCCCGAAGTGTCGCTTGGCCTCAACCACGCCACCAAGGGCCGATTCTCGACATGGGAGCACTTCGACAAGGAGGGATCTCCGACAAGGGGCGAACCTGGCGAGCCCCAGTGGTGGAGCCTATGATCACAGAGCCCAAAGACAGTGACCCTCCTTGTCGGAAACTTTCCCTTGGGTTTTGGCTGATCTTCTTCTTCCTTTGGGTATCTGCTGACTTTTCCTTCCTCTTCTCGTTTTCAGATCCTCCTCTTGGGGACCCGATGGAAACCGAGGCCACCGGCGAGGAGGGCGCGGTAACACCGGGATGTTGCAGCCATGAGGAAGAGTCCGCACGGAGGAGCCCGGCCGGTGAAGAGGCCGCCAAGGCTGTCGGGCGCGGAGTTACGTAGGGGTCCGCGATCATACCTGACGTGCCCGAGGATCGGAGGAGCGAGGCGCCAGACCGATCACGACCTCCGCTGCCGACGCAGGCTGGCCCCGAGGAGCCCCAGCCAGTGCTTACTTGAAAGCCGTGAGGGCGCAGGCACAAGCTTCCCCGGGCGCCGAGCCTGTGGCGCCTTGGCCAAGGAGAGGAGTTTGATGGGAGTTACTTGCCTCCGCTGGCCGGGCGGTGGTCGACAAAGCCAGCAGCAAGCTGCCGCGAAGTCCGAGGAGGAGCAGCTTGTTCAAAGCTGGTGTCACTTACCGCGCCTGCAAGCTAAGCTCGAGTCCCGGAAGCGCTTTGTCGCAAGCGGAGTTGACATAGAGAAACATGCGCAAGAGCTCCGGGACTGCAACTGGGGAGGCCTCCGATCCATTGCAGAGGAGAGGGCGCACTGGCGAGGCAAAGGAGGCGCTCATCCTCGAGAAGGCTGGAAGCCGAGGAGCAGCAGAGGCTCACCACGAGGAGATGTCCAAAGGGAAGGTGAGCTGACATGTAAGAAAGCCGGCCCGACAGCCACGAGGAGGAGCTCGAGGCACGAGAGCGGCGCCAGCAGGGACGCCAAGGAGGCAAGGATTTGCTGCTGCCGCCGAGGCCGCCAAGAAGGATTTAGAGGAGAGGGTGACGCAGCTGGAGGCGACATGACAAGGAAGAACGAAGAGCTTGTTGCACTCCAGCCAGGAAGCGCCGAGAAGGACGACGCGCCTATGGCGATCTACGTGTCCAGCTCGCCGAGAAGATCAATGTGGTGAACGCCGCCAAGGACTCGAAAAGGATCTCGAGCTGAGTTGTCCACCTTGGCGGGACGCTGACGCCGCTAAGAAGCGAGAGGATGACTTGAGGAAGGAGCTCAAGGGCAACGAGGAGTTGCCGACGAGGGCCGCCGAGACCCGTAACACCTTTAAGACCACGGAGCTCGGACGGAGGGCCTTGTCAACATCGCCAGGCCATTGACGAGGAGCTGGCGGGCTGGACTTGGCGGGCTTCGTACCCCACGGAGGGGAATCTCCAGCTTAGCGCCAAGCTCACGCTTTTCTTCAAAGATGTGGTGACGTTTAAGCCCGCAGCTCCGGAAAGGATCCCGGCAGCCGCCAACGAGTCATGCGCGATTCAAGGCCAGGTCTTGGTGAAGGTGCGTGGTCAAGATCCTTCGCAACCCGGCCTCGACCTCTCCCTGCCACCAAGAAGCTGCCGGAGGGCGCTGATCTTGAGGAGCCAGGCCATCGCCGCACCCATCGTGGACAAGGTGAACGAGGTCGAGGGTCGACGGTGGCGCGTGGATTAGGCCGCCTTCTTCTCCCTTTTTTCTGCTGCAGATTTCCATTTATGAAAACAATCTAGTCAGCTACCGCAATAAGTCATTCTTATAATATAACTTTATTCGGTACCGCTATATGTTATTTTACTCGCTACATCCCTTGTATGCTTTTACTCTACGCTTTGAGGGAACTTGCCGGTGCATACACACTTGCTGAGTGCGGAACATTAGCAGCCCGCTGGCGGTGCTGTCCTCGGCAAGAAATCTCGTCGGGCTAGTCGCAGCGCGCTTTCTTTGTTGAGCGGACTCGAAACAAATCAAGGGCGCAACTTAGCCGCGAGTCGATTCCTCCGCGCACAAGTTTTCCATACAAGGCACGAATCGTTCAAGGAATATAACTTAAAAATTTAAAATTGACTAAGCTCAAACTTTGGTAACTTAGCTTTTTCCGTCTTCGCTCGGCAAGGTTAGATTCCTTGAACGACGCCTCGTCCACACCTTTTATCTTCTCCCCCGTGGACTTGTGGTGGAGGAATCTTTTTGAGAAGAAAGAAGAGAAAATAATGATATGGAATCTTAAGGTTTGCTATTACTTACCGGGGGCAAGTGCTGCACAAAGTGTCAGATATATATATGCAAAAAGAAAAATGCATTAAATTTGACAGGGTGTGCGAGGCACATAAACTTTATTTACGCACGGGGGCTGCGCCCGCTTTGTACAAAGGGTTACATGCAACAATGCAAGGTTTGTACAAAAGGTGGTTGTCGGTCGGCCTGCAACTTGCTTTTATTCCAGAAACTTGAAGATGCTCTATGTTCCGTGAGTTGCTCACCAAATGCCATCCTAGGTCTCAAGGCATGACAAGACCGGCCTAGTGACTCGCTTTCACCCGATAAGGGCCTCCCACTTCAAGGCCAACTTGTTGGAATTTTCATGGACTGAACACGCCAAGAACAAGGTCGCTTTCCTCAAGCTTCTCGCATTAACTTTGCGGCTATGGTAGCGGCGCTAAAGTTTGCTGTGAAGCAGCAGCTCGCGACATCAGCCTTTAAGACGATCTCGCCGAGGAGCAGCGCACATCTTGCCGCAGCTGCTCTTGCTCAAGCTTCATCATAAGCGAGCACTCGAGGCAATCCGTGACACGAAGTTCCGTGGGAGAACCGCCTTCGCCCGTGAGACAAGAGCAAAGGGTGTCCGCCGAGCTCGGTTTACGCCATTCGATCGACCAAAGAATCACCGCAGCTGCTCGATCCAATTTTTTCAGACTTGTGCAGCCTGCCGAAAGTTTCGGGTCTTGAGCTCAAGTAGCATTTCAGCTGTCGCTTCTTCGCTGACCGCTGACCGCTCGGGTGAGCAACGGAAGCGGCGATCTTGGCGCCAAGATCTTGGACGATCGCATGAAGGCGTATTCGTGAATTGTGTGCCATTATCGGTGATAATCCTGTTAGGGATTCCAAACGGCAAACAATTGACCTAAAGAACTTGACGGCCGACCGTGCTGTCACCTTCCTCACAGTGTTCCACTTCGTGCCACTTTGTGAACTTGTCGATTATGCGGGCCTTGCCTTCACACTTGGTTACTTGTGCGGTTGCATTACGGAGGCTGTCGGCGGAAAGAAACCTTGCGGAAAGCCTTGCGGCAAGTGCTCTCAGCGCCTATGTGGTGACCATATACCTCCATGTATCTACCAGCGACTCCTGTCCATCTTCAGGAAATGCACTTCAATTTCCTCCGTTGAATCTTCTTACATACAATATGTCATCGGCCACTTTTGTGAACTTGTCGAATATGCACGCATAAGTGCTCAAAGCCCCGATAGCTCTGGGAGAGTTTCCCACTGTGGGCTGACATCATGAGGAAGAGGCGGAGTCAGCCAGAGATCCAGCCTCACTGCCGCAGCCGCCACCTCCCATGTGGATCCGCAGAGGCCAACGCAGATCGGGCCAAAGGCTTTGAGGGCTACCGCCACCAACCGTGAGCCTAGCTAAGGAGGGCCACCTTCACCGACGCCGCCTCGCAGTCCGCACGATCCGCCTGAGCTTGGAGCAGGCCACTTTGTGAACTTGTCGGCGCACGCATAAGTACCAAAGCCCCGGACGCATAAGTACTCAAAGCCCCTATAGCCGGAAAGGGCCGAGGATGTTGAGCCCCCAACGCATAAGTACCAAAGCCCCGATAGCTCGGGGAAGGGCCGAGGATGTTGAGCCCCTGCATAAAAATGGCCGTGATAAAGGGATTGTTTGGAGAGCTTGAGCTGGTTGATGAATCTGCTTGGAATGGAACCGCACGCTTCACACTTGGTTACTTGTGCGTTGCATTTCGAGTCAGAAGAAACCTTGCCGGAAAGCCTTGCTCTTAAGTGCTCGCCTGTGGTGCCGTAAGAAACCTTGCCGGAAAGCCTTTGCTTAGTGTTTCGCGCTTATGTGGTGACCAGTATATACTCCATGTATCTCGCCAAATAGTTCGGCCCATCTTCCCGGAAATGCACTTCAATTTCAATTCTGAATCTTCTTCGTCTTCAGACAATACCCATGTATCTCTCGCCAAAGAGTTCGCGTGATGCTCCCGGCAATGCGTGTCGGGACCTCACTCGTCGAGGCGTCTTTGCTTCAACAAAACAAACCATAAACCGGTACATACTTGATTGCCGCTACTTTTTCTTCTTGTTCTCGAAGTTCTCCTCCTGTTTGCAGTGAAATGGACGATGAGTCGTGGTCCATGCCGGAGCTATGCTCGACGCAAGGACTAATGGCGAAATGTCGCGAACATCCGCTTACAGGAAATGGAAGACTGATCGGTCCATGCCGGAGCCATGCTCGTTCCGCAAGCGGTGCCGACACGGCGCGAAATGCCGCCTGGAGCCCCGAATCGTGATGCTCATGCACCCCCCTTTCACAGTTGGAGTTAAACTTGAGCACAAAAATCCCTAGTTCCTGGTGTAACTTGAGCTGGCCTCACCTGCCGCTGGCATGCTGTGTCGCGATGCCATGGACAAGACCAGAGGGTGAGGGCTGAGACAGGAGCCCCGAGTCACGATGCTCAGCCACCCCCTTTAACGCCCAAGATTCCGACACCTGTGAGGAAAAGGCACCAAATAACAAGCATGATGGGTCGAAAGCATAGCCCTAAGGTAAACGTGAAGAAGGGTACACGCCACCGAAGTCAGCCCGAGCGACTTGGGGATGATGCAGCCTCGGGGCGCCCTTCAACAAAACAAACCAAACCATAGGGTTGGGGACGGAGCAGTGCAGTGGCAGATTTCAAGGGCAAGGGAGCCGATCCTCACGAGCCCCTAGGCCTGGGGCCTCAAGAGGCTCCGGAGGGCCTGGCGGCTCAAGGGGCCGCCTCCATTCCACCTGTATGCGGAACGCCCTCTATGTGGTGACCACATATACCTCCATGTATCTCCGCCAACAACTCTCGCCCATCTTCCCGGAAATGCACTTCAATTTCAATTCGCTGAATCTTCTTCAGACAATATGTCATCGACAAACCGGTACATACTTGATTGCCGGGCTACTTTTTCCGCTTCTTCTTGTTCCTCGAAGTTCTCCTGTTTGCAGGAAATGGACGATTTGTCGTGTCCATGCCGGAGCTATGCTCGACGGCAAGGACTAATGGCGAAATGCCGCCGGGAACATCCGCTTCACGGCAAAGACTGGATCCGCCGAGCGTGATGCTCCCCGCAAGCGTGTCGGGACACAGTTTGTCGGGGCGCTCGCTTCAACAAAACAAACCATAGGGCTTGTCGGAGCAGATCGCCTCGGTGCTTTCAGGCCGATCCTGGCGGTTTTCTTGGCGGCGGCTCCGGGAGCTCGCCGAAGGTAATCGCTAGTGACCAACTTTCTTTTTTGCTCGTCCACCGATGGTGTTACAGATGGCTGAGTTAGCTTGAGCACAAAAATCCCTAGTTCCATTGTGTAACTTGAGCGCAGAAAGACTTCGACAAAGCCATCCGCAATGTCATTCTCGAGCTCTTGGAACGGTTCCATCTGCAGCCGCCAAAATGTTCTTCTAGCTTCCTCACTTCATCGATGTATGCTTCCATCAATGGACTTTGATAATCTTTGTTCACTTGGCGGACGACTAGCTGCGAGTCACCCCGACAATAAGCTTCTTGATCCCAAGTTCAGCAGCGATTCGAGTCCGCAAGCAATCCTTCATACTCGCAGATTGTTTGTTGCTTGCTCCTTAGGAAAGTGCATTTGATCACGATTTGAGGTGCTCTCCGTGGTGCGACAAGTAACACGCCGCACCGGGCGCCTTTGGAGCGAGAAGGCACCATCAAAGTACATGATCCATTCCTTGCTTGCTTCCTTGACGGGATGCTTTTCTCCGGAGTTTCCTCATCGGGCGCTACGCCCATTCCGCAATGAATTCTGCCAATGCTCGCTCAATAGTTGAAGTACTTTCAAACTTAAGGCCAAAGCTTGACAATTTAGTGCCCACTGACGATCCCGCCTGCTGCTTCCGGATTTCGCAATATCCTCTTCAACGGAAGCGAAAGTGACAATCGTGATCTCATGTGCTTGAAAATAATGGCGCAGCTTCCTCGAGGCCATGAGAAGGCCGAAAAGCAGCTTCGCGACACCGTAGTATTTTGATCTAGCCCTCAGAGAAGGGAGCCGACAAAATAAATCGGGCGCCGCACCATCTTCTTCGCTTTTCTTCCGCAATCGCAAGAATCCATCCTTGGCGGAGCCGTAACTCGCCGGATCGTGGCTTGCCGGCCGAGTTTGTCGGAGAAGCCCTCGCTTGTTGCCGGACTTCGCTGCCGCGCCGCCGACTCATCATCCGCTTCCTCTCCGCGAATTAACGCAGCACTAACCATTTGATTGGTCACGCCAGATATAGCAGAACTTCTCTTGTGGTTTAGGTGCACAAGTGTCGGAGTAGAGGACAAGTATTTCTTCAAGTCTCGCAGCGCAGCCTCCGCTCGAGTCCATTTCATTGACCTGCCTTTTCAAAATCTTGAAAATGGCAGGCACGCCAAGCAGACTTAGAGATGAACCTCATCGAGAGCAGAACGCAGCCGCAAGCTGCGACGCTCTGACTCGCCGGGGCTTCAATCTGCTCGATGGTTTAATCTTGTCGGGATTGGCTTCAATCCCCTCCGAGATACAAAGAATCCGAGAAGTTTGCCGAAGGGACTCCAAACACACACTTCTCGTGATTAAGCTTGAGATTGATCTTGTGCAGATTTGCAAAAGTCTCGGCCCAAATCCTCGGATCGAGTTTCTTTGTCCTTGCTCTTGAC
Source organism: Aegilops speltoides (assembly GCA_021437245.1). Taxonomy (NCBI): domain Eukaryota; kingdom Viridiplantae; phylum Streptophyta; class Magnoliopsida; order Poales; family Poaceae; genus Aegilops; species Aegilops speltoides. Next base: position 413,340,598 of record CM038147.1, on the reverse strand, counting down.
CACTATGTCATCCATGTAAGCTTCTACGCTTCGCAGTACCGTGGCTCAAAAGCATGATCGACTACTTTGCAAATGTCGAACCAGCATTCTTAGTCCGAAGGCATCCGACGGCAAGACGTGCCACATGGAGTAATGAACGCGTTTTCCCGATCCTCTTCTCGCCATGAAGATCCGATGATATCCCGAGTATGCATCAAGGAATGAAAGCAGATCACATCCCGCTATGGAGTCGATAATCTGGTCAATGCGCCGCAAGGAAATGGATCCTTGGGACAAGCTTTATTAACATCGCTGAAGTCAATACAAAGCCTCCACTTCCGCTTGCCTTGGCGCATCATCATCGGATTGGCTAACCACGCTGGATGGAGTACCCCGACCAGGCCCGCCGCTTCCAATTTCTTGATCTCTTCGCAATGAATTCTTGGCGCCCATTGCTTGTTTCGACTCTCGCTTAACGGGCCGCTGTGAGGACAGACGGCAAGGTGGTGCTCAATCACTTTCCGGGAACACCGGGATATCGATGGTTGCCATGCAAACACATCGACATTTGCCCGCAGAAAGCGACGAGCCGCTTCCTATTTAGGGTCAAGCGTGGCACTCGATGGTGAAGGTACCACCGGTGCCGCCCTCCTGGCGGATACCTTCTTGGTCTTTGGTGAAGCTATCTTTGCCTTTCTTGCACTTGCCGGTGGAGCTCGATGGTGCGCCGACAAGAGCGCAGCACCAAGAGGTGCGCTTGCCGGAGGGCATCGAGCTACTCCGCCGACATAGGTTTCTTCTTCCCGGGAGCTTCAGCGGCGAAAGTGGCTTACGCCCGCTGCGGCCGCCGCTTCCCAGAGATCTTGTCGGTACAGATAAGCGATCCTTCTTGTCGCCTTGGACAGAAATGACACTTAATGGACCAGGCATCTTGAGCACATTGTAGGCATAGTGAGAGGCTGCCATGAACTTGGCAAGCGCTGGACGGCCGAGTATCCCATTGTACGGCAATGGGAAATCAGCAACATCGAACGTGACTCTCTCTGTCCTGAAATTCAGCTCGCTGTCGAAGGTTACTGGCAGTGTGATCTTTCCATTCGGCTTGCTCCTTCCCGGATTTACCCTTGAAAGGTGCCAGTCTCTTCGAGCTCGCTGTCGGGGATCTGGAGCTTTTGAGCACCGCGGAGGAGATGAGATTCAGGCCGCCCCGCCGCCAACCAACATCTTTGTGACCTTGAGGTTGCGGATGGTTGGTGAAACCAACATCGGCAAGCACCCGACCGTAGTGATGCGATCGGGTGATCTCAACGCCAAAGACGATGGGCGGCTGGACCATTTCAGGGGCTTGCGCGCTCGACCGATGGTTCTGCTGCTGCTCACCTCCCGCGACCCATCGCTTGAGTTGACGGTGCGAGGTGTGCAGAAGCACCGCCGTCAACGCACAAAACCTCCGTTGCCTTCTGAAACTCTTGGTCACCAGTCTCATCTTCCTCCATCTCGTCATCTTCATCTTCTTCTTCATCTTTGTCGCGGCCCCGGGGAGGTCTATCTCCTTGCCGCTGCTTGGGCTTGCCGCGGCATCCTCCCTGGCGGGAAGCTTCTTGCGGATCCTCCGCCACCTTCGGGCCTTCTCCTTGTCGCGCCATATTCAGCTCTCAGAGTCCGCCATCTGCTCGACTTTCTTGCATGCTTGGAGATCATGGCCCTTGGTGCGGTGGATCTTGCAATATTGCTTGCCGGAGCCGTCCTGCTTGTCGGCGGCCACCACAGCCTCGCCGGAGTCGCTGGCTTTGGCCTTGCCGGAGCCTCCTTCATTGTCGGACTGCTCAATGACTAGCACATCCTTAGCCTTTTTCTTTCTGTTGTTCCGCCTCCGGTTCCTCCTTGCCGGGACGGCGTCCTCTTCACTGTCAGATCCTTCTGCTCCCGCAGTCTCTCCGGGGATTTTCCTTCCCTCCTCAGCCCGTGCACACTTGTCGGCCAGGGCATATAGCTCGCTGACGTCTCGTATCTTGCACATCGCCATCTCCTCCTCATTTCGCGGTTGCGACGTTTCGATGGAACGCGCTGATAACCGCGGCAGGTGGACATCTGGGATGTTGCGCCGCACTGGCTGAATCTTCAGATGTACTTGCGCAGGGGCTCTCCTCCTTCGGACGAGCAGATGCGATCGCTCTCTCGCCATGGGGTTTGTGGTCACCGTGAAGGCGCCGACAAACTGGTGACACAGTCTGCCCACGAAGAGATGGAGCCGTCCGCAAGTGCATGATCCAAGATCTCGACGTTAGGCTTGAGCACCGCCGGAAGTAGTTGGCGAGATCTTCGCTCGCCCCGCAGCTTGCACCGCAATGGTGTAGACGCTAAGGAACTCCGACGGGTGTATCCTGCCATCGTACTTCTCGGGTACGTCGGGCTTGAAGTTCTTGGTACTGGGTCACTGGACTTGCCGCAGCTCACGGTGAACGCAGGGCAACCTCGCCACAGACGGCAAGTCGCCTCGTTCCCCGGCGCGCATATCGACAAGGGCCAGCCGCGCTGGTCGATTGACGTCGCGCTTTCTTCTCGCGCTCGGCGCGAGTACGAGCATCTTCATGTCATCGTTCTTGAAGAACTTGGCGTTGATCGCGGCGAGTTCGCGGGTCCGACGACGCAGTGGAGTCGGCGTCGGGGTTGGCCCGGCGAGTCGGCGATCTTGGCCTTTGGGGCGGGGAGTGCATGGAAGTGGCACCCCCAGCGGTCTTGTCGGCGTCGGCTTGCGCCTGGGCGGCTTGCCGGGCTTCGGCGCTTCGGTTGCGGGCTTATCGCCGCTAAGCGAAGCGATGAGGCTATAAATGGTCATCCTCGATCGTCAATCTTGTGTGGCGCCGAAGGTAATCTAGGAGCAGCTGGGCTCGCCGGCGCTTCTCGCATCTTAGGTGGCGGTGGCGACGAAGCGGCGCGAGAGCGGATGTGCTCGGACTTCCAACCGATTGAAGGAGCAACACCCGCCCGAAAGCGACCGTACCTCGCCGCGCCCGGTAGGCCGGGCGTGCATGCTGGTCTTGAATGTCCCGCGACCCACCAGCTTGGCCTTGTTCCAACGCGAGCACGGTGCTAGGAGCACCGGGGCGTTGTCGACCTTGCACCTCCTGGGAAGGGCGTGGCGTACGTACGGTCGCCGACGCTTGCGGGGCCTTGTCTTTGGACCTGGTGACGACGCGAGTCCCACCGTCGGCGCCCGCTCCTCCGCCGACGTCTACCCCACCGCCCGTTTGCTCCTGCGGCGGTGGTATAATCGATGTAGACGGAGCGGCCACCTCTGAAGGCTTCTTCTTCGGTGGCATATCGATGAAGATGCTGATGCAGCGCGCACGGAGACCGGATCAGGTCCGCACGACCTCGACGCCCCCTACCTGGCGCGCCAAAGATGTCGTGGCCGGGACGAGCACCTATGGGGCAGGGGGCCCCTTCTGGTCCAGCAGGGGGGGCGAGGGCCGCGCGGAGAGCAGATCGAGGTCACGCACGCGGGGGGGGGGGATTTTTACCCAGCTTCGGAGCTCTCCGGAGAGATAATACTCCTACTGCTGCCTTGTGTTTGTATTTGTTCTTGCTCGAGGGCGTGAGCGTGTTGTGGTGTTGAATCTACGGACTGCAGAACCCTAGTGTGGAAAAGTTTCGAACCTCCGAACCCTTTCTACGTGCGCATGGGCCTCCCTTTTATAGTCAAAGGGGGTCACCGACAGGTGGCAGTGTAGAAGGAGGGGTAGAAGAGTAAAAACGCAGGTTGGTACAACAGTGACCAACAGTGTCCCCTACCTAACTCTGACGGCAGGGGACAAGGGCATTTAATGCCCGTCCGGTCGCTAACAAAGGCAAAGAACGACCGTTAGGTGCGCCAACCGATCGCCACGATGGCTTACTTGTCGATCCGCTTGCCACCGCACCAAGATGGCTGCGCGAATACCGCCACGTGCTCTCGGATGGCCCTGGGTGGCACGCCGTTGGATGCGCTGGAGTTTGGGTGCAGGTGGCAGCCTTGCGCAAGCAAGCGCCTTGCCGCGACCCTTCTCTTGTTGCGCCGGCAAGATTGCCGGTCGTCGGGCCTTGCCGGGACGCGCGGGGCGTCGCGGCAAGTTTTCTGGAAGCGCCTTGGCTGGTCTTCCCGGCAAGCTCCTATTGTCGGGGCCTTGTTCTTCCCGGCAAGGTCCTCTTGCCGGGGCTTTTGTCTTCTTGGTCGACACTTTGTTCTTGAATGGCAGTAAGTGGAAATGACGGAGGGTCTTGGCGGGCGCCCGGCGAGCCTTGTGCTGGGTGTCAGAATCGTCTGCAGACAAGTTCGGGGTACTAAGGTACCCCTACTTTAGTACACCGACATACAAAATTGTTCCCTTTGCCATCGGTATGTTACTTGCCCGAGGTTCGATCATCGGTATCTCAATACCTAGTTCAATCTCATTACCGGCAAGCCTCTTTACTCTTTATGTAATACATCGTCCCGCAACTAACTCATTAGTCACATTGCTTGCAAGGCTTATAGTGATGTGCATTACCGATAGGGCCCGGAGATACCTCTCCGACAATCGGAGTGACAAATCCTAATCTTGAAATATGCCAACTCAACAAGTACCTTTGGAGACACCTGTAGAGCTCCTTTATAATCACCCAGTTACGTTGTGACGTTTGGTAGCACACAAAGTGTTGCTCCGGTAAACGGGAGTTGCATAATCTCATAGTCATAGGAACATGTATAAGTCATGAAGAAAGCAATAGCAACACACTAATGATGTGATCCCGTTAATCAAATGACAACTCATGTCTATGGCTAGGAAACTCAACCATCTTTCAACGAGCTAGTCAAGTAGAGGCATACTAGTGACACTATGTTTGTCTATGTATTCACACATGTATTATGTTCCCGGTTAATACAATTCTAGCATGAATAATAAACATTTATGATGATATGAGGAAATAAATAATAACTTTATTATTGACTCTAGGGCATATTTCCTTCAGTCTCCCACTTGCACTAGAGTCAATATTCTAGATTACACAGTAATGATTCTAACACCCATGGAGCCTTGGTGCTGATCATGTTTTGCTCGTGGAAGAAGCTTAGTCAACGGGTCTGCAACATTAAGATCCGTATGTATCTTGCAAATCTCTATGTCTCCCACCTGGACTTGGTCCCAGATGGAATTGAAGCGCCTCTTGATGTGCTTGGTTCTCTTGTGAAATCTGGATTCCTTTGCCAAGGCAATTGCACTAGTATGGTCACAAAAGATTTTCATTGGACCCGATGCACTAGGTATGACACCTAGATCGGATATGAACTCCTTCATCCAGACTCCTTCATTTGCTGCTTCCGAAGCAGCTATGTACTCTGCTTCACACGTAGATCCCGCCAAGACGCTTTGTTTAGAACTGCACCAACTTACAACTCCACCGTTCAATATAAACACGTATCTGGTTTGTGATTTAGAATCGTCCGGATCAGTGTCAAAGCTTGCATCAACGTAACCATTTATGACTAGCTCTTTGTCACCTCCATAAATGAGAAACATATCCTTAGTCCCTTTTATGTACTTCAGGATGTTCTTGACCGCTGCCAGTGATCCACTCCTGGATTACTTTGGTACCTCCCTGCTAAGCTAATAGGAAGGAACACATCAGGTCTGGTACACATCATTGCATACATGATAGAGCCTATGGCTGAAGCATAGGGAACATCTTTCATTTTTGCTCTATCTTCTGCAGTGGTCGGGCATTGAGTCTGACTCAACTTCACACCTTGTAATACAGGCAAGAACCCTTTCTTTTCTTGATCCATTTTGAACTTTTTCAAAACTTTATCAAGGTATGTGCTTTGTGAAAGTCCAATTAAGCGTCTTGATCTATCTCTATAGATCTTGATGCCCAATATATAAGCAGCTTCACCGAGGTCTTTCATTGAAAAACTTTTATTCAAGTATCCTTTTATGCTATCCAGAAATTCTATATCATTTCCAATCAACAATATGTCACCTACATATAATATCAGAAATGCTACAGAGCTCCCACTCACTTTCTTGTAAATACAGGCTTCCCCAAAAGTCTGTATAAAACCATATGATTTGATAACACTATCAAAGCGTTTATTCCAACTCCTAGAGGCTTGCACCAGTCCATAAATGGATCGCAGGAGCTTGCACACTTTGTTAGCACCTTTTGGATCGACAAAACCTTCTGGTTGCATCATATACAACTCGTCTTCTAGAAATCCATTCAGGAATGCAGTTTTGACATCCATTTGCCATATTTCATAATCATAAAATGCGGCAATTGCTAACATGATTCGGACAGACTTAAGAATCACTATGGGTGAGAAAGTATCATCGTAGTCAACTCCTTGAACTTGTCGAAAACCTTTCGCAACAAGTCGAGCTTTGTAGAAAGTAACATTACCATCAGTGTCAGTCTTCTTCTTGAAGATCCATTTATTCTTGATGGCTTGCCGATCATCGGGCAAGTCAACCAAAGTCAAGCCATTTTGTTCTCATACATGGATCCCATCTCAGATTTCATGGCCTCAAGCCATTTTGCGGAATCTGGGCTCATCATCGCTTCCTCATAGTTCGTAGATTTGCCATGGTCAAGTAACACGACCTCCAGAATAGGATTACCGTACCACTCTAGTGTGGATCTTACTCTGGTTGACCTACGAGGTTCGGTACTAACTTGATCTGAAGTTTCATGATCAATATCATTAGCTTCCTCACTAATTGGTGTAGGTGTCACAGGAACCGGTTTCTGTGATGAACTACTTTCCAATAAGGGAGCAGTCTGATTACCTCATCAAGTTCTACTTTCCTCCCACTCACTTCTTTCGAGAGAAACTCCTTCTCTAGAAAGGATCCAAATTTAGCAACAAAAGTCTTGCCTTCAGATCTGTGATAGAAGGTGTACCCAATAATCTCCTTTGGGGACCCTATGAAGATACATTTCTCTGATTTGGGTTCGAGCTTATCAGGTTGAAGTTTTTTCACATAAGCATCACAGCCCCAAACTTTAAGAAATGACAACTTTGGTTTCTTGCCAAAGCACAGTTCATAAGGCATCATCTCAACGGATTTTGATGGTGCCCTATTTAACGTGAATGCTGCCATCTCTAAAGCATAACCCCAAAACGATAGCGGTAAATCAGTAAGAGACATCATAGATCGCACCATATCTAGTAAAGTACGATTACGATGTTCGGACACACCATTTCGTTGTGGTGTTGGCGTGAGTTGTGAAACTATTCTGCATTGTTTCAAATGTAGACCAAATTCGTAACGCAAATATTCTCCTCCACGATCAGATCGTAGAAATTTTATTTTCTTGTTACGATGATTTTCCACTTCACTTTGAAATTCTTTGAACTTTTCAAATGTCTTAGACTTATGTTTCATTAAGTAGATATATCCATATCTGCTCAAATCATCAGTGAAGGTGAGAAAATAACGATACCCTCCGCGAGCCTCAGTATGCATTGGACCACATACATCATGTATGATTTCCAATAAATCTGTTGCTCGCTCCATAGTTCCGGAGAATGGCGTTTTAGTCATCTTTCCCATGAGGCATGGTTCGCAAGTACCAAGTGATTCATAATCAAGTGATTCCAAAAGTCCATCAGTATGGAGTTTCTTCATGCGCTTTAGATCAATATGACCCAAACGGCAGTGCCACAAATAAGTTGCACTATCATTATCAACTCTGCATCTTTTGGCTTCAACATTATGAATGTGTGTATCACTACTATAGAGATTCAACAAAAATAGACCACTCTTCAAGGGTGCATGACCATAGAAGATATTACTCATATAAATAGAACAACCATTATTACTCTGATTTAAATGAATAACCGTCTCGCATCAAACAAGATCCAGATATAATGTTCATGCTTAATGCTGGCACCAAATAACAATTATTCAGGTCTAAAACTAATCTTGAATGTAGATGTAGAGGTAGCGTGCCAACCACGATCACATCGACTTTGGAACCATTTCCCACGCGCATCGTCACCTCGTACTTAGCCAATCTTCGCTTAATCCGTAGTCCCTGTTTCGAGTTGGAAATATTAGCAACAGAACCAGTATCAAATACCCAGGTGCTACTACGAGCATTAGTACGGTACACATCAATAACATGTATATCACATATACCTTTGTTCACCTTGCCATCCTTCTTATCCGCTAAATACTTGGGGCAATTCCGCTTCAAGTGACCAGTCCCTTTGCAGTAGAAGCACACAGTCTTAGGCTTAGGTCCAGACTTAGGTTTCTTCTCCTGAGCGGCAACTTGTTTGCCGTTCTTCTTGATGTTCCCCTACTTCTTCCCTTTACCCTTTTTCTAGAAACTGGTGGTCTTGTTGACCATCAACACTTGATGCTCCTTTTTGATTTCTACCTCCGCAGCTTTTAGCATTGCGAAGAGCTCGAGAATAGTCTTGTTCATCCCCTGCATATTATAGTTCATCATGAAGCTCTTATAGCTTGGCGGCAGTGATTGAAGAATTTTGTCAATGACACTATCATCAGGAAGATTAACTCCCAGTTGAATCAAGTGATTATTATACCCAGACATTTTGAGTATATGTTCACTGGCAGAACTATTCTCCTCCTTCTTGCAGCTATAGAACTTATTGGAGACTTCATATCTCTCAATACGGGCATTTGCTTGAAATATTAACTTCAACTCCTGGAACATCTCATATGCTCCATGACGTTCAAAACATCGTTGAAGTCCCGGTTCTAAGCCGTAAAGCATGGCACACTGAACTATCGAGTAGTCATCAGCTTAGCTCTGCCAGACGTTCTTAATGTCGTCAGTAGCATCTACAGCAGGCCCGGCACCAGCGGTGCTTCCGGGACGTAATTCTTACATGCAAAGCAATGAGGATAATCCTCAAGTTAAGGACCCAGTCCGTGTAATTGCTACCATCATCTTTCAACTTAGCTTTCTCAAGGAACGCATTAAAATTCAACGGAACAACAGCACGGGCCATCTATCTACAATAACATAGACAAGTAAAAGTACTATCAGGTACATTTTCATGATAAATTAAAGTTCAATTAATCATATTACTTGGGCGTCGTGTGGCGGTTGATTGGACCTGGGCGGCACCCTTCCCCACGACGCCTTGGTAACCACTCGGATTCGACAAGTCCCTGCATGCAAAGCGGGTCATGATTACCTGTGATCGTGGAGGCCGACTGTTGGCCTTCGCCGACTATAAGTATGGATCGGCATGCACCCTTCCAGCCTATCCCCTCTTGCTTCTCCTTCTTCTCCATGGATCCACCAAGGAAGTTTTCGGCCGCAGAGAAAGGGAAGGCCCGCCAGGTCGAGTCTTCCTCTCCCCGCCCAAGCGCGGTCCAGGTCGCCCTCGCAAGCATCCCGTGGCCTCCACGGCGGTCCCCCATGGTCGCGGAGGTGGCTCTCAGCGCGGCGATGAGCGGCTGGCCATGGTCGGCGGGCGTGTTCGGCCGTCAGCGACCCGAGGCCGCTGGCCTCCACGCTGCAGAGGTGCTGCCGGAGTTCATGGTGTGGGCGGTGGAGCCGTCCGGTGCCCGGCTTCAGCTCCCTCGCTTCCTCTGGCGAGCTCCCAGCCGGGCGCCTGGTGGCCTCTGCCCAAGCGGATGGCTGCTTTGCACTGGGATTCGTGGGCTTCTCGAGGTCTCGCTCACAGGAACTCGCCCCGACCCGCTGGTGGCAGACGCTTGCTTTCGCTGCGTGGTCTCCGCCGCCGGTGCTCCCTACACTTCAAGTACGACGGCGACGCCACCCTCTACGTGAGGGTGTTTGGGGAAGATGGTCGCCGCATGGGGTGCTGCCCTGCAGACGACGACCGCGGCCGGGGACTCAGCCCCGGCGTGGACGGAGAGGGCAGCGCGCGGGCGGCTGGCGACACCTGTGACTCATCAAGCTTCACCAGCTCTTCTTCGGGTGGTGACTCTTCTAGCAGCAGCCGCGGCCAGCCCCAACGCTGCCGTGCCTGCTTGGAGGGTGGCAGCGGTCTCGCCGCCACAGCCGTTGTGAAGCGAGAGGAGTCCGCCTGAGCTCCGGAGGCGGCTCGAGTCTTCCAAGAGGGCCGGCACGGGACGTGCTTCGCCTTCTTTTGCTCTTTTCCTTTCTTTTCTCCTGCGCGAAAAAGACAGCAATGTGTGGCCCCGTGGAGGCGCGTTTGGGTTAACATCGTTAATCATTGTACTGCTTTTGTTATCCCGGTGTTGTTCCTTTCTATTGTATGCCCATTCGCAAGTAATCCCTAGCCTCAGCCGCAGAGGCGACCGACCCAGGCCCTGTATCCGCGTCATGGTGCCCGTGAGGCATGGTCCGGAGGGGTGCTCTGGTAGTGGACCCGGGCCGTGAGACTTGAGCGATAGGGGTAGGAACGCTTGCGAGGGCCCCCGGGGCCTCTGCCTCGTGAGCCCCCGTGCAAGAGAAATCGAGGCAGGAGAGCGAAAAAGTCGAAGAACCACGGATCAAAAGGCGGCAATAGTTTCGATAAAAACTCCAAATGGGAATTAACTAACCAATTGCAGAAAGCAAATGAAAAAGCCGCGTCCGGCACCTAGTCTAGTCTTCGACGTCTTCTTACCAGCGCGGAGCTAAGTGCTGCCACTGGGCATGGGAGGGAGCCCTAGGGCCTGAGGCCGGCACCCCTGAGACTCCGGGGCGTGTACAGCCCCAACTCATTATTACGTGAGAGTGTCACGGGCGGCGAGCTTCACAGGTGTTGGCCTTCTTCACAGGCTCCGGGCCTTCCTTCCGGGAAGCAAGCTTCACGGGCGTTGGCCCTCTTCATAGGCTCCGGGCCCTTTCCAAAACGCGACAGCTTCACAGGCATTCTCCTTCTTTACAGGCTCCGGGCCTTTTTCAACAAATGGGCTTCACAGGCATTTGCCTTCTTCACAGGCTCTGGGCCTTTTCCAAAAAGATGAGCTTCACAGGCATTTGCCTTCTTCACAGGCCCTGGCCTTTTCCAAAAAGATGAGCTTCACAGGCACTTGCCTTCTTCACAGGCTCTGGGCCTTTTCCAAAAAGATGAGCTTCACAGGCACTTGCCTTCTTCACAGGCTCCGGGCCTTTTCAGGGGTAGAACCTCCGGAGGTGCTGGATGTTCCACGCGTTCTGTATAGGTACTCCCTCCTAAGTCTCCAAGTGCACGGAGCCGGGCCTGGAAACATGAACAACCTTGAACGGGCCCTCCCACATGGGAGAGAGCTTATGCAGTCCCTCCCTGGAGAGGACCCGCCGGAGCACGAGGTCCCCTACCTCGAGAGTTCTGGGCGGATGTTGCAGCAGTGGTATAGCCGGAGTGCCTGCTGGTACCTTGCCGCTCGCAGCACAGCTTCTCGACGACGCTCCTCCCCCAGCATGAGGTTCGTCCCCCGCATGGCGTCCTGCAGCGTCTCATCGAACGCCAGGACCCGCGCGGATCGACGCCTGACCTCGTGAGGGAGGACCGCTTCAGCTCCGTAGACTAGGAAGAAGGGGGTCTCTCCAGTCGGCTTGGTCGCTGTTGTGCGGATGGACCACATCACAGATTGAAGCTCGTCATACCAGCCTCTGCCGCAGGCCTCCAGCTTCTTCTTGAATGTCCTGGTCTTGAGGCCCCTCAGGACCTCTGTGTTGGCCCGCTCGGCCTGGCCGCTGCTTCGAAGTGCGCCACCGGCGTAGCATATCTGCGCCCCAAGGTTAGCACAAGATGTTTTGAAAAGGTTCTTTCGTGAAGCTGCGAACCGTTGTCAGTGATGATGCGGTTCGGCACTCCGAACCGGCTCACGATGCCCTTGATGAACTTGACCGCAGAACCAGCAGGGATGGTGCGGACGGCCTCGACTTCGGCCCACTTGGTGAACTTGTCCACGGCGACGTAGAGGTAGCGATAGCCCCCTGGCGCCCGAGGGAAAGGGCCTAGGATATCCAGCCCCCAGACCGCGAATGGCCATGTGAGGGGTATGGTTTGCAGACCTCCTACCGGCTGATGAATCCGCTTGGCATGGAATTGGCAGGCCTCGCAAGCCTTCACAAGCTCAACAGCGTCATTGAGCGCAGTGGGCCAATAGAAACCGCTGCGGAACACCTTGCCGACGAGGGTCCGAGACGACGAATGATGCCCACAGTCTCCACCGTGTATATCTGCCAGCAGTTCCTTCCCTTGTTCCCTGGTGATGTAGCGCAGGGACACGTCGTTCGGTCGCTTCCGGTAGAGCTCTCCATCCATGATGCAGTACGCCGTGGCCTGCCGCGCCACACGCTCTGCCTCCTCCTCCTTCTCCAGCAAGGTCCCTTGCATTAAGTAGCTCTGAGCTCAGGATCCAAAGACCCTCCTGAGGCTCCATCGTCAGGAGCAAGCGCGCTCCTGAGGCCGGGCCACATGCTGGGGCTCCCGAGGCAGGCGGCTGAGGAAGCTCCACCCGAGGCTGTGTTGTGCTCGATAATGGTGGCAAGGCCGAAGGCTTGAAGAGACGTTCCTCAAAGACGCCCGGCTCCTGGGGCAACCGCCTGGAGGCTCGTTTTGCGATGTCGTCGGCCTCTTGGTTAGTGCCGCGGGGCACGTGCTGCAGCTCCAACCCCCAGAACTGCTTCTCCATCCTGCGGACCTCCGTAAGGTAGGCCTCCATGTGCTCATCCCTTGGCTCGTATACCTTGTTGGAGAAATTGACGAGGAGCTGTGAATCGCCCTTGATAGTAAGACGCTTCACTCCCAGGCGTGGCGGCCTTGAGCCCGCTATCGCCCCTCAGACTGCTATATTGTTGAGACCTTCTCGCCTCGCTGAAACAGAGCTGCACGGCGTAGTAGAGCTTGTCCTAAGTGGGAGATATGAGCACCGCCCCAGCTCCAGCGCCCTGCCTGGAGAACGCTCCGTCGAAGTACATGACCCAGCCTTCTGGCGCCTCGCTTCTTGGGGAGAGGGATCGATCCTTGCCGGCCCTGAGGCCCGGCGCCTCTGTCCATTCGGCCACAAAATCTGCCAGCGCGGCCCCCTTGATGACTCTGGTCGTGCTGAATTCGAGTTGAAATGCTTGCAGTTCAATGTTCCACTCGGCGACCCTTCCAGCTGAGTTAGGGCTCCTGAGCACCCTCTCCAAGGGATATGCCGAGACAACCTTGATTGGATGACCCTGGAAGTAGTGCCGCAGCTTGCGCGAAGCCACCAGCAGCGCGAGGAGGAGCTTCTGCGGCATGGGGTACCGTGCCCTTGCATCCCGTAACACTGTGCTGACGAAGTACACCAGGCGCTCGACGAGGCTTGGGGCGTCGGTGCTGGTCGCGTCCTCCGGAAGCTGTGGTGCCTCCTGAGGTGGCGGAGCCTCCAGAAGCGGGGTGCCTGGAAGGAGGGCCTCTCCCGCCCCCAGTGCACTCCGCTGCGGCGGCTAATCTTCTTCCGTCGCGGTGGTGACCTCCGCAAGGCCCTTTTGATCCAGCTTTGCCTTGGCTCGGGTGGCTATTGTGGTCTTGGCCCAACACTCCTCTCTAACTGCCACCAGGGCTGCGCTAGCGGAGTAGGGAGTGGCGGCGAGGTAGAGTACCAAGGGCTCTTGAGGGCGTGGGCCACCATAACTAGAGGGCTGGTCAGGTATCTCTTGAGATCTTGGAACACCTTGTCGGCCTCTTCAGTCCATTCAAAGGGCCCCTTTTTCTTCACCAGCTGGAAGAAAGGCAGCGCCCGCTCCCCTAGTCGGGAGATGAAGCGCCCCAGCGCCGTCACGCGCCCCGTGAGCTTCTGCATTTCCCTGAGGGACTTTGGTGGGCTCATGTCCTCAACTGCCTTGACCTTTTCCGGGTTGGCCTCGATGCCTCGGTGGGATACGAGGAAACCCAAGAGCTTGCCTGAGGGGACTCCAAATACACACTTCTCCGGGTTGAGTCGCAGGCTCACTGTGTTGAGGCTCGTGAAGGTTTCCTCCAGGTCTTGTATCAGGGTCTTGGCCTCACGAGACTTCACTACGATGTCATCGACGTAAGCCTCCACATTCTTCCCGAGCTGCGGGCCCAAGGTGATGTGCATGAGCATTGGAAGGTTGCCCCAGCGCGCAGTGATCTGAATGGCATGCATGTATAGCAAGATACCCACACGGGGTTAGGAAGGCCGTCTTCTCCACATCTTCCACCGCCATCTTGATCTGGTGATACCCGGAGAAGGCATCCAAGAAGCATAGCAGGTCACATTCAGCGGTGGAATCAACAATCTGATCAATGCGAGGGAGCGGGAACGGATCTTGTGGGCATGCTTTGTTGAGGTTGGTGAAGTCGACACACATGCGTTCCTTTCCTCCCTTCTTTGGCACAACTACGGGGTTGGCCAACCAATCCGGGTATCGGACCTCGCGAATAACCCCTGCGGCTTCTAGCTTGCGGGTCTCTTGGACGATGAAGGCCTGCTTCTCAGTGGACTGCCTCCTCGCCTTCTGCTTCACGGGACGCACGTTTGGGCACACGTTGAGGTGGTGCTCGATTACGCCCCGCGGGATTCCTGCCAGCTGATCGGGCTCCCAGGCGAACACCTTCTTGTTTGCACGTAGGAACTTGACCAGGGCTTCCTCCTGCTCGGGCTCAAGGTTGGCGCCTATGATGAAAGTGGCGTTAGTGGACCCGTCCTCGTCGACAGGCACCTGCTTGGTCTCCGCCTTGTCTTGGGTGGACAACTGCTTCTTCTTGGCTGGCGCAGCCCCCTTGGGCTTGGGGGTTTCGGCGTCGGCGGGCCGCGCCACCGCCGCCGTCTTGAAGGCGAGCTTGAGTACTCGTAGCGCACCTTCGGTGTCCCCGGGCATGGTGAGGACGCCGTTGCTCCCGGGCATCTTCATGAGGTTGTACCCCGGGTGAGTCGCGGCCATGAATTTGGCCAACGCTAGATAGCCAAGGATGGCGTTGTAGGGGAGGCCGATGGGGGCGATGTCGAAATCGACCAGCTCCATGCGTAAGTTGTCGTAGGTGCCGAAGGTCATCGGAAGTCGGATCTGCCCCAAGGAGCTGGACAACCCGCCTCCGACGCCCAAGAAAGGCTGGCTGGGTTGCAGCCGCTCCCGGGGTATGCAGAGGACGTTGAAGGCCTCAACTGAGAGCATGTTGAGGCCCGCTCCACCATCGATGAGGGTCCTGGTGACGGCCACCTGGCAGATGGTGGGTGTGCAGAGCATGGGGAGCGCACCCGAGCAGGCCGAGTTGGTGGGGTGGTCCTCAGAGCCGAAGGTCAACCCGGCCGACGGCTCCGTCCGGCCCGAGGGAGCCCCCTGCCGCGTGGAGGCGGCGCCGACCCGGCGAACGAATGGCTTGACGTGGCGGCTGGAGGGTGGTGCCTGCGAGCCGTCCAGGAGGGTCGCGACGACCGAAGGAGCCGGCGCGATGACCGAAGGAGTCGGCGCAACGGGGTGGGTGAGGAAGAAGCTGCGCGGCTCCTCCCTAGAGGTCGCTGGGAAGTGCAAAGACGATGCCTGCGGCCTATTCCCCGCCCGGCCGGTTGCGGTGTCGACGGCAGGCGACGGGGAACGACGAGGACGCCCGCCGACGGGGGCCGTCTGGACGACATGGGAAGCGAGGGCGGCTCGGCGCCCGGCGTGAGCCCGACGAACGTCAGACATGGATGCGATGGTCGGAGAAGAACGAGACGACGGAAGGCAAATTCTGGCGCACCCCTACCTGGCGCGCCAAATGTCGGATTTCGGGTTCCGCCAGAACCTTGAGGTTCGAAAACTGGGGTGCGCGCGGAGATTCAACCCTCTACCGGCTCGCTCCTCACCGAATCGCTAGGACCTAAACTACCAAACTGAACAGCACAAGAGACACAGGATTTATACTGGTTCAGGCCACCATTGTGGTGTAATACCCTACTTGTCACGCCCAATATGCGACCCTATCCAAAAGGAACTCGAAGGTCCCACCAAGGATAGACCCGCATATTGGAACGCTTTTGCAAGGTGGATATCATTACATCAACATTACATAATAGAAGGGGATACATACATAAGGCATATAATGCCACACGAATACAACAATACATCATACAAGAAAAACATCCGACTACGAATGAATCATAAACAGGAACTCAAACAATATCCACCCTGCTAGCCCAGGCTGCCGACCTGGAACCTTTCCCCTGATCGAAGAAGCAAAAGAAGAACTCAACGCACGCAAGCATCGCTCTCGCGTCATGATCATCCCATAACCTGTACCTGCAACTGTTGTTGTAGTAATCTGTGAGCCACGAGGACTCAGCAATCCCATTACCATGGGTATCAAGACTAGCAAAGCTTAATGGGAAAGGAAGGGGTAAAGTGGTGAGGTTGCAGCAGCGACTAAGCATGATATGGTGGCTAACATACGCAAATGAGAGTGAGAAGAGAAACAAAGGAATGGTCGTGAAGCTAGCAATGATCAAGAGGTGATCCTGAACACCTACTTACGTCAAACATAACCCAAAAACCGTGTTCACTTCCCGGACTCCGCCGAGAAGAGACCATCACGGCTACACACACGGTTGATGCGTTTTAATTCAGATCTGGTGTCAAGTTATCTACAACCGGACATTAACAAATTCCCATCTGCCACATAGCCGGGGGCACGGCTCTCGAAAGTTTATACCCTGCAGGGGTGTCCCAACTTAGCCCATGACAAGCTCTCGCGATCAACGAAGGAATAGACCTTCTCCCAGGAAGACCCGATCGGTCTCGAATCCCGGTTTACAAGACATTTCGACAATGGTAAAACAAGACCAGCAAGACCTCCGGTGTGCCGACATCCCGATAGTAGCAGCGCGTATCTTGTCTCGAGCCACGACCGGATGAGCAGTCCGTACAACTAAAACCAGACCTCAAGTTTCCTTGAGGTGGCGCCGCAAAGCGCTCTAGTTTGGGCCAACACTTAGACAAGCATTGGCCCGGGGGGGCTGAATAAAGATGACCCTTGGGTTAATTACTCCCAAGGGAAATATAGGTGGTGGTGAGGCAAATGGTAAAACCAATGTTGGGCCTTTTTGGAGGAGTTTTATTCAAAGCGAACCGTCGGGGGTCCCATAAATCACCCGACCGCGTTAGGAACGCAAAATCCGGGAACATAACACGGTATGATGGAAACTAGGCGGAAAGAGTGGAACAAAACACTGCATAAGGCCGAGCCTTCCACCCTTTACCAAATATATAGATGCATTAATAATATAAGAGATATTGTGATATCCCAACCAAAATCCTGTCCACCATGGAGAAATCATCAACTTCACCTGCAGCTAGCAACGCTATAAGAGGGGCTGAGCAAAAGCGGTAACATAGCGAATCAATGGTTTGCTAGGAATGGTGTCAAAGGTTAGAGGTTCATGGCAATTGGGATGGCTTGATAAACAGGTAATAGGTAGCGCAGCATAGCGATAGAACGAAGCAACTAGCATAGCAATGATAGTAGTGAGATCCAGGGTAACGGTCATCTTGCCTGAAATCCCACAAGGAAGAAGAACGAGTCCATGAAGAAGATGAAGCCACGAAGACGAACCAAGCGTAGACGAACGAATCCTCACGATCGCAACGAAACAGGAACTATCGAAAAGAAGCACACAACATGGTAAACACACCACACATGACAAGACATGATGCACAACAAGCATGATGCATGAGAAAGCTAGATGAGGCTACTCATGGCAAGAGATGATGCAAACAAGAACAACACATCAAGGCAAGTTTAAATGAGGCCGGGAACAACATATAACAATTCATGTAAGTCCTCATATGCAAATTTCGAAATTGGTCCAGAACTGAATAAACCTTATGTTCAAGTTGTTAAACAGCAAGTTAAGATGTACCACGATGATCTACACGAAATTCTAGTCAAGTTACATATAAAACTCATTAGATTCGGAGCTACGGCCTAGAAGATATGAGCAAAACAAGTTAAACATGGCATTGATGCAAAATGCACCCAAACATCAAGCAAACACACCAAAACAAGGATGCAACATGGTAATATGAAGCTAAATGCAAAATCATGCAAGTTTCATATAGAGCACACTCAAAACGGAGCAACGGTGCAACACATACACTCTATACAAGTCATAACAACAATCTGTCCATAACAGCAACTAGGCATCTTACAAGCATCAAAACAATATGCTACAGCACCCCAACATAATAACAAAAGGCATGGGCATGAAGTACAGGTAAAGCATAACAAAACATGAACACTGAGCTATCTCCAGAAACAACTAGAACATGCTCAAAAGGACATGGAGATATTGCAAAGAATAACAGTTTCAGGCTTTAGCAGAAATAACATCAGGTTGCAATGTTAGAGCAAGCAAACAACATGTTACAGGAAGCTATCATGGCAAACAAAGGCATGGCATGAATCTACTAATTGCATAGATCAAAAGTCCCTTACTGACCATAAGCCAAAAGGGCACGGAAAATATGGTGGCACCCATGTAAACATGGCAAGTTATATTACAGATTGAAACATGGCAGGAACAACAATAAGTAGGCATGTTCGTGAGCTTGAACCACTCACCACAGAGCAATACATGGCATGGCAATGCAACCAACAGTAATAAGGCATGTTTATGAAGCTAAGCATGGCAATAGCAAGGTCATAGGGTACATGGATCACTAGCAAAACACATGGGAACAAGTGAACTTAATGTTAACAGGCTGACAGCAACATTTTCAAGCAAATTTAGAGCAAGATAACAACATGTTCCAGCAGGCTATAATTGCAACCAAGGGCATGAATGGATAGAGCATGACATGTAGTTCAAAACATGTTTATAGAGCATCTCCAGATTATGCTTAGAATGATTAGTAGAAGCATGTTAACATAGCAACAAAATATAACAGAATCTGCCAGGAAAACAGCAACAACAACTACCCTACTTAGCAAGCTTGATACACTCAGCACACAACTCACAAAAATACATGGTTGTCACCCCTGGAAAGATGGCATGGCATAGATCAACATTCATGTAGAGCTCAACCTCATAGGATGCACACATCAATCATGGCAAAAATGATAAAAGCGACAAGTTATAACAGCCAAAGAGATTAACATCAACATGCACTCTTCTAACAGTATTTCGGGCATCAAGATGAACTCAAATGGAAATGATGCAATGGAATGAAATGAAGTACTCGTCGAGACGAACAATTTGACATATTACACGCGCAAAACGGAGCTACGGATGCAGAGATGTGATGCGATGAACATGGCATGTTGAAACTGGAATCTGGGGACTTGGACGTTTTACAGAGGGGGGGAAGTCAACCTTCGCGGATTTCGAGGTTCGCCGGGGCATCGCCGGAGAACGGGCGGGGGCGGCGGATCTGGCCGGATCCGGGGCTGTGGAGGCCGGATCCGGCGGCGAAGGCGGCTCAGCTGGCCTTCAGGCGGCCGGAGGGAGGCGACGGGCGGCTGGGCGCGCGGCGGCCTGTGAGGGCGGCTGGCTCGGGCGGCGGCGGCTGAAGCGAGAGCGCGCCGGCGGAGGAGGAGGAGGCTGCCGGCGCGGGCGGCGGCGATTTGGCGGGTGGCGGCGCGGCGGCCGCCGACGGCGAGTGGGCTGTGTGAGCGAAGCCGAGGCACCGAGCGGCGGCGGAGGAGGAGCTGCGGCGAGGCATGGGGGGACGGCTACGGCGGCGGCGGGGCGGGCGCGCTGGTGGGCGCGCGGGCGCGAGGCGGGCGGCGAAGCGCTGCTGGCGGCGGGCGGCGGCGGCACCTGGAAGCGGCGGCGCACCACGGCGTGGCGGCGGGTCGGCTCGCTGGCCCGGATGGCTCCATGGCCGGCGGCGCGTGAGCGGCGGCGGCGCCACGTGGCGCGATGCCACTAGCCGGGCGGCGGCGGGCTGACGTGGCGGCGCCCATTGGCCGGGTGAGGTGGCTGGCGGCGGTGGACGTGTCCGACGACCGGCGGACATGTCCGTGGGCGCGAGAGGAGCGGGCTAGGGTTGGATCGCGAAAATTCGGGAGGGACACATATTTATAGGTAGAGGGAGCTAGGAGAGTCCAAATGAGGAGCGGTTTCCGGCCACGCGATCGTGATCGAACGACCGATAGCATGGAGGGGAGTTAGGTGGGTTTTGGGCCACTTTGGAAGGGGTGTTGGGCTACACACAAAAGAGGCCTTTACGGTTACCCGGTTAACCGTTGGAGTATCAAACGACCTCCAAATGGCACGAAACTTGACAGCGGTTCACGGTGCTATACCAAGGCCGCTTGGCAAACCTCGGGCCATTCCGAGAAAGTTTAACACCCACTCACAAAGAGAGATAAAAAGGGGACGCCGGGTGAGATAGGAGCGCCGGATTGCAAAACGGACAACGGGGAAAATGCTCGGATGCATGAGACGAACACGTATGCAATGCAATGCACATGATGACATGATATGAAATGCAGATGATGACATGGCAAAGTGCAACACGCAAGCACATGACATGGCAACGACGGCGAATAATCGCGTACACCGCGCGATCGAAACAAGGCGTTACAACACTCCTCCACTAACAAGAGATCTCGTCCCGAGATCTTAGGACCGAGACGGAAGGGAAAAAGGAATGAGGTGTAACAAGAACTCCAGACAAGAAGTAAAAAAATCGAGAGAACTCGAGAAGAAGAGAGGAACGACGAGAATGACGAGAATTAAAGCTCACGGAATCAGATAGACAATGAAAGCACTCGTTCTAACCGGAGTGGTTAGAATGAGAAAAGAAACGGATAAGACTGAAAGGATTTAGGTAGCACTCCAGCTGAAAATGGGAGGATTAGAACGAACTTGAGAGGATGGAATGGTACTTGATGGACTCTTGAAGAATGAATTAAATCATGAAGAACCACCATGAAGAACTCCGGTAACAAAAGGATGAAGAGAAAGAATGAAGGAAGAAAGAATAAGATGAGACTTGAGATGATTCCGATGGATGTACCGACGAGATGGCCGAGGAAATTGAACTCCGGAAAAGAAAAGATGAAACACTTGAAACTAGAACGTATTCATCAAGAACAAACTCCAAAGGAAGGGATTAATCACTTGGAGGAAATAAGAATAAGATTTATTGTATGATTATCCTTCATCAAATTAAATTGATGCCAAGCAATGGATTTTGCATACTACTTATTCTTCTTGAAAAGGATTGAGAATTGACATATCACAAACTTGAGAAGGTCTTCATGAACCACCGGTAGGATTGAAAAGAAATGAATGGATTACAAATGAAAAGGAGTCTTGAACGAACCACTGCAAGAATTCGGAAATGACTGATGAAAGAGAATGGATCACCGGGAAGAATTAGAAAAGCACAAAGATACTTGAGGAATAAAAGACAAGATAATGGCGGGATCGCGAACTGGTTGAAGAATACTTGAACGAAGCACCGGAATAATATTGAGATTAACGAAGGGACACGGATATAGAATAATTGGAGAACGAATCTGAAAACTTGGAATGAAGAAATCTTCCGAAAAGATGACCTCCGAATGATCGAGAGAGAAAGCAACTCCTGAAATGCTCCGGATGGATGAAAAGAATTCGCTTGAGTTGGATCAATTTGATAGGATAACATTGAGCTAGCACCACGAATCTCCGGGAGAACGGACAAGATTTAAGAGAAATCTTCATGACGAGAAACACCACCAAAATTACTGAGATACTCCGGGAGAATGAAAAGCAAAAAGGTTGAGCCAACAATGAAATGATTAGAAAGAGATCTTGGAAAAGCATATGACTGATGAAATCCATTCTTACGTCACAATTGACAAGAATTAGGCAATAGCTCCGGAATAATTAGAAGAGTCAGGTAAGATCCTGGGAAAAGACCTGTGGGTTAGGGCCCACTAAGGAGATAACACCGTTGGAAAGGGATGTTGAACAGATAGATGAAGCACCGGAACAATTGAAATATTTGAATGAGGTGACGACCTCTAATTAATTCGAACACAGATGAATCTCTTGAGATGTCTTGAGCACTCCGGAATGATAAACTGGCGAGAGACGAACGAGCAGGGAAAACAGTTGACCCAAGGAAAAAGAATATGGCCAACCCGAAAACTTGAATTGAATCCACCGGAAAAGAAAAGAGATGAAGTCTGACAAACGAGATGAGAATTCACCGGTTGAAATAATTGAGGGAAGACTGAAAAGGCTCCGCACGAATGAAATTGATGGTCGAAAGAGACTCAAGCTCCGGGAAGAAAAGGGTGGGAGGGCGGGAAAACAAAGGCAACTTGGAAGGGGAAAACGACGAATATCTTGAAGAGAAAAACACCGGTTGAAATCATTGAGGAGAGACAACTGAGGATTAAACTCAAAGATGAAGAGGCTCGAGTCAACTTGACGAGAAATGCACCGGATGAAAAGAGCTGAGAACCAACGATCGGAAAACTAACTACGTGATCCTAAAGAAAAATTTGAAGGGGAAGAGGAGTAATTCAAAACACCTACGTCAAGATTCCTCACCAGAGCGACGAAGGGACTGAGGAGTAAAAAGAATTCCTACTCTCCGATATAACTAGACTCTGAAAATAGTTTTCTTCTAGACTCAACAACGGCCAAACTACACGATCAATCAAGGGGCTCCTAAGGTCGGTCGAGGCTCGATACCAACTTGAACACGCCCAATATGCGACCCTATCCAAAAGGAACTCAAGGTCCCACCAAGGATAGACCCAGATATTGGAATGCTTTTGCAAGGTGGATATCATTACATCAACATTACATAATAGAAGGATACATACATAAGGCATATAATGCCACACGAATACAACAATACATCATATAAGAACAACATCCGACTACGGATGAATCATAAATAGAAACTCAAACAATATCCACCTCGCTAGCCCAGTGCCGCCGACCGAACCTATCCCCGATCGAAGAAGCGGAAGAAGAACTCAACGACGCAAGCATCGCTCTCGCGCCATGATCATCGCATAACCTGTACCGCAATCGTTGTTGTAGTAATCTGTGAGCCACGAGGACTCAAGCAATCCCATTACCATGGGTATCAAGACTAGCAAAGCTTAATGGGAAAGGAAGGGGTAAAGTGGTGAGGTTGCAGCAGCGACTAAGCATGATATGGTGGCTAACATACGCAAATGAGAGCGAGAAGAGAAACAAAGGAACGGTCGTGAAGCTAGCAATGATCAAGAGGTGATCCTGAACACCTACTTACGTCAAACATAACCCAGAAACCGTGTTCACTTCCCGGACTCCACCGAGAAGAGACCATCACGGCTACACACGCGGTTGATGTGTTTTAATTCGGATCTTGTGTCAAGTTATCTACAACCGGACATTAACAAATTCCCATCTGCCACATAACCGCGGGCACGGCTCTCGAAAGTTTAAACCCTGCAGGGGTGTCCCAACTTAGCCCATGACAAGCTCTCGCGATCAACGAAGGAATAGACCTTCTCCCAGGAAGACCCGATCAGTCTCGGAATCCCGGTTTACAAGACATTTTGACAATGGTAAAACAAGACCAGCAAAGCCTCCCGGCGTGCCGACATCCTGATAGTAGCCGCAGATCTCGCCTCGTGCCACGACCGGATGAGCAGTCCGTACAACTAAAACCAGACCTCAAGTTTCCTTGAGGTGGCGCTGCAAAGCGCTCTAGTTTGGACCAACACTTAGACAAGCATTGGCCGGGGGGCTGAATAAAGATGACCCTTGGGTTAATTACTCCCAAGGGAAATATAGGTGGTGGTGAGGCAAATGGTAAAACCAATGTTGGGCCTTGCTGGAGGAGTTTTATTCAAAGCGAACTGTCAGGGGGGTCCCATAAATCACCCGACCGCGTTAGGAACACAAAATCCGGGAACATAACACCGGTATGACGGAAACTAGGGCGGGAAGAGTGGAACAAAACACCAGGCATAAGGCCGAGCCTTCCACCCTTTACCAAATATATAGATGCATTAATAATATAAGAGATATTGTGATATCCCAACCAAAATCCTGTCCACCATGGAGAAATCTTCAACTTCACCTGCAGCTAGCAATGCTATAAGAGGGGCTGAGCAAAAGCGGTAACATAGCCGATCAATGGTTTGCTAGGAATGGTGTCAAAGGTTAGAGGTTCATGGCAATTGGGATGGCTTGATAAACAGGTAATAGGTAGCGCAGCATAGCGATAGAACGAAGCAACTAGCATAGCAATGATAGTAGTGAGATCCAGGGTAACGGTCATCTTGCCTGAAATCCCGCAAGGAAGAAGAACGAGTCCATGAAGAAGATGAAGCCACGAAGACGAACCAAGCGTAGACGAACGAATCCTCATGATCGCAACGAAACAGGAACTATCGAAAAGAAGCACACAACATGGTAAACACACCACACATGACAAGACATGATGCACAACAAGCATGATGCATGAGAAAGCTATATGAGGCTACTCATGGCAAGAGATGATGCAAACAAGAACAACACATCAAGGCAAGTTTAAATGAGGCCGGGAACAACATATAACAATTCCTGTAAGTCCTCATATGCAAATTTCGAAATTGGTCCAGAACTGAATAAACCTTATGTTCAAGTTGTTAAACAGCAAGTTAAGATGTACCACGATGATCTACATGAAATTCTAGTCAAGTTACATATAAAGTTCATTAGATTCGGAGCTACGGCCTAGAAGATATGAGCAAAACAAGTTAAACATGGCATTGATGCAAAATGCACCCAAACATCAAGCATACACACCAAAACAAGGATGCAACATGGTAATATGAAGCTACATGCAAAATCATGCAAGTTTCATATAGAGCACACTCAAAACGGAGCAACGGTGCAACACATACACTCTATACAAGTCATAACAACAATCTGTCCATAACAGCAACTAGGCATCTTACAAGCATCAAAACAATATGCTACAGCACCCCAACATAATAACAAAAGGCACGGGCATGAAGTACAGGTAAAGCATAACAAAACATGAACACTGAGCTATCTCCAGAAACAACTAGAACATGCTCAAAAGGACATGGAGATATTGCAAAGAATAACAGTTTCAGGCTTTAGCAGAAATAACTTCAGGTTGCAATGTTAGAGCAAGCAAACAACATGTTACAGGAAGCTATCATGGCAAACAAAGGCATGGCATGAATCTAATAATTGCATAGATCAAAAGTCCCTTACTGACCATAAGCCAAAAGGGCATGGAAAATATGATGGCACCCATGTAAACATGGCAAGTTATATTACAGATTCAAACATGGCAGGAACAACAATAAGTAGGCATGTTCGTGAGCTTGAACCACTCACCACAGAGCAATACATGGCATGGCAAGGCAACCAACATTAAGCAGGCATGCTTATGAAGCTAAGCATGGCAATAGTAACGTCATAGGGTACATGGATCACTAGCAAAACACATGGGAACAAGTGAACTTAATGTTAACAGGCTGACAGCAACATTTTCAAGCAACTTTAGAGCAAGATAACAACATGTTCCAGCAGTCTATAATTGCAACCAAGGGCATGAATGGATAGAGCATGACATGTAGTTCAAAACATGTTTATAGAGCATCTCCAGATTATGCTTAGAATGATTAGTAGAAGCATGTTAACATAGCAACAAAATATAAGAGAATCTGCCAGGAAAACAGCAACAGCAACTACCCTACTTAGCAAGCTTGATACACTCAGCACACAACTCACAAAAATACATGGTTGGCACCCCTGGAAAGATGGCATGGCATAGATCAACATTCATGTAGAGCTCAACCTCATAGGATGCACACATCAATCATGGCAAAAATCATAAAACAGCAAGTTATAACAGTTTCAGCAGATTAACATCAACATGCACTCTTCTAATAGCATTTCGGGCATCAAGATGAACTCAAATGGAAATGATGCAATGGAATGAAATGAAGTACTCGTCGAGACGAACAATTTGACATATTACACGCGCAAAACCGAGCTACGGATGCAGAGATGTGATGCGATGAACATGGCATGTTGAAACTGGAATCTGGGGACTTGGACGTTTTACAAAGGGGGGGAAGTCAACCTTCGCGGATTTCGAGGTTCGCCGGGGCATCGCCGGAGAATGGGCGGGGGCGGAGGATCTGGCCGGATCCGGGGCTGCGGAGGCCGGATCCGGCGGCGAAGCGGCAGATAGCTCGGCAGCGCTTCAGGCGGCCGAGGAGGCGGCGAGGGCAGCAAGCGGGCGCGCGGCGCTGGAAGGCGAGGCGCGGCTCGGGCGGGCGGCGGCGGAGCGGAGCGCGGCCGGAGGCCGACGGCGAGGTGGCGGCTTGTGAAGCCGAGGCACCGAAGCGGCGCCGCAGGAGGAGCCGCCTGGCGAGGGCGGGATGGCTACTGGCGGCGGCGGGCGGGCGCTGGGCAAGGGCGGCGGGCGCGAGGTCGGCGGCGAAGCGCTGCTGGCGGCGGGCGGCGGCACCATGGCGAAGCGGCGCGGTGTGGTTTGTATGCTGGGCCTGGATGGGCTCCATGGCCGGCGGGATGAGGCGGCAGCTGCCACGGGCGCGATGCCACTGCTCGGCGGCGGCGGCTGACGTGGCGGCGCCCATTGCCGGGTGAGGTGGCTGGCGGTGGACGTGTCCGACGACCGGGCGGACATGTCCGGGCGCGAGAGGAGCGGGGCTAGGGTTGGACTGCGCGAAAATTCCGGGAGGGACACATATTTATAGGTAGAGGGAGCTAGGAGAGTCCAAATGAGGAGCGGTTTTGGGCCACACGATCGTGATCGAAAGACCGATAGCATGGAGGGGAGTTAGGTGGGTTTTGAGCCACTTTGGAAGGGGTGTTGGGCTGCACACAAAAGAGGCATTTACGGTTACCCGGTTAACCGTTGGAGTATCAAACGACCTCCAAATGGCACGAAACTTGACAGGCGGTCTACCGGTGCTATACCAAGGCCGCTTGGCAAACCTCGGGCCATTCCGAGAAAGTTTAACACCCACTCACAAAGAGAGACAAAAAGGGGACGCCGGGTGAGATAGGAGCGCCGGATTGCAAAACGGACAACGGGGAAAATGCTCGGATGCATGAGACGAACACGTATGCAATGCAATGCACATGATGACATGATATGAAATGCAGATGATGACATGGCAAAGTGCAACACGCAAGCACATGACATGGCAACGACGGCGAATAACTGGCAGACACCTGGCGCATCGAAACCGGGGCGTTACACTACTCCAGTGTGTGGTGTGGTGGATTGCCTCTTGGGCTTGGTGATGAACAATACAAGGCAGAACAGCCTTGCGAGGGTCTGTTCTTGGCTGGTGCGACGAACTGTTGGGGGGAGTTCAGTCGCTCTATCTACTGGTTTCTTGGTGAGGATCTCGACTGCTAGGTCAGGTCCAGATGCCAATACCCAAGGGGTGGCTAGTCCTATTTATTGGCAAAGGCCCTGGGCCTCTCCGCAAATATTAAGCGGGAAGGACGCCAACAATTGGCCATTTTGAAGGGGAACAGCGGGTACACTTATCCTGACTAAAGTTGGTCCTCGCCTGTCAAAGGCTCTGGTGGTGACGCTGGCTTGGGCTCCACAATGACTTCCTTCCGGCCGTTGGGCTAGTCTTGGTCTTGTTGCACCGAAATGGACGCCTTTGCTTGATACTCTTGCCTGCGCTTGCCCCCTTTGCACCAAAGAGGAAAGGAGGACATCTGCTGGGTGGCGCCTCGATCGGGCGCCTTGGTAAATCATGGCTTGCGTCATGGGCACCTCGTGAGGTACCCCGCCTTGAACTCTCCGCCTCCTCATGAGCCAGCCTGACGAGGCCGCGCCTGAGGAAGCTCCTTGTCGTCCGCCCCGCGAGGCTTGGCCCCTCGCGAGGGTCTTGAGCTTGCGTTGATGAAGATGGGCTGTGCTGGGCCTCCTTTGAGCCACGCCGCAGGCCGCAGGCAGGCAAGTCTGGGGACCCCCATTCCCAGAACGCCGACATCTACTATATGATTCACGCTCGACCTTTCGGTCTTAGTGTTCTGAGGTCATATCTGTATATGCTAGGCTCGTCAAGTTTAACCTGAGTATTCCGCGTGTGTAAAACTGTCTTACACCCGTTGTATTTGAATGTAGAGCTTATCACACCCGATCATCACGTGGTGTCTCAGCACGAAGAACTTTCGCAACGGTGCATACTCAGGGAGAACACTTATACCTTGAAATTTAGTGAGAGATCATCTTATAATGCTACCGTCAATCAAGCAAAATAAGATGCATAAAGGATAAACATCACATGCAATCAGTATAAGTGATATGATATGGCCATCATCATCTTGTGCTTGTGATCTCCATCTTTGAAGTACCGTCATGACCACCATCGTCACCGGCGCGACACCTTGATCTCCATCGTAGCATCGTTGTCGTCTCGCCAACTATTGCTTCTACGACTATCGCTACCGCTTAGTGACAAAGTAAAGAAATTACAGGGCGATTGCATTGCATACAATAAAGCGACAACCATATGGCTCCTGCCAGTTGCCGATAACTTTGTTACAAAACATGATCATCTCATACAATAAAATTTAGCATCATGTCTTGACCATGTCACATCACAACATGCCCTGCAAAAACAAGTTAGACGTCCTCTGCCTTGTTGTTGCAAGTTTTACGTGGCTGCTAATGGTTGAGCAAGAACCATTCTTACCTACGCATCAAAACCACAACAATATTTCGTCAAGTTAGTGTTGTTTTAACCTTCTCAAGGACCGGGCGTAGCCACACTCGGTTCAACTAAAGTTGGAGAAACTGACACCCGCCAGCCACCTATGTGCAAAGCACGTTGGATGAACCAGTCTTGCGTAAGCATACGCGTAATGTCGGTCCGGGCCGCTTCATCCAACAATACCGCCGAACCAAAGTATGACATGCTGGTAAGTAGTATGACTTGTATCGCCCACAACTCACTTGCGTTCTACTCGTGCATATAACATCTACGCATAAAACCAGGCTCGGATGCCACTGTTGGGGAACGTAGTAATTTCAAAAAAATTCCTATGCACACGCAAAATCATGGTGATGCATAGCAACGAGAAGGGAGAGTGTTGTCCATGTACCCTCGTAGACTGAAAGCGGAAGCGTTAGCACAACGCGGTTGATGTAGTCGTACGTATTCACGATCCGACCGATCAAGTACCGAACGTACGGCACCTCCGAGTTCGGCACACGTTCAGCTTGATGACGTCCCACAAACTCCGATCCATCAGACCTTTGCGGGAGAGTTCCGTCAGCACGACGGCGTGATGACGGTGTTGATGATGCTACCGACGCAGGGCTTCGCCTAAGCACCGCTACGATATTACCGAGGTGGAATATGGTGGAGGGGGGCACCGCACACGGCTAAGAGATCAATGATCAATTTTTGTGTCTAGAGGTGCCCCCTGCCCCCGTATATAAAGGAGCAAGGGGGGAGGCGGCCGGCCAGGAGGAGGGCGCGCCAAGGGGGGAGTCCTACTCCTACCGGGAGTAGGACTCCTCCTTTCCTTGTTGGAGTAGGAGAGGGGAAGGAAAGGAGAGAGGAGGAGAAGGAAAGAAGGGGGGCGCCGCCCCCTCCTTGTCCAATTTGGACTAGAGGGGGAGGTTGCGCGCGGCCTGCCCTGGCCGCCCCTCCTCTTCTCCACTAGGGCCCATGAGGCCCAATAAACCCCCCGGGGGGTTCCGGTAACCCCCCGGTACTCTGGTATATGTTCGAAACCTTTCGAAACCATTTCGGAGTCCGAACATAGTCATCCAATATATCAATCTTTACATCTCGACCATTTCGAGACTCCTCGTCATGTCCGTGATCATATCCGGGACTCCAAACTACCTTCGGTACATCAAAACACAAAAACTCATAATACCGATCGTCACCAAACTTTAAGCGTGCGGATCCTACAGGTTCGAGAACTATGTAGACATGACCGAGACTCATTTTCGGTCAATAACCAATAGCGGAACCTGGATGCATATTGGTTCCCACATATTTTACGAAGATCTTTGTCGGTCAAACCGCATAACTACATACGTTGTTCCCTTCGGTATGTTACTTGCCCGAGGTTCGATCATCGGTATCTCAACACCTAGTTCAATCTCGTTACCGGCAAGTCTCTTTACTCGTTATGTAATACATCATCCTGCAACTAACTCATTAGTCACATTGCTTGCAAGGCTTATAGTGATGTGCATTACCGAGAGGGCCCAGAGATACCTCTCCGACAATCGGAGTGACAAATCCTAACCTTAAAATACACCAACTCAACAAATACCTTTGGAGACGCCTGTAGAGCTCCTTTATAATCACCCAGTTACGTTGTGATGTTTGGTAGCACACAAAATGTTCCTCCGGTAAACGGGAGTTGCATAATCTCATAGTCATAGGAACATGTATAAGTCATGAAGAAAGCAATAGCAACATACTAAACGATCAAGTGCTAAGCTAACGAAATGGGTCAAGTCAATCACATCATTCTCCTAATGATGTGATCCTGTTAATCAAATGACAATTGATGTCTATGGCTAGGAAACTCAACCATCTTTGATCAACGAGCTAGTCAAGTAGAGGCATACTAGTGACACTATGTTTGTCTATGTATTCATACATGTATTATGTTCCCGGTTAATACAATTCTAGCATGAATAATAAACATTTATCATGATATGAGGAAATAAATAATAACTTTATTATTGCCTCTAGGGCATATTTCCTTCAGCCGCAATGACGGGGAGGCCGCACTGCAAAGCCAGACGGGGAGGGGAAGAGGGCAATCAGAGTCCGAGTCCGAAGCCTCGGCGCCGAGCGCCCAAAACCTGTTGGAAGGGGAAGGAGCACGGAGGACAAAGCGAGGCGAGGGCGACGGGGCCTCGCGAGAGCGGAGGGGGGGCGACAGAGAAGAAGGGGGGAAAGGTGAGCCCGATGTCGTCGCCGCCTGGGGGGGGGGGGGGAGGGGAGAAGGGGGAGAGGCGAGAGCCATCGGCCTCTTCCTCATACCGAACACACTCACAAACCGAACGTCTATATCCTCCATCAGCAACCCTATATAGCCCCGCAAAAAAACCTATATAGAGCAGCTGCCAGAAAACATATTTTTTGCATCATTCATGCCAAACAATGAGCTCCAGCAGCTACCCTGAACTTATATTTTTGTGGTCCTCTTTTTGGGCTGCCGAAAAATCCAGCCCCAAGTGATGTAAATTTACATCACACACGCGACTGCCCAAATGCAAAAACGGTAGCACGACGCCCCAATCGCCACCTGAAACTTCACACATGCAGTCGCCCTGCCTCTGCTCCCGCGCTTCCACCACCGCCATCAATGCCATGGAACACACCTTCGGTGCTATTGTGACCACCGCACCTCGGACAGTGGTTCCCGCCGCCGCAGCTGCCTCGAAGTCGAAGGCCGTCGTTCGCCGCATCATCTTTGCAGGCCCACGAGCCACTACCGCAACAGAAGGTGCTGCGATGGGCCACCTGCATTTCCATTACACCCGCCGTTGCGTTGAAGACGAATGCCCCGTCTAAGCCACGTGGTGGCTGATACGTCCATTTTGCATCATGTTTTCCCACTGCTATTTATACTGTTTTCAACTTATATTTCACTTTTAGATGCAATTATAATGCCTTTTCTCTCTTAATTTGCAATTTTAATCACAAGAGGGAGATTGCCGACAGCTGGAATTATGACTTGAAAAGAGCTACAACGGAGATAGCTATCTTCCGGAGCTCAAAATGACCTGAAAACTTATGGAGCTACACTGCGGTAACCATCACGCCACCTTGCCTGATCTGTCAAGGTACATCTTTTTCCTTTTTTTTCTTATTCCTTCTTTCCTTTTTCTTTTTTCCTTTTTTCCCTTTTCCTTTTTTTCTTTTTTCTTTTTTTCTTTTTCTTTTCTTCTTCTTCTTCTTCTTCTTCTTCTTCTTCTTCTTCTTCTTCCTGGTTCAACGATTTTGTTTCAAATTCGTGAACTTTTTCCTTATAAATTGATGAACTTTTTTTTGAATTCAATGAACTTTAACTCATGAGTAATTTTCAAATTCTCAAATAAAATTGAAAAAAACTGTCTTTTTAAGGCTTAGATTTTATGTACGCGGAAGATTCTCAAATAAAATTGAAAACGTGCTTGGATTTGAACCGGCACCTGCTGCGATTAGCAGCGTTTGCATAACCACTCGACCAATTGATATTTGACGATTAGTATGCACAATTAGCTTTATATAATATGGACAGTAGGAATAAAATAGAAACTAAAACGGGAAAATCTGTGCAAAAAAGGGATAGCCCCGGTTCAAACCTATGACCTCCTGACTAGCTCGCCGCATGTGCAGTTAAAGAGATATCACAAATTATCTTCTGTATTCTTCTTTGTTTTTTTCTATGTAAGAAAATAACTTATATTCTAGATAAACTTTTTGGACAAATCAACTAAGCTTTTGTTTGAATTTGAATAATATTACATTTGAAAATCTAGATAAAATAAAATTACTGCAGAATTAATGTACATAATTTTTTTGGACAAATCAACTAAATTTTTGTTTAAATCCAAAGAATTGTAACTTAAAAAATTTGTTGCAGAATTAATGCACATATTTTTTTTTGAAAAAATCAGCGGAAATTGTGTTCGTATTCCAATAATTTTAAGTTTTTAAATCTAGATAAAGTAAGATATAGATCAGAATGGATGTATGTAAATTTTTCGGACAAATCAACTACTTTTTTGGAATTTGATTAATTACAATTTTTTTAAACTAGATAAATAAAGATATAGTGCAGAATAAATGTACGTGAGTTTCTTTCAGGCAAATCGGCAGACATTTTGTTTGAGTTTGAATAATTTTAAATTTGAAAATCTAGATAAAAGAAAATATGGTTCAGTGGATTTGTCCAAAAGACATTTAAAATTTGAAAAAATATTGATCGCTCAAACAGGATGATCCCACTCTCCCCGTGATAATATGCATATGTCATGGCGAATTTCTATTCCCCATGTATTTCTTAAATAGAAGAATATTAGTAACAACATACACATGAACATTCCTATTCCCCGCATGAACATTTTTAAAATGCAACTTACATTTTTTAATTACACAACTATTTTTTACAATGTTTGATTTTGTTAAATTGTCACATACTTTTTTTTCAACGTATGAACAATTTTTAAACGTCACAAACAACAAAATATAAGTTGTTTTCTTGCATCAATCTATTCCTGCGGGGAATAACACGACGTTTAGTTTTCGTTTATTCCTTTGTTGGGCCGAGCGAACATTTGTATTGAAGAATATTGTATTTGTTTATTAGACATCAATTTATTCTTGGTCGAGTGTCTAGTGTAGTTAGCTTTTACTGTGGAGGGGAGGACGTCGGTTCGATTCCCCTGGAGCTGTATTTTTTATTCCTCTTTCTTGAAAGACACTATGTGCACAATTAAATAAAAATCAAGGGTGTTTTTTTGCAAAAGAAAGATAATGCGTGGCTCACCCAGTGCCTCACCACCACTCATTCCATTGACATGTTAGCTGTATTCATGCTGACACGCTACGTGAGCACGAGATACGACTGGATATGAAAGAAGTGACGGTATCTGCACGCATAGGCAAGTTATGTGACCACAATGACGTATTTTACAACTTTAAGCACTAAAGTGAACATTAGATGCAAGTTCTATGACTGCCACCGATATTACCTCTATAAAAAACGTTCTTGATGTATACAAAAATGTAGAATGTATATGGAAGAAGTAGACATAAAAATACATATTTTCAAAAAATGTTATGTTAATCTTAAATTTAGAAAATGTTAAACATGTATATATAAAACATTCCTGATGCATGGAAAAATGTATAATATTTATGGGAAAAGTGGGCATAAAAATACATATGTTTAAAAATGTTAATCATGTAGTTTTAAATGATAAACGTGTATAAAAAATGTTTCCAATTTATACAGAAAATGTACAATGTGTATGGAAAGAATAAACATTAAAAATATAAGTTGCGAAAAATGCTAATTGCATATTTGGAAAAATATTAAACATGTATATATTAATTGTTCCTATTGTATATGAAAATTTACAAAGAAAACGAGGAAAGCCTATAAAAATGGAAAAAGAAACAAAAAAAACAAAGGAAACAAACAAAGAAAGGACAGTAAAAGCCAAAAAAGAAAAGAAAGAAAGAAAGAAAGAAAAGATCAAAACTGTGAAAAAGGAACGAAGGAAATGATGAAAAAACTGAAAACAAAAGAAAACCAATGAAGAAGAAATGAAAATAAAATAAAATTAAAAGATTATAAAAAATGTTCTTCAAGTAGGACTCAGATCGAATGACTCTATGAAATTACATCGATACTTTCACATGCTATGGGTAGCATAGGAGACATCCTTATTTTCTCCCGAGAGTTTAATTTACAACTGCTTAGTTTCTAATTTGCCTCCGACCATCAAATTAAATGTAAATAACCCGCAGGTAGAAGAGAGCGACAGCCCTAACATGGCGTACCATACGCTCGAGCCCTTCAAGCGAGATGGATGCTAGTCTTGCTTTGAGGGAGATATAGCATTCGCGCACCCCTACCTCCTAGCTGATGTGCACCCGTTATTAGGTTTCTTTCTTTTTGCGGCTAGGCCGTGTTGTGAGGGTAGCGCGTCTTAACAAACCTGAGTATACTGTCACTTCACAACGGTGAGCCATATCACACATACCGGAACGACTTCCATCACGCCGAAAAAAATCCTAGCTAAGTTGCCTTTTAAGTTAGTGTAGGAAATATTTGGTCCCTTTTTCTACGAACTGAAAAGGTTTTTCATTTTTTTTTCGAAACGGAAGCAAAAGATTTGCCTCATCCATTAATTAAGAAGAGAGAATAGAGTTTGTTACAATCAACCCACGACAAATCCACATGGCGATTACTCGCGTTCAAGTAGTGCCCAGGTTTTTCATGTCTGTGGGAGAAAAGTTGATTGTCGCAGGCGTGCACAACTGCGGCTACATACGCGATGCAGGAGGCATTGGCGGCAGCGGAAATTGGACGCTCCTAACCCAACTGCCTCCCCCCTCCGCAATTAGGGTTTCTCTGCCTCCTGTTGGCGTTGCCGCCGGCCCGCCTTGTCTCCGGTGGCCTTAGGGCCATATGGGGGCGCGGTGGATCCCGGCATTTGTCAGTTGGAGGGCTTTATTTTTAGATATGTCTTTGGGATTTGTTAGTGATTGTGTCCTGCTCAAGAGAATAAGGTTCTCCTCGCTTAGCACACGTTTCGGTGGTACGTCTAGCATCATCGGTGGACGTGTGGAGGAGTGTCTCCGGCGTCCATGGTGGATTTGATTTGTTCGTTGTCCGTCTACGTCTGTATGTCTTCATGTTGGACTACTATTCTTCATCAGCGGCGGTTGATGTTCTGGCACGCCGGTCCTATGGGGCCTTAGCACGACGACTTCCGACTGTCTATTACAATAATTTTTGCTCGGCTCTGGTGAGGGAGGGGCGATGACTACGACGAGCCTTCGGCTCGCTTCAGTGTTTGTAGTCGTCGCTAGGTGGTCTATGAATCTAGATGCAATTTCAATTATTTTTGTGTTCACTGTATTGCCATGACTGAAGATGAATAGCTCAGATGTTTTCCAGAGAAAAAAAGTTTAGTTCACGGGAAGCCAAGGTCGAGCGTCAAAGTTTACGGTGTAACAAAAATGTGTCTCAGGAGCGAACTCAAATTAACGATGTTTCTCTTAATCGAAATTATGCACAGGTTGACCAAGAGAGAGGTCCACAAAACATCCTAAGAAACAAAGACATGTCGACGATTTT
Source organism: Aegilops speltoides (assembly GCA_021437245.1). NCBI lineage: Eukaryota > Viridiplantae > Streptophyta > Magnoliopsida > Poales > Poaceae > Aegilops > Aegilops speltoides. The sequence continues at coordinate 413,304,890 of CM038147.1, read as the reverse complement.
GTTGTTGTTGTTGCTGCTGCTGCTAGCTGTTACAGCGAACGTAGTAGCAGTCATGCATGGAGTGCACGCGGATGCATCCTCCAGCGCTCACCCGCAGGCTTGGGGCACATTGGCCACGCCTTGCCTTTCAAGCTCGCCCATGACACTGCCCAACGAAGGGGGCTTCAGCCCAAGCGGCAGCGGCAGCCACGGTTTGGATAAAACATCACCAATGGCTGCGTCTATGCTCTCGTTTGACTGCAAAAACCACAACAAGGTAGAGAGTGTTAACTAAAACTGGCTCAGCCACAGTAGCGCAGACAGTAGGTCAGTAGGATAAATGGATCGAATTGTCGTGTATACACGTACTGGTTGTGCTTGTAACTGGAGCTGCGAATCTTGTTGGCTCTTGCTCGCCAGCGCTGGTGCCGGGGAGGGGGGCGCATAGACTGGGCACGGCATGGCCACGGGCACGGGTGGAGCAGGAAATTTCTGAATCAGCAAAAATATTCATCTCGTCAGTTTTTGGTAGAACAATTGCAAGGAAATGCCACAGCTTACGTATCCGCGAACTGCTCACCGGTGTCATCGGCATTGCCATGCAAGGAGTCCCATGGGTCGGCATATACGCTGCTGGCCCCTGCACAAAAGCAAATCAAAACAAAACGTAAGAAACAAGCGCCACGAGCACACAACCACACAAGACTGCCATCGGTGGTGCTACGTTTGCACGTACCCTCATGTACGGGTGGTGCCAGAAAGCCGGGTCGGACGGCGGCGGCGGCGGGGGAGCCCACGCCGGCATCGGGGCGCGGGGCATTGGGTGCCTCGGCCACATCGGCATCCGGGGCGAGTCCATCGTAGGGTGACCCCAGACGTGCAACGGCCGAGCGTAGTGCTGCATGGCTGCCGGTGAAGGAGGGGGAGGAGGAGGAGGGTGCGCCGGCGCGAAGCCGATGGTTGGCACGGTCCACATGTTCGAGTCCTGCCTCTTCACGGCCGCGGCCGGTCCGCCGGCGGCGTACATCTGTCGTCGTTGGGTCCAGCTCGCCGCCTCCGCCTCCCGCGCAATCATGTGCTTCCGGTGAGACCGGTACTTCTGCAACGAGATATGGGGAAATCATTTAATCCATCGGCACAGTAGTGGGAGGGATGAGTCAATGCCAATTGTAACGTATTTTCACTCGCGCCCTAGAAATAAGCAAGCTCATATTTCAATACCCAGATGCTCTTTTTGCGATGGATTTCAATATGTAGTGCGGTTTGAAATCACAATACAATTTGCAAGCTATTAAATAGTTATTATTCCTTGGCGAGAATCATCGTCAGCCAAACAATTGGATACATCAATCTATGCTAACCATCAACAAAGGAACACTGATCTTAATCGGGAGTTCGGGACACCCTCAATTACTGTTGGTCTGTCTACTTAGAAAACATCTAGATGTGAATTAGACAAACTGATTATTCTTTACAATTTCATGTGTACTCAAGTTTATACTTCTTGAGGTCCCAACAGTGGGCCGGTACTCAGACAGAACTCAGGTCCAATTATAAGGTTGACAAACTTACCGTTCAATCCGTGAACCTACATCTATATGGGTAAGTAGATGATTGAACAGTTGGGGTACGGTGTACCTAGTACCTACTGGGAAGAGTGGGACGGAGGACACTCAAAACTGTTCTTGGAATGTATAACAAAGGTTGCTCTACTTTGACACTTTTGAGTTTTGTCATAGCTGCATGCATTACACCTGACATGACATGCATGTTTTATGGCTAGTGAACGACATACATTATCACTTGAATTCTGAGCATACATTTGCATGCATGGCACATTTGTGCGAGTCATAGTTCAAACTAATTAACTCTATATCTGCATCCCTTTGTGCTAGCTTCGACTAAGCATAGTTTTCTTCTAGCTCTTTCATAATATTTGGTATACCTGATTGTGAATTGCAAAAAGAGAGATGTGCAGCTGTGTGGATTGCTCTTCTATTGATCTTCCTTAGCTCAGAGTTTTTTGTTGTTGATTTAAACTAGGTCCCGATCGAATATTGATAGCTAGTACAACCATCAAAGCATCGAAGCATAATTGAGTTTATATATATACGGAAAACAATCAATATTCGGTTTCAAACATCAAGTTTCATGTCTGCACGCACCTGCAAATGGCTTGCTATGTTGTGCCGAGTGAGTGAGTTGATCCCCATGATCTCCAGAATCCTAGACGGCACTGCCTTGTCGATGCCGAGCTGCTCTACGGCCTGCACGAACCTCCGGTGCAGCTCCGGCGTCCAGTCCACCTGCAGATAGAGCACGCCATTAATACCACAAGGTGCAAACTTATAAGTATAAAGCTTCTATATATGACCAATAAGAAGTATGATGAACGCACCTTGGCTTTCTTCTTCCCGTGGGAGTTCTTGCTTGATGACTTGTGGCGGCTCTCAGCCTCCGTGGACGACGACGTTGTCGACGACGGCGATTTTGCGTCTGGCACAATTGGGCGGTCGCCGCCGCCCATGTTTTCTCCCACCTCGGCTTGATTGCACCCTCGCTTCTCGTCTCCTAGTCCAACCGTCGTGTTGTCTACGCCGATGACACCACCGGCTGGACTGACCGAACCGACGTCCTCCACGGCGGCCAAGAGCTCGGCGCAGGGCACCTGCTGGTCCTGAAACTCCTCGACGCCCGCGGCCGCCGCCTCGAGATCGGTGAAGATGTCGGCCGGGTCCACCTCCAGGTCCGGGAGCGCGTCGCCGTCCTCTAGCCTGAGGAAGAAGTCCCCGAAGTCTATGTCATCGACGGTGAAGTCGAAGTCTATGTCCAGGTCCACCACCACCGCTGCATCCCCAACCGTCTCCATGGGCGCGGCCTCGTTGCGCTGCTCATCCGCGTCGGCGGCGAGGCACCTCGCGGAGGACACGGCAAGCATGTCGGCCGCTGTAGCCACCACAGCCAGCTACGTGCAAGTTCAGCTCAGCCCAGCGCAATGCGGCGGAAGCGACGGCACGTCAGGTCTCAGGCGCCTCCGCTGCTAGCCAGCTAGCGCTGCAGGCCCGATTCGAGCGCTGAACTTACACCGGCATGCAGTACTCGTGCGGCGGAGCTGTGCCTGTGCTGTGCTGTGCCCGTTGCAATGGCGCGTATGTATGTATGTATTCTCCGGGCGGTGTAAGGGGAGGTGGGAGGGCGCCTGTACGCCACAAGCTCCCGAAGATTTGCCGGATTCGTTTGATGGGTGGGCTTGTCCGCGAGCGCGAGTGCAGCTTGGTCGCTTCCGCGAATTATTGCGGGCAGCGTGTGGGTGAGCCTTTTTTGAGCAAGGCCTATTTCCCGATTATTTCGTTTGCCGGCACCCAAAACTCGGAGAGGGCAAGGGCGCCGGAGAAGCGAACAAATACTGACAGTGGCTGCGTGTATATCGGCTGGAGACTGCCGCGCACGCTGTCGCTGCCCATGGATGGGAGAGAGGGACAGGACCAGTGGGGGCAGCAGGGGCCGTGTGTGTTTGGAAGTGGACCGACCCGTTCAAATCACCGGTCATCCAGCCTTGCGCGCGTTAGAATTTTTTTATTTATCCAACATGCTATATTATCCTTCTAAATGAATATTGTTAAGTTCAAAATAATAATTAATATTGTATTAGTTGGTGGAGGTTCGTGTACTTCCTCCTCTCAACTCTCACAAATGGGACCATGAAAAAGTAGGACGTGAGAGGGAGAATATCGGGTGCTCCGGCTCCTACTGCACCTGCACGCGATTCACGAACTTCGGATGGGCTTTTTTGCGAAATGTTCAGAGTCGCTGGGAGCCATTGGATCTCCCAATAGTTCATATCACCGTATCATCTAAGATGCCGGAGCACCTGATATTCTTCTGGACACGGGTGTGTTTGGAAAATGATTTAAATAACAGGCTATAGCCTCACTATAGCATTTTGAGCAAGGTGCCCCTAAGTGACCGGCTATAAGAATTGTGTATAATCTTCTGAAAACTTCTGAAATACCCGACTATAACCTCGCTATAACTGATTTGGAGGACCGCTGCTATTTGACATAGCCCGCTATTTAAAACAATGATTGGATGAAGGGCTGCTAGGGCGGCGATCTCAACCTTAGGCCTTCAAAATGAGACGTAGTATAGCGTCGCCTAAGAGTATCTCCAACAGACTGTCTTTGCAACAAGTTCCACGTATTTGGAGAGTTGAGGTAAAAAGCATCCTTCAATACACTCGCATTCCCCAATAAATTATTGGCGCGTCCCAATAATCGGCTCCTTCACTCCCAATATAATGGAAAAAACCGCCCCTCTTAATCCCAATCCCAATAATTGCCATGTCCGTGCGCTGCCATGGGAGACCACTGCACCATCTCCGGAGGCCCGTAGCCCGCTCGCCGCCTGATGAAGCTATGTACCTAGGGTAGGGTCATGGACCTGTCCAAGATACCCTTCCCAAGGACATCTCTAGAAGAAACCACCTTCAATCGACCTAAGTGTTCCACTCGACGGACTCAAGACACTCGACCATGAAACCAACCACTGACCGCCAGAGACCTAAAGTCACTCTGCATGCAAACGGTCTCATCATTAAGTAGCTTTTATGGTCATCATAGCACTTTATTTGTATGCTACCAAGAATAACCGAACTTAATGTACCTTAAACCCTGATATCGAGGACCGAGGGTCCGCGGACTCTATATAAGCCACCCCTCCTCGGTGTAAAGGGTTCGCACTCAGAACTCATATACACATAATCCAATCGACCGCCTCCGGCTTCAAACGTAGGGTGTTACTTCCTCCGAGACGGCCTCGAACTCAGAATCTCTTGCGATACAACTACTCCATAGCTAGGATCTTGCCTCTTCATTCCTACCCCTACACACCATCGCCGACTTAGCCACGACGGTTGGCGCCCACCGCAAGGCGGTGTCTTAGCGACTTATTGGAGAAGTTGCGATTTTCCGATCTCCTTCATCATGGTTTCAGCGGAGTTTTGGTTGAGGGTCGCGAGATCCGCCTCGGCGGCCACGCTCATCGCCGACGACTCCGCTTGGCTTCGGAGGCTCCGCCGACATCGACGACTCCTGTCCGCTGGAGACGACTTCGCAGCGGCGTCCGCGGTGTCCTTCTGCTGCAACCGTCGGCCCAGTATCGGTCGACTCCTGTGTCATCCTCCCTCCCTGTTTCCCGCCGGCGCAAGCGTTCCGGTCGGTCGAGGCTTCAGCGGTGGGTGAGGCACGCGGTGGCTCGCCAGTCGGCCACCCCCAAGTCACGGCGATCGAGCCCGACGAATCTCTCTACGGCTTGTTCGACCTGTCGACTGGCTCCGCAGAGACTGCATCCAAGTGCGATAGCAGTGATCCAGCAGCGGAGGTTCTGATGGTCAATGGACCACGCAGTCCTCCCGGTTTTCCCCGCGCCGAAGGAGGCGACGGCGGAGGCGATCCGGCGCTGGTCCACGAAGAGTATCTTCCCGAGCCCCTCACTTCGCTGCAGAGGGAAGAACTTCGCCGCCGGAACATGGATGCGCTGCACACTCCTATCGTTGGAGAAACCCCCGAGGCTCGTGCCTTAGAGGACGCGCGCCTGGCCAACTTGGCTGAGCGCACTCGACTGGAGAACCTCCAGCGAGCACTCGACGAGCGTGCGTGGCAACGGGTTCCAGAAACCAGTCGACGTCAACTCTTTCCACCACCGACTCAGGTATATCGAACTCCGGTTCAGAATCTAGCAGTTGCAGCCCGTATAGCAGAGTCGATTCAGCCTTCCCAGTCAGAGGCTGGCAGAGGCTTGCTACATATCAGAGCATTACTCCGGGCAGCAGGAGATCAAAATTCAGCTGTATCGCAGTCAAGGAATAGGATTCACAGCAGATCCGTCGCCGCGAATACAGTCCAGTCGGCCCATAGCCCAAGATCGCCCCCGAGGCGTGAGGAACGTGAAGACCAGCGTGATCAGTACAAGAACCGTGAGCAGTATGATCACCGACTCGATCATGATGATCGACGTCGAGTGCCCACCCCTCCCCCAAGGGGTGGATCGTACGCGCCTGATAACCCACAAGTATAGGGGATCGCAACAGTTTTCAAGGGTAGAGTAATCAACCCAAATTTATTGATTCGACACAAGGGGAGCCAAAGAATATTCTCAAGTATTAGCAGCTGAGTTGTCAATTCAACCACACCTGGAAACTTAGTATCTGCAGCAAAGTGTTTAGTAGCAAAGTAATATGATAGTGGTGGTAATAGTAGCAAAAGTAAAGACAGTAAAAGTAATGTTTTTGATATTTTGTAGAGATTGTAACAGTAGCAACGGAAAAGTAAATAAGTGTAAACCAGTATATGGAAACTCGTAGGCACCGGATTAGCGATGGATAATTATGCCGATGTGGTTCATCATGTAGCGATCATAACATAGGGTGACATGTAACTAGCTCCAGTTCATCAACGTAATGTAGGCATGTATTCCGTATATAGTCATACGTGCTTATGGAAAAGAACTTGCATGACATCTTTTGTCCTACCCTCCCGTGGCAGCGGGTCCTATTGGAAACTAAGGGTATTAAGGCCTCCTTTTAATAGAGAACCGAACAAAGCATTAGCACATAGTGAATACATGAACTCCTCAAACTATGGTCGCCACCGGAGTGGTCCCGATTATTGTCACTTTGGGGTTGCGGATCATAACACATAGTAGGTGACTATAGACTTGCAAGATAGGATCTAGAACACACATATATTCATGAAAACATAATAGGTTCAGATCTGAAATCATGGCACTCGGGCCCTAGTGACAAGCATTAAGCATAGCAAAGTCATAGCAACATCAATCTCAGAACATAATGGATACTAGGGATCAAACCCTAACAAAACTAACTCGATTATATGATAAATCTCATCCAACCCATCACTGTCCAGCAAGCCTACGATGCAATTACTCACGCACGGCGGTGAGCATCATGAAATTGGTGATGGAGGATGGTTGATGATGATGACGACGATGAATCCCCCTCTCCAGAGCCCCGAACGGACTCCAGATCAGCCCTCCCGAGAGAGATTAGGGCTTGGCGGCGGCTCCGTATCGTAAAACGCGATGATTTCTTCTCCCTGATTTTTTTCTCCTCGAAAGCCAATATATGGAGTTGGAGTTGGCGTCGGAGGGCCACCAGGGGGCCCACGAGGTAGGGGGGCGCGCCCAAGGGGGGGCGCCCCCCAACCTCATGAGCAGGGTGTGGGCCCCCTGGTCTTCATCTTTTGCGAGGATTTTTCTTTATTTTTTCTAAGGTGTTCCGTGGAGTTTCAGGACATTTCGAGAATTTTTATTTTCTGCACAAAAAGCAACACCATGGCAGTTCTGCTGAAAACAGCGACATCCGGGTTAGTTCCACTCAAATCATACAAGTTAGAGTCCAAAACAAGGGCAAAAGTGTTTGCAAAAGTAGATACGACGGAGACGTATCAACTCCCCCAAGCTTAAACCCTTGCTTGTCCTCAAGCAATTCAATTGACAAACTGAAAGAGAAAAAGAAAAACTTTTACAAACACTGTTTGCTCTTGTTGGTGTAAACATGAAAAGCCAGCATTCAAGTCTCAGCAATTATTATGAACTAACCATACTCAAAATGACACGTAGTTCTCACAATTACTCATATCAATAGCATAATCAGCTAGCGAGCGATAATAGCAAAACTCGGATGACAACACTTTTTTAAAATAATCATAACATGATATAACAAAATGGTATCTCGCTAGCCCTTTCTGAGACCGCAAAACATAAATGCAGAGCACCTTTAAAGATCAAGGACTGACTAAACATTGTAATTCATGGTAAAAGAGATCCAGTCAAGTCATACCCAATATAAACCAATAATAATGAATGCAAACGACAGTGTGCTCTTCAGTGTGTGCTTTTTAATAAGAAGGGTGATGACTCAACATAAAAGTAAATAGATAGGCCCTTCGCAAAGGGAAGCAGGGATTTGTAGAGGTGCCAGAGCTCGATTTTGAAATAAAGATAAATTATATTTTGAGCGGCATACTTTCATTGTCAACATAACAACTAAAAGACGACAATATCTTCCATGCTAAACAGATTATAGGCGGTTCCCAAACAGAATGGTAAAGTTTATACTCCCCTTCCTCCACAAGCATCAATCCATGGCTTGCTCGAAATAACGAGTGCCTCCAACATTCAACGGGTCCCAAGGGGAGTTTTGTTTGCAGTTATTTTGATTTAGTTTGCACAAAGCATGGGACTGGGCATCCCGGATACCAGCCATTTTCTCGTGAATGAGGAGCGGAGTCCACTCCTCTTGAGAATAACCCGCCTAACACGGAAGATAAGGGCAGCTCTAGTTGACATATGAGCTATTCGAGCATGCAAAATAGAATGTTTATTTGAAGGTTTAGAGTTTGGCACGTACAAATTTACTTGGAACGACAGGTAAATACCGCATATAGGTAGGTATAGTGGACTCATATGGAATAACTTTGGGGTTTAAGGAGTTTGGATGCACAAGCAGTATTCCCGCTTAGCATGTGAAGGCTAGCAAAAGACTGGAAGCGATTAATCGAGAGAGCGACAACAATCGTAAACATGCATTAAAATTAATTCACACCGAGTACAAGCATGAGTAGGATATAATCCACCATGAACATAAATATCATGAAGGCTATGTTGATTGGATTCAACTACATGCGTGAACATGTGCCAAGTCGAGTCACTCAATGCATTTAAAGGAGGATACCACCCCATCATACCACATCATAATCATTCTAATAGCATGTTGGCACACAAGGTAAACCATTATAACTCATAGCTAATCAAGCATGGCACAAGAAACTATAATCTCTAAATGTCACTGCAAATATGTTTACTTCATAACAGCTGACTCAGGAACGATGAACTCATCATATTTACAAAAACAAGAGAGGTCGAGTTCATACCAGCTTTTCTCATCCCAATAAGTCCATCATAAATCATCATTATTGCCTTTCACTTGCACGACCGAACGGTGTGTATAATAATAAGAGTGCACGTGCATTGGACTAAGCTGGAATCTATAAGCATTCAACTCAAGAGAGAGGATAAGTAATATGGGCTCTAGGTTTAAATAAACATTCATGCATATAAGAGCCACTAAGCATTTTCAATATGGTCTTCTCGACCCCCAAAGAAAGGAAAAGAAATAAAAACTATTTACACGGGAAAGCTCCCAACAAGTAAAAAGAAGAACGGGAAATATTTTTGGGTTTTCTTTTTAATTCTACTACAAGCATGGAAAGTAAACTAACTAATTTTTTTGGTTTTTCTTAAAGTTTATCAAACACACAAGAAGAAAGCGGGAAAAAGAAATTTAAACTAGCATAGATAATAAAGTGAAAGAGTATGAGCACCGACATCTAGCAATGAGTGTGTGTGTGAACATGAATGTAATGTCGGTGGGAAATATGTACTCCCCCAAGCTTAGGCTTTTGGCCTAAGTTGGTCTATTGCCAGGGATGGCCTGGCAGATATCCGTAGGTGAAACCGAGTCGATCAGGACGCAGCGGCTATCGCCACCGAGTCAGTAAGCATGGAGCCGAGCAGCCTCCACTCTCCTTTCGTACTCATCTGCCTCCTCTCTGGTAATAATATATCTTCTTTTTGCCTGTGAATCAAAGAAAGCAGGAGCAGGAAGAGCAATACGGACTACCCGACGTCTGTCAAAGATTAGTCGATACTGGAGAGGTGGTTCAGTCCTCTCAACAAACTGGTGGGAAACCATAGAATCAAAATCTAAATAAGAAGGGGGCAACTCCATGTCACCCTCACGAATGTCTACCTCAAGAAAATTAGCTAAGCGGTTGCATAAATTCCTCCAAAGAAATCTCCGCTATGTCTATTCTGATGCAACCTGCGAGCTACAATGGCTCCCAAATGATAAGATTGGTCTCCTAACACAGCACTCCTGAGAATACTGAGATCAGGGACACACATGTGACATGCTTCATCCTTAGCATTTATGCATCTACCTATGAGGAGAGCAAAATAATGTATAGCAGGAAAGTGAATGCTCCCTATAGTAGCTTGCGTTATATCTCTAGATTCCCCTACAGTTATTCTATCAAGAGAGTCTCTATATTCAGATTTAGGGGGATCCCTGACATTACCCCAAGATGGAAGTTTGCAAGCAGAAGTAAAATCCTCTAAGTCCATGGTATAAGATTTATCATAAAGGTCAAACATGACTGAAGGAGAATTTCGCGAAGTTGAAAAATCAAACCTCCTCACAAATGAACTTGTGAGATCATGATACTGGGGGCATTTGTCAGCTTCAAAGTCCTCAAGACCAGCTTACTCAAATATGCGCTATATTCTTCTTTGATTCCCACTTGATTCATAAAATTTTCTGACGGACATTCACAAGGCCTCACAGGAGCGTCTCTTGGTGGTTCCTCGTCAGCATCACGTATTGCAAGTCTGGGACCTTGCTTCCTTGAAGGACCACCTTGGAACATCCTCCTAAGCATATTGTTTCCTCTGAAAAATTTCTAAAATTTTTAGTAACTTCAAATAAAAGTGAACCAACTTCGATAAAATTGATAGCAACAACTCCCACAAGTGCCTAGAGCCTATATAAAGCATTGGAACTACTTGGAACCATATAAATTTGACATGCAAGCTCAAGAACATGGTCACCTATGCAGCACAAATTAGCAATGAATAAAGCACTAGAACAAAAACTAATTGGACCAATGGAGGAGTCACATACCAAGGAACAATCTCCCCAAGCAGTTTTGCGAGAGGTGCTTTGAGCAAGGAGATCGAAAATCACAACAACGGGGGCCGGAACTCGTGCTTGAGTTGGTTTTTCGTGTTTGTGTGAGGCAGAGGAAGAAGATGGGTGCAGGAATAAGTGGAGGAGGGCCACCGTGGGCCCACGAGGCAGGGGCGCCAGGGGGTAGGGCGCGCCCTCCATCGTCGGGTGTGGCAGCTCCCCCCATGGTAATTTTTGCACAGTAAATTCTCAAATATTCCCGAAAAATCATATTAAATATGCATGGCATTCTGAGGACTTTTATTTTCGGGATATTTTTATATTGCACGGATAAGTCAGGAAACAGGCAGAAAAATATTATTTTACTTTATTGCTACTAAATAATAGAAAATATAAAGAGGGTACAAAAGGTTGTGCTTCTAGTTTCATCCATCTCGTGATCATCAAAATGAACCCACTAACAAGGTTGATCAAGTCTTGTTAACAAACACATTCCGAATAATCACGGAACCGGAGAAATTTCGAATGACACTAGGTTACCTCAACGGGGATATGAAAATCCCCAACAATAAGAATATCATACTTTTTCTTGACAGTAGGGAGAGGAAATTCAAAACCTCCAAATATAATCGATGGAACTTTTCCAATAGAGTTGATACTATAAACTTGAGGTTGTTTCCTCGGAAAATGCACCATGTGCTCATTGCCATTAACATGAAAAGTGACATTGCCTTTGGTGCAATCAATAATGGCCCCTGCAGTGTTAAGGAAAGGTCTTCCAAGAATAATAGACATACTATCATCCTCGGGAATATCAAGAATAACAAAGTCCGTTAAAATAGTAACGTTTGCAACCACAACAGGCACATCCTCACAAATACCGACAGGTATAGCAGTTGATTTATCAGCCATTTGCAAAGATATTTCAGTAGGTGTCAACTTATTCAAGTCAAGTCTATGATACAAAGAGAGAGGCATAACACTAACACCGGCTCCAAGATCACATAAAGCAGTTTTAACATAACTTCTTTTAATGGAGCATGGTACAGTAGGTACTCCTGGATCTCCAAGTTTCTTTAGTATTCCACCCTTAAAAGTATAATTGGCAAGCATGGTGGAAATTTCAGCTTCAGGAATCTTTCTTTTATTAGTAATAATATCCTTCATATACTTAGCATAAGGATTTGTTTTGAGCACATCAGTTAATCGCATACGCAAAAAGATGGGTCTAATCATTTCAGCAAAGCGCTCAAAATCCTCATCATCCTTTTTCTTGGATGGTTTCAAAGGAAAAGGCATGGGTTTCTGAACCCATGGTTCCCTTTCTTTACCTTGTTTCCTAGCAACAAAGTCTCTTTTATCATAATGTTGATTCTTTGATTGTGGGTTATCAAGATCAACAATAGGTTCAACTTCTACATCATTATCATTACTAGGTTGAGCATCAACATGAACATTTTTATTAACATTATCAATAGGTTCATGTTCATCACCTGATTGTGTTTCAGCATCAGAAATAGAGATGTCATTTGGATTCTCGGGTGGTTCAGCGATAGGTTCACTAGAAGTTTGCAAAGTCCTATCAATTTTCTTTTTCCTCCTCTTAGAAGAACTAGGTACATCAATATTGTTTCTCTGAGAATATTGCTCGATTCTCTTAGGGTGGCCTTCAGGATACAAAGGTTCCTGAGTCATTCTACTAGTTCTAGTAGCCACTCTAACAGCATAATCATTTTTCTTACTATTCATTTCATCAAGCACTTCTTTCTGAGCTTTAAGTACTTGTTCTACTTGAGTGGTAACCATAGAAGCATGTTTGCTAACAAGTTTAAGTTCACCTCTAATATCAACCATATAATCACCCAAGCGTTTAATCATAAAGGTATTCTATTTTAATTGTCTACCAAAATAAGCATTAAAGTCATCTTGCTTAAACATAAAGTCATCAAACTCATCCAAGCACTGAGTAGAAATTTTAGTAGGAGGGACTTCAGCTTTATCATATCTACAGAGAGAATTTACCTTTACTACCTGTGTCGGGATATCGGGAGGTTCTTCATTAAATAAGTAATTGAGGTCATAAACTTCTTCAACAGGCGGTAAATTAAGACCATGTATTTCTTCAGTAGGAGGTAAATTCTTAACATCTTTAGCTTTAATACCTTTTTCTTTCATAGATTTCTTTGCCTCTTGCATATCTTCAGGACTGAGAAATAGAACACTCTCTTCTTTGGAGTTGGTTTAGGAATAGGCTCAAGAATTGGCTCAGAACTGCTCAGAGGTAGCTCAGAGGTGCCCAATTATTTTCATTGGCCAACATATTATTCAATAGAATTTCAGCGTCATCCGTGTTCTTTCCTAAAAGAGAACCAGCACAACTATCCGTAATCTCGAAGCATCGCTAGTCCATTATAAAAGATATCAAATATTTCGTGTTTCTTAAGAGGATGATCAGCAAAGCATTATAACTTGAGAAGCCTCCCCAAGCTTGTGGGAGACTCTCTTCTTGAATTTTCACAAAATTGTATATTTCCTCAAAGCAGCTTGTTTCTTATGAGCAGGAAATATTTAGCAGAGAAGTAATAAATCATATCCCGGGACTTTGCACACAACCAGGATCAAGAGAATTATACCAAATATTAGCATCACCCTTTAATGAGAACGGAAATATCTTGAGTAAATAAAGGTAGCGCGATCTCTCATTATTAGTAAACAGGGCAGCTATATCATTTAACTTAGTAAGATGTGCCACAACAGTTTCAGATTCATAGCCATAAAAGGACCAGATTCAACCAAAGTGATTATATCTGGATCAACAGAAAAATCATAATAGTCCTGATCAGGAACACAGATAGGTGAAGTAGCAAAAGCAGGGTCGGGTTTCATTCTACCTCTAAAAGATTCTTTACTCCATTTAATTAGCAACTTCTTAAGTTCATATCTATCCTGGCAAGCAAAAATAGCTACAGAAGATTCAGCATCAAAAAGATAACCCTCAGGAATAGAAGGCATAGGTTCATCATCACTAACATCATCGTGTTCAGGTTCAATAATTTCTCTTTCTCTAGACCTAGCAATTTGCTCATCAAGATATTCACCAAGTGGCACAGTAGTATCAAGCATAGAAGTAGTTTCATCATAAGTATCATACATAGCAGAAGTGGCATCATCAATAACATGCGACATATCAGAATCAATAGCAGTAGTAGGTTTAGGTGTCGCAAACTTACTCATAATAGAAGGAGAATCTAGTGCAAGGCTAGATGGCAGTTCCTTACCTCCCCTCGTAGTTGAGGGAAAAATAGTAGTTCGATCATCTTTCAAGTTCTTCATAGTGTCCAGCAGATATAAATCCCAAGTGACTCAAAGAATAGAGCTATGCTCCCTAGCAACGGCGCCAGAAAATAGTCTTGATAACCCACAAGTATAGGGGATCGCAACAGTTTTCGAGGGTAGAGTATTCAACCCAAATTTATTGATTCGACACAAGGGGAGCCAAAGAATATTCTCAAGTATTAGCAACTGAGTTGTCAATTCAACCACACCTGGAAACTTAGTATCTGCAGCAAAGTGTTTAGTAGCAAAGTAATATGATAGTGGTGGTAATAGTAGCAAAAGTAAAGACAGTAAAAGTAATGTTTTTGATATTTTGTAGAGATTGTAACAGTAGCAACGGAAAAGTAAATAAGTGTAAACCAGTATATGGAAAACTCGTAGTCACCGAATTAGCGATGGATAATTATGCCGGATGTGGTTCATCATGTAGCAGTCATAACATAGGGTGACACAGAACTAGCTCCAGTTCATCAATGTAATGTACGCATGTATTCCGTATGTAGTCATACGTGCTTATGGAAAAGAACTTGCATGACATCTTTTGTCCTACCCTCCCGTGGCAGCGGGGTCCTATTGGAAACTAAGGGATATTAAGGCATCCTTTTAAAAGAGAACCGGAACAAAGCATTAGCACATAGTGAATACATGAACTCCTCAAACTATGGTTGTCACCGGGAGTGGTCCCGATTATTGTCACTTCGGGGTCGCCGGATCATAACACATAGTAGGTGACTATAGACTTGCAAGATAGGATCTAGAACACACATATATTCATGAAAACATAATAGGTTCAGATCTGAAATCATGGCACTCGGGCCCTAGTGACAAGCATTAAGCATAGCAAAGTCATAGCAACATCAATCTCAGAACATAATGGATACTAGGGATCAAACCCTAACAAAACTAACTCGATTACATGATAAATCTCATCCAACCCATCACCGTCCAGCAAGCCTACGATGCAATTACTCATGCACGGCGGTGAGTATCATGAAATTGGTGATGGAGGATGGTTGATGATGATGACGGCGACGAATCCCCCTCTCCGGAGCCCCGAACGAACTCCAGATCTGCCCTCCCGAGAGAGATTAGGGCTTGGCGGTGGCTCCGTATCGTAAAACGCGATGTTTCTTCTCCCTGATTTTTTTCTCCCCGAAAGCCAATATATGGAGTTGGAGTTACGCGGAGGGCCACCAGGCCCACGAGGTAGGGGGCACGCCTGTGGGGGCGCCCCACCTCATGAGCAGGTGTGGGACCCCGGTCTTCATATTTTATGAGGATTTTTCTTTATTTTTTCTAAGGTGTTCCGTGAAGTTTCGTGACATTCCGAGAATTTTTATTTTCTGCACAAAAACAACACCATGGCGTTCTGCTGAAAACAACACACCGGGTTAGTTCCATTCAAACCATACAAGTTAGAGTCCAAAACAAGGGCAAAAGTGTTTGGAAAAGTAGATACGACAGAGACGTATCAGCGCCTCGACAGCAGGATGACAGACGTCATCACAGTGTTGGGCGAAGGATTCCAGTCGACCCAAGGGAACCAGGCTTTGATGCAAGATCCATTATTATTCAAGGTTTGGTCGACAGGAACAGAGCTCGCCGAGAAGGTCATGGCAGCGATGTACCCACCAGCAGCAGAGTACACGTCTCAGGACCAGAGTGTTTCAGCAGAGCCATCAGGGCCACGGTGATTCCTCCCAACTTCAAAGTTGGCGATCGAGTCGAGAAGTTCATCGTGAGTCCAAGCCCGATACTTGGCTTGAAGACTACCGAGTGGCTGTTCAGATTGGCGACGACAACGATGAGGTAGCCATGAAACACCTTCCTCTTATGTTGGAGGGCTCAGCCAGTGCATGGTTTAATTAGTTAGCACCAAAGCAAAGATTTACACTTGGGAAGATCTTGCCCGAGTGTTTGTCGTAACATTTGAAGGAACTTGCAAGTTTACCAAGAGGGTTGACAGAGCTGCAATCTTGTGTGCGTAAGTCTAATGAAACTCGAGGGATTACATCCAGAGATGGATCACGTTGCATCACACGATAGAGAATGTATCGATCACCAAAGTGTCTCTGGCCTTCAAGGAAGGTGTTAAGTACTGAGAGCTAAACCTAAAATTCGGTCGAACCGGAGACATGTCTCTGAGTCGAATGATGGAGATTGCTACCAAATATGCCAATGGTGAAGAAGAGGATCGGCCCGAGTGGCAAGCACAAGTCACGCCTACTAAATGGAGGAGGGAACTCTAGTCGAAGCGAAGCGAAAGCCGAGCCACCGCTCTCGGAGAAGCCTTGGCCGTGACTCAAGGAAAGTTTAAAGGAAGCCCAAAGGGTCTTGGAACCCTAAGAAGGTGAAAGACAAGGAAGGAATGACGTGATGGATTTGCCGTGCCACATCCACACGAAGAAAGTTGAGGAGGGTAAATTCATTTACCCGAACATACCACTCAACAAAGGTCGGCTCTTGATCCAAAGCAATTCCGGAAACAGCCCAAAGATAAGGAAAAGGAGTCTGACAAAGTTGAAGACAAAGAAGATAGTGATGATGGATATCCCGTGTCAATTCCACTCGATGATTTTTGCCGATGTTGAAAGGAAAAGTCGATTGAAAGTTATCAACCGAGAAGTGAATATGGTTGCTCGGCGACACCCGCTATCTAAAATGGTCTCAGATCGCCATCACATTCGACCAGTTCGATCATCCGACACACATAGCCACCCCGGGAGGCAAGCGCCAGGGTCGACCCACCATCGAAGGCACTCGATCGACTAAAGTTTTGATGGATGGTGGCAGTGGCCTGAATATATTGTATGTAGAGACGCTGAAAGGGATGGGCATTCCGATGTCCGCACTCAAGACAAAGAACATGAGTTTCCATGGAGTCATTCTCGAAAGAAGGCTGAGTCACTCGCCAAATTGTTTTGATGTGGTTTTCGTGATTCCAAGAATTACCGCAAAGAAAAGTTGACGATGAAGTTGTGGATTACCAGAGTGCTTATCACGCTATTTTGGGCAGGCCAACTTATGCATGTTTCATGGCTCGACCATGTTATGTGTACCTCAAATTGAAGATGCCTGGTCCGAAAGGTGTGATCACTATTACTGGCAATCGGAAGAAGGCGGAGGAGTGCTTTCAGAAAGGCTCAAAGATCGCCGATGCTCAGATGGCAGTGGTAGAGCCGCAGGAATACTAGAAAACTGCAGACCTGAGTGATTTGTTGCGAGCCAAGAAGCCCGCTACGGAATCAACATTTCAGTCGTCCGGTGAGACAAAACCAATTCACATTCACCCGACCGACCCCAGTGCTGCTCCGACTCATATCTCTACAACACTCGACTCCAAATAGGAAGAAGCACTCATCCAGTTCCTCCGTGAGAACTGGGACATCTTCGCATGGAAGCCTTCTGACATGTCGGGTGTCCCCAGGGGGCTGGCTGAGCACCGTCTACGAGTTGAATCAAAAGTGAAACTTGTCAAAGAACATCTTCGACGGTTCGCCGTCCAGAGAAAGGCCATTGGCGAGGAGGTGGCTCGGCTCTTAGCAGCAGAGTTTATCCGAGAGATTTACCACTCCGAGTGGCTCGCCAATGTTGTCATGGTCCCCAAGAAGGACAAGTCACTTCGCATGTGCATTGACTTCAAACATATCAATCGGGCCTGCCCGAAAGATCATTTTCCTCTCCCCCGCATCGACCAAATAGTCGACTCGACTGCGGGATGTGAGCGCCTGTCTTTTTTAGACGCCTATTCCGGTTACCATCAGATCCGTCTGTATGGACCCGACGAGATCGAAACAGCTTTCATCACTCCATTCAGGTGCTTCTGTTATGTCACCATGCCATTCAGCTTCAAGAACGCCGGGGCCACGTTCATGAGGATGATTCAGAAGTGTCTGCTCACTCAAATCAATCGGAATGTGGAAGCATACATGGATGATATTGTGGTCAAGTCACGGAAAGGTTCCGACCTGCTGACTGACCTTGCTGAAACTTTTGCCAACCTCAGGAGGTATGATATCAAGCTTAATCCATCAAAGTGCACATTCGGAGTTCCTGGCGGAAAGTTACTCGGTTTTCTCGTTTCCGAACAAGGAATCGACGCCAACCCAGAAAAAGTTGGTACTATACTCCGAATGAAACACCCTGTGCGTGTGCACGATGTCCAAAATCTTACTGGATGCTTGGCCGCTTTAAGTAGATTTATCTCTCATCTCGGTGAAAAGGCACTGCCTCTTTACCGACTGATGAAGAAGTCAGACAAGTTCGAGTGGACTCCCAAAGCTGGTGTTGCGTTTGCAGAGCTAAAAGCCCTGCTCTCCACCCAGCCGGTGCTTGCTGCCCCAATCAGCAAAGAGCCCTTGCTGCTTTACATTGCAGCCACAGGACAAGTCGTCAGTACAATACTTACGGTCGAGTGGGAAGAAGAAGGAAAAGCCTTTAAAGTTCAGCGCCCAGTATATTATTTTTCTGAAGTTTTGACCCCATCAAAGCAAAGATACCCTCATTATCAGAAGCTTGTATATGGGATTTATATGACCACGAAGAAGGTTGCTCATTACTTCTCTGATCATTCCTTACAGTCGTCAGCGACGCCCATTGTTAGAGATTCTGCACAACAGAGATGCGACTGGTCGAGTGGCAAAATGGGTGATTGAACTCCTTCCCCTAGATATCAAGTTTGAGGCAAAGAAAGCCATCATGTCCCAAGCAATAGCAGATTTCATCGCCGAGTGGATGGAACAGCAACTGCCGACTCAAGTTCACTCGGAGCACTGGACCATGTTCTTTGATGGTTCTAAGATACTGAATGTTTCCGATGCTAGGGTAGTGTTGGTTTCCCCCGAGGAGATAAGCTCAGATATGTGCTCCAGATTCACTTTGATTCCTCCAATAACGAAGCAGAATACGAAGCACTTTTGTATGGATTGCGTATGGCCATTTCACTCGGCGTCCGTCGCCTCATGGTCTATGGCGACTCAAATTTGGTGGTTAACCAAGTGATGAAGGAGTGGGACGTCAGAAGTCCGGCCATGACTGGTTGCTGCAATGCAGTGAGAAAGCTAGAGAAGAAATTCGAGGGGTTAGAGCTTCATCATATACCCCGACTGAAAAATCAAGAGGCTGATGATTTAGCAAAAATAGGTTCCAAGAGAGAAGCCATTCCCAGTAATGTGTTTTTGGAGAACATCCACACACCATCAGTTCAAGAGGATCCTTTCACCGAAGAAGCCCCGCAGCCAAAAAGTGTCACGAATCCGACTGAAGTTGAGGTCCCAGCTGTGGTCGACCTGATCATGGAAGTTTTGGTCATCACTCCCGACTAGACAGTGTCGTACATCGCGTATATCCTAAGGAAAGAGCTCCCAGAGAACGAAGAAGAGGCTCGACAGATCGTCCATCGATCCAAGGGCTTTACTATGATAAAGGGACAATTGTACAGAGAGAGCGCGACTGGAGTCAGTCAGAAATGTATAACACCAGAAGAAGGTCAGATAATTCTTGATGATATCCACTCGGGGACCTGTGGTCACCATGCGTCTTCTAGGACCATTGTGGCTAAAGCATACCGAGCAGGGTTTTACTAGCCAAGAGCAAATGAAATGGCAAAAGAGATAGTCGACAAGTGTGAAGGATGTCGGTTCTATTTCAATATGTCACACAAGCCCGCCTCAGCCTTGAAGACCATTCCACTCATCTGGCCCTTCGCTGTTTGGGGGTTGGATATGGTTGGACCACTGAGAACTGGCAGGAGAGGCTTCACTCACTTGCTAGTGGCAGTCGACAAGTTTACTAAATGGATTGAAGCTAAACCTATCAAGAATCTCAATGCTTGCACTGCTATCAGTTTTGTCAGAGAATTGATATTCAGATATGGAGTTCCGCATAGCATCATCACTGATAATGGGTCGAACTTCGATTCCGACAAGTTCAAAGCCTTTTGCGCCTCTCAAGGCACACGAGTTGACTACGCTTTAGTCGCTCACCCCTAGTCGAATGGACAAGCGGAACGAGCAAACGGTCTAATTCTCAAAGGACTGAAACCCCGATTGATGCGCGATCTCAAGCACGCAGCAGGCGCGTGGGTCGACGAACTTCCATCAGTTCTTTGGGGATTAAGGACCACTCCTAATCGGTCGACTGGGCAAACTCCATTCTTTCTAGTCTATGGAGTTGAAGCAGTTTTGCCGAGTGACTTGCTTCACAATGCACACCGAGTCGAGCTTTACTCTGAAGATGAAGCAGAACAAGCCCGGCAGGACGCAGTCGACCTTCTAGAAGAAGAAAGAGGAATGGCCATGATCCGATCGACTATCTATCAGCAGGACTTGCGTCGATTCCATGCCAGAAACGTGAAAAGTCGAGCCTTCCAAGGAGATTTGGTCCTCCGAGTGGATCAACAGAAGCCACACAAGCTCGCTCCTACTTGGGAAGGCCCCTTCATCGTCACCAAAGTTCTCCACAATGGAGCATAACCGTCTTTACAATGTCGATCGCCAGATTGATGAGCCACGAGCTTGGAATGCGGAGCTGCTCCACCCCTTTTATACTTAAGTACTCACTCGGATGAGATGTAATAAGAATACCTATGTACTTTGTTTATCAAAGACAAGAGTGTTATAATTTTCCCAGTGATTGTTGTTGCTTTTGTTTACGTGAGAAATCCCCCAGTGGGTGGCTTAGCTGTGAATCCATTTCGCCTAAGTTTGTAAAAAAAATTCCTATCGAGTGGTGAGCCAGCCTCCCACTCGGGGG
This sequence comes from Aegilops speltoides, assembly GCA_021437245.1. Classification (NCBI taxonomy): domain Eukaryota; kingdom Viridiplantae; phylum Streptophyta; class Magnoliopsida; order Poales; family Poaceae; genus Aegilops; species Aegilops speltoides. The sequence goes on along the minus strand of CM038147.1, from coordinate 413,284,057 downwards.
CCTAGCTGCGAATCCATTTCGCCAAAGTACTTGAAAATCCTACCGAGTGGTGAGCCAGCCTCCCACTCGGGGGCTTAGCTGCAGTCCAATTACTCGCCTAAGTATTTGAAAATCCTACCGAGTGGAGAGCAATCCTCCCACTCGGGGGCTTAGCTGCAGTCCTGTACTCGCTTAAGTATTTGAAAATCCTACCGAGTGGAGAGCAAACCTCCCACTCGGGGGCTTAGCTGCAGTCCAGTACTCGCCTAAGTATCTGAAAATCCTACCGAGTGGAGAGCAATCCTCCCACTCGGGGGCTTAGCTGCAGTCCAGTACTGTCACGCCCAATATGCGACCCTATCCAAAAGGAACTCGAAGGTCCCACCAAGGATAGACCCGCATATTGAAACGCTTTTGCAAGGTGGATATCATTACATCAACATTACATAATTGATAGGATACATACATAAGGCATCCAATGCCACACTAATACAATATCATCTTACATAAGAGCACCATCCGACTACGGATGAAACACAAAATGTAAACTCAAATGACATCCACTGCTAGCCCAGCTGCCGACCGAACCTATCCCCGATCAAAGAAAAAGGAAGAAGAACTCCAAAACAAGCACGATCGCTCTCGCCAAGATCATCGCATAACCTGTACTGCAATTGTTGTTGTAGTAATCAGGAGCCACGAGGACTCAAGAATCCCATTACCATGGGTATCAAGACTAGCAAAGCTTAATGGGAAAGGAAGGGGGTAAAGTGGTGAGGTTGCAGCAGCGACTAAGCATGATATGGTGGCTAACATACGCAAATGAGAGCGAGAAGAGGAGCAACGGAACGGTCGTCAACTAGCAATGATCAAGAGGTGATCCTGAACACCTACTTACGTCAAACATAACACAGAAACCGTGTTCACTTCCGGACTCCCGAGAAGAGACCATCACGGCTACACACACGGTTGATGCGCTTTAATTCGGATCCGTGTCAAGTTATCTACAACCGACATTAACAAATTCCCATCTCGCCACATAGCCGCGGCACGGCTCTCGAAAGTTTATACCCGCAGGGTGTCCCAACTTAGCCCATGACAAGCTCTCGCGATCAACGAAGGAATAGACCTTCTCCTGTGAAGACCCGATCAGTCTCTAATCCCGGTTTACAAGACATTTCGACAATGGTAAAACAAGACCAGCAAGACCTCCCGACGTGCCGACATCCTGATAGTAGCCGCGCGTATCTTGTCTCAGGACACGACCGGATGAGCAGTCCGTACAACTAAAACCAGACCTCAAGTTTCCTTGAGGTGGCGCTGCAAAGCGCTCTAGTTTGGACCAACACTTAGACAAGCATTGGCCCAGGGGGGCTGAATAAAGATGACCCTTGGGTTAATTACTCCCAAGGGAAATATAGGTGGTGGTGAGGCAAATGGTAAAACCAATGTTGGGACTTGCTGGAGGAGTTTTATTCAAAGCGAACTGTTAGGGGGGTCCCATAAATCACCCGACCGCGTTAGGAACGCAAAATCCGGGAACATAACACCGGTATGACGGAAACTAGGGCGGCAAGTGTGGAACAAAACACCAGGCAAAAGGCCGAGCCTTCCACCCTTTACCAAATATATAGATGCATTAATAATATAAGAGATATTGTGATATCCCAACATAAACCCCTGCCCACCATGGAGAAATCTTCAACTTCACCTGCAACTAGCAACGTTATAAGAGGGGCTGAGCAAAAGCGGTAACATAGCCAATCAATGGTTTGCTAGGAATGGTGTCAAAGGTTAGAGGTTCATGGCAATTTGGGATGGCTTGATAAATAGGTAATAGGTAGCGCATCATAGCGATAGAACGAAGCAACTAGCATAGCAATGATAGTAGTGAGATCCAGGGTAGCAGTCATCTTGCCTGAAATCCCGCAAGGAAGAAGAACGAGTCCATGAAGAAGACGAACGGATGAAGCCGAACCAACCGTAGACGAACGAATCCTCACGATCGCAACGAAACAGGAACTAACAAGAAGAAGCACACAACATAGGTAAACACACCACACATGAACAAGACATGATGCACAACACACATGATGCATGAGAAAGCTATATGAGGCTACTCATGGCAAGAGATGATGCAAACAAGAACAACACATCAAGGCAAGTTTAAATGAGGCCGGGAACAACATATAACAATTCCGGTAAGTCCTCATATGCAAATTTCGAAATTGGTCCAGAACTGAATAAACCTTATATTCAAGTAGTTAAACAGCAAGTTAAGATGCACCAAGATGATCTACACGAAATTCTAGTCAAGTTATATATAAAGTTCATTAGATTCGGAGCTACGGCCTAGAAGATATGAGCAAAACAAGTTAAACATGGCATTAATGCAAAATGCACCCAAACATCAAGCAAACACATCAAAACAAGGATGCAACATGATAATATGAAACTACATGCAAAATCAAGCAAGTTTCATATAGAGCACACTCAAAACGGAGCAACGGTTCAACACACACACACTATACAAGTCATAGCAACAATCTGTCCAAAACAGCAACTAGGCGTCTTGCAAGCATCAAAACAACATGCTACAGCACCCCAACATAATAACAAAAGGCATGGGCATGAAGTACTGGTAAAGCATAACAAAACATGAACACTAAGCTATCTCCAGAAATCAATAGAACATGCTCAAAACACACGGTAAGATTGCAAATGATAACAGTTTCAGACTTTAGCAGAAATAATATCAGGTTGCAATGTTTAGAGCTATCAAACAACATGTTACAGGAAATTATCATGGCAAACAAAGGCATGGCATGAATCTACTAATGGCATAGATCAAAAGTACCTTACTGACCAAGAGTCAAAAAGGAATAGAAAATATGATGGCACACATGTAAACATGGCAAGTTATATTACAGATTCATAACATGGCAGGACCAACAATAAGTAGGCATGTTGGTGAGCTTGAACCACTCACCACAGAGCAATACATGGCATGGCAAGACAACCAACAGTAAGAAGGCATGTTTGTGAAGCTATACATGGCAAGAGCAAGTTCATATGGTGCATGGATCACTAGCAAAACACATGGGAACAAGAGAACTTAATGTTAACAGGCTGACAGCAACATTATCAAGCAACTTTGGAGCAAGATAACAACATGTTCCAGCAGGCTATAATTGCAACCAAGGGCATGAATGGATAGAGCAAGACATGTAGATCAAAACATGTTTATAGAGCATCTCCAGATTACGCATAGAATGATTAGTAGAAGCATGTTAACACAAAGAACAAAATATAACAGAATCTGCCAGAAAACAAAGAACAAAGAACTACCCTACTTAACAAGCTTGATACACTCAAGCACACAACTCACAAAAATACATGGTTGACACCTCCGAAAGATGGCATGGCATAGATCAACATTCATGTAGACATCAACCTCATAGGATGCACACATCAATCATGGCAAAATGATAAATGAGCAAGTTATAACAGCCAAAGCAGATTAACATCAACATGCACTCTTCCAACAGCATTTAGGGCATCAAGATGATCTCAAATGAAAATGATGCAATGGAATGAAATGAAGTACTCGTCGAGATGAACAATTTGACATATTACATGCAAGAAACGGAGCTACGGATGCAGAGATGTGATGCAATGAACATGGCATGTTTATGTCAAAATATCTCAGGGACTTGGGCATACGGGGGTCAACCTCTGCACGGATATCGATGCACGCTGGAAAACTTCGCCGGAGATCGCGGGATCTCGCCGGAGAGGATGGAGACGGTGGATCCGGGGCTGGGGAAGGCGGATCCGGCCTTGGGCCGCCGGATCTGGCCGGGGACGACGGAGAGGAGGCGCGGGAGCGAGGGGCGAAGCTCGCCGGAGCTCGGGGCCGCTGAGGTCGAGGTCCGGCGGGCCGGGCGCGGAGGGGCATGCTGGCGGAGGCGCGGCCCCGGCTGCGGCGGAGGAAGCCGGGCGATGGCACGGCGGGCGGCTGTGGCGCGGTGGCGAGAGGAGACGGCGGCGACGCTCCTCGCCCGGCGACGGCGGCGCGCCGCTGCCGAGGAGGCGGCACGGCGGCGGGGCGCAGTCCGGCGCGGCGGCGGCGAGGCGCTTAGCGACAATTGGGCGGCGGCGCGCCGGGCGCAAGCGGCGGCGGCTGGCGGAAGGGCGGCAAGGGCGGCGGGCGGAGCACGACGCCGCGGGGGCGGCGGCTGGCGGAGCGAAGGCGGGCGGCGGGCGAGGCGCTGGCTGGGCGGCGGCGGCGACGGGCCTGCAAGGGTTTCCAGATGGGCCCTGGGCCGCACGATGGAGAGAGAGAGGCGTGAGGTGGCGGCGCTGGGTTGGACGAGGGCGGCGACGGGTGACGGGCGCGACGCCATTGGCCGGAGCGAGGTGGCCGGGCGGACATGTCCGCGGGTCCGGACGTGTCCGGCCAAGGAGAGGACGAAGGCTAGGGTTGGATGCGGGAATTTCGGGAGGCCACATATTTATAGGTAGAGGGAGCTAGGAGAGTCCAAATGAGGAGCGGAGCTGCCACGCGATCGTGATCGAACGATCGAGAGCATGGAGGGAGTTTGGTGGGTTTTGGGCCACTTTGGAGGGGTGTTGGGCTGCAAACAAAAGAGGGCTTTGCGGTTACCCTTGCTAACTGTTGAGTATCAAACGACCTCCAAATGGCACGAACTTGACAAGCGGTTCATCGGTGCTATACCAAGGCCGCTTGGCAAACCTCGGCCATTCCGAGAAAGTTTAACACCCGCCACAACAGAGAGAAGAAGGGGACGCCGGATGACATAGGAGCGCCGGATTGCAAAACGGACAACGGGGAAAAAGCTCGGATGCATGAGACGAACACGTATGCAAATGCGATGCACATGATGACATGATATGAAATGCATATGATGACATGGCAAAGTGCAACACGCAAGCAAAAGACATGGCAACAACGGCGAATAACTGGCAGACACCTGGCGCAACGAAACCGGGGCGTTACAAGTACTCGCCTAAGTATCTGAAAATCATACCGAGTGGGAGCAATCCTCCCACTCAGGGGCTTAGCTGCAGTCCAGTACTCGCCTAAGTATTTGAAAATCCTACCGAGTGGAGAGCAATCCTCCCACTCTGGGCCTTAGCGGCAGTCCAGTACTCGCCTAAGTATCTGAAAATCCTACCGAGTGGATAGCAATCCTCCCACTCAAGAGCTTAGCTGCAGTCCAGTACTCGCCTAAGTATCTGAAAATCCTACCGAGTGGAGAGCAATCCTCCCACTCGACGGCTTAGTTGCAGTCCAGTACTCGCCTAAGTATTTGAAAATCCTACCGAGTGGAGAGCAAACCTCCCACTCGGGGGCTTAGCTGCAGTCCAGTACTCGCCTAAGTATTTGAAAATCCTACCGAGTGGAGAGCAAACCTCCCACTCGGGGGCTTAGCTGCAGTCCAGTACTCGCCTAAGTATTTAAAAATCCTACCGAGTGGAGAGCAATCCTCCCACTTGGGGGCTTAGCTGCAGTCCAGTACTCGCCTAAGTATTTAATCCATTCCGATCCGCAAGGACGACGAGGTGCAGGTCGACTGCTACCTTCTCCTTCGGAGCTACGCCACAAATACAACGTGCGTCTCTGCAAGGACGACGAGGTGCAGGTCGACTGGTACCTTCTCTTTCGGAGTTACGCCACAAATACAATGTGCGCTCTGCAAGGACGACAAGGTGCAGGTCGACTGCTACCTTCTCCTTCGGAGCTACGCCACAAATACAATGTGTGCTCTGCAAGGACGACGAGGTGCAGGTCGACTGCTACCTTCTCCTTAGGAGCTACGCCACAAATACAACATGCACTCTGCAAGGGCGACGAGGTGCAGGTCGACTGCTACCTTCTCCTTTGGAGCTACGCCACAAACACAACTTGCGCTCTGCAAGGACGACGAGGTGCAGGTCGACTGCTACCTTCTCCTTCGGAGCTACGCCACAAATACAATGTGCGCTCTGTAAGGACGACGAGGTGCAGGTCGACTACTACCTTCTCCTTCGGAGCTACGCCACAAATACAATGTGCGCTCTGCAAGGATGACGAGGTGCAGGTTGACTACTACATTCTCCTTCGGAGCTATGCCACAAATACAATGTGCGCTCTGCAAGGACGACGAGGTGCAGGTCGACTGCTACCTTCTCCCTTGGAGCTACGCCACAAATACAATGTGCACTCTGCAAGGACGACGAGGTGTAGGTCGACTTCTACCTTCTCCCTCGGAGCTATGCCACAAATACAACGTGCGCTCTGCAAGGACGACGAGGTCAGGTCGACTGCTACCTTCTCCTTCGGAACTATGCCACAAATACAATGTGCGCTCTACAAGGACGACGAGGGGCAGGTCGACTGCTACCTTCTCCTTCGGAGCTACGTCACAAGTACAACGTGCGCTCCATCCCGATCCGCGAGGACGCAGGTCGACTGCAACCTGTGCTCCATCCCTACCTGCAAGAGCGATGAAGCGCAGGTCGACTGGATTTTCCACCTCAGAGCTGTGTCTCAAGCACTAAAGTATATTCTGAGTGAAGAACAAAGTTTGCTCGAAGGCAAATGCAAGCATATTCAACGATAAGCCAAGTTCAGATAACATCCTACGGATTCAGAAGTGCTCAAGCGTCAAGCCTGTAAAAGTTTATCGGTTACAAAACCACTTGGCATTCGGAGGCAAATTTAAGGCGAAGCCTAGAAGTTTTTTACTCCTCAAGCGGAGGACTGGAGGGCGCGACAAACTGGTCCAAGTCAATTCCGTCAGCAATCCGAGTGGCAGCAGCAATAAAGGTCTCCATGAAAGACTGGAAGTCGTGCTTCTTGGTATTGGCCACTTTGATGGACGCCAGCTTGTCCTCTCGCGCATCCTTGCAAAGTGAACACGACCAGGACAGAGCAACGCCAAGACCACACCGCGTAAGACTTCTTCCATTCTTGCACTCGACACGAACTTCATTCACCGAGTCATTAGAGACTCGAGGTCATTTTGAAGCGTCTCTCCCGGCCAGAGTGTCATGTCGATTCGCGACGCCGCAACCTTCAGTCGAGCAAGGTAGTCAACAACTCCAGCAACACGAGACTCCAGTCGGAGCACGTTCATAGCGGTTTCATCCTTCATAGGAGAGTTAATGGGGTCCAAGCTTGTCTCCACTCGACTGGTCTCCTCCTTGAAGTTTTGGCAGAATTCTGTAAACACAATTCGAAGTTAAGCCAACAGTTTTATGATGAGTCGATGATAACAAGTCAGTCGGATAGAAGAGATTACCTTCAATCATGATGAATAACTTCTTGGCGAGCCCTCCCAGATAAGCCTCCAGATCGTTCTTCTTCCCCGCCAATTCGCTAGCCTTGTCACTCAGAGCTATCTTATTATTCTTCAGACGGCTGACCTCCTTGTTGGCCGCGTCGAGAGCAGCTTTCAGATTGGCGTTCTCCTCTTCAAGTTTACCGTGAAGCCGCTTTTTCTTCCGCAAGCTTCATTTTGTCCAAAGTCATACTGCGCCTCGGCGAGGTCATGGTCCTTCTTCTTGAGCGCCCTTCATTTTATCTCGCAAAGTGACAATGAGATCGTAATCAGAATGGGCAGAAAGATAAAGACAGTCGTCAAGATTCTCACAAACCATACCTTTTGCTTCATCTTTCGCCTTCTTAAAGTTCTCCTGAACAAGCTTCAAGTCAAGGTCGAGCTGGATATGCTTGTTTTCCAATTCAAGATAGCGAGCCACAAGCTCGCAAGATTTCGCTGAAGGGTCACCGACAGCATCAAAGATAGGTTGCTTCCGAGTGACTAAGAGAAAAATCGTAACATTTCTAAGACTACAGCCGAATCAAAATATTCAACAGTAGTCTCGGGGACTACACCCAGTGGGTGCACTCAGCGTGCCCCCACTGGTTCTTCCGACTTGGTCCGATCAGTCAGACGAAAGAGACAAAGAGGTTATGATCCTAAAACGATAACACTATAGCTAACTGCCAGCAGTCAGCCATGGTCTCATCATGATCTACCAAAAAAACACAGGTTCTTCAGACCTTAGTCGACGGCCAGTAGTCGACCATGGTCTTGGGATTACACCGCTGGGTGCACTCAGCGATGCCCCCACCGGGTTCCAAGATTCCATTCGACATGGTCCGCCCGCATCGAGTGAAGAAGTCGAGTGAAGAAATTCAAAATACAATACTACTACGATCGCCAGCAGTCCACCATAGTCTCGGGACTACACCCAAGCAGTGCACTTAGCGTGCCCCACCAATTCAAAAATTCAATCGACACGCCCAAAGGTGTACAGATACAAAGATCTTCGAAGAAAGTCTTCGATAGCATATCCTAACAGTAACAAGCGTGACCAACTAACTCGGACGTTGCTCTGAAGGGCTGAGCTAGCATCATAGGCTGCTTGGCTGGCTTCCCGGATCGCCTTCACCTTCTCCATCATGATCCCCGCTGGCGACGCCTCCTTAGCAAAGACCCGCTGGTCCTCCGGGACGTGGTGTGTGGCGAAAAGGGAAGGCGGGTCAGCAGTCGACGACGAAGGTCGAGCACTCGTCAGCGGCACAGCGAAGGACATGGAAGTCCGAGTGATGTTGCCACCCTCTTGAACCAGCGTCTCAGGCACTGATGCAACCTGAGCGGTCTTGCCAGCCGGCGCCTTTCTATTCCTCCTCAGCCTCTATGGTGCCTCGTCGTAATCATCAGGGAGATCAATGACATGAGGAGGAGCTACAGGAAAAATCCAAAGTTAAAATCGAGAATCCAACCGACCAAAAGTGAAATTACAGAGATCGTACCAAGGTTGGAGGTGGCAGCATCTTCCATTTCCTGGTCTTCGTTCTTGGCGGAGGTCTCAGAGGTAGCAGCACTGCAGATTTCAGAAACCAGTCGGTTAGTCAGCGAGTCGACCAAGAGTTTGTCCATGCTAAACGAGAAAACACAAGTTCTGCTATTACCCGGAGATGGTTGGAATGGTCATTCTCATCTTGGGCAAGGCCTTCGGCGGCTTTAATGACGCCGCTCGTGGATGCTTCGGCGCTTTTTCAGTCGGCGCCGGAGAAGCCGTCCGAGGACGTTTTGACGACTGCCCAACAGGCGCAGTCGCTTTGCCATGCTCGCTCGCGGGGTCGTGGGTGAGCTTGGATCGCCTTTCCCTACAAGGAGGATTGACTTCCTCCTCCTCCTCTTCACTGGAGCCATCGTCATCCTCTTCCCCCTCACCATCAGATGGCCACTCCTCCTCACTTTCGCCTCCACTCGCCTCCTCCTCCTTGGCCTGTTCTTGCGCCCCGTTGGGCATCGAGTACATCTCAGTAATGGCCTAGAAGACAACAAACAAGACAAAAGTCAGTCAACTGATTTTAAGCCAGCAGAATGAAGAAAGCAGGATCACAGTCAGAGATGTAGAATTGGACCTGGTCTACTTCGTATGATCGGTCGAGTGGAGGAATCCTCCTGGCTCCTCGGGGGTTGTCTTTGTTCCTCAGGTTGCCGCCACCACCTCTCCAGCGTGGCATCCTCGACCTCCTCTGGGTGGATCCGAGTGGTGTCCTCAGTGCCAGAATACATCCACATCGGATGGTCTCGAGCTTGAAGCGGTTGGATGCGTCGTCGGAGGAAGACCTCGAAGAGGTCCATGCCGGTCACCCCATCACGGATAAGCTGGACAACACGTTCGACCAGCACCTTAACCTGCACCTTCTCTTCTGGGATCACCTTTAAAGAGGAAGGCTTCCTCACTCGGTCCATGGAAAAAGGAGGGAGTCCGGTCGATCGCTCAAGGCCGGCTGGTCTTTGCAGTAAAACCAGGTCGACTGCCATCCACGGACCGAGTCGGGTGGGATCATGGCCGGAAAAGAACTTTTCCCCCTCATTTGAACCCCAAGACCTCCACACATCTGAATCACTTGTGTTCTCTCACACTGGATTGGCCTTTTTCACCGTCTGGGAGCGACAGTGAAAATGTGCTTGAAAAGACCCCAATGAGGCCGATAACCCGGAAATTCTCGCACAAAGACACGAAGCGGGCGAGGTACACGATGGTGTTGGTGTGAAGTGGTGGAGTTGCGCCCAAAGAAATTCAGAAATCCCGAAAGAAAGGGTGAGGCGGCAAAGAAAACCCACGGTCGACATGGATGGCCAAGAGAACGACTCACCTCCGGAGGCTGCGGCTCGGACTCCTTCCCGGAGCCGCTACCGATCCATGGGGATCAATCCTCCATTGGTCGTCATCAAGGTCTTTTGACGAATCGCCGAGCGGATCTGCCGCTCGATCCAGCCTCGCGCGACCGCCCTTGATGAAGATCCGCCGCGACTGGTCGCCCTTCCCTTCGCCTTCGCCGTCGCTTTCTTCGCCCGCTCCAGGGCCGCCGTCTTCTCTTTAACCATCGTCGCCGGCGAGACGCGCACAGGGCAGCGGCACTAAGACGGGAGCGAACGCGGCGGACAAGTCTGAGGAAGAGAGGGGGAAATGAGAAAGCACTGTTCAGAAACCCCCGTCCGGCGCCTTATATGAGGTTACTTCCGAGTGACTGACTTGTAGGCCCGGGCGAACCTGTCAAATCCCGCAACAGTCGCGCGCGCGATACGTGGCGAAAAAGGTGGCGCGGAGATTGAGGCGTCCCTGCCTTGTCCCATCCGATTACTACGGCCTCCTCCGCCCCGCGCGCTTCCCGAAATTCGAATCCCGCTAAATCCGCGAGCTGCAGAACAACTCGTCAGACGGAAGATTTCCTCCGCTTTGTCGTTCGGAGTTCTCCAAGTAAAGAAATTCACTCGACGGACACAAAGAATGGATTAAGGCGACTGAAAAAGAAGTTGGTGCTGTCACCTAAGTTCATTGATCCAGAACAAGACATACTCATAGCACGAAAATGGGTCGGAAGTGTGTTCAACTCCTTCCCCACTCAAACCTCGATCCATTTGGGGGCTAATGATGAAGCTATGTACCTAATGTAGGGGCATGGACCTGTCCAAGATACCCTCCCCAAGGACATCTCTAGAAGAAACCACCTTTCAGTCGACCTGGAAGTGTTCCACTCGACGGACTCGAAGACACTCGACCATGAAGCCAACCACTCAACTGCCAGGAGACCTAAAGTCACTCTGCACGCAAACGGTCTGTCATTAAGTAGCTTTTATGGTCATCATAGCACTTTATTTGTATGCTACCAAGAACGCCGAACTTACTGCACCTTAAACCTGCAGATATCGAGGATCGGAGGGTCTCAGCGGACTCTATATAAGCCACCCCTCCTCGGTAAAGGGTTCGCACCTCAGAACTCATATACACATAATCCAATCGACCGCCCCGGCTCGAGACGAGGGCTGTTACTTCCTCCGAGAAGGGCCCGAACTCGTAAATCTCTTGCGTATGCAACTACTCCATAGCTAGGATCTTGCCTCTCCATTCCTACCCCCCTACACTACTGTCAGACTTAGAACCACGACACCGCCCGCCACAACACCCCATAGCTTGCCGCCGGAGACCATCGTCCTGCCCAGCCGCAATCCGCTGATGCCACTGAAGTACGTTGAGCCACCGGAGTCCGCTGAGCCACCACCAGAGAAAGAACAACATCACATTGACAAGTGGGACTTCAAAGTCATATTTAGTATTGCGAAATATTAGGGCTCTGAAAAAGCACCTCACTTGCAAACTGATGACCTGCAAGTACACATCGCTGTTGTAGCACTTTCGTGATAAATGAAGTGTCGAACTCACATGGAACAAATAGGAAGGAATTACAAACCCTGCAGCTATGCTATCACTTACGTAGTACGTACGCACCCAAACATTAGTTTGGAAATAGCCTACTTTAGTAAGTTGCTAGGAACCCAAATTAAAGGGTAGCGTTTATCTACACTACAAACAAGAAATAAAAGACATAAAATTAAAGAAACTAAACTAAGTGAAATGGTGCTTGAGTAGTAAACGTACTCGAAGGAATCAGAGTCATCACCACAAGTATGATGCTGACAACACATGATAAACACGACTCTCTAATTAGCCACTTGTATATGATCTCGCGTGGGCGGAGCCAATAAGTACACATCCCTACTCCGGTTATTGCGTACACTCGTGCCATCAGTGTGCTTCCCCACTCCGGTTATCACAACAGTGATTAAGGGGAGTGAACTCCTCGTGGTCACGGCCTTGAGTTCTAGGGTTCTCCACTAATTCCTATTGTAGTGCCCAGGGACGAAGGGAGAATAGAACTGTCACCACCTACCCTCCACTAATTCCTATTGTAAGAGATGTGTCCACTAACATGTGGGACCATATGTGAGGTTGGGTATTAGGGATGGTTTAATGATAAGCTGCAAATGTGACATGCCCCATATACTCCCTCCATCACAAAAAGTTTGTCGCTCGAATGGATGTATCTAGAACTAAGCTTTTTAGGACGGAGGGAGTAACAAAAGAATTGGAACAATTCCAATAACCACATATTGGGGAAGATCTATTGATGGCGCAAGTTTAATGGAGAAGAGTTCTTTATGAGCATTTTAAGGTCGGTTGAAAACTAAAATATGAAGATGACACTGGGGTAGGCTGGCATCCTGGAACAAGGGAGGTTGCTTCAACTCCAACCAGTCAAACCCCACCAGGATTCAATTCGTGCAAAAAATTTGGGGTTAGACGAGTTTATCAAATACTCCCTCTGAACAAGGGAGTGTCGCTGATTATTCTTAGAAGTTGCTTGGCTTGATACCAAGATTTGGCATGTCAGTTTTTGACAAAACTATTACTTACCAAAAGTTGACAACAAAAATTAACGAAAACAAACTGGCGTACGTCATCCAAGAGTCAAGAGCCAGTGAATGCCCTCATTTCCGTACATTACACATGCACGGATCTTGGCGCAAAACCATTGCCACATAGATCTCATCCAGTCATTCGTTGTACGCTAATTTTTTGAGATGAGATCGCTGACTTCAAACACGCCATTTTTGTCCAAAAGCTGCACACAAATGTCATGAGGTGTGTTTGTGTTTGTGTTTGTGGGTGGCCGGGTGTGTGGGGGGGGGGTCGAGCAGACAACCTCCTGTGCGTGCACAAGCGCCCATGGACACTAGGCTGAGAGGGCTTTGTGAACATTTTGTGTTTGAAATGCCACATATAGTTTTTTGAAGTTCATTTTCTTAGTCATCCAAAAAATCCAAAAAATATATATTTCCTCACATGGCAGTTTTATGTTTTATAGCATGACATTTGTTTACGAGGATGGCAATTTTGTTATTCAGAGGATGTCATTTTTGTTATTGAGAGATCACATTTATATTTTTGAGAGATGACATTTTCATTTCTCATGGCATGCTATATTTTATTACCAACCGTGTGGCATTTTTAATACCAATAGGATGGTATATTTCCTACTTATAAAGGTTGGAGTTGTTGGTGAGTTCATATGTGGGACGATACAAATAAACAAATGCACTTCTACCCACAAGTGAGACTAGCAACCTTCCAAAAGATATAATAAACAAATGTGACTATTGTGAGACATAACCTAGATAAATATATACATTGCTACCCTAATATGAGCATAACACTCTTATAAAAACACATATAAATGTTGGGGAACATAGTAATTTCAAAAAAATTCCTATGCACACGCAAGATCATGGTGATTCGTAGCAACGAGAGGGGAGGGTATGTCCACGTACCCTCGTAGACCGAAAGCGGAAGTGTTAGCACAACGCGGTTGATGTAGTCATACGTCTTCACGGCCCGACCGATCAAGCACCGAAACAACGGCACCTCCGAGTTCTTGCACATGTTCAGCTCGATGACATCCCTCGTACTTCGATCCAACCGAGTGTCGAGGGAGAGTTCCGTCAACACGACGGCGTGGTGACGATGATGATGTTCTACCGTCGCAGGGCTTCGCCTAAGCACCGCTACGATATTATCGAGGAGGACTATGGTGGAGGGGGGCACCGCACACAGCTAAGAGATCAATGATCAATTGTTTTGTCTATGGGTGCCCCCTCCCTCAGATATAAAGGAGTGGAGGAGGGGCGGCCAAGGGGTGGCGCTTAGGGGGAGTCCAACTCCCACCGAGTAGGACTCCCCCTTTCCTATTAGGAGAAGGAGAGGGAAGGAAGAGGAAGGAGGGAGGAAGGAAAGGGGGGCCGGCCCCCTCCCAATTCGGATTGGGCTTGGGGGGGGGCGCCCCCTCCCTTGATCCTTTCCCTTCCTTTCCACTAAGGCCCATTAAAGCCCATACACCTCCCGGGGGGTTCGGTTAACCTCCCGGAGCTCCGGTATTGTCCCAATCTCACCCGGAACCTTTCTGGTGTCCAAATATAGTCGTCCAATATATCGATCTTCGTGTCTCGACCATTTCGAGACTCCTCGTCATGTCCGTGATCACATCAGGGACTCCGAACAACCTTCAGTAAATCAAAACACATAAACTCGTAATATAACTGTCATCTTGCTTTAAGCGTGCGAACCCTACGGGTTTGAGAACTATGTAGACAAGACCGAGACACGTCTCCAGTCAATAACCAATAGCGGAACCTGGATGCTCATATGGGCTCCTACATATTCTACGAAGATCTTTAATGGTCAAACCGCATAACAACATACGTTGTTCCCTTTGTCATCGGTATGTTACTTGCCCGAGATTCGATCGTCGGTATCTCAATACCTAGTTCAATCTCGTTACCGGCAAGTCTCTTTACTCGTTATGTAATGCATCATCCCGTAACTAACTCATTGGCTACATTGCTTGCAAGGCTTATAGTGATGTGCATTACCGAGAGGGCCCAGAGATACCTCTTCGACAATCGGAGTGACAAAACCTAATCTCGAAATACGCCAACTCAACATGTACCTTTGGAGACACCTGTAGAGCTCCTTTATAATCACCCAGTTACGTTGTGACGTTTGGTAGCACACAAAGTGATCCTCCGGTAAACGGGAGTTGCATAATCTCATAGTTATAGGAACTTTGTATAAGTCAGGAAGAAAGCAATAGTAACATACTAAACGATCAAGTGCTAAGCTAACGGAATGGGTCAAGTCAATCACATCATTCTCCTAATGATGTGATCCCGTTAATCAAATGACAACTCATGTCTATGGTTAGGAAACTTAACCATCTTTGATTAACGAGCTAGTCAAGTAGAGGCATACTAGTGACACTATGTTTGTCTATGTATTCACACATGTATTATGTTTCCAGTTAATACAATTCTAGCATGAATAATAAACATTTATCATGAAATAAGGAAATAAATAATAACTTAATTGCCTCTAGGGCATATTTCCTTCTATAAATGCATATGATTCCAATTAAAAATTATGGTCTTTATTTTAATTTCTCTGCCAAACAATCCATGTTGTCCTAATTCAAGATCTTGCGCATTCAAATTACTCAAGTCCATTAGCCTATGTTTTAAATTTTAAGATGTTATCTCACTGTAACACTTGCAAAGGACCTATAATAGTCGTTTAAAAATTATTAGTGACTACAATATGACATTTTGTTATATTCACACTCACCTTTTAATCATAAACCATGCAATAGACATAAGACATCATCATCTTTTGATGATTTCCTAAGCCAATAGTATCTCATCGTCGTTTTTATGGCGTAGCAATGCACAGGCATTGTGCTGGTTTTTATCAATAATAGGATTGCATTTTTATTATTGAGAAGATGAGATTTTTATTATCTGAGAGATGGCATTTTTATTTTTAATGACATGGCAGTTTTATTAACAATAGGATGACATTTTTATCAATAATAGGATGTCATTTTTATTATTGAGAGGATGTCATTTTTTATTTCAGATAGGATGACATTTTTAATGTTTGAGAGGATGGCATTTTTTAATGTTTCACATAGGATGTCTGCTCCGTCTCGTTCCCAGCTCCCCCGACTGCCCCGGCTCCGGCCTCCTCCCCTCCCTGTTCGACCGGCCTGCTCCCACCTCCCTCGCCTCCCCCTCCCCCGCCGCGGCTCCCCATGTCGCGCGACTGGGAAGATAGGGCGGCCCGCTCCAAGCGCAAGGAAGATGACCTCCACCGCGGCAGCTCCCGCCCATCTCCGGACGCCCTCCGACGGGAGCTCCGAGAGCTCAGGGAAGGCCGCCGCTCGCCCGAGCATCGGGAGGGTAGGGGCCGTTCTCGGTCGCCTCGGTTGGCCGCCTCGGGGGACTGGCGGTCGCGCCGGAGGTCCCCTTCCCCGTCCCCTCGCCTTGGGCACTCGCCCTCTCCCCCCGGTCTTCCCGACCCCTCTCCCCCCGCTCCCGGGATGGGCTCCTCCCGACCCCTGCTCCCCGACGCTACGTGCCTCCCCATGCCGCCGCCCCCATGGCCTCGGCTTCAGCTCCTGCCTCAGACGGTGGCACCGCTCGCGGCCGCGCGGGGCCGGCCAAGAAGAAGAAGCGTCGGGGTGCTCGCGGCGCTCCGCCCATGCCCCCCTCGACGGCCCCGGGTTCTTCAGCCATGCCCCGACCCGTCTCTGGTCTCCCTCGCCCCCCTGTTTCAACTGCGGGGTGGGGGACATTCGCAAGTCAACTGTGTCAATCCCCAGTGCTGCTACCTCTGCAAGGATCCGGGCCACCCCGCTCTCCTATGCCCGGATAGACTGGTGGTGTCAGAGATCATGATGTACAGGCATGGTATCGAGGGGTTGGGCTTCTTCCGCCTCGAGGTCCCCGACGTCCCACCGCCCTCTCCCTCCCTCCAGGCGGTCGTCACGGTCGTCGACGGGGTGGCATCCCCGGAGATGATTGAGGCCGAGCTCGGCCACCTCTACCGCCGCCAGTGGGACTGGGTGGTCACCCCCACCGCCGGCCATATCTTCATCGTCGTCTTCCCCGACTCCGTCAGCTACGGCTACGGGACACGCAGTGGACGGATCACGCTCGCTCTCAGCCAGCTGGTTGTCGACATTTTCGAGCTGATCCTCGACGCTCAGGCCGTGGCCGTCCTTGACACCGCTTGGATCCTTGTCTCCGGCCTCCCCGACATTGCGTGGTCTGAGCTCGTCATCCGCCAGATGTCCCGACTCTTGGGCAAGGTGGTGGTGGTCGATGAGCTCTCTCTGCGCAAGGAGGAGGAGGTCCGGGTCAAGGTCAAGTACCTCGACTCCTCCAAGCTTCACACCTCCGTCCGAAACGTCTTCTTCAACGACCAGGGGTTCGACCTCAGGATCGCCCCCGAGCCCCCCAACCACGTCGGTCGCCCCCGCTCCTTCGACGCCGGCCTCCCCGGCGGCAACCCGGGGACCGATGGGGACTATCACGGACGTCACCGTGCGTGCTCCCACCACTCGAATGAGGATGGGGGCTGGGAGGACTCCCGCTCCCCGTCCCCTTTGCCCCATCCTCCTGCCGCGGGGGGTAAGGGCCGCCAGGCCGCGCCCAGCCTGCTCCTCGGTGGTCCCTCGGACTCTGTGGCGACGTCCTCCGAGGCGACCGACATCTCCAGTGTTGGCCTGGTCGTCTGTCCGGCATCTTCCCCGCGCTCTCCCTCCTCGTCTGCTCCCGTCGCGCTGGACTCGGCAGCTCCGACTCCCGAGATGCTCCCGGCTGCTTCGATGGAGCCTTCTGTGGGGGATGCGCCCCCTGCGGCGGACCCCCCTCCGGCTTCGCCTCCCGCCGTCGCTTCCCCTATCCCGCCCGAGGCGCCCCCCCCCGCCACTACCGCGGGCGGCCTCGGCCGCGGGCGGTGCGGTCCCCCCTCCGCCGATGCTGCTCCCATCCGCTCCTCCTCAGCTGCTCCGGGCCCGCGCCTCTAGCTTCACCCGTGGCGGCCCTGACTATGGATGGGGAGACTAGGGTATCCACCCCCATGGCTGCCCAGCCCCCCCCCTTCTCGGTCCGCCGCCTACTCTCAACGCGGCCGGTCGACCTCCTCCCCGGTGATTACATCTCGTCGGAGTGCTCGGCTGGATGATGCTCACCTCGAGGGCAGTCCGGCTCTGCCCATCCCCGAGCGGGCGGAGCTCCGCGCTGCTGCTCAGAACCTGGAGCCAGGTACGCCTACCGTTCCCCCTTCGGCTTCGTCTTGTTCCTTCTCTGCGCTAGAGTCCATTCCTCTAGGCAACCTCGCTAAGGTTGCTTCTGACTCTGCAATCATTTTTAGGGGGAAGCTGGTCCCCCTTTAGTCCAAATCGTGGCTATTAGAGCTCGCAAGATCCTTGACGAGAGGCTAGCGGAGGCCTGCGCGGCCTTCCTTCTGCCACCCGTCCCACCTGCGGCTGGTGAGAACCCTCCCCCGTCCGTGTTGCGGCTGACGGCTCCTCCCCCCTCCCCCGTCGGTGGGTGAGGAGATCCATGGTCGCACCCGCTCCCGCACGGCGGCTCTCCGTGCGCAAAGCGCCTCTCGTGTCCTGGGGTCAAGCAGCCCACAATGGCGCCTTAATGTGTGCTCTATTCTGGAACATCTGCGGTTTCGGCCATGATGGTCGACGCCGCCAACTGGTGGAGTACATGCGGGAGGATCACTTTGACATAGTTGCCATTCAAGAAACCATGTGTCTCGATTTCTCACTCCCTGAGCTTGACCGTCTGAGCTCTCAACTCTTTGCATGGCATTTGCTCCCTTCTAGTAGGAGCGCAGGCCACTCGGGTGGCATCCTTTTAGGCGTGAAGGATGCCACCTTTGAGGTGGGTAGCATGGATCGAGGAGAATTCTTTGTGAGCATGGAGCTGTTCGAGAGGTCTCTCAACTCCAAGTGGGAGGTCATCATCGTCTACGGGCCCGCCGACCATAGTAGGTCGGCTGCCTTCCTCGAGGAGCTCCATCGGAAGATCTCAGCAGCCTCCCTCTCGGTGGTGGTGGGAGGCGATTTTAACCTCCTGCGCGTGGTGGAAGACAAGAGCAATGATAATGTCTGCTTTGCGCGGATGCAAATGTTCAATGACTTCATTGCTGACCTGGGTCTCCGCGAGATTGATAGGATTGGTGCCAGGTTCACCTGGACCAACATGCAAGCCTTCCCAACCCAGTCTGTCCTGGACTGGGTCCTAGTGTCCCTGGATTGGGACCTCCACTGCCCCTTAGCCTCCCTTCGCGCCATCATGAGGATTGGCTCGGATCATGTGCCCCTGCTTTTCTCCTCTGCTGGCGAGCATCCACTGGTCACCCCTCGATTCCGGTTTCAGACCTTCTGGCTCTCCCAAGTCGGGTTTATCGACGCCGTAGGCGCTCGGTGGATCGAGGCTCGCGCCCATCCCCACCCCCGCCCCCCTTCGGCCATTGACTCATGGCACTTCTGTGCGAAACGCAGTCGGCAGTTCATGAAGGGATGGGGTGCAAATCTGGGTCGCGACTTACGGGAGCGCAAGAAGGCGTTGTTATCCGCGATACAGGCCCTTGACTTGCGTGCTGACACAGTGGGTCTTTCTCCGGATGAGTGGCTCTCCCGTTATGACCTGGAAGACCAGCTCTCCGTGATCTACACCGATGAGGAGGCTTATTGGCGCCTCCGTGGTGCCCAGAAATGGGTCTTGAAAGGCGACACGAATACGGCATACTTCCAGGCCATCGCCAACGGCCGCCGTAGACGCAACACCATCCCTCTCTTGTGGGATGGTGAGACTCTCCTTCAAGACCCCCGCGACATCCGGTCCCACGTTGACGGTTTCTATAGCTCCTTATTCTCTGCCGCCCTAGAAGCAGCATTTCTCTCGCCCCCGATTGCTAGTCTGAGTCTCAGTTGGTGTCCGTCTTGGAGAACGCAACCCTTATGGCCCCCTTCTCCGAGCAAGAGGTCTGGGATGCCATCAAGGGCATGAACCCATCCTCAGCGCCGGGACCGGATGGCCTCCCGGTTAAATTTTTCCAGACCTTCTAGAACATGATTAAACCGGAGGTCATGTCCATCTTCGACGAGTTCTACGTTGGCTCCATCGATCTCGGGCGTCTCAATTACAGGATCATCTCTCTCATCTCCAAGGTCCCTAGGGCGTCCGACATTCTCCAGTTTCGCCCGATCACGGTTCTTAATGTGATCTTCCAGATCCTGGCCAAAGGGTACGCCAATAGGGTGACCCTGCTGGCTGACCGTGTGACTCACCTCAACCAGTCGGCCTTCATTAAGGGCCGTTACATCCTGGATGGGTTCCTTGTCCTTCATGAAGTCCTTCATGAGGTATGCGGCAAACGCCTCAAGGCGGTTTTCCTGAAGATTGACTTCCACAAGGCCTATGATACGGTTAGCTGGCTCTTCCTTCGGTAGGTCCTTCTTCGGAAGGGCTACAACGACCGGTGGATCACTAGAGTCATGCAGATGGTCTCTTGCGGTCGCACGGCCGTGAACATCAACGGTGAGATTGGCCCTTTCTTCCCCACCCTTTGTGGGGTTCGACAAGCCGACCCCTTCTCCCCGTTCTTGTTCAATATGGTCGTGGACGCGCTTGCCTCCATTCTGGATAAGGTGAAAGCCGCTGGCCATATTCGTGGGATTACTCCCCACCTTGCCGGTGGCTCTGGGATCTACATCCTCCAGTATGCTGACGACACTATCATCATGGTTGAAGGCTCGGAGACGGACATCTCCAACCTCAAGTTCCTCCTTCTCTGCTTCCAACAGATGTCGGGCCTCAAGATCAGCTTCGACAAGAGTGATGTTATGGTGATGGGTTACTCCCCCTCTGAGTCTCTGGCCATCGCCAACAGACTTAGTTGCCGCATGGGCTCCTTCCCCACAACCTACCTGGGAACGCCCATTAGTGACTCCCGACTCACCGTCACGGACCTGCGCCCCTCCGTGGCCAAGCTCCAAACACGCGTCGAGCCCTGGCTGGGGAGGTGGTTGTCCAAGGCGGCCCGGACTATTCTCATCAACTCCTCCCTCTCCAGCCTCCTCTTGTTCCTCATGAGCTTCTACAGTCTCCACGAGACCCTTCACCAGGAGATCGCCAAGGTCCAGTCCCGCTTTTACTGGGCAGGCGACAATGACAAGCAGAAGTACCATATGGTCAGCTGGCCTGACATCTGCAAGCCCAGGGAGCAAGGTGGCTTGGGAATCATGTGCTCTAAGCGGATGAATATCTCCCTTCTCTCCCGCTGGCTTTGGCGCATCTCGCAAGGTCACGGTGGCCTCTGGCTTGACATCATCCGGAACAAATACTTGCGCGGACAGCCCCTCGCCTTCTGCCAGAAGTCTGGCGGATCCCAGTTCTGGTAGTCGATTGTTCAGCTTCTCTTGGTCCTCCGTATCGGGACCTCCATCTCGGTGGGATCCGGAGTATCGACACTGTTCTGGTTTGATCGCTGGGCCGGGGACACTCCCTTTGCGGCTCGCTTTCCCGGCCTCTTCTCTATCTCCGTCGATCCCGTGATTTCTGTTGATAGGGCCCTTCTTGACTTAGGGTGCCTTGCTTTCCTACGACCTTTTGGTCCCTTGGAATCCGCCGCCTGGCGTGAGTTGCTTGACTGTGTTGCTCTCCACGAGCCTATGGTGGATGGTGGCCCTGACCTGGTGCACTGGCTCCTTGAGCCTTCGGGTCAATTCTCCACCAAGTCGCTATACCTGGCCATCGCCCCTTCCTCCGCCCCCCTCCCCCTATCGATGGTGTGGTCCATCTGCCTGCCCATGAAATCCGCATCTTCATGTGGCAATGGATTCTGTTGGGGAATGTAGTAACTTCAAAAAAATTCCTACGCACACGCAAGGATCATGGTGATGCATAGTAATGAGAAGGGAGAGTGTTGTCCACGTACCCACGTAGACCGAAAGCGGAAGCGTTAGAACAATGCGGTTGATGTAGTCGTACGTCTTCACGATCCGAACGATCCAAGTACCGAACGTACGTCACCTCCGAGTTCAGCACACGTTCAGCTCGGTGACGATCCCCGGACTCCGATCCAGTAGGGTGTCGGGGAAGAGTTTCGTCAGCACGATGGTGTGGTGACGGTGATGATGTTCTACCGACGCAGGGCTTCGCCTAAGCACCGCTAGATATGACCGAGGTGGAATATGGTGGAGGGGGGCACCGCACACGGCTAAGGAACGATCACGAAGATCAACTTGTGTGTTCTGGGGTGCCCCCCGCCTCAGATATAAAGGAGGGAGGGAGGTGCGGCCGCCCCTAGGGGTGCGCCGAGGAGTCCTACTCCCACGGAGTAGGACTCCCCCTCTGCCTTGTTGGAGAAGGAAGGGGAAGGGGAAGAGGAGGAGGGCGCCCCCCCCTCCTTGTCCTATTCGTGCTAGGGGGGAGGGGGCGTGCGGCCTACCCTGGCCGGCCCTCCTCTTCTCCCTTAGGGCCCATGTAGGCCCATTAACCCCCGGGGGGGTCCGCTAACCCCCCGGTACTCCGGTAAAATCCCGATTTCACCCGGAACGATTCCGATATCCAAATATAGGCTTCCAATATATCAATATTTATGTATCGACCATTTTGACACTCCTCGTCATGTCCGTGATCACATCCGGGACTCCTAACAACCTTCGGTACATCAAAAACTATAAACTCACAATATAACTGTCATGGTAACGTTAAGCGTGCAGACCCTACGGGTTCGAGAATTATGTAGACATGACCTAGAACTGTTTCCAGTCAATAACCAATAGTGGAACCTGGATGCTCATATTGGCTCCTACATATTCTATGAAGATCTTTATCGGTCAAACCGCATAACAACATACGTTGTTCCCTTTGTCATCGGTATGTTACTTGCCTGAGATTCGATCGTCGGTATCCAATACCTAGTTCAATCTCGTTACCGGCAAGTCTCTTTACTCGTTACGTAATACATCATATCGTAACTAACTCATTAGTTACATTGCTTGCAAGGCTTATAGTGATGTGCATTACCGAGAGGGCCCAGAGATACCTCTCCGACAATCGGAGTGACAAAACCTAATCTCGAAATACGCCAACTCAACATGTACCTTTGGAGACACCTGTAGAGCTCCTTTATAATCACCCAGTTACGTTGTGACATTTGGTAGCACACAAAGTGTTCCTCCGGTAAACGGGATTTGCATAATTTCATAGTTATAGGAACTTTGTATAAGTCATGAAGAAAGCAATAGCAACATACTAAACGATCAAGTGCTAAGCTAACGAAATGGGTCAAGTCAATCACATCATTCTCCTAATGATGTGATCCCGTTAATCAAATGACAACACATGTCTATGGCTAGGAAACATAACCATCTTTGATTAATGAGCTAGTCAAGTAGAGGCATACTAGTGACATTAAGTTTGTCTATGTATTCACACATGTATCATGTTTCCGGTTTATACAATTATAGCATGAATAATAAACATTTATCATGATATGAGGAAATAAATAATAACTTTATTATTGCCTCTAGGGCATATTTCCTTCAGTCTCCCACTTGCACTAGAGTCAATAATCTAGATTACACAGTAATGATTCTAACACCCATGGAGTCTTGGTGCTGATCATGTTTTGCTCGTGGAAGAGGCTTAGTCAACGGGCTGCAACATTCAGATCCGTATGTATCTTGCAAATCTCTATGTCTCCCACCTGGACTTGGTCCCGGATGGAATTGAAGCGTCTCTTGATATGCTTCGTCCTCTTGTGAAATCTGGATTCCTTTGCCAAGGCAATTGCACCAGTATTGTCACAGAAGATCTTCATTGGTCCCATGCACTAGGTATGACACCTAGATCGGACATGAACTCATTCCTTTGCTACTTCCAAAGCAGCTATGTACTCCGCTTCGCATGTAGATCCTGCCACGACGCTTTGTTTAGAACTGCACCAACTGACAGCTCCACCATTCAATATAAACATGTACCCGGTTTGCGATTTAGAATCGTCCGGATCAGTGTCGAAGCTTGCATCGACGTAACCATTTACGACTAGCTCTTTGTCACCTCCATAAACGAGAAACATATCCTTAGTCCTTTTCGTATTTCAGATATTCTTGACCGCTGTCGATGATCCACTCTCGATTACTTTGGTACCTCCTCGCTAAACTTATTGCTAAGCATACATCAGTGTCGGTACATGATTGCATACATGATAGAGCCTATGGCTGAAGCATAGGGAACATCTTTCATTTTCTCTCTATCTTCTGCTGTGGTCGGGCATTGAGTCTGACTCAACTTCACACCTTGTAATACAGGAAAGAACCCTTTCTTTGCCTGATCCATTTTAAATTTTTTCAAAACTTTATCAAGGTATGTGCTTTGTGAAAGTCCAATTAAGCGTCTTGATCTATCTCTATAGATCTTGATGCCCAATATGTAAGCAGCTTCACCGAGGTCTGTGAAAAACTTTTATTCAAGTATCCCTTTATGCTATCCAGAAATTCTATATCATTTCCAATTAACAATATGTCATCTACATATAATATCAGAAATGCTACAGAGCTCCCACTCACTTTCTTATAAATACAGGCTTCTCCAAAAGTCTGTATAAAACCATATGTTTGATCACACTATCAAAGCATTTATTCCAACTCCGAGATGCTTGCACCAGTCCATAAATGGATCGCTGGAGCTTGCACACTTTATTAGCACCTTTTGGATCGACAAAACCTTCCGGTTGCATCATATACAACTCTTCTTCCAGAAATCCATTCAGGAATGCAGTTTTGACATCCATTTGCCAAATTTCATAATCATAAAATGCGGCAATTGCTAACATGATTCGGACAGACTTAAGCATCGCTACGGGTGAGAAAGTCTCACCGTAGTCAACCCCTTGAACTTGTCGAAAACCTTTCGCAACAAGTCGAGCTTTGTAGACAGTTACATTACCATCAGCATCAGTCTTCTTCTTGAAGATCCATTTATTCTCGATGGCTTGCCGATCATCGGGCAAGTCAACCAAAGTCCATACTTTGTTCGCATACATGGATCCCATCTCAGATTTCATGGCTTCAAGCCATTTTGCAGAATCTGGGCTCATCATCGCTTCCTCATAGTTCGTAGGTTCGCCATGGTCAAGTAACATGACTTCCAGAATAGGATTACCGTACCACTCTGGTGCGGATCTTACTCTGGTAGACCTACGAGGTTCAGTAGTAACTTGATTTGAAGTTTCATGATCAATATCATTAGCTTCCTCACTGATTGGTGTAGTTGTCACAGGAACCGATTCTTGTGATGAACTACTTTCCAACAAGGGAGCAAGTACAGTTACCTCATCAAGTTCTACTTTCCTCCCACTCACTTCTTTCGAGAGAAACTCCTTCTCTAGAAAGGATCCGAATTTAGCAACAAAAATCTTGCCTTCATATCTGTGATAGAAGGTGTACCCAATAGTCTCTTTTGGGTATCCTATGAAGACACATTTCTCCAATTTGGGTTCGAGCTTATCTGGTTGAAGTTTCTTCACATAAGCATCGCAGCCCCAAACTTTAAGAAACGACAACTTTGGTTTCTTGCCAAACCACAGTTCATAAGGCGTCGTCTCAACGGATTTTGATGGTGCCCTATTTAATGTGAATGCGCCGTCTCTAAAGCATAACCCCAAAACGATAGCGGTAAATCAAGAAGAGACATCATAGATCGCACCATATCTAGTAAAGTACGACACGACGCTCGGACACACCATTTCGTTGTGGTGTTTCGGGTGGCGTGAGTTGCGAAACTATTCCGCATTGTTTCAAATGTAAACCAAACTCGTAACTCAAATATTCTCCTCCACGATCAGATCGTAGAAATTTTATTTTCTTGTTACAATGATTTTCCACTTCACTCTGAAATTCTTTGAACTTTTCAAATGTTTCAGACTTGTGTTTCATCAAGTAGATATACCCATATCTGCTCAAATCATCTGTGAAGGTAAGAAAATAACGATACCCGCTGCGAGCTTCAATATTCATTGGACCACATACATCAGTATGTATGATTTCCAATAAATCAGTTGATCGCTCCATAGTTCCAGAGAACGGCGTTTTAGTCATCTTGCCCATGAGACACGGTTCGCAAGTACCAAGTGATTCATAATCAAGAGATTCCAGAAGTCCATCAGTATGGAGTTTCTTCATGCGCTTTACACTGATATGACCTAAATGGCACAAATAAGTTGCACTATCATTATCAACTCTGCATCTTTTGGCTTCAACATTATGAATATGTGTATCACTACTATCGAGATTCAATAAAAATAGACCACTCTTCAAGGGTGCATGACCATAAAAGATATTACTCATATAAATAGAACAACCATTATTCTCTGATTTAAATGAATAACCGTCTCGCATCAAACAAGATCCAGATATAATGTTCATGCTTAACGCGGTCACTAAATAACAATTATTTAGGTCTAAAACTAATCCCGATGGTAGATGTAGAGGTAGCGTGCCGACCGCGATCACATCGACTTTGGAACCATTTCCCACACGCATCGTCACCTTGTCCTTAGCCAATCTTCGCTTAATCCGTAGTCCCTGTTTCGAGTTGCAAATATTAGCAACAAAACCAGTATCAAATACCCAGGTGCTACTGCGAGCATTAGTAAGGTACACATCAATAACATGTATATCACATATACCTTTGTTCACTTTTCCATCCTTCTTATCCGCCAAATACTTGGGGCAGTTCCGCTTCCAGTGTCTAGTCTGCTTGTAGTAGAAGCACTCAGTCTCAGGCTTAGGTCCAGATTTGGGTTTCTTCTCTTGAGAAGCAACTTGCTTGTTGTTCTTCTTGAAGTTACCCTTCTTCTTCCCTTTACCCTTTTTCTTGAAACTGATGGTCTTATTGACCATCAACACTTGATGCTCCTTCTTGATTTCTACCTCCGCAGCTTTTAGCATTGCGAAGAGCTCGGGAATAGTCTTGTCCATGCCTTGCATATTATAGTTCATCATGAAGATCTTGTAGCTTGGTGGTAGTGATTGGAGAATTCTGTCAATGACACTATCATCAGGAAGATTAACTCCCAGTTGAATGAAGTGATTATTATACCCAGACAATTTGAGTATATGTTCACTGACATAACTATTCTCCTCCATCTTACAGCTATAGAACTTATTGGAGACTTCATATCTCTCAACCGGCATTTGCTTGAAATATTAACTTCAACTCTGGAACATCTCATATGCTCCATGACGCTCAAAACGTCGTTGAAGACCGGTTCCAAGCCGTAAAGCATGGCACATCGAACTATCGAGTAGTCATCACTTTGCTCGCCAGACGTTCTTAACATCGTCGCCAGATCTGCAGCAGGCTGGCACCCAGCGGTGCTTCCAGACGTAATTCTTTCAGGCAAGAATGAGGATAATCCTCGAGTTACGGACCCATCGTGTAATTGCTACCATCATCTTTCAACTTAGCTTTCTCAAGGAACGCATTAAAATTCAACGGAACAACAAAGACGAGCCATCTATCTACAACAAACATAGACAAGCAAAATACTATCAGGTACTAAGTTCATGATAAATTTAAGTTCAATTAATCATATTACTTAAGAACTCCCACTTAGACAGACACCTCTCTAGTCATCTAAGTGATCACGTGATCCAAATCAACTAAACCATGTCCGATCATCACGTGAGATGGAGTAGTTTCAATGGTGAACATCACTATGTTGATCATATCTACTATATGATTCACATTCGACCTTCCGGTCTCCGTGTTCCGAGGCCATATCTGTATATGCTAGGCTCGTCCATTTTAACCTGAGTATTCCGCGTGTGCAACTGTTTTGCACCCGTTGTATTTGAACGTAGAGCCTATCACACCCGATCATCACGTGGTGTCTCAGACGAAGAACTTCCATAACGGTGCATACTCGGGAGAACACTTCTTGATAATTTAGTGAGAGATCATCTTAAAATGCTACCGTCAATCAAAGCAAGATAAGATGCATAAAGGATAAACATCACATGCAATCAATATAAGTGATATGATATGGCCATCATCATCTTGTGCTTGTGATCTCCATCTCCAAGCACCGTCGTGATCACCATCGCCACCGGCGCGACACCTTGATCTCCATCGTAGCATCGTTGTCGTTTACGCCATCTATTGCTTCTACGACTATCGCTACCGCTTAGTGATAATGTAAAGCAA
Organism: Aegilops speltoides; assembly: GCA_021437245.1. Lineage (NCBI taxonomy): Eukaryota > Viridiplantae > Streptophyta > Magnoliopsida > Poales > Poaceae > Aegilops > Aegilops speltoides. Next base: position 413,256,077 of record CM038147.1, on the reverse strand, counting down.
TTATGTATGCTTGCATTTCATACAATAAAGCGACAACCATATGGCTCCGCCATTGCCGATAACTTCGGTTACAAAACATGATCATCTCATACAATAAAATATATCATCACGTCTTGACCATATCACATCACAACATGCCCTGCAAAAACAAGTTAGACGTCCTCTACTTTGTTGTTGCAAATTTTACGTGGCCGCCACGGGCTGAGCAAGAACCGTTTTACCTACGCATCAAAACCACAATGATAGTTCGCCAAGTTAGTGCTGTTTTAACCTTCGCAAGGACCGGCGTAGCTACACTCGTTCAACTAAAGTGAGAGAGACAGACACCCGCCATCACCTTTAAGCACGAGTGCTCGAACGGTGAAACCAATCGCGATAAGCGTCGCGTAATGTCGGTCCGGCCACTTCATCTCACAATACCGCTGAACCAAAGTATGACATCTTCGGTAAGCAAGATGACTTGTATCGCCCACAACTCACTTGTGTTCTACTCGTGCATATGACATCTACGCATAAAACTAGGCTCGTATGCCACTGTTAGGGAACGTAGTAATTTCAAAAAAAAAATCCTAAGCACACGCAAGGATCATGGTGATGCATAACAACGAGAGGGGAGAGTGTTGTCCATGTACCCTCGTAGACCGAAAGCGGAAGCGTTAGAACAACGCGGTTGATATAGTCGTACGTCTTCACGATCCGACCAATCCAAGTACCGAACGTACGGCACCTCCGAGTTCAACACACGTTTAGCTCGATAACGATCCCCAGACTCCGATCCAGCAGGGTGTCGGGGAAGAGTTTCGTAAGCACGACGTCGTGGTGACGGTGATGATGTTCTACCGACGCAGGGCTTCGCCTAAGCACTGCTACGATATGACCGAGGTGGAATATGGTGGAGGGGGCACCGCACACGGCTAAGGAACGATCACGAAGATCAACTTGTGTGTTCTGGGGTGCCCCTGCCCCCGTATATAAAGAAGGGAGGGGGGAGGTACGGCCGGCCCCTAGGGGTGCGCCTGGAGGAGTCCTACTCCCACCGGGAGTAGGACTCCCCCCTCTTGCCTTGTTGGAGAAGGAAGGGGGAAGGGGGAAAGAGGAAATGGGGGTGCCCCCCCTTCCTTGTCCTATTCGGACTAGGGGGGAGGGGGCACGCGGCCTGCCCTGGCTGGCCCTCCTCTTCTCCCTTAAGGCCCATGTAGGCCCATTAACCCCGGGGTTCTGGTAACCCCCCGATACTCCGAAAATCCCGATTTCACCTGGAACGTTTTTGATATCCAAATATAGGCTTCCAATATATCAATCTTTATATCTCGACCATTTCGAGACTCCTCGTCATGTCCGTGATCACATCCGGGACTCCGAACAACCTTCAGTACATCAAAAACTACAAACTCATAATATAACTGTCATCGTAACGTTAAGCGTGCAGACCCTACGGGTTCGAGAATTATGTAGACATGACCTAGAACTGTTTTCAGTCAATAACCAATAGCCGAACCTGGATGCTCATATTGGCTCCTATTTATTCTACGAAGATCTTTATCGGTCAAACTGCATAACAACATACGTTGTTCCCTTTGTCATCGGTATGTTACTTGCCCGAGATTCGATCGTCGGTATCCAATACCTAGTTCAATCTCGTTACCGGCAAGTCTCTTTACTCGTTATGTAATACATCATATCGTAACTAACTCATTAGTTACATTGCTTGCAAGGCTTATAGTGATGTGCATTACCGAGAGGGCCCAGAGATACCTCTCCGACAATCGGAGTGACAAAACCTAATCTCGAAATACGCCAACTCAACATGTACCTTTGGAGACACCTGTAGAGCTCCTTTATAATCACCCGATTCGTTGTAGACGTTTGGTAGCACACAAAGTGTTCCTCCGGTAAACGGGAGTTGCATAATCTCATAGTTATAGGAACTTTGTATAAGTCATGAAGAAAGCAATAGCAACATACTAAATGATCAAGTGCTAAGCTAACGGAATAGGTCAAGTCAATCACATCATTCTCCTAATGATGTGATCCCGTTAATCAAATGACAACACATGTCTATGGCTAGCAAACATAACCATCTTTGATTAATGAGCTAGTCAAGTAGAGGCATACTAGTGACATTAAGTTTGTCTATGTATTCACACATGTATCATGTTTCCTGTTAATACAATTATAGCATGAATAATAAACATTTATCATGATATGAGGAAATAAATAATAACTTTATTATTGCCTCTAGGGCATATTTCCTTCAGATTCGCGGTCGGGTCCCGTCCGGGGTAGAGGTGCGCAAGCGAAATGGCCCGGGTACTGGCATCTGCCCGCTCTGTGGGGTTCCTGAAGACTCGAACCACATTTTCTTCTCCTGCATTTCCGCCCAGTTCCTCTGGAGCTGTTTTTGCGAAGCGGTCGGTGGAGATTGGTGTCACACCAACTTCCCGGACTTATTTGCCGAACTCAAGGTATCCCCCGCGACTTCTCGCCACATTAGGTGGCTTGATATTGGGGTCCTCGCCTAGACCCTCTGGACTGTCCGCAATAAGCTAGTGATTCAGCGCACTCCTCTTCGTCGGGCTACTGACGCTCTTTTCAAACTCTCGGGTTTCTTGCAGCTTTGGCGGCCGCTTAGCACTCGACATGACGCCATCTCGGCCTTCATCGCCGACCTCCGATCGATGGTCGTCACTTTGTCGCCGCCCGCCGCCGCCATCACGGAGCGACTAGGCGATATCTTCGTCCGTCGTGTTCTGCCTTTTTTCTTTTCTGGGCTTGTTGAGCTGTGCCCTCAGCAGAACCTATGTACTTTATTGTGAGACTTGGGTGTGTGTGTGTGTGTGTGGACTTGATTGTGTGGGTGTGTGCTCTTTGGCGGTTTGCTTTATTTATAAAACGGGGCGAAAGCCTTTTTCGGTATTATTGAGAGTATGTCATTTTTCTTATTTTAAATAGGATGGCATTTTTTAATGTTTGAGGGGATGGCATTTTTTATTTTTAGTGGCATGACAGATTTTTTATGGAGATAAAACTTTTTATCAAGACTAGAGGATGGCTGTTTCATAATGTAGCACTGCAAAAAAAAATCAGAGCATGGCATCTTCTCAATTTATAAATCTTTTCCTATTTTTTTGTTCATAGCATTTTATTGGTGGCAATGTTTTCCAAAAACTCATGCAAAAAAGATCCCGCAAAAAAATGTGTCCACAAATTGAGGTAGTTGGGCCTATCTCTATTTTTCTGGCGTGCTTCATGGGCCAATCGAGGGGGGTCGCGCTGGACCGCTACAGGAGCGAACGATCGAGGAATTCCTTCTCGTTCGCTGGTTGTTTACTTTCAAGCGCACGATTTCGTTCGTTGGAGGATCGTTCCCAGCTGACGACAGCCAGCTTTGGGGGTCCAAAATTAATAGCCAATTTTTCAGACTTGTCTAGACATTAGCGTGCCAAATGTATTGGCATAGGCAAGCAGACCTCACTATATTCTCATACCATCAGCATTAACAACGAAATTCCTATCCGTTGGCTGTTGGCAGTGTAGCACTAGGCCCCTCAAGGCTCTATCTTGCTCTTCTCCGTGACAGACACCACGTCTTGCAACTGTGGAGCTTCTCTGGCCCTTTCTTTAGCCTCCTTAACCAAAGCATCCAACTCTTGTAACTTTACAACTTTCGTTTGGTGGACATCGACCGCTTTTCTGTAAATCGACATAAAATTGTCCTTGAGAAGTCCCTTATCATACTTCCCTTTACCACCGATTATCTTCGCGAGATCCTCTGCTGAAAACCCCTGAAATGAACACACCTGTAGCTTAATAGACTGATTCCATCATATATGATAGTAAAAACAACATTACAAGATATCAGCAAGAAGATTAACCTGATTAGGCTCAGATGGATCTTCATTTGTACACATGAGCATAAAAGCTGTCACATACTTCAATGCATCCCAGCCCTGAGTGTCGATGCCTTCTTTCTCAAGAACACCAGTCACACGCATGCACCGGAGAATCTCCTTGTTATGTTCTAGACAGTGATACACGTAGCATGCTGCTTCTGTAATTTGTCCATTAACCTGGATACAAGGACATAAGATCAACAATGGAACATAAATGGGGAAAGGAAGAGTTTCATAACAATGATATGTAATGTATGGGTGAATAAAAAAGTGTCAACATTGTGTAATATTCATCTAAGCATAGTAGGCGTGAGGTTTCAGCTAGTAGTGCAATGTAAACTTCACGGATTACAGGGGGGACAAGCAATCAGATAGTAAATGACATGGTGCATATCAGAGAGTAAATGACATCAGGAAAGGCAACCAGTGAGCTCACAAGATCAGGTTTGATGTCGAAGTTAAGATTTTGCAGGAATATTTGTAACCCTTTGCTCCTATGCTTGCTGTCCTCATCACTCAGCTCTAATTCCTCTTCAGGAACTACGATATGTAACAGGTTTTTCATGCCCCACATCACTTCCAAGGCAACTTCATCATAGCGGCAGACAATATTCTGCAGAAGACACGTCAGAATTTGGATGGTGGCTGTTGTACTTCGTACAAGCAAAAGAGGAGAAGGCGGGAATTAGGCTGACCAGTTCTTTTTCAATAATGTATTTATGCTCAAGCTTTCCAACAAGAAGTTTCTCTCCAAACCACCAGCTTAATCATTGTAGCAAGGCGTCCATCTATACCAGAACTAGGATTAATGGCATCTGACTTGTTCTCGAACTTCTGGAATTCACATTGACAGACCACCTGGTGAACAAATGCAGAATTATGAGCATGATAAAGGAAAGACATGTCAAAGCATAGTAGGTTTCTTCACCAAATATTTCGCACCACATTGACACCATTTGTGCCAGGGCAAGTCATTATATTCCTAATATTTGGGAAATTTCTTGCCATTTGTTTGTGAAGATCGTCACTCTTCCCAAATTATCTAAACATTAATATTTTTGTCACAGCTTTTAACTAAGATAATCCTGTACAGCTGTAATAGATTATGACAACTGAAGTGTCCAATTCTGTGGAAACAGATAAATCAATAAAGTACATGCAAGAAATCGTATGATCACAGGAAATGGTGGTTTAAAGCTATTGTCAAAATTGAATTATTTGGTTTGTTCTGTACCTGCTTTCTAGCAATATGAAAGATCTAGGCAGTCACTAACAATTTTTTGCCTACAACCAAACCATCAGGTAAATATGAAATGTCATCTAACTAGACAAATGCCCTAATGTCATCAGGAGAGAAAAAGTCAGTTGTACATGCCCGAGGGTCAGCATCAAAGAACCGTCTGGTGCCGCAACAACAGGTTGCCACACGCGTCGCAACAGGGATCGCAAAACACTAATGTTCAGTCAGGTTCCAGGGGTCTATGCATCAGGCTGTAAATCTTGCATTTCTGGGCTGAATTCGAGAGCTCGAGTGCACGCTAGTTACAAGAGATGAAAACAGGCTCTTTCATCGGTCACTACACGTTTTAGTGATTGTACAGCCTACAAAATCAGACAATCGTACAAGAAACAACCATTCCATGCAGAGCTCTACCGTAAGGCCTAATAGCCAAAAATTTCGAGCATCATGCAACTTTGCCCTTTTCTTGAAATCAATTTAAGAGCGACAAGCTCATACACAACAACTGAAGTGACCGTTAGTGTGGGATTACTTCAAAAGATGGCTGGATTGAGTAAGCATTAAATATCAATATCTTTCAGGGTATTCAACGGCCCTAAATTTGGCTAGCGATAACTTGGGCAGATGAGTCACAATCTGTAAAAACAATGGGAAATCAACACACACACTTTTTACCAGCTAGGATGCGGCATAGGGCATGAGGTTAAATGAGAAACTAGGCATCATGTATACAAGATGGTGGCTGCCACGAAAACTAAGGCAATGTGGGTAGCAATTCATGGTACTGAAGCTATCAGCAGAGGCTAATAGCCACAAAGCAACTGAGACACTCATGACTTCAAGTCTTCAACACAGATTTCATTCGGTTGCTACGTAAAAGATGCTACAGACATAAACACTGGCAATGAACTGAGCAAGAACAAGAATTCATAAGAAATATGGGTGACAAGCAAACCAATCAACCACTGATAACGATTAATGAAAGAACAAGAGTTGTGAACCAAAGAAGAGACAGAAAAAGAATGAGGAAATTAAGTGATCAATGCTACCAGGTCTACCGTGGTTTTGTTGGCAAATTTAGTCCAGATGATCTGCAAAAACAAAACCGGGAAGATGTTGGAATATTTAGACTGATGACAAGAAAAGGAAACAAAGTAGTAAATTCAGTATCAGTCTAACAATCTATCAAGGAATTACCTCAAGCGGTTTTTCTTCGAAGAGAAATTCCCCATCAATGCCAAAGATTGCGAAACCAGAAGGTGTCTCAAAGAGCAGCTTCAGAAGAGTTTCATCCGCCATAAGAAAATGTCTATAAATTGGGGGACAAGCAAATTAAAACACATGGCGGGCCAGTTCCTGATTGCTCCCCACCCCTCAGGGCTCAGGCCACAAAATAGCACATGAGGCACATAAATTAAATAAAATGGACATGCATGCTACAGTCCTTTTTTGTGGAATACATTCTGATTCCAGAGGAAAAATATATATAACAATTATTAAATCATTTTACCAACCAAGAATAAGAGAAGCATCATGGCGATGCTTAAGAACCCCGTTGTAGTTCCTAGCAGTCATTTGGAAACAGTTTCAGCAGCAGCATCAAGCTCCTGAAAAGGGAAGCTGCAGCCATAATCTAACTAGTACCCCAAAGAAGTAACTAGAGTGCTCTCCATTTCTCCAACACCCCAGAACATGACTCATTCATATCTTTGGCAAGAACTGAACTGCTGAACTCGGTCAACAAGGGTATGGTAGGGATCTGGGCATTGGCCTTACCTTAGCCGGCGAGGAGGAGGATGAAGGCCCTAGGGTGGTGGCGGCGGCGGACGAGGAAGGGCCGAGAAAATCGGGGCAGTCGGGGGCGCCGACTGTGCTTTCTCGGCGTGGGCGGCACAAAACGTCGAATGAGGGCGGGATAAGGGGTTCACGATGGTGATGGCGCCAGCTTCAGCCGCTGGTTGCGGCCGCCGAGCAGAAGGCCGTCGCCGCAGTCTGTAAAGATGATCGGCGGTTAGGGTTTGGCGGTTTGCGAACGCGAACTGGGGACACTTTTTGTGGAGCTGCACGCGCACGTATATTGTGTTGTGCAAAGTTTTAAATAGAGTCAATTACACTGGTGGTGCTAGAAGTTGACGCAAACAATCACCTGGTCTTTAGAATCTGCGGCGATACGTTGAGCCGCAAGAATAACTTGGCTCGACCGTGCAAATACGGTGCAAATCTTGACTGTATACACTCGGACCGCTGACTAGGCATTCCAGCGTGGCGTGGGGCCCACTGTCAGCAACTAGACGGCAGAGAGAGGGCGTGTGACCAGTTGTTTTTGCGAAAACCACATCGATTTTTTTTATTTATCACAAAAGAAATTCCCCTGTCATTATTGGTGAGGGGGCATCTCAATTTTTCTGAAAAATTAACAAAAAAATAGTGCTCTGCGCCTCGAACCAGCGACGGGCTACTGACACATGGTCGGTCCTAGCAACTCCATCCGTAACACACTCTTCTTAAATGGATAACTACGCGTAATGCAGATGAGCGAAGGAGCTCTGTTTTTTGGTGAAATGTTCTTATTTTTTAGTAAATAACGAAGGCGTTAGCTGAAATAGCCTGCGGTCTGTGCCGCCCATTTGCACCTGCTCGCATCTTTTAGAAATTTGTAAGATGTATGTAAATTCTAATCTCAATAATAAAAATAACATTAAAATATTCATATTGTATAAATATTATATACATACAAATAAATAACTTAATCTTAAAAAATATTACGTATTACTTAAAAATATATTCATATATTTGAAATAATATTTATGAATTATGACAATGCTTTTATAATTTTAAAAATACAATATGAATATTATTAATTTAATATTTAAAATAAAATGTTTCTATAATACAATTATATACATACAAATAAAAATATTTCTAGAATTACAAAATTTCAATAAATGTACGCACATTTGTATAGTTCAACATTTTTCTAATAAAAAATATTTGTAATTTAAATTTAAACTGTTTATATGAATATTCACAAGTGACTAATATAAGTCATGAGTTAAAATCATACACAAGTGAATATTTAGTAAATGTATGTATCATCATTTTGTATAATTTGAATATAAAGCTGCGAGTGTATAAATATTTTAAATGTCCGTATTTTGATAAATAAATAATACATGTGGGTATATTTAAATGATTTTATTTACTAATCATCTTCTTTATGTATACTATTTATATCTCCACAAAACATTATAATATTTATAACACATGAATATTTTAACATTATTTTTGTTACATACGTTTTGCAAATATCTTAAAAAAACCTACTGCATGCAAAATGGGCCGCACTATTTGGAACCGATTTAAGCCTCACGTGCGTCCGGCTTATGCTACATGAGTGCCTGTTATCAATATTTTGCAGCAGTGCGATTGTTGGAGCGGTTAACTCAGATAGAATTTTTGCAGTAGGTCGCGCGTTCAACTCGTGGAGGCACTATTTTTTCCTTTTAATTTTCCAATACTGACAGTTGGGACCCATGTGTCATAGGGGCGGAAAAAATAAAATGCATTCTGTACACGTAGACAAGGCTCTCTTTTATGACATAAAAATTCAAGGGGGTTTTCGCCAAAAACAGGCCTCTTTGCCTTCGCTGCGCTGACAGCAGGCCCCATGCCACGTTGGCGCGCCAAGTCAGCATTGTTTTCGTATCAAACGTGGTTTGCACCGTATTTGCACGCTCGAGCCAAGTTATTGCACCAGTTCAATGTATGCCGCAAGTTCTAGCACTAAAGTGACCGTTTACGCCAAGTTCTAGCACCACCAACGTAATTGACTCTTTTAAATAGCTCCTTGGCTCGGCCGAAATTATAGCTTTGAAGAGCAACCACAACAACTCCTTTAGAAAACATCCCGTAAAACTGATTTTACAAGATTGACTGTAAAATTTAGAAAAGTTAGCTGAGAACAATTCTTGTCAGTTTCTGTAAACTTCTTCTCCAAAATTTATTTTTATTTTTATGTTTAATTAAAAAAGGCAGTGACATAGGACCCGTCAGTCAGCGATAGACGTGACGGCGGCCGGTGTGGTGGCCGCCGGCATGAGGCGGCATGCGATGGCGCGGGCACGGGACGGTTGCCGGCGAGGAGCGGTGCGGGCGACGACAACGGTGTGGTGCCGAGCGGCGGCACATCGGCGGGGCGGGCATTGGCGTCAGGCGGTGGCAGGTGTCGGCGCGGACGGCGACACGGCGACAGCGTTCTGGCAAGGTTCCGGCGGGGAGCATGATGAAGTTTAAGGCGATTAGAGCATCTCAAGATACATTGAAATTTTATTTAGAATCGACCAAACTTCTATTTTGCTAGATTAGAATCGCGTTAGTTTATGGAAGTCCAGTAGTGTCGGTCCATTATGTCAAAGTTGGCCATATCTCAGCCATTAATTAGGTCACTCAAGTAGTTAATTTTTTTAAATAATACATAATTTTTATTAAATTTCAAAAATATTATGTGGTAATTATATATTTTTTTAAATAATACCCAGTCGGCCTACTGCTGGCCGATTGGATCCAGTCGGCTTACTACTGGCCGATCGGCCCCTAGTTGGCCCACTGCTGGCCGATTGGATCTGGTCGGCCCACTGCTGGCTGATTGGCCCCAGTCGGCCCACTGCTGGCCGATTGGCCCCCAGTCTGCTTTCTCTAGGTTGGCAGGTGCATGCACCCATTTTTCTGTTGAATAGGTATTTGAAAAATGTTGAAGAAGTACTTGAAAAATGTTGAATAAGTATTTGAAAACTGTTGAATAGGTATTTGAAAAATGTTGAAGAAGTATTTTAAGAAATGTGATCATGTATATAAAAATGTTAATCAAGCATTTGCAAAAAATGTTGAACAAGTATTTGAAAAATGTTGAACAAGTATTTGAGAACTGTTGAATAGGTATTTGAAAAATGTTGAAGAAATATTTAATTTTTTTATCATGTATATAAACATGTTAATCAAGTTTTAAAACTGTTGAATATTTGTTCAATATTTTTGAATGCTTGTTTTACATTTTCAAATACTTGTTCAACATTTTCAAATACTTGTTTTACATTTTATTCAAATTCTTGATTAACATTTTATATACATGATTAACATTCTTTAAATACTTCTTCAACTTTTTCAAATACCAATTCAAAAGTTTTAAAATATTTACTTAGCATTTTTCAAATACTTGTTCAACATTTTTTTGCAGATGCTTGATTAGCATTTTTATATACATGATCAACATTTTTTAAAATACTTCTTCAACGTTTTTCAAATACCTAATCAACATTTTTCAAATCCTATTCAACATTTTTCAAATACTTCTTCAACATTTTTCAAACACCTATTCAATGGAAAAATGGGTGCATGCACCTGTCGGCCTAGAGGAAGCAGACTGAGGGCCAATCGTCCCGCAGTGGGTCGACTGGATCCAATTGACCGGCAGTGGACCTACTGGGGCCAATCGACCAGCAGTAGGCCGACTGGATCCAATTGGCCGGCAGTGGACCGACTGGGGCCAATCGACCAGCAGTAAGCTGGATCCAATTGGCCGGCAGTAGACCAACCGGGTATTATGTTAAAAATATATAATTACCGCGTAATATTTTTGAAATTTAATAAAAATAATGTATTATTTTTAAAAAATTAGCACTCAAGTATGGAGTAATGTTGTCCATATTTTTTGAAAGTAGTTTTTCTTCATCATCTCTCCCATTTCCTGAATTTAGAATGCGTTAATATAAGAACAAAAACATTCCATTGTCATCTTGGTAAAAATTCACAACACACCATTCCCATGCGCAACATTATAACAAAATCTTTTATCTTGCATCGGTACAAGAAAAACTAAGAAACAGACGGAACAACACACACACACAAAAAGCAGGACGATCGATCTTCAGTTGTTCTGCATGCATGCTCGTTCTCTTTGTCAAATCAAGGGCCTAAACAGCCACTAGCTCGTCGCGATTTCAGCGAATTCACCAGAGCCGGGTCCATTATTAATCTCATCAAGACCAGCGCTCCCTTTGTTGATGACCCTGCAGCTGAGCCTTATCTCTCCTTGCGTCCCTGTGAGCACCTCAATGTCCCCCATCTTCACCATGGACTTGACAAACTTGCTCTTCCACCTCTTCTCGCTCTTGACAAACTCGTCCACCGATGCTTTCAGGGTCGAGTTCGTGAGCAACGCCTGGTCCGACGTGAACATGCCCAGGTTGTTCGTCAGACCCACGTAATACTTGTTGTCCAGCGCCGTCGGGGTGATGATGTCCATGTCAGTCGTCGTGGTTGGGAAGAACTGGCTGCTGTTGGCAGGGCATATGCTCTTGAGCAGGGAGGCGTAGGCAGAGCTCATCGTAGGATCAACCTGCAGGCAGTAAAAAAAACAATCACTAGATGCATAGGAAAATGTCTGACATCTGGCGACAGTTTTGAGCACCATTATATTTATGTACCTGACTGGTGTTGCTGAAGGCATATAGCCTGTTTGTGAAGGACGAGCAGTGGGAGACGCCGATGGTGTGGGCGCCGGAGAGGACGACCATGTCCTCGGCCGTGAGGTTCTTGAGGGTGAAGTTGCCGACCAGCTCGGCCGCCGTCGAGAGCGGCGAGGGCAGGTTGCTGAGGGCGCTCGCGTTGGTGGAAATCCTGCCGTCGCGGCGCCCGGCGGGCACCTTGTAGGTAACATTTCCTGCTAGGGCGACGCTGTCACGGGCGGCGAAGGCGAGGATGTCCGCGCATGAGACCGTCTTGGGGCATTTCGCCTCGATGGCCTTCTTTGCCGCGTCGATCACCTCGAACCCACGGAGGCTGGGCTTGTTGGGGGGCGCGTCTTTCTCGGCTGTGTTGTTTGCTGTCGAGTCGATCAGGACTGAGCCGTCGCAACCCTGTTACCATATTGCAACTGGGTTTAGTAACAGTATACTACTGGCTAAATGGCTAGATGTAAGTTCGTCGTACAAATTGAGACTTTAACGAGAATGTGTGGCATTATTAACCAATCTTTGACAACAAATATACGTATGAGTTATCGATCATCATTATTTCATTTATGCAAATGAATCATCGTCAGAGAAAGAAAACTGCGCTAACTGACTATAAGCTACACTCTTGTCTGCATCTATCTGTCTATGATGATTTCTAGCTAAAAGTAGATGCAGATGATACTGTACTTTCCAGCCAAGGATCCATCTATTCACACCCATATGTCTAGGACCAGCAAACTAGTACTCATGAACATACCTTGACAAAACAGTCGTGGAAGTGCAGCCGGATGAGACCAGCGGCGACACCGGTGTTGTTCTTGAAGGCAGCAGCCACCGCCTGCTGCACCAGGTTCTCTGCCGATGGGCAGCTCTTGCTATAGAATCCGACTTTCAGGCCGGCGCCGACAGCGGCAACGGGGAAAAGGGCAAGGACAACGGCGACTGCCGAGGTGAAGAGCAGGCACTTCATGGAAAGGGAGCTCATTGCAGTTGCTCGTGTCTCTCCTTGGCGACTCCTGGTTCTGGATCTCATGGGTTTATATAGCATACTGGAGGGGCTTGGAAGGGCAAGCCTGTCAAAACAGGTGTAAAAGCTCGGGGCAGCAGCACAAGTGGCGCCATTTGCTTGCTTTTCTTCTTCTTTGTGGCCAAGCTCATCGGCATGCTCCCTGAGATGCTAAAGTCAGTCAGTCAGTCAGGCCCATGTGTGATGAGCAAAGCCTTCCCTCCGGCCAAGGCAGAACAATGTTCTAGTTTTGCAGGTTAGGATGTAGTGTTTTTAGCTGACTGAGGCTGTTTTCAAGCGTGGTAGGTGACAGCGAGAGACCGAGAGATCAAATCATGCACATAACTTTCTTTGGGTTCTTGTCAGGGATGTTCGAGAAACAGCTGAGACGAGCTGCCGCCAAGCTTGAGGGAACAAGGATCCTTTTCATACCTTGGAATTTAACATGTTCGTCTTATGTTTGATTATTCTTACGGCTTATGTTGATTCTTTTCTGAATCAGTGAAGTGCTTGGACTCTGCTGTCTGGGTCTCTTAGCTTGTTTCAGTGACCATTATCATGTACTCACTCTGTCTTTACGGAGGGAGTACGTACGTGGAAGCATGTGGCATGTGACGATTTAATTGGATGGTTGAGGTTTACTATGTAACTAGGAACAAAATATTGTTCTCAGTTAACTAGGCTTAACTAAGGGAGCACATTTGCCGAAATGTTGATGCACGAAGATAGATGGAACAAGCTTTAGAGCACGTTGCCTGCAAATAATCAACACTAACTAAAGCATTTGCATCTAGCGAGCAGAGTTGAACAGCATCTGCGACTTTGCTTTACGTGCATGGGATGGGATGGTATCGCATTCTTCTCGCTTTACACAGGTATTTTTCTAATGCGTCTACCGCTCTTTCGCTTTCGATAGTCTGAGCTTTCCTATTGTGTCAAAAGACTCGCCATGCATACCAGCATGGGTTCTGCTCCAAAGGAGATACCTAAACTGAATGTTCTTTGCTTAATCATCTGTCTCACCTCACTCTATCTGAGAGCATGCTATCGTCCTGTTCTATAATAGATAAAAACAACAGGGCCGGAAATTCTCATACTCCCTCCGTTCCTAAATATAAGTCTTTTTATAGATTCCACTGCAAAGTACATACAGATGTACATAGACATATTTTAGAGTGTAGATTCACTCATTTTGCTCCGTATGTAGTCCATAGTGAAATCTCTAGAAAGACTTATATTTAGGAACGGAGGAAGTATATGATTATTATGAGATGATCGAAGAAAAAACTAGCTAGGTAACACATTACCGACAAGGCCAACAAAGCATCACGAGTGTGTTGCTCGGCGGAAGCACGAGAGTGGCTTCACCACAACTGGAAGAAACCCAAGAGCCAATGTTCAACGAACTCGGGTCTCCTTGATGAAACCACCGGGGAGAAAAGTACGAGCTCAAGTCATGCTGTCAAAGTAAAAGTCATTATAGAAAAGGAGAGAGAACGTTTGTGGGCACTAGTCTGGATTTCGCTTTAACAGACAATGTAAGAGCATCTCTAACAGCCGCGCTTATAGCGCACACATAAAAACCTGTTAGCGCTTGTATTTGTGGCAGAGTTTTTATATGTCATCATGTTGGCTCCAACAGCCAGCGCCATATAACGATCTTGTGCACAGCCGCTCCAAAGAGAGCGCAAAAAATACAATACACAGCGACTCACGGGCATTTTGCATATATGGATATTTTGGACAAAAATGAACATGTAAAATTTGACACAAACAAGTTGATGAATAAAAGTTCATGCCCACAAGTTCATCAAAATCATGCCCACAAGTTCATCCAACCAAGTTCAAATGCAAACTAAAATTTCAAGACATGAAAGACACATCAATCCTCATCTTCCTCTTCTTCGTCTTCGTCCTCATCTTCCGAAGACGACTCTTCCGCCTCCGAAGATGAACCTTCCTCCCTATCCTCATCACGCACCGCATCACGCACCGCATCATGTGAAGCTCCGACGGTGTTGGCAAGATCTTCAACGACATCTTTATGGGAATGTGTGTGAGAAGCCATGGCGGCCGGAGGTGCACCCTTGGCGGCCGGAGGTGCACCCATGCCTCTCATGAGAGAAGCAAAACTCATGCCTCCCATGGCGGCCATAGCGTCGAAGGGTGCTCCAAAGCCACACATGCCTCCCATGGCGGCCGGAGGTGCACCCATGCCTCCCATGGCGGCCATAGCGTCGGAGGGTGCTCCAAAGCCACCCATGCCTCCCATGGCGGCCGGAGGTGCACCCATGCCTCCCATGCCTCCAAAGCCACCAATGCCTCCCATGGCGCCGAGGCCACCGCCTCCCATGGCGCCGAGGCCACCCATGCCTCCCATGGCGCCGAGGCCACCGCCTCCCATGGCGCCGAAGCCACCCATGCCTCCCATGGCGCCGAGGCCATCGCCACCCATTGCACGAACCAAGGCTCTTTTTCGGATCAAGACTTCTTGTTGGGCAAGATTGACATACTCCTTTTGCGCCGCATTGAGGTTAGATGTGTCCATGAAGAACAAGTGTTTCTCCCATTCCAACAACTTAGCTCGCTCCTCGTTGCTCACTTTCCTCTTCTCCAAAGTCACCTTTCTCTCCTCGGCCGCCACCCTTCTCTCCTCGGCCGCCAACCTCCTCTCCTCGGCCACGGCATCTTGGTTCCTTGCCATTTTCCTCACCTCATTCGCTTCGACCCTTGCCTTCACAATAGCTTCCATAGCATTTTTGAGCTCATCATCTCCTTTCTTCTTCTTCTTTTCGTTTTTGTCTTTCTTGCACCCTTCCGGTCGTTTTGGCTTTGAGTATGAAACCGAGTTGGGTGTGGGGCTTCTCTTGCCGTCATCACTTGATGCATCATCCTCCTCCTCATCATCATTCATCTCAATTGCTCGCTTCCGTTTGTTGCTCAAATGCAAATCCTCCAAACCATCACGCTTCTTCCATTTCTCATCATCCTTTAACACTTCATAGCAATGAGGCAAGGTAAAGATCCTGCCTTTCTGGATCTTCCCCTTCTTGGTTGTCCTTGTCTAATTTTTGAACAAGTTTTGTGCAATGTTGTAACGCCCCGGATTCGTTGGGCCAGGTGTCTGCCAGTTGTTCGCCGTCTTTGCCATGCCATTTGCTTGCGTGTTGCATTTTATCATGTCATCATGTGCATTTCATTTTGCATACGTGTTCGTTTCATGCATCCGAGCATTTTCCCCGTTGTCCGTTTTGCAATCCGGCACTCCTATGTCATCCGGCGTTCCCCTTTTGTCTTCTGTTGTGAGCGGGTGTTAAACTTTCTTGGAATGGCCCGAGGTTTGCCAAGCGGCCTTGATATAGCACCGGTAGACCGCCTGTCAAGTTTCGTGCCATTTGGAGGTCGTTTGGTACCCCAACGGTTAACCATGTAACCCCGAAGGCCTCTTTTGTTGCAGCCCACACCCCCTCCAAAGTGGCCCAAAACCCATCTAAGTCTCTTCCATGCTCTCGGTCTTTCGATCACGATCGCGTGGCCGAAAACGCACCTCATTTGGACTCTCCTAGCTCCCTCTACCTATAAATATATGTTCCCCTCCGGATTTTTCGCAGTCCAAACCCTAGCCCCGCTCCCTCTCCGCCGCCGGACATGTCCGCCCGCCACTGGACGCATCCGCCGCCGCTCCCAGCTAACGGCGCCGCCACGCCCCTCGCCACTGCGTCGCCGCTGCCTTCGGCCCGTCTGCAGGGGCCTCATGCCCACACCGCGCCGCTGCCGCCGTCCGTCGCGCCTCACTGCCGCCCGCCGCCGCCGTTCGCCGCCCGGCCTGGTCGCCGCCGCCGTCACCGCCTCGGCGCCGCCCGCCTGGCTTCGCCCGGCGCCCTCCTCCGACCCGCTCCGCCTTCACGCTGCCGGCCGCCCACGCCCTCCATTGTCCGGCGACGCTTCGCCGTCGCGCCCTTCCGCCCGCCCGAGTCGGCCAAGCGCCGCCGCGGCTATCAGCCCCCTCGCGGTGCTTTCGCCGGCACCGCCTCCTCCGGCGTGCATCGATATCCGTGCAAACCCTAAGGTTGTCCCCGATTTCGCCTAAGTCCCCAGTTTTTGTAATTATCATGCCATGTTCATGCTGTATCTCTGCATCCGTAGCTCCGATTCGTGCGTGTAATATGTCAAATTGTTTGTCTCGACGAGTACTTCATTTCATTCCATCGCATCATTTTCATTTGAGCTCATCTTGATGCCCGAAATGCTGTTGGAAGAGTGCATGTTGATGTTAATCTACTGAAACTGTTATAACTTGCTCATTTGTCATTTTTGCCATGATTGATGTGTGCATCCTATGAGGTTGATGTCTTCATGTGTTTTGATCTATGCCATGCCATCTTTTCAGGGGTGTATGCCATGTATTTTTGTGATCAATGTGGTGACTAGCACAAGCATGCAAACTAGGCTTCGTGATATTGCTGATTTTAGTCCCTGTTCTGCTGTTATTTTGATGCCATGTAAACTTGATGCTACAGAGAGATCCATGCATATTTTGAGTTACTTCAGTAAGGGTGTTTTGAACATGTGGTTTTTGTCTATCCATTCATGCCCTTGTTTGCAATTATGGAGTAGCCTAGCATGTCATTTGAGTGCTCTATTTTTGCTTCAAAATGTTTCCTGACAAATTGTTTACATGTTATTCAATTTGGCCAAGGTTGCTATATTTGATCCTTGCATGCTATGGACTTGTTCTTGACTTGGTTTGTTTCAAAAACATGTCTTCTTGATGATGCTATGCTTATCTTGTCATGCAATGACTTGTGATGAGTGAATCGAGCTTGTTAAGTAGTGTACTTGCTGTTGCTGTTTTGCTAGGTTGAATCTGTTATTTCGTGATGCTATATAAACATGTTGCTACTAATAATTCTATGCATAATCTGGAGATGTTCTATAAACATGTTTTGATCTACATGTCATGATATATCCATCCATGCCCCTGGTAGCATTTATAGCTTGCTGTAGATTGTTCATATCTTGCTCCAAAGTTGCTTGATAATGTTGCTATCAGCCTGTTAACATTAAGTTCACTAGTTCCCATGTGTTTTGCTAGTGTTCCATGCATCCTATGACGTTGCTCTTGCCATGCTTAACTTCAAAAACATGCCTTCTTACTGTTGGTTGCCTTGCCATGCCATGTATTGCTCTGTGGTGAGTGGTACAAGCTCACCAACATGCCTACTTATTGTTGTTCCTGCCATGTATGAATCTGTAATATAACTTGCCATGTTTACATGGGTGCCATCGTATTTTCTGTGCCCTTTTGGCTCATGGTCAGTAAGAGAATTTTGATCTATGCAATTAGTAGATTCATGCCATGCCTTTGTTTGCCATGATATGTTCCTGTAACATGTTGTTTGCTTGCTCTACATTGCAACCTGACGTTATTTCTGCTAAAGTCTGAAACTGTTATTATTTGCAATCTTACCATGTCATTTTGAGCATGTTCTAGTGATTTCTGGAGATAGCTCAGTGTTCATGTTTTGTTATGCTTTACCTGTACTTCATGCCCATGCCTTTTGTTATTATGTTCGGGTGCTGTAGCTTATTGTTTTGATGCTTGCAAGATGCCTAGTTGCTGTCATGGACATATTGTTGCTATGACTTGTATAGAGTGTATGTGTTGAACCGTTGCTCCGTTTTGAGTGTGCTCTATATGAAACTTGCTTGATTTTGCATGTAGTTTTATATTATCATGTTGCATCCTTGTTTTGAGGTGTTTGCTTGATGTTTGTATGCATTTTGCATCAATACCATGTTTAACTTGTTTTGCTCATATCTTCTAGACCGTAGCTCCGAATCTAATGAACTTTATATGTAACTTGACTAGAGTTTCGTGTAGATCATATTGGTGCATCTTAACTTGCTGTTTAACAACTTGAACATAAGGTTTATTCAGATCTGGACCAATTTCGAAATTTGCATATGAGGACTTACCGGAGTTGTTATATGTTGTTCCGGGCCTCATTTAAACTTGCCTTGATGTGTTGTTCTTGTTTGCATCATCTCTTGTCATGAGTAGCTTCATGTAGCCTTTTCATGCATCATGCTTGTTGTGCATCATGTCTTGTTCATGTGTGGTGTGTTTACCTATGTTGTGTGCTTCTTCTTGTTAGTTCCTGTTTCGTTGCGATCGTGAGGATTCGTTCGTTTACGGTTGGTTCGGCTTCATCCATTCGTCTTCTTCATGGACTCGTTCTTCTTCCTTGCGGGATTTCAGGCAAGATGACCGCTACCCTGGATCTCACTACTATCATTGCTATGCTAGTTGCTTTGTTCTATCGCTTTGCTGCGCTACCTATCTTTTGCTCATCAAGCCTCCCAAATTGCCATGAACCTCTAACCTTTGACACCATTCCTAGCAAACCGTTGTTTGGCTATGTTACCGCTTTGCTCAGCCCCTCTTATAGCGTTGTTAGTTGCAGGTGAAGTTGAAGATTGCTCCATGGTGGACAGGGTTTTGTTGGGATATCACAATATCTCTTATATTATTAATGCATCTATATATTTGGTAAAGGGTGGAAGGCTCGGCCTTATGCCTGGTGTTTTGTTCCACTCTTGCCGCCCTAGTTTCCGTCATACCGGTGTTATGTTCCCGGATTTTGCATTCCTTACGCGGTCGGGTGATTTATGGGACCCCCCTGACAGTTCGCTTTGAATAAAACTTGTCCAGCAAGGCCCAACCTTGGTTTTACCATTTGCCTCACCACCACCTATCCCTTCCTTGGGTCGGCCAACCCGAGGGTCATCTTTATTTTAGCCCCAGGCGAGTGCTTGTCTAAGTGTTGGTGCGAACCGAGCGCTGCTGGGCCACCTCGGGAAACTCAAGTCTGGTTTTACTCAGAGCCTGTCTCATCCGGTGTTGCCCTGAGAACGAGATATGTGCAGCTCCTATCGGGATTGTCGGCGCATCGGGTGGTCTTGCTGGTCTTGTTTTATCATTGTCAAAATGTCTTGTAAACCGGGATTCCGAGAGGCGATCGGGTCTTCTGGGAGAAGGAATATCCTTCGTTAATCGCAAGAGCTTATCATGGGCTAAGTTGGGACACCCTGCAGGTATAAACTTTCGAGAGCCGTGCCGCGGTTATGTGGGCGATGGGAATTTGTTAATGTCCGGTTGTAGATGACTTGACACCAGATCCGAATTAAAATGCATCAACCGCGTGTGTAGCCGTGATGGTCTCTTCTCGGCGGAGTCCGGGAAGTGAACACGGTTTCTGTGTTATGTTTGGCGTAAGTAGGAGTTCAGGATCACCTCTTGATCATTGCTAGTTGACGACCGTTCCTTTGCTCCTCTTCTCGCTCTCATTTGCGTATGTTAGCCACCATACTTGCTTAGCCGCTGCTGCAACCTCACCACTTTACCCATTTCCTTTCCCATTAAGCTTTGCTAGTATTGATACCCATGGTAATGGGATTGCTGAGTCCTTGTGGCTCACAGATTACTACAACAACAGTTGCAGGTACAGGTTATGCGATGATCATGACGCGAGAGCGATGCTTGCTTGCGTTCAGTTTTTCTTCTGCTTCTTCGATCACGAGATAGGTTTGTTGGAAATATGCCCTAGAGGCAATAATAAAAGTATTATTATATTTCCTTGTTCATGATAATTGTCTTTTATTCATGCTATAACTGTATTATTCGGAAATCGTAATACACTTGTGAATACATAGACCACAATATGTCCCTAGTGAGCCTCTAGTTGACTAGCTCATTGTGATCAATAGATAGTCATGGTTTCCTGGCTATGGACATTGGATGTCATTGATAATAGGATCACATCATTAGGAGAATGATGTGATGGACAAGACCCAATCCTAAGCATAGCACAAAGATCGTGTAGTTCGTTTGCTAGAGCTTTTCCAATGTCAAGTATCTCTTCCTTAGACCATGAGATCGTGTAACTCCCGGATACCGTAGGAGTGCTTTGGGTGTATCAAACGTCTGGCGTAATCGGGTGACTATAAAGGTGCACTCGGTATCTCCGAAAGTGTCATTGGGTTGACACGGATCGAGATCGGATTTGTCACTCCGTAAACGGAGAGGTATCTCTGGGCCCACTCGGTAGGACATCATCATAATGTGCACAATGTGACCAAGGGGTTGATCACGGGATGATGTGTTACGGAACGAGTAAAGAGACTTGCCGGTAACGAGATTGAACAAGGTATCGGTATACCGATGATCGAATCTCGGGCAAGTACAATACCGTTAGACAAAGGGAATTGTATACGGGATCGATTGAGTCCTTGACATCGTGGTTCATCCGATGAGATCATTGTGGAACATGTGGGAGCCAACATGGGTATCCAGATCCTGCTGTTGGTTATTGACCGGAGAACGTCTCGGTCATGTCTACATGTCTCCCGAACCCGTAGGGTCTACACACTTAAGGTTCGATGACGCTAGGGTTATAGGGAATAGATATACGTGGTTACCGAATGTTGTTCGGAGTCTCGGATGAGATCCCGGACGTCACGAGGAGTTCCAGAATGGTCCGGAGGTAAAGATTGATATATTGGACGAAGGGTTTTGGAGTCCGGAAGTGTTCCGGAGGTACCGGGTGATGACCAGCATGACCGAAAGGTGTTTCGGGAGCCCCGGCAAGTGTTGGGGGGCTTCATGGGCCAAGGAAAGGGGGCAAACCAGCCCACTAAAGGTCTGTGCGCCCGCCTCACCTATTCCCACGTGACCAGGGGGTTTGGAGCGCCCCATCTAGGGTTCCCACCTCCTGGCTTGGGGGCCAAGTCACCCAAGGGGGAGATCCCATCTGCCCTGGCCGCCGCCCCCCCTAGGGGAAACCCTAGGGCGCCTCCCCTCCCCTTTGCCCCTATATATAGTGGAGGTTTTGGGGCTGCCTCACACATGAGAACTTCTCCTCTTGACACAGCCCTACCTCTCTCCCATCTCCTCATATCTCGCAGTGCTTGGCGAAGCCCTGCAGGATTGCCACGCTCCTCCACCACCACCACGCCATCGTGCTGCTGCTGGATGGAGTCTTCCTCAACCTCTCCCTCTCTTCTTGCTGGATCAAGGCGTGGGAGACGTCACCGGGCTGTACGTGTGTTGAACGCGGAGGTGCCGTCCGTTCGGCACTAGGATCTCCGGTGATTTGGATCACGACGAGTACGACTCCTTCAACCCCGTTCTCTTGAACGCTTCCGCTTAGCGATCTACAAGGGTATGTAGATGCACTCTCCTTCCCCTCGTTGCTAGTTTCTCCATAGATAGATCTTGGTGACACGAGGAAAATTTTGAATTTCGCCACGTTCCCCAACAAGTGGCATCATGAGCTAGGTCTATTGCGTAGATTCTTTGCACGAGTAGAACACAAAGTAGTTGTGGGCGTTGATTTTGTTCAATATGCTTACCGTTACTAGTCCAATCTTGTTTCGACGGTATTGTGGGATGAAGCGGCCCGGACCGACCTTACATGTACTCTTACGTGAGACAGGTTCCACCAATTGACATGCACTTGGTGCATAAGGTGGCTAGCGGGTGCCAGTCTCTCCCACTTTAATCGGAACGGATTCGATGAAAAGGGTCCTTATGAAGGGTAAATAGCAATTGGCATATCACGTTGTGGTTTTGCATAGGTAAGAAACGTTCTTGCTAGAAACCCATAGCAGCCACGTAAAACATGCAACAACAATTAGAGGACGTCTAACTTGTTTTTGCAGGGTATGCCATGTGATGTGATATGGCCAAGAAGAATGTGATGAATGATATGTGATGTATGAGATTGATCATGTTCTTATAATAGGAATCACGACTTGCATGTCGATGAGTATGACAACCGGCAGGAGCCATAGAAGTTGTCTTTATTTATTGTATGACCTGCGTGTCATTGAACAACGCCATGTAATTACTTTACTTTATTGCTAACCGGTAGCCATAGTAGTAGAAGTAATGAGTTGGCAAGACAACTTCATGGAGACACGATGATGGAGATCATGATGATGGAGATCATGGTGTCATGCGGTGGTGATGATGATCATGGAGCCTCAAGATGGAGATCAAAGGAGCAAAATGATATTGGCCATATCATGTCACTATTTGATTGCATGTGATGTTTATCATGTTTATGCATCTTGTTTACTTAGAACGACGGTAGTAAATAAGATGATCCTTACAACAATTTCAAGAAGTGTTCTCCCTAAGCGTGCACCATTGCTAAAGTTCGTCGTTTCAAGCACCACGTGATGATCGGGTGTGATAGATCCTTACGTTCACATACAACGGTGTAAGACAGTTTTACACATGCAAAACACTTAGGGTTAACTTGACGAGCCTAGCATGTACAGACATGGCCTCGGAACACAGAGACCGAAAGGTCGAGCATGAGTCGTATGGAGGATACGATCAACATGAAGATGTTCACCGACGATGACTAGTCCGTCTCACGTGATGATCGGACACGACCTAGTTGACTCGGATCATGTAATCACTTAGATGACTAGAGGGAGTCTATCCTGAGTGGGAGTTCATAAGATGAACTTAATTATCCTGAACATAGTCAAAAGATCTTTGCAAATTATGTCGTAAGCTCGCGCTTTAGTTCCACTCTTTAGATATGTTCCTAGAGAAAATATAGTTGAAAGTTGACAGTAGCGATTATGCGGACAGTAGAAAGCTTATGTCCTTAATGCACCGCTCAGTGTGTTGAACCCCAAACGCCGTCTGTGGATGTTGCGAACATCGGACATACACGTTTTGATAACTACGTGATAGTTCAGTTAAACGGTTTAGAGTTGAGGCACCAAAGACGTTTTCGAAACGTCACGGAACATATGAGATGTTTCGAGGGCTGAAATTGGGATTTCAGGTTCGTGCCCACGTCAAGAGGTATAAGACCTCCGACGATTTTCTTAGCCTGCAAACTAAGGGAGAAAAGCTCAATCATTGAGCTTGTGCTCAGATTGTCTGAGTGCAACAATCACTTGAATCGAGTGGGAGTTGATCTTCTAGGTGAGATAGTGATGTTTCTCCAAAGTCATTACCACCAAGCTGCTAGAGCTTCGTGATGAGCTATAACATATCAGGGATAGATATGATGATCCTTGAGGTATTCGCGATGTTTGACACCGCGAAAGTAGAAATCAAGAAGAAGCGTCAATTATTGATGGTTGGACCACTAGTTTCAAGAAGGGCAAGGGCAAGAAGGGATACTTCATGAAACGGCAAATCAGCTGCTGCTCCAGTGAAGAAATCCAAGGTTGAACCCAAACCCGAGACTAAGTGCTTCTGTGATAAGGGGAATAGTCACTAGAGCGGAATTACCCTAGATACTTGGTAGATGAGAAGGCTGGCAAGGTCGATGGAAGTATATTGGATATACATTATGTTAATGTGTACTTTACTAGTACTCCTAGTAGCACCAGGGTATTAAATACCGGTTCAGTTGCTAAGTGTTAGTAACTCGAAATAAAAGCTACGGAATAAACGTGTTGGGGAACGTAGTAATTTCAAAATTTTTCCTACGCACACGCAAGATCATGGTGATGAATAGCAACGAGAGGGGAGAGTATTGTCCACATACCCTTGTAGACCCGGCGAAGCGATCACAATGTAGAGGAAGTAGTCGACGTTCTCCTCGCGATCCGACCGATCCCGCGCCCGTTACTCCGGCGCCCCGAGTTCTTGACACACGACAGCTCGATGGCGTCCCTCGTACTCGATCCAGCCGAGTGTCGAGGAGAGTTCCGTCAAGACGACGGCATGGTGACGATCTCGATGTTTCACGGCGCAGGCTTCGCCTAAGCTTCATGACGGTATGACCGAGGTGGAATATGGTGGAGGGGGCACCGACACGGCTAAGGAACGATCCGTAGATCAAACTTGTGTGTCCTTGGGTGCCCCCTGCCCCCGTATATAAAGGAGCAAGGGGGAGGGGGCCGGCCGGCCAAGGGAGGCGCGCCAGGGAGTCCTACTCCCTCTGGGAGTAGGATTCCCCCTCCAATCCTAGTTGGAATAGGATTCACCGGAGGGGGAAAGAGAGAGAGGGGGGCCGACCCCCTTTCCTAGTCCTAGTAGGACTAGGGGAAGGGGGGGAGGCGCGCGGCCACCTAGGGCTGGCCCTTTCTCCTTTCCACCAAGGCCCACTATGGCCCATTTACCTCCCGGGGTTCCGGTAACCTCCGGTACTCCATAAATTCTGTTTTCACCCGAACCATTCGAACTCCAAACATAGGCTTCCAATATATCAGTCTTTATGTCTCGACCATTTGAGACTCCTCGTCATGTCCGTGATCACATCCGGGACTCGAACTTCTTGGTACATCAAAATACATAAACTCATAATAAGCATCGCCATCGAAACCTTAAGCGTGCGGACCCTACGGTTCGAGAACAATGTAGACATGACCTAGAACTATTCTCGGTCAATAACCAACAGCGGGACCTGGATGCCCATATTGGTTCCTACATATTCTCGAAGATCTTTATCGGTCAGACCGCATAACAACATACGTTGTTCCCTTTGTCATCGGTATGTTACTTGCCCGAGATTCGATCGTCGGTATCCAATACCTAGTTCAATCTCGCTACCGGCAAGTCTCTTTACTCGTTCCGTAATACATCATCTCATAACTAACTCATTAGTTGTAGTGCTTGCAAGGCTTGATGATGTGTATTACCGAGAGAGCCCAGAGATACCTCTCCGACAATCGGAGTGACAAAACCTAATCTCAAATACGCCAACCCAACATCGCCTTTGGAGACACTGTAGTACTCCTTTATAATCACCCGATTACGTTGTGACGTTTGGTAGCACCAAAGTGTTCCTCCGTAAACGGAGTTGCATAATCTCATAGTTACAGGAACATGTATATGTCATGGATAAAAGCAGTAGCAACATACTAAGCGATCGTGTGCTAATCTAATGGAATGGGTCATGTCAATCGATCATTACGCTAATGATGTGACCTTGTTAATCAAATAACAACTCTTTGTTCATGGTCAGGAAACATAACCATCTTTGATTAACAAGCTAGTCTAGTAGAGGCATACTAGTGACATATTGTTTTGTCTATGCATTCACACATGTATCATGTTTCCGGTTAATACAATTCTAGCATGAATGATAAACATTTATCATGAAATAAGGAAATAAATAATAACTTTATTATTGCCTCTAGGGCATATTTCCTTCAAAACGGAGACTAGCTAAAGGTGAGCTGACGATATGTGTTGGAAGTGTTTCCAAGGTTGATGTGATCAAGCATCGCACGCTCCCTCTACCTCGAGATTTGGTGTTTGCGTTGAGCATAGACATGATTGGATTATGTCTATCACAACATGGTTATTCATTTAAGGAGAATAATGGTTACTCTATTTATTTGAATAATACCTTCAATGGTCTTGCACCTAAAGGAATGGTTTACTGAATCTCGATCGTAGTGATACACATTTTCATGCCAAAAGATATAAGATAGTAATGATAGTACCACTTACTTGTGGCAGTGCCATGTAAGTCATATTGGTGTTAAACGCATGAATAAGCTCCATGGATCTTTGGACTCACTCATTTTTGAAAAGTTTGAGACATGCGAACCATGTCTATTGGTGTATACGCATGAAGAAACTCCATGCAGATGGATCGTTTGGACTCACTTGATTTTGAATCACTTGAGATATGCAAATCATACCACATGGGCAAGATGACTAAAAAGCCTCGTTTTTCAGTAAAATGGAACAAGATAGCAACTTGTTGGAAGTAACACATTTTGATGTGTGTTGTCCAATGAGTGCTGAGGCATGCAGTGAATATCGTTATGTTCTTACTTCACAGATGATTCGAGTAGATGTAGAGTATATTTACTTGATGAAACACAAGTCTGAATTATTGAATGGTTCAAGTAATTTCAGAGTGAAGTTGAAGATCATCGTGACAAGAGGATGAAATATCTATGATATGATCATAGAGATGAGTATCTGAATTATTGAATGGTTCAAGTAATTTCAGAGTGAAGTTGAAGATCATCGTGACAAGAGGATGAAATATCTATGATATGATCATAGAGATGAGTATCTGAGTTACGAGCTTTGGCACGCAATTAAGACATTGTGGAAATTGTTTCACAATTAATACCGCCTGGAACACCATAGTTTGATGGTGTTTCCGTACATCATAGTTGCACCCTATTGGATATGGTGCGTACCATGATGTCTCTTATCAAATTACCACTATCGTTCATGGGTTAGGCATTAGAGACAACCACATTCACTTTAAATAGGGCACCACGTAATTCCATTGAGATGACACTGTATGAACTATGGTTTAGAGAAACCTAAGCTGTCATTTCTTAAAGGTTTGGGGCTGCTACACTTATGTGAAAAAGTTTCAGGATAAGCTCGAACCCAAAACGGATAAAATGCATCTTCATAGGACACCCAAAACAGTTGGGTATACCTCCTAATTCAGATCCGAAAGCAATAGGGATTGTTTCTTGAATCGGGTCCTTTCTCGAGGAAAAGTTTGTCTCGAAAAGTTGAGTGGGAGGATGGTGGAGACTTGATATGGTTATTGAACCGTCACTACAACTAGTGTGTAGCGAGGGCACGTGAAGTTGCTCTGTGGCACCTACACCAATTGAAGTAGAAGCTTATGATAGTGATCATGAAACTTGGATCAAGTCACTACCGTACCTCGTGAGGGTGACAAGGATGCGTACTGCTTCAGAGTTGTACAGTAATCTTGTCTTGAAGGTCATGTTGCTAGACAACAATGAATCTACGAGCTATGGAGAAGCAATGGTGGGCCCAAATTCCGACAAATGGTTAGAAGCCATGAAATCCGAGATAGGATCCATGTATCAGAACAAAGCATGGACTTTGGTGGACTTGCCCGATGATCGGCAAGCCATTGAGATAAATGGATCTTTAAGAAGAAGACGGACGTGGATGGTAATGTCACCGTCTATGAAGCTCGACTTGTGGCAAAGAGTTTTTTCACAAGTTCAAGGAGTTGACTACAATGAGATTTTCTCATTCGTAGTGATGCTTAAGTCCGTCGGAATCATGTTAGCATTAGCTGCATTTATGAAATCTGGCAGATGGATGTCAAAACGAGTTTCCTTACCAGTCTTAGTAAGGAAAGGTTGTATGTGATACAATCCGAAAGTTTTTGTCGATCCTAAGGATGCTAAAAGGTATCTTTGGCTCCAATGATCCTTCTAAGGACTGGAGTAAGCATCTCGGAGTTGGAATGTACGTTTTGATGAGATGATCAAAGATTTTGGATTTATACAAAAGTTTATGAGAAACTTGTATTTCCAAAGAAGTGAGTGGGAGCACTATAGAATTTCTGATGAGTATATGTTGTTGACATATTGATGGTCAGAAATGATGTAGAATTTTCTGTAAAGCATATAGGGTTATTTGAAAAGTGTTTTTCAAGTGAAAACCTAGATTAAGCTACTTGAACAATGAGCATCAAGATCTATAAGATAGATCAAAATGCTTAATAGTACTTTCAAATGAGCACATACCTTGACATGATCTTGAAGGTGTTCAAGATGGATCAGTCAAAGAAGGAGTTCTTGCCTGAGATGTAAGGTATAAAGTTAAGACTTAAAGCTCAACCATGGCAGAAAAGAGAGAAAGGACGAAGGTCGTCACCTATGTTTCAGACGTAGGCTCTATAGTATGCTATGCTGTGTACCGCACCGGAAGTGTGCCTTGCCATGAGTCAGTCAAGGGTACAAGAATGATCCAGAATGGATCATTGGACATGGTCAAAATTGTCCTTGGAGTATATAAGGACATGTTTCTCGATTATGGAGGTGATAAAGAGTTCGGCGTAAAGGGTTACGTCCATGCAAGCTTTAACACCTATCCGAGTGACTCTGAGTAGCAAACCGTATACGTATAGTGGAGCAACCATTTGGAATAGATCCAAGTGGAGCGTGGAAGCAGCATTTACAATATGACCCAAAGATTTGTGAAGTACATACGGATCTGGAAGTTGCGCACCGTTGACTAAAACCTCTCTTGCAAGCAAAACATGATCAAACCCCGTAACTCATTGAGTCTTAATCACATGATGATGTGAACTAGTTTAGTGACACTAGTAAACTCTTTGGATGTTGGTCACATGGCGATGTGACCTGTGAGTGTTAATCACATGGCGATGTGAACTAGATTATTGACTCTAGTGCAAGTGGGAGACTGTTGGAAATATGCCCTAGAGGCAATAATAAAAGTATTATTATATTTCCTTGTTCATGATAATTGTCTTTTATTCATGCTATAACTTTATTATTCGGAAATCGTAATACATGTGTGAATACATAGACCACAATATGTCCCTAGTGAGCCTCTAGTTGACTAGCTCGTTGTGATCAATAGATAGTCATGGTTTCCTGGCTATGGACATTGGATGTCGTTGATAACGGGATCACATCATTAGGAGAATGATGTGATGGACAAGACCCAATCCTAAGCATAGCACAAAGATCGTGTAGTTCGTTTGCTAGAGCTTTTCCAATGTCAAGTATCTCTTCCTTAGACCATGAGATCGTGTAACTCCCGGATACCGTAGGAGTGCTTTGGGTGTATCAAACGTCACAACGTAACTGGTTGACTATAAAGGTGCACTACAGGTATCTCCGAAAGTGTCTGTTGGGTTGACACGGATCGAGACTGGGATTTGTCACTCCGTGTAAACGGAGAGGTATCTCTGGGCCCACTCGGTAGGACATCATCATAATGTGCACAATGTGACCAAGGGGTTGATCACGGGATGATGTGTTACGGAACGAGTAAAGAGACTTGCCGGTAACAAGATTGAACAAGGTATCGGTATACCGATGATCGAATCTCGGGCAAGTACAATACCGTTAGACAAAGGGGATTGTATACGGGATCGATTGAGTCCTTGACACCGTGGTTCATCCGATGAGATCATCGTGGAACATGTGGGAGCCAACATGGCTATCCAGATCTCGCTGTTGGTTATTGACCAGAGAACGTCTCGGTCATGTCTACATGTCTCCCGAACCCGTAGGGTCTACACACTTAAGGTTCGATGACGCTAAGGTTATAGGGAATAGATATACGTGGTTACCGAATGTTGTTCGGAGTCTCGGATGAGATCCCGGACGTCACGAGGAGTTCCAGAATGGTCCGGAGGTAAAGATTGATATATTGGACGAAGGGTTTTGGAGTCCGGAAGTGTTCCGGAGGTACCGGGTGATGACCAGCATGACCGAAAGGTGTTTCGGGAGCCCCGGCAAGTATTGGGGGGCTTCATGGGCCAAGGAAAGGGGGCAAACCAGCCCACTAAAGGGCTGTGCGCCCCCCTCACCTATTCCCACATGACCAGGGGGTTTGGGGCGCCCCATCTAGGGTTCCCACCTCCTGGCTTGGGGGCCAAGTCACCCAAGGGGGAGATCCCATCTGCCCTGGCCGCCGCCCCCCCTAGGGGAAACCCTAGGGCGTCTCCCCTCCCCTTTGCCCCTATATATAGTGGAGGTTTTGGGGCTGCCTCACACATGAGAACTTCTCCTCTTGGCACAGCCCCACCTCTCTCCCTTCTCCTCATATCTCGCAGTGCTTGGCGAAGCCCTGCAGGATTGCCACGCTCCTCCACCACCACCACGCCGTCGTGCTGCTGCTGGATGGAGTCTTCCTCAACCTCTCCCTCTCTCCTTGCTGGATCATGGCGTGGGAGACGTCACCGGGCTGTACGTGTGTTGAACGCGGAGGTGCCGTCCGTTCGGCACTAGGATCTCCGGTGATTTGGATCACGACGAGTACGACTCCTTCAACCCCGTTCTCTTGAACGCTTCCTCTTAGCGATCTACAAGGGTATGTAGATGCACTCTCCTTCCCCTCGTTGCTGGTTTCTCCATAGATAGATTTTGGTGACACGTAGGAAAATTTTGAATTTCTGCTACGTTCCCCAACAAGGTTCCATGTCGGCAGCCTGGGCTAGCAGGGTGGATGTCGTTCGAGCTTTTGTTTGTGTTTCATCCGTAGTTCAGATGTTGATCTTATGTATGATATGATGTTGTATTCGTGTGGCATTGTATGCCTCTTGTATGTATCCCCATCTATTATGTAATGTTGATGTAATGATATCCACCTTGCAAAAGTGTTTCAATATGCGGGTCTATCCTTGGTGGGACCTTCGAGTTCCTTTTGGATAGGGTCGCATATTGGGCGTGACAAGTTGGTATTAGAGCCTCGACCGACCCTAGGAGCCCCCTTGATTGATGGTGTAGTTTGGCCGTTGTTGAGTCTAGAAGAAAACTGTTTTCGGAGTCTAGTTATATCGGAGAGTAGGAATTCTTTTTACTCCTCAGCCCCTTCGTCGCTCTGGTGAGGAATCTTGACGTTGGTGTTTTGAATTACTCCTCTTCCTCTTCAAATTTTCTTTAGGTTCATGCAGTTGGTTTTCCGATCGTTGTTCCTCAGCTCTTTTTATCCGGTGCATCTCTCGTCAAGTTGACTCGATCCTCTTTGTCTTTTGCGAGATCAAACCTCAGTTGTTTTCTTTTCCCTCCCGCCCACCCTTCTTCCTCTCGGAACCGGAGTCCATAATCGAGCATCCATCCTACTCGTGCGAAGTCTTTGCCTTCTTTCCTCAATGATTTCAACCGGTGTTTTCTCTTCAAGATATTCGTCGGTTCCCCTTCCTAGTCGCCTTTGTTTTCCCGCCCTCCCACCCTCTTCTTCCCAGAGTTTCAGTCTCTTTCGAGCATCTATTTCATTTGCACGGTGCCTCTTCAGTCTTCCCTCAATTATTTCAACCGGTGAATTCTCGTCTCGTTCGTCATTCTTCGTCCCTTTCTTTTTCCGGTGGACTCAATTCAAGTTTTTCAGGTGATCACATTCTTTTCCTCGGCTCAAATGTTTTTCCTTGCTCGTTAGCCTCTCGCCAGTTTATCCTTCCGGAGTGCTGAAGACATCTCAGAAGATTCTCTTTGCATTCAATTAATTCAAGGTTGTCACCTCTTTCAAATATTTCAATTGTTCCGGTGCATCATCTATCTGGTCAACAATCCTTTTTACATGGTGTTTTTCTCTTTAGTGGGCCCTAACCCACAGGTCTTTTCCAGTATCTTACCTGACTCTTCTAATTCCCCCGGAGTTATTTTCAAATTCTTTTCAAGTGTGATGTAAGAATGGATCCCATCAGCCAGATGCCTTTCCAAGATCGATTTCAAATCATTTTCATTGTTGCCTCAACCTCTTCGCTTTTTCGTTCTCCCGGGGTATCTCAGTAATTTTGGTGGTTTTTTCTCGTGGTCAGTTGAGCATCGAAGAAGAGTTTTTTCTCTTAAATCTTGTCCATTCCCCCGGAGATTCGCGATGCTAGCTCGACGTTATCCTATCAAATTGTTTCAAGTCATGCAAATTATTTTCATCCATCCGGAGCATTTCAGGAGTTGCTTTCTCTCTCGATCATCCGGAGGCCATCTTTTCAGAAATTTCTTCGTTCTAAGTTTTTCAAATTCGTTCTCCAATTATTCTATATCTGTGCCCTTTCGTTCGTCTCAATATTCTTCCGGTGCTTCGTTCAAGTATTCTTCATTCAGCTCATGATCTCTTTGTTCTTTTGCATCTAAATCCCCTCAAGCATATTTGTTCTTCTAATTCTTCCCGGTGATTCATTCTATTTCATCAGTCATTTTGAATTCTCTCGGTGGTTCGTTCAAGATTCTTTTTCCTCGATTATCATTTTAATTCATTCGTTTCTTTCCAATCCTACCGGTGGTTCATGAAGACTTTCTCAAGTTTTGCGCCATATTTCCCTTAATCCTTTTCAAGAAGAATAAGTAGTATGAAAAATCCATTGCTTGTGATCAATTTAATTTGATGAAGGATAGGCATACAATAAATCTTATTCTTATTTCATCCAAGTGAGTAATCCCTTTCCTTCGGAGTTTGTTCTCGATGAATAAATTCTAGTTCCAAGTGCTTTCATCTTTTCTTTTCCGGAATTCAAATTTTTTCCTCGGCCATCTCGTCGGAACCTCCATCTTAATCACCGCAAGGCTTTAATCTTATTCTTTAAACCTTCATTTTATCTCGTCATTCGTTTGTTACCGGAGTTCTTATGGTGGTTCATCAGGATTTAATTCATTCTTCAAGAGTTCATCAAGATTTTGTTGGTGGAGTTCAAGTATTTTTTTTCTTCTTGCGTCTCGAAGTGCAATTAATCCTCTGTATTCTTTTGAAGTGGAGTTTTGCAGTTCTTCGTTCTTCTCAGATATTCAAATCCATTCAATCCTTCCTTCTAAGTTCTTTTCATTCTATTTCAATCCTTTCTGGAGATTTGGTGTCATGTCTTCATCAACTATCATTCCATCCTCTAAAGTTCATGTTCTTTTCTTTCCATGTTCAGCTGGAGTGCTACCTAAATCATGTCAGTCTTATTCGTTTCTTTTCTCATTCTAACCACTCCGGTTAGAACGAGTGATTTCATAGTCTATCTGATTCCGTCAGTTTTCGATTCTCGTCATTCTCGTTGTTCCTCTCTTCTTCTCGAGTGTTCTCGATTCTTTGCTTCCTCTCTTGAGTTCTTGTTTCACCTCATTCCTTTTCACTTCCGTCTCGGTCCTAAGATCTCGGGACGAGATCTCTTGTTAGTGGAGGAGTGTTGTAACGCCCCGGATTCATTGCGCCAGGTGTCTGCCAGTTGTTCGCCGTCTTTTCCATGTCATTTGCTTGCGTGTTGCATTTTATCATGTCATCATGTGCATTTCATTTTGCATACGTGTTCGTTTCATGCATCCGAGCATTTTCCCCGTTGTCCGTTTTGCAATCCGGCACTCCTATGTCATCCGGCGTTCCCCTTTTGTCTTCTGTTGTGAGCGGATGTTAAACTTTCTCGGAATGGCCCGAGGTTTGCCAAGCGGCCTTGGTATAGCACCGGTAGACCGCCTATCAAGTTTCGTGCCATTTGGAGGTCGTTTGGTACCCCAACGGTTAACCATGTAACCCCGAAGGCCTCTTTTGTTGCAGCCCACACCCCCTCCAAAGTGGCCCAAAACCCATCTAAGTCTCTTCCATGCTCTCGGTCGTTCGATCACGATCGCGTGGCCGAAAACCGCACCTCATTTGGACTCTCCTAGCATCCTCTACCTATAAATATATGTTCCCCTCCGGATTTTTCGTAATCCAAACCCTAGCCCCGCTCCCTCTCCGCCGCCGGACATGTCCGCCCGCCACCGGACGCATCCGCCGCCGCTCCCAGCCAACGGCGCGCCGCCACGTGTATTTGGCCACAGCAGCGTGCGCCGCCAGCCCTGCTTCGGCCCAGGCGGGCCCCGCCTCGCCGCCGCGCCGCCGCCGCCCGTCCGTCGCGCCTCACCGCAGCCCGCCGCCGCCGTTCGCCGCCCGGCACGTCGCCGCCGCCGTCACCCACCTCGGCGCCGCCATGCCAGCCCGCCAGCGCCCTCGCCGTCCGCTCGCCTTCATCGCCCGCCGCCCCGCCCCCCCTCGGTCCGCGACGCCATTGTCGCGCCCTTCCGGCCCGCCCCGAAGTCCGATCCGCGCCGCCGCTATCGCGGCCCTGCGCCGGTGCTCGCCGGCACCGCCTCCTCCATTGTGCATCGATATCCGTGCAAACCCTAAGGTTGTCCCCGATTTCGCCTAAGTCCCCAGTTTTTGTAATTATCATGCCATGTTCATGCTGTATCTCTGCATCCGTAGCTCCGATTCATGCGTGTAATGTGTCAAATTGTTCGTCTCAACGAGTACTTCATTTCATTATATTGCATCATTTTCATTTGAGCTCATCTTGATGCGAAAAATGTGTTGGAAGAGTGCATGTTGATGTTAATCTACTGAAACTGTTATAACTTGCTCATTTGTCATTTTTGCCATGATTGATGTGTGCATCCTATGAGGTTGATGTCTTCATGTGTTTTGATCTATGCCATGCCATCTTTCCAGGGGTGTATGCCATGTATTTTTGTGATCAATGTGGTGACTAGCACAAGCATGCAAACTAGGCTTCGTGATATTGCTGATTTTAGTCCCTGTTCTGCTGTTATTTTGATGCCATGTAAACTTGATGCTACAGAGAGATCCATGCATATTTTGAGTTACTTCAGTAAGGGTGTTTTGAACATGTGGTTTTTGTCTATCCATTCATGCCCTTGTTTGCAATTATGGAGTAGCCTAGCATGTCATTTGAGTGCTCTACTTTTGCTTCAAAATGTTTCCTGGCAGATTGTTTACATGTTATTCAATTTGGCCAAGGTTGCTATATTTGATCCTTGCATGCTATGGAATTGTTCTTGACTTGGTTTGTTTCACAAACAAGTCTTCTTGATGTTGCTATGCTTATCTTGTCATGCAATGACTTGTGATGAGTGAATCGAGCTTGTTAAGTAGTGTACTTGTTGTTGCTGTTTTGCTAGGCTGAATCTGTTATTTCGTGATGCTATATAAACATGTTGCTACTAATCATTCTATGCATAATCTGGAGATGTTCTATAAACATGTTTTGATCTACATGTCATTCTATATCCATCCATGCCCCTGGTAGCATTTATAGCTTGTTGTAGATTGTTCATATCTTGCTCCAAAGTTGCTTGATAATGTTGCTATCAGCCTGTTAACATTAAGTTCACTAGTTCCCATGTGTTTTGCTAGTGTTCCATGCATCCTATGACCTTGCTCTTGCCATGCTTAACTTCAAAAACATGCCTTCTTACTGTTGGTTGCCTTTCCATGCCATGTATTGCTCTATGGTGAGTGGTACAAGCTCACCAACATGCCTACTTATTGTTGTTCCTGCCATGTATGAATCTGTAATATAACTTGCCATGGTTACATGGGTGCCATCGTATTTTCTGTGCCCTTTTGGCTCATGGTCAGTAAGGGACTTTTGATCTATGCAATTATTAGATTCATGCCATGCCTTTGTTTGCCATGATATGTGATGACGGGAAAATGGCGGGCGTGAAAATACGCGTCCACGTCATTGATACAGAGTGAATAATTTAAATGCATAAATAAAATGGAGATCAAACATTGCAGGTACATTATTTCCAGAACTCTTACATTTACATAAAAATTCTGTTAATTACATCTCCGAAGAGAAAACCCCTGATTAAGAATTCCAACATATCTATTACATAGGATTGCATCACATTCCTATTACAACATACTACAAGAAAAAATCCTCCTCGCAATCGTCGATGCCGGCAAGCTCGGGGAGCCTTGGACTTTGTTGATGTTATCATATGCGATGACTTCATTTATATTTGCTTTCATTTGACTCGTACTGATATTGGCAGTACGCGTGCGCATGCTTGAATGACTTCATTTACTTTCCCTAATTGATTAACCAATGCATAGACTTTGATTTATTTTTCTTTGTTCGTATGAGAAAATCATCTTAATGGTTAATCAATCTGCTAAATGAGCCTTCAAACATCATGATACATGCATATGGGACACAAAACCATGAACGTGCTCTGTGCATGCAAAATACTTTAGTACTAATAGTTGTAGTACTCTTTATTTTATGAGTAGATGACATCTACATTTTCTAAATGTTTGCAATCCGTATGGGGGATGCATGATCTAACTTTCATCTTATGCGAAGATAAGCTAGATCGGGTCTTTTTGAGCATACGCATATATGGAGCAGATAAGAGCAATATTTAATTTGTTTTGCTGGCATATGCAAGTGCACTACAACATTTCTAGTGCGATCAGACTCAGACTATGACTCTGGTCATCTTTTAGTTTTTTTTATAATATATCCATATGAAGGGACCATACAATTTATTTTAGTTGGGTGGATGTACACCAATTAACCTAGAATTAGCTAGGTACGACATGTCCATTTTACCTTGCATGTGCATATACTAGATTCGTCAATATCTATTTATTTGTCGATGATGACGGCTAGCATTATTTGGGGCCAACGCATTTTATATAGTGCACACATTTAGTCTATTTTAGAGACATTTGGTTAACATAATACCATTTATGATTTGGGCGGCATTTTGTTTATCATCATGAAGTGGGAATATTAGTTTCTATACACCGGTATGAACAAGGTTAATTTGTGTCAGACGACCCATTTTCGCATACACACATGTGATCATAGAACATGCGACTAAGGATAACGTCTTTTGACGAGCACTTATGGTTTTGCAATATATTTTTTATATGCAAGCTATAGTTTATATTTCGTCCATCATTTTTTTATGTTGATTTTCCCCGAGTCATACCTTTGTCGTCATTCTGTTGAGAACAAAGCCTTCACTCTACATAAGGGAATAAATACCTTGATTTGTGTCAATATGACCAAACCAGAGGCAATTTTCATGCAACTTGTATTTCTTGACATGTGTCAACATGACCATGGCAAGAACAAACTATCAAATTTGTGAATCTACATAAGGGAATAAATACCTTGATTTGTGTCAATATGACCAAACCAGAGGCAATTTTCATGCAACTTGTATTTCTTGACATGTGTCAACATGACCATGGTAAGAACAAACTATCAAATTTGTGAGGATACCTCTTGACATGTGTCAACATGACCATGGCAAGAACAAACTATCAAATTTATAGAGAATATTACTTGTTAGAATGCTACTTGACATGTGTCAACATGACCATGCCAAGAGCAAATTATCAAAAATATGTGGAGGATGAAGGCTACTTGGGATGTGTCAATATGACCAAGCCAAGAGCAAGAATCATGTCACTTGGAGAAAAATTCAAGATCTGTGTCAATATGACCAAATCAAGAACCATCATATGGGGGGAAGAAAAGATCATGCTACTTGAAGAAAGTTTTAGATCTGTGTCAATATGACCAAATCAAGAACCATCATATCAAGCAAAAGCTACTTGACTCATGTCAATATGACCAAGGCAAGAGCAAAAATTGGGTAACATGTGGATGAATTCACGAACTGTGTCCATATGACCAGATCATGAACCATGATATGAGAAAACACTACTTGGTTCATGTCATTGTGACCAAACCAAGAGCGGAGATTGAGAAAACATGGGGTAGATCACCAACAAGAGAAGCAAAGGATTAGGAGAAAGCCATGAATCTCACCTTCTTGCTCCACTCCTCCCAGCCTCCCTCTCCTCACGTATGTGTGTGTGGGATTTTTCCTTGCAGCAGTGTATGTGTAGCAGCAGCAGGACAGCAGATGAAAAATGAACAGACCAACCCCATGACGTGAAGGTATGGCATTATTTATAGGGGCGGGAGAGCAGCAGATTCCTCGGAGGACGCACCCACGTCCTCGATCGTGGGGTCGTGCATGAGATAAATGGCGGCGGCGGGCTGGCTCTTTTCTTTAATGTATTCCTTTGATTAATTGCTAGTTTGTGGTGTCGGGGTTTTGAGCAGTAAAAGGTGAAGCGAGACCGTAAGAGAAGATGAAGAATGGTGTCGGGGTTTTGAATGTAAAAGGTCTTACAATGCCTTTGCTCAATTTGTGGTAGAGCTGATCACAATGTAAAAGGGCACTACAGATGGCGGAAAGTAACATTCGGGAGGGTATAGAAGAGGTTAATGAAAACTATGATGACCCTACATTTCTCGGGTAAATCCAAAGTGTTCAACTTCATATGAACTTAAGCGAACTTAAGCGTATTTGGTGAACTTAAGCGTATTTGGTGAACTTAATCGAACTTAATCGAACTTAACTGAACTTAACTTGCGAACATCTTCCCCAACCAGCCAGATCCCAGGTTGGACCCAACTGAGCCACCAACCAGTATGGTTTACAACATGGCTCAAAGAGATATTGCAAGACGAGGTGCTGAAAGGGTACATGTGCCACTGCCTGAGCTTTCCTCATTTGTTGCTGCTGCTGGTGCTTCCATGCCTCAGCCAAGAGTGACTACAGAAATGCACATAGGGAGGCAAACAAGGGCAAGCACACAAACTAAAAACAATGCAACTACAGCTGGTAGGGGAAGAGGAAAGAAAAGAGCAAGAAATCCAGATGCTGCTGCTGTTGGAGGAAGAGGAGCAAGTGCATCTTCAGAGAGAGGGAGAGGAAGAGGAGCAAGTGCTTCTTCAGAGAGAGGGAGAGGAAGAGGAGCAAGTGCATCTTCAGGGAGAGGAAGAGGAGCAAGTGCATCTTCAGGGAGAGGAAGAGGAGCAAATGCATCTTCAGGGAGAGGAAGAGGAGCAACTGAAGCTGCAGGGAGAGGCAGAGGAGCATATGCAAGTACAGGAAGAGGAGCACATGCAGTTGACCAAGTTCCATTTGCAGGGAGAGGAGGAGCAGCAAATGCAAATGCATATGCTTGGACAGGAGGAGAAGCAAATGCAAATGCTACTACTTGTATTGGAGGAGGAGCATATGCAAATGCAAATGCTTGGACAGGAGGAGCACCATATGCAAATGCAAATGCTTGGACAGGAGAAGCATCATATGCAAATGCTTGGATAGGAGGAGAAGTTCCATCTGCAGGGAGAGGAAGGGCAATGTTCCATATGCAGGATGGAGATGGCTTCGTTTGGAGATCGAGGAGTTCTCGATCTCAATGCTCCTGCTGATGATTTCATGGCACCACATCGGTGATTTGGTGGCATTGAGAGCCTGCCATTCTTTTTGATAAGCAAGCAAGTGTGGCTTATATTGCGATATTTTGATAAGCAAGCAGTGTGGCTTATATTGCCGATTATTTGATGGCAAACATTGGCTTATATTGCTGTTTTTGATGGCAAACAGTGGCATTCATTGCCCTTTCTGTAACTAACTTTTATGATGCATTACAGTTAGTTTGTTTCATTCCAGTAGTATTGAAGATTGATTAGCGAAAATGCGATTAATCGCACATGCGATAATCGAAAATGCGATAATCGCACATGTAGTTAACTGAAATGCAAATAACTGCACATGTAGTTAACTGAAAATGCAGATAACTGCACATGCAGTTAACTGAAAATGCAGATAAAAGCAGATAAATGAGTGTGGAACAGTGTGTTCTGGCAAATCTAATAAAATTATGTGAAAAGGAAAAATTTCAAAAAAATTAAAAAATGTTGTGCCTGGGGCTCGAACCCAGGACATGTTGTTACAATATCTGCGATCAATGCCAGTAGAGTAGTAGTAGTGATTTGCTAGATTGTAGATCACTCTGTAGTTATTATGTGCCACCCACTGCTTCGTCCGCCCGTTCGGTTTCCAGCACAGCCCTTTAAGACCACCCACCGTAGTAGTGATTTAAAAAAGGTTTTGCAGTCAAAACTGCTGTTGTTAACTGATGAATAATCTGTTTTGGAGTGAACACTACTGTAGTTAATTAAAAATAATTAAAGGAAAAAATTGTTTGCCCTGGGTATCGAACCCAGGACCTTTAGTTTGATAACTTGAACTCCTTGCCAGTGCGCTAGTACTAGTGATCTTGATAGATACTCATTGCCACGGTTGTT
This sequence comes from Aegilops speltoides, assembly GCA_021437245.1. NCBI lineage: Eukaryota > Viridiplantae > Streptophyta > Magnoliopsida > Poales > Poaceae > Aegilops > Aegilops speltoides. The sequence goes on along the minus strand of CM038147.1, from coordinate 413,215,995 downwards.
ATACCAAAATAAATTGTATATGCTAATCAGAGCGGTGCCGTTCGCTCTTCCACCCCTATTAAGAGGCCACCACCCACCGCCCACCGCCCCCACTCACCACTTCCGTTTCACGACGCCTCGGGCTCTACGCTCCCCACCTCCCAGTCCACCCCAAGAAAACCCTCGCCGGCCATCTCGACGCCGCCGCCGACGCCATGGACAACCACCCTGCATGGCAGAGGATGGTCGACGAGTCGGCGGCGACGACGAGGTCAGTGCTGAGCTCCAGGAGATAGGCCGGTGGTTCCCCAGCGTCGAAATGCTTGCGAACCACGCGCGGGGCCTCATCGACGTGATGACCGACGACGAGAAGAGGCGCGCTCTCGTGGACGGCCCAGGTACCCCTCCAGCCAACATCCTCCGCTTCGCAATGGCGGAGACGCGCTCCGACGATCCGAGGCAATGCGCGCGTTGGTGGATGTACAGGTCCGCCACCACGCCGCAGCCGCAGCCGGATCCGAAGCGCGTATGGTCCAGGATGCAGCGCGTCCACGACATAGTTCTTGCCGTGCCTGCGCCGGCGCCCCCCGTCCACATCGACGACGACGCAGCGTCTCTCGTCGTCCGACTCGAATCTTGCAAGGTGAACTCCGACAACGACTCGGGCTACAGAGGAGATTCGGACTCCTCTGACTCGTATGCGTCGTCTGACACGGTCGAGGTGTCGCTCGTTGTCCTGTCCGACGACGAAGAAGAGGCGGAGGAGGACGAGATCCAAATGGTCGCGCCAGTCCACAATGGCAGGGAGGGCGACAGAGACCTCCCGATTGATGTGGAGGTGCTCCCAGATGTGCCTGACATCGTCAAGCAGGAGCTGGTGGAGGAGGAGCCCAAGCAGGACGCGCCGGCGGAGCCGGCAACGATCGGCAAGAACAGATCTTCTCCAGTGGAGGTGCGCCGCTCCGAGCGTCTCAAGCGACTGAAGATGTGAAGAACGACTGAAGAAGGAGCGAAGAAGAAGGTCAAGTAGTTAGGTATGCTGCTTATAAGTTCAGCATATAAGTTAGTGTAGTGCTATTTTGCGTTTAGTTAAGTTAGGTGTGCTGCTTATAAGTTCACACATAAGTTATTTGTAATCTATTTGTGGGAACTTATGCTTGAAACTTATGCTATGATGATCGAGATGATGCTATCTGCAATCTTTGCTATGCTTGCTATTTTGTTCTGTTATTTTTGGTTAAAATCTGTCTTTGTTCTTTGTGTTTGCCATCTTCTTCTTCTTTGTGTTTGCTATCTTTCTTCTTCTTTGTGTATGGCATGTTCTTCTTTCTTCTTTGTGTTTCGATTACTCTTGTAGGTTTCACTCTTTTTAGTTAGCGAAAAAATTCATAATCTTAACTGAATTTGCAATTCATTGAATATTGATGGCTGAATCTTGATTAAGCGACACATCTTAGGTTAGCGAATCTTGATTAGCGAATCTTCGCTAATCGACACATCTTAGGTTAGCGAATCTTGATTATCGAATCTTCGATTTAACATGTTAGCGACACATCTTAGGTTTAACACATGTTAACTGACACATATTCAGTTAACTGAATCTTCATTTAACATGTTAACTGACACATCTTAGGTTTAACACATGTTAACTGACACATATTCAGTTAACTGAATCTTCATTTAACATGTTAACTGACACATCTTAGGTTTAACACATGTTAACTGACACATATTCAGTTAACTGAATCTTCAGTTATACTGTCAATTCAACCAAGTTAACTGAAACTTCAGCCAAATTCAAAGCAGTCATACATAACTAAATCTTCAGTTAACCAAATTCAGAGCAGTCATACATCATCAGTGCCATGGAAATTAACCAACTTCACTACAGGAATACAACTAATTAAAAGGTCCATCTTAAGGCAGCATTACACCAAGCAATTAATTACTCAAATTCATCTAAGATCTCCTTCAACCTCCTTATCTTGCTCTTGTTCTCCTCCTTGTGCCTGAATAAATCACCAATCATGTACTCAAGTTTCTTCTTCTCCTTCTTCAGGTCATCCCTTTGTGACACAACTATGTCCAACTCTTCCTTCATGTTGTCCATCTGTTCCTTCATGATGTCCATCTTTTGCTTCATGCTGTCCATCTTTTGCTTCATCTCATCCCTCTCTTTCTCGCCTTAGACCTAACAACTTTGATGAATGGTAGTGCTAGATTTATCAGACATCTTCTTCTTCTCAAGCTCTTGCTTCAGATCAGAAACAACAAGTCTTGCATTGCCCAATTCAGTAATTGCCTGCTCCTTGTCAGCCACCATCTTAGCAAAATCTAGTTTAAAAAACCTCAGATCCTTTTCCATCTGTTCCTTCTCTTTAACAACCCTAAAATTCTCTTCAGCATTAACTACATTTTCCCTGAGCCTTAGCTTGTTCTCATCTTCATACATGCCCCAAACCCTAGCTAAACTCATCTTCAGAGTGGCAGGCCATTCAGGGTCAATCCACTCCACAAAGTTGCATTTAGGTATTTCCTGCATATAAGAAAGAAACAACTTTAGATAAGTGAAAATTACAGTTACTTCATTTGCTCCAACTTAAGGGAGCATTACACCTAAAGTTGTTCGGTTTAGTTCGGTTAGTTCATTTAAATTGAGATGCGATTAACTATCAAAGTGTTTATAAGCGCAAAAATTAGTTAGGTCCACAAACAAGGTCTTTGTTGATGAAAAATTCATTAATTTAAATGTTGTTGCATGAAAACAAACTGTGTTATTTCAAATGTTGTTACATGACAACAATATCGTTAAGCGAAAAATTGATTAATTAATCGCATTTTTCTTGATAAACTGAATTTTCTTGAGATAACTTTTGTTGACACACTATTACAGATCACAAGAAGATGACACATTCCGGTAGATCTACTAACCTTTTGTGCACATGCAAGATACCTCCTTCCGAAGATCAGTGATTGAAAAGACACAAACTTCTCACATACACACCGGTGTTCGCATCTAGTTGGAAGATCTGGAGCAAGGCCTCTCCACTCCAAGCGAGAAAATGGTGGCGGAGCAGGAGCCTACAACACATTATAGTCGAAAATACCCCTTTCAAGATCTCGGGCAGGAGCCCTAACCCTAATTGCTAGAGGCATAGTGACGAACTAACCTCACTTGTGACAGAGTAGCCGCTCGGACGACAGTGGATCCTTCACTCCACGATACCATGGCGGCGAAGTGGGCAACGGAGGCGAGCTGGGCGGCGGCGACGAAATGAGCGGCGCGACGAGGGAGCGGAGAGGTGAGTGAGTGGGGTGAGTGAGTGTGTGGCTGCCGACAAGATATTCCAAAGAATATGCCAACACACAGTGCCACACACTTTGTGTTGAGCTGCGGGTTGATAAGGCAAAAGGCAGGGGCTAAGTGCAAAAAGTCGGTGACCAGCCAGTCCACTTGGCATCCGGTTGGGGTCGTGATTGGCTTAGGACTAAATTTGCTCCTCCATTGCAAGTTCAGGGATGAAATAGTTCACTTTTGCAACTACAAGGACTAAACCATCACATGCTATGCAAGTACAGGGACTTGGGGTGCTATTACCTCTTTCTTTAATGTATTCCTTTGATTAATTGCTAGTTTGACTGAGATTTGAACCGGCCACTTGCCTCTAATTAGCTGATGGGCTTGTTTTATTTTAGTTGGCATGTGGGCCCTGATTCCTCCACTTGCGTGCATGCACAGCAGCCTTTTGGGAGCCACAGCCATGCATATATTATCATTTAAAGGCTAAACCTGGTTAGCTATTAATGATGCATTAAGGTTTATAGTGAGGGTGTGCAGACTTAATTATTTTCTACGCAAATTAAAGTTCAATATCATATATGAGATAAGTACGTCGACAAAATATTTCCCAACTGTATATATGTGTCGACACCTCATCGGAAGTATTTATTTATTTCTATATAACACGTGTATATTTTGTTTGCGCGATATATATTTTTTTTATGCGTCGCATTGATATTTCTTCTCGGCGATGGAACAAGGACTCGGAAATATTATGATTTCATGTTGGTATTTGACATCCGCAGTATGTGGCGGCCTGCATGGATGAAAGTTACGTATGATTTTGGTCGGGACGAATTTTTCATGGAGATTTTTATCCACTTACAGCTCTGCTATTTTATGGAAATTCACTATGGTCGTTTCCACTTAATGGTGTATGTTATCATTTTTACCATTAAAGTAATTCATTTGTTTCAATCGCATTATATTGCCCTCGGCCAAAATCGGTGTCAACAAATGCCCCTCGAGGTCTGAATGCGAGTATTTTTCTTTTAATTAATATTCGGATTCAGAGCTCGAAAATATGCGTATGTGTATATATATACATATGTGTTTTTTATGTGTACTTCCAATTGGCATAGCATTGTAGGCATGTGCATATGTTATTTTTATGCAAAAAATAATCGGCCAAATATTAGCCTGCCACACATACGGTGTATGCTGCTTTGAAAGTTTGTTAGGATTGCTTAATCGGATAAGGACTCAATCCTAGAAAGCTGTTATCAACGGCCGGCCTCGTCGCCATATAAGTACGGACTCAATCCTAGAAAGTTGTTATCAGCGGCCGGCCTCGTCGCCATATAAGTACGGTTTAGCAGGAGTCTATACCCCTTTCTTTCTCTTTTCCTCACGTCATCAACCAGCAGGACTGTTTTTCCTGCGTACAACTCGGCCGCCTCTAGCCCAATTTAGATCTTCCGGCCATCAGGTATGCATTGCTACTTCCCTTGTTTTCTTAAGATTACTCTTAATAATCCTATTAATCTCCTTCTTCTTTTTTTGGGAGGAGACAAGCTTCGATTGGATCCGCTGACCTTAGCAGAGACAGATGTATTTTGGGCTTAAGGTCAGTGACGTCGTGATTCCCCTGTCTCCTATAAGTATCCTTCCGGTCCACTATTTACGACGTTCATCTTGTCTAATTACTGTCAACATACTTTGGACCTATAAGAATTCTTGTTTCATGGCTGACGTGCCGGCAAGCTTCTATACGAACTTGGTCCGTCGTACATCCATGAGGCTAAATATATTTGTACAAAAATTTGAGTAGCCTAGAGTGATAACAATCTCTTTTTTTAGATATTAACATATATTTGGCATGGATCTCTCTCATAGTTGGCGTGCTAGGAGCTATGATTTTTCCCGTCCAACGCACAACTATAGAGCTAAACATTATATGAAACTGATGTTATCTTAGTTGTCTCTCATTTGGCAATCCGGCAAGTCTTCGCGACTTGGTCCGTCGCACAAATATGGGGATTTAAATGTGCCATTATATAACAGAGTTGAATTTTCTCATCATTGGCGTCCTGGCAAGTTTTTGTATGAACTTGGACCGTCGCACAATTAACCTACATGAGCATGCGTATTTTTTTACTTATGCTCTTTTTTTTCAGGAAGAATTCAGTTATTCATCAATTAACTGAGAACGAACGAGCACCCTAAAAATTCAGGTAATGCATACACAGCCCTTTTTTATGTTTAACTTGCAGATACTCTTTATTTCAATTCATGCCGGTGATTTTATTTTTCATATATGTGTATGTAGATGGCGCATGGTCAACCTTCGGTTTCCTCTTATCAGTTGACCCTATCCGAATTAGCTAAACAACAGTTGTGTGAGCAAGCAACTCATGAACTGGCTAACCCGGTACTTGTCCATTCAACATTACCACGGGGAACTTTGGATTCTTCCCTCCGTGGATGGCACTCTGAGCATTCGTTTCACGCCTTGTGTTTCCATCCAATGGCACCCATTCCTAGAGCTGATCTAGACTTCACTTTAGGGACCAGGATAGTATCACAAAAATTGGGCTGGGAGTATCATGAAATCCAGTATGTCAAACGTCCAAAGGGTTATACTCAATGGGGTGTTGAGGTCTTAAACAATCATTATTTTAATCTGCAAGGGGGCGAAGAAAATACGGACTATATTCGTGGCGCCATTTATTGTTCCCTTTGCGATTATTCTGTCAGCCCTCTTTGCTCCGCTCTTTACTAGAGAGGTGGAGTCCCCAAACCAATACTTTCATGCTCTCGTGTGGCGAACGCACCATCACTTTGCTTGATATGTTGCTTATGGTTGGGCTGCCTATAGTTGGCGAACCCTACGAAGAATATATCCCGTCACTCACTAAGCTAAATCCTTCATTACTCTTGTACCCGAACTTTTTATTTGATATTTTGGATGTGTGGGAGGTTCTTTCTGCCGAAAGCAAGCATAAAGAAAAATTTGTTACTTTCCAGGCTTGGTGTAATTATTTCCACAACAAGCGGGCTGATTTTTCGCCATCCGCCAGTCTTCGCAAAAGTCGTATGTATGTCGCAGCTTTTGTCGCGCTTTGGCTTTGCTGTTTTGTGGTCGTTGGTGAAGGGCCGTTTATTCGCCCTGGCGTCCTTGTCATGGCGTCTTGGATTGCTTTAGGGCGGAAGATATCATTGGCACCCCCTGCGCTTTCATCCCTATATCTTGCTCTTCGTCGTATCAGCACAAATCCTGTTGGGCCTTCCTTTGAACAAACACCTATGTCTATCCACTATATTATTGGATGGATGCATCTTTATCTGAAGAAAGCTTTTGGGGCCAAAGGAAAAGGGGACAAACTTCCTTCTCCGAAGAGACTTCCTATGCAACTGGCTATGCTAAGCACCATGTTCCGGCCACCCAAGGTCTTTTCCCCGGAGACGGCGCATGAGTTTTTGGAAAACCATAATAATATCATATGGTGCCCCTATTCCTCGCGCAACCTGACAGGGGTCGATCAACTACAAAGGTCCTTTGCCATTTCTATTCGCCGGGGAATGCTTCCTTGGAGGTTCTCGGCAGATTCCACCGACTTATGTGCAGCCGAACCTTATCACCCAGATCGCGTAGCTCGTCAGTTCAAGCTAGATCAACAGGTTCCATACAACCCATTGCAATCACTATTAACTGAAACTGATGTTGGTGTTGCGTATGCGTACTGGTCACACTTACTGTGCCCAGTCCAAGAGGATATCCAGCATGCCCTTGGCACTAATTATGTAGGTAGTGCTTCTCTGGCTTGGACCAACTGGTGGAGGAAATTTGCACATCCACACTCTACAATCTTGAATAGCCTCAAGTCTGGCAATATGTGTGGCAAAATCCCGTACGATGAGAGGAAAAGCATGTGTGCAAAAAGGGGAAAAAAGTTTTACCCCACACGTACTCTTTCAGAGGATGATCTCTTTATCATAAAGGAAGTATTAGTAAACCATCAAAAGGCCTATATTGAAAAAATCGAGGCAGAGGAGAAGGCTTTTGCAGATCATTGGAATCCAATTTTATATGCTTTTCTTTCGGATGATGAACCTTCCATGGAACCCCGACGTGTGAGTTAAATAACTATTACTTGATTTAACCCGTTTTATGACATCAACTCCCTGCCTCCTGCATTTTGTTAACATGTGTTTCTTTCTACAGAAGCGAAAGAAAATGGATAATGTTGAATGTCCTTCCCCGATCCTTCACTTCACGAGCTCGGGAAGATAATGCCCTCGCCTCTCTGAGCGAAGATGTGAGGCCTCTCACTAAAAGGAAGGTGGATACCCTAAGCGAAGAGAGTGATTCCAGTCCCATTAGATTGGATGGACCTATCCACGTATCTGACCTTGGTAGTGTGGATCTCGATGGCATACTTAGTGGAGAGGTTGATCATGGTCTAGGTGATCTAGCTAATTTAAATGTGGATGATTATGGTGTATCAAGCTCAGGTCTTGATCCCCTTGTTTCACAAGTTTGGACTCAAACTTGTCTCCGGTATTGATGTTTTAAGCATTTTGTCTACTTGAACAGGGTAGATTTATACAGCTCTTATCCACCTTTTGACATTATTATTCATCGTTTCCAAGATTATTAATTTTACTTCTTTCTCCATTGCAAGGTGGTACAGAAGAAGCTTCTAATCTTGTTAGTGGCGAAGGAACAATGACGCATATTTCAGTGTCACCCTTGGATATTTCTGCCATTACGAAGCCAATTCTGGATGCCATCGATTTGGTGTTAAAGAATGCTTTTGAAGCCTTAGACACCCCTACATTAACTGATTCTCAACGTCGTGAGATTTTCCAGGCAGTTCGATCTGTGCTCCCGGTTGGTGATACCGCTCCTCAGATTGCCGCTGTCCGCACAGGTTGGGAAAAATTCGTTTCGATTTCAGATACAGTGCAGGAAGCCCGCAAAACAGTTGAGGATCAGTCAAAGCAAAAGTCTGAATTTGTTACTACAGCAGAGAGCAAGGCTGAATCAATTGAAGCGTCTCTGAAAACCTCAGCAGCAGAGATGTCATCTGTGTTGGAGAAACATGCTGAGAAGAAGGAGCGTGTGGAGGCCCTCTCCGCTCAACTACAAGAAGCTAACGCCGAGTTGCGTATAGCTGGAGAGAGGGTCAAGCAACTAGAGTCGGACCGTTCCGCCAAGCAAGCTGAAGCCAAGAAGTTGCATGAAGATTTGCTCGAGGCTAATGCGAAAGCTTCAGAGGAATTGGAGGCTCTTAAGGCGAAGATATCAACGCTGGAGAATGAAGCCGAGTCTATTATCGGAAATCTGAAGGACTGGCGCTCCAAGTCCAACTATGTTTTTTTGCTCCTAATAAATTGGACATGTTGTCTATTTACATTTTCAGACTTACATAAGGCGGCCAATCGGTGCACCCATTTTCTCGTGTTTTCCCACACGTTAGTAGCACCATTCGCGTATACTTGCATGCGATTTATTCATGTGTACTGAAGGACTATGCAATGCTATTCGTACAGCCTGGCTTTCTGTGTGGTATGGATACTTTGTGCTAATTGCATGAGCTAGCTTGGGTAAACCCTTTATTTATTTACATTATTTTTGGAAGCCTTATTACTTTATTTTGCTGTACAGTTTTTTTAGTTTTTTTTTAATCTTCTGCAGCTCTATTTATACTTTTATGTACACTGCCCTTTTGTACACCAGTTTAAGCTCATGAGAATTTGGAGCCATTTCATTTTTTCGCCGCAGTTTAAACTTGTAAGATATTGGAGTAACATTTTATGTGCCTCAGTTTATACTCGTGAGAACGTGGAGTAACATTTTATGTTCCCCAGTTTATACTCGTAGGTCGTTGGAGTTTTTTGTGTGTGTGCCCCAGTTTATACTCTTGAGGGTATGGAGTATATACGTACACATTTTTTTATGATTGTTTTTTTTTGCGTCACAGTTTATACTCGTAGGTCGTTGGAGTTTTTTTTTGTGTGTGCCCCAGTTTATACTCTTGAGGGTATGAGTATATACGTACACATTTTTTTATGATTGTTTTTTTTTGCGTCACAGTTTATACTCGTAGGTCGTTGGAGTTTTTTTTTGTGTGCCCCAGTTTATACTCTTGAGGGTATGGAGTATTTTTTTATTTACTCAAGCATAGTAACGCTTAAGGAATTTCCCGTTTACCGGTGGCGGACAATATTCGCCATCGGGAGAAATTATCCTGTATGCACCGCTAGAGTAGACTTCCTTCACGATGTAGGGACCCTCCCATTTTGGCTCGAACTTTCCCCCCATCCGTCGTGTAACATTCATTGGACGGATGACGGCGAGCACTAGGTCTCCTTGCTTGAATGATCTCCTTTAACGCGCTTGTCGTAAAGCACGGACATTCTAGCCCGTCGCCTCAAATTTTGTAATGCTGAAGGCGTTTTCCTTGAGCATTTCGAGTTCGCCGAGGCGTAATTTTATGGCCTCTTCTTCTGAAAGTTTCTCCTGAATAGCAACTCTAAGCGAGGTAATTTGTACCTCTAACGGCAGAACTGCCTCTCCTCCAAATACGAGGGAGTATGGTGTCATTCCAGTTGGTGTACGTGTCGTGGTTCTATAAGCCCACAAGGCCTCGAGAAGTTTCTCATGCCACTCACGCTTATTTCTAGACACGACTTTCTTTAACAATTTGCAGAGGGTTTTATTAAAAGCTTCCGCTTGTCCATTAGCTGCTGGATTATAAGCCGTAGAATAGTGATGAATTATTTTAAATTTTGAGCATAACTTATCTACATGTTTATTTTTGAATGGTCCCCCGTTGTCAGACATGATACGGGCAGGAACTCCAAAGCGATATATGAGGTGTGTTCTTATGAAGTGCTCCACATGCTCGCCCTTATCCTCTTTTAATGGTATAAGCTCGGCCCATTTAGAGAAGTAATCGGTGGCAGCCAGGATAAATTTGTGCCCCTTTGATGATGGCGGATTAATAGGTCCTACTATATCCATTCCCCACATTTCAAATGGCCATGCAATATTTGTGGGATGCAACGACTCATGGGGTTGATGTATGAAATTACCATGTACCTGGCACTCATGACACCTTTTTGCAAATTTCATGGCGTCGTCAAACATGGTAGGCCAATAGTAACCAAGATGTCGTGAATCGATAATATAACTTAGGGCCGATTGATCGCCCACACACCCAGCGTGCACTTCATTTAAGGCTTCCAAAATTTCATTCCCTGCTAGACAGCGGAGGAGGATGCCATCGAAGGAACGTCTATATAGGGTATCATTTATGCATGTATAGTGAACTGACCTTTTCCGAACTCTAGACCTTTCTGCGGAGTCCAGAGGTAAATATCCATGGAGCAAGTATTCCAAGAAAGGGCTTCGCCAGTCTCCAACTTCAATCTCGTAGACATCTGTAGTCATTGCAACCGACGTTGTCGTCTCCTCCTCTGCGGCGAGTATAGGTAGTATCCTACATTCTTCAAATCGAACGTCCATCATCTGATGTGAAGTTAGTGACAAACTAGCGGCTAAACCTGCTAAGGCGTCGGCCTTTTCATTTTGACTTCTTATAACATGCTGAATTTTTAGATCAGCAAACATGGACATGAGCACCTTGGCTCATTGGAAGTAAGGCATTAATTCTTCTTTCTTTACCATGTAAATTCCTAGTAGTTGGTTGATCACTAACTGAGAGTCACCATAAACAATGAGTGAATCTAACCCCATATTCAGAGCTAATTCAAGCCCAATTATCAAAGCCTCATATTCAGCCGAATTATTTGAAACTGCTGAAGTTAGGGTAAATGAGTACGGGATTATCCCTTCGCTTGGCGTCACAAAGACGACTCCAGCACTACCCCTGATCGTCGACATGCGCCATCAAAGTACATTTGCCAACATGTACTAGCAAGCGATGTAGTGAACACCTCTTCATCCGCAAGTCATCATCTATGGGGAAATCATCGGGTATTGGATGTGTGGCTAGGAAGTTAGCTAACGCCTGCCCCTTCATGGCCTTTTGTGGTACAAATTTTATATCAAATTGCCACAAAAACATTGCCCACTTAGCCAGTCTACCTGAAAGCACCATTTTATTTAAGATGTACCTGAGAGGGTCTGCTCTCGATACGAGGTGTACAGTATGCTCTAACATGTAATGGCGTAATTTTTGTGCTGCAAACACCAATGCGAGACATATCTTTTCCATGTCCGGATAGTTACACTCAGCCCCCACAAGGGTGCGACTAAGGTAATATAGCGACATTTCCTTTCCGGACTCATTATTCTGTGCTAAAAGAGCCCCCAACGACATAGGCATGGCTGCCGTATATAGGATCAGAGGACGTTCCTTAACTGGTGCACCTAGGATAGGTGGGTGTATAAGGTATTTTTTAATGTCCAAGAATGCATTTTGGCATGCTTGGTCCCACTCGAATGAGACACCCTTTTTCATGAGACGTGAGAAAGGTTTACATCTTCCTGATAAATTTGAGATAAACCTCCGAATATATGCTAGGTGACCTTGGAAACTCTTCAGTTCGTGTAGATTTGTGGGTGGTGGCATTTTAACGATCGCTTTTACTTTATCTGGGTCAATTTGGAGGCCATTCTTTGTGACCACAAAACCAAGAAATTTTCCAGAGGAGACTCGACGCACATTTCATGGGATTCATTTTCAAGTTATGTTCCTCGGGACGCCGAAAACCATTGCAAGATGTTTCATATGGTCCTCCTCACGTTTTGATTTTACTACTATGTCATCAATATAACATTCAACAATTACATATAACAACCCATCTAAAACTATGGTCATGGCTCGTTGATATGTTGCCCCTGCATTTTTTTAGTCCAAATGGCATGACCTTATAACATAATATGTCTTTGGGTGTCCTGAAAGCCGTTAGCTCTTCATCTTCTGGCGCCATTTTTATTTGATTATATCCAGAATATCCATCCATAAAAGAAAATATTTCATGATTCATGGTAGCATCAACGAGTATTTCAGATATAGGTATAGGAAAATCATCTTTAGGGCATGCTTTATTTAAGTCCCTAAAGTCTACACACACACGGATTTGACCATTTTTCTTTTTAACTGGAACAATATTGGAAAGCCACTTAGGATATTTAACTTCTCTAATGAATCCAGCAGCTATGAGTTTGTCGACCTCGGCTTCTATCTTGGGGAGTAGCTCGGGTCGATATCTCCTTTGTGCTTGTTTTACTGGGGGTACATCATCTTGCACGGCAAGTCGGTGCACCGCTACCTCTGGATCCAAGCCTAGCATTTCCTCGTAATTCCAAGCGAAGACATCTTTGTTTGCAGAAAGAAACTTACGATATTCCTCTTTCTTTTCTTTGGACAGACGTGCGCCAATAAAGTCGGTCGAGGATCCTCGGCTGTCCCAATATTTATTTCTTCCAAGTCATCAATAGTTGGCTGATTACCATCCTCCATTTGTGGGGATGCCTCAGTTGGGTCTACAAATTCAGTCGAGGTCATACAAACCTCATAGCCCAGCCCATGTCTTTTTTCCTTCAAAGGCTGGCCCTCATGTAGAGCTTCGAGTTGTTTTCGGGACAACGCCTTTTCAAATGGCGCTCGCTGCCCCCGGCCATCGCACAATGATGGGCCAGTGAGAGTATCATATCCCATTTTCTGCATCATATACAAAACTCGGTTATCGTACAGAGAAATAGGCAATGACTCATCATCTTTATTTTCCAAAGTGATATGAACCACATTTTTATTTTTATTTTCACACTCATGCGGCTCCTCTTTATCCTGCTCAATTTTATGTTGAACCAAAGGAGGTAAGAGCATAGGCATTTTGGTACCTTTTTTAACAGATGATTTATCGATGACACGGAATATTGGGTCACCCTCTTTCCTTTGGTCACTTGGTATATACTGATAAATCTTTCAGCCAGATGAGGATTCCGCAGTATTTTTCTTTACCATATTTGACTCAGGTACTATTACAGGCCTTGGCTTGTGTACTTTTCAACAGGCTCAAAGTAGAATTTTGCATCAGAGAAAGATTCAGCTACGGTGAATGGTCTCTTATCTGCAAATATTCTTCTTTGTTTCTCCGATTTCTCTTTGTACTTGACATTAATCGATGGAGTGTAGATGGCACAACCTGATTTTCATGCAGCCATGGTCGGCCATTGTGTGCATTGTAAGATGTGGCTGCATCAATCACATGGAATCTCACGTATGTAGATAACGCCCATTTTTAGTACCAAGGAAATGGTACCCATGGCCTCTTGACCTGACTGGTTAAAGCCGTGAATGACCACATTTGACCGACTCAAATCCTTAGGGAATATCCAATCCTTTTCAATGTCGCAGAGGCAGCAAATTTATGGCGGATCCACCATCTATCATTATGCGATTTGTTGGCAAGTCATCAATCTCACCAAACATAAGAAGAGGCCTGTTATGCTTCTTCGCTCCTAACAACATGTCCTCATCCGTGAATGTAATATTTAACACATCATTTAACTCAGCTTCATCGTGAGACTTCCACTCTATAATCTTGAGAAATGACAATGCCGTAACTAGTGCCTTACGTAAACCGAGGAAAGAGACAAAGCATCATACACAGAAAGCATAGCTGGTATTTTCTTCAAATGAGAGATTACATCATACTTGACCGACACCTTAGAAGGTGGGTCGATTGTCTCATTCTCGGTTACATCTTTGTTCCTAGGCTCCTTTCTAGGTGGAGGATGTGGGTCAGCTAACTGGCGACCTGATCTAAGGTGGACATGATCCACTTCTGGCGCATCTTCTTCGGGGAAGTGAAGAGACTCGCTATCATCCTCAAACACACCTATAGTGAGAACGTTGAATTCTTCACTAGGTGGAAACCTTCATGCGCTTCACCAAATGCTGATATTTCTTTGGTACGAAGCGCGGAGGAGCGACATCTTCCATCACTCGGGGTAGTGCACGGCGTTTTGGCCGCTGCTCCCTGCAGTCTTGGGGTTCTTGAGAAGCTGGTACACTGGGCCATCCATCACGGCTGCAGGGAATGTGAGCCTCTCTTTGACGCTGACCCTGGGACATGGTCCTACGACCGAGGCACGGGAGGAAGCCTGAAGAGATAATTGGGGTAAATTCATATCCTGACGTAAAAACCATATCATCATAAGTTGGCCTCATATTTGAAGATGCACAACTCACCGAGCTATCTTGAAGAGTGGCAACATTTGCTGCAGCCATCTTCTTTCCTTTCTTTAAGCTTTTGAGGAGGTCCGTATCAATGGTCCCCTCATCGATCATTTTCTGTATGATATTCTTCACAACAAAGCAATCTTTGAGTGTATGGCCCAAAATGCGATGGTAGTGACAGAAATTTGGGTCATTGAATTTTGAAGCTTCTTCTGGCCTTTTGGGCTTGGGAAGTTCTATAAGACTCAACTCCTTTAAACCAGTGAAAAGGTCATCAATTTCTTCTACAGGAAAAGAATACTCCCTGTTTTGTCGTTCGCTGAGCGTTGGCCTCCTACCGATCTGTGCCTCTCGCTGTCCTTGGTTCCCTGTAGGTGCTCTTCTAGGCTGAAACTGAGGTTTTACTATCTTTGTCTCCATGGCTTGTGCAGACTTAGGTTTCATCGGCAACTTTTCACGCTGACCACCTTTGTCTGTAGGCTTGTTGAACGTCGTTTTTGTTCGACGGGCGACAAGTTGCATATAATTTTCTATATCCGTGGATTTTGAAGCTAACTCTTCAAACGTGAGGGGCCTCACCCCTTGTAACTGGACAGCCACTTCCGAGCGGAGATTGTTCATGCACATCCGCACTGCTTCTGGCTCGGTGATGGGCTGTGGGCAGTGAAGACTTAGGTTTCTCCATCTATTTATGAAGTCAGCCGCCTTCTCGTTGAACCCTTGTTCAGTTTGAGTCAACTCAGTTATGCCCACCGTCCTCTGCGTGCTATAGAACCTCTCGAGGAATGAGTTTTGCATTTGTTCCCACGTTTTCTGAGCTTGGAGGTAGCTTGTCAGATGTGTGAAGGCAGGCCTGCATAATGTCTGTACAAACTGCCTAAGGAGAAGTGCTCCATTGTTGGCTGTATCTTGGCAAGCAGCAAGGAAGTGTGCTATATGCTCATGGGGAGATCCACTCCCATTGAACTTACTAAACTGCGGCTGTCTGTAATTTGTTAGGAAAGGAACTAGGTCCACATCGGGTGGGTATGGCTTAACATACCCTGGCCGCATCGAGTACTGGGTTTGCATCAACTGTGACTTTACCCCCTCAGCGATCATCCTCTGGATCGACTCAAGGTTAAGCCCTGCTCCTCCATGTTGGCTACTAGCACTTGCACCACCATCCCCTTCAATTCCTTTGTTCTGGTTATTGCCCATATGAATACGAAGGGCTGCTAGCTCGTCTTCCTTTTGCTGGAGTGCTGCCGTAAGGTTGGCTAATTGCTCCTCAACCGAACGAGTTTCATTTGTAGCTAGGACTTGCTCTGTATGCTCTGCACCATGGTGAAGTTCTATCTCATTTTCAGAAGGACAAGGAGTGCTATCTGATAGGGGATTATAAGACCCTCCATTGCTTGACCCAAGTTCTTCATAATCTGAACCCTTCGGCTGCTTGGCGTCATGCGGCGCGGACCTTCTACAACAGTCTTGCGTGCCTTCTTCCTCTTGAAGTGTGTTGATCTTTGAGGAGGTTTCGCATCGTTGTTATCTGTCACCGCTTTGACACCAAGCGGCATTGCGTTGAACACTTCAAATGAGTTACCCGAGACTTTCTTGCGAGTTGGCCATGGGCGAGAGTTCTAGTAGTCTTCCTTTTCAGACTTGCCATTTCTTTTGCCCCATTTCCTCCATCGACTTGGCTTGTTGATGGAGAATCTCTTCCTTGTATTCTCGCTATACCCCGAATCGGCTCAGATCGCCATCTCTCTTTGTTTTGGGCAGCCCGCTTTTTGCGTGCATGAGCAGCCCGCTTCACATACTCTTGTCGTCGTGGATCGCTTTCACAAATTCTTCATATTCTGGCCACTTGAAAGAGTTTCTACACGCCGCATGATGGCGCCACCAACATTATCAGCAGAGATAGAGCATCCTGGAAGTATTTCCTTCAAAGCTTGGCAAACGTTCTGTGTCATGACGGCATGGAAGCTAGCGTGGCTCCCCCCGCGGATCCTTGCATTGATCTTCCTTTCTCTATTTCTGATGGGATATGCCACTTGCTTTCGTTGTTGATTGGTCATGTTTGCATCAGCTGCCACTGGGAAATCAAGCCATGCACGGTGAGCCCTTTGCCGTCGACGACGACGACGTGCTAGATCAACTGAGCCTTCAAATGATGGTCTCGGTGCTGGCACCGATGAGGACAAAGGATCTGATATTGTAGCAGTTGGATCCACATGACCAGCTTGAGAGTCATCTGAAGTGACAAACACCCCCTGCCATTGGAGTGAGCGTCTATTGCTTGGCTCACCCACTAGGCATGGTCCAATGGGATTATAGCCCATGGTGGGGATAAATTCAGGTGCATCAACATGAAGTTGGTTTCTTGGACGAGCCGATCCTTCATGTGAGGAAGACTCAGTGTCCTCAGGCATTACACCTTTTCCTTTGTCCGCGGAGCAAGCCCTTTGAGCTGCCCTTACGTTGCTTGGGATAAGCTCATGTGAGCTTTCTCCTGACCCTTCGCATGTGCCCACCCTAAGTTTTGAAGGTGTAAGGGGCACTGCAACTTTGGTCGATGTAGTTGAAGCAGGTTGTCTTGGTGATGCCACCTTTAGTGATCCCGTCTGTTTTGCAAGAACGGGCCACTCTTCGGGTGTCATGCAAACAACCTTTGCTGGTACCTCATGGCCCATGACCTTGGTAGGTGACATCTTTGTGAAACCAGGAGGAACTGAAGTAGATGCAGAAGCTTCGCGTACATGCTGATCCTTAGATGCTCTTGCAGCTGCACGCATCCTTCTCTTTGCTGACTTTGTGAGAACAGGAGTAAACCCTTCCTTCAGTGCAGAAGAGACTTCCTTTTCTTCTGGCTTAGTTGAGGATGCAGCTGTTGTTTCCAAACTCTTGCTAACTGCAGCCACAAGCGGACCAATTGGCACATCCAGCCAAAGGTCACCAAAGCGGAGTGTGACAAACTGCTGGACTTGTCCCTCCATACCTTCAAAATAAAGAAAACCATATATTAGTTTTCTTCCTTCTTTTTTTTTGTGTATGTGTACATAATGTTTTATGCTTTATGTACTATGGAAATTCATATGTTGCAATCCTATGTTGGAATTCGAAGATGAGGGGAGAAATATGTCCCACTAGGCGTGCCAGAATCTGATGACGGGAAAATGGCGGGCGTGAAAATACGCGTCCACGTCATTGATACAGAGTGAATAATTTAAATGCATAAATAAAATGGAGATCAAACATTGCAGGTACATTATTTCCAGAACTCTTACATTTACATAAAAATTCTGTTAATTACATCTCCGAAGAGAAAACCCCTGATTAAGAATTCCAACATATCTATTACATAGGATTGCATCACATTCCTATTACAACATACTACAAGAAAAAATCCTCCTCGCAATCGTCGATGCCGGCAAGCTCGGGGAGCCTTGGACTTTGTTGATGTTATCATATGCGATGACTTTCATTTATATTTGCTTTCATTTGACTCAGATCGATATTGGCAAGATGCTGGCGTGCGCATGCTTGAATGACTTCATTTACTTTCCCTAATTGATTAACCAATGCATAGACTTTGATTTATTTTTCTTTGTTCGTATGAGAAAATCATCTTAATGGTTAATCAATCTGCTAAATGAGCCTTCAAACATCATGATACATGCATATGGGACACAAAACCATGAACGTGCTCTGTGCATGCAAAATACTTTAGTACTAACAGTTGTAGTACTCGTTATTTTATGAGTAGATGACATCTACATTTTCTAAGTGTTTGCAATCCGTATGGGGATGCATGATCTAACTTTCATCTTATGCGAAGATAAGCTAGATCGGGTCTTTTTGAGCATACGCATATATGGAGCAGATAAGAGCAATATTTAATTTGTTTTGCTGGCATATGCAAGTGCACTACAACATTTCTAGTGCGATCAGACTCAGATTATGACTCTGGTCATCTTTTAGTTTTTTTATAATATATCCATATGAAGGGACCATACAATTTATTTTAGTTGGGTGGATGTACACCAATTAACCTAGAATTAGCTAGGTACGACATGTCCATTTTACCTTGCATGCGCATATACTAGATTCGTCAATATCTATTTATTTGTCGATGATGACGGCTAGCATTATTTGGGGCCAACGCATTTTATATAGTGCACACATTTAGTCTATTTTAGAGACATTTGGTTAATATAATACCATTTATGATTTGGGCGGCATTTTGTTTATCATCATGAAGTGGGAATATTAGTTTCTATACACCCAGGTATGAACAGGGTTAATTTGTGCTGTACGACCCATTTTCGCATACACACATGTGATCATAGAACATGCGACTAAGGATAACGTCTTTTGACGAGCACTTATGGTTTTGCAATATATTTTTTATATGCAAGCTATAGTATATATTTCGTCCATCATTTTTTATGTTGATTTTCCCCGAGTCATACCTTTGTCGTCATTCTGTTGAGAACAAAGCCTTCACTCTACATAAGGGAATAAATACCTTGATTTGTGTCAATATGACCAAACCAGAGGCAATTTTCATGCAACTTGTATTTCTTGACATGTGTCAACATGACCATGGCAAGAACAAACTATCAAATTTGTGAATCTACATAAGGGAATAAATACCTTGATTTGTGTCAATATGACCAAACCAGAGGCAATTTTCATGCAACTTGTATTTCTTGACATGTGTCAACATGACCATGGTAAGAACAAACTATCAAATTTGTGAGGATACCTCTTGACATGTGTCAACATGACCATGGCAAGAACAAACTATCAAATTTATAGAGAATATTACTTGTTAGAGTGCTACTTGACATGTGTCAACATGACCATGCCAAGAGCAAATTATCAAAAATATGTGGAGGATGAAGGCTACTTGGGATGTGTCAATATGACCAAGCCAAGAGCAAGAATCATGTCACTTGGAGAAAAATTCAAGATCTGTGTCAATATGACCAAATCAAGAACCATCATATGGGGGGAAGAAAAGATCATGCTACTTGAAGAAAGTTTTAGATCTGTGTCAATATGACCAAATCAAGAACCATCATATCAAGCAAAAGCTACTTGACTCATGTCAATATGACCAAGGCAAGAGCAAAAATTGGGTAACATGTGGATGAATTCACTAACTGTGTCCATATGACCAGATCATGAACCATGATATGAGAAAACATTACTTGGTTCATGTCATTGTGACCAAACCAAGAGCGGAGATTGAGAAAACATGGGTAGATCACCAACAAGAGAAGCAAAGGGATTAGGAGAAAGCCATGAATCTCACCTTCTTGCTCCACTCCTCCCAGCCTCCCTCTCCTCACGTATGTGCGTGTGGGATTTTTCCTTGCAGCAGTGTATGTGTAGCAGCAGCAGGACAGCAGATGAAAAATGAACAGACCAACCCCTGTACGTGAAGGTATGGCATTATTTATAGGGGCAGGAGAGCAGCAGATTCCTCTGGAGGACGCACCCACGTTCCTGATCGTGGGGTCATGCATGAGATCGTGGCAGCGGCCGGGCTGGCTCTTTTCTTTAATGTATTCCTTTGATTAATTGCTAGTTTGACTGAGATTTGAACCGGCCACTTGCCTCTAATTAGCTGATGGGCTTGTTTTATTTTAGTTGGCATGTGGGCCCTGATTCCTCCACTTGCGTGCATGCACAGCAGCCTTTTGGGAGCCACAGCCATGCATATGTTATCATTTAAAGGCTAAACCTGGTTAGCTATTAATGATGCATTAAGGTTTATAGTGAGGGTGTGCGGACTTAATTATTTTCTACGCAAATTAAAGTTCAATATCATATATGAGATGAGTATGTCGACAAAATATTTCCCGACTGTATATATGTGTCGACACCTCATCGGAAGTATTTATTTATTTCTATATAACACGTGTATATTTTGTTTGCGCGATATATATATTTTTTATGCGTCGCATTGATATTTCTTCTCGGCGACGGAACAAGGACTCGGAAATATTATGATTTCATGTTGGTATTTGACATCCGCCGTATGTGGCGGCCTGCATGGATGAAAGTTACGTATGATTTTGGTCGGGACGAATTTTTCATGGAGATTTTTATCCACTTACAGCTCTGCTATTTTATGGAAATTCACTATGGTCGTTTCCACTTAATGGTGTATGTTATCATTTTTACCATTAAAGTAATTCATTTGTTTCAATCGCATTATATTGCCCTCGGCCAAAATCGGTGTCAACAATATGTTCCTGTAACATGTTGTTTGCTTGCTCTAAACATTGCAACCTGATGTTTTTTCTGCTAAAGTCTGAAACTGTTATTATTTGCAATCTTACCATGTCATTTTGAGCATGTTCTAGTGATTTCTGGAGATAACTCAGTGTTCATGTTTTGTTATGTTTTACCTGTACTCCATGCCCATGCCTTTTGTTATTATGTTGGGGTGTTGTAGCTTATTGTTTTGATGCTTGCAAGATGCCTAGTTGTTGTTATGGACAGATTGTTGCTATGACTTGTATAGAGTGTATGTGTTGAACCGTTGCTCCGTTTTGAGTGTGCTCTATATGAAACTTGCTTGATTTTGCATGTAGTTGTTGGAAATATGCCCTAGAGGCAATAATAAAAGTATTATTATATTTCAATGTTCATGATAATTGTCTCTTGTTCATGCTATAACTGTATTATCCGGAAATCGTAATACACGTGTGAACACTTAGACCACAATATGTCCCTAGTGAGCCTCTAGTTGACTAGCTCGTTGTGATCAATAGATAGTCATGGTTTCCTGACTATGGACATTGGATGTCGTTGATAACGGGATCACATCATTAGGAGAATGATGTGATGGACAAGACCCAATCCTAAGCATAGCATAAAAGATCGTATAGTTCGTTTGCTAGAAGCTTTGCCAATGTCAAGTATCTCTTCCTTCGACCATGAGATCGTGTAACTCCCGGTTACCGTAGGAGTGCCTTGGTGTATCAAACGTCACAACGAATCGGGTGACTATAAAGGTGCATTACGGTATCTCCGAAAGTATCATTGGGTTGACACGGATCGAGATGGGATTTGTCACTCCGTATGACGGAGAGGTATCTCTGGGCCCACTCGATAATGCATCATCATAATGAGCTCAAGGTGACCAAGGTGTTGGCCACGGATCATGCATTACGGACGAGTAAAGTGACTTGCGTAACGAGACCGAACAAGGTATTGGGATACCGACGATCGAGTCTCGCAAGTAACGCATCGATTGACAAAGGGAATTGCATACTGAGGTTTGATCAATCCTCGACATCGTGGTTCAACCGATGAAATCATCGAGGAGCATGTGGGAGCCAACATGGGTATCCGGACCCATTGTTGGTTATTGCCCGAGAGTCGTCTCGGTCATGTCTGCGTGTCTCCGAACCCGTAGGGTCTACACACTTAAGGTTCGGTGACGCTAGGGTTAGTAGGAAGTCAAGTATGTGACTACCGAATGTTGTTCGAGTCCGGATGAGATCCCTGACGTCACGAGGAGTTTCGAATGGTCCGGAGGTAAAGAATAATATATATGAAGTGGTATTTCGCCATCGGGAAAGTTTGGGTCTCCCAGAATGTCTGGGACCACCGGAAGGGTCCCGGGTCCACCGGTGGGGCCACCTATCCCGGAGGGCCCCATGGGCTGAAGTGGGAGGAACCAGCCCATAGTGGGCTGGTGCACCCCCAGGCCCACCCCGCGCCTAGGGTTAAAACCCTAGGGGTGGGCGCCCACTGGCTTGGGGGCACTCCACCCCCTTGGTCGCCGCCCGGAGATTGGATCTCCAGGGCCAGCCCCCTGTGGGGCCTATATAAAGGGGGAGGGGGCTGCTGTACCCATCTCCAAGGCGCAGCCCTCCCTCCCAACACTTCTCCTCCTCCGTAGGCGCTTGGCGAAGCCCGCCGAGTATCGCTTCTCCACCATCACCACGCCGTCGTCTTTGCCGGTGGAGCTGTCTTCCTCAACCTCTCCTTCCTCCTTGCTGGATCAAGACGAAGGAGACGCCGCTCGTCCCGCACGTGTGTTGAACGCGGAGGTGCTGTCCGCTCAGCACTTGGACATCGGTGATTTGAATCACGCTCGAGTACGACTCCATCATCACCTTGCAAGCTTCGCACGCGATCTACAAGTGGTATGTAGATGCAATCTCTCTCCTTGACTCGTTGCTTAGATGAACTCATAGATGGATCTTGGTGAAGCCGTAGGAAAATTTTAATTTTCTCGCAACGTTCCCCAACAAGTGGCATCATGAGCTAGGTCTATGCGTAGTTCTCTAATGCATGAGTAGAACACAATTTGTTGTGGGCGTTGATCTTGTCATCTTACTTGCCTCTACTAGTCTTTTCTTGCTCAACGGTATTGTGGGATGAAGCGACCGGACCAACCTTACGTGACGCTTACGTGAGACCGGTTCCACCGATCGACATGCACTAGTTGCATAAGGTGGTGGCGGGTGTCTGCTCTCCCACTTTAGTTGGAGCGGATTCGATGAACAGGGCCCTTATGAAGGGTAAATAGAAGTTGACAAAATCACGTTGTGGTGATTCGTAGGTAAGAAAACGTTTTGCTAGAACCCAATCGCAGCTATCGTAAAAGATGCAAACAACAATTAGAGGACGCCTAACTTGTTTTTGCAGCGATTGATCATGTGATGTGATATGGCCGAAGTTGTGATGAATGATGAATTGTGATGTATGAGATCATGTTCTTGTAATAGGATTCACGACTTGCATGTCGATGAGTATGACAACCGCAGGAGCCATAGGAGTTGTCTTTATTTTTTGTATGACCTGCGTGTCATTGAAGAACGCTATGTAAACTACTTTACTTTATTGCTAAACGTTAGTCATAGAAGTAGAAGTAGTCGTTGGCGTGACAACTTCATGAAGACACGATGATGGAGATCATGATGATGGAGATCATGGTGTCAAGCCGGTGACAAGATGATCATGGAGCCCGAAGATGGAGATCAATGGAGCTTTATGATATTGGCCATATCATGTCACAACTATATAATTGCATGTGATGTTTATTATGTTTATGCATCTTGTTTACTTAGGACGACGGTAGTAAATAAGATGATCCCTTACAAAATTTCAAGAAGTGTTCCCCCCTAACTGTGCACCGTTGCTACAGTTCGTCGCTTCTAAGCACCACGTGATGATCGGGTGTGATGATTTCTTACGTTCACATACAACGGGTGTAAGACAGTTTTACACAGCGAAAACACTTAGGGTTAACTTGACGAGCCTAGCATGTGTAGACATGGCCTCGGAACACGGAGACCGAAAGGTCGAACACGAGTCGTATGGAAGATACGATCAACATGAAGATGTTCACCGACGATGACTAGTCCGTCTCACGTGATGATCGGACACGGGCTAGTCGACTCGGATCGTGTAACACTTAGATGACTAGAGGGATGTCTAATCTAAGTGGGAGTTCATAATTTTGATTAGAACTTTATTATCATGAACTTAGTCTAAAACCTTTGCAAATATGTCTTGTAGATCAATGGCCAACGCTAATGTCAACATGAACTTCAACGCGTTCCTAGAGAAAACCAAGCTGAAAGCGATGGCAAGAACTATACGGATTGGGTCCGGAACCCGAGGATCATCCTCATAGCTGCCAGAAACAATATGTCCTAGAAGGACCGCTAGGTGCCGCTCCGTCCCGAAGAACCAAGACGTTATGAACGCTTGGCAAACCCGTCTTGATGATTACTCCCTCGCTCAAGGCGGCATGCTTCTGACCTAGAACCGGGCTCCAAAAGCGTTTTGAGCACCACGGAGCATATGAGATGTTCAAGAGCTGAAACTGGTTTTCCAAGCTCATGCCCGGTCGAGAGATATGATGTCTCGACAAGTTCTACAGTTGTAAGATGGAGGAAAACAGTTCGTCGGTGAGCACATCCTCAAGATGTCTGGGTTGCACAACCGTATGACCCAAAGTGAACATAAACCTCCAGATGAGGCGGTCATTGACAGAATCCTCGATCGCTCCCACCAAGTTACAAGAGCTTTGTGATGAACTACAACATGCGTGGGATGGTAAAGACCATTCTGAAGTATTCTCATCGTCAAGTCAGCAGAGGCTGAAATCAAGAAAGAACATCAAGTGTTGATGGTCAATAAGACCACTAAGTTCAAGAAGGGCAAGGGTAAGAAGAACTTCAAGAAGGACGACAAAGATGTTGCCGCGCCCGTAAGCCTGCTGCCGGAAGAAGTCAAAGAATGGACCCAAGCACGAGATCGAGTGCTTTTATTGCAAGGGAAGGGTCACCGAAGCGGAACTGCCCCAAATACTTAGCGGATAAGAAGGCCGCAACACCAAAGGTATATTTGATATACATGTAATTGATGTGTACCTTACCGATTACTCGTAGTAACTCCCGGTATTTGATACGGTGCCGTTGCTCATATTTGTAACTCACAGAGGAGCTGCGGAATAAACGGAGATCTGGCGAAGGACGAGGTGACGATGCGCGTCGGGAATGGTTCCAGAGTCGATGTGATCGCCGTCGGCACGCTGCCTCTACATTTACCTACGGGATTAGTTTTGAACCTTAATAATTGTTATTTAGTGCCATGTTTGAGCATGAACATTGTATCTGGATCTCGTTTAATACGAGATGGCTACTCATTTAAGTCTGAGAATAATGGTTGTTCGATTTATATGAGAGATATGTTTTATGGTCATGCTCCGATGGTCAATGGTTTATTCTTAATGAATCTCGAGCGTAATATTACACATATTCATAGTGTAGATGCCAAAAGATGTAAAGTTGATAACGATAGTCCCACATACTTGTGGCATCGCCGCCTTGGTCACATTGGTGTCAAGCGCATGAAGAAGCTCCATCTTGATGGACTTTGGAGTCTCTTGATTATGAATCGTTTGACACATGCGAACCATGCCTCTTAGGCAAAACGACCAAGACTCCGTTCTCCGGAACAATGGAGCGAGCAACCAACTTGTTGGAAATCATACACACCGATGTGTGCGGTCCAATGAGCGTTGAGGCTCGCGGAGGATATCGTTATGTTCTCACTCTCACTGATGACTTGAGTAGATATGGGTATGTCTACTTAATGAAACACAAGTCAGAGACCTTTGAAAAGTTCAAGGAATTTCAGAGTGAGGTAGAGAATCAACGTGACCGAAAGATAAAATTCTTACGATCAGATCGTGGAGGAGAATACTTAAGTCACGAGTTTGGCACACACTTAAGGAAATGTGGAATCGTTTCACAACTCACGCTACCGAACACCTCAAATAAACGGTGTGTCCGAACGTCAGAATCGCACTCTATTGGATATGGTGCGGTCTATGATGTCTCTTACCGATTTACCGCTATCATTTTGGGGATACGCTCTAGAGACAGCTACATTCACTTTAAATAGGGCACCGCCTAAATCCGCTGAGACGACACCGTATGAATTATGGTTTGGGAAGAAACCTAAGCTATTGTTTCTAAAAGTTTGGGGATGCGATGCTTATGTCAAGAAACTTCAACCTGAAAAGCTCGAACCCAAGTCGGAAAAATGCGTATTCATAGGATACCCTAAGGAAACTGTCGGGTATACCTTCTACTTAAGATCCGAAGGCAAGATCTTTGTTGCCAAGAACGGATGCTTTCTGGGAAAAGAGTTTCTCTCGAAAGAAGTAAGTGGGAGGAAAGTAGAACTCGATGAAGTACTACCTCTCGAACGGGAAAGTGGCGCAGCGCAGGAAACCGTTCCTGTGATGCCCACACCAACTGAAGAGGAAAACAATGATGATGATCAAGGTACTTCGGATCAAGTCACTACTGAACTTCGAAGGTCCACAAGGACACGGTCCGCACCAGAGTGGTACGGCAACCCTGTCATGGAAATCATGTTGTTAGACAACAATGAACCTTCGAACTATGAAGAAGCAATGGCGGGCCCGGAATCCAACAAATGGCTTGAAGCCATGAAATCCGAGATAGAATCCATGTATGAAAACAAAGTATGGACTTTGACAGACTTGCCCGATGATCGGCGAACGATAGAAAATAAATGGATTTTTAAGAAGAAGACGGACGCGGATGGTAATGTTACCATCTATAAGGCTCGACTTGTCGCTAAGGGTTATCGACAAGTTCAAGGGATTGACTACAACGAGACATTTTCTCCCGTAGCGAAGCTTAAGTCCATCCGAATCATGTTAGCAATTGCCGCATACTATGATTATGAGATATGGCAGATGGACGTCAAAACGGCATTCCTTAACGGACATCTTAAGGAAGAGCTGTATATGATGCAGCCGGAAGGTTTTGTCGATCCTCAGAACGCTAACAAAGTATGCAAGCTCCAGCGATCCATTTATGGACTGGTGCAAGCATCTCGGAGTTGGAACATTTGCTTTGATGAGATGATCAAAGCGTTTGGGTTTATGCAGACTTATGGAGAAGCCTGCGTTTACAAGAAAGTGAGTGGGAGCTCCGTAGCATTTCTCATATTATATGTAGATGACATACTCTTGATGGGAAATGATACGAAATTCCTGGACAGCATTAAGGCGTATTTGAACAAGTGTTTTTCAATGAAGGACCTTGGAGAAGCTGCTTATATATTAGGGGTCAAGATCTATAGAGATAGATTGAGACGCCTCATAGGTCTTTCACAAAGCACATACCTTGATAAGATTCTGAAGAGGTTCAAAATGGATCAGTCCAAGAAGGGGTTCTTGCCTATGTTACAAGGTGTGAGATTGAGGTCGGCTCAGTCACCGACCACGGCAAAAGATAAAGAAGAGATGAGTGTCATCCCCTATGCTTCAGCCATAGGATCTATTATGTATGTCATGTTTGTGTACTGGACCGATGTAAACCTCGCCGTAAGTTTGGTTGCAAGATACCAAAGTAATCCCGCAAGGAACACCGGACAGCGGTCAAGAATATCCCTGAAGCACCGAAAAGGACAAAGGACATGTTTTCGCTTATGGAGGAGACGAAGAGCTCGTCAGAAGGGTTACGCCGACGCTTAGCTTCGACTCAGATCCGAACGACTCTAAGTCACAAACCGGATACGTGTATATGTTGAATGGTGGAGCGAGAAGTCGGTGCGGTTGCAAGCGTAACGTCGTGGCGGGATCTACGTGTGAAGCGGAGTACATGGCAGCCTCAAGGCAGCGATGAAGCGATTTGGGTGAAGGAGTTCATCACCGACCTAGGAGTCATACCCAATGCGTCGGGGCCGATCAAGCTCTTCGCGGACAACACCGAGCTATTGCCCTTGCCAAGGAGCCCGGGTTTCACAAGAAGACCAGCACATCAAGCGCCGCTTCAACTCCATCCGCGAAAATGTTCAAGATGGAGACATAGAGATTTGCAAAGTGCACACGGATCTGAATGTCGCAGATCCGTTGACTAAACCTCTCTCGCGTGCAAAACATGATCAACACCAGAACTCTATGGGTGTTCGATTCATCACAATGTAACTAGATTGGTGACTCTAGTGCAAGTGGGAGACTGTTGGAAATATGCCCTAGAGGCAATAATAAAAGTATTAGTATATTTCAATGTTCATGATAATTGTCTCTTGTTCATGCTATAACTGTATTATCCGGAAATCGTAATACACGTGTGAACACTTAGACCACAATATGTCCCTAGTGAGCCTCTAGTTGACTAGCTCGTTGTGATCAATAGATAGTCATGGTTTCCTGACTATGGACATTGGATGTCGTTGATAACGGGATAACATGATCATCGGAAGTATTTATTTATTTCTATATAACACGTGTATATTTTGTTTGCGCGATATATATATTTTTTATGCGTCGCATTGATATTTCTTCTCGGCGACGGAACAAGGACTCGGAAATATTATGATTTCATGTTGGTATTTGACATCCGCCGTATGTGGCGGCCTGCATGGATGAAAGTTACGTATGATTTTGGTCGGGACGAATTTTTCATGGAGATTTTTATCCACTTACAGCTCTGCTATTTTATGGAAATTCACTATGGTCGTTTCCACTTAATGGTGTATGTTATCATTTTTACCATTAAAGTAATTCATTTGTTTCAATCGCATTATATTGCCCTCGGCCAAAATCGGTGTCAACAATATGTTCCTGTAACATGTTGTTTGCTTGCTCTAAACATTGCAACCTGATGTTTTTTTCGCTAAAGTCTAAACTGTTATTATTTGCAATCTTACCATGTCATTTTGAGCATGTTCTAGTGATTTCGGAGATAACTCGGTGTTCATGTTTTGTTATGTTTTACCTGTACTCCATGCCCATGCCTTTTGTTATTATGTTGGGGTGTTGTAGCTTATTGTTTTGATGCTTGCAAGATGCCTAGTTGTTGTTATGGATGATTGTTGCTATGACTTGTATAGAGTGTATGTGTTGAACCGTTGCTCGCTTTTGAGTGTGCTCTATATGAAACTTGCTTGATTTTGCATGTAGTTGTTGGAAATATGCCCTAGAGGCAATAATAAAAGTATTATTATATTTCAATGTTCATGATAATTGTCTCTTGTTCATGCTATAATCGTATTATCCGAAATCGTAATACACGTGTGAACACTTAGACCACAATATGTCCCTAGTGAGCCTCTAGTTGACTAGCTCGTTGTGATCAATAGATAGTCATGGTTTCCTGACTATGGACATTGGATGTCGTTGATAACGGGATCACATCATTAGGAGAATGATGTGATGGACAAGACCCAATCCTATTTATAGCATAAAAGATCGTATAGTTCGTTTGCTAGAAGCTTTGCCAATGTCAAGTATCTCTTCCTTCGACCATGAGATCGTAACTCCGGTTACCGTAGGAGTGCCTTGGTGTATCAAACGTCACAACGAATCTGGGTGACTATAAAGGTGCATTACGGTATCTCCGAAAGTATCTGTTGGGTTGACACGGATCGAGGCGGGATTTGTCACTCCGTATGACGGAGAGGTATCTCTGGGCCCACTCGGTAATGCATCATCATAATGAGCTCAAGGTGACCAAGGTGTTGGCCACGGATCATGCATTACGGTGCGAGTAAAGTGACTTGCCAAGAATGTGAGACCGAACAAGGTATTGGGATACCGACGATCGAAGTCTCGGGCAAGTAACGCATCGATTGACAAAGGAATTGCATATGTGGTTTGATCAATCCTCGACATCGTGGTTCAACCGATGAAATCATCGAGGAGCATGTGGGAGCCAACATGGGTATCCAGACCCGCTGTTGGTTATTGCCCGAGAGTCGTCTCGGTCATGTGCGTGTCTCCGAACCCGTAGGGTCTACACACTTAAGGTTCGGTGACGCTAGGGTTAGTAGGAAGTCAAGTATGTGACTACCGAATGTTGTTCGGAGTCCCGGATGAGATCCCGGACGTCACGAGGAGTTTCGGAATGGTCCGGAGGTAAAGAATAATATATATGAAGTGGTATTTCGGCCATCGGGAAAGTTTAGGTCTCCGTAATGTCTGGGACCACGGAAGGGTCCCGGGGTCCACCGGTGGGGCCACCTATCCCGGAGGGCCCCATGGGCTGAAGTGGGAGGAACCAGCCCATAGTGGGCTGGTGCGCCTCAGGCCCACCCTGCGCCTAGGGTTGAAACCCTAGGGGTGGGGCGCCCACTTGGCTTGGGGGCACTCCACCCCCTTGGCCGCCCCGGAGATTGGATCTCGAGGGCGGCCTCCCAGGGGCCTATATAAAGGGGGAGGGGGCTGCTGTACCCATCTCCAAGGCGCAGCCCTCCTCCCAACACTTCTCCTCCTCCGTGAGGCGCTTGGCGAAGCCCTGCCGAGATCGCTTCTCCACCATCACGCCGCCGTCGTCTTGCCGGTGGAGCTGTCTTCCTCAACCTCTCCTTCCTCCTTGCTGGATCAAGACGGAGGAGACGCCGCCGTCTCCGCACGTGTGTTGAACGCGGAGGTGCTGTCCGTTCAGCACTTGGACATCGGTGATTTGAATCACGTTCGAGTACGACTCCATCATCACCTTGCAAGCTTCCGCACGCGATCTACAAGTGGTATGTAGATGCAATCTCTCTCCCTTGACTCGTTGCTTAGATGAACTCATAGATGGATCTTGGTGAAGCCGTAGGAAAATTTTTAATTTTCTGCAACGTTCCCCAACAGTAGTTTCATATTATCATGCTGCATCCTTGTTTTGAGGTGTTTGCTTGATGTTTGTATGCATTTTGCATCAATACCATGTTTAACTTGTTTTGCTCATATCTTCTAGACCGTAGCTCCGAATCTAATGAACTTTATATGTAACTTGACTAGAGTTTCGTGTAGATCATCTTGGTGCATCTTAACTTGCTGTTTAACAACTTGAACATAAGTTTTATTCAGATCTGGACCAATTTCGAAATTTGCATATGAGGACTTACCAGAGTTGTTATATGTTGTTCCCGGCCTCATTTAAACTTGCCCTGATGTGTTGTTCTTGTTTGCATCATCTCTTGTCATGAGTAGCTTCATGTAGCCTTTTCATGCATCATGCTTGTTGTGCATCATGTCTTGTTCATGTGTGGTGTGTTTACCTATGTTGTGTGCTTCTTCTTGTTAGTTCCTGTTTCGTATGCGATCGTGAGGATTCGTTCGCTCACGGTTGGTTCGGCTTCATCCATTCGCCTTCTTCATGGACTCGTTCTTCTTCCTTGTGGGATTTCGGGCAAGATGACCGCTACTACGGATCTCACTACTATCATTGCTATGCTAGTTGCTTCGTTCTATCGCTTTGCTGCGCTACCTATCTTTTGCTCATCAAGCCTCCCAAATTGCCATGAACATCTAACCTTTGACACCATTCCTAGCAAACCATTGTTTGGCTATGTTACTGCTTTTCTCAGCCCCTCTTATAGCGTTGTTAGTTGCAGGTGAAGTTGAAGATTGCTCCATGGTGGACAGGGTTTTGTTGGGATATCACAATATCTCTTATATTATTAATGCATCTATATATTTGGTAAAGGGTGGAAGGCTCGGCCTTATGCCTGGTGTTTTGTTCCACTCTTGCCGCCCTAGTTTCCGTCATACCGGTGTTATGTTCCCAGATTTTGTGTTCCTTACGCGGTCGGGTGATTTATGGGACCCCCGACAGTTCGCTTTGAATAAAACTTGTCCAAAGAAGGCCCAACCTTGGTTTTACCATTTGCCTCACCACCACCTATCCCTTCCTTTGGGTCGGCCAACCCAAGGGTCATCTTTATTTTAGCCCCCCGGCCAGTGCTTGTCTAAGTGTTGGTCCGAACCGAGCCGCTCAAGGGCCACCTCGGGAAACTCAAGTCTGGTTTTACTCAGAGTCTGTCTCATCGTGTTGCCACGAGAACGAGATATGTACAGCTCCTATCGGGATTGTCGGCGCATCGGGTGGTCTTGCTGGTCTTGTTTTACCATTGTCGAAATGTCTTGTAAACCGGGATTCCGAGACTGATCGGGTCTTCCTGGGAGAAGGAATATCCTTCGTTGATCACGAGAGCTTATCATGGGCTAAGTTGGGACACCCCTGCAGGGTATAAACTTTCGAGAGCCGTGCCCGCGGTTATGTGGCAGATGGGAATTTGTTAATGTCCGGTTGTAGATAACTTGACACCAGATCCGAATTAAAACGCATCAACCGCGTGTGTAGCCGTGATGGTCTCTTCTCGGCGGAGTCCGGGAAGTGAACACGGTTTCTGTGTTATGTTTGACGTAAGTAGGATTTCAGGATCACCTCTTGATCATTGCTAGTTGACGACCGTTCCTTTGCTCCTCTTCTCGCTCTCATTTGCGTATGTTAGCCACCATACTTGCTTAGCCGCTGCTGCAACCTCACCACTTTACCCCATTTCCTTTCCCATTAAGCTTTGCTAGTCTTGATACCCATGGTAATGGGATTGCTGAGTCCTCGTGGCTCACAGATTACTACAACAACAGTTGCAGGTACAGGTTATGCGATGATCATGACGCGAGAGCGATGCTTGCTTGCGTTGAGTTTTTCTTCTGCTTCTTCGATCAGAGGATAGGTTCCAGGTCGGCAGCCTGGGCTAGCAGGGTGGATGTCGTTCGAGCTTCTGTTTGTGTTTCATCCGTAGTTCGGATGTTGATCTTATGTATGATATGATGTTGTATTCGTGTGGCATTGTATGCCTCTTGTATGTATCCCCATCTATTATGTAATGTTGATGTAATGATATCCACCTTGCAAAAGCGTTTCAATATGCGGGTCTATCCTTGGTGGGACCTTCGAGTTCCTTTTGGATAGGGTCGCATATTGGGCGTGACAAATGTTGAACTACAAGAAAAACAAAACAAGTTAGCACTTCGGTCACCAAAAACAAGTATGATGAACATATATGAGATGCCACTTACTCGATCATCCTCATTTGTGCCACTTGGGTTAATCTTGTCCACCGACTTTTGCGCGGCCGCCCACTTTTGACAATCCGAGTTGATTGTTTTCCATCGGAACCGAAGTGATCTCTTGGAGCGGTAAATTCCACTCTTGTTGTGAGCATTATAGTGTTCTGTCATTCGCCCCCAATACGCGTCTCTACTTTGATCACCTCCAATGGATGGATCCTTCGACACATGCAAATAAGTGTTGCATAGTAATTTGTCATCGGTGGTGGAGTAATTGCCCGCTCTTCCTCTCGGCGCCTCGACAATTCCCTCACCCTCCTCGTCCACCTCAAACTCATGGTCTTCGAAATGGATGTCATTGATTTGAGACCAATGCGAATTGTTGGACCCAACACCCATAGTGGACATGTATGCATCATCGTTGAGACTACAATTTTTTTAACAATGCAAATAAGCTATCTATATGTAAAATGATGATGCATTGAAAAAATAAGAAGAAAAAATACTTGGAAATTTTTTCACCTTGGGGGCATTTCGTCGAACACGTGGTGCGCGTCGGCGGCCGGCTCAACGAGTGAGCTCGCCGGCGCTTCGGTAGCCGCCACGGCCGTCGAACGCCCTGCAAGCTTTTTCCCCCTCGCCATGCCAGAGCCGTCCGCCGCCTTGTTCTTCTTCGTGGATGTTTTGCCCTTCTTTGTCCGCGCCGCATTTGGTACCTTCTTCGACGGTGCGGCGGCGGCACGGGATGGCGCCGGCGCGACGCCACCCGGCGTCGGCGCCGTAGTCATCCTCGGCGGCAAGAAGAAGAGGTTGCGAGGCCGACGCCGGCGGAGCTCGGCGGTGGCGACGCGGGCTTCGCCCGCGCTTAGGGTTTCAGCGACGGCGGGGAGGGGGTCGCGGATGTACAGCGGGTGAGCGGGCGCCAAAAGCGTCCATGGCAGGGGGGCGCGCGGCCGGCGCTATGGGCGAGGATGAGGTGTAACGACCAAATCTCAAGTATTTGAGTCTCGTGCTTACCGTGCTAGTCCTCGGATCGAACTCGCTAGCACACACAAGATAGATGAATACCGAATAGCAAGTGCATCATTTATTACATCGTATGATCCGAATATATAAAATAAAACAATCGCATAGCACTTGGCTAGCTTTATTCAATCAAACAGCGGAAAGTAGCGAAAATAACGATGAGTCCCATCATAGCCCATCGGGCGATGCCTTTGAGTGCATCATGACCCTAACGGTACCTTACTCTTTGTTCAATATCCCGCAACATGAGACGTTGCAGCCATATAGGTCAATACTTTGAATGTATTGGCAAGTTACATAGGAGTAATAATATAGCAGACCTACATGTATATGCATAGTACAACAAAGGAAGGCTTGAGGGTTTATTTTTGCATAAAGCTGATTTTATCCTGATAACTACCTAATAGTCAAGTTTTTATTTAGTTATTTTATTACTACAATTAAATACACAAGGTTGAGTTGGCAAAATCAACTCCAACCTACCCTTTATTAAGTTGCCCACAAATATTATTAAGTGTCACATCTGTCAAGATCATCCAACAACTGTAATGGCATAGTGGCTCAATTTACCCATAACCGGGGCACGGCTAATCATGATTAGTTTTAATACTCTGCAGAGTTTAGTACGCTTTACCCATCGGACCCAATCCAAGATTGAGACGAAGTCTTTGAAGCAGTCCCCTAGTCCCAACAGAGGCCCATCCCAACTATTATATCTACATCTCGCCGCACATCCGTAAGGGTTCCACAACCGATCAACTAAGCCAGAGCCCATATAGCCAAGTGGCCGCACATGGAAGCTACTAGTCACTAAGTCTCTGTTCGATCTTTTTGAACACGGGCGGCCGTCCACTTACATTCAGAGGGTAAAACCATGATGTTCTTGAAACCACCCTTCAATACCAATTCCGCCCAGAGGTGAATTAAGTCCTCAATTACTACTCAATTTGATTATATTTATAATCCTCACATAATCTCAATGTATACACGAACCACCCCCGTCTACAAAGCATAGCAAACTACAACTACCACGATTTGCAAAAGACGGGAAGATAGCTCAACATCATATAGCAAAATAATATAGTATTCCTATACATGCATAAATTCATAGTGTGATATAACTACATGCATAGAAAACAATAGGTAAAGGATGATCAACATGTAACTTGCCTTGGTTCTGGTTCAAAAAGTCACACTCCTGACAATAGGTCACGTCGCACTCCGGACAATCTACACGTTTCACACAATTAAACGAATCAATCACCGGAACACGAAAAGAACCAAAACAAAACCAACAGCAAGAAAAACATTTTTAAAAATCAACAACAGAAACTTAACAACACCTAAATTGCACTACGGTCACAACGCAAAAAGAATCACTCGAATCCGATAAACGGTTTGAGAGTTATGGCCTCCGGAAGATTTAATTCAAATTCAAATGAATTCAAATTTGAACAGAGCAAACATGTGCAAAGTTGGTACTGTGATATTGTGCTGATTTTTGTGAGATCATAGGAAAAAGAATTACCTAATTTGGACAAATATACTAAGAGTTATAGCAAATTGAAATTTGGAGTGAAAAACTGAAAAAAAACAAAAACAGCAACAGAAATCTCCTGGTCCTGTAGCGAACTCCTGTGCGCGTCCTGTAGCTAACTGCCACGTGGCGCTTGGCGATTGGTCGACGGCTGCTGTGCGCGTGTGCTCACCAGAAAACAGGGGACGGCGGCGGCGGTCTCGGGCGTCGGCGGCGGCGGCTCTCCGGCGGGTCTCCGGCGAAGGTGAAGTGACGGACGGGTTCAGCGACAAGTTGCGGAGGTGGTGGTGGTGTTCAACGGCGGCGGGGCTCCCTCGAGCGGCGGTGGCGAGCTCCTGAACTCCGGCGTGCTCCGGCGAAGTCGGGCGTCGGTGGCGGCGTCGTCCTGGTGCGCTGCAGGTTAACCCGAGGTGTCAAACGAGTGCGGCGTCGAGAGGGGGTTCGAACGGTGACAAGTGGAGCGGCCGGGCGTCCTTACGGCGGCGCAATCTTCCGGCGAACGGCGGAGCTCCGGGCGAGATCCGTTTCGCCCTAGCTGCTCG
The DNA here is from genome assembly GCA_021437245.1 of Aegilops speltoides. Taxonomy (NCBI): domain Eukaryota; kingdom Viridiplantae; phylum Streptophyta; class Magnoliopsida; order Poales; family Poaceae; genus Aegilops; species Aegilops speltoides. The sequence goes on along the minus strand of CM038147.1, from coordinate 413,180,063 downwards.
TGCGGACGAGGAAAGGACGGAGAAGGGCCGCGGTAGGGTTCTTCGGGGTCCTGGGATGTCCCTGGCTCGCACGGGATCAAACAGGGCGCAGATCGATCCGGGCTCGGCCTCGGCGTCTTGTGCTGGCTGCTGCGTTGCGATCCGGCTCGGGAAGGAGACGAGCAGACGCGAGTGGGTCCCATTGTCCGATCGGAGGCGAGGTGGATCGGGCGCTGGTCGGGTGCGAAGCGAAGCGGCGTCGCCGCCGCCGCGGCTTAAGTGGGCTGCTGGCGCTGGCGGTGGTTCTTTGGGTTTGTGGCGCTGGGAACTGGCCAGCAGCAAGGCTTGGGGTTAGGTGGGCTGGCGTCGGCTGGCTGGCTGGGTAGCTGGCTGGCCGGCTGGCTGTTTTCCTTTTTAAACAAGAACTACAGCAGCAAAACTAAAATAAATAAAATAAAATACACAATATAAATTCTAAATAAAAATACCTAGACATACAAGTAAAAATAGCTCTCAAACTATAAACTACGGAACACTAGTTCCAACTCTAATGCAATTTTGTAAAATATTTTTGATGCAATAGGCCACTCAAACAGCAATAAAACAAACAGATAAAATATTTTGTAGATCACAAAATTACCAGAACATATCATATGAACTGGAAATAGTATTCTGCACATTATGAACATTTTTAAAATAGGGGAGAAGTCATGTTATCTCCACTCCAAATAAATTGCCTTTTGTTGCATAATGATTTGAATATTACCGAAAAGCAAATAATGCATGGAAAATATGATATGCATATGTATGATCTAATAACATCCTAATTTATGAAAATTGGGATGTTACAAACCTACCCCCCTTAAGATGAATCTCGCCCTCAAGATTCGGGCTGGCTAGCAAATAGGTGTGGGTGATCCTGCTTGAGATCTTCCTCTCGTTCCCAGGTAGCTTCCTCCTCGGTGTGATGATCCCACTGAACCTTGCACAACTTGATTGTCTTGGTGCGAGTAACTCTCTCTGCTGTCTCCAAAATCTTAACAGGTTTCTCCTCATATGTCAAATCACTCTCCAACTGAATTGCCTCAAGTGGCACTGTGTCCCTCAATGGAACATCCATCATCTCTGCATGACACTTCTTCAACTGAGATACATGAAACACATCGTGAACTCGACAAAGATTCCGCAACTCCAATCGATAAGCTACCTCTCCTCTACGCTCCAAGATCATGTAAGGCCCCACAAAACGTGGTGCTAACTTTCCTTGATTCCAAACCTCTTAATTCCACGAAGTGGTGAAACTCTAAGATATGCACGGTCTCCTACCTCATATGTCACCTCCTTACGTTTCAGATCTGCATAACTCTTCCGCTCGACTGTGCTATCTTCACCATCACGAATCAACTTGACCTTCTCCTCAAGATCTCGATCAAGTCCGCCCAAAGAATCGACGCTCTCCAACCTCATCCCACATTAACGGTGTCTGCACTTTCGCCATACAATACCTCAAATGGTGCCATCTTGAGACTAGCTCGATAATCTGTTATTATATGAGAACTCGCATAAGGTAAATTATCATCCCAACTGGACCCATAGTCCAAAGCACAAGCTCTCAACATATCCTCCAAAATCTGATTTACCTCTCTCGCTCCGCCCATCTGTCGTGGATGGAAAGCTGATCAACTCCACTGGTGCCCAAGGATTCATGCAATCTGGCGCCGAACTTAGATGTGAACTCGAGTACCTCTATCGACACTACCTTCCTTGGAACTCCATGCGCATAAACAATTTTAGACATATAAATCTTTGCTAGCTGAACCTTTGGTATAAGTAGTCTTTACGGGATGAAGTGAGCAACTTTAGTCAAACGATCAACAACTACCCAAATAGAATCATAACCTGACCGAGTCTTGGGTAGACCAGTAATGAAATCCATACCAATCTCATCCCACTTCCAATCAGGTATAGGCAATGGCTGTAATAAACCTGCTGGTCTCGATGTTCTCGCTTAACTCTCCGCACACATCACATGTTGCAATATATCCAGCATTTCCCTCTTCAAAGCTAGGCCACCAAAATCTTTCCTCAAATCCAAATACATCTTAGTATTACCGGGTGAATAGAATAAGGTGAATCATGCGCCTCAAGAATCAACTTCGATGTCTCGCATCCCGAGGTACACAACACGCTTCTCAAACCATATGGCCCCATGTTCATCCTCATGGAAACCTTCGCTTTACCTTTAACCATGTTCTCCTTTATCTCAAAGAATCTCCTTATCACCCTTTTGAGCTTCTAACTCTGTCAAGCAAAGTAGGCTTTACCTCAAGTGTTGCCAAATATCCCTTAGGAACCATCTCCAACCCGAGATTCTGAATTGTTCACATAACTCGGTGGCATATTATCAATATTAATTGCATTAGCATGGCTCCTACGACTCAATGCATCAAGAACAACATTAGCCTTACCAGATGATACCGCACATTCAAATCATAATCCTTAATAAGCTCCAACCATCTCCTCCGCTCGAGGTTCAAATCCTTCCGAGTAAAAATATACTTCAAGCTCTTATGATCAAGAATATATCACAATGATTACCAATAAGATATGGCCTCCAAGTTTTCAATGCATGCACAATCGAGGCTAACTCCAAATCATGTGTAGGATAATTATGCTCATGATTCTTAAGCCGATGTGAAGCATATGAAACAACTTTACCTTCCTGCATCAAAACACTCCCAAGTCCTTGACGAGAAGCATCACAATATACCGAAGTCCTTATGTATATCCGCGAGTGTTAAGACTGGTGTCAGAACCAAACGCCGCTTCAATTCTCGAAAGCTGGCTTCACATTCATCACCCAAACAAACTTCTTCTCCTTCTTCAACAATTCAGTCATAGGCTTTGCAATCTTGGAAAAATTCTCAATAAACCTCCTGTAATAACCTCGCAAGGCCCAAAAGTGCGAATCTCCCCTAAGCTGTCGTGGGTGTCTCCCACTCAGAATCGCAAAGAACCTTAGATGGATCAACTGCAACTCCATTACCTGACACAACATGTCCAAGGAAAGCTACCTCATCCAGCCAAAACTCACATTTGCTGAACTTGGCATACAACTGATGTTCCCTCAATTTCTCCAATACCAAACGCAGATGCACCTCATGCTCTTGCTTATTCTTGGAGAACACCAATATATCATCAATGAAAACAACCACAAATTTATCCAAGAACTCCATAAACACCTTGTTCATCATATTCATGAAGTAGGCAGGAGCGTTAGTCAGTCCAAATGACATAACAGTATATTCATACAACCCATACCTCGTGGTGAAAGCAGTCTTTGGAATATCTTGCTCGCGAATCTTTAATTGATGATAACCAGAACGGAGATCAATCTTAGAAAACACAGTAGCTCCCTCCAACTGGTCAAACAGATCATTTATCATAGGCAAAGGATACTTATTCTTAATGGTTACCTCATTCAGAGAACGATAATCAACACACATCCTCAAAGTCCCATCCTTCTTCTCCACAAACAAAACTGGAGCTCCCCAAGGTGATGAACTTGGGCGAATAAATCCTTGTGCCTGCAATTCTCTTATCTGCTTCTTCAATTCCTCCAACTCTTGAGGAGGCATTCTATACGGTCTCTTTGCAATAGGTCCAGTGCCTGGTATTAAATCAATAAGAAACTCAATATCTCTATCCGTGGCATACCCGCAACTCCTCCGAAACACATCCGATAATCCTCACAATCGGCACCTCTTCCAAAGCTACCCCTTAAGAGAGTTCACCGCACTGATTATGCTCATACTTACACACATATTTGATCCTCTTCCCTCCTGGTGCACTGAGAGTAATAGATCGACTAGCACAATCAATACGACCTTTATATAATTGCAACCAATCCATACCCAAAATAATATCCAGACCTTGTGACTTCAATATAATCAAATCCGTAGGAAACTCATGCTTCCCAATAGACAAAGTCAACTGATGACAACCAACACCTGCTGTCATCTCAGCTCCTGAGGAACTCACTCTAATAGGCATACTAAGGGTTTTGGTTGGCAAGAATAGATGAGTTATAGGTATAATAGGGCCAAAAGCTATGTATATATAAATATATTCTACCCATATGCATAATACGATCAAGCCAACAAAACACAACAACGAATAACACCAACAAACAAACAACAAACAACAAACAATATGATAATATTATATATATATAGTCGAATAAGTTCGACAAACTATAATTTAACAAGCAAACTAGCAATCAAGCAAACAATCTAGTATCTTCATACCACGAAAGTGGGCATAATCAAATACGCTAACACGATAACGTTGCAATATAAAACAAGCATGAATGGTGGTCTCAGCACTAGTTCCTACTTAACTGGTCAAGATACTTGAGGGGCTTAACTAATAAATAGTAAGAAGTATAACTAGTTGATAAATAATTTTTCACTCCTATGGCTTTTCTAATCCATTTTCTAGGGTCACGTCCTACAGTCAACACATCGCTCGATACTATCTGTAATTCACCAAATCTCGAAGGATTTGAGTCTCACGTGCTTACCGTGCTAGTCCTCGGATCGAACTCGCTAGCACACAAGATAGATGAATACCGTAATAGCAAGTGCATCATTTATTACATCGTATGATCCGTAATATATAAAATAAAACAATCTGCATAGCACTTGGCTAGCTTTATTCAATCAAACAAATGAAAGTAGCGTAAAATAACGATGAGTCCCATCATAGCCCATCGGGCGATGCCGAGTGCAAACTCGCGACCCTAACGGTACCTTACTCTTCGTTCAATATCCTGCAACATGAGACGTTGCAGCCATATAGGTCAATACTTTGAATGTATTGGCAAGTTACACAGAGTAATAATATAGCGAGACCTACATGTATATGCATAGTACAACAAAGGAAGGCTTGAGGGTTTATTTTTGCATAAAGCTGATTTTATCCTAATAACTACCTAATAGTCAAGTTTTTATTTAGTTCTTTTATTACTACAATTAAATACACAAGGTTGAGTTGGCAAAATCAACTCCAACCTACCCTTTATTAAGTTGCCCACAAATATTATTAAGTGTCACATCTGTCAAGATCATCCAACAACTGTAATGGCATAGTGGCTCAATTTACCCATAACCGGGCACGGCTAATCATGATTAGTTTTAATACTCGCAGAGTTTAGTACGCTTTACCCATCGGACCCAATCCAAGATTGAGACGAAGTCTTTCGTAAGCATCCCCTAGTCCCAACAGAGGCCCATCCCAACTATTATATCTACATCTCTTTGGCACATCCGGTAAGGGTTCCACAACTCGATCAACTAAGCGAGCCCATATAGCCAAGTGGCCGCACATGGAAGCTACTAGTCACTAAGTCTGTCTCGATCTTTTTGAACTCGGGCGGCCGCCCACTTACATTCGAGAGGGTAAAACCATGATGTTCTTGAAACCACCCTTCAATACCAATTCCGCCCAGAGGTGAATTAAGTCCTCAATTACTACTCAATTTGATTATATTTATAATCCTCACATAATCTCAATGTATACACGAACCACCCCGCCTACAAAGCATAGCAAACTACAACTACCACGATTTGCAAAAGACGGAAGATAGCTCAACATCATATAGCAAAATAATATAGTATTCCTATACATGCATAAATTCATAGTGTGATATAACTACATGCATAGAAAACAATAGGTAAAGGATGATCAACATGTAACTTGCCTTGGTTCTGGTTCAAAAGTCACACTCGACAATAGGTCACGCCGACTCGGACAATCTACACGTTTCACACAATTAAACGAATCAATCACCGAACACGAAAAGAACCAAAACAAAACCAACAGCAAGAAAAACATTTTTAAAAATCAACAACAGAAACTTAACAACACCTAAATTGCACTACGGTCACAACGCAAAAAGAATCACTCGAATCCGATAAACGGTTTGAGAGTTATGGCCTCCGGAAGATTTAATTCAAATTCAAACGAATTCAAATTTGAACAGAGCAAACATGTGCAAAGTTGGTACTGTGATATTGTGCTGATTTTTGTGAGATCATAGGAAAAAGAATTACCTAATTTGGACAAATATACTAAGAGTTATAGCAAATTGAAATTTGGAGTGAAAACGAAAAAAACAAAACAAAGAATGTAAATCTCCGTCCGTAGCGAACTCACAGGCGCGTCCTGTAGCTAACTGCCACGTGGCGCTTGGCGATTGGTCGACGGCTGCTGTGCGCGTGTGCTCACCAGAAAACAGGGGACGGCGGCGGCGGTCTCGGGCGTCGGCGGCGGCGGCTCTCCGGCGGGTCTCCGGCGAAGGTGAAGTGACGGACGGGTTCAGCGACAAGTTGCAGAGGTGGTGGTGGTGTTCAACGGCGGCGGGGCTCCCTCGAGCGGCGGTGGCGAGCTCTTGAACTCCGGCGTGCTCCGGCGAAGTCGGGCGTCGGTGGCGGCGTCGTCCTGGTGCGCTGCAGGTTAACCCGAGGTGTCAAATGAGTGCGGCGTCGAGAGGGGGTTCGAACGGTGACAAGTGGAGCGGCCGGGCGTCCTTACGGCGGCGCAATCTTCCGGCGAACGGCGGAGCTCCGGGCGAGATCCGTTTCGCCCTAGCTGCTCGTCTTGGCGACGAGGAAAGGACGGAGAAAGGCGGCCAGAGGGTTCTTCGGTCTGGGATGTCCTCGCTCGCACGGATCAAACAGGCGCAGACGATCCGGGCTCGGCCTCGGCGTCTGTGTGGCGCGCTGCGTTCAGTCCGGCTCGGGAAGGAGACGAGCAGACGCGAGTGGGTCTCATTGTCACGGCCGGAGGCGAGGTGGATCGGGCGCTGTCAAAAGCGAAGCGAAGCGCGTAGCAGCCACGCGCAAGTGGGTTGCGCGCAGGCGGTGGTTCTTTGAAATTTGGCGCTGGGAATCGCCAGCAGCATGGGGTTAGGTTAGGTGGGCATGGCGTACCGGTCCGGGTGGGTAGTGGTTGGCTGGGTGGCTGTTTTCCTTTTCTTTAAACAAGAACTACAGCAGCAAAACTAAAAATAAATAAAATAAAATACACAATATAAATTCTAAATAAAAATACCTAGACATACAGTAAAAATAGCTCTACAGCTATAAACTACGGGAACACTAGTTCCAACTCTAATGCAATTTTGTAAAATATTTTTGATGCAATAGGCCACTCAAACAGCAATAAAACAAACAGATAAAATATTTTGTAGATCACAAAAATTACCAGAACATATCATATGAACTGGAAATAGTATTCTGCACATTATGAACATTTTTAAAATAGGGGAGAAGTCATGTTATCTCCACTCCAAATAAATTGCCTTTTGTTGCATAATGATTTGAATATTACCGAAAAGCAAATAATGCATGGAAAATATGATATGCATATGTATGATCTAATAACATCCTAATTTATGAAAATTGGGATGTTACACGAGGAGAGGAGAGAGTCTTGGTGATGGCTTTCGAGTGTGCTGCTTGTACAGAAGTGGCGCCCAAATACACGCAGCGGATAAGTGGTTTTGACCAGACGCCTAACTCGTTATCAGCACAAGGCTGTTTTCTTACCATTGGAAGCGAAAGCCGTAGCGTTCTTACAAGCGCTAAAAGGCATATTTTCCGGCGCGGCGCTAGTTTAGGGCGGCTGTTGGAGATGCTCTAAAACTAGTGCTCTATTTTTTTTCGAACGGAGTGCTCTAAAATTTGAACCACATGAAGCGTTGATGATCCGATGATGGAGAGACCAGAAGGCAAATACGATGGCAGGGAGGAGCTCGGCATGGACGGCGATGGTGACAACAGAATCCAGTGGTGGGGAAGTTCAGGGACGGTGGCAGGTGAACGGGGACGACAACGAGATGGTCGGGGACGACATGAGGTGCTCGTGGACGATGCGTGAGCTCGGTGGGGACGGGTGTACGACGCTGAGGGGTGCGATGGCGCGGACGCCGTCGAGGGGCAGGATTGGGCGACCACATTGTGAATTCGAAGGGGTCGGGATGGCCACTGCGGAGGTCGCCGAGGGGCAAGATGTGCCGGTGGGGTTCACTGTGGCCGGCGGAGTGGCTGAGGCCGGTACAGAGGCGGCACGGCGGCGGTGAAAGTTCATAGTGGTAGTTGCATCCCTGCCACAACCATTTTTTGCTTTTAGTGTAACTGCTAGTGGTGCGACAAATATATAGGTCACCTGAAGCTGAAATTTGGGGGTGATACAATTTTTTTGGCATCAAATAGAAACACATCATCTATGGGAGTCGGATTTCTGGCCTAAAATGTCCCACACAATAGGTTTTTGGGAGACACTCTAAGCACATGTGGCACCGATATACAGTAACCAGTTAATGATTGGAGAAGCAGAGTATTCAACCCACCAATAATGAGAAAAATCGTTGGGTTGGATCGGATGTCAGCTAAACTGGTACTGCATCGTTGCGTGCGTTCTGCGCTCATCTAGTCATATCCTCCACATTTTTTCCAAAAGATCCGGAGATCCGCTCCTGGTTTTGACAAATCAACCGACGAACTCTGCTTGGAATATTATTTGAGCAGCCTAGCTTGAGCTCTCGAAACAGGCTTGAGCTGAAAAGTCCAAAGTAGGATCGGTATAAAACCTAGCTAGACACGTGATATCTATCAAGGCTAAGCTGGCGTGATTACTTTGGCCACCAAACTTTCTTACTCTTGCCGCTCATTTCGTTTCGTTCGTTCGGAACAAAGATCTGATAAGGCCTTCCAGTATCAATCCTTGCGTCAGTTCGACCACGAGGGAATGGGATGGGATATTCGGATCACATTGGAATACTAGTAGATGCCGTTCTGAGCCCGGCCGGACCATTCATGGCAGTTTTGAAGGACTGCAGACGAGTTATTTTTAGATCTAAAAACAAGCGAGTTGGCAATAATGGAGCACTGCGACGCGCGCGCATGGTGCCGGTGATGTGTTGGACTTGGACCATTCCTGCTCCAACCAGATCTAGCTCATGCATGACCCGGCAACTCAGAGCACGACGGCTTTTATTATTCATCAACAATGTCTAGCGTGACCGGACACCGACCGGCCAGCACGCATTCAAGGACGTGCCAACACAACACACTGTGTACTACACACTACGCATCAGCCCATGGCGAGCTTATCGTCGGAGCCCGGGCGGCGGAGCATCTCGATCACCCCTGCGTAACCGGACGAAGAGGTGGACGAGGCCGGGTTGACGATGCTGCAGTTGAGGCGGATCTCCCCCTGCGTGCCGGTCTTGGGGGCGATGTTGCCCATCTTGATCATGGCGGCGATGAACTTCTCCTTCCACAGCGTCTCGTTGGCGGCGAAGGCGTCGACGAAGCCCTTGAGGGTGGCGTTGCGGATGAGCTGGTCGTCGGAGAAGTGCAGGCCCAGGTTGAGCTGCAGCAGCTTGTAGTAGTTGTTGTCCAGCACCACCGGCGTGCTCAGGTCGATCTCCGTCGTCACGTTGGTGAACTGGCTCGTGTTCGCCGGGCACAGCGCCTCCAGCAGCGCCTGGTACGCCGGGCTGATGGTGCCGCTCGCCAGCCGCTCCCGGTTCCTCACGATGAAGGAGTTGCAGTGGGAGCGGCCCAGGGTGTGGGAGCCCGACAGGACCACCATGTCCTCGGCGGTGAGGTTCCGGTCCGCGAACCCGCTGACGAGGCCGTCCGCCGTCAGGTTCGGCCCCGGGAGGGTGAACGCGCCGGCCTGGGTCGAGAGGTTCCCGTCGCGGCGGCCGGAAGGGACCTGGTAGAAGGCGTTGCTGCCGGTGATGTTCACGCTGTCCCGGGCGGCGAAGGCCAGGATGTCGGCGCACGACACCGTGCGCGGGCAGCTCTGCTCCAGTGCGGCCCTGGCGGCGTCGACGACCGCGAAGCCACGCAGGCTCGGGTTGTTCGGTGCCGCGTCACGCTCCGGCGTGCCTCCGCCGGGGTTGACGGACAGGAGCACCGAGGAATCACAGCCCTGGTGGGTTCACATGGGATAATATCGTAATTAAGATGATGTATGTAGTACTAGTAGTAGTAGAATTTGATGCATTATTAATTGCACTGATTAACTATAGGTGCATGTCCTAGTCTTAACCGGTACTAGTATACTGTGTGTTTAACTTAACCTACTCCAGTGTGATGCTGCTGTTCAACTACTACAGTATTAATCTTGTGTTTATGGAAAGAAAGGAAATTGCCGGCGTGCCATTCTTGAATCTAGCTAGCTGTTGCAGACAGTTAGGTGATGGACGGAGACAAATTAGACATTTTTTCCCACCTACGTCCATGACATAGTAGGTACTCCCTCCGTTCCTAAATACTTGTCTTTCTAGAGATTTCAACAAGTGACTACATAGAGAGCAAAATGAGTGAATCTACACTCTAAAACATGTCTATATACATCCGTATGTTGTAGTTCATTTGAGATGGCTAGAAAGACAACTATTTGGGAACGGAGGGAGTACGACGTAGCAAGCATATGTTTAATCATCTGTGCATCATATACCATGTTTGACTAGTCGTAGTTTGAGTATTTGGTAGTCGCATGCACGTATACTTCAAACAAGTATTTGGATAACTGTCCAACTTCACTGAATAGTCCATATCTGTGAAAACGTGACACCTAATTAACCTACCACATGGTAGGTATACGACGTAGCAAGCATATACTACTAATATTCATCTAATCATCTGTGCATCATTTCATGTTTGACTATTCGTAGTTACTTAGTAGTCGCATGTATAATTGTCTAACTCGCTGAATAGTCCAAACATGTGAAATGTGACACCTAACCTACCAATAGCGAGGTGGCACGTCGTCAACGTATGATATGTGGTCAAAACAAGAGTGAGCTCCACATGTTTCACTCGATTAATTGATTAGTGTCGGTAGTCACCGTCGCCTACCGTGTTGTTCAACTCAAAATCGTTACGTTCAAAGTTAATTGTCTTTGTGTACACCTTTTAGCACGTCCTTCCCTTTCAAGAAGGATTACAAGCTTATCGCTACCATGACGCAGATGTAAAGTTTTTAGTTAGTTGGAAAGTTTCTAGTTTCCATGCATGTGACTCCAAAGCCAAAGGGTCATTTTGTTACTATCTTCTCTAGAGATTCTTCTTTATTTTCTCCTCCATTTCAGACCAATAATAAAGTTAGTTAGCGTATTCTCGGTAGTAAGATGAATAAGGAGTTGGGGAATACGTTAACTATTTACTACCCCCTCTGGCCCGTATTACATGTCATACATTCATTTGAACGACAAGTAATATGGATCGGAAGAAGTATTTATTACTATCAACAACCAAATTTGGACGTGACAAAAAGCAGAAAAGATGCAAACCGCCATATATATGAAAAATACATGTGCCAATGTAGCTTTGCATGCAACAAGAAACTAAGCATAACTTAACTGGTTAGATATCTTATGGTAGAACCAGCCCGTCTAAGTTTAAATTCTATCATTGACATAAGTGCTTTATATTTTTTGAATTTATTTCAGGGTTTTCGGCATCCTTTAATCAATGGTATGATGTGCCCGCGGACTACTAAATATTTGTGACAACTTCTTCAATTTTGAGAACTGTGAGTTAAATATCTCAAAAGATCACATGAAAATAAAAATAATGTGTGCATGTGTATATTGATAAGAGATGCGTATGCGTGCATATGAACGTCTGTATTGAAAAAACATACTAGCTCTTGGAGCACAAAAGCAAAGCAGTTACGTGCGACTGCTTCTGGTCCTATACATGCATGCAACCGGCACGCACGCACAGACGTACCTCGACGAAGCAGTCGTGGAAGTGGAGGCGGATGAGGCCGGCGGCGACGCCGGAGTTGGTGGCGAAGGCGGCCGTGACTGCCTGCCGGACAATGGCCTCGGCGTTGGGGCAGGTGGTGTTGTAGAACCCCACGCGCAGCTGCGCGCGGCTGTGGACCGGCAGCTGCAGGCACAGCACGGCGGTGAGCAGCACCGCCAGACCGGCCAGGCTGCTGCTGCTGCTCGCCATGGCCGCCGCACGCTGTAGCTAGCTTGCTCACCCTCACAAGACGGTACAGTGAGCGTCGACTGCACAACGATAATGGGTGCTTTACTCGCCTGGCTCGAGTGGTTTTTATAGAGCGACAGAGAGGCAGGGGCTCGTGTTGGTGGATTTTTTTTTTTTTGACAAGTCGTGCGTGCAGTGCAGTGCAGGTGCGGTGTACTTGAGCCGGCCACGGTACCAGAGGAAGAGTCCTGGATAGGCGTGGGCGAGGTGCTTACTGGTATTGGTGTTGGGTAGTTTGATTATTCGCGCTGGACCGCCTTTCTTGAATACGCGTGGCGGTGAGGTGGACGCCTTGCCTCGTGAGTTCCCACCATGGCTGCTAAAGTCAAGGTCGGGACTGTGGCACGCAGGGACCCTGATTGATCAATGATCATGTGCCTGCGTCGACCCGACGTGGTGTTGGATTGATATCTATACACACGGAAAAGTAGACGGCCGGCCTCTTCTCCCGTGCCAGTCGTCAGGCGAACAGGCGAAACCAGAACAGTCACCGTAAGGCGACCAAGCTCGTGTATATATGAATTCCACGACAGATAGACTGGGCATCAACCCTAATTTGACAAGGGATTGCTAAAAAACTCAAATACTCCCTCCGATCCAAATTAATCGACCCAGCATCTATACGATATAAGAGCATCTACAGCCGGACCTCTTAAACCTGCCTCATACATCTGGGCGGGCCGATCAGTCATTATCCGGTCACGATTTTTGACCCAGACGGGCCCCTCAAACGGCTTTCAAATGTCCAGGCTGACTGACACCCCACATATCCAGCTAAAAAATGGAGCGGATATGGGGGCGCTCGGGCATGCCCGCCACGTCGGATCCGGGCCACGCAGGCCCACCCGACTCCACATATAATCTTCCCCATCCGCTCGCCAGACCAAACCCTAGCCAATTCACTCCTCTCCCCCTCCACTCCCTTCCGCCACCCGAGCTCGTCTCCGGCTCCTTCCGGTCGTCTCCGACATGGCGGGCAGCGGATCCGAGTCCTTCACCTCCGGATCCGTCGACCTCGAGCTCATCCCGCGCGGCCCCGAGGAAGATGTCCGGCTTGCGCTCCGCCGTGCCCGGGAGGAGGCCCGTGGACGGCTGCGCTCGGATTCCATCCGTCGGGAATCCATTGCGTCCGCCCAAATGGAGCATGGATCCGGCGCTAGGCCGGCCATAGCTGCCTCGCCGGAGCTCGCGCGGTCCGTCTGGTGTCCGAACGCGCTGGCGGACACGCAACCCCGCCGGTGGCGCGCCGATATTGGGGACGCACCATCGTCCAACGAGGCCATGGCACAGCATGCACACGGTGCAAGGAACCGGGCACCGGAAGCAGCGGCGCTCGCTGCAGCGGATGTCGGCGAGGCAGAGTCGCATTCTCCGGCGCCCTATATGGCGCATCATTCTGGGCACCGCAACTGCATCGTGGTGGGCGTCGGTGGCTCATCCCCATACGGATCCATCATCGATCTAACGTCCACCGGCACCGTTCAGGTTCCGGTATTTGACGAGGAAGACTAGGGCATCGGAGACGGCGGGGCCTTGAGACCCGTGAGCCAGCTCGTGTCATGCCCTACCCTACCTTTCCGGCAACCTGCCCAACACTCTGAGGAGCGCCGTCGGCCGCCGGACATGGCCAGGGCGGAGCCGGGCGAGCGGGGAGTGGAACCGGATGAGCTCCGCGTAGATTAGGTTTCACGTTGCCTGTAATAATATGGATTTGAGGTTTCTAATTTGAGGTATCCAGATGTGGAATGCGTCTTTTGAGGGGCTGCCCACGGACGCGCCCGCGTTTGAGGGGTCGGATTTGCCAAGTCCGACTGTAAATGCTCTAAAAAGGAAAACGTTTAGTGTCAGCCGGCTGATTTTGTTGCTCCATCCATCCACTCTTCTTCCTTACGCGTGTCCCAGTGGGACCACCGGCCGCTTTATCCTCGTAGCCTTATCTTGAGTTTTCCACGGGTCCTCATCCACACGTTCTGCCTTGACCTTCTTCTTCCCCGTGCAAACTCCATTCATTTTTTGAAACAACACTACATCGTTGCGCTGTGTTGCCGCCCAATACACCATCATCGTGGTTGCTACAAAACACAAGTGGCAGCAACCATGGAGGAGGTTGATGCGCGCACATCACCTTTGGAACAAGTTTATGCAAACAACTGTGTTGTTGCGGGACGGTGTCAACGAACGATAACTGTGTCGGATTTCTGGTTCCGGCAGACCCTTGAGGTTCGAACTCTGGGGTGCGCGCGGAGATTCAACCCTCTGCCTACTTGCTCTTCGCCGAATTGCTAGGACCTAAACTACCAAACAGAACAACACAGGAGACACAAGGTTTATATCGTTCAGCCACCATTGTGGTGTAATACCCTACTCCAGTGTGTGGTGTGGTGGATTGCCTCTCGGGCTGATGATGAACAATACAAGGAAGAACAGCCTCGCGAGGGCCTGTTCTTGGCTGGTGCTACTTGGTTCTAGCTCTTGGATTCTTGATCCGGCCCTCGATATCAGATCCCTCCACCCAGGGGGTGGCTAGTCCTATTTATAGGCAAAGGCCCTGGGCCTCTTCCCCAAATATTGAGCGGGAAGGGCGCCAACAATTGGCCATTTTGAAGGGGAACAGCGGGTACACTTATCTTGACTAAAGTTGGTCCTCGCCTATCAAAGGCTCTGGTGGTGATGCCTGTTTGGGCTCCACAATGACTTCCTTCCGGCCGTTGGGCTGGTCTTGGTCTTGTTGCACTGCAACGGATGCCTTTGCTTGATGCTCTCGCCTGCGCTTGCTCCCTTTGCACCAAAGAGGAAAGGGAGGACACTGCACGGGCTGGCGCCCGACTTGCGCCCTTGGTCGTCATGGCTTGCGTCATGGGCACTTCGCGAGGTACCCCGCCTTGAACTCTCCGCCTCCTCATGAGCCAGCCTGACGAGGCCGTGCCTGAGGAAGCTCCTTGTCGTCCGCCCCGCGAGGCTTGGCCCCTCGCGAGGGTCTTGAGCTTGTGTTGATGAAGATGGGTTGTGTTGGGCCTCCTTTGAGCCACGCCGCAGGCCGCAGGCAGGCAAGTCTGGGGACCCCCGTTCCCAGAACGCCAACAGTAGCCCCGGGGCCCACGGCGCGCCCGGACTTGGCTGAGCAGAGAGGCGAAAGGGAAAGTGTGAAGCGTCGCGGGCCCTAACAGCCTGCAGCCTTGGGTGCCGCGTGGCGGTTGATTGGACGTGGGCGCCTCTGCAACTGCGCGAATTGGTAAAGGAGCGGCACCTGCCCCTTGCCTCCCTTGCTTTCAGCTTGTCGCTCAGATCCCCTTTCTTGCGCTCTCCTCCCGCCCCGAAATCTTCAGATCTACTCCGCTGCATGCCCTAGCAGACATGGCGCCGCCAAGCCCCTGGTCGGAGCTTGGTACTTTCGCTCGCTTTGACTCGCCGAACGTGTCGGAGGCGAGCCTTGCTCGGTTGCGCCAGATGGCGGCGGCGCAGGGCATCAACGGGGCGAAGGGGTTCAAGGCCGGCTCTGCCATCCCTGAAGGCCAAGGGAGCACCTTCTATCCGCTCTTCGTGAGCGCCATTGTCGCCGGTCTGGTGCCTCCCTTTTCTGAGTTCTTCTTCTCTGTCCTCCACCACTATAATACAAGCTCTGCACCTCCATCCAACTCCGTCCTTCTTCTGGCGATCTTCACCTACTATTGCGAGGCTCACGTAGGGGTGAAACCCTCGGTGGCCTTGCTGCGCCACTACTTCTCCCTCCGGACCTCCCGCTGCTGCCTCAAGGCGCTGAAGCTTGTCACAGACGGCGGCTCCATCGCCATTTCGAACCCTGGGAAAAGGATTGAGGGCTTCAGGAGCAAGTGGGTCTTGGTGGATGCCGGGTGCATCCACCCTCGGCTAATCCTGCCCACGGAGCACCCCGCGAGCTCTGACGACTGGTCCCGAGTAGAGCTTCTGGATCCCCGCGTGAAGCCGGTGTTGGAGAAGATGGACGCAGATCCGAGGCCGGCCAGTGTGGCGGCGGCGAAGCTGACCGGTGCATCGCTGCTGAGGGAATTCCCGAGCACCACTGCCCGCTTCACAAGATTCACTTCCGATGTGGAGGCCTCACCCGAGCCCCGCGGTCTTGGCCGATGAGGATCTGGCTGCGGTCCTCCAGTCCTTGGTTGGGGGCGACGTGGCGAGGCTAGAGGGCGCTCCTACGCCCCTGTTCCTCCGCGAGGACTGGGAGCAGGTAGTGGGGTCCATGCCCGTCTTCAACGGGGACGGGCCCATGCCCGTGGAGGCTCCAGAGGACCTGGTGGACGTGTCCTCCGGCGACTCCAGCGAAGAGGAAGAAGAAAGGGAGCGGGAAGAGGGGGCTGATTCTGAGGCGGAGTCAAGGGCTCCTTCTTGGCGCAGTCCCGCGCCTCCACCTTGCTCGAGTGATGATGACGAGGATGATGATGAGCATGGCGGCGGAGCCTGCCGCCCGATCCCGGCGATCGGACGGGCTGATCCCGCTGGTCTGCCCCAGCCCGAGGCGATCCACAGGCGCACCTCCTGCTCCCGCGCTCCTTGAAGCTAATCCTAGCAGCCGGCTCTCGGGCTTTAAGTATGGCCGGAGGCTGCTTGACCCCGCAAGCGACGACCTGTAAGTACTTGATTCCTGTCTTGGTTATTGTTTTGTTGCTGAGGCTTGACGCTCGTGTCTCCCGGCTAGGCTGGCGCCCGCGGCGAAGAAGTCGAAGGGAGCTCCTGAGGCCCCATCCGCGGCAGCACCCTTGCCCGAGAAGGGAGGTGATCGTGACGACCGCCTCCTTGCCCGGGCGTCTCGCGAGGCCAGCCGAGCTCGCTGGGCGAAGCTCATTTCTATGGCCCAGCGACTTCGAGGTGCCCTTACTCGATGCCGCCTCCACACCGCCGTCGGGCGCACTGGTTCCGCCAGATACCGTGGTTACGCCGCCGTCTTCTCCTCCTACTCCACCGATCGCCGCTTTTCGACCATCGCTCGATCGCGCTGTTGCGGACCGACCGCTCGCGCAAGATCTTCGGGCGCCGACCTCGCCTAGTGGCGGGCGCTTGAGCTGGCTTCGCCGGATTCGCCCGACGCTCGACACGGGCGGGCGCTGGTTCAAGCCTCGACGGCTTGCGACGAGGAGAAGCAGCCGCCCTTGGGGCGAAAGCCGCGACGCTGCCTGGGGGAGGCAGCTAGTGTCCGGGTCGTTGTGAGACGCTGGAGAGCGAGCTGAAGGGCCTGCAGAACCAGCTTGCCGAGGAGGTCCGCCGCCAAGAGCAGGAGGAAAGCATGAAGGCTTGCGAGGCGGCCGCTGGCAAGGACTCAAGGCCAAGCTCAAGAGGCGCCGTGGTCGCCAGGCGTGGCTTTGGAGCAAGAGCCGGAGGCGAGGAAGGTTGAGCTGGGACGGCAAGGCCCGGTTCTCGCCGAGGATCGCGTGGCCTTCGCGGATATGGAGGAGAAGGCTCGTACTTCATTGAAGACGCTTTATGATAGCAGCCTTGAGAGCCCGCTGGCCGGCAAGGAGGATGGCCCCGCCAAGCTGCTTCCCTTCCTGGTTCGCGCCCTTGAAGACGTCACCCTTGGCCTTGGCCATACGACTGAGGCCGAGGCACGCGTCTTGTCTTCTGCAGTGTTGACGCGGGTCTTCACCCACATCTATCTTCGTGACCCCAACATCGACCTCGATAGCCTGCTGGAGCCAGTGAGCAGCGAGCGTGCCGCTGCCACTACTGAGGCCGTGAAGGGTCGTGCGGAGGCTCTGCTGGGAAAGTTCCGGGCCTTCAGCACCAAGCCGAAGTGAAGCGCTGCTAGCCCTACTGCTCCACAAGGCGAATCTGCTCCGCGCAGCTCCACCGCCGGCAAGTGACTCCGTCGTGGCTCCCGTCCTGCTTTCAATTCTTGCGCATGTACCATGCCTCGGGGAGGTGTTAAAACTTGTGTTTGATGCTGTGATAACAGTATGGACTGTAATATTTGCTTTTGAATTCCCTGAAATTTGCACTATTCCTTCCTACTTGCTTATGTTCTACGCCGGCAGAGCCCGGCCCCACGCATACCTCAGCCGCCATTTGGCCCCAACCAGAAACCAGGACGGGACCAAGGAGTGAGGGGCTACGTGACAAGTTAGGCTCCTGAGTCGCGATGCTCAGGAGTCCCCCTTGGCGCTCGAACAGCAAGTAGGGAGGTGAGATGTGGGGTGACTCCTTAGGGAGGTGAGATGCGGTGGATCTGCTGTTTCACGTCTGCAGAGCCCGCCCGCGCATACCTCAACCGCCATTAGCCTTTCAAAACTAAGGAGTGAGGGGCTACGTGACCAGTTAGGCTCTTGAGTCGCGATGCTCAGGAGTCCCCCTTGACACTCAAACGGCGTTCATACCTTGGCTCCGCCGGGAGGGAGGGCGGCGACGAACCAGGCAGGGGGCTCGGCAGTGGCGCGGCGTCTGGGCGTGACCCAGCGCAGCCCGTGCCCAGCCCTCGGCGGCACTCCCGAGGGAGGCGCAGGATGAGGCTGACACCGAGCTCGGGCTCCTCGAGGTTGATGCGCCCGGGGCCACCTCGCTTGTTTATCACCAGCATGAGCATAGCGCTCAGATGCCTCACGGGCATAGCCGCCTCGGCAGTGTCGCCACCAACATGAGCATGGTGCTTCCATCAGGTGCGTGGGAGGGGCTCCTCCGAGGAGCCCCGGGCGATACAGCCCCACCCCGACACGTGGTCGGGCACGGTAGGGCTTGACGAGGTGTATCTGGGCACCCGTGGGCAGTAGCTGGACTCACGGGCCCTACCTCAAGGCGGGTTGCGCCTGGCTCTGGGCCTTATCTTGGAGTGTGTTCCTGCAAATTTTGGCCAGATGTCGGTGCTCTACGTCTTCGGGTCCCAGCTCTCGAGCTGGTCTCAGACGTCGCTGGCATGCCAGGTCGCAATGTCATGGACAAAACCAGAGGGTAAGGGCCGGAGAGCCGGTAGGAGCCCTGAGTCGTGATGCTCAGGCATCCCCCTTTAACGTGCAAGCTGGGTTAGATGTCGAAGCTCTACGTCCTCGCGTCCCGGCTCTTGAGCTGGTCTCAGCCGTCGCTGGCATGCCAGGTCGCGATGCCATGGACAAGACCAGAGGGTGAGGGCCGGAGATCCGGTAGGAGCCCTGAGTCGCGATGCTCAGGCACCCCCCTTTAATGCCCAAGATTCCGACACCCAAGAAGAAAAGGCACCAAATAACAAGCATGATGGGTCGAAAGCATAGCCCTAAGGTAAACGCAAGAAGGGTACACGCCACTGGGTCAGGCCCGAGCGACTTGGGGATGATGCAGCCCGAGGGGCGCCCCCAATAAGGTAAGCTAAGGACATGAAATAAAAGGGATACACGCCGCAGGGACGGACCCATGCGGCCTGGGAATAATGCGGCCCTGAGTGCGCTCCCAGCTGGAAATGAAACTTGAAAGATGTCACCTGATGATGTTGGGGACGAAGGGGTGTTGGTGTAGCAGACTCGATGGGCTGCGGGAGCTGATCCTCATGAGCCCCCAGGCTCAGGGGCCTCGGGAGGCTCCAGAGGCGCTGGTGGCTCCTCGCGGGTCATCTCCATCTCCACCAGGGCTGCGGAACGCCTGACTTCCTGAGCCTCCAGGATGGCCCTCATGAGGCGCTGGTGCGCAGCAGCCGCGTTCGGCAAGCCGTAAGGCATGCGCACGTAGCTATGGGGAGGACCCTCGCAGCGTCCCACTCGCGAGGGCTAGAGGCACTCCTGAGACGCGGCTCGGTTGAGCCCCGGTATGTCGATGCAGACGCGCAGCCCACCATCCTCGCCTGGATGGGGGGCCACAGCGGGTAGGCGGCGGCTACGTCTCATGACCCTTGACTCCTGTAGCTCCTGAATGGCCTTGTTGACAAACTCCTGAGGGTTGGGCCCTCCTTGGCTTGCTCCTTCTTGAGGGAAACGTGCTTCGAAACACGCCTCCACGTGGTGCCCTAGCGCCTCCCTCGTGACCTCGGCAAGGTCGGCGGCCCTCCAGGGGAGAGCCCCCGAGCCCTGCCTGAGGAGGGCGCCGGGCGCGCTTCCCTATGCGATGGAAGGAGGTTCCCCCTGAGCAGGCGCAGTCCCTGAGGGGCCAGCCTCCTGAGGGGTCGGGCTGGACGATGTCTTCTTCTTGTTGTGGGCGGCCTCAGGAGGCCTCCTGCTTCCGCGGTCCAGGTCTTCCATTGACGCGGCCTGAAAGGCTCGCTCCAGGGAGCACACTGCGTCCCTCTCTTCGTAGGGCACCGTGATGACCCCGCCACTTCGTGGCATCTTGAGGACGTTGTAGCCATGGTGGGTCACGGCCATGAACTTGGCCAACGCCGGGTACCCGAGGATGGCGTTGTACGGCAGGTGAATGTGGGCGACGTCGAAGTCGATGAGCTCGGTGCGGTAGTCGTCGCATGCCCCGAAGGTGACAGGAAGGCGGACCTGTCCAATCGGGACCGTGGAGCCGTCGGTGACTTCGAAGAAAGGCTTGGTTGGCTGAAGCAGACTGTAGGGCATAGCCCCGGTCGCTGCGGTCGTGACGCCTGCCGACCCTTCCTTCACGCACGGCCCGGAGCTCTTGGCATTCATTGGTGTTATGGGTGTGGAGGTCGTGGTACACGCAGTACCGACTGCCCTTAGAGGATTCGGGTTGGTCTCTGCCCCGCTTGGTGTCTGCTCGCCGCACAGTACGGCAGCCCCTTTGCGCTTCACGCCCTGGCCTTGGGCTTTTCTCTTCGGGTCCATGGTAGGCAGCTCGAGGAGGGAGAGGCGCCCTCCTCATCCTCGGGCGACTTGGTCGCCAAGTTGAACAGCTCAAAGGAGGTGCATGTGTCTTCATGCATCGCCACTCCTCCTTCATATTGACGTCGGCACACCGCCGGAGAAGGCTGAGATGACCTCCTCCGCCACCTTGGGATCTTGAGGCGCGTTGTTGAAGCGCCTGGATGTACTTCGCAGGTTTCCCGTTGCCGCTGATACGGCGATGTCACTCACGGCGGGTGGCCGGTCGCGAGTACCCTGGAAGTTGGCGATGAAGCGGGTGCGCATCTCGTCCCAGGAGGAGATCGTGCCTGGAGCCAGGTTCAGGAGCTAGGTGTGGGCTCCGTCCTTGAGCGCCATGGGAAACCAGTTGGCTGTGACTTTCTCGTCCCCGTTGGCAGCCTCGATGCCCAACCCATAAAGCTGGAGGAACTCTGCAGGGTCTGCCGTGCCGTCGTAGCGTGAAGGAAGGTCTGGCTTGAACTTGCCGGGCCACGCGACGCTGTGTAGCTCGGAGGTGAAGGCGCGGCAGCCCGCCGTGGCTGGCTGTGGGGCCTTGGGCGACGGAGAGCTTGGCCTGCGGGTCCCCATGCGCCATGGCCGGGGCAAGCACAGGTCTTGACGTGCTGGAGCAGGAGCGCTCGGGCAGCTTCTCGAGGGCGAGGGACTTCTTGCCAGCTCTGCTCTTGTTGTTACTGGCACTGACGGAGTGGGTTCCGCCCAGGGCAAGGCCTTGGGGCTGTGGCGCCTTCTTGAGGAGGAGGCGGCTGAGGCGCCTTAGGAGTTTGCCAGTGCACAAGCAGGGCGGGCGCAGTGCAGCAAGAAGGACGGCGCGGGGGAGCCCCCGGCGGCGTGGACGAGCTCGGTGACGCGGTCGAGCCACTCTTCGTAGACGTCGTCGATGGGGCGGTAGCGCAGGAGCTCATTTGCCGTGATGAGCGCAGCTCGGGCCTCCATGGCCGCACGGGGCGCGCGTGACGAAGAACCAGCGGGGTGAGCGAGGGTGTGGCAGTGCGGCCGTCCCGCCTCATGGATGGATGCTGGGACGATGCTTGCTGCTTGAGGGAGTCCTGGACTAGAGGGTGTCCGGACAGCCGGACTATCATCGTCCGCCGGACTCCAAGACTACGAAGATACAAGATTGAATACTCCGTCCCATGTCTGGATGGGACTTTCCTTGGCGTGGAAGGCAAGCTTGGCAATACGGATATGTAGATCTCCTACCATTGTAACCGACTACTGTAATCTCCTAGCCTCCTCCGTGTCTATATAAACCGGAGGGCTTTAGTCCATAGGACACAACATACATTACAACAATCATATCATAGGCTAGCTTTAGGGTTTAGCCTCCTTGATCTCGTGGTAGATCCACTCTTGTACTACCCATATCATCAATATTAATCAAGCAGACGAGGGTTTTACCTCCATCAAGAGGGCCCGAACTCAGGTAAAACCTCATGTCCCTTGTCTCCGTTACCATCCGCCTAGACGCACAGTTCGGGACCCCCTACCCGAGATCCGCCGGTTTTGACACCGACATTGGTGCTTTCATTGAGAGTTCCTCTGTGTCGTCACAAATAGGCTCGATGGCATCTTCAATCAACGACGCTGTCCGGGATGAGACTTTTCTCCCCGGACGGATCTTCGTATTCGGCGGCTTCGCACTGCAGGCTAATTCACTTGGCCATCCGGAGCAGATCGAAGCTACACCCCGCCACCGTGTCGATTCGAAGCCTAAACTTCACGGCCAACATCCGGGGACTTGATCTCGACGGGCTCGAGCCACGACCAAGCGTGTCGCCGTGATTACGATGGGCATGATCTAGCTCGCCACACAAAGGCCTTGGTGGCAAGACAAAATCCGCCCGCCCTTAGTTCGAGCCGGTCGCCCAGTCGAGGACCGGTGGTTGGACACCGCCGGGCTGTAACTTCTACGGCGATAGAGCCGAAAACTAACCTTACCTCATGGCGAAGCTCAGGACTCGAGGTGCCGGACTCCTTGCCAACCCGGACCTCCCACGCCCCTGCCAATCGAATCTGATTGGGCGCCGGTTATGGAATTCACTGCCGTGGACATCTTCCAACACTCGCCCTTTGGCGACATCCTAAATTCGCTAAAGCATCTCTCGCTATCCGGAGAGTCCTGGCCGGATTATGGCCAGGATGGTTGGGATACGGACGACGAAGAAATTCAGAGCCCACCCACCACCCACTTTGTAGCCACTGTCGACGATCTAACCGACATGCTAGAATACGACTCCGAAGACATCGACGCTATGGTCGACGATGCCGGAGACAAACAGGAACCAGCGCCTACAGGGCACTGGAAGACCACCTCGTCATACGACATATACATGGTGGATACCCCAAAAGATGGGAACGGCGAAGAAGCAGCGGGCAGATTCTCTAAAGAAACAGCCCAAGCGCCGGCGTCAGCGGCGCCGCTCTAAATCCCGCGACAGTAAGAAAGGAGATTCCGGCACAGGAGATAATAACACCCCAGAGAGTGCCGAAGATAATCCCTCCAAAGAAGACTCAAGCAAGCAGAGGATGCGAAGCAAGCCCTCACGAGGGCGGCATTTAAGAGGCCGAGGACTATAACTATATACCTCCTCCAAAGACGAGGCAAGCCTCAACGACGACGTAATTCATCGTGCCCGAGGATCCCGTCAAACAAGAGCTGCTTCAAACGCAGGTTTATCGCCACGGCAAATAGCCTAAAGAAAAGCAGCAGCAGCTTCAAGCTGATCAGACTCGCTGGCCGATCGATGGACCGAGGTCCTCGCGTCAAGAGTATAAACTCAACACCCTCCAAAGCTACCCAAGACGCAAGTTGCTCCCGATTAGAGGAAGAAGCATACATACCTTCATCACCGGCAAGACGATACGGCCGACCGACCACCCGTGGTCGCGCAGAGGGGCATCCAGCCTCCACCAAGACCGCACTCGCATCGCTCCAAAAGTACGGGCCAAGAGGGAACGCGTCGGACTTGCGAGATGTATTGGAGGACAAAGCAAGGCAATCCAGATCCATCTACGGATCACGTGGGCGCCCCACGACCCATGACGAATATCGTCGCGGCAGATACAATAACCCCGGCCGAGCCGAACACAGCAGACAACGCTCTCTCGAGCTTCGTCGCGATATTGCCCAATATAGAGGCGCCACACACCCGCTATGCTTCACTGATGAAGTAATGGATCATCAAATCCCTGAAGGGTTTAAACCCGTAAACATTGAATCCTACGATGGAACAACAGACCCCGCGGTTTGGATCGAAGATTATCTCCTTCACATCCATATGGCCCGCGGTGACGATCTCCATGCCATCAAGTATCTCCCACTCAAGCTTAAAGGGCCGGCTCGGCATTGGCTTAACAGCTTGCCCGCAGAGTCATTTGGGTGTTGGGAAGACCTGGAAGCCGCATTCCTCGACAACTTCCAGGGCACGTATGTGTGGCCACCAGACACCGATGACCTAAGCCACATAATTCAGCAGCTGACGAATCGCCGATAATTCTCGACACGGTTCTTGACAAAGAAAACCAAATCGCCGACCGTCCGGATGCAGAGGCCCTCGCAGCCTTCAAACATAACATCCGCGATGAGTGGCTAGCCCGCACCGGGACAGGAAAAGCCAAATCAATGGCAGCCCTCACATCATTAATGACCCGCTTTTGTGCGGGAGAGGATAGCTGGCTAGCTCACAAAGAACAACCTCAAGTAAAAATTCGCAGTCCGGATACTAAGGACCACAATGGCGGTCGCGTCGAAGCTAAAAAATAAATGCCGATTAACAGCAACGACAAGGAGGATACGACAGTCAACGCCGGATTCCGAGGCTCTAAACCCGGTCAGCGGAAGAAGCCATTCAAAAGAACCACTACAGGTCCGTCCAATTTGGACCGAATACTCGACCGCTTATGCCGGATACATGGCACTTCGAAAAGCTAGCTAATCACACCAACAAAGATTGTTGGGTGTTCAAGCAGATCAGCAAGTTAATTGTCAAAAACAACGACAAGGCTAAACAATGACGACGAGGAAGAGACCCAACCGCCAAACAATAGAGGATGAAGGGTTTCCCCCACAAGTGCGGGCGGTGAACATGATCTATGCAACCCATATACCCTGTGAGGGAGCGGAAGCGCACTACGGACGATACTGCGATGGAGCCAGCCGCCAAGTTCAATCCATGGTCCTCTTGTCCGATCACTTTCGATCGAAGGACCATCCGACCAGAATCCGCCATGGCGGATTCGCCGCATTGGTTTTAGACCCAATCGCCGATGGATTTCACTCACGAGAGTCCCGATGGATCATGGCAAGAGCTCTGAACCTGCTTTATCAGATACAAGGCGCAAGATGGGCATAGACCCTCAAGGATTAAACCTACAAAGACAACCTTTAAAGCGCCATACCAGGTGTGGAGGCCAATTGTACAGTGCTCACCACACCGAAGTGGTCTTCGATCCCTGATAATTTCAGAGCGAGGAATTAATCTTCGACATAGTCCCATTCCGCAGCTGCTATCACGCTCGCTTTCGGACGAACGCGCTTGCAAAATTCAACGCGTGCCGCATTATGCATACCTCAAGCTCAAGATGCCAGGCCCTCGTGGAGTCATCACGGTCAACGGAAATACGGAACGCCCTCCGAACGGAGGAACATACAGCGCTCTCGCGCGTAAGTACAGAGCAGCCTCTTAAGGCATTTCGAGTCCGCCGTTAAACGGCCGGATACAGCCAAACGCTGAAGCAACACCAACCAAGACCACCGCACGATCCAAGCACGCCAGAGCAATGCAGCCCTAACCCCACTCGCATGATTGCAAGAACAACCTCCGCAGACATCATTACGCTTTGGAGATACCATGGGCGCAGGGGAAGGGGCACGACCACAATGGACCCAGAGTGCGGCTCGACCACACCAGGGGCTCGCAAGTGTGCCACTCTTTACTATTATTATTTTCCTTCTTTATGTACACAGGACTCCGTTAGCCAGAGGCCCTGTCCGGCGGTGAACCCGCCGAACTCATGATGCAACAGCCGGGGAGTAAAAAATGCGGCGACGAACACTCAGGTGGTCTCAATTACGAGCATTAAATTTGATTATATACACCAAGTCCGCAGCCCACCCCTGGAGGGGGACATGTTCAACTAGTCCAAAACCGTTGCTTACCGCACTATTTGTATCAGTCCGCACTCATAGCAGATTTCCTTTAATAAATGATGCAGCACCTTTTTGCTTGTTATTACATATATATGTTCATTACATGACATCTTGCACCCGTATATTTTGATACGGCCTAATACACCAGGGGCTCATGTTCCCCACATTATGGTGTGATAAGTCCGAACACTTTCACAAGTACGGCACCGAACTTATAGCATTATATGAATCGGCTCCAATCATGTCTTGGGTCAATAGTTGGGTTTGCGGCCCCACGTTTTGGTGCCTTACGTTCCATTCCGTCGGCTAAGGTGGCATCGGGAGAACCATCGCGATTGCGCCCGGCTGAGCCAGGCGGCGCCTGGAGAAAGCTAAAACTGACGGCATGATAAGGCGAGAGACCGTCGCTGTTCGAGAGGTTTTTCGGTCCTTAGAGACCCACGCCTTCGAGCTAAGTTCGGATAATGTCCGACGAAGGCGTGATAGCGCCCCGAATTCGGTCTTCGAATACTAGGGGCTTCGCCAAAATTTAAAATTATAGAATTCTATGGCTAAGTGAGAGTGTTCAAGCATTATAAGTCCGGTTGCCTTGTTCGTTGTATTGAGCGCCTCCCTAGATGGACCCAAAAGTGGGAACAAGAGTGCTCAAGTTATCCCGAACACCCCAGCACTTGCGGCTTGGGGGCTGAAGCCAACGACTTGCCATCTCTTAGATTTTATAAACGGCCGCACAGAAGGTAATATTTTAAATTAAACAAGCGTTGCTTAGAGCGCACATGAACAAAGTTTCAGCAAGACAGATAATACATAGCGAAGTTTACTAAAAATTACATCTCTAGGGCATTCATCCGCAATATCGCGGGCCCCTTCAGACAGTTTTATAATACATTTTGGTGTACGATACTCCTTGCCCGTGGCGGCGGATCAAGAAGAAGCTTCTCCGCATCCAGCCTGCCCCAGCACCTTTGTGCGGGCAAGGGCCCCATAAGCACCTTCAATACAAAGTGAGCGCTTGATGACCTCCACCTGTGGACACGATCCACCCGGCCAGACGAGGCCGGTAGCTCCTGTGCATGGCCTGTCCAGCCACACCGACTATAAGGCCCTTCATGGCCTCCTCGCTACCTTGTGGAGTTCGACCAGCTACTTCACTGGTCGCTGGGGGCACCGGATGGCCGGCCTCGGCAGAATGAGACCGAAGGCCTTCTCCGCTGAGCTCCCTCCTCGCCACCAGAGAATGCGGCGACATCGCACACACTACGCGCAGATCCGCAAAGCCCTGGAGAGCTCCGACGCGGTAAGTGTCGTGGTTTACATTAACATGCTTGCTTTGCATGAAAAATGCATTACCCGCTGCTATCTTCTTTACATCTTCAACCTCCTCAAGGGCCTTACGGGCCTCGGCCTTGGCGGATTTGGCACTTTCGAGAGCCAAGGCAAGCTCGGACTCGAGTCTTGGAGTCGCCTCCAAGCTCTCATGCTTTCCATCGAGCCCGGAGCTCTTGCCGCAATTCCACCACCGTGCCTCCTTCTTCTCTCGCTCTGCCCGCTCATGTCAAGACTGCTGCTCGACATGACATAGCCTCCTTCGTGGCTGCCACCTCGCTTGTGGCCCCGCAATACCCATATTATCCTTGTTAATCTTATTGCACCAAAATCCTTTTCTCAGAAGGTAATAATTCAAAGCGGTGCTACTCACCTTCTTTGTCCTCGAGCTGCCTCTTGAATGGCCGAGCTCTCGCCGACCGCCGAGATCCTGCTTAACGCACTAACCGCCGCCTTGATCCAAGGCGGCAGAGGTCACAAGACAGCCCGCAAACCCATATTGACATAATTTATTAGCAACTCGCGAATATCTTTTAGATCCTCATCCGCTTTTCTTTCCAACACCAACCGAGCATCGAGGGCTCTTGTCTATGCGGTATTACATTACACAATTTTAACTTTTACCTCAAAGCCTATTAAAAGGCTGCTACAAAGCTTGGTCAGCCCGCTCTTGGCGAAGCTGGACTTTTCAATCACCGCACTCATAATAGTGCGGTGTTCTTCCTCGATGGAAGCGCCTTTGAGCGCCCAAAGAAGTTGTCCAAGACTTCCGTTGGACGGAGGCGCTGGTGTCACGGTCTTGCCCTTCTTTCGAAGGGGCCTGCCGGACTCTGGAACCACTGCAGTTCCGCAGAGAGTCCGGCGCAAAGTCCGGAGGTTGCCTTTGCGCCCCGAGCCTCCTCCGATGGGTCCTTCCCGGATCCCACCTCGGCATCCTAATCGGCGGAGTAGAGGCCGCCGGAAGTGAATGCACATCCGACGGGCCAACGACCCGCCAAGAAGCCGGAGATCATCATCGGCCGGATGCGGACAAGATCGGCATTAGTAGGACACTATGTGGCACTTAAGAAATTGCATATCGTGGATCCGGATATTTACGATCTCGCCGAGGCCCGCCCTTGAAGGTTACTCCTCCGCCAACGAGGTGTTGGCGGAGCTGTCTGGGGAATAGTTCTCCCCTCTGACCCTTCGCCTCCCCGCTGGGAAGCCTTCTCTTCCTCTCTTCCTCCTCCGGGAGAGAGTCTTCTTCCTCCTCCTCATCTTCGGGGGAGGAGTCCGCCTCGTCGTCGGACGCCTGACTACGGGAACTCTTTCGAGTCCCCGTGGCCACCTTCTTGGCATTCTTCTCCGGCACCACGTGCAGTGCCGGAACCAGCAGCCCCGCTAGACGGGCATCCACTGGGTCTTCTGGCATAGGAGCCGGGTAGATGAGCTGCTCGACCTTCTCCATCCATTCCTATCAAAAGAAAAGGGAGATTCAAACCCTCTTAGAACCAATCTATTTACAACGAGTGTCCCATAAAGGGGTAGAATCACTTACCTCGTCAGCCGGATGCTGCGAGTGAAATCCGCGATCTTCCGTCGCGGATGCGGGGGCTTCGGCGCCCTTAAATAGCACCCTCCACGCGCCTTCGTACGTCGTGTTGAAGAGCCCGCTTAGCGCCTGGTGCTGTTCCGGATCGAACTCCCACAGATTAAATGCCCGTTCTTGGCATGGGAGGATCCGGCGGACAAGCATGACTTGGACCACGTCAACGAGCCCGAGCTTCTTGTTCACCGGCTTGGATACGAGGCTCGAGTCCCGCTACCACCGGATTACCCCACAACAAGCCCTTTCTTCCGGGGAGGTGAGCTGCGTGGGGATACCAGATCTAACTCGGGGCCGCCACCACGAGGGTCGCGCGGCTCGGTGATATAGAACCACCCGATTGCCACCCTTGACGGAGTCCACAAAGGCCCTTCAATCAGAGGACGTTGGGCATCTTGCCCAACATGGCTTCTCAAGACTACACTGCGTTCTTCACTACCTTCGACTTGACGTTGAAGGTCTTGAGCCACGTCGAAGTGGGGCCGATGCGAGAGGAGGGTTTCACACACGACGATGAACGCCAAATGTTGAGGATGAAGTTCGGTGCCGATCGTGGAAATCCAGCCGTAGTAGAACATGAGCCCCGGACGAAAGGGTGCAATGGAAAGCCCATCCGCGGAGGAAGTGGGGAAGGAAGACGACCTCTCATGGGGCCTGTGGTAGGGATGAGCTGCCCTCGTCGGGCAGCCGGGCGCAATATCGCCGGAAAGGTATCCGCGTTGCAGCTTGGTGATGTGCTCCTCCTTGACGGTGGAAGCTAACCACTTGCCTCCCTCCGGACATGGTCGGGAAGGTTAAGACGAGATGCGCGAGCTTAGGCTGGAGCTTGAGTGCCGGAGGTGGATAAGCAAAGGAGGAAGAAGGCGTGGGTGAAAAGGTGAATCCTTATCCCTTATATAGGCGGGTGAAGACTATCGCCCCACCAGCCCCGGTAAAACTTGCTTATCTCCCAAGAGCCACCATCAATGGCGCGGTTGGGTTACCCACGTCCGTATTGATGAGAATCCTGAATAAGGGGAACACGATCTCTGCGCTCGACAAGACGTGTTGCTGAAACCGCCGCTAAACGTCTTGAGGTGGTATAATAAAAACGATTCGAGTAAGAGCCCGGTAGCGGTGTGATGTCATGCCGCATAATACGCCGCCAGATTGGACTTGTGTACATTTTATTCTCTACTTGTGGAATGTGGAATTTATTTTGCGAGCGGACACTATCCGGTGTTCATGATCTTGTCTCGGATTATTCAAGGAAGGAACCCGCCTTGCAATGCCGAACATTATGCGCCACGGACTTATCGCCATTGAAGCCTGGTTCAGGCTACCGAGGAGTCTGGACTAGGGGGTGTCCGGACAGCCGGACTATCATCGTCCGCCGGACTCCAAGACTATGAAGATACAAGATTGAAGACTCCGCCCCGTGTCCGGATGGGACTTTCCTTGGCGTGGAAGGCAAGCTTGGCAATACGGATATGTAGATCTCCTACCATTGTAACCGACTACGTGTAATTCCTAGCCTCCTCCGGTGTCTATATAAACCGGAGGGCTTTAGTCCGTAGGGACACAACATACATTACAGCAATCATACCATAGGCTAGCTTTAGGGTTTAGCCTCCTTGATCTCGTGGTAGATCCACTCTTGTACTACCCATATCATCAATATCAATCAAGCGGGACGAGGGTTTTACCTCCATCAAGAGGCCCGAACTCGGTAAAACATCGCGTCCCTTGTCTCTGTTACCATCCGCTTAGACGCACGATTGGGACCCCCTACCCGAGATCCGCGGTTTTGACATCGACTTCGCTTGTTCCCTCACGGGACGGTGGCGGCGTTGACGGCAGGTGATGGGGAACGACGAGGGCGCCCGCCGACGGGAGCCGTCTGGGCGACATGGGAAGTGAGGGCGGCTCGGCGCTCGGCGCGAGCCCGACGAGCGTCAGACATGGATGCGATGGTCGGAGAAGAACGAGATGACGGAAGGCAAATTCCGGCGCACCCCTACCCAGCGCGCCAAATGTCGGATTTCGGGTTCCGGCAGACCCTTGAGGTTCGAACTCTAGGGTGCGCGCGGAGATTCAACCCTCTGCCTACTTGCTCTTCGCCTAATCGCTAGGACCTAAACTACCAAACAGAACAACACCAGAGACACAAGGTTTATACTGGTTCAGGCCACCATTGTGGTGTAATACCCTACTCCAGTGTGTGGTGTGGTGGATTGCCTCTCGGGTTGATGATGAACAATACAAGGAAGAACAGCCTCGTGAGGGCCTGTTCTTCGCTGGTGCTACTTGGTTTTGGCTCTTGGATTCTTGATCCGGTCTCTCGATATCAGATCCCTCCACCCAGGGGGTGGCTAGTCCTATTTATAGGCAAAGGCCCTGGGCCTCTTCCCCAAATATTGAGCGGAAGGGCGCCAATAATTGGCCATTTTGAAGGGGAACAGCGGGTACACTTATCCTGACTAAAGTTGGTCCTCGCCTGTCAAAGGCTCTGGTGGTGACGCCTGTTTGGGCTCCACAATGACTTCCTTCCGGCCGTTGGGCTGGTCTTGGTCTTGTTGCACTGAAATGGATGCCTTTGCTTGATGCTCTCGCCTGCGCTTGCTCCCTTTCTACCAAAGAGGAAAGGGAGGACATCTGTGAGCTGGCGATCATGGCGCCCTTGGTCATCATGGCTTGCGTCATGGGCACCTCGCGAGGTACCCCGCCTTGAACTCTCCGCCTCCTCGTGAGCCAGCCTGACGAGGCCGTGCCTGAGGAAGCTCCTTGTCGTCCGCCCCGCGAGGCTTGGTCCCTCGTGAGGGTCTTGAGCTTGTGTTGATGAAGATGGGCTGTGCTGGGCCTCCTTTGAGCCATGCCGCAGGCCGCAGGCAGGCAAGTCTGGGGACCCCCGTTCCCAGAACGCCGACAAACTGTGCCAGTGCGATGCAGGGGGAGATGTTGTTGCAATTTTTGCAACAAGGATATTGTTACGAAAAATTATACGCAGTGCGAGGTGTGTTTGCAATTTTTGCAACAAGGTTCTTGTTGCAGCTAATTAAAGAAGAAGAAGGTTTTGCAACAGGGGACTTGTTATAGAAAATTAGAGAAGAGAAAATTTTGCAACAAAGGTCTTGTTGTAGAAAATTAGAGATGAGGTTTCGCTACAAGACTATTGTTGTAAAAAATTAGAAAAGAAAAACTGACAGGCTGAAATATGCTTAAATCAAGCACCACCTTTTCTTCGGGTACTCCTTTCAGGTGAGAGCGGGTGTGAGGTGTGTTTGAATTTTTGCAATAAGGTTCTTATTGCAGAAACTTAAAGAAGAAGAGGTTTTGCAACAAGGAACTTGTTCCAGGAATTAGAGAGAGAATATTTCGCAACCAAGGTATTGTTGCAGAAACTTAGAGAAGATAACGTTTCACAACAAGAGTATTGTTGCAAGAAATTAGAAAAGAGAAATTGACGAGTTCGCGACACACAATCGGACGGCTCGCCAGGCGGCGGATCTTTTTAAAATATCTGTTGGTCGGCGCATAGCACGCACCATATAAAAAGGACATTGTATAGAGGTCTCGTCAGTTAATTTGAATAGGGGGAAGTAGTTTAGTTTGGTCCAAAAATCCATCTCTGTACCCGAGCTCATCTGCACCCGTGCTGACAAAAAAATCAAAACAAATACTAGAAAAATTCCAATGGTAGATAATTTTATGCGTGAGGTCCGCTCCAATTTTCAAATTATTTGGACATCTGAACCTCTCAAAAAAAGACAAATTGGGGGTCTGTAAAAATATTTATTGTTCATGTACTGTTTTGGACGGATTTATCTTTTTTGCTGAGAGCTGCTAAGATGTCCAAATGACTTGAAATTTGGAGCGTGCCCCCCACATCAAATATCTACCGCACAATTTTTATTTTTGGAATTTTTGAGTTTTGTTTGATTTTTTTACGAATTGTTTTCTAACCGGGTGCAGATGAGCCTGGACACCAAAACACCCTAGTCGGTTTATCATTCACGAGGACAACCGTTGGGTTAAAAAACACACCATGCGCCCGTGGTAGCCCATTTATTTTTTCTTTATCACACTCGTAGCCTCTTGACGCCTCTCCCTACCTTTGTACTGTACAGAGGGGAGGCAGGATCCCCTCTCTTTAGTGTTTTGTATCCTCCTGGGGCAATTTTGTCGCCGCCGTCGAGATCTGTCTTCCCTACTCCTTGCCTCGATCCGCTGTTTCTTTCCCTCGATCGGGGAGTCTACTCTCTAATCTTGGGAGGACTGCAGGGGGGACTTCTGGGGTTCGATCAGGAAGGCCCGGCTCAGTTTACAATTGGGCTAGGGTTTCGTGATCTCATCAAGCAAAGCTTCGGGGCCGACCTCATCAGGCCAACCGGAGATCGGCGATGTGGCGTCACTGATGAAGGAATTGGGCTTGCGGGAGGAGGACTAGATGACGTGGTTTTTGATGAGAAGGAAGCACCGCCGGCGGCAGCTTGTTGGGTTGCTCTCGTAAGGGTCCACACCATCAAAACTTACAGCCAATATTGGTTCTTTCAAAATATGCGGGAAGCCTGGGATCTTGCCCAGGAGGTGAAATTCAAGCCTTTGGAGGACAATCTCTACTTTGTACAATTCTCCTGTTTAGGGGATTGGGAGAGAGTTACCCAGGAGGGTCCTTGGCACTTTAGGGGAGACGCTGCGATCCTCAAGCCGTATGATGGGATGGCAAAACCTTCGACGGTTCAACTAGACAACATTGCGATCTGGGTGCAGATCCATGATGTACCACCACTACATGTGTATCTTGTGCCATCCCTTGCGGCGAAGGTAGGGGAAGTGCTCTTCACTGGGCCTGCCTCACAGGATTTTGTGGGGAATTTTCACTGTATGTGGCTGAGGATCAATGTCAACAAACCGCTGAAGAATGCTGCTTCCATGATCCGTGACGGCAAGCGCCAAATCTACAGAGCTAAGTACGAAAAACTTCCTGATTTGTGCGCCTTGTGCGGCATGTTGGGTCACCAGTATAAAGAGCATGGCACTAGAATACATCCACCATCAGTTTTGGTCTTCAAGGACCTGAAGGCAACATGGACAATGCGCAATGGCCCAGGGCTGGGAGGTGGGCGAGGCCGTAGAGGCGGACGCCGGGGCGGCCGGGCTGGAGGACACGGTACAGGCTCTCAATTTGATGGATCATATGGGATGGAAGATGATGGAATGGACATGGACTCAGATATGCTTGATACAGAGAAAAATAAAAAGAGAGCGCCAGACCAAGCTCAGGAGCAGTTATCTTTGGAAGCACCGAGTAAAGGGACGGCTGCTTTAGCCCATGGAAATATAGAGGCGTCACCTTCCACTATTGCTCCTCCGAGTCCCAGCGGAAAAATAGGACCCAAAGAGGACCAAACTGGTGTTAGAAATCATGAAGAATAATATGTCAAAGCAAGCAGGACACGGAAAGGATGATCCAAAGTTGGCGGGCTCCCTCGAGGAGTGGCGCCGAGCCCAATGAGTGTCTTCTATTGGAACTATCGTGGCGCAGGCAAAGCCGCCACAGTTCGCGAGCTTCGTGATTTCGCTAGGAAATTTGCCCCTACCCTCTTGTGCGTTGTTGAAACACAAATATAAGGTGCTAGGGTAGAAGCATTAGCTGGAACTTTGGGTTTTGATAGTTCTTATGTCGTTGATAGTCAAGGTAGAAGTGGTGGTGTAGGGTTGTTTTGGAACAATGCAATAAATCTTGATATTCTTGGTTATTCTCGTTATCACCTCGATGTCTCGATTGAGGAACAGGGAAAGGACAAGTGGAGGATGACATGCATATATGGTGAGGCACAAACACACTTGAGGCATGAAACTTGGACTGTCTTGAAAAACATTAGTACTTTGAGCTCCCTCCCATGGCTCTGTATGGGGGACTTCAACGAAGTGCTGCGTCCATATGAACACCAAGGGGTGGGTCAACGCAGTAATGCTCAAATTCAAGCATTCCGGGAGACTATAGATGTTTGCATGTTGCTAGATTTGGGGTACAAAGGCAATTTTTGGACTTTCGAGTAAAAAGTTTCTAGAGGAAGCTACACTAAGTGCAGACTTGACAGGGCACTTGTCAATGCCGAGTGGATGGCTTTAAACCCTTTGGCGTCGGTCAAACACCTAACCGATGTCACTTCTGATCATTCACCCCTGCTACTCGATTTTGGAAACACTGAAGAGGAACGACGAAGGAAGTCATTCAAGTACGAGTTGATGTGGGAGACACACACGAGGGACTCTGGGACACAATATCATCAGGATGGGATGAGGGGCCGCCTTGTACATCTATGGAAGGGATGCGGCAGAAACTGAATGATCTTGCGAAGGGCTTAGGAAAGTGGAGTACGGACACATTCGGCAGCATGAGGAAGGAGATCAAACAGTTAAAGCGGGCTTTGGAAGGACTTGAGGGAGACCCGCTGAGGACCAAACCATCTCATGTGGAGCTAAAAATTAATGAATGTTTGATTGAACTATACCATAGGGAGGAAATAATGTAGCGGCAACGGGCTAGAATCGAGTGGCTTTCAGCGGGAGACAAGAATACAAAAAAAATTCATCTGCGAGCTAGCCTTCGCCGCAAGAAAAATATGATCAAAGCTCTACATAACTCACTTGGAGTTGAGATTTCCGACCCGGCAGAATTGAGGGCGCTAGCCAACAGTTTTTACCAAGCTTTACACCAGTCTGAAGGTGTTCAAAATATGAATGAGGTTTTGGACCATGTGCCACGCAAAGTGACAGACGAGATGAATACATTACTTTGTGCTCCATACACAAATGAGGAGGTTAAGGTTGCCTTGTTCCAGATGTTTCCCACCAAAGCCCCTGGCCCGGATGGTTTTCCTGCTCACTTCTATCAGCGCCATTGGGACGTGTGTGGGGAGGAGGTCACAAAGATTGTTCTGAGAATAGTCCGTGGAGAGGAGAGCCCGGAGTACATCAACATTGTGCTAGTGTTGATTCCTAAGGTAACGAACCCCACGGTGCTATCTCAATTCAGGCTTATTAGCCTTTGTAATGTGTTGTACAAGATTGCTTCGAAGGTGGTTGCTAATAGATTAAAGGTTATTCTGCCTGACATAATATCGGAAGAGCAGTCAGCTTTTGTGCCTGGATGGTTGATAACTGATAACATAATATGTGCATATGAGTGTTTGCATTTTATGAAGCGCTCAAGAACAAAAACAAAACATTTTCTGTGCCCTGAAGCTGGACATGATGAAAGCTTATGACAGATTGGAGTGGACATATCTGAGGGCCATCATGACCAAGCTTGGATTAGCAACACAGTGGATTGACATTGTTAGGGGTATGGTCTCATCAGTGTCTTTTTTGATCTTATTCAATGGAGAGAAGCTTGATTCTTTCAAACCTACGAGAGGTATTCGGTAGGGAGACCCAATCTCCCCCTATTTATTCTTGACAGCAAGAGGGCCTTTCGTGCCTACTCAAAACCAGTTCTTAGTCATCATTGGCAGGTATTCAGGTGGCCCCAATGGCTCCTACCGTTAACCACCTTTTTGTTTGCAGATGACAGCCTGTTATTTTCAAGGCAAGTGGGGAGGGATCTTCAGCGGTGTCAAACCTGCTAGCTACTTATTGTAGTGCATTGGGACAAAGGATTAACAATGAAAAGTCCTCAATTTTTTCAGCAAAGGTTGTCCAGGACCGGTAAGGGACATTGTCAAGAACAATTTGCAGGTACATAATGAATCATTGAGTGATCGGTATTTGGGCATGCCTACTGATGTTGGCCACTCGAAGAACGGTACTTTTAGATATTTGAGGGACCGTGTTTGGGAAAAGATAAAAGGATGGATGGAGAAGCTCCTTTCATCAGCAGGTAAAGAGATCTTGATGAAGTCTGTAGCACAGGCTATACCTGTCTATTCCATGTCGTGTTTCAGGCTGCCGAGGGGGCCACGCGAGAATATAACTTCAATTATAAGGCAATTTTGGTGGGATAGCAAGCAAGGAAGAAGAAAGCCTAGCTGGGTGGCGTGGGATGTTATGACCAGGCCCAAACATTTGGGAGGGCTAGGTTTCCGCGACTTGGAGATCTTCAACCTGGCACTACAAGCACGTAAGGCGTGGCGGACCTTGACCGACGAGTCATATATCAGCACACGTTTGTTGAAAGCAATATATTTCCCGGGCAACTCATTACTGGAGGCGGAACTAGGTCCTCATCTGTCTCAAATTTGGAGGGCGATACTTGATGGTCGAGATATACTAGCACAGGGGATTGTACGAAGGATTGGAGATGGGGAGACTACAGATATTTGGTTGCATAATTGGATTCCTAGGGACAGTTATAAAAGGCATATCACGTCGCTCATACAGAAACCTCCCACCTGAAGGAAATATGCCCTAGAGGTAATAATAAAGTCATTATTTATTTCCTTATTTCATGATAAATGTTTATTATTCATGCTAGAATTTTATTAACCGGAAACTTAGTACATGTCTGAATACATAGACAAACAGAGTGTCCCTAGTATGCCTCTACTTGACTAGCTCGTTAATCAAAGATGGTTAAGTTTCCTAGCCATAGATGTATTGTCATTTGATGATCGGGATCACATCATTAGAGAATGATGTGATGGACAAGACCCATCCATTAGCTTAGCACTATGATCATTTAGTTTATTGCTACTGCTTTCTTCATGACTTATACATGTTCCTCTGACTATGAGATTATGCAACTCCCGAATACTGGAGGAACACCTTGTGTGCTATCAAACGGCACAATGTAACTGGGTGATTATAAAGATGCTCTATAGGTGTCTCCGAAAGTTTTTGTTGGGTTGGCATAGATCGTGATTAGGATTTGTCACTTCGAGTTTTGGAGAGGCATCTTTGGGCCCTCTCGGTAATGCACATCACTATAAGCCTTGCGTGCAATGTGACTAATGAGTTAGTTGCGGGATGATGCATTATGGAACGAGTAAAGAGACTTGCCAGTAATGATATTGAACTAGGTATGATGATACCAACGACCGAATCTCGGGCAAGTAACGTACCGATGACAAAGGGAACAACGTATGTTGTTATGCGGTTTGACCGATAAAGATCTTCGTAGAATATGTAGGAGCCAATATGAGCATCCAGGTTCACTATTGGTTATTGGCCGGAGATGAGTTTTGGTCATGTCTACATAGTTCTCGAACCCGTAGGGTCCGCACGCTTAACGTTCGATGACGATAGGTATTATGAGTTTATGTGTTTTGATGTACCGAAGGTTGTTCGGAGTCCCGGATATGATCACGGACATGACGATGAGTCTCGAAATGGTCGAGACATAAAGAATGATATATTGGACGATGTTATTCGGACACCGGATGAGTTCTGAGGGTCACCGGATAAATATCGGAGTGCCGGAAGGGTTATCTGAACCACCGGAGAAGTGATGGGCCTTATTGGGCCTAGGGGAGAGAGAGGGGCAGCCAAGGACTGGTCGCCCCCCCCCCTCGTTGGGCCTAGTCCGAAATGGATTAGGGTGAGGGGCGGCACCCCCTCCTTCCATCTCTTTCCCCCTCCTTCCTTCTTCTCCTAATTGGACTAGGAAAGGGGGAACCTACTCCTAGTAGGAGTAGGATCCCCCCTGGGCGCACCCTATGAGGGTCGGCCGGCCTCCCCCTTGCTCCTTTATATACAGGGGCAGGGGGCACCCCATAGACATACAAGTTGATCTTTAGCCATGTGCGGTGCCCCCCCCCCATAGTATTCCACCTCGGTCATATCGTCATAGTGCTTAGGCAAAGCCCTGCATCGGTAACTTCATCATCACTGTCGCCACGCCCTCGTGCTGACGGAACTATCCCTCGGCCTCAACTGGATCAAGAGTATGGGAGACATCATCGATCTGAACATATGCTGAACACGGAGGTGTCGTACGTTCGGTGCTGAGATCGGTCGGATCGTGAAGACGTACGACTACATCAACCGCGTTGATATAACGCTTCCGCTTTCGGTCTACGAGGGTATGTGGACACACTCTCCCCTCTCTTTGCTATGCTTCTCCTAGATAGATCTATAGATCTTGCGTGATCGTAGGATTTTTTTTTGAAATTACTACATTCCCAAACAGTGGCATCCGAGCCAGGTCTATGCGTAGATGTTATATGCATGAGTAGAACACAAAGAGTTGTGGGCGATAATAGTCATACTTCTTACCAGCATGTCATACATTGATTCGGCAGTATTGTTGGATGATGCGGCCCAGACCGACATTACATGACTGCGTTTATGAGACTGGTTCTACCGACGTGCTTTGCACACATGTGGCTAGTGGGTGTCTGTTTCTCCAGCTTTAGTTGAATCGAGTGTGGCTACGCCCGGTCCTTGTTGAAGGTTAAAACAGCACACTTGAAGAAAAATCGTTGTGGTCTTGATGCGTAGGTAAGAACGGTTCTTGCTAAGCCCGTAGCAGCCAGGTAAAACTTGCAACAACAAAGTAGAGGACGTCTAACTTGTTTTTGCAGGGCATGTTGTGATGTGATATGGTCAAGACGTGATGATATATAAATTGTTGTATGAGATGATCATGTTTTGTAACAGAGTTATCGGCAACTGGCAGGAGTCATATGGTTGTCGCTTTATTGTATGCAATGCAATCGCCATGTAATTGTTTTTACTTTATCACTAAGCGGTAGCGATAGTCGTAGAAACAATAGTTGGCGAGACGACAACGATGCTACGATGGAGATCAAGGTGTCGCGCCGGTGACGATGGAGATCATGACGATGCTTCGGTGATGGAGATCATGAGCACAAGATGATGATGGCCATATCATGTCACATATTTTGATTGCATGTGATATTTATCCTTTATGCATCTTATTTTGCTTAGTACGGCGGTAGCATTATAAGATGATCTCTCATTAAATTTCAAGGTACAAGTGTTCTCCCTGAGTATGCACCGTTGCTACAGTTCGTCGTGCCGAGACACCACGTGATGATCAGGTGTGATAAGCTCTACGTTCACATACAACGGGTGCATGCCAGTTTTGCACATGCAGAATACTCGGGTTAAACTTGACGAGCCTAGCATATGCAGATATGGCCTCGGAACACTGAGACCGAAAGGTCGAGCGTGAATCGTATAGTAGATATGATCAACATAGTGATGTTCACCATTGAAAGCTACTCCATCTCACGTGATGATCGGACATGGTTTAGTTGATATGGATCACGTGATCACTTAGATGATTAGAGGGATGTCTATCTAAGTG
This sequence comes from Aegilops speltoides, assembly GCA_021437245.1. Lineage (NCBI taxonomy): Eukaryota > Viridiplantae > Streptophyta > Magnoliopsida > Poales > Poaceae > Aegilops > Aegilops speltoides. The sequence continues at coordinate 413,139,934 of CM038147.1, read as the reverse complement.
GGAGTTCTTAAGTAATATGATTAACTGAACTTTAATTTATCATGAACTTAGTCCTGGTAGTATTAGCATATCTATGTTGTAGATTAATAGCTCACGATGTAGCTCCCCGTTTATTTTTATATGTTCCTAGGGAAATATAAGTTGAAAGACGATAGTAGCAATGGTGCGGACTTGGTCCGTGATCTGAGGGTTTTCCTCATTGCTGCACAGAAAAATTATGTCCTTGATGCACCGCTAGGTGAAAGAACTATTGCAGGAGCAGATGCAGATGTTATGAACGTTTTGACAAGATCGGTATGATGAGTACTTGATAGTTTAGTGCACCATGCTTTACGGCTTAGAACCAGGACTTCAAAAATGTTTTGAACTCCATGGAGCATATAAGATGTTCCAAGAGTTGAAATTAGTATTTCGTACTCATGCCCATGTCAAGAGGTATGAGACCTCTGACAGTACTTTGCCTACAAGATGGAGGAGAATAGCTCAATCAGTGAGCATGTGCTCGGATTGTCGGGGTACTACAATTGCTTGAATCAAGTGGGAGTTAATCTTTCAGATAAGATAGTAATTGACAAAGTTCTCTAGTCACTATCACCAAGTTACTAGAACTTCGTGATGGACTATAATATGCAAGGGATGACGAAAACAATTCCCAAGCTCTTCGCGATGCTAAAATTACCGAAGCTAAAAATCAAGAAAAGCATCAAGTGTTGATGGTTGAAAAGACCACTAGTTTCAAGAAAAAGGGCAAAGGGAAGAAGGGGAACTTCAAGAAGAATGGCAAGCAAGTTGCTGCTCAAGTGAAGAAGCCCAAGTCTAGACCTAAGCCTGAGAGTAAGTGCTTCTACTGCAAAGGGACTGGTCACTGGAAGCGGAACTGCCCCAAGTATTTGGCGGATAAGAAGGATCGCAAATTGAACAAAGGTATATTTGATATACATGTTGTCGATGTGTACTTTACTAGTGTTTATAGCAACCCCTCAATATTTGATACTAGTTCAGTTGCTAAGAGTAGTAACTCAAAACAGGAGTTGCAAAATAAACATAGACTAGTTAAGGGCGAGGTGATGATGTGTGTTGGAAGTGATTCCAAGATTGATAAGATCACCATCGCACACTCCCTTTACCTTCGGGATTAGTGTTGAACCTTAAATAAATGTTATTTGGTGTTTGCGTTGAGCATGAGTATGATTGGATCATGTTTATTGCAATACGGTTATTCATTTAAGTGAAAGAATAATTGTTGTTCTATTTAGATGAATAAAACCTTCTATGGTCATACACTCAATATAAATGGTTTATTGAATCTCGATTGTAGTGATACACATATTGAAGCCAAAAGATGAAAAGTTAATAATAATAGTGCAACTTATTTGTGGCACTGCCGTTTAGGTCATATTGGTGTAAAGCGCATGAAAAAACTCCATGCTGGTGGACTTTTGGAACCACTTGATTATGAATCACTTGATGCTTGTGAACCATGCCTCATGGGCAAGATGACTAAGAATCCATTCTCCGGAACAATGGAGCGAGCAATTGAATTATTGGAAATAATACATACTAATGTATGCGGTCCGATGAGTGTCGAGGCTCGTGGCGGGTATCGTTATTTACAACCTTCACAGATGATTTGAGCAGATATGGTTATATTTACTTAATGAAACACAAGTCTAAAACATTTGAAAAGTTCAAAGAATTTCAGAGTGAAGTGGAGAATCGTCGTAACGAGAAAATAAAGTTTCTACATCTGATCGAGACGAATGTTTGAGTTATGAGTTTGGCCTTCAATTAAAACTTTGTGGAATAGTTTCACAAACTCACGCCACCTGGAACACCACACCGTAATGGTGTGTCCAAACGTCATAACAGTACTTTATTAAGATATGGTACAGTCTATGATGTCTCTTACTGATTTACCACTATCGTTTTGGGGTTATACATTAGAGACAACTGCATTCACGTTAAATAGGGAACCATGTAAATCCGTTGAGATGACACCGTATGAACTGTTGTTTGGCAAGAAACCTAAGTTGTCGTTTCTTAAAGTTTGGGGCTGCGATGCTTATGTGAAAAAGCTTCAACCTGATAAGCTCGAACCCAAATAGGAGAAATGTGTCTTCATAGGATACCCAAAGGAGAATGTTGGGTACACCTTCTATCACAGATCCGAAGGCAAGATATTCATTGCTAAGAATGGATCCTTTCTAGAGAACGAGTTTCTCTTGAAAGAAGTGAGCGGGAGGAAAATAGAACTTGATGAGGTAATTGTACCTTCTCCCGAATTGGAAAGTATTTCAGCACAGAAATCAGTTCCAGTGATTCCTACACCAATTAGTGAGGAAGCTAATGATGATGATCATGAAACTTCGGATCAAGTTACTACCGAACCTCGTAGGTCAACCAGAGTACATTCCGCACCATAGTGGTACGATAATCCTATTCTGGAAGTCATGTTACTTGAGCATGACAAACTTACAAACTATGAGGAAGCAATGATGAGCCCAGATTCCGCAAAATGGCTTGAGGCCATGAAGTCTGAGATGGGATCCATGTATAAGAACAAAGTATGGACTTTGGTTGACTTGCCCGATGATAAGAGAATAAATGGATCTTCAAGAGGAAGGCGGACGCTGATAGTAGTGTTACTATCGACAAAGCTCGACTTGTCGCAAAAGGTTTTCGACAAGTTCAAGGTGTTGACTATGATGAGATTTTCTCACTCGTAGCGATGTTTAAGTCTGTCTGAATCATGTTAGCAATTACCACATTTTATGAAATCTGGAAAATGGATGTCAAAACTGCATTCCTTAATGGATATCTTAAAGAAGAGTTGTATATGATGCAACTAGAAGGTTTTATCAATCCTAAAAGTACTAACAAAATGTGCAAGCTCCAGCGATCTATCTATGGACTGATGCAAGCATCTTGGAGTTGGAATATACGCTTTGATGAGTTGATCAAAGCATATAGTTTTATACAGACTTGCGGTGAAGCCTGTATTTACAAGAAAGTGAGTGGGAGCACTATAGCCTTTCTGATAAGTATATGTGAACGACATATTGTTGATCGAAAATGATGTAGAATTTTCTGGAAAGCATAAAGGAGTGTTTGAAAGGAGTTTTTCGAAGAAAGACCATGGTGAAGCTACTTACATATTGAGCATCAAGATCTATAGAGATAGATCAAGACGCTTGATAAGTTTTTCAATGAGTACATACCTTGACAAGTTTTTGAAGTAGTTCAAAATGGAACAACCAAAGAAGGAGTTCTTGCCTGTGTTGCAAGGTGTGAAGTTGAGTAAAGACTCAAAACCCGACCATGGAAGAAAATAGAAAGAGAATGAAAAGTCATTCCCTATGCCTCAGTCATAGGTTCTATAAAGTATGCTATGTTGTGTATCAGACCTATTGTGTACCTCACCATGAGTTTGGCAAGAGGATACAATAGTGATCCAGGAGTGGATCACTTGACAGCGGTCAAAATTATCCTTAGTGGAATAAGGAAATATTTCTCGGTTATGGAGGTGATAAAGAGTTCATCGTAAAGAGTTACATTGATGCAAGCTTTGACACTGATCTAGATGACTCTAAGTCTCAATCTGGATACATATTGAAAGTGGGAGCAATTAGCTAGAGTAGCTCCATGCAGAGCATTGTAGACATAGAAATTTGCAAAATACATACGGATCTGAATGTTGCAGATCCTTAGACTAAAAATTTCTCTCACAGGAAAAACATGATCATACCTTATTACTCTTGGGTGTTAATCACATAGCGATGTGAACTAGATTATTGACTCTAGTAAACCTTTTGAGCATTGGTCACGTTGGCGATGTGAACTATGGGTGTTAATCACATGGTGATGTGAACTATTGGTGTTAAATCACATGGCGATGTGAACTAGATTATTGACTCTAGTGCAAGTGGGAGACTGAAGGAAATATGCCCTAGAGGCAATAATAAAGTCATCATTTATTTCTTTATTTCATGATAAATTTTTATTATTCATGCTAGAATTGTATTAACCGAAAACTTAGTACATGTGTGAATACATAGACAAACAACGTGTCCCTAGTATGCCTCTACTTGACTAGCTCGTTAATCAAAGATTGTTAAGTTTCCTAGCCATAGACATGTGTTGTCATTTGATGAACGCAATCACATCATTAGAGAATGGTGTGATGGACAAGACCCATCCGTTAGCTTAGCACTATGATAGTTAGTTTATTGCTACTGCTTTCTTCATGACTTATACATGTTCCTCTGACTATGAGATTATGCAACTCCTGAATACCGGAGGAACACCTTGTGTGCTATCAAACATCACAATGTAACTGGGTGATTATAAAGATGCTCTATAGGTGTCTCCGAAGGTGTTTGTTGGGTTGGCATAGATCGAGATTAGGATTTGTCACCCCGAGTTTCGGAGAGGTATCTCTGGGCCCTCTCGGTAATGCACATCACTATAAGACTTGCAAGCAATGTGACTAATGAGTTAGTTGCGGGATGATGCATTACGGAACGAGTAAAGAGACTTGCCGGTAATGAGATTGAACTAGGTATGATGATACCAACGATCGAATCTCGGGCAAGTAAAACCCGATGACAAAGGAAACAACGTATGTTGTTATGCGGTTTGACCGATAAAGATCTTCGTAGAATATGTAGGAGACAATATGAGCATCCAGGTTCCGCTGTTGGTTATTGACCGGAGATGAGTCTCGGTCATGTCTACATAGTTCTCTAACCCGTAGGGTCCGCATGCTTAACGTTCGATGACGATCGATATTATGATTTTATGTGTTTTGATGTACTGAAGGTTGTTCAGAGTCCCGGATATGATCACAGACATGATGGTAAGTCTCAAAATGGTCGAGACATAAAGAATGATATATTGGATGATGCTATTCGGACACCGGATGAGTTCCGGGGGTCACCAGATAAATATTGGAGTGCCGGAAGGGTTATCGAAACCACCGGAGAAGTGATTGGCCTTATTGGGCCTAGGGAGAGAGAGAGGGCTAGCCAAGGGCTGGCCGCGCTCCCCCTACGGGCCTAGTCCGAATTGGACTAGGGGGAGGGGCGACGCCCCCTCCTTCCTTCTCTTTCCCCCTCCTTCCTTCTTCTCCTAGTTGGACTAGGAAAGGGGGGGAACCTACTCCTAGTAAGAGTAGGATTCCCCCCTTGGGCGCACCCTATGAGGGTCGGCCGGCCTCCCCCTTGCTCCTTTATATACGCGGGAAGGGGGCACCCCATAGACACACAAGTTGATATGTAGCCGTGTGTAGTGCCCCCCCCACAGTATTCCACCTTGGTCACATCGTCGTAGTGCTTAGGCGAAGCCCTGCACCGGTAAATTCATCATCACCGTCGCCACATCGTTGTGCTGACGGAACTCTCCCTCGGCCTCAACTGGATCAAGAGTACGAGGGACGTCATCGAGCTGAACTTGTGCTGAACATGGAGGTACCGTACATTCGGTGCTGAGATCGGTCGAATCGTGAAGACGTACGATTACATCAACCGCGTTGATATAACGCTTCCGCTTTTGGTCTACGGGGACACGTGGACACACTCTCCCCACTCATTGCTATGCTTCTCCTAGATAGATCTTGCGTGATCGTAGGAATTTTTTTGAAATTACTACATTCCCCAACACCACCAAGGTGGCGCAATTGATCAATGCAACTACGACATCATGGAATGAGGAGTATATACGTAGGGTCGCAGATTTTTGGGCCTGGCATGAGGAGAGACGAGGTAATTTCGGTGTGCGTTTCTCCTATCGGATGGTGATGCGGACGAAGCTTAACCAGGAAGCGTGGATATAGGAAGAGGAGGGTACCTCGTTTGGACAGACCGAGAGCAACAACTGGAGTATGATCTAGCATATTCAGCTTCGTCCAAGTTGAGAATGTTTGTGTGGCGCCTTTCTAGGTAGTCCATGCCTTATGGAGAGGTTCTGAAGCACCAAAACATGGAAACGGAGGACACGTGCATGCTATGTGGGGCAAGGGACACTTGGAAACACACTTTGCTGAAGTGCCCAATGGCGGCCGATGTTTGGGCGCTCACCCCGGATGATCTACTGGAGCCTTTGATTGAGCAGCAACAGGAAAGTGCTAAGGGCTGGCTTTTGCAATACATGAAATGTTGTCTAGAGATTTGTTTGAAAGGCTCATAGTCACACTTTGGGCGATTTGGGGCGCTCGACGAAAGGCAATCCATGAAGATAGTTTTCAGGCCCCGCACTCCATTGATGGATTCCTCAACAGCTACTTGGGGGATCTCCAGTTTATGAACTCTATGCATCAGAGACCAAGGGGTGCTGCAACCACAAGGTCTACTCGGTGGGTTAGACCAGAGGAAGGTGCTGCAAAGGTAAATGTTGACGCCGCTCTCTCTCGACGTGGTTATGGTGGTGTTGGCGCAATCTGCAGGGATCAAGAAGGAACTTTCTTGGGAGCTTCCACCCTCTTCTTCAGACATTCGATGATCCACAAACCCTCGAGGCACTTGCGATAAGGGAAACTTTAACTCTCTCGGATGACCTTTATCTTCGGAGGATCCATGTCGCATCGGATTGTACAGGGGTGGTCGAGGACGTCAAGAAGGAAAATGTAGCAAGCTATGGAGCAATTATCCATGAAAATAGACCACTCTTTGTCTTTTGATTTTTGTAAATTTAGTCATGAGTTTAGGAGCTCGAATTTTGAAGCTCACAATTTAGCGAAGCATGCTCTTACTCTCGGTGGTGGCTGTCGTGGTTCTAAGTCTGGCAGTAAGTATAGGGGGTACGAATGAGGAGGCAAGGTCCTAGCTACGGTGAGATTGTACGCAAGTGTTTACGAGTTCAGGCCCCTCTCGGAGGAGGTAAAAGCCCTACGTCTCGGTGCCCTGAGGCGGTCGACTGGATTATGAGAGTGTGTGTTACAGGGGGTGCGAACCCTTGTGCCAGAGGAGGGGGTGGCTTATATAGAGTGCGCCAGGACCCCGGCCATCCCCCGTTACCAAGAGTTCAATGTACATAAAGATGGGGCGTTACTGATAACGCCATCCATAAAGTGTTTTTAACAATCTTAAAGACTACGGAGTGAACGCCTGACCGTTGCAGTTCTGAGTGACCCCTGGTCTTCAGTAGGTCGAGTGGTTTCTTGTACGGTCGAGTGATTGACTGGTCATGTGACATCAGGAAGGAGGGGTACCCGAGTGACTGATTGGTCGAGTGGATTGCACTCGACGCCTTCATTGGGCACTCCTTGTTGTCTGTTGAGCTTCTTTGCTTCTAGGGTAGTGACCTTGGGTAGGGCATATAGGTCAGGCCTATGACCCTACCCTAGGTCTATATCATCATCATTAGCCCCCGAATGGATTAAGGTCCGAGTGAAAAGAAGTTGAAGTAGTCTTGCTTCGACTATTGAGCTTCATAGGTATCTATGTTGAACTGGAAGCCCGTGTTGGAACTTCAGCTTCATTTCAGTCGCCTTGATCGATTCAGAAGTTGCCAAGTGGATTTATATCGTCACTCGTCAAGTGTTATTTTGGACGCAAAATCTTTGGCGCGATTGGTTACGGCGTATCCCGGATTTCACGGGATTCAAAATTTCAGGGAAGCACGCAAGGCGGAGTGTGCCGTGGTAAGCGGGATGGATAGACAGGAGCGCCTCGATCTCCGCGCCACCTTTTTCGCCACATACTCAGCGCACGACTATTGCGGGATTTGACAGGATCGCCCGGGCCCACGTGTCAGCCACTCGGAAGTGGGTCCTTAAAAGGCGACGGGGCCGAGGCGTCTGCATTGTGCGCGCCATTCTCCTTCTTTCTCCTCTCCTTCTCCACCGCATCCGGCTCCTCTGTTCTCGATGCCGTGGCCCCGCCACCATGGTGAAGGACAAGACGACGGTGCTGGAACGTGCAAAGAAGGCGACCGGGGCGGCGAAAGGCAAGAAGACGAATCGGGCGTCGTCATCGCGGTCGGCGCCGCCGCCGGGTTGGATCTAGGGTGATTGAATCTGATCTTTGCTCCAGCCGGAAGATTTGGAGGAGCTGGCTGAGTCCGGACTGATCGCCAACGGGGCTGCAAGGCTGCCGAAGGGGGAGACGGAACCTTAACGGCGACCGGGTGAGTGTGTTCTGCTCGCCACCCACGTCGACCACGGTTTCTCCCTTCCCCTGCACCCTTTTTTCGGGGTTTCTTGAACTTTTTTGGAGCCCAACTCCATCACTTCTCTCCCAACACCATCATGTACCTTGCTGCGTTTGTGTCCATGTGCGAAAACTTCCTAGGTTGTCGACCGCACTGGGGTCTTTTCAAGCACATCTTCACAATCCGCTCCCAGTCGGTGAAGAAAGCAAATACGAGTGACGAGAGAACACACGTTATCCAAATATGTGGGGGTTTGGGTATCCAGAAGAGGAAAAGGAGTTCTTTCCCTTCCATGACACTTCCTGAGTCGGTTAGGGGCTGGCAGTCGACCTGGTTCTACTGCCAAGACATTGCGACTCCAGGTCAGTCGACTGGACTTCCCCCTTTTCTTTAGATCGCGCCCAGCAACCTTCTTCACTGAAAGTGATTGCTACGGAGAGGGTGGAAACAAACATTTTGGTCGAGAGAGTGGTCCAGTTGATCAATCAGGGTGTCACCGGCATGGACTTGTTGGAGGTGTTTCTCAGTCGACGCATACAGCTGCTCCAGGCTCGTGATCACTCGATGTGGATGTACTCTGGAGCCAACGACACCGCTCGGGTTCATCCAGAGGAGGTTTTGGCCAAGACAGTGGCCCTGTGGCTCAAGGGTATTACTGGAAACAAGGACAACCCCAGGGGAGCCAGGAGAGTCGACCCATTCAGCGACAGCAACCAGCCAGATAAGGTTTGGTCTCTGCTACCGACTGTTTTTCGATAGTCGATGCCCAATGGTGAGCAAGCTCTAGAGCAAGACCAGGAGGGAGAGGACTGCACGGAGGAAAGCGGTGATTGGCAATGTCCAGAAGACGAGGACGAGGAGGAAAGCGATGAGTCGGACGAAGACGAGATAGTCGACTCACCACCTCGTACGGAACGTCGATCCAAGCTACTCCATGATCCGGCGGGCGGGCATGGCAAGACCGTGGCTCCAAGCACTCAAGCACAGAAGCGCACTCGGACTTAGACTCCAGAGCCGACGGAGAAGGTCGCCAAGCAGCCCAAGGTTGTCCCCTCAAAAGCTCGGCAGACTTTGCCCAAGATCAAGATGGATGTTCCTGTTGCCTCTGGGTGAGTGTTCTTGCTTTCTGCGTTTTCTTCCACTGACTGATACTTCTATTTTGACTGAATGGATTGTAAACTTTTCCAGCCCAGCCTCCGCCGCGACTCACATGGACGTTGACAAGGCCCCAGGTGACGAGGAAACTGATGATGCGGCCACCTCCAAAGCTAGTATGTTCCATTTGACTTGAGTTTGTTCTGCCGATTGAATTGTTGGCCGATTGAATTTCTGAGGTTACTTTTTGTTGCAGCTCCACGGGACGTCATTGAGCTTCTAGATGATGAAGAAGTGCCTCTGAGAGAGAGAAGGAGGAGAGGCAGGGCGTCAAGCGGGAAAGCGCCCGAGGGTCAGGTCCTTCAGTCGGCACCGGTTCTTGAGACAGTGGTCCAGCAATCCGGAGATCTGGCTCAGACCAATGTTACCTTTGTCAATCCGCTGTCGACTGATCGTCCATCAGGGTCGATTGCTCAGACCTCTACCGCTCCAGTACAACTCCATGCATCTGACCCTGTGGCTGCTCCAACTGCATTGCCCTCATCACTCTTCACTGCATACTAGACTCCAAACGACTCACCGAGTGCTGCCAGGGAGGCCCTTCTCCAGGGAAATCTCGTGATGGAGCAGATGAAGGTGGTGCATGAGGCCAGTCAGGTAGCTTATGATGCCAGCACCGCTCTGCAAACCAATGTCAAGGTTAGTTGATTCCCGACTGGTCTCTTTGAATAGTTGCTACAGTTGCTTCGTTGCCCATATGGTGCTCTTGGATGAGCATTTTGGAACCTATTATGTGCATCTATCATGGGTCTATGTTTCACATCCAATCACCCACTGGGGTGTTTTTGTCTTAGAGCTGTATAGTTCTTCCACTTGAGTCGACTAGGTTGAGTCGAGTGTGTTTCCAAACCAGTGGGGGCACGTAGAGTGCACCCACTGGGTGTAGTCCCCGAGACCGCGGTCGACTATTGGTAGTCGGCTGGGGTCTGAGAATCTACTTTTTTTACTCATGCTAGGCAGACCATGCCGAGTGTAAAACTGAAACAGTGGGGGCACGCTAAGTGCACCCACTGGGTGTAGTCCCCGAGACTATTGTTGAATGGTTGATTCAGAGGTAGTCTTAGAACAACTTTCACTGCGATTGACTTTTAGTTTTGTCGACTGACATATCTTATTTGCTGACTGCAGAGGTCTTGTGATCTTGGGGCTCAACTTTCTGAACTAAATAAGAAGCAGATCAGCCTCAACCTGGATCTAGAACTGGCCAAGAAGAACCTCAAGAATGCTCAGGACAAAGCAGCTATCATGGGAGGTAACCAATCATCGACTGTCCACTTTGTGACTCGCTCTTCCCCATTTTTTTAGTCTCTTTGAAACAAGTGGTTTCACTCGAACAAATGTGCATAGTGAAAACCGTCAACTTCAAGCTCGTCTGAAGAATGTTATTTCTTTAGAGAAAATGAAGCAGGCTCTGGAGAAGAAGGATCGGGACCTTGCTGTGGCCTAGAAGGAGGAGCGAGAGAAAACATCGCTTGCAGACAAGAAGCTGGCTTCAGTCGGCATGTTGGAAGAGGAGAACTCTAAGTTGAAGACCGTCGTCTCTGAGGCCAATCAGGAGGTCGAGCAACTGAAGAAAGACAAGGACAGCTTGAACGATGAAGTTGGAAGCCTCAAGGCCAAGAAGGGCGAGCTAGAGTCTTATCTGGGACAGCTTGCTGCGAAGCTGGTCTTGAAGCTTGAAGGTATTCTTCTTTGACTGATTTGTTGACGTCGACTGACATGTCTTGTCAAACTGTTGCCTCACTGTTTTTTTTACTGTGCAGAACTTTGTCAAGAATTTGAAGTAGAAACCGGGCGGGTTGAGACGGGTCTTGACCCCATAAATTGTCCTATCAAAGATGACGTTGCAATGAATGTGTTGTGGTTGGAGTCACGCATGGACAGCTCTGTTGATTATCTTGCCCGACTTTAGGCGGCGATGACTCGGGTTGATGCTGAACTCTGGCCTCAAGTGGAACTTTCACAGGATCTCGAGTCTCTGATGGCTCGAGTGAATCAAATACATGACTGAGTGCAAGAATGGAAGAAATCACCTGCTCGCTGCAGCGCTAACGTTGCCCTGTCATTGGTCCGGGTGCACTGCAAGGATGTCAGAGAAGACAAGCTGGCGGAACTCAAGGTTGCGAACACCAAAACACACTTTCCAGTCCTTCATGGACACTTTCCTTGACGCTGCCACTCGCATTGCAGACAACATTGGTCTTGACACTTTCTGCCATCCAGCAAGTCCTTCTCCTCACGAGTGATCAAAACATTATGCCCCACCTTTATTTTCCTCGGAATGCCGAGTGATTATGTAACCGTTAAACTCTTTCAAGCTTGATGCCTGAGTACTTCTGCCTGCTGCAGTCCCGAACTTTTGCGAGATTTATCCGAACTTGAATTTCTTTGAATATCATGGCTTTTGTTCTGGTTTTGAACTGTTTCTGACTATCTTTCAATTCCGAGTGAATTTGACCTTTTGTCGAGTGAAATGTACATTGTACTTGTGACGGAGCTCAGACACGGTGTCCAATCGACACCTCGTTGTCCTTGCGGCTCGGGATGGTACATTGTACTTGTGACGTAGCTCTGACGCGGTGTTCAATTGACACCTCATCGTCCTTGCAGATAGGGATGGAGCGTACGTTGTATTTGTGGCGTAGCTCAGACGTGGTGTTCAATCGACACCTCGTCGTCCTTGCGGATAGGGATGCAGTGTATGTTGTACTTGTGATGCTGAAAGTGCAACTAATCCCCGGGTGGTTTTGGTAATTAATAACAACATATATATCATTGAACTAAAAGTTTCTTGAGAATCATTTCAGAAAGTTCAGTGATATGGGAATGGCAATGATCAAGAAGTGGACCCTCAAAATGCTAAGGCAAGCATTGGCAAAAGCTCAAGACTCCATTTTTGGTTTAGTGATCCAAGATCACATTGAGTCTATAGGAAAGCCAATACTATTAAAAGGGGATGAGGTTATGATAATGATCTAGTTGCTCAAAGTGCTTAGTGATATATCTCCTAAACTATCAACAACTCTCACTTCCATAATACACTCATAAGTAATCTCGGTCCCACCGATTTCCTAAACTCACCACACCGAGATGAACCACCTCACCACAAAGCCAAACCCTAGAAATTTGGATTTTCGATTCTGAACTCGGTCTCACCGAAACTTGAGTTGCCAAGCTTCTGTAACCTTCTGTCATCAAATCGGTGTCACCGAGATGATGAAGTCGGTCCCACCGAGATTGGCAAGCTCTTGTCTTTGGAAGAATCGGACTCACCGAGATTGTATTTTCGGTCCCACCGAAAATCCCAACGTTCACATGATTTGAACTTTCGGTCTCACCGAGTTGTCAACTTCGGTCTGACCGAGATTGGTCAAATGTGTGTAATGGTTGGATTTTGTGTGGAGGCTATAAATACCCTCCACCCCTCTTCATTCGTGGAGAGAGCCATCGAAAGAACTACCACTCCTACCTTACATTTCTCGAGTAGAAAACTACCTACCCTTGTGTTGAGATCAAGTAGCTCCACTCCCACCATATGAAGCTTGATCTCTAGCCTTCCCAAGTTGCTTTCCACTCAATCCTTTCTTCCACCACAGCCAAATCAGTGAGGAGAGTTGAGTGTTGGGGAGATTATCATTTGAAGCACAAGAGCAAGGAGTTCATCATCATCAACACCATCTATTACCTTTTGGAGGTGGTGCCTCCTAGATTGGTTAGGTGTCGCTTGGGAGCCTCCGTCAAGATGTGGAGTTGAACCAAGAAGTTTGTAAGGGCAAGGAGATCGCCTACTTCGTGAAGATCTACCCCGAGTAAGGCTAGTCCTCCGTGGGCGTATGCCATGATGGCATAGACAAGGTTGCTTCTTCGTGGACCCTTCGTGGGTGGAGCCCTCCGTGGACTCTCGCAGCCGTTACCCTCCGTGGGTTGAAGTCTCCATCAACGTGGATTGACGATAGCACCACCTATCGGAACCACGAGAAAAATCTCCGTGTCTCCAAATTGCGTTTGCTCTTCTCCACCTCTCTTTACTACATGTGCAATTTACTTTCCGCTGCCTATACTCTAGAATTGCATGTGTAGGGTGATACTTGACTTGATCATAATTGTGAATCTGCCAAAACTTGTCTTTATCAAAAGGCTGATTTTTATATTGTCAAGTAGTCTAATCACCCCCTCTAGACATACTTTCGATCCTACAAGTGGTATCGAGCTTTGGTCTCCATTGTATTGGTTTCCATTGCATTGGACTCCATAAGCTTGGTTTCACAACCTAGGAGAGTATGGCGTCTAGTGAGGGTAATTTTCAGAGAGGTCCTTACTTTGATGGTTCAAACTTTGCTAGTTGGAAGCATAAAATGAAAATGCATATTCTTGGACATAACCCCACGCATGGGGCATTATTTGTGTTGGTTTGCAAGGTGAATTCTTGAGGAAGGAAAAGTTCGGATCGTGAAGCTACAACGGATGAATTGCGGATGTTGCAAAACAATGCTCAAGCTTGTGACATTCTCTTCAATGCCTTGTGTCCCGAGGAGTTCAACAAAATCAGCCGTCTTGAGAATGCAAAAGAGATTTGGGATACTTTGGTCGAAATGCACGAAGGTACCGAGTCCGTGAAGGAATCAAAGCTAGATGTTCTTCAAGGTCAACTTGACAAGTTCAAGATGAAGGAAGGTGAAGGAGTCGCTGAAATGTACTCTAGGCTTGCTCTCATCACAAATGAGATTGCCGGCTTAGGAAGCGAAGAAATGACCGACCGATTCATCATCAAGAAGATTCTCAGAGCTTTGGATGGAAAGTATGACACCGTGTGCACTTTGATCCAAATGATGCCAAACTACAAGAATCTCAAGCCTACCAAGTCATTGGAAGAATTGTTGCTCATGAGATGACACTTAAAGATAAGGAAGAGCTTCACAACAAGTCAAGTGGTGCTTACAAAGCTACAAGTGATGCTCCCACAACCTCAAGTGACAAGCTAGTTTCCAATGAAGAGATAAGCCTAATGGTGAAGAACTTCAACAAATTCTACAAGAGTAGAAGCAAGGAAAGAAGCTCAAAGTCTAGATCATATGATGAAAAGAGATCTTCTAGTCGTGATCGAAGCTGCTACAATTGTGGAAGACCGGACACTACTCAAATGAGTGCTCGGCTCCCCACAAGAGAAGAGAAGAATCTCCAAGAAGAAGAAGCTCAAGAGAAGAGTCACCTCGAAAGAGAGAAGGAGTAGAGATGATCGTTATGAACGAAGACCCTCTCGGAGAAGCAAGGATTCGGAGAGGAAAGACAAGTCATCAAGGAGCTACACAAGAAGAAAACATCAAGCTCATGTAGGTGAATGGGTCTCGGCTCCGACTCGACAATCATTCGAAAGAAGCTATCACTCCAACTCCGACTACAAGTCAAGATGAAGGTGTTGCGGTCTTGCTCTCGTGTCCTCCAACTCCAACTCCTATGACTTATTTGATTCACCAAATGAGGGAATTGGAAGATGCTTCATGGCTAAAGGCCCCAAGGTATCACACCCTGAATTTATTGACTTTCATAGTGATGAGGATGACTTGCTTGGTGAAGATGAGCTTTTACATGACAAATCTAGTGAGCCTAGTAATGATGAACATGCTAGTAGTCTTTATAGTCGAGAAGAGTCGAATGACAATGCTATGAAGGAGATTGAGCGTCTAACTAAAGAACTAAACACTCTTAAGTTAGCTCATGAAACAACTCAAGAAGATCATAGAGAGCTCCTAAGATCTCATGAGAAGCTACGCTTCGAGAAGCTCAATCTAGAGCAAGAACATGAGTTTCTAAAAGCAATCAATGACGATCTTCGAAAGAAGAGTTCTTCATATCTTGCCAAACGACTTCTCTTGTCTAAATTCTTGCCACCCATTAAAACTAAGCATGACAAGCATAAGAAAAATTCTTCATCTAGTAGTAACAATAACCATGCTAAATCCAATATTGTTGCTTCTAGTAGTTCTCTTGATTCCACTAACAATGTTTCACGCCAAGTTACACTTGAGCAAGAAAATAGTTTATTGAAAGGGATTATAGAGAAAGGTGTCTACAAGAGCCTTGCGGAAGCAAGAACTTTGAGGAAATTGTTCGCAAGCAAGGAAGGCACCGGAAGAATCAAGGAATTGGTTTTGAGCGAAAGTTCAACGCCGAGGGTGTTGAATGGGAAGAAGGTCAATATCCCACTCCAAAGTTTGTTTCTCAAAAGGAGAAGTATGATCCTACTTCTTCCAATGTGGAACAAGCACAAGATGACCTTCCACCACAAGACCACAAGCTAAAAGGCAAGGACAAGCTTCAAGAGGAGATTGATGCATTTATTGAAGCACCTAAAGCCATGGTCAAGTGGGTTCCCAAGGAAACGTCAAGTTCTACTTCGTCAAGCTCAACTACAACCCCAAGGATTCCCATCAAGATGATGTGGATCCCGAAGAAGAAGAACTAGAGAGTTCTTGAGGGTGACTCCGCCAACATACTTCATTCACATTCATTTTGGCAAAAACTTGTGCAATCAACTTCCACATCTTGCACTAGTTCATGGAGTCACAAACCCTCTTGTTGGTAAGTCAAGGGACAAGGTAATCATTGCTTTCATGGACATCATTTATTGTGAACTTCAATCTATGTCCATGGATATCCTTGTTTGTTCCTTGTGGGACTAACCCATGTAGGTATTGAAAGTGCCCGGATCCAAAGGATTGCTCCCAACTCTTGATGATCTTCATCAACATTGAGCATCCACATCTTCAACATCTACATGAAGTCTTCTACGACAACCCAAGGTTAGTTTGACCCTTTAAAAGGGGTTCTCACATCTAGGGGGAGCTTTGCTCTAAAGAATTGAGCTAAAGCATCTTCAAATGATGTGAACACATCAATGCTTTATGTAAAAGTGGTAACCCCACTTGTGCTTAAACGATGAGTATGACCTATGATCAAATGTTCTCATTTGACTCCTAAGTCAATATACTCATATAAAGATGACCTAGTCATCGACAAATTGTGTGATAGTAGCTAGAGTTTTGATTGTGCATGTTTGACACATATTTCATTTGCTATCTTATTGTGTGAGCATGTTGGATGCATGATTTTATCCATTCAAGGACATCCATTTGTTGCTTTGGTCTTTTGGATTTTTTTTCTGACCAAATGGATGGACAAGAGTGCCTAAGTACCTCCCCTAGCTATCTATGCTTTCTTGTCTCAAATTCTATTCATGCTTACATCACAAACTTTGAACAAGTCATTTTCGGACCCTCCGAGTGAGGAGCACTTGAGCCACCGATCCGTCAAGGGCTAACTTCCAAAACCTTCTAAGTGATTTCGGTCAGACCAACCCACTCAAACTCGGTCAAACCGAAAGCACTTGGATTGATCTAGGTTTTCACCTCGGTGAAACCGAATTGTAATTTTCGGCGTGATCAAGTGTGTAATCGCTCTGCGAGTTATCCATCTCGGTGCCACCGAAGTTTTACAACTCGGTCCCACCGACAACAAAGGGTATAAATACTCGAGGGGCGCGCTGATTTCTACTTCAAACGCCGCCCCCACACCCTTTGCCGCCGCCGTGGTCTCCGGATCGTCTCCGTTGCCGCTCAGCGCCCTCGCCGCAGGTCTTCGTCGCCGTCAACGGACATCTTCTCCGCGCCGTTGCCGCCGTAGAGGAACTCCACCAAGTTAGGGTGAGTTTCGATCCCACTCGTGCTCCCATCTCCGATTCAATGCACGTTTGGTTTGCCTAGCATCTTGCCACGTTTGAAATCTTCCTTAACACCAGATTAGTTCGTTAGAACGAGATTCGAGTAAAAGTTTTAGGGTTAGGTTTCCACCGAACACATCTCGGTGAGACCGATTTTACATTCTCGGTATGACCGATTTGGCCTCTGGACATTGCACTGCACCTTTCGGTCCAACCGAGTTGTGCAAATCGGTGCGACCGAAATGAGGATTTAGTGAAACCCTAGTGTTTTCGGCAGGACCGAAACCCACTTCGGTCCAACCGAAAGTGGTGTGAATGCTTCTGTTTGAACACTTCGGATTCACCGAATTTTAAACTCGGTCTGACCGAAATGCATTCTGTGAAAACCTAAAACTGAAATTTGAACTCATTTTTTTTTGCAAAATCTTCTGCAGTTTGTGATAACTCTTCTACTCTGCCTACACCTTATCTATTCACAGGTTGTCAGCCATGTCAGATGCCAGTGACATCTAGAATAGGTCTGAGTCACCTATTGCTGATATTCCAGAGGCAGGCACTAGTCCTGAGGCCAGCAGCTCTTTAGATGATGGTGAAAGGAGCACACCAAGTGGTTTGCCTCCTGCAGCCACCAGGGCCAGAAAGAAGAGGAACTCTGATGAAGAAGATTCTGATTTCATTGTTGAAGAAGAGGTTTCCTCCAAGCCAAAGAGAAAAGTTGTTGCCAAAGAGCATCAAGGGCAGCAAACCAAGAAAGGCACCAGTAAAGTGAAGAAGTCCACTGTTGCCAAGAAGCTGAGTTTGGAAGAGGAAACTACAAGCAAGGTGAAGAAAACTTCCAAGAGGAAGAGGATTGTGCATGATGATGCAAAGAGAGGAAGATGAGGATGAGGAAGCACCCCAGCCTCCTCCTCAGAGATCTAAGTTCATGGGTGAAGCCATCGTGGGTGGAGCCCTTCAAAGTCCAAGCCATCTGCTCCAGTCAAGGCAGCTCAAGCCAAGCCTGCTGCCAAGCCCAAGAAGACTGTCACGAACATTCCAGCTTCAGAGAAGAAGAAAGATAATGTGCCACCAGCTGAGTCAGATGATGAGGCACCTGTATTGCTGAAACTTCGTCAAAAACTGCCACTTCACAATGATGCTCATCCTCAAGCTAAGAACATGAAGGAAAGAAAGGATAGAGGTCTCAGGCTATGGAGACAAGCTGATCCATATGTTGTGAGGAGAAGAACTGCTGTTGATCCAAGATTCCACACCAGAGAGCAGCAGGACTTCTATGAGACTGTGCTGATGGACAAGAAGCCCATAGTTGCAGACACTCGCTATGTTGACTGGGCATACATTGACAGTGAAGAGCACAGAGACTTCTTTCCACATGTGCATGAGAGCTTCACTGCATGTGGTGTTGCAGACTTTGTAGGTCGGTCGATGATTGGAATGATGAAATGATTATGCAATTCTATGCCACACTCATTTCTATCCGGATGGAAAGATCACATGGATGGTCAAGGCCAAAGATTCTCTTCAACAGAGAAGAATGGGCTGCACCGCTGAATGGTCCAAAGGCAGAGAGGATGATGTTGATGTCTATGGTATTCCCAAGAAGAACCATGAATCTATGAAGAATATGTACAACGAGGTACCAGCTAAGGATGTGGAAATCTGGAAGCTCGGCTCAGTGTATCATCTCCAGGCAGGTCTACCTACCACAAACACTATTCTGAGGCATACCTTGATGCCCAAGTCTGGAGATCATCGCATGATCAGAGGATATTCTATCAACATGCTGCATATACTTGATGAGAAGGCACCTTTCAAGGTGATGGACCTGATAGTTGAGACTATCAAGAGGACTGCAGCAGACCAGAAGAGGTCATGTGGATTTGCCCCGCACATTCAGATGCTTATCAATGCCAAGTTTGGCACGGGCACATACCTGTTGGATAGACCACACTTGCCACTGCAGCCTGAGCATGAGGATAATGTTGTTGTGATGGATGAGGAGGATCCAACGTCAGTTGAAGGTCAAGAAAAGATAGAAGCTGCCAAGAAAGCCAAAGCTGAGAAGGAAGCAGCAGCAGCAGCAGCTAAACCCAAGAGTGTTGGAGAGCAGCTCCTTGAAGCTACCCAAAGGATTGAACAACGCCTGGCCAGCATTGTACAGTCTCAGGAGAGTCTTGAAAGGATTGTTGAAGACAAGATCCATGCTCTGGATGTGAAGCTGACTGAAGTGCAAGTCACTGTCAACAAGCTTGAGGCAGATATTGAGGAAGCAAAGAGGGACAAGGAAGAGCTCATGCGTGAGATGCAGGATGACCTAGTCCAGGATGATTATCAACAGCCTGCTCCGGTTCCTACAAGACCCGATCACTGCTATTCCAAAGGATGACACGGGACTACAGCCTCAAGACCTCCACAGCTCCATCGGCCCAGCTCCAGCTCCAAAGTGACCACTCCTCCAGCTCCACAGACATCACCAAGACTTCACGATCTTGCCATCTCAACTCCATCAACCTGCATAGAGCCGCCAACAGAGTCCCCAAGGACGCTTAGCTCTATACCTTCGAACTTTTGGTAACTTGTTGCCAAAGGGGAGAAATTGTATAGATCATAGGACTTCGAGAGAGAGAGTGCTCGCTTTTGCTCTTTCGTTCTTTTGCGGTTTCTTTGAGATACTTTTGAGTTTTTCGAGACATTCTGTGTGTTTGATACTACGTTTGCTCTACTTTGTTGAGTGCTTGGTCGTACTATGCCTTAATGTGTGCTTAATGCTTATCATATGCTATTCATATCTTGTATGACCATTTACTCATGTCTTGGTGATTGGGTGCATGCTATTCATTCTTATCATTTTGTGCGCTCCACCAAGATGTATGTGACATGGAAGAGTGACCCATGATCCTAATCGATTGTGCATTTGCATTCAAACGCAAATCTTAAATAATGCACAAATTTAGGGGGAGCTCTTGCTTATCACATACTTCTCAAAGCGATTTATATTATTCATTGATTATATCCTTTGTCGAAGCTTTGATCTATATGTTGTCATCAATTACCAAAAAGGGGGAGATTGAAAGTGCAACTAATCCCTGGGTGGTTTTGGTAATTAATAACAACATATATATCATTGAACTAAAAGTTTCTTGAGAATCATTTCAGAAAGTTTAGTGATATGGGAATGGCAATGACTGAAGAAGTGGACCCCTCAAAATGCTAAGGCAAGCATTGGCAAAAGCTCAAGACTCCATTTTTGGTTTAGTGATCCAAGATCACATTGAGTCTATAGGAAAGCCAATACTATTAAAAGGGGATGAGGTTATGATAATGATCTGGTTGCTCAAAGTGCTTTGTGATATATCTCCTAAACTATCAGCAACTCTCACTTCCATAATACACTCATAAGTAATCTCGGTCCCACCGATTTCCTAAACTCACCACACCGAGATGAACCACCTCACCACAAAGCCAAACCCTAGAAATTTTGGATTTTCCGATTCAACCGGTCTCACCGAAACTTGAGTTGCCAAGCTTCAGAATCTTCGTCATCAAATCGGTGTCACCGAGATGATGAAGTCGGTCCCACCGAGATCGGCAAGCTCTTGTCTTTGGAAGAATCGGACTCACCGAGATTGTATTTTCGGTCCCACCGAAAATCCCAACGTTCACATGATTTGAACTTTCGGTCTCACCGAGTTGTCAACTTTGGTCTGACCGAGATTGGTCAAATGTGTGTAACGGTTGGATTTTGTGTGGAGGCTATAAATACCCTCCACCCCTCTTCATTCGTGGAGAGAGCCATCGAAAGAACTACCACTCCTACCTTACATTTCTGAGTAGAAAACTACCTACCCTTGTGTTGAGATCAAGTAGCTCCACTCCCACCATATGAAGTTTGATCTCTAGCCTTCCCAAGTTGCTTTCCACTCAATCCTTTCTTCCACCACAGCCAAATCAGTGAGGAGAGTTGAGTGTTGGGGAGATTATCATTTGAAGCACAACAGCAAGGAGTTCATCATCATCAACACCATCTATTACCTTTTGGAGGGTGGTGCCTCCTAGATTGGTTAGGTGTCGCTTGGGAGCCTCCGTCAAGATGTGGAGTTGAACCAAGAAGTTTGTAAGGGCAAGGAGATCGCCTACTTCGTGAAGATCTACCCGAGTAAGGCTAGTCCTCCGTGGGCGATGCCATGATGGCATAGACAAGGTTTCTTCTTCGTGGACCCTTCGTGGGTGGAGCCCTCCGTGGACTCTCGCAGCCGTTACCCTCCGTGGGTTGAAGTCTCCATCAACGTGGATTGACGATAGCACCACCTATCGGAACCACGAGAAAAATCTCCGTGTCTCCAAATTGCGTTTGCTCTTCTCCACCTCTCTTTACTACATGTGCAATTTACTTTCCGCTGCCTATACTCTAGAATTGCATGTGTAGGGTGATACTTGACTTGATCATAATTGTGAATCTGCCAAAAACTTGTCTTTATCAAAAGGCTGATTTTTTATATTGTCAAGTAGTCTAATCACCCCCCCCCTCTAGACATACTTTCGATCCTACAGATGCAGCTCAGACGTGGTGTTCAATCGACACCTCGTCGTCCTTGGGGATAAGGATGGAGCGTACGTTGTATCTGTGGCGTAGCTCAGACGATATTTGTGACCTAGGCGATTTCGGGGTCGCAGCTAAGCCTCCGAGTTGGAGGATTGCTCTCCACTCAGAGTGTTTTTAACTTAGGCAATTTCGGGGCACAGCTAAGCCCCCGAGTGGGAGGATTTCTCTCCACTCGGAGCATTTTTAACTTAGGCGATTTCGGGGTCGCAGCTAAGCCCCCGAGTGGGAGGATTGCTCTCCACTTGGAGTGTTTTTAACTTCGGCGATTTTGGGGTCGCGGCAAAGCCCTCGAGTGGGAGGATTGCTCTCCACTTGGAGTGTGTTTAACTTAGGCGATTTCGGAGCCACAGCTAAGCCCCCGAGTGGGAGGATTGCTCTTGGAGTGTTTTTAACTTAGGCGATTTCGGGGTCGCAGCTAAGCCCTGAGTGGGAGGATTGCTCTCCACTCGGAGTGTTTTTTAACTTAGGCGATTTCGGGGTCGCAGCTAAGCCCCCGAGAGGGAGGATTGCTCTCCACTCTGAGTGTTTTTAACTTAGGCGATTTCGGGGTCGCAGCTAAGCCCCCGAGGGGGAGGATTGCTCTCCACTCGGAGTGTTTTTAACTTAGGCAATTTCGGGGTCGCAGCTAAGCCCCTGAGTGGGAGGATTGCTCTCCACTCGGAATGTTTTTAACTTAGGTGATTTCGGGGTTGCAGCTAAGCCCCCGAGTGGGAGGATTGCTCTCCACTCAGAGTGTTCTTAACTTAGGCGATTTTGGGGTCGCAGGTAAGTCCCCGAATGGGAGGATTGCTCTCCACTCGGAGTGTTTTTAACTTAGGTGATTTTGGGGTCGCAGCTAAGCCCTCGAGTGGGAGGATTGCTCTCCACTCAGAGTGTTTTTAACTTAGGCGAATCAGGTTCGCGGCTAAGCCACCCACTGGGGGATTTGGACACAAGTGATTACGAGGAACCAGTCATTAAGATACTGTAAAAATCGTGTCTTTGGAAAACAAACTGAAGTGCTTTTATTACAACTCGTCGGGTCGAGTGATTTTAGGTATAGAAAGGATGAAGCAGCTCTGCGTTCCATGCGCACCGCTCATCCATCTTCTTGGCTAGGTGTAGGATCGAAAGTATGTCTAGAGGGGGGGTGATTAGACTACTTGACAATATAAAAATTCTGCCTTTTGGCAAAGAACAGTTTTTGGCAGATTCACAATTATGATCAAGTCAAGCATCACCCTACACATGCAATTCTAGAGTATAGGCAGCGGAAAGTAAATTGCACATGTAGTAAAGAGAGGTGGAGAAGAGCAAACGCAATTTTGGAGACGCGGTGATTTTTCTCGTGGTTCCGATAGGTGGTGCTATCGCATTTCCACGCTGATGGAGACTTCAACCCACGGAGGGTAACGGCTGAGAGTCCACGGAGGGCTCCACCCACGAAGGGTCCACGAAGAAGCAACCTTGTCTATTCCATCATGGCCTACGCCCACGGAGGGCTAGCCTTACTGGGTAGATCTTCACGAAGTAGGCGATCTCCTTGCTCTTACAAACTTCTTGGTTCAACTCCACATCTCGATGACGGAGGCTCCCAAGCGACACCTAACCAATCTAGGAGGCACCACCTCCAAAAGGTAATAGATGTTATAGATGATGATGAACTCCTTGCTCTTGTGCTTCAAATGATAATCTCCCCAACACTCAACTCTCCTCACCGATTTGGCTGTGGTGGAAGAAAGGATTGAGTGGAAAGCAACTTGGGAAGGCTAGAGATCAAGCTCCATATGGTGGGAGTGGAGCAACTTGATCTCAACACAAGGGTAGGTAGTTCTCTTCTCGTAAATGTAAGGTAGGAGTGGTAGTTCTTTCGATGTCTCTCTCCACGAATGAAGAGGGGTGGAGGGTATAAATAGCCTCCACACAAAATCCAACCGCTATACACATTTGAGCAATCTCGGTGGGACCGGTTGACAACTCGGTGAGACCGATAGTTCAAATAATGTGAATGTTGGGATTTTCGTGGGACGAAAATACAATCTCGGTGAGTCCGATTCGTGCAATGACAAGAGCATGCCAGCTTCGGTGGGACCGATTTCATCATCTCGGTGACACCGATTTGATGATGTAGGTTCTGAAGCTTGGCAACTCATGTTTCGTGAGACCGAGTTCGAATCGGAAAATCCGAAGTTTTCTAGGGTTTGGCTTATGCCTGAGGTGGTTCATCTCGGTGTGACTGAGTTTGGCAAATCGGTGGGACCAAGACTACTTATGAGTGTATATGGCAGTGAAAGTTGCTGATAGTTTAGGAGATGTATCACTAAGCACTCGAGCAACCAGATCATCATCATAACCTCATCCCCTTTTAATAGTATTGGCTTTTCCTATGGACTCAATGTGATCTTGGATCACTAAACCAAAAATGGAGTCTTGAGCTTTTGCCAATGCTTGCCTTAGAATTTTGAGGGGTCCACTTATTCAGTCCTTGCCATACCCATATCACTGAACTCTCTGAAATGATTCTCAAGTAACTATTAGTTCAATGATATATATGCTGTTATTAATTACCAAAACCACCCGGGATTAGTTGCACTTTCAATCTCCCCTTTTGGTAATTGATGACAACATATAGATCAAAGCTTCGACAAAGGATATAATCAATGAATAATATCGTCGCTTTGAGAAGTATGTGATAAGCAAGAGCTCCCCTAAATTTGTGCATTATTTAAGATTTATGCTTGAATGCAAATGCACAATCAATTAGGATCATGGGTCACTCTTCCATGTCACATACATCTTGGTGGAGCGCATAAAATGATAAGAATGAACAAGATGCACCCAATCACCAAGACATGAGTAAATGGTCATACAAGATATGAATGGCATATGATAAGCATTAAGCACACATTAAAGCATAGTACGACCAAGCACTCATTAAGGTAGAATCAAACGGAGTATCAAACACATCAATGTCTCAAAACCAAACGTATCTCAAAGAAACCGCAAAAGAACGAAAGAGCAAAAGCGCAAAGACAACATCACTCTCTCTCGAAGTCCTATGATCTATACAATTTCTCCCCTTGGCAACAAGTTACCAAAAGTTCAAAAAGCATAGAGCTAAGCGCCTTTGTGGACTCTATTGGCGGCTCCTGGCTCGGTTGATGTCGAGTGGATATGACAAGATCATGAAGACTTCAGGTGATGTCCGGCTTTGGAGGAGTGGTCACCGAGCTGGAGTTGGAGTAATCGCTGAACTGTGGGAGGTCAAGCTGTAGTCCCGTGTCACCATCGAATAGCAATGATCGGGTCCTGTGGGAACCGGAGCGATCTGTCGCTGAGAATCTTGGACTAAGTCATCCTGCAACTCACGCATAAGCTCTTCCTTCTCCCGCTTTGCTTCCTCAATGTCTGCCTCGAGCTTGTTGACGGTCACTTGTACCTCAGTCAGCTTCACATCCAGAGCGTGGATCTTGTCTTCAACAATCCTCTCTAAGCTCTCCTAAGACTGTACAATGCTGGCCAGGCGTTGTTCAATCCTTTGAGTAGCTTCAAGAATTTGCTCTCCGAAACTCTTTGGTTTAGCTGCTACTGCTGCTGCTTCCTTGTCAGCTTTGGCTTTCTTAGCAGCTTCGATCTTGGCTTGACCTTCAACAGATGTCGGATTCTCCTTATCCATCACAACAACATTGTCTTCATGCTCTGGCTGCAAAGGTAAATGTTCTCTATCCAACAAGAATGTGCCCATGCTAAACTTGGCATTGATAAGCATCTGAATCATGGGCAAATCCACATGACCTTTTCTCGTCACCGCAGTCCTCTTAATGGTTTCTACCATCAAGTCCAACACCTTGAAAGGTGCTCTCTCATCAAGTATGTGCAGCATGTTGATAGAGTATCCTCCGATCATGCGATGATATCCAGATTTGGGCATCAAGGTATGCCTCAAAATGGTATTAGTGGTAGGTAAGCTTTCGCCGGAGATAGTAGATCGAGCCGAGCTTCCAGATTCCCAAATCCTTTGGTCGAACCTCTTTGTACATGTTCTTCATGGATTCATGATTCTTCTTGGAATCCCATATACATCAATATCATCTTCTCGCAGACTTTGGAGCATTCAGAATTTCTGCCCATTCTTCAATGAAGAAGAAAATCTTTGACCTTCACCATCCACACAATCTTTCCATCGGGGTAGAAGTGAGTCTGTGGCATAGAATTGCATTATCATCTCATCGTTCCAACTGGTCAATTTCGACCTGTTCGATCACACCGGCATCCGACATGGTGACAACCCGTGAATAGATAAGGTGTAGGCAGAGAAGAAGAGTCATCACAAACCGCAGAAGTTTTTGCAAAAAATGAGTTCAAATTCTAGTATTAAGTTTTCACAGAAGACATTTTGGTCGCATCGAAGTTTAAGGTTCGTGAATCCAAGTGTTAAACAGAGCTTGTCACACCACTTTCGGTTTGATCAAGTGGGTTTCGGTCCGCCAAAACACTAGGGTTTCATAGAATCTTCATTTCGTCACACCGATTTTGCACAACTCGGTTGGACCGAAGGGTGCATTGCAATGGCCATAGGCCAAATCGGTCACACCGAAACTATAAAATCGGTCTCACCGAGATGTGTTCCATGGAAACCTAACCCTAAAACTTTTACTCAATCTAGTTCAAACGAACTAATCTGGTGTACAGGAGGATTTCAATCGTGGCAAGATACTAGGCAATCCAAACGTGCATTGAATCGGAGATGGGAGCACGAGTGGGATCAAAACTCACCCTAACTTGGTGGAGTTTTTCTACGGCGGCAACGGCTCGGAGGAGATGTCCGTTGACGGCGACGGAGACCTGCGGCGAGGGCGCACAGGCGACGACGGCGACGATCCGGAGACCAAGGCGACGGCAGCAAGGGGTGTGGGGGCGAAACGTTTGAAGGAGAAATCAACGCGCGCGGCCCTCGGAATATATATACCCCTTCGCTGTCGGTGGGACCGAGTTGTAAAACTCGGTGGCACCGAGATGGATAACTGCTAGGCAGTTATGCACTTCGGTCACGCCGAAAATCACAACTCGGTTTCACCGAGGTGAAAACCTAGATCAGTCTAAATGCTTTCGGTTCGACCGAGTTTGAGTGAGTTGGTCTGACCGAAATCAATTAGAAGGTTTTGGAAGTTAGCCCTTGACGGATCGGTGGCTCGAAAGTGCTCCTCACCCGAGGGTCCGAAAATGACTTGTTCAAAATTTGTGATGTAAGCATGAATAGAATTTGAGACAAGAAAGCATAGATAGCTAGGGAGGTATTTAGGCATTCTTGTCCATCCATTTGGTCAGAAAACTCAAAACGACCAAAACAACAAATGGATGTCTTCGAATGGATAAAATCATGCATCCAACATGCTCACACAATAAGATAGCAAATGAAATATGTGTCAAACATGCACAACAAAAACTCTAGCAACTAACACACAATTTGTCGATGACTAGGTCATCTTTATATGAGTATATTGACTTAGGAGCCAAATGAGAACATTTGATCATAGGTCATACTCATCGCTTAAGCACAAGTGGGGTTACCACTTTTACATAAAGCATTGATGTGTTCACATCATTTGAAGATGCTTTAGCTCAATTTTTAGAGCAAAGCTCCCCTAGATGTGAGAACCCCTTTAAAGGGTCAAACTAACCTTGGGTTGTCGAGAAGACTTCATGTAGATGTTGAAGATGTGGATGCTCAATGTTGATGGAGATCATCAAGAGTTGGGAGCTATCCTTTGGATTGGGCACTTTCAATACCTACATGGGTTAGTCCCACAAGGAACAAACAAGGATATCCATGGACATAGATTGAAGTTCACAATAGATGATGTCCATGAAAGCAATGATTACCTTGTCCCTTGACTTACCAACAAGAGGGTTTGTGACTCCATGAACTAGTGCACAATGTGGAAGTTGATTGCACAAGTTTTTTGCCAAAATGAATGTGAGTGAAGTATGTTGGCGGAGTCAACCTCAAGAACTTTCTAGTTCTTCTTCTTCGGGATCCACATCATCTTGATGGGAATCCTTGGGGTTGTAGTTGAACTTGACGAAGTAGAACTTGACGTTTCCTTGGGAACCCACTTGACCATGGCTTGAGGTGCTTCAACAAATGCATCAATCTCCTCTTGAAGCTTGTCCTTGCCTTTTAGCTTGTGGTCTTGTGGTGGAAGGTCATCTTGAGCTTGTTCCATCTTGGAAGAAGTAGGATCATACTTCTCCTTTTGAGGAACAAACTGTGGAGTCGGATATTGACCTTCTTCCCATTCAACACCTTCGGCGTTGAACTTTCGCTCAAAACCAATTCCTTGATTCTTCCGG
This sequence comes from Aegilops speltoides, assembly GCA_021437245.1. Lineage (NCBI taxonomy): Eukaryota > Viridiplantae > Streptophyta > Magnoliopsida > Poales > Poaceae > Aegilops > Aegilops speltoides. The sequence continues at coordinate 413,111,981 of CM038147.1, read as the reverse complement.
TGCCTTCCTTGCTTGCGTAATAATTTCTCAAAGTTCTTGCTTCCGCAAGGCTCTTGTAGACACCTTTCTATGATCCCTTTCAATAAACTATTTTCTTGCTCAAGTGTAACTTGGCTTGAAACATTGTTAGCGGAATCAAAAGAACTACTAGAAGCAACAATATTGGATTTAGCATGGTTATTGTTACTACTAGAGGAAGAATTTTTCTTATGCTTGTCATGCTTAGTCTTAATGGGTGGCAAGAAATTAGACAAGAGAAGTCGTTTGGCAAGATATGAAGAACTCTTCTTCAAGATCGTCATTGATTGCTTTTAGAAACTCATGTTCTTGCTCTAGAGTGAGCTTCTCGAAGCGTAGCTTCTCATGAGATCTTAGGAGCTTTCTATGATCTTCTTGAGTTGTTTCATGAGCTAACTTAAGAGTGTTTAGTTCTTTAGTTAGACGCTCAATCTCCTTCATAGCATTGTCATTCGACTCTTCTCGACTATAAAGACTACTAGCATGTTCATCGTTACTAGGCTCATTGGATTTATCATGCAAGAGTTCATCTTCACCAAGCAAGTCATCCTCATCACTATTGAAGTCAATGAATTCAGGGTGTGATACCTTGGGGCCTTTAGCCATGAAGCATCTTCCAATTCCCTCATTTGGTGAATCAAATAAGTCGAGGAGTTGGAGTTGGAGGATACGAGAGCAAGACCGCAACACCTTCATCTTGATCAGTAGTCGGAGTTGGAGTGATAGCTTCCTCAGATTGATTGTCTGAGTCGGAGCCGAGACCCATTCACCTACATGAGCTTGATGTTTTCTTCTTGTGTTGCTCCTTGATGACTTGTCTTTCCTCTCCGAATCCTTGCTTCTCCGAGAGGGTCTTCGCTCATAACGATCATCTCTACTCCTTCTCTCTTCCGAGGTGACTCATCTCTTGAGCTTCTCCTTCTTGGAGATTCTTTCTTCTCTTGTGGGGAGCCGACACTCATTTGAGTAGTGTCCGGTCTTCCACAATTGTAGCAGCTTCGATCACGACTAGAAGATCTCTTTTCATCATATGATCTAGACTTTGAGCTTCTCTCTTTGCCTCTATTCTTGTAGAATTTGTTGAAGTTCTTGACCATTAGGCTTATCTCTTCATTGGAAACTAACTTGTCACTTGAGGTTGTGGGAGCATCACTTGTAGCTTTGTAAGCACCACTTGACTTGTTGTGAAGCTCTTCCTTATCCTTAAGTGTCATCTCATGAGCAACAAGTCTTCCAATGACTTGGTTGGCTTGATATTCTTGTAGTTTGGCATCATTTGGATCAAAGTGCACACGGTGTCATACTTTCCATCCAAAGCTCGAGAATCTTCTTGATGATGAATCGGTCGGTCATTTCTTCGCTTCCTAAGCCGGCAATCTCATTTGTGATGAGAGCAAGCCTAGAGTACATTTCAGCGAATCCTTCACCATCCTTCATCTTGAACTTGTCAAGTCGACCTTGAAGAATATCTAGCTTTGATTCCTTCCGGACTCGGTACCTTCGTGCATTTCAACCAAAGTATCCCAAATCTCTTTTGCATTCTCAAGACGGCTGATTTTGTTGAACTCCTCGACACAAGGCATTGAAGAGAATGTCACAAGCTTGAGCATTGTTTTGCAACATCCGCAATTCTTCCGCTAGAAGCCGCGATCCGAACTTTTCCTTCCTCAAGAATTCACCTTGCATACCAACACAAATAATGCCCCATGCGGCTGGGTTATGACCAAGAATATGCATTTTCATTTTATGCTTCCAACTAGCAAAATTTGTACCATCAAAGTAAGGACCTCACTTAAAATTACCCTCACTAGACGCCATACTCTCCTAGGTTGTGAAACCAAGCTTATGGAGTCCAATGCAATGGAAACCAATACAATGGAGACCAAAGCTCGATACCACTTGTAGGATCGAAGTATGTCTAGAGGGGGTGATTAGACTACTTGACAATATAAAAATTCTGCCTTTTGGCAAAGAACAGTTTTTGGCAGATTCACAATTATGATCAAGTCAAGCATCACCCTACACATGCAATTCTAGAGTATAGGCAGCGGAAAGTAAATTGCACATGTAGTAAAGAGAGGTGGAGAAGAGCAAACACAATTTTGGAGACGCGGTGATTTTTCTCGTGGTTCCGATAGGTGGTGCTATCGCATTTCCACGCTGATGGAGACTTCAACCCACGGAGGGTAACGGCTGCGAGAGTCCACGGAGGGCTCCACCCATGAAGGGTCCACGAAGAAGCAACCTTGTCTATTCCATCATGGCTCACGCCCACGGAGGGCTAGCCTTACTCGGGGTAGATCTTCACGAAGTAGGCGATCTCCTTGCTCTTACAAACTTCTTGGTTCAACTCCACATCTCGATGACGGAGGCTCCCAAGCGACACCTAACCAATCTAGGAGGCACCACCTCCAAAAGGTAATAGATGTTGTAGATGATGATGAACTCCTTGCTCTTGTGCTTCAAATGATAATCTCCCCAACACTCAACTCTCCTCACCGATTTGGCTGTGGTGGAAGAAAGGATTGAGTGGAAAGCAACTTGGGAAGGCTAGAGATCAAGCTTCATATGGTGGGAGTGGAGCAACTTGATCTCAACACAAGGGTAGGTAGTTCTCTTCTCGTAAATGTAAGGTAGGAGTGGTAGTTCTTTCGATGGCTCTCTCCACGAATGAAGAGGGGTGGAGGGTATAAATAGCCTCCACACAAAATCCAACTGCTACACACATTTGAGCAATCTCGATGGGACCGAAGTTGACAACTCGGTGAGACCGATAGTTCAAATAATGTGAACGTTGGGATTTTCGTGGGACCGAAAATACAATCTCGGTGAGTCCGATTAGATGCAATGACAAGAGCATGCCAGTTTGGTGGCAACGACTTCATCATCTCGGTGACACCTATTTGATGATGTAAGTTTCTGAAGCTTGGCAACTCATGTTTCGTGAGACCGAGTTCGAATCGGAAAATCCGAGTTTGCTAGGGTTTGGCTTATGGTGAGGTGGTTCATCTCGGTGTGACTGAGTTTGGAAAATCGGTGGGAGAGACTACTTATGAGTGTATATGGCGGTGAAAGTTGATAGTTTAGGAGATGTATCACTAAGCACTCGAGCAACAGATCATCATCATAACCTCATCCCCTTTAATAGTATTGGCTTTTCCTATGGACTCAATGTGATCTTGGATCACTAAACCAAAATGGAGTCTTGAGCTTTTGCCAATGCTTGCCTTAGCATTTTGAGGGGTCCACTTCTTCAGTCCTTGCCATACCCATATCACTGAACTCTCTGAAATGATTCTCAAGTAACTATTAGTTCAATGATATATATGTTGTTATTAATTACCAAAACCACCCGGGGATTAGTTGCACTTTCACTAGGTTGTAAATGTGGTACGCTCCATTGTGAAGCACCTTGGTGATTATGATGGGACCTTCCCAGGCCGGAGCGAGATTGTGAGGTCGTTTCTGAACCACTCGGAGCACAAGGTCTCCTTCCTGAAATGCTCAACCTATGACGTTGCGAGTGTGGAATTGACGTAGATCTTGCTTATAGATGGTCGACCGAACCAAATCCATATCGCGCTCTTCCTCCAGGAGATCAACTACATCTTCGCGTGCTTGCTCAGGTTCAGCTTCTGAGAACAGTTCCACTCGGGGAGCATTGTGCAGCAGGTCACTCGGAAGCACAGCATCAGCGCCGTACACCAGGAAGAGAGGGGTTCACTCAGTCGACCGGTTGGGCGTTGTTCTCAGCCCCCATAGGACTGACGGCAATTCGGTCACCCAAGCTCCAGCAGCATGCTTAAGGCCGTGCATCAGTCGAGGCTTTAACCCTTGAAGGATCAAACCATTCGCCCTTTCTGCTTGTCCATTCGACTGCGGGTGTGCGACGGACGCATAGTTGACCCGAGTGCCCTGGGATGCGCAAAATGCCTTGAACTCATCAGAATCAAAGTTGGAGCCATTATCTGTGTGGAACTCCATATCTGAATATCAACTCCTTGATGAAACTGACGGCAGTGCCTGCTCCAAGGTTTTTGATGGGCTTGGCTTCGATCCACTTGGTGAACTTGTCGACTGCTACGAGTAAATGGGTGAAACCACTCGCGCCGGTCTTGAAGGGCCCAACCATATCCAATCCCCAGACTGCAAACGGCCAGACGAGTGGAATAGTCTTCAGGGCAGATGCAAGCTTGTGGGACATGTTGGAGTAGAACTGGCAACCTGCACACTTGTCAACTATATCATTTGCCATCTCATTTGCTCGAGGCCAGTAGAATCCCGCTCGGTATGCTTTGGCCACGATGGTCCGAGAGGACGCATGGTGACCACGGGTCCCCGAGTGGATATCGTTTAGGATCATTTGGCCTTCTTCCAGGGTGATGCAGCACTGAGCCACTCCTGTGACACTTTCTCTGTAAAGCTGCCCTTTCATTACGGTGAAAGCTTTCGATCGACGGACTATCTGGCGAGCCTCATCTTCATCCTATAGGTGCTCCTTTCTGAGAATGTACGCGATGTACGGTACTGTCCAATCGGGTGTGACCACCAAGACTTCTATGATCAGGTCAACCACGGGTGGAACCTCGATCTCAGTCGGGTTGGTTGAACTTATCGGTTGCGGGGACTCTTCCTTGAAGGGATCTTCTTGTATTGATGGGGTATGGAAATGCTCCAAGAACACATTGCTGGGAATAGGCTTCCGAGTGGAACCTATCTTCGCCAGATCATCAGCAGCTTGATTCTTGATCCGCGGTATGTGGTGGAGCTCTAACCCCTCAAACTTCTTCTCTAGCTTTCTCACTGAATTGCAACAACCTGTCATTGCGGGACTCCTGACGTCCCATTCCTTCATTACTTGGTTAACCACTAAGTCTGAGTCGCCATAAACCATCAAGCGCCGGATGCCGAGTGAAATGGCCATACGCAACCCCTACAATAGTGCCTCATACTCAGCTTCATTGTTCGAAGAATCAAAGTGAATCTGGAGGACATAACTGAGCTTGTCTCCTCGTGTGGACACTAAGACCACTCCTGCACCAGAGCCATTTAACATCTTGGATCCGACTAAATTTGAATCGGTTGTTGTTGTTTTGTCCACTATGTGAGGAAATCTACAATTGCTTGAGACTTAATGGCCTTCTTTGCCTCAAATTTGATGTCTAACGGAAGAAGTTCAATCGCCCACTTTGCCACTCGACCAGTCGCATCTCTGTTATTCGGAATCTCTGACAATGGAGCATCGCTGAGGACTGAAATTCAGTGATCAGAGAAATAGTGTGCAACCTTCTTCATGGTCAGGTAAATCCCATAAACAAGCTTCTGATGCTGAGGATATCTCTGCTTGGATGGGGTTAAGACTTCTGAAATGTAATATACGGGGCGCTGAACTTTGAAGGTCTTGCCTTCTTCTTCCCGCTCGACTGTGAGCACTGTGCTAACAACTTGTCCCGTGGCTGCGATGTAAAGCAGTAGAGGCTCCTTGCTAACCGGAGCAGCAAGCACCGGCTGGGTGGAAAGCAGAGCTTTGAGTTCCTCAAACGCTGCTTCAGCTTTGTCATTCCACTTGAACTTGTCAGATTTCTTCATCAGTCGGTAAAGAGGCGGTGCCTTTTCACCGAGGCGTGAGATGAATCAGCTCAATGTAGCCAAACAACGAGTGAGCTTCTGAACGTCATGCACACGCACTGGGCATTTCATTCGGAGGATTGTGCCAATCTTCTCTGGATTTGCGTTGATTCCTCGTTCGGAAATGAGAAAGTCGAGTAACTTTCAACCTGGGTCTCCGAAAGTGCATTTTGATGGATTGAGCTTGATATCATACCTTCTCTGGTTGGCAAAGGTTTCGGCAAGGTCAGTCAGCAGGTTGGAACCTTTGTGTGACTTAACCACTATGTCATTCATGTATGCTTCCACATTCCGACTGATTTGGGTGAGCAAGCACTTCTGAATCATGCGCATGAACGTGGCACCAGCATTCTTAAGGCCAAAGGACATAGTAACATAGCAAAAACACCCGAACGGGGTGATGAAAGCCGTCTTTATCTCATCGGGTCCATATAGTCGGATTTGATGGTACCCAGAATAAGCATCCAGGAAGGACAGTCGCTTACATCCCGCAGTTGAGTCGACTATCTGGTCGATTCGGGGCAGAGGAAAATGATCTTTCGGGCAAGCCCGATTGATGTGCTTGAAGTCAATACACATTTGGAGTGATTTGTGTTTCTTGGGAACCATAACAACATTGGCGAGCCACTCAGAGTGGTATATCTCGCGGATGAACTCAGCAGCTAGGAGCCGAGCCACCTCCTCGCCAATGGCCTTTCTCTTCTCCGTGGCAGACCGACGGAGATGCTCCTTAATGGGTTTTACTTTTGGGTCAACTTGCAAATGGTGCTCAGCCAGCTCCCTAGGTACACCTGGCATGTCAGATGGCTTCCATGCAAAGATGTCCCAGGTCTCACGGAGGAACTGGATGAGCGCTTCTTCCTATTTGCTGCCGAGAGTCGTCGAGATATGGGTCGGAGCAGCATTGGGGTCGGTCTGGTGAACGTGGACTGGCTTGATCTCGCCGGCCGACTAAAATGCAGACTCCGAGGCAGGCCTCTTAGCACGCAGCAAATCACTCGGATCTACAGTTTTCTGGTACTCTTGAAACTCTACTGCTGCCATCTGCTCATCTGCTATCTTTGCACTGTCCTGAAGACAGTCTTCTACTCTTTGACGGTTACCAGAAACCGTTATCATGCCTCTAGGGCTAGGCATCTTCATCTTGAGATATACATAACACGGACGAGCCATAAAGCTAGCATAACCAGGTCTGCCCAGAATGGCATGATAGACACTCTGGAAATCCACAACCTCAAACGTTAACTTCTCCTTGCGGAAATTCTTCTCATCGCCGAAAACCACATCTAGAGTGATCTGCCCGAGTGATTCGGCTTTCTTTCCTGGGATGATTCCATGGAACCGCATGTTGCTCTCGGTGAGTTTGGACATCGGAATGCCCATTCCGTTGAGGGCCTCAGCATACAGAATATTCATGCCACTGCCACCATCCATCAGAACCTTGGTCAGTCGGGTGCCTCCCACGACTAGGTCGACCACTAGCGCTTGCCGCCCAGGGGTGGCTACGCGCGCCGGGTGGTCGGACTGGTCAAATGTAATGGTTTTTTTGACCACTTCAAATACTTTGGTGTTGCCGGAGCAACCATGTTCACCTCTCTCTTGATGACCTTTAGTCGACTTTTGCTCTCGATATCAACAAAAATCACCAAGGTGGCATTGACATTGGGGTAACCATCGTCATCATCCTTATCTTCTTCTTCCTTCTTAGACTCTTTGTCCTTATCACTGGGTTTACTCTCTCGGAAGTTCTGGATTAGGAGTCGACATTGTCGAGTAGTATGCTTGGGGAGAATCAGGTTCCCCTTCTCATCCTTCTTGGTGTGAATATGACACGGCAAATCCATCACATCATTTCCTTCCTGGTCCTTCACCTTCTTAGGGATCCAAGGCCCTTTGGGATTCCCTTTGAATTTTCCTTGATTCAACACTGCTGCCTCGGCAGGATCTGCTGCCTCAGCCTTTCTCTTCTGCTTCCGACCGGAATTTCCTCCTTCGGTGTCTTGGGCGACTGTTTTGTGCTTGCCACTCCTGAGTCGGTCCTCCTCTTCGCCGTTAGCGTACTTGGTGGCAATCTCCATCATCCGAGTCAAAGACATATCTCCAGTCCGACCGAACTTGATTGAGCTCAGAGCTTAACGCCTTCTTTGAAGGCACAGACTGCTTGGTGATCTGACACATTCTCCACTGTGTGGTGCAGAGTGATCCATCTCTGGATATAGTCTCTCAGGGTTTCATTCGGTTTCTGCACGCAATGCAGCAACTCTGGTAGACCAGCAGGTCTCTTGCAAGTGCCCTCAAACGTTCTGGTGAACACTCGGGCTAACTCATCCCAACTCAAAATGCTCCTAGGGGCCACTGATTCAGCCAAGCTCTGGCCAAACCTTCAAGGATCAGAGGAAGGTGCTTCATGGCCACCTCATCGCTGCCACCACCGATGTGCATAGCCACTCGGTAATCTTCAAGCCAAGTATCGGGCTTCGACTCTCCTGTGAACTTACTGGCGCCAGTCGCCAGTCTGAAATTATGAGGAAGCTCAGCAGCTCTGATGGCTCTTCCGAAACACTCTGGGCCGGAAATGTGGACTCTGCTTCCACTTGGTCTGTCTTGATCCAGCCCTTCTCTGTATGCTCTGTTCTGATCGACCAAACCCTGCACAAGGACGGACCTTGCATCAAAGCCGGGCTCTCTGGGGTTGACTGTAACTCTACGGTCATTCCCATACGGACGCCTGTCATCATATTGCCGGGGCACGTATGACCCGTCCCTCGAAAAGGGCGAAGGCGCTCGACGGTGGTTGTCGTGGGCGTACTCACGATCATATTCTCCGTGAGCTCTTCCCAGGTGCTGATCCTGACGGTGATCACGACCTCCATGCTGCAAAGGCGACCTAGGACTGTGTGCTGACTGAACGGTGTCTGCTCTTACTGACCTGCTGTGGATTCTTTTTCATGACTGGGACCCAGTGGAGTTTTGGTCTACTGCTGCTCGGAGCAGCGTTCTGATCTGTTCCAAACCTCTTCCAGCCTCCGAACGGGGCGGCTGAATGGACTCAGCAATACGCGCAGCGGCTGCAAGATTCTGAATCAATGTGCGGAGTACCTGAGTTTCTAGTGGAAACAATTGCCATGGACGTCGACTGGACTCGGGGATCAGTCGACGAGCACGCTCGTCGAGAGAATGTTGGAGATTATCCAGACGAGTGTGCTCAGCCAGAGTGGCCAGGCACACTGCCTCCAAGGCCCGAGCCTCGACAGTTTCCCCTATGATGGGGGTCTGGAGACCCTCCACGTTACGACGATGCAGCTTCTCCCTCTGCTGCGAGCTGAGAGGTGGGGGCTGATATTCTTCATGGTCGAGTGACGGGCCATCACTTCTACCATCGTCACTACTGCGACGAAAACTAGGCGGACCGCGATGGGAGTCGACCATGAGGACCTCCGCCGCAGGGTCACAACTCCCGCTCTCGGAAAAGGTATCTGCAAAATCAGTCGACAGGTCGACCGATCCGCAGGGTAATACGTCGGGCTCGATCGCCGTGACTTGAGGGGCGAACGCCTGACGAGACACCGCGTGTCTCACCCACCGCTGGAGCCACGAATGCCCAAACCGCTTGCGGCGGCGTCCAGCAGAGTGAGATGACGACACCATGACCGACTGGTACAGAGAAGATGGCTGCCGAAGGAGAACGCCGCAAAAACTCATGTGGAAGTGCAACGAGCCACGAGCCGGGAGAGCCTCGACATCGAGGGGGCCTCCTGGAGCCAGGCAGAGTCGTCGGCGACGAAAGTGAGCGCGCCGAGTCGGAACTCGCGGCCCACGACCAAACCGCCGCCGGAAACCATGCTGATCAAGATCAAAGAAAATGCAACCTCGCCGGAAGTCGCTAAGACGCTTTGCCCGACGGTGGGTGCCAACTGTCGTGATTCTAAGTTTGACAGTAAGTATAGGGGGTACGAATGAGGAGGCAAGGTCCTAGCTACGGTGAGATTGTACGCAAGTGTTTACGAGTTCAGGCCCCTCTCGGAGGAGGTAAAAGCCCTACGTCTCGGTGCCCTGAGGCGGTCGATTGGATTATGAGAGTGTGTGTTACAGGGGGTGCGAACCCTTGTGCGAGAGGAGGAGGTGGCTTATATAGAGTGCGCCAGGAACCCGGCCATCCCCCGTTACCAAGAGTTCAATGTACATAAAGATGGGGTGTTACTGATAACGCCAGCCAAAAAGTGTTTTTAATGATCTTAAAGACTACGGAGTGAACGCCTGACCGTTGCAGTTTTGAGTGACCCTTGGTCTTCAGTAGGTAGTGTGGTTTCTTGTATGATCGAGTGATTGACTGGTCATGTGACATCAGGAAGGAGGGGTACCCGAGTGACTGATTAGTCGAGTTGATTGCACTCGACGCCTTCATTGGGCACTCCTTGTTGTCTCTTGAGCTTCTTTGCTTCTAGGGTAGTGACCTTGGGTAGGGCGTATAGGCCAGGCCTATGACCCTATCCTAGGTCTATATCATCACCAGTGGCTGCCATGTTTGGTTAGGACATCTCGGGAATCTCTCCTTCGTCCCTGTAAATGTGGTGACGGTTTAATAAAGAGTTTTGCGAAATTGTCTCAAAAAAACTCGTAGTCTATTGACTTTGAGTAGCGATGCAACATTTTTTTGGCGCGACTATACCTCGCGTGTTCTTTTAGGGACTATACCTCATGTGTGAGGCGTGGTAGAAGGCACCATGGCGATATAGGGAGCTAGCGTTGGGCTGGCCCATGTCGCGTTGACATCATGCCAATGTCATGAGAGCAACTAGTTAACGAGCGCTCCTTCGGGAGCCTCGCAACGATCAGCGCCACTAGGCGTGCTCTCAGCCATTCGCCACATGTCGCGTTCTGGGCGTTCCCTCTGGATTTTTTTTTCACATGCGTTTTCGGCTTTTTCAACGGTTTTTTTGGGTTTTTTCGACGTTTTACTTTTACACCGGTCTTCCTCAGTTTTTCGATCAAAAAATTCAAAAAAACAATTTGTGCGAAAAGACGCGTTTTCCTTTTTTCCTTGCGCGAGAGTCATGGTTTTGCTTCCGCGAGAGGCACGGTTTTGCTTTCACGAGTCACGGCCGTGCCTCTCGGAAACGAAAAAACGCATTTTCTGGTTTTCTTTCCTTTCGCGAGAGTCACGGTTTTGCTTCTGCGAGAGGCACGGTTGTGCTTTAGCGAGAGTCATGGCCATGCCTCTTGGAAATGGGAAAAAAATGCCTTTTCTATTTTTTTCCATTCACGGGAGTCACGGTTTTATTTTCGCGAGAGGCACGGTTGTTCTTTCACGAGAGTCACGGCCGTGCCTCTCGATTACTTTCACGAGAGTCACGGTTTTGCTTCCACGAGAGGCACGTGTGACGCCCTGATTTAATCATACACTAATCATACACGCAAATGTGTACGATCAAGATCAGGGACTCACGGGAAGATATCACAACACAACTCTAGACACAAATTAAATAAATACAAGCTTTATATTACAAGCCAGGGGCCTCGAGGGCTTGAATACATAAGCTCGAATAACAAGAGTCAGCGAAAGAAACAATATCTGAGTACAAACATAGGTTAGACAAGTTTTCCTTAAGAAGGTTAGCACAAAAGCAACATGATCGAAAAGGCAAGGCCTCCTGCCTGGGAGCCTCCTAACTACTCCTCGTCGTCGGCGGCCTCCACGTAGTAGCGTAGGCACCCTCGGCTTTGTAGCAGTCGTCGGTGGAGGCATCTGGCTCCTGGACTCCACCATCTGGTAGCAACAACCAGAAAGAATAAAGAAGGGGGAAAAGGGGTAGCAAAGCAACCGTGAGTACTCATCCAAAGTACTCGCAAGCAAGGATCTACACTACTTATGCATCGGTATCAATGAAAGGGGTAGTATCTGTGGACTAATTGCAGAATGCCAGAATAAGAGGGGGAGAAGCTAGTCCTATCGAATACTAGCATCTTCTGGAAACCACCGTCTTGCAGCAAGAGGAGGGAGTAGAGTAATATAACATAAGTCATATTTATGTTGTTGTCAACGCCCCGGGATCCTTTCTCAACTCCCAGAGCCACATATCCATTTCATGCCTCAGCATCTAGTTCTAGTTGTATCGATCGGGATACAACTCCGAGTGCCAGTTACCGTAGGACAGGCTATCGATAGATGTTTTCTTCCCTTCAGGGGTGCACCATCTTACCCATCACGCTCGATTAACTCCGGCCGGACAGACTTTCCTGGGTCATGCCCGACCTCGGCCAAACAATACGCCGCAAACCGACCTAGGCTTAATAGAGAGGTCAACACGCTGGTCTACATCCTAAGCGCGCAGGGGTCACGGGCCCATCGCCCTTTGCACTCCTGCATGTTGCATACGCGGCCGGTGAGCTGACCTAGCTACCTCCTTAAAAAAGGCAGGTGCTTACGCAGTCCAACCCGACACGCGCTGCTCAGTCGCTGACGTCTAATAAGCTTCGGCTGATGTATACAATGCAAAACGCCCATACTATGTCCATGTGATGGTTAGTGCTATCAGGCCAAAGGCCCCTCGGATCAAATATCCAAATCGTAGTGGATTAGGAACGCGCGGTAAAAAGCAGAGACTCGCGAAAGATGTGACCCCGTTTCCCCGTCACGAGGACTTGCGGCAAGGGCTAAGAATGCCCAACCACGCCTCGTAATTATCTCGCGGGCACCTTCTAGGTCAACCCGACTCCACACCACTCGCAATGAAGCTCGCGCGAGTACCCCTCAGGTCCGACCCGTCTTTAGTAACATGGTTCAGTGTAAAGTCATAGTATTCATAGTAACCGTGTGTCTAACACCAAGGGGAACCCTGAGGAACCACCCTCGATGGATTCCACTCGATGTAATTATCAAGGTGAACGTAAGAGGAACTACCCTCGAGGTTCACACTTGAGGGGTTTCACGACAGAGTCGTATCAGAAGTGGTTAAGGAGGAAATCACCCTCGATGACCACGACCAAATAGCTACACTACAGAGATCTCATCAGGAGTGATGTAGGAGGTACCACCCTCGGTACTCGATGGTACCTCTGCAGAGTTGAGAAATAAAAGGGGCGTGATGTGATGTGAGGTGTCGGGCTCTCGTCGTCGATCACGTTGATCGAGTCGTCGATGATGAAGCAGGGGCAACAAGGACAAGGTGGGGGTCACTGATGGATCACTAACCAACCTATCCTAAGCAGTTTAGGATAAGCAAGTAGGTAACAGTAAGCAGGTTACAAAAGCAGGCTATGCATCAGAATAGGAGCAATCAATTACAGTAGCAAAATCTAATGCAAGCATGAGAGAATGGAATGGGCGATGTCGGGATGATCAAAGGGGGGACTTGCCTAGAAGCTCCACTGAAAGGGAAGAGGGGTCGTCGTCGACGTAGTCGATCACAGCGGCATCAACAGCGGTCTCGATGTCTACCAGAGAAGAAGAGGGTGAAGAAACAGTAAATATAAGCAAACAGATGCAACACTAAGCATGACCTGACGATATGCAGAACTAGGGTCGACCTAAAGTAGTACTACATGTTGCAGACAGAGGGGATAAACCTCCGAGGATGAATTCCCGGTGTTAGGTGGATTCTGGACAGAGGAAAGGAGGGAGAAAGTTCCATGTTCAGCATGCTAGGGGCATGTGATAGATGAACGGACCACGTATTCAGATTCGTTGGATTTTTCTGAGCAACTTTCATGTAGAAAACATTTTCATCCGAGCTACGGATTATTTTATATGATTTTTCTAAGTTCTAAACATTTTTGGAATTAATTTAATTAATAGAAGGAGTTATGACGTCAGCACGACGTGTTGATGACATCAGCAGCCAACAGAGCGACTGACCAGGTCAAACCTGACCTGTGGGTCCAGTGGGACCCACATGTCATAGACAGAGAGCTTTAAAACTAACGAAATAGAGTTAATTAGCTACTGGACCCCACCTGTGAGTGACTCATTAACTAACTAATTAATTTTAATTAAAAAACATTTTAGTTAAACTAATTATGCGGTGGGGACCGCATGTCAGTGACACTGGCTGCCCAGTCAGCACGTTGGCTGGGTCAACCCAGTCAAAAGGGCCCCGCGGGCCCATGGTCAGTGGCTCAGGGGGCGGGCCCCAGGCGTCCTCGTTAGCCCACGCCGGTGCTGGTGACCGGAGTAACTTCGGCGGGCCGTTTCGCGGCGGCGCATCGCCGACGAGGTTCGAAACAGCCGCCTGACGTCTATTTGATGCGCAAGAGGCGCCGTTTGGACGCGGTGAACGAGCCACGTCGAGTGGCGGCAGCGGTAGCGGCTGGGGAGGCCGGAAAGGGCGCCGGTGACGAGCTGCAGCAGCGGCGGCTTCCGGGCAACGGCGAAAACGACGCTAGAGAGGGCGGGTGCACGAACTGGAGGGTGCTACGGGTCCCTACGTCGTCAAGGAGCACGACCGAGAACTCGGTCGTGCTCAATGTCGATCGAAACGACGGCGACGAATGGCGCTGTGGAGACGTCCTACGGCCATGGTGGCTAGCTGGGCCACGGGGACAGAAAGGAGCAGGGGATAAGGGGGAGGACGTGCGGTGCTCACCGAGGAGCGCACGGGTGGCTCGTCGACAGTTTAGGAGCGCAGATGGCGATGAATCGCGGCGACGGCGTCGCGATGGCCGAAGGGGATCGAGTCGCCGGCATTGCTGTGCTTCTCCCCGAGTAAAATAACTTAACAAAATTGAATTGTAACTCCAATTTCAATATGACCTCCTCTCTGGTCTGGAGGAGGTCAATAAAAAAATGACTCAATCAAAGATCCAACTGATCCCCACACCTGGATTGCGCCTTTCTCTCTATAAGAATAGTGCGTTCCGAGGTGTGAAGTGGGAGAGAGGGGATGTGATGATTGAGGTTTTGAATAAGACGACCTTTGCATTTTAGATTTGGATCACTTGATCCAACGGCACCGGACGAAAGGGTCGACGGCGCTGGGGCTCCGGGACAGATCTGTGGGGTCGGAGGGACCCGGTGGCCACGGAATCGACCGGCGTACGGCGACGGTGGCACTCGGGAGGAGCGAGCGCGTGAGGGAGAGGGGGACGAGCGAGGGGGAGGCGGATCTGGATCTGGCTAGGGTTTGGCAGGGGCGGGGTAGCCTTATCCGCTGGGGGAGACGATGGGGAGGCGCGGGATGGCTGGCACGTGGCCATCGCGGCCACGGGCGGCTGGCCGTCGTCCACCTCCCCTCTGTGAACAGAGGAGGAAGGAGAGGGGTAGGTGGGCTGGGCCTCACTGTAGTTAGCAGGCCTAAGTGCACAGTGCACTTCGGCCTTTTTCTTTTCTTATGCTATGTTTCTTTTTATTTAATAAACAGAGATGGGTAAGAAAATGTTGGGCATGCTATTTACTAAGAAAAAATATGGGAAGTGCCCCTTTTATTCCCTGGTGATCTTAGGCAGTGCCACAAATATTTTGGAGACCAGAAGAATTCATTTGGTATTTTTCATAAATAGGATAGCATTTAAAAATGCTGAATTGGTGCTGTTATAATTGCTAATGCTCATCTTTGCACAAAAGTGATGTTGTGTTCCTTAACAAATAATCGTTATGGAACTTTTGAGAAATGATGGACATTTTTCCAGCAACTTTTGAGCAACTTCAAACTTCACTTAAATTTGAATTGACTGGAATTTCAAATGGGATATTGAACAAAGGTGATTAAGCACTGTTTGAAAAAGTGATTAGCTTAATCACAAAGGGTTACTGTAGCATGACACTGGGGGTGTTACAGCACAGTTGTGCTTTAGTGAGAGTCACGGCCATGCCTCTAGGAACGAAAGAAATGTGTTTTTTTCCTTTTGTGAGAGTCATGGTTTTGCTTCCGCGAGAGGCACGGTTGTGCTTTCCTGAGAGTCATGGCCGCACCTCTCGGAAACGAAAAAGATGTGTTTTTTGTTTTTTTTCCTTTCGCGAGAGTCACGGTTTTGCTTCCGCGAGAGGCACGGTTGTTCTTCCCCGAGAGTCATGGCCGTGCCTCTCGGAAACGAAAAAAACGTGTTTTATGTTTTTTTTCCTTTCGCGGGAGTCACGGTTTTGCTTCCGCGAGAGGCACGGTTGTGCTTTCGCGAGAGTCACGGCCGTGCCTCATCGGAAACGAAGAAAAACACGTTTTCTTTTTCTTTTCATTTCGCGAGAGTCACGGTTTTGCTTCCGCGAGAGGCACGGTTGTGAGAGGCATGGACGTGCCTCTTTCGGAAAGAAAAAAAACCGTCCTCCCAGTTTGGTTTTTTCGTTTGATTTTTTCATGAAAAAAAAGTTCGTCAAAACTTTTCAACATGGGATCTAGTTTTGAAGATCTCGACGCAAGGAATCCAATGGTGAAAGTGGTTCGAGATTTAATCGCACGGTTTAAGAGATAAAACGTTTCGAATAAACGAATCTACGGCAAAATAGAAAACTCCCCGGTTGCGACACGCAACCTGAGGAGAGTTGGAGTGATCTTTGCAACAAGTACTTCTCAACTAATGATTTCGCAATGTCACATTTTCCTTTTTATTTATTTTCCAAGTGAATATATTAAAAAAATTAAACTAGTGATTTTGAAAACAGGTTAGCATAGTATAAAAAATTGTTGCCGCAATTAAAAAATGTTCGCGACAATGAATTTTATGTGATTTAAAATAATGTAAGTGAACTTTTAAAAAATGCACCCGCATTGCAAGAAATGTATTCAATGCAGAAAAATGCTTAATACCATTAATTTTTTTGCCGGCGTACCATTGCTGAACCTAGCTTGGTCGTGTATGATAAAAATGTTTTACTTATACACTAAAAATGTATATGTGTATAAAAGAAGTAGTCGCATATTAAAAACCAATAAGAACCGACGAAGAACCAAAGGAAAGCGATGTATAATGGAAAAAGAAGAAAAATCAAACAAAATCGGCAGAAACACAAAGAAAACCAAATTGCAAAGAAGATAAAAAGAAAAACTGAAGAAAACTTGTGATGAAATAAAAAAATCAAAGAAAAAACAAAACGAACAAGAAAATCCAACCCAAAACAATGTAGAGTGGACAAAGAAAATTACACAAGAATAAACCCAGCCAACAGTGCAAATCGGTCAAAAAGGAAAAAAGACACAGAAAAAGCAAACAAACTGCTACAGAAATGGGCAGACCCGGTCGTGCTGCGCCTGAGTGAGGGGAGCTTACATCTCGCTATAAGTGAGATATAACTCCCACACATTTGGGGAGGGGGAAGGTGGGGGGGGGGAGGGGGGTTGATAAGGGAAAATCCTATTCGCCGCTCTCTGCGGCGAACTGTCAAGGGATCGCACAGAGAGCGCCCGCGAGCGACCGACACGGGCCGGCCCACTTACAAATAGTGCGTGTAACCGGTTTTGGAAACGTTCTAGAAGGCTCCCTGAACTGGGTTTTTTTCTGTATCATTTTTTTCTTCTATTTTTCGGCTTTCTATTTTTTTATTTTTTTTATTTTCTTTTTTTTAGTTTCTGTTTCTTTTCTTGATGTTTTTTTAAATTTCACAACTTTGCAAAATTTGTTCGCAAATTTAAGAAAAATGTTAGTTTTCAATTTTTGTTCGTGAGTCTCAATAAATGTTCCTATTTTAAAAAAAAATTGCATTCTCAAAATGTTTTGGAATTTCAAAAAGTGTTCCAGCTTTTCAAATTTGTTCACAAATTTATAAAATGTTCACATTTTCAAATTTTTGTTCACAAATAGAAAAATGTTCGTAAATTCCATAAAATTTGTTTGGGAGTTTGAAAAAGTGTTCCTGTTCCAAAATTTGTTCGAAAATTTCAAAAAATGTTCATATTTACAAGTTTTGTTCGGAGTTTAGAAAAATGTTCCGTTTCCGAAATTGTTTGCAAATTTTAAAAAATGTTCGTTTTTTCATATTTTGTTCTGGAGTTTCAGAAATGTTCGCGTGAAAAAGTTGTTCGTGTTTCCAATTGTTTTGCAATTTGAAAATTTGTTCCTGTTCAATTTTTTGGGTAGTTTAAAAAATGTTTTCCGTTCTAAAATATATGTTCACATCTCTAAAATTCATTTGTGTGTTGAAAAATGTTTGAGTTTTCTCAGAATTTGTGAAAAAAAATAATGTTCACGTTTGATAAAATATTCACATTTTGTTTTTGAAAAAAATGTTTTGCGTTCACATTTTTTAAAGATGTTCGGATCGGCGTTTGAGTTTTCTTAAGATTTTGCAATGTTCTGTGATCAACAAAGCTAGCTAGCTCAACTTGTTTCGAGGCGTATGCTCGTACGTTGATAAGGCTGCCTTGTTTCTTTTTATGTGTTGGGCGTAACGGACCATGTGGGCTTTTTCAATTCTGATCTTTTTTCAGCCTTTGTTTGATCTTGTGCATTTGTGTTTTTCATAGTTTTTTGTTTTTGTTTTTCTATATTTTCTTTTTTATTATTTTCAGCTATTTATAGTTTTGTTTTTATCCCATATTACTTTAGTTTTTTGTCATGTTTTTTTGTTTTTTGGGTGAAAATGTTTTTCATGTGTGTTTTTAGTCAAAAAGAGATCGTGTGATCAAAGTTTTTAATTCAGGTGGCACTGCAAACTTTCAAGTCGAGTTGCAACTGTAAGTTATAGAATGGGGTTGCAACTCTAAAGCTTCAAAATTGGATCATGACTGCGGATTTTCAAGTGTGGTCACAACAACAAGCTTTCAAGTCAGGGATCGCAATTGCAAGTTTTCAAATGGGGTCCAAACTACAAGTATTCAAAGTGGGTAGTTTTCACGACTGGTTACTGCAAGTTTTCAAATGGTGTCCCAACTACAAGTATTCAAATAGGGTCGCAACTGCAAATTTTCAAAAGAGGCTGCAACTGCAAGTTTATAAGGCGGGTCGTGACTGCAAGTTTTCAAGTCGGGTCACAACTGCAAGTATTCAAAGAGGGACACAACTGCAAATTTTTAAATGAGGTAGCAGCTACAAGTTTACAAGTTAGCTCGCAACTGCAAATCTCAAGGAGCGGCGCACTTTTAATTTCTTTTAAGAGGTGTTGCAACGGCAAATTTTCATAGGGGTTGGAATGAGAAGGTACCAAGGAGGGGCACAATTGCAACTTTTTAAGAGGGGTCGCAAGTGTATGTTTTGAGAGGGGTAACAATTACAAGTTTCACAAGGGTTTGCGCTTGCAAGTTTTTTGCACACAACAATCCAAACTGCAAGGGGTACTATTCAATCGTTTTGCGGTGATATTACTGGTCATTTTTGTGTGCATCCCAAGTACAAAGAACACACAAAAAATGCTAATATCCCTTTTTATTTAAAAATCCATCAATTTAAAAATGTCACACGGTTCCGTTAATATAGTGTAGTACTTGATAGTGGTCAGTTGTCATTTTAGCTTGCTGGTTCAATCCTCGCTCGTATCAATTGTTTTTTCATTTCTCTAAAGCACATTATTGGGCCGGCGAACGGGACAATACAGATATTTCTCCGAGTGTGTTACTGGGCGACAAATGAAAATAGGGTACACAATAATATCAGATGAATGAGATGAAACTACATCTCATCTAGATGTTTCTAAAAAAAATGTTTCTAAAAAACAACATCTCATCTAGATGAGTTCTAGGCACTCTTAATTAATATTAATTTAATTTATCAAAAACATGTGGACATTCTTAGGGTGTGTTCCATTCATAGTATTCTAAAAACATAGAACATGAGAAATATAGGAATACACGGTAGGAGCGAGTCAGTTCCTACAAAAAGCTCATCTGCTAGCCATGGAAGGCAGATGCTACCGTAAGAGCAACTCTAGCAAATTCGCCATATCTGCGAATGACATGTCGCCATTCGAGCGACATTGCTACCTATACTACCTATGCTACTAAGTAGCCGGCGCCGTCTAGTCATCGCCCTCGATGTCGTCCTCCACGTCGGTGTCGTCTCCATTCTCCTCCACGGAGAGATATCCTACGGCCAGGAATAGGGTCGGACTGACGATAAACCCAGACAAAGAGTATATGATACCATTTACCGGAAATTTCTTTTGGAGGCCGAGCTCCATGGAGGCCTTCAAATGCAAAATTCAAAATTCATGAAAATTCTTATTTTACATTTCAAAAAATTCTGAAAAAAATACAAAGATATATGAAGGCATATTGCACAATTGTGTAAATTTTTAGGACGAAATACGTTGAAATGAGGGCGGTGCAAAAAAGACAAATCTAGGGCTTTTTAACACATGATATTATTCATCCTTCCAGACCATGAATTTGTCTTTTTCGTATAGGTCGTATTTCATCCTAAAATTTTACACACATACGCCTCACATCTTTGTTTACTTGTAAAAAAAAAAATTGTAACTGGAATTTTCGAATTTTGAATTTTTCAAAAATTCGGCCTCCATGGAGGCCGAGAGCCAAAACGCCATTCTCACCATTTACTACATAGAAGCAAGTTTTATAACCATAAACAAAGCACCAGAGGAGAAGTCCACCATGAAAGTTCAATTCAGTGGTCCGAGTACGCCTACATGTCTCAGCGCAGCGAGTACTGTCGAGTGGCAATTGGAGGTGTTTGCACAACTAGAGCACATGCTAGTCACGGTTGCTCCTAACATGAAAATAACTCACTATTACAGACACCAGAAAATGCACTCATGAGGGTGCTCGCTTACAGAAGACCTGTTCAAAGGCCCACACAAAATCATCATTGTCTAGTTTTATACTGCAATCATCATCAGAGTCGTCATCGACGAAGGGACGTCCCGCGTCAGACTGGCCAGTCTCGTATCCGATAGGAACGGCAGGGTGCCGCAATGCATCCATACCCTGATTCTTGCATGCGTAACAAAGACCTAATAACACAAGTTATGCAGGTCAACACATTAAACCCACTTTGCCAAAACCTAGATATCGATCACTGAATATGGAGTAAATTTGATAAAAGAGAGAAGAGAAGAAATGGCACATACCATCTTCGTTTGGATCCAGTGGGTAACAGAAATAAAACTTTCGACCATACATTTCCTTCACTTGCGCAAAATAGAGAGTTGATGACCACTTGTCTGAGCCAGCTTCCTTCGTCTTCACCGTGAAGTTGTAGTGGTGGAACATCTTCTCATGTGTCTCCACACTGAAACACTGGTGCAGAAGCTCGTCTAGTTCAAACTCCACACCCTGAAACAACACCTCATAAGAAAACTTGCATCCAACTAGGAAAGATTAAAAGAAAAAGCATTAGGAAGTCACACATACTCTCAATCCCTCCCCTTCTATGATGCACTTCTTAAAAGCCTTCATGACTTCCTTCTCCATCCATAGTTTCCCCTTTTTAATGATTTGTTTTGTAGATTCTCCACACCTACAACATATTAGTTAAAAATTGATGTCTGTTACAAATCATGATGAAATTAGACTAACTGACAGTACAGTTGTAAGAGTAAAGTGCACCATAGGGACTTGTAAGGTGTATAAGTTGTGAAGGTGCTTCTTATGACAGGGACATCTGAGGTACTTGAACTAGAAAACTGCGCATCCATGTATGTATGCGAACTTGTATAACTGGGTTGACAGAAGATTAGACACCAGCTTATACTTGGCAAACAAAAATTGCATAGACTCCATGTGGACAACAAATTAACAAATGAAGTTAAATACATAACAAAACATTCTAATAACTATACAAGAGTTTCCGACTAATTTTCCTCGGTTTTAATTCATGACATAAATTCTCATATAATGTTGGGTGGGAATGGATTGGCTACTGCCATGCAGGGACATGTGAAAGGCTCCGCAATCCCCTGTCCATGTTGCCCTCAAACTTGAGCTTGCATAAACCCAAAAGTTATGTATTATCAGTTTATCACCAACAACTAGCGGTGTTGGGTTTAGATATACCTTCTCTTAAGAGACCCAAACGTGAAGTTCTCAAATTCGAGGAGCAATGTGACGCACCCATGCATGCATGTTTAGAGACCAACGGTGAACATTGCTCCATTTCTAGCTAGCAATTAAAAAAAAGCACTACAACACCATTCGATACTTCACCACAAAATACAAAAGTATGTAGTAAGCTAAATGTCCCCAAAAGATTCAAGAATCATTAACTTTAGAACAATGTAGCATGTTCTACTAGTAGTGCCGTTAAGTGAGGTTATTGATCAAGTTTGATTGACACACTCCTAAAATTAATCTTGATGAGAAAGTGACAGTAGATTATGTTATCATAAAGAAGACCAATAATAGATTATGAATGAAAATTCAAGAAAAGATAATAAACTGCAATTGAACTATTGGGATCTTTACTGTATTTTTGTCTGTGAGGATTGAGTATCCAGTCGATGCGGAGACTGTGGTGAATCAGGCAAGGCAAGCTTTTCCGATGACTTGTTGGGGTTGGAAACCTTTTTGGGTGGGTTGCAGAAGCCATTTTTCACAGCAACCATGGCCTCTAAGATGTCATTATATGTATGTTCAGCGAGGTATTGATTTATTTTCCGCCTCCTTTCTTCTGACCTGAATCAGGGCGCACCAAACAAGATTACTCAGAATGCAACACCATAATGATGCCATGGCAAAAAAAATCATAGAGTAGGGAGCAACAATCCAGATGGCATGGAAGAAAAACATGGAAACAAATTTGCATAGCGTTTAGGTACCGTACATGCGAACAACAAACAGAATATCATCATATGACTGTGGAATGGTGCCATACTAGCATTACCACTGAGGAGCTCAAGATGATGAATATCCTGCTGGAGGAGTTATCTTTGATTGAATAGAACCAGAAGCCCTGACTCGATAGCAGTATGTTGTTTTAATTTAAGTTGTATTCAATCCAGATCATAAAAACGAGTGATCTGGATATGGGAGATGACCGCACCAGATGGCGTCTAGAGCCATCTGGTCAATTCTCCACTAAATCTCCCTACCAGGCTATAGCCCCCTCTCCGGGTCCCGAGGCTCTCACCACCATCTGGGAGATCCGGCTTCCCTTGAAGATTAGGATTTTCTTGTGGCAATGGATCCGCGGCGGCCTACCGTCCGGCGTTGAGGTCCTGAAACACAACGGCCCTGGTGACGGGCGATGCCCGCTCTGCGGGCCTGAAGAGGATTCGAACCATATCTTCTTCACCTGCGTGTCCGCGCAGTTCCTTTGGAGCTGTTTCCGCGAAATAGTGGGTGGAAGCTGGGATCACAACAACTTCCCCGCTCTCTTCACCGAACTCCAGGCGTTACCACCCTCGTATCGCCACATTAGGTGGCTGACCATCGGTGTGCTAGCCTGGACGCTGTGGACTGTTAGGAATAGGCTTGTGATTCAGCGCATTCCTCTTCGTCGCGCTACTGACGCTCTGTTCAAATGGTCTAGTTACTTGCAGCTTTGGCGGCCGCTTATCCGCCCCAGGGAGAGAGACGCCATCACCTCCATCATCACCCAGCTTCGCGTGATGGCTCTCCGGATAGCTCCGCTGCTTCCCCCACCACCACCGGAGCCGGATTAGATCTCCTCTACCTCGTCGCCGCCGTATGTGTTGTGCGTGCCTGTTGTGTCTGTGTTGGGCTTGTTGTGCTATGCCCACAGCTGAACCCGTGTGGTGTTTGTGTGCGTGTTTGTTGGACCTTGCCTGCGGTGGCATGGTGTGTGTGTTGTTCGGATGGTACTTTGTTGACTTTGTGCTTGGTGTTTGCTTTATTTATAAAGCGGGGCGAAAGCCTTTTTTTGGTAAAAACTAGTTAGCCTTGTCTTCCGGTTCAGTCAAACGGACATACTCAAATGATCAGCGATGGACTGATCACTGATGGAATCATAGGCATGGATGTCTTAAGAATATAATAACCAAATTAACAATCAACGATCATACATATCATACCGATCATGCTTGACAAGTTCTTACCTCGGGGATAATGCTTCCTGAACAGCTGGTTGCTTCTCAATTGTAGAATCAGGCACACCGATGTCCATGTTGCTGCCATGCACCACAGCCCTGATCATCGCAATTTAAACTCACAGTCAGTGAATTCCATTCTTCTTGAATGGAAACAATAAGAACTGCTGCGTTCCCATTTCAACAAGACCAAATTAAATACAGTAGTACTAAATATTACCCATCAGTTGACTCATATGCAGGAGATGTGACATTCAGCGAAATGCCCTCATCTTTTGACAGGTCTGCACCTGTACCCTTAGGCTCAGTGCTTCTCACCTCGGTAGAATGCTCCTCGACCCTGATCAGAACATGCACAACAGAACATAGGCCAATGACTCTTATGATTAAGATATCAGAAAGGATAACTTGTAGGCATTCTGTTTCTTTTATGAGAAAGGAATAGCAAAAACAAAAAAGCGAGTACAGTTGGAACTTTCTCGCAGATATAGCCATACAGAAAATAATCAAAACAAAAGTGGAACCCCCTTGGGCAAGATTTTATCATATCAGACGTCCGGGTCATTACAGTACCTATTATTTCAACGAACAAAGTCTTAATTAATCAAGGAAGAACAAAAAAAAAATGATATACCTATCAGATGATTGAAGTGTGGGAGGTGTGGTATTCAGTGTCAGGGCATCGAACTGTGACAGGTCTGCACTTGTATGCCCAAGCTCACTGCTGCTCACCTCACCTGTATGCTCCTCCACCCTGATCAGAACATGTGCAGCAGATCAATGGTCAATGATACTGAAAATAGCTATCCAGACTTGTACTAGATGTTTTATTTCTTCTATGTAAAAACGGAGTGCAAACAATAGCGATACAGCCTGAACTCTTGACAATAATGACACTCACGGTCGTCCTTTTCTGCCTCGAGGCCCCCTTCGGGCCGAATACAGAACACTCTGCCTCACATGAGTTGTAGAAGATCCAGTTGGCCTGCATATATAGGTTGGAAAATTAAGTTAGTAGATTTGAAGACAGAACCTTGTTTAGAGCCTCTGCAAAAATAGTGGCAACCTCCTGCACTGCACACCCCATCCGCCTCTCTCCCCCTCCCCTATCTGACCACTCTTACGATTTTTTTATTGAAAAAAATAGTGTGATTTAGGGTTTGGCGATGGGACTGGAATCAGAGCATCTTAGGATTGTGACTTGGGCTTGGCCAAAACAGTTACTCCCTCCTTTCCGGTTTATAAGGCTCAATTCAAAAATCTCACCAACCAAGGTAGATGGTGAGTGGTGGAATACTTTTTGTAGTTTGCAAAAGCACCCAATTAAAGCTCTTGTTTTCCTCAAAAAAGTATGTTTACCAATGCATTAATTGCAATGCATGCATGCATAAATTACATGCATTGGTTAATTTTCTCTTAATACTTGCATGCAATGATTTAATGCACCTTGAAATCTGAACATGTGATGGGAAACAACCAAATTGAGCCTTATAAAATGGAAAAACTAAAATTTTGAGATAAGCCCTATAAACCGGAAAGGAGGGAGTATGCGTTTAGAGGGCTTTCAGGTGTAGATTAGACTGAGTTGAAACCCCCAAACACTATATATATTCCTTTAATATACGTAATAGTAACCAGGATCTTGATCGCCGTGCGACAACGCCGACGAGTGGAGAAGACGATCATGAGACGTCTGGCCGGCGGTTCGCCATTGCGAGGCCTCACGCGAGATCGCACGTACTCCTACTTAGTTTAAAAAGAAGAAAAAACATAATGATAGCCGCGAGAGATTAGAGGTCTCTTACGGTTTTGCTCCATCGGCCGCGTCAGACTTGCTCGTTGCCGAGCCGCGGTCACGCCGAGCTCGGCCCATAGGGTGTGTTTTCGGTCAGGCGCGCCGTGTGCAGTCGTCGACGGTTTATATGGACCGGCGCATCCGAGTTGTACACCGACCGAGGCAAGACACGAGGCGGTTTCCCCTCCCATCCCGGGAGCGACGCGGAGGAAAACCCTCGCTTCTCCTCCCGGTCCTCCTGCCCCGCTGCCGCCCCAAGGCGCCGCAGGGCAAAGCCCGGTCGGTGTGGGTGGCGGCGGGGCCTGGTTCCTCTCCTCGACCCTGGGGCTGGCGCCGGACGGCTCTGCGGGCGGAGGCGCTTGGCTGCCGCGGGGCCAGCGGCTCGACGGCGAGCTTGCTGGGCGGCGACGCCCGTGATGCGGCGGCTGCGTGCTTTTCTTCCTCCTCGGGTGGGTACACGCGTGACGGCCCCAGACCAGATCCGACCGTTCCTGTCGCCGGCGGCCGTTGTGTGGCGTGGGCTGCCTGCAGCTAAGGGCATCAGCCGCGCCCCCAACAAGGCCTTCCCAGACGTTTTTTTCGCGCCGGCGCCGAAAAACGGTACAGTCACGCCCCCAGGAGCCCAATTTTCGCCGGCTTGGGTCGAAAACAGCGCCGGCGGATCCAGCCCGAACCCGGCGCGCTAGGGGGCGCTCGGGGGCGCCGGACGAACTTTTTTAGCGCGAAGAAGCCGCGGGCCCGCCGCGTCAGCGACTCGGCTCTCTTCTCGGCCCTTCGTCGTCATCATCGCCTCGTTTCCCGCGGCGAATCAATGCCAAAGCTGCCGTGCCGGTCAGCCTGCCATTGATGCCTCACGGCGGCCTTGATGAAGACCGGACGACGACGCCCTCGCCCTCCCTCGCCACGCACGCGTACACACGGTGACACGCGTGTGGGCGGCGCCTCTTTATATATGACGCGCGCGCCGCGCATGCAGACCGGGGTCCTCCTCCTCGTCCGGCGGCTCGCTTCGCCTCCGCCCGTCAAGCCGAGCGAGGGCACACGGTCGCCCTACGCACCGCAGCTCCGGCGTCGCGCGGGCGCCAACGCCTCTCCACCCACCGGCCGCTTCGTCCTCGTCGAGCCCAAGCCGGAGCCCGGCCTCCCCGCGGAGTACGAGGAGATAGCCCGGCGCGGCTTCTCCGACGAGGACGCCATGCGGTGGGCGCGGGACGACTACCTCCGCGACGAGACAGTCCGGCAGCGCCGGGCCATGGAGGAGATCGCCGCCCGCAAACGTGGACGCGAGGACGAGCACGGCGTCGTGGTCCTCGACAGCGACGACGACGACGCCCCCGGACCTTCCAACCCGTCGCGCCAACCGAGGGAGGGATGCAGCAGGGACGGCGGAGGCGTAGACGGGGGCGGCGGCGACGACGACGATGACGACGACGGCGGTGACTACACGCGGTTCTACAGCCTCCTCGGCATGTAGAACCGCGTGGGCGGGCGGCGAGGCGATCGGCGAGGGAGACGGCGGGGGTAGCCCGCGGTAGTTTTTTCTTTTTTTGTAAAACTAGCACACATGCCCGTGCTTTGCAACGGGGAAGAAAATTAATTTCTCCATCAAAACACCCATTAGCGTAGCACAGTGGGGTAGGGAGACACATGTCGAGATATAGAAGAAATACACATCATGCTTTAATGTCTACTATTATTGCTGTGGTGCATGCATGCCTGGCGATTGAATAAGTACAAATGGTTAGCTGTATTGATCACTTTCTCTTTGACGCTGAGAAGCAACCTACATTTTGATGTTTAGAATGCAGTGGTACCTCAATTCGACCATAAATTAAACCTCAGGTTTGACGCATTGGTGTCGTAGAAAGACAATATCTTTTCAATGGGAGACGACGTTCGCATCAATAATGAGGCGTTTGTGGTGATTTGATCAATCTAAGACTCGCCAGCTCAGGTCTCTCAGAGGAGCCCATAAGGAGGGCATGATATGCGTGTGTCCATTTATAGTGGTAAGTGTATGTACGTGCTTATGACTTATGAATGTCTACATTTGTATTGTGTTTATAAAAAAATATTTTAATCTTTGCATGCATCAATTTAATGTGTTTGTGCATTGCACCGAAAGGAAAAAATTGTTGCATGTTTCTAGTTACACATTTATGTTGCCACTTTTAATATTCACCACTGTTGTAGACGATGGTAGTTTTGGTGTCCACAGTTAAAAAATTTATGACACCGCATTCATGTCCTCCGATGGTGCCTCTTTTAGCTTCACACTATCATCAGATGGAGTGAGGTTTTTTTAACAATATTTGTCAATATTCAAATGCAATATTTTGAATTATTTGGACTTGGTCCAAACACAAGCATTTTGTGTATAAGGTATTCTTAAAAAAAAAGATACACACATCTCGTACCCCACATCAAGCTTCCTCCAACGCCTTCATAGATTTACGCTTCTTTTGTAGCTTCGATATATGTCAGAGCAGGTACACGCAAATTTTCAGCTCAATGAGAAAAATTTGAGTGGATATTTCCCTTTTCTTTCTCTCTATTTTTTCTTTTCTGAAAAGTGGGATTATGTTCAGCAATGTGCAGTGGGCCGGCCCTGTTGGCGCAGCAGCAGCCTTCCACCAGCCCAAATAGTGCCAGCCGGCCCCATCGGGCACCTCCTTTGCCCCGGCTCCCCCTCTCGTCAGCACCGTGTCGCCGACCATGTTGCCTTCCTCCCCGCTCGACCACCCACCGCCGCCAGGGCCTTGCTCGATCTCGGGCGCCTCCTTTGCCCGGCTCCCTCTCCTTTGTACGGCGTCGCCGGCCATCTGCCGCTCTTTCCCCGCCGCCTGGGTCGTTTCCCTTTCCTTCCATGGCCTTTCTCTTTCTTGCGCCCCTTCTCCTCTGTACCTTCTCCGACCACCAGCGCCCATGCACTCCGCCCCCTCTGCCGCTTCGGCGCGTCAATCCGTTCCCATTTGCTACTTCCACACTATTTTGGGAGTTTTTTTCGGTCCCTTGGAGGAAAGATTACTAATGCGGCTGGTTGATCCTCACAGGAATTGTCATACATATGAACCGGTAAAAATAGATATAAATTAGCGAGGCGGGACTATATTAACATTGAAAATTTGGTATTCGTGAGGGATGTGAGGAACCTGCCTGTGCGGAGGCAGCGTGGGTCAATGCCCAATAGAGGCCGAATCCATCCGGTGGAGGCCCAACGAACAAAACTATATGTGTAAAAATACCGCGACGTGGACGTGGTTCCCTGAATTAGTACCACCTTGCATATCTCTCCCTAGTAATAAAGCACGGATTGGGTCTCCGGGTTCACAGTCACAATACGCTTTCCTCCCGTAAGTTTACGCTTTCACTTTGAATTTAGAACATATATGCAAGGTGGTACTAATTCAGGGAACCACGTCCACGTCGCGGTATTTTTACACAAATAGTTTTGTTCGTTGGGCCTCCACCGGATGGATTCGGCCCATTGGCGTTGACCCACGCTGCCTCCGCACAGGCAGGTTCCTCACATCCTCACGAATACCAAATTTTCAATGTTAATATAGTCCCGCCTCGCTAATTTATATCTATTTTTACCGGTTCATATGTATGACAATTCCCGTGAGGATCAACCGGCCGCATTAGTAATCTTTCCTCCAAGGGACCGAAAAAACTCCCAAAATAGTGTGGAAGTAGCAAATGGGAACGGATTGACGCGCCGAAGCGGCAGATGGGGCGGAGTGCATGGGCGCTGGTGGTCGGAGAAGGTACAGAGAAGGGGCGCAAGGAAGAGAAAGGCCATGGAAGGAAAGGGAAACGACCCAGGCGGCGGGGAAAGAGCGGCTCGCCGGTGGGAGGCCAAAAGGAGCCGCGCTAAATCGAGCGAGGTTGGGAGGGGCAGATGGCCGGCGACGCCGTACAGAGGAGAGGGAGCCGGGCAAAGGAGGCGCCCGAGATCGAGCAAGGCCCTGGCGGCGGTGGGTGGTCGAGCGAGGAGGAAGGCAACATGGTCGGCGACACGGTGCTGACGAGAGGGAGCCAGGGCGGAGGTGCCCGATGGGGCCGGCTGGCACTATTTGTGCTGGTGGAAGGCTGCTGCTGCGCCAACAGGGCCGGCCCACTGCACATTGCTGAACATAATCCCACTTTTCAGAAAAGAAAAATAGAGAGAAAGAAAAAGGAAATATCCCCTCAAATTTTTCTCATTGAGCTGAAAATTTGCGTGTACCTGATCTGACATATATCGAAGCTACAAAAGAAGCGTAAATCTATGAAGGTGTTGGAGGAAGCTTGATGTGGGGTACGAGATGTGTGTATCTTTTTTTTAAAGAATACCTTATACGCAAAATGCTTGTGTTTGGACCAAGTCCAAATAATTCAAAATATTGCATTTGAATATTGACAAATATTGTTAAAAAAACCTCACTCCATCTGATGATAGTGTGAAGCTAAAAGAGGCACCATCGGAGGACATGAATGCGGTGTCATAATTTTTTTAACTGTGGACACCAAAAATCCTACCATCGTCTACAACAGTGGTGAATATTAAAAGTGGCAACATAAATGTGTAACTAGAAACATGCAACAATTTTTTCCTTTCGGTGCAATGCACAAACACATTAAATTGATGCAAGCAAAGATTAAAATATTTTTTTATAAACACAATACAAATGTAGACATTCATAAGTCACAAGCACCTACATACACTTACCACTATAAATGGACACACGTATATCATGCCCTCCTTATGGGCTCCTCTGAGAGACCTGAGCTGGCGAGTCTTGAGATTGATCAAATCACCACAAACGCCTCATTATCGATGCGAACGTCGTCTCCCATTGAAAAGATATTGTCTTTCTACGACACCAATGCGTCAAACCTGAGGTTTAATTTATGGTGGAATTGAGGTATCACTGCATCCTAAACATCAAAATGTAGGTTGCTTCTCAGCGTCAAAGAGAAAGTGATCAATACAGCTAACCATTCGTACTTATTCAATGGCCAGGCATGCATGCACCACAGCAATAATAATAGACATTAAAGCATGATGTGTATTTCTTCTATATCTCGACATGTGTCTCCCTACCCCACTGTGCTACGCTAATGGGTGTTTTGATGGAGAAATTAATTTTTTTCCCCGTTGCAACGCACGGGTGAATAGGCAACTAACAATTTTTTAGCTTTTCTTTACCAATTTAAACTTTGCATCAAAGTAGGTTGTCTAGATATGCAACTAGGTGGACACCCTATATGATGCAACAACAACAAACACACAAGCAAGCAAGGAATATAACACAAATAAGCTTGCACAAGTAAAGGCACGAGATAACCAAGAGTGGAGCCGGTGAAGACGAGGATGTGTTACCGAAGTTCCTTCCTTTTGAGGGGAAGTACGTCTCCGTTGGAGCGGTGTGGAGGCACAATGCTCCCCAAGAAGCCACTAGGGCCATCGTATTCTCCTCACGCCCTCACACAATGTGAGATGCCGTGATTCCACTATTGGTGCCCTTGGAGGCGGCGACCGAACCTTTACAAACAAGGTTGGGGCAATCTCCACAGCTTAATTGGAGGCTCCCAACGACACCACGGAGCTTCACCACAATGGACTATGGCTCCGAGGTGACCTCAACCGTCTAGGGTGCTCAAACACCCAAGAGTAACAAGATCCGTAAGGGATTAGTGGGGGGAATCAAATTTCTCTTGGTGGAAGTGTGGATCGGGGCCTTCTCAACCAATCCCTAACAAATCAACAAGTTTGATTGGCTAGGGAGAGAGATCGGGTGAAAATGGAGCTTGGAGCAATAATGGAGCTTGGGGATGGAAGAGGTGGGTCTTCTTGGAGAAGAAGACCCCTTTATATAGTGGGGGAACACATCCAAACG
The DNA here is from genome assembly GCA_021437245.1 of Aegilops speltoides. NCBI lineage: Eukaryota > Viridiplantae > Streptophyta > Magnoliopsida > Poales > Poaceae > Aegilops > Aegilops speltoides. The sequence goes on along the minus strand of CM038147.1, from coordinate 413,080,795 downwards.
TTATGCAGCCCGCAGCCCGCATCTGGGCGGTACTACCGTCGCTGGAGCGCTAGTACCGCTGCCACAGTGGTACTACCGCTGTGGCAAGCAGGCATAGGGCACCCATGGCTAAGGGAAGAGGAGTACACGCACTAGGGCGGTACTACCGCCTTGAGAGCGGTACTCCTGCCGATTGGCGGTACTGCCGCTTTCTACAGCTGCTGGAAAAATAGGGGAGGACAGCAAGCTGAGCGGCAGTGGAGCGAAAGTAGGAGCGGTACTACCGCCGATAGGCGGTACTACCGTCCCTACTACCGCCTCCCTGCGTGGTCTTTTACGAAAACCCGACACAAAAAAGTCGAGACCACAGCAGGGGCAGTAGTACGAGCGGTACTCCCGCCGATAGGCGGTACTACCGCCCTGGCTGCGGTACTACCGCTTAGCACAAGGCATCCCTTGTTTTGCACAACACGGAAACTCCAACAGGCAGGAAGACAGCGTGGGTGCAAGGAAAATTTGTACGTGATGATTCCACCCATACTCTTCCGAAACGGATCCCCTCTTGATAGTACGGTTATCCCTACGACTCAAATTCACCGAAAAGAAACGAAGGAAAATAATCCGTCTAAAGTGAAGTCCTCGAGGGGTAACAATCGCAAGGTGCCCTTATATTAGATCACCTGAAACACTTAGTGCACATGATTAGTCCGCAAACATATTGTCATCAATCATCAAAACTACTTAAGGGATGAATATGCACTTACAGTGGCTAATCCGGTGCTCCGGCTCCTCTCCCCTCCCCCCTCTCTCATATAAATTTCTATCTAATGGGCAGCTACCCCTCCCTACACTACGAGCATATCTGTTTTGGTCTTCTTCTGCATGATATTAATATGTAATCTGTACCTTGGCCATGTTTAGGAAAAAAGCAAAACATCAAACTAATTTGGTTGTTGTTCATACTGCATAGTAAATAACTATTTGTCATTATTATTTTTAAATTAGTCAAACGTATCCCCGTATTGGCATTTTTTTTAAAAAAAAATATGAATTTACGTATCCGTATCGGCCCGATACCGATACACGTACCCGTATCGGTGCATTCTAGGACAGCACGCTATTTCTTACATTATTTTTACGTCGTGTGCATGGCCGAATAGTTGCATAAAATGGCTAGCTAACTGCAAAAAAAAAAAAAAAACATGTCTGATTGCAGCTGCTAATGGTTTTAGCCGGCTAATTTTGAGTCGCTGAAGATGGCATAGCCAAACAGGTTGTCTGTATTATCAATAGTCAATACTACAAAATACTCTGTTATGTCAAAACCATGGTATTTCATACCTGCAGGCTGAATTACTCTAGTTTTTTTATACTTAGGTTTTTGGGATAAATTGCTATCAAACACAGCCTAACACCATGTTTTCTTTGGTACAGCGAAAATGGTGCAACTTGGAAAAGAAGAGGACCCCTTGGTCCACGACGAATCCATGCTGCATGACAGCAGGAGGAGGAAGAATTGCAGCAGGCTGAACCTTCAAACAAGGCCGTGTACAGTACAACAAGGAGGGGCTCCTCGAGAAGCTCGAGGACATGGCCTGGCCAGAGAATGTTGTGGACTGGATGCACAAGCTCGCCGTCGATCATGACCAGGGGGAGAAGGTCGATGTGAACGACGATCTATTCTTACCCTTGAGCTCGCCTTCTACACCCAGGCTTTGGATGGCACGAGGCAGGCCTTCGACAAGTTGCAGTCTAGGAAGGTCCGGTTCCTCGATCACGCCGGCAGATTACTACGCCGAGATGGTCAAGACCGACTCCCACATGCACAGGATCAAAGGGAAGCTCTTGTTTGAGAAGAAGAAGATTGAGGAGGCCAAGGAGAAGAAGGAGAGCATCGAGTCGGTCAAGAAGTGGAGGAAGCTAGCAGAGGCAGCAGGGGGGTTCTCCAAGGGAAGGAGGACGGGCCAGGGCCGAACTGAGCTTTGAGGTTGAAGAAGGTCTCAAGCAGCACAAGAAGCGGAGGCCTGGCGTCTCTCCTGATGACAGGTCTGGCGGCCTTGCCAAGCGAGGTAAACAAGGAAAAAACCATCATAGGTCAAAGGATTCCAAGTTCGGGCATGGCGGCCGCAAAGGGATGATGAAGCAAAACACTGCTGAGACGGCGGACGACTTGAGAGGGTTTAACAACAACCACAAGGGCGAGCGGGGAAACAAGAAGATGAGGATGTTTTGATGCGGTGTTGCAAGAGTCTGTCCCTGTTATATTCTTGTCTTTTCTGTTATTCCGCTGCTGCAGTACTCTATAACTAGACGCAAAAGTTAGGTTCAGGAGGTACGGAATTTGGGGAGGCAGCTCAAACACAAGACTTTTTTATCCTTAGCTGTGCTGTTCTCCGTAAGATGTGGTGCCGTTTGCATCCATTTGACCTGTGATTGCCCTTTGGGTCGTCGAATGCAGTTGAATCTTGCTACATACTCCCTCCGTTCCCAAATATTTGTCTTTCTAGCCATCTCAAATAGACTACAATATACGGATGTATATAGACATGTTTTAGAGGGTAGATTCACTCATTTTGCTCCGTATGTAGTCATTTGTTGAAATCGCTAGAAAGACAATTATTTAGGAACGGAGGGAGTACTCATCTGCAATTATTATGTTAAACAGTGCATTGCAGTTTACAGCTGATGTGTGTGCCTTGCTGTTGTTTACTTAGTTCTGGAGTGGTTTATTGTATCAGTGCGCAAGCTAAAGTGAAAGGATTAACAACACTTGGTAATGTGACTACTAGTACAGTCAAGTCTTGCTTTCTTAAGTTATGTTGTCCTATTATATACTCCCTCCGTCCCAAAATAAGTGTCTTAACCTTAGTAAAACGTTGTACTAAAGTTAGTATACTATAAAGTTGAGACACTTATTTTGGGATGGAGGGGGTATATTGCATTAGCTACAGACAGACCTCAGTGCATTTACAGTCAAGTCTTGGTTTGCTTCTTTTTACATAGCCCCAATCAGACTAAACAGATTTGGTTATGATGCATTGTTGTTTCTTATTGCTACGCATGGCCTGCCAGATGCAGTTTGTTGCGGTCATTTTCTTTTCTTGCTGATTTTGATTTGATGGTTGGAACAAGTATTGCATACAGTAGCAATATGTGCTATATGAGCTACACTTGTTGCGATGAATGCATATGCCTTAGTAAATTCTCCAAGTTGCAGCTTTGCTGGTTATTATGTCTGTCGATGTTATCTTTCTTATGCAGTTGACGACACATTCACTAGGAATATCGGCATTATAGCTTACAGGGGCTGTCTTTTCCTCTCTCTTTTTTGTCTGTATTATGGAAATCGTCGTCTTGGTTGCTGGTACTTGTCTGCGGAGGAGGGGATATAATCAAGCGGCCTGATAAAGCCTAACAACAGATACTGTTGTATGCTGAAAATATATTGTAAAATAACAAAAGAGGATGTAGAAAGATGGTTGTTGAGCCAGGAGACCCACCAGCACCACCATGGAAGATGGACGTGGTGGTTACTTGCTGTCAGATTCTAAAGAGAAGCCATGTTCACAAGGAGCCAATTTCCATGAGGCCGGTACTGCTGGCTGGAAGAGGTGTAGGATCTATCTCCAGACTATGCAACTTGGCCTTCTTCTCTAGTTGGAGAAGCTTGCAGTAGATTGTTTTACTCAAAGGCGGCTGAAGATGGAACAAAATTTTGACTATTGTTGGATTGAATGGCACTGCCCAGTGTCATATGCCCCTGGCTCATCGGTCATCTCTCATCGTCCAAGAACAACCAGCTCTTTACAACGCTGATACTTCCGACGTGGACTAGCACAGCGAAAAGCTCTGAATTGTCGACCGTGTTAATGAGTTTAAGCTCCAGTGCGAAAACAACTCGGTATGTATGTATTACCAGGATGTTTGGCTGTTTCTTTATCTGCGGGAGAGCAACCGTGGAGGTTTTCATACAAGATTTTAGATGCAACAAGGAAACCACATAACATAGGTCAAACGAGGTTCAGAAACAGGAAGCGATTGCGCTCAATGCTAAACACTTCAGATCTCACGCATGCCAGATGATTTTAGTCACCATATACTCAAACATAAGGTGGTGATAGACAGTATCCACATCCTTGCAAAACACACACTAAAGGCTTTCCTCATATTTCTCTTGTCAAGGTCATCCCTGGTCATGATTTTATTTTGAACAAAAAGCAAAAAGTACATAAAAAAATATATATGGATCTTAGGATGGGCCTTAATCTTCTAAGGAGAGCTAGAGAAGAGAAAACAACCACTAGCCACATATTGCCAAACAATCTGGTCCTCGTCAAGTAAACACAATGATCCAAGCAATACCTTTCAAACTCATGCCACTCTTGCATCAACTCATCATTACGGTTCCTCCTAACGGTGCACCTAAATCCGTTGGCCGTCCCACATATCAGCCAGTCTTGCCTTGCTCATTAACTATGCAGTACAAATCCCAAGATTCAGCAGCTAGAGGAACAGACCCAAACCATATTCGGCCCTCCCAAGATACCAAGGACGGTTCGTTCTGCCAACAGTCGATCAGTTTCAGTCATGTCACACCTACCTAGAGCTCTACAGTATCAAGTCACGACGATCATTCATCGGCCTCGCCTGAGGAGGCTCGATATCCGCTCGAAGAACATGGGGAACATGTCCATGCTGAACCGTATGTCCTGCAATTTCATCCACTTCAAAGCCATCTCCTCCAGGGTGCCCAGCGAGGAGTATTTGTAGGCCCATTCACCGCCATCAGGCTGCTCCAACCATGTAAGACTGAAATCATAACCTGCAATAAATGACTTGAACATCTCAGTTAAGATTGCATTACCACCTTTATTATAGATAATAATATGATATTTTTATTTTATTATGCTCAGAGTTCTATCGGTGGCGCAAAATGAAACATCAACTGATGCAAAATCATCATATGCTAGGTACTTGCTTCCCTGTTGACAAACAAAGGCACATGTTTATCGCCAGAATATAAATGTAAAAACATATTTGTCACATGTCGGTGATAGCAAGATAAGAGGTTAACATGCCACTTCAACATACGACTATCTATCCCTGACAGGAACATAGCCTCAACATGTGAACAAGTAATAAGAATATTATGTTCTTTACTCCATCAACATCAAAATTTCAGAGCCATAATTACGACATGTGCTGGTAACAACAACTAAAGGTCAGAATAAACTCTGTTCTGAGTCCATTCTCTAACGTCAGGTACTCACCATTGTCTGTCAGTGTGACAATATTGTGTGCATGGCCCTGCATCTAATAAAGTCCACACAAGTATAAACTGTTTAAAATGAAAGGCTGGATCAAAGAGGGACTATGATACAAAAGAAGTACACAATTCTCGCTACAAGGCAAGCTGTCACTGAATGTGTATTTAGGTACCACATTTTGCAGTTTAAAGAGACACTTTTCAAGTTACAGAGGCAGCTACTCTAAACACAACTGCTCTCCAGATATCCAGCTTGCCCAGTTACATATAAAATCACATGCAAGAATGTAAATATCAAGGCAAAAATGTAGAATGCAAACCATATATAACTGTAGTGTCATGTTCTACTAATGTGCTGTAGCAAAATAAACAACGCGAGAACTGGTGTTTGCATGTACCAGTAGCTTCATGATAGATTGAAAGTGAGAGTCCTTCTGCTTCATCCTTCAGTGAAAACTTCATGCCAACTAAAGATTCAACCAGCATATGGTACACACAAGAACGGGAATTTTCATCTGTCCCACTCCCTGAAAGCAACAGACTTACAAGTCAAACCAATTTACAGGCATGAGAAGAAACACAAACAGCAATCGACTTGTACATTATCACTAACCTGAGCTGCAAACACCTCTTCTACAGCAATCCTGCTACAGAACAATGCAGGCCATGAAAAAAGGCTTAGCAAACAATATAAAGCTCAAGATAATCATTTAACCTTGCATACTTCTACACTACCAGCAAAGTAGTTTCAAGAACTTGCCTCTCTAGCTTCATCCTGAAAGCTGCCATGGTGGGCAATGGCTTTCACACTGGACTGGACTGTATTCGTTCTGTTTGACACTGGTGTCCTTGCAGCTGAAACTGGAGTTTGCTTCTGTATGAATTCAGTTGTTGTCTCAGCAGACACTAGAGCTGCATGATTATTTGTGTCATTTTTCTCAGCCAAGAGACGCTTAAGCCTTAAAATTTCAGTTTCAAACTCCTTTGCTGCATAAGAAAAGCAGAACAGAGTAAACAAAATTGCAGCTAAATCAACTTGGTTATCACCAAAAAGAATGAAAGATAGAAATAGATTTGTTGGCAATCTACAAGGTATAGGTGAATTTACAAAGGACTGCTGTGCTTCATAAGGTGTGTATTTTTTTTCGAGAAACAAGTTGGATGTTATTACACTCTGGCATACCTGAACCTGATTATTAACCAAGTATAAAACAACCATGAATTACATTACCCTGTTCACCAAACACATTAATGCACTCTATTTCAAGAATACATGTATTAATCCCCCATAAATGCATGTTTTATGCTGACACACCACCGATCTCCATTCTCTAAAATTCCAAGCATCAACTTGGACCAAATGGTAAAGGGAGTACAACTCAAAATTTAGACAAGGAAACTCACTCTCAACAACAAGTGTCTGGGCCGCAAGCTGCTGCTCCCTGTCAACGAGAAGTGCCTGGGTGTTCGAAAGCTTGTGCTCCCTGTCAACTAGAACTGTCCGTGTCTCCGCAAGCTGACGATCTTTGCCAAGGCTGGCATAAAAGAATCAACAGCAACAACAAGAAAAAGAAGAGGAATCAGTGTCTCAGCCGTCATTCCCCAAAAAATAAAAGTGAGCCCAAATCAGCAAGCACAGCAAAAGCATTTGATCTTACAGCTCGTCGCGGAGCTGGTTGTTGTCATCCCGGAGGTTCTGGAGCTCACATTCCATCTCCTTCAGGGCTGCATCATCCAAATCACAAAATGTTTAAAGAAAAAACACCCATCTCCGGCCGAGAAGGACAGAATTCGCTCAGCTTTACCTTGGCACATCTTCTTGATATCAGGCTCCTCCTGCACCGTCCCATCGTTCGGAAGCTTCCTCTTCTGTGTGCAACGGCGCGGTGGCGCAAAAGGGAAGAAAAATGAGACGAAAAGAGTGGAGAGACGGGCAGGGTACAGAAGTGGGGAAGGGGTTAGACGGCAGTACCCTGAGGCCGGTATTCTTCCGGTTCTCCATCCGCGCGGGCAAGGATTCTGCAAGCTTCTAGAACTGACGCCTTCTTGTTTGCTCTGCTGTGGATGCCGAAGCTGCTCCAAGCCTCTCCAACTGACAATGTTGATGCCCTGTTCCAACTCCCAAGTTCCAAAGGGATAGAATTAGACTTTTAGTAAGTGTAAAATGAATATGGAACAGCAAATCAAATCATTAGCTAGCTGTACATCTATCATGGCGTAACACGAAAGGTGGAACCTGAAGATCAATCAACCAGCAACATGCAAAAGGAGAAGCAATCACTTTAAAAGGTACTGACAATTCAGGTCTGACTGTAAAAATCAACAACACAGCGCAACAGCACCACTATATTCCCAATCATAAACGAGATCTGGGGCATCCATCATGCCAACAATACCGCTAGTTAGTACTGATGTGTTAAGTGCCCGTTTGGCAACGGACCGCTCCAGCTACTCCGCTCCGCTGGAGCGACAGAATGGCAGCTCCGCAAAAATGAGCTGCGCGCCGCTCCGCTCCACCACTTCAGCTCCGCGGAGTTGGGAGCCGGAGTGTTCCCGAACGGGCCCTAAGTGTTAACCGATCAATTTCGGCCAGTATAATAACCAAGGCAAAGCTCCTGCTCTCTCAACTTGCATGTTTACTACTAATAGCTTTAGTTTCAGGTCAAGGCTGTGAAGATAAAAAGCAACTTGATATATCCCCTTTTCATATGTATCATCGTAAGCCATTGCATGTTTCACTACTGCTAACATGTTGAAACAAAAACATTTGCGCATCTGAAGAAGATCCAAGCTATATACAATTCGTAAGCATCTGCCCTTGCAGGCATTACCACAAACACCTACCAAGCAAAAATCCTTTCACATGTGGTGGACTTGAGCACGCACGGGAAAACTCATGCGGCGAGTGCTCATCAGGAGATAATCATCATGGTGTTCTCGCAATATATGTCAGATCGTGCTCATCCAATGCAGGAATCAGGGTGGGGGGAATTTTGAGCGGGCAGAGGATGCAATAGGAAGGAGGGAGGGAGTGGGGAGGGAGGACGGAGGAGGGGTGGTGGCTACCTGCCTATGGACTGGTCGCTGGCGTAGCTCCGGGCGGCGGCGTTGCTGGGCGGGGGCGGCTGCTCCAGGGACGGGGAGGGAGGCGCTGCTGCGCCGGAGGCGGGGCCGCCGAGGGTTCGGCCGGCTGGGCGCGCCGCGGCGGAGGACCGGCGGTGGCGGCGGCGGCTTGAACCCTAGGTCTCGCGCTCGGGAAGGGCTCCGGTGGTGGGCTCGGGGAGGAAGCGGCGCTCGCCTCTCTCTCCGTTGGCTCGCTGGAATTCGAATTCCAGGAGAGGGTGAGCCGAAAGAGAGTGGAGAACTTTTTTTCCAGAGAGACAGGTAGGTGATCCGCCAGATGGGCCGGCCCGGCCTGGATTATACGGGCCTGGCACGGCACGGCTCAGCCGAACTACACGGGCCGTGCCGGGCTGGCACGCGTGTTGCCTTACCAGGCCCAGGCACGGCACTAATATTAAACGGGCCGGTCCATCAGCATGTTTAGCCGTCAGCGCACCTATTATTTAGCCTATTGGGCTGCCTATTAGCCTATAAAAAGTTAAAATTTTAAAAATAAAAATAAAACTAAATGGGTCGTGCAGGGCAGGCATGCGTGCCAGCCTCCAGGCCCAGGCATTGCCCTAGGCGGGCCATGTGCCGGGCCGGCCTGCCAGGCACAGCCCAGTTGGCCAGGTTTGGTCTATTCCCTGTACTGCTTTCTCCTAAAAAAATAGGCTTCCTCTGTCTCCATTGGCCTTAGAGCATCTACAGTCGGACAACCCAAACCGTCCCCACACGCCCGGGCTAGCTGATCAGTCAAGAAAACCTAACCCACCAGGGCACCTCAAACGTGCCCCAAACACTCCGGCCGTCCGGCACCCCTCATATCTAGCCCAAATGTAGAGCGGATATGAGGCGGCCCGGGCGCATCCACCACATCAGCCCGGCTCGCCACCGACCCCGCAAATATCCCCTCCGATGAAACTTAGACCGCAGCCCGCTCAGTACACTCCACTCTCTCCGTCCACTCTGCTTCCTAATCCATCGCTTAATCTCCATATCCGATCCATGGTGGATGACCGCAGCAGCACCGGCTCCGGCGGCGACGAGAGCGATGTTGATGAGGTTGCTCTCCGCATCTAGATCGGGGCGGCAGGAGCTCGCGAAGCGACACGCAGTTCCCCTTCGTCTGTCGTCGCAGTGCGGGCGATGTTGCCGGGCCCTCCCAACCAGTCACGTGGCACCGATGGCTTTGTGAGTTTCTTACGAATCGCTCTTGTTTCAGAAACTTGGTATTATTTTTTGTGAATTTGAGATGGTGTCATGGTGTCAGACAAGGGAGCGTGGTTTGGAGAGGGGGGTTTGTCAAGTTTGATATTTGGAACATTTCGCCGTATCAACTTGAATTTTTTTCTATGCTCTTCATACACAATATAATCCTTCAGACGAGTCGTGTCGAGTTTGATATTTGGAGAAGGGGTTCATACTCAGCTCATTTTTTTTCGAATCGAGGCAAAAGACAAGTCGGTCTCAATTGGCTCACGAGCCTCGAGCTTTTCTTGCACCCCTGCGCACGCCTCATATCCCCTCTCACATCAATAAAAAGAATCCTTTTCCCTTCTGTTCTGTTAACTAGATGATGCCCCGCGCGTTGCTGCGGGAACCGTGTTAAAACCAATGCATAAAATAGTGCTTAAAACCAATGAAAACAAATGTAAGAGTTTTACATATTTAAAATGATAAAACATAAAAGAAGTGTGCGTGACAAAATGATGAATAAAAGAGAAAAAAATGACCGCAAAAAGAAGATATGATTGATGAAGTGGCGTTGTTTGAGTTGATAGGTTAATGAAAAAAAATGCATGCATGCGTTGGGAAAAAAAGACACGCATGACCAATGCGGTGGCATAATTTACATTATTGCAAAAAGTAACTTATGAGCACATGTATGACTCCTTCATGCCACACAATTTTGATCGGAAGGCTGTAAATAATTGAGGTGATGTGGAAGCACGCATGTGTAGAGAAATCTAGTAGGGGGGCTAGCTATTTAGATATAGAAGATATAAACTGCGGTGTCCAGAGCATGTTCTGTGCATCTTCATGGATAGCACAAGTAATCTGAGAAATCAACAACTTCAGACAAACAATTTATGGCATTGGCAGTGTATGGTAGGACTTTCCATCGAGGTTCAGTATGACTTGACCTGATAGTATTTGAAACAAGGTCTACACTGCATTTGAAACAGAGTGCAAGAAAATCTGAGAAGATGGAGGTGGGACAAGCAAGCATAGATGGAGACCAACTTGGCTGGTGATGATTCCAAACCATATCATTCTGTTCTAGCAGTCAGAAAACCTAACACAATACTACTCCTAGCAACAGCAGAAAGTGAGAGGAGGTGAAGAAATTTCGTCGTGAAGAGCACCTGATAAGAAGCAGAGGCAGAATCCCCCTTGGCCCTGGTGTTCCTCTTGCCATGGCATCCTCAGATTCTCCAGCCAGGCAGAACCTCCTCCTGTGTTGCAAAATTTGGGAACATGGCACTTGTGACTGGCATTGTGCCCATTCCTGTCAACACAAGGCAGAGACATGATTCCCCTCCTGCTTCAAGCAACAACACACCTTCAAGACCAACATAAAACATCTCAAGCTAGCAGCACAACAGCCAGACAGGGCGGAACCGAGGGCACCGACATAATATCCGACATCGAGCAAGTTTCAAGCAACACAGGAGATGGTATCAGATATCGTTGGATCATCTTGGCGACATGCTAAGCTTGGAAGTCATACAAAGATTGTCATCACACCAAGCGTACCATCAACGGATCGGATCACAGTTGTTACACTAAGGAACTGCTGCTTTGCAGCTGGCCACAACTAGAGCGCGGCTGCACCTAACAAATCGACGCTCGATGACTAGCCAACAGATGATTACTATCGCACCATCATATCTACGAGTGGGATGCCCTGGGCAGAACAAGGATCTGCTTGCACTGGTGACCGACCGTAGTCTCCGAGGGAGGTGCTTGTACACCGAGAACTCATCAGTCGTCTCCCAGCTTGACCTTATAATGCTGGGCGAGTTTAGTAATGTCCCCGTCGGTCATGAGTTTCTCGAGCATGTCGTACTTGCTATTGCTTGCTTCCAGGGTTTCCTGCTGCTGCGCCGCCAGCTCCTTCTACTCTTCCAATTGATTCTGAAACAAAAAGGAGAACAAAGTTTAACGAAATTATGGCTCGGATACAAAACAAACGAGCCTGTATAACACAAAAAATGAGCATGAATTATCTTATGATCCCTTTGAGCCTGGGTGGCGGTCCAAAGAAAAACAGGCAAGTCCTGATAGAAACCAGGTGCCTCAATCCACCCAGATGTGTATTTAAGTTGCCACCTTAGATAAACCATTAATTAACAAACTCACATATGTCATGGATATCACTCACCCAATCCACGTCTACTAGCATAGCATGGCATAATAAGCAAGCGCAGTAACTCCCAAAGGTTTCATAAGTAAAAGCAGTAATAGGTACTACCTCATCTACTTCCCATCCCACAATTCAATTAGATCCTAATCATGCAATGTTTGAGGATTGATCTAATGCATAAAAGCGGGTAGCGAAAAGGGTATGATCAAAGTGTTACTTGCCTTTAGCGATGATCCATGAAACCTAGAGATTCAAGTAAGAGGCGGCGACTCGGGTGATCTATCGCAGACAAACAAAAAGCACACAATAAGTACTCATCTAATGCAGGTAAATCTCGAATAAAAGATCTAACCAAAAAGTTCAACTTAAGAACCCTGGTTGCAAAAGAAAACGAACCGAACAAAACAACGGAAAACAAACGGCGGAAGAAAACAACTCGGTTCTAGCAAGTTGAAACTAGGTCAATTTTACAGTAGCAAAACTTTGTTTAAGTTGATTAGTCGGAACGGCGGTTTCGAAACGAAACTCCAGGCGCTTGAATCACCTGATTCCGATAAACGAGCGAGAAGATAAACTAGAACAAAGATCGGATCTGAAATCGCGATCAGAAAATCGCGGAATAAATCCGACGAAAAAGAAAACGACGAACGGTTAAATGAACGAACGTTCGTTAACCGGGAATAACCGGTGATCACGTTCGTTAAGACGAACGGTCCGGCGAACGCTCGCTAAACAACAAAACGAAAAAAAACCGATCTAGGGTTTTTCGGAAAAAAAACGAAACATCGAAAAATAAACCGGAATGGTTTATTAGAAAACCGAACCGGGCGAGGGGCGGCGCGGCGCGGTGGCTACCTCGTCGGCGCGGCTCCGGTGGGCGGCGGCGGCATGAAGCAGACGGCGGGCTTCTTCTTGCTGCTGTTGTGGGGTGATGTGGGGAGGAGAGAGGGTGTTGGGTATTTAAAGGGGAGGTGGCTTGGGGAGGGGCAAGCAAGGGAGGAGGAGGAGGAATCCTCCTCAGATTCGCCGACACAATGGGCTTGAGCTGTGAAGTGAGCCTTGCATGGAGGGGGCGCCATTGGCCGGCTCGGTGGGCCCTTAGCCCGAAGGTATGCGTTTTTTAATAAATACGCGCGCAGAAAGAAAAATAAAGAAAAGAAAATCTAAACGAACTCCAAAAATAAAAAGTAAATTTTCCCCGACTCAAAAAAAAAATGAGTCGAACAAAATGAACTTTTACTCGGGGCCTAAATGCAATTTTTGAAAACACGCATTTTTCCTAAGGCAAATAAACTCCGGAAAAATCCAAAATTTGACTTATTTATTAAATCTTCATTTTTTTCCCTAAATTTTGGGAAAGTCATTTTATTTCCTCTCTTATTTTTGATATTGAAAAAAATATTTGAACATAAAATAAATAAAATCAAATGATCCTCTTTTCATAACTTGAGAAAAACTCAAATATGAAAAATTACGAAATCTCCAACTCTCTCCGAGGGTCCTTGAGTTGCGTGAAATTTCTAGGATCGACAAAAAGCAAGAAAATATGCAATGCATGATGATCTAATGTATAACATTCCAAATTGAAAATTTGGGATGTTACACTATCACGTAGTTATCAAAACGTGTATGTCTGATGTTCGCAACATCCACAAACGACGTTTGGGGTTCAGCACACTGAGCGGTGCATTAAGGACATAAGCTTTCTACTGTCCGCATAATCACTATTGTCAACTTTCAAATATATTTTCGCTAGGAACATATCTAAACAGTGGAACTAAAGCGCGAGCTTACGACATAATTTGCAAAGTTCTTTTGACTATGTTCAGGATAATTAAGTTCATCTTATGAACTCCCACTTAGATAGACATTCCTTTGGTCATCTAAGTGATTACATGATCCGAGTCAACTAGGCCGTGTCCGATCATCACGTGAGACGGACTAGTCATCATCGGTGAACATCTTCATGTTGATCGTATCCTCCATACAACTCATGCTCGACCTTTCGGTCTCTGTGTTCCGAGGCCATGTCTGTACATGCTAGGCTCGTCAAGTTAACCCTAAGTGTTTTGCATGTGTAAAAGCTGTCTTACACCGTTATATGTGAGCGTAAGGATCTATCACACCCGATCATCACGTGGTGCTTCAAACGACGAACTTTAGCAACGGTGCGCAGATTAGGGAGAACACTTCTTGAAATTGTTGTAAGGGATCATCTTATTTACTACCGTCGTTCTAAGTAAACAAGATGCATAAACATGATAAACATCACATGCAATCAAATAGCGACATGATATGGCCAATATCATTTTGCTCCTTTTGATCTCCATCTTCGGGGCTCCATGATCATCATCGTCACCGGCATGACACCATGATCTCCATCATCATGATCTCCATCATCGTATCTCCATGAAGTTGTCTCGCCAACTTATTACTTCTACTACTATGGCTACCGGTTAGCAATAAAGTAAAGTAATTACATGGTGTTGTTCAATGACACAAGTCATACAATAAATAAAGACAGCTCCTATGGCTCCTGCCGGTTGTCATACTCATCGACATGCAAGTCGTGATTCCTAGTACAAGAACATGATCAATCTCATACATCACATATCATTCATCACATTCTTCTTGGCCATATCACATCACATAGCATACCCTGCAAAAACAAGTTAGACGTCCTCTAATTGTTGTTGCATGTTTTACGTGGCTGCTATGGGTTTCTAGCAAAACGTTTCTTACCTCGCAAAACCACAACGTGATATGTCAATTGCTATTTACCCTTCATAAGGACAATTTTCATCGAATCCGTTCCGACTAAAGTGGAGAGGCGGCACCGCTAGCCACCTTATGCACCAAGTGCATGTCAATCGGTGGAACTGTCTCACGAAGAAATGCGTGTAAGGTCGGTCCAGCCGCTTCATCCCACAATACCGTCGAAACAAGATTGGACTAGTAACGGTAAGCATATTGAACAAAATCAACGCCCACACTACTTTGTGTTCTACTCGTGCAAAGAATCTACGCAATGACCTAGCTCATGATGCCATTGTTGGGGAACGTGGCGTAAATTGAAAATTTTCCACGTGTCACCAAGATCTATCTATGGAGAAACCAGCAATGAGGGAAGGAGAGTGCATCTACATACCCTTGTAGATCGCTAAGCGGAAGCGTTCAAGAGAACGGGGTTGAAGCGATCGTGCTCGTCGTGATCCAAATCACGGAGATCCTAGTGCGAACGGACGGCACCTCGCGTTCAACACACGACAGCCCGGTGGCGTCTCTGCGCCTTGATCCAGCAAGGAGAGAGGAGAGGTTGAGGAAGACTCCATCCAGCAGCAAAGACAACGGCGTGGTGGTGATGGAGGGCGTGGCTATCCTTCGTGGCTTTGCCAAGCACCAGGAGAGGAGGAATACTTGGGAGAGGGAAGGGCTGCGCCCGGGAAGCGTGTAGCTCCCATGCGCCTCCCCACTATATATAGGGGTGGAGGGGCTGGTTTCTTGCCCTCCAAGTCCATTGGGCGTTCACAAAGGTGGGAGGAAAGAAATCCCATCATTTCCTTCCCATCGATTGTTATCCCCTTTTTAGGGATCTCGATCTTATCCTTCGGGATATGATCTTATTCCTTCTAAGGGGGATCTTGGTGCGCCTTGACCAGGGGTGTGGGGCCTTGACCCCACTACCCACGTTCATGTGGGTCCCCCTGCAGTGGGCCCCACTCGGAACCTTCTAGAACCTTCCCGGTACAATACCGAAAAATCCCGAACATTTTCGTATTGTGACGGTGAATCCGGAGACCCAATCCGTGCTTTATTATTAGGGAGAGATATGTTTAAGTTTGAACGAACTCACCGAAGTTTGCAATGAATTTGCGCCGTGTTTGTGCCGTGTTTAAAATTTTTAAAATACCGTGGGCGCCATGTTGGTGGGCATCACGCCCGATCTTGCGGTTTAAGCCGGCGCCTCAGGGGCGATTTTTGCCCTCTGGGGTTAACGGTGGAGATGCCCTAAGAGCATCTCCGGCCGTTCGGCCCCGAGGGCACCAAAAAGAGCGGGCTGGAGGTGAGCCAGCGATAAACTCGGCGCTGGGTGCGGTTCGGGGAACTCCTATGCGCCGCTTATTGAAGCAGGTAGTCACAATTTCGCATAGGAGACGACTCGCATGGGCCGGCCCACTAGCTAACCTTCGCAGAATGAAAAATCGGAAAAATAAAAGCGCGCTAGCTAGGAATCGAACCCGCGAGCTGCTGTAGATAAGCACCGCACGCTAGCCACTGCGACACGCGAGTTAATATGACAAATATTCAGCGCCAGCATTGAAGAACCTGAGTGAGTCCATAGCCAATGTAGTAACACAAGTTTCTTGCATACAATTACATATTAAAACTTCTATTAAAATTTCAAGCATAAAAATAGATTTTTTTTGAAACGCGACATTATTTGGGAACTGAATAGAAAGTAAAAACAAGTAGGGAAAAAATTGAATACGAGAATAATTTCTAAATTATGAACTACTTTTCATAAACGCAAAACATCTTTTCCAAAACAAGTAACAAAACTGAAAAGGTGATAATATTTTCAAACTAAACTATTTTCAAAAAACTCGAGCATTTTTTGAATTTGTGACAAAATTCTGAAAACAAGAACATTTTTAAATTTCATGAACAAATTTTCAAAACTGTAGCTTTTTTAGAATAAGTGAACAAATTTGGACAACAAGAACATTTTTCAAATACCAAATATTTTAGAATTTGCAAACAAAAATTAAACATGCGAACACATTTGAATTTGTGAACAAATTTTCAAAAATGAACATTTTTTGAATATGTGAACGAATTTTGAAAACGAAAATGTGTTTTGAATTTGCGAACAAATTTGCAAAATGAGAATAATTTTTTCATTTCCAGAACATTTTTGAATTTTTGAACAAAATTTGGAAACAGGAACATTTTTATGAAATTCCCAAACATTTTTTTAATTTGCGAACAATTTTTTAAAGCGGGAACATGTTTTGTACAGCCGAACATTTTTTAAAATTTGTTAACAAAATTTGAAACTGAACAATTTTGAAACTCAAAAACGAAAATGTGCGTACTTTTTTGAAATGTGCGAACAATTTATTTCAAACAGAACATGTTTTGAACCACCAAAGATTTTTTGAAATTGTGAACAAAATTTGGAACTGAACAATTTCAAAACCCCTGAAAAAATGAAAACGTGCACATTTTTGGAATTTTCCGAAAAACTATGACATTCAGGGACATATTTTTGAAATCATGAACAATTTTTCCTAGACATATTTTTTTTGGAAATTATGAATAATTTGTTCAAAACACATGTTTTTCAGAAAATTCAGAAAACATGAACATTTTCGGAGTATGTGAACAAAATTGAAAAGGCTGGAACTTTTTTTTGAAATTACAGAACATTTTCAAATTTACGAAACAAAATTTAGAAATGAGAACATTTTTTCAAATTCCTCGAACATATTTTGAGTGTGCAAACAAATTGTCAAAAACATGATTTATTTTCAAATTAGTGAACACATTTATTGAAAATTCCAAATAGAAAAGAAAACCAAAAAAGGCAAATACGAACATTTTTTTGAAAAGGGAACATTTTTTAAATCCCACAACATTTTGTTTAAAATGCAAACATTCTTTGAATTTATGAACAATTTTGGAAAATGCGGCCATTTTTTTATAAAATGAAGGTTTTTTTGAAAGTGGGAACAATTTTTTGAGGTTACGAACAATTTTTGAAACAAAACAATAAACCGAAAAGGAAACAAGAACATGTTTAGACCAAAGTTAGAAACAAAAAACAATTTTAAAAATTCCAAACAAATTTGAAAGTTGAACATTTTTTGAATATGTGAACAAAAGTTGAATACGTGAAGAAAATATAAAACGAATATGTTCAGAAATTCATCAACATTTTTGGAAAATTGCAAACAATTTTTGAAACGGAAACATTTTTTCAAATCGCGAACATTTTTTTAAAAGTTGTCAAAATTTTGAACAAAAACATTCTGAACAATTTGTTAACACAAAATATTTTTTGAGAATTCCGAACATTTTTTGATAAATGCATACAGTTTTTGAATTTATGAACAAAATTTGAAAACAGAAACATTTTTCAAGTTTTGAACACTTTTCTAAAAGCGCGAACATTTTTTTTGAGAGAGAAAACATAAACTTGAAAAACAAAAAAGAAAAAAAGAAAAGAAAAAGAAACAAAAATGGAAAAAGAAAGGAAAATAAAAAACCGGTTCAGGAATCTTCTAGAAGGTTCCCAAAACCGGAAAAAAACAGCTGGGAACCTCTAGAAGGTTCCCAAAACCGGAGTCTTTGAGCAGTTAAACGGGCGGCCCGTTGTGTCGCTTTCGGTTGCTACGCTTTGGCGGTTAGCCAAGCGATTTGACGCAACGAGCGGCGAATAGGATATTCCATGTTCGCACCCACTGTCGTCCCCATATGTCGCCCAGCGCCAATTTCGCTCGATGTTCGCCCAATTATGTCAAAAACGGCCCGATATCTGCGTGAATCGGCCCATATTCACCGCGGTTCGGCGTGTTTCGGCGTGAATTTGGCATGGTTCGCCGTGTTTCGGCGTGTTTCATCACATAAATCAAATAGTTCAATAAATAGTTCAATGCAAATTATATAGTTTATCAAATAAAAACTCAAATTTCATCACACGTCATTCCAGCGTCGCCCGGGCCTCGCCCTTGAGCCTCCATAGGTGCTCCACCAGATCGTGTTGCAGTTCTTGATGCACCTATGGGTCTCGGATCTCTGGCGATATTGAGGTAGTCGATCCATTTGCGGTGGTGGTGATCAACTTGGACAAGAGGACCCTGCTTGTATTATGGTTTAATGTCAAACATTGGCTCTTCCTGCTCGCTCTCAATGACCATGTTGTGCAAGATGACACAGCAAGTCATGATCTCCCACATTTGATCTTTCGACCAGGTCAGAGCAGGGAACCGGACAACAGCAAATCGAGATTGGAGCACACCAAATGCCCGCTCGACATCCTTCCTGCAAGCCTCCTGAACCTTCACAAACCAGGTGTTCTTACCTCCTGGCAGAGGGTTTGAGATGGTCTTCACAAATGCCGACCATCTCGGATAGATGCCATCAGCTAGATAGTACCCCTTGTGGTACTGCCGCCCATTTACCTTGAAGTTCACCGGAGGAGAATGACCTTCAACAAGCTTGGCAAAGACTGGGGAGCATTGCAGGACGTTGATGTCATTGTGAGTTCCTGGCATCCCAAAGAAAGAGTGCCAAATCCAGAGGTCCTGTGTGGCCACTGCCTCAAGAACCACACTGCAACCGCCTTTGGCGCCTTTGTACAACCCCTGCCAAGCAAATGGACATTTCTTTCATTTCCAATGCATGTAGTCGATGCTTCCAAGCATCCCATGAAATCCTCTTGCTGCATTCTATACTAGGATCCGAGCAGTGTCTTCCGCATTGGGTGTTTGCAAGTACTGCGGTCCAAACACTGCCACAACTGCCCTGCAGAACTTGTAGAAACACTCAATGGTGGTGGACTCGGCCATGCGCCCATAGTCGTCGAGTGAATCACCGGGAGCTCCGCATGCAAGCATCCTCATAGCTGTCGTGCACTTCTGGATCAAGGTAAATCCAAGTGTGCCGGTGCAATCCATCTTGCACTTGAAGTAGCTGTCGAACTCCCGGATGGAATTCACAATCCTGAGGAAAAGCTTTCAGCTCATCCAATAACGGCACCGAAATGTTTTCTCACTGTGCAATGGAGCTTCGGCGAAGTAGTCCGAGTAGAGCATGTAGTAGCTTTCCAGACGATGCCGGTTCTTTGCTTTCACCCGCCCAAGCGCCGAGCCACCTCGTTGCGGCTTTTCACTGCTCGCGAGTAGGCCGGCGAGGGCGGCGAGCACCATGAGGTGCTCCTGCTCATGGACGCCGACTTCGGCTTCCTCCTCCGGCAACGCCGTGAGCGCCTCCTCATCTTCGGAATCCATCGCCGGGCCGGGCAATTCACCGAACATCTTGCGGGCGAGGTGGGCGCAAACCCACCGGTGTACAGGCCCTGTGCGGCCGAAACACCGGAAAAGGTGCCCGGACGGCGGCGAAGAGGCTGCCTCGGCGAAACCCCTTCTTTTTCCCGGCGGGAAATGGTCTACCTAGCTGCGGTGGGCGGTGGACGGCGCCGGGATCGGGAGGGTGGCGTAGGGTGGCGGCCGAGCGCGGGGGTAGCAGGCCAATCTAGACGGGTGGCTTGACTTTTCGCCTGACAATATGGCCCCAGGAACGCTTTTCCCTTGCGCCGGAGCCCCCGAGCGCCCCCCAGTGCGCCGGATTCGGCCTGCGATCGCCGGGCGCAAAAACAGGCCGAGCCGGCAAAATTCGGCTTCCTGGGGGCACGACTGGGGCGATTTTTCGGCGCCGACGCGGAAAAAACGCCTGGGGAGGGCCTGTTGGGGGCGCGGCTGGAGATGCTCTAATCTTACAAGCATTTTAACTTTTTTATTTTTAAATCTCCCTCGGAGTTATTCCCTCCGTCCAAAATAGATGACTCAACTTTATACTAAAGTTAGTACAAAAGAGTCATCTATTTTAAAACGAAGGGAGTATATCTGGATTTATAAAGCAAATTATAGCCACCCATATTCAAGTTTCATATACTCCCTCCATTCAAAAAAGGTTGTCCGTCAAATGGATGTATACCGCTAGATACATGCATTGAGAGGACAAGCTTTTTCGAATGGAGAGAGTATACCATAAGAGCTTTGTTATGTAGCATTCACCCTACATGGTGTTGCACTAGTGATTTCATAATCCTCAATCCACTTGATGACACAAACAAACATCTTATGGATAATTAGTTTCTACTTAAGGTTTGTGTTGTACTCTGAGATGCAATCTGAGGAGACAAGCTTTTTTGGATGGAGGGAGTATACCATAAGAGCTTGTAGCATTCATCCTACATGGTGTTGCACTAGTGATTTCATAATCCTCAATCCACTTGATGACACAAACAAACATCTTATGGATAATTAGTTTCTCCTTAAGGTTTGTGTTGTACTCTGAGCTGCAAATTCCAAGTGATTGCTTTATTCCCACAGAACATGTCTTATAAAGCATAAATTTCATTTCTAATCTGCACCACCGTATGGCAAAAGACGGAAAAAACTTAACAAAGTGTGGCATATATATAATTACAAAGAACTTGGTCAGGAATATAACCGTAAGTCACAACTTACATTAATATCATATATAATCAACATTACACTAACAAACTTACCACTTTTATCATTGATGTGTGCTTCATATATTATTCATAAGGGGGTAAGTAAACATTAACCTTTATGATGAAAGGAGTTAAAACATCATAGTGACTTTCACACATTCTTTCAAATAAGACTTGTTGCATCTTAAACAAAGAATGTGATTTTTCATTCATTCTTTAAAATAAAACCAAGGCATGCCGGCCATGGCGCCGCTGAAGCCCGGTTCGTCCGATAAGCATGTCGGGCACAAAGTCGTGCGCTCCTCTGCCGAACAACGCCAACCGTGTCGAGCTCATGGCAAGACCATGAGTTCTTTAGCACCGGCGACGCACACGAGGTGCTTGATGACGATCTCCCAGCTAGGGGGTCTCGCCATGTTGTCTCCAGATGGCGGGCCTGGCCAAGGACCCTATGCCGGTTCACTAGTGGCCATGTCGAGGAGGCTCATGGCGTATGAAAGGAAGGCTCCCAAAGACTTGTCACATACCTATGTAAACCGAGGGGTAGGGCTCGTAGATGACACGATCTCAAGGTAGATCATCTATACTTTGCATCCTACTTGAAACCAATAAAACAGAAGTAGGACATAGGGTTTTATCTCTTCGAGAGAGCCCGAATTTGGGAAAAACTCGTGTCGCTGTTACCATCGTCTCAAGACCCACAGTTTGGGACCCCATACCTGAGGTCTGCTAGATTTGATTCCATCACTCGACGGCGAGGTGGGGAGGCGAGCATCAACGACAAAGCATGAGGAGGTGACGATGACGTGCTCAGCCCGAAGGGCTCATATGTGCACGTTTGTAAGTCTGCCGCCATCGATTTTCTTCTTTCTGCACATTGTCTTTGGGAGCGACGACGTCGCTGCATAGGTTTCCTTGCAGGGTGGCGGTCGTGCGGATCCCGTAGGAAAGAAGACGTTGACGTGATCGTAAATGACCCTTTGCACTTCTCAATTTCTTCCTTTTAAGCTTTTGATTTGGGATCTTCATTTTAAGGGTTCCAGTTCTATTGAATAGTCGGCCGAATCGGGAAAAAATCGGGGTTTTCTTTAACTTTGCACCAATTCATCTCCTAATTGCTGAACAGGCTTGCAGTGCAAATTAGAGACTAACATAATATGGTAGCTTGAGTTAATTAATCTAATCAAATGAAACATCACAATTATACAATTAGCACCAACCCGTAGCAAATTCGACCTTAAGCCAAACCAGTTATCCCCTAACATGATAATTAAATTTAAAAATGGATATCAATATTAAACATAACTCTTTAGAAATTTATCATAATTTATCAACCTATACAGATTGCCATTAAACATCATAATTTATCTAATCTAGGCATTATCTTGCTTATATGATACCAATGTTAGAAACAACCTTTAGGGATAAAGGTCACACAATCTTAAGTGTAGCATTAGAACACCTAATGTAAATATGCCAGAAAGGGATTTGGGATTTCTTACGGGTACATAGCCCTGTGCCTGCTTGCTGCACCCCTTGTCATGGCTACACCTTGCGTTCTCCGGCAACATGGAGATGGTCGGGGAAAAAGGGCAGGGGCAGGAACTCATAGCAGCAACAGGAGTGCAGCCAACACTAGCCTTGTGGGGGTTGACGGTGAAAACGGCCTTTTGAATGCACCTATTGCCTTTTTAGAATCGGTTGTTAGGAGTTGGTGGTTTTCCATGTTTGTGTTTATCTTTGCCCCGGAGGGGTACGACCTCCTTCCTTATCCAGAAAGAAGAAAGGAAGCACCTCACAAGGCTCCTCAGAGCTTAGAGCTTCTCGGCCATCCGATCATTTCCTTTATGCGTTCCCGGGTGTCGGATCTTGCTGTCGATCGATCTCAGCCGCCGGATCAAACCGAGACATTGTGGTAATGAATAGTGACCTTTCCAGCCTACCATCGCGTGTAATTAGCCTGCCCCGCCGAGGGCATTTCAGTCATTTCACGTAGGGGGTATAAAAGGGGGCGCTCCTGTGACGGAGACCTAGCCGCCTCCTCCCCCGCTCGCTCCTGCAGCCGTCTCCCTCCCTCCCATGCAGCCGCCTCCCTCACTTGCTCGCTCCTCATCCGGCGACGGCGGCGGCGGCGGCTCCCGTGCCCGCGTTCTTCCTCCCCCAACACGCCCCCGCGCGGCCCCGCACACCTAGGTGGCTCCCACCAACCACGACAACGACAGTAGCAGCCGGAGGAGGGCGGCGGATCAGCGGCGCTGGCGATGGCGTCCGTGGCGGTGGTGGATTCCCACCGTCCGCTCGAGCTTGTGCTCAAATCTCCTAGCCCCTCCTATCCTTCGCTCGTTTCCCTGTTGCCTCTCTCATGCCACCGCCGCCCCATCTCCTCTCGCACTTCTCGTCGCCGGGCTCGAGCTGCAGAGATGCGCCAGTGCTTGACCCGAGCAGCGCGGTCCCTTGCTCGTACCAGAGGCACCCCTCCTCCTCGGTCCTCACACGAGATGGTCCGTTGCTCTGCTTTCCGAGCACAGCTGCCACTGCCACTCGGTGTCGTAGCTCAGGCCGCAAGCACACCGCACCACGGTGCTCCACCTCTGCTGCACTCATCGATCCATAGATATGTCACTATTTTGTTCCGTTTTGGTTATTGGCTGCTGCTAATCTTTATTTTTTTTCATCTTTTTTTCATGCAGATTGGTCCACAATTACCGGATTCATGACCTTCTGGTCAATCCGCTGGTTGGTGACTCCTTCGATCTGTGCGTGCACATCATCTATTAGCAGCCTCGTCAATCTTCGTTCACAGATCTGCAGGTCAACCCCTCTTCTCCTCCTTTCCCCTCCTCTTCTTTCCAGACCTAGGTGTAGGATTGTATGGCAGTATGCATTTTTTTTGCCTCTCTCTGTTCTGCTTGTAGATCATATCCTTTATGTTAAAGGCCAAAAGTATTTTTGTCTTTGTGCATTGGATGTTTGTCGTCTCCTTCCTTCACTGCTTGTTTTCAGCGGAGCCTAGATATATGACTTTTGTTCCTTGTCTGGATCTTTGTAGGGCCTATGATTGTTGGTCCTTTCACCTTTGTGCATGGGATATTGGTGATTTTGTTCCTTTGCTTGTTTTATTTATTATTTCTTTCTACTGTGCTCCTATGATTCAACAGTAACTGATGCAAGGGTGTCATGATCCGAGTTTCCAAATCTTGAATTGCAATTAAGGTTTAATTGATATTTGCATTAGTGAGGAGCAGGGGTGGCCACACAAGCAGAATGGCCACACAATGTGTTTTTCTCAATAAGATCACATGCATCTCTTAAACATAATACCATAGCAAGTATGATTTACAGATTATTAGATATTATCGGTCTATGCTTCGTGTGTTTGCAGTGTTCCTAAATCTAGATCTGTTGTTTACATATGTGCTGATTTCTGTGACTAAATAGACTAGCAGTCATGTCAATGGTTCTAAATAATTGCTGCTAGGAAATACCAGTTCCCCATACTAGAAGGCTTGTCTATTTTATGTCTTGAGTTGAAAGAATTATTGTCAGTTCTATCAAACATATCTATTAAAATATTGCTTCTCTTCATATACCAAAAAATAATTAAATGAGAAGCTAATGCAACAACTCAAGGTAACAGAGAGGAAAAGAGAAAAGCTTTGCTATGGGATGGCATCTTTTTGTCAGGCACATGAATTCTTATTTTGAACAAGTTAAAAATTTGACATGGCGCCGGTTTGTAGGTTATATCCTTTGGATCTATATAGGCTATGGTTGACTACATTTTACTCTGCTTTTTTCTGTATATATAGATCAGATGCTTTCTACACGCTCTTGCTCTTCATAGAGCATCTATTTGTCAGGCCTATCACTTTATGAGTTTCAAATAACAACCTAGGTCTTGCAGAATGTAACTACATGAATTTTAGGCTATGCTCACTCGCCAATTGTTGTAGGTGTTCTCTCATTGTCGCACTATTGGCCACCTCTCCTCTTCGTGGCACTCAATTCTGTGACAGGAGCCTCTTTTGTGTGCAGCACGACTATCCCAAAGGTGCAGCTGTCGTTGGACAGAGTTGTACTTCCTTGCCGGCAACCTCTCCAATTGAGGTATACCATCTCCCTCTTGTCTTTTTCATTCTTTTGTGTGACTCATGATTTATGGACGGGTGATGTGGAATGTCTTTAATGGTAAATTTTTGGATTGTTATTTTGTGGTTGATACAGCTGCAAAAGCAGATATGCAAATTTGAGAACAATGATAGTGCTTAGTAAAAATAACAACTATAATATTTGCACAGAGGACAGGTCTAAAACTTTTATTTACATATTTAGCTTCATTTTTTTCTGATAAGAGTATCCTCAAAGTATGGCAACTATTCACTTACTTAATTGTTGTTGGCCTTTTCTTCCTTTACTTGTACTCATTAAAACATTTCCCTTTTTTTGTAGTGGTGTCAGCTGATATGTCTCCAACGTATCTATAGTTTTGATTGTTCCATATTATTATATTATCTGTTTTGGATATTTTATATGCATTAATATGCTATTTTATATTATTTTTGGGACTAACCTATTAACCTAGAGCCCAGTGACAGTTTCTGTTTTTTCCTTGTTTTTGAGCTTCGCAAAAAAGGAATACCATACACAATCCAAACGGAATAAAACCTTCGTGATGATTTTTCTTGAACCAGAAGACACCAGGGAGACTTGGAGATGAAGTCAGAAGAGCCGCGAGGCGGCGGCAAGGGTGGAGGCCGCCTCCTCGAAACTCCTCTGACCTAACCCTTGGCCCTATATATTCACAAATATCCCTAAACCACCACAGGCATCCACCAAAACACTTTTCCACCGCCGCAACCTTCTGTACCCATGAGATCCCATCTAGGGGCCTTTTCCGGCATCCTGCCGGAGCGGCATTCGATCATGGAGGGCTTCTGGCCTTCTGCATCAACTCTATGCCCTTCCGATGAAGCGTGACTAGTTTACCTCAGACCTACGGGTCCATAGATAGTAGCTAGATGGCTTCTTCTCTCTCTTTGATTCTCAATACCATGTTCTCCTTGATGTTCTTGGAGATCTATTCGATGTAATCTTCTTTTGCGGTGTGTTTGTCGAGATCCGATGAATTGTGGATTTATGATCAGCTTATCTATGAATATTATTTGAATCTTCTCTGAATTCTTATATGCATGATTTGATAACTTTGTAATTCTCTTTGAACTATCGGTTTAGTTTGGCCAACTAGATTGGTTTTTCTTGCAATGGGAGAAGTGCTAAGCTTTGGGTTCAATCTTGTGGTGTCCTTTCCCAGTGACAGTATGGGCAACAAGGCACGTATTGTATTGTTTCCATCGAGGATAAAAAGATGGGGTTTACATCATATTGCTTGAGTTTACTCCTCTACATCGTGTCATCTTACTTAATGCGTTTCCCTGTTCTTCATGAACTTAATACTCTAGATGCAGGCAGGAGTTGGTCGATGTGTGGAGTAATAGTAGTAGATGCAGGCATGAGTCGGTCTACTTGACATGGATGTGATGCCTATATTTCATAATCATTACCTTAGATATCGTCATAACTTTGCGCTTTTCTATCAATTGCTCGATAGTAATGTGTTCACCCACCGTATTATTTTCTATCTTGAGATAAGCCACTAGTGAAACCTATGCCCCCCCGGTCTATTTTCCATCATATAAGTTTCCAATCTACTATTTTGTAATCTTTTACTTTCCGATCTATAAACCAAAAATACCACAAATATTTACTTCATCTTTTGTTTATTTTATTCTATCTCTACCAGATCTCACTTTTCCAAGTAACCATGAAGGGATTGACAACCCCTTTATCGCGTTGGGTGCAAGTTGTTTGATTGTTTGTGCAGGTCTTGGTGATTTGTGCGTTGTCTCCTACTGGATTGATACCTTGGTTCTCTAACTGAGGGAAATACTTATCTCTACTTTGCTGCATCACCCTTTCCTCTTCAAGGGAAAAACCAACGCAAGCTTAAGAAGTAGCATCAACTAAGGCCTGGAGAGAGGTGTTTAGACTCCCTAAGATGGCATGTGTCGCTAAGGAGACGTGATCTCCGAGCAGCCCTTCTCATAGCTCACAGTCCAGGTCGATGCAAAATTCAACTTCCAGGAAGCTTTTTGTGCTGTGGCTGCAGGTTCGTGTTATCGGGGGAAATATCGTTTGTTTGTTTCTTATATTGGTGATGTGGTTGAGTTGATTTCTACCTGATTTGTTCCTTTCCATCTTGATCTGTGTAGCGTTAAGCATTTGAATGGAGAACATATAGGCATGCCCCGGTTCATCTTAGGTGAGTGTGGATCTGCAACTTCCTTATGTTCATGTCATTCTGGTTTTTCGTTGCTGGAAATTAATGTCCTCCTTGTTTTCTTTAGCGATTTTGATTACATGAACCAAGCACTAGGACTGACATGTAACTGGAGTATTGAGTGTAAAGTTTATGGTCTGCACCTCTTTTTTTTCTTAAGAGAAAACCTATTGTTTTATATCTAAGGAGTTATTGTGACTACAATGGGACTTGAGTATTCACTCAGTGTACCTCCAAGGTCTACATCTTAACATGAACCAAGCACTAGGACTGACATGTAATTGTATGCTCTGCTTATTTGTGCTACTATGTAATATTCATGTCAATGCCTGCTAGGTACATACTTACCTTATGCATTTTTTGGTCATGTCTTAAAATCTAGGTTGTATTGTATATTCTTCTAGCAAAATAAGCGGTAGGATGCTTCGATAGTCGACAATATGAATCTTTTAAATTATAACTGAGGTTCGGTACACCACGTCGGTTAACCTATGTACAAGTCATTCAACAATCCACAATATGAACCTTTTAAATTATAACTGAGTTTCAATACACCACGTCGGTAAACCTCTGTCCAAGGTGAACATGAGAATGATACTCTAGATATGGTCACACTTATTCTGGTTCACAAAATGCAGTAGGTAAGGAATTCATTTATTTTAGTTCCTGAATAGATTACCTCACCGCCGCCGCAGCCGCCTGCACTCGCCCTCGCGTCGTCTCCTTTAACCCTGTAGTTTCCTGTGGCTTTATCAAAGTTAGGTCATTAGTTGGGTTTTTAACAAAACACATTCCATTTGACTTACAAATATATCTGCAGTGACATACTATTATTAGCAGTCATCTAAATACTCTACACTCTATAGTTCCAGTGATAGATGAACTGGTCTATCAAATATGCATTGCTTTCTGTACTGCCTATCCCCGCTTCGATTACATTGTTTTGTTATACTAGTTGTTTATCCGCATGTTGTGATAGCATATCTGATTGTTTATATTGTTTGACATGTATTCCATTCACAGAGTCACTTGATTGTTTGATGCGTTCATGCTCGTCAGCGGGACGGTGCAAGGCGCAACTCCGACGCGGTTCCTCGCCGGTTGGATGGTGTTCAGGTGCAACCTCGGTGCGCATTGAGTACTGCCTCGGCTACGACCTCCCTCGGTGAGCTCTATCTTCCTTCTGCTCATCTGCTTCGGCTACTGTATGGGACATGGCCGTGGCTATATTGATGTGGTGCTCGTCTGGTTGATGCTCTATGCCCTACTCATGCATTGGTTCCTACTTGAGCTCCGTAGTTGTGGACCCATGCTATTTTAGGGTTTGCAGGTTGTTGTTCATGTTTAGTTGCTATCATAGGAGCTCATGTGATGCTCCGTTTTACATGTGGATGCCCTGGTCCTATAGCTATGCTCGTGGATTTGCTAGATTGAATAGTGGCATTTGTGCTAGGGAGATGATGATTAATCGTGGCTAAAATAAGTGTGCTTTGAGCAATCGAGGCACCTGTGGGTATCAAGTTGGATCCTCCCTCTTGTCTCTAGAATCCTTTTTGATCCTATGATACTTGTTGTTGTCATTGGATGGTCATTCTTGTTGAGTGATAACCAGGGCAGCTCCACTATATAAACAGATTGATCTGGTGATAAGAGATGACGAGGGTAGGTTATATGATCAAGGAAAGGCAAATCTGAGCCCACTAAACCATTTTTGTTAGTATTTAAAGGTGTTGCTTATTTATGCTAAAGTGGTGTCCGTGCTAGGGCGATGATGATTACCTTGGCTGAAATTAGTGTGCCTTTGAGCAATCCAGGCGCTCGTGGGTATCAAGTTGGATCCTCCCTCTTGTCTCTAGAATCCTTTTTGATCCTATAATACTTATTGTTTTCCTTAGATGGTCATTATTGTTGAGTGATAACCAGGGCAGCTCTACTGTATAAACAGATTGATCTGGTGGGCGAGAGATGACAGGGGTAGGTTATATGATCAAGGAAAGGCGAATCTGAGCCCACTATGCAACGAACCCTGGATCCTTTCTATTTGTATTTAAAGGTGTTGCTTATCCAGAAATAAGAGCCGAAGCACCTTCCCTGGCTCCTCAGAGCTCAGGCACTTTCAGTCGTCCGATCGTTTCCTTGATGCGTTTCCACGCGTCAGATCTCACTGCCGATCGATCTCAGCCATCGGATCAAACCGAGATGTTGTGGTAATGAACAGTGCCCTCTCCAGCATGCCACCGTGTGTAATTAGCCTGCCCAGCTGAGGGTATTTTGATCATTTCGCATAGGGGGTATAAAAGGGGGGGGGTGCTCCTATGACGGAGACCTAGTCGCCTCCTCCTCTCTCGCTCGCTCCTGTAGCCGCCTCCATCCCTTCCTCCCACACAGCCTCCTCCCTCACTCGCTCACTCCTCATCTAGCAATGGCGGCGGCGGCGGCTCCTGCGCCCACGTTCTTCCTCCCCCAACACACCCACGTGCGGCCCCGCACGTCTAGGCGGCTCCCACCAACCACGGCGACGGCGGCTGCGGCCACAGAGGAGGGCAGCAGATTAGCGACGCCGGCAATGGTGTCCGTGGCGGCTATGCAATGAACCCTAAACCATTTTTATTTGTATTTAAAGGTGTTGCTTATTTATGCTGAAGTGGTGTCCGTGCTAGGGCGATGATGATTACCTTGGCCAAAATTAGTGTGCATTTGAGCAATCGAGGCACCTGTGGGTATCAAGTTGGATCCTCCCTCTTGTCTCTAGAATCCTTTTTGATCCTGTGATACTTGTTGTTTTCCTTGGATGGTCATTCTTGTTGAGTGATAACCAGGGCAGCTCTACTGTATAAACAGATTGATCTGGTGAGCGAGAGATGACAGGGGTAGGTTATATGATCGAGGAAAGGCGAACCTAAGCCCACTATGCAATGAACCCTGAATCCTTTCTATTTGTATTTAAAGGTGTTGCTTGTCCATAAATAAGAACCGAACTTCCCTGGCTCCTCGGAGTTCAGGCACTTTTGGCCGTCCGATCGTTTCCTTGATGCGTTTTCGGGTGTCGGATCTCATTGCGGATCAATCTCAACCGCCGGATCAAACCGAGACGTTGTGGTAATGAACAATGCCCTCTCCAGCATGTCACTGTGTGTAATTAGCCTGCCCCGCCGAGGGCATTTGGATCATTTCGTGTAGGGGGGGTATAAAAGGGGGCGCTCCTGTGACGGATACCTAGCCGCCTCTTCCTCTCTCGCTCGCTCCTGCAGCCGCCTCCCTCCCTCCCATGCAGCTGCCTCCCTCACTCGCTCGCTCCTCATCCAGCGACGGCGGCAGCGGCATCGGCTCCCGCGCCCGTGTTCTTCCTCCCCCCAACACGCCCCCGCGCGGCCCCACACTCCTAGGCGCCCCACCAATCATGACGATGGCGACAGCGCCCATGGAGGAGGGAGGCAGATCAGCGGCGCCGGCGGTGGCATCCATGGCGGCTATGCAATGAACCCTGAACCATTTTTATTTGTATTTAAAGGTGTTGCTTATTTACGCTCAAGTGGTGTTCGTTCTAGGGCGATGATGATTACCTTGGCTGAAAGTAGTGTGCCTTTGAGCAATCAAGGCACATGCGGGTGTCAAGTTGGATCCTCCCTCTTGTCTATAGAATCCTTTTTGATCCCGTGATACTTGTTGTTGTCCTTGGATGGTCATTGTTGTTGAGTGATAACCAGGGCAGCTCTACTGTATAGATTGATCTGGTGATAAGAGATGACGAGGGCAGGTTATATGATCGAGGAAAGGTTAATCTGAGCCCACTATGCAATGAACCCTGAACCCTTTTTATTTGTATTTAAAGGTGTTGCTTATTTATGCTCCAGTGTTTATAGCCATCTGATGTAAAGATTTCTTTTCTCTCATATCTTAACTGCATATAAGTTGTTCTCGATCTTTTATTGTTTGTTGTTGGTCCTTAATTTAATCTGGTAAAGAGTAAGTTACACTTTGTTGGTCCATTTGGGTTGTGGATTTATTTATTATGATGGCGAGACATACCTATGGTGAGATTCTATCTCGATGATGATGAGACTATGGGTATACTTTTTAAGTTTACTTAATTTTCTACCTCCATTGATATAGCATATCCTCTTTGTATTATTTCACATGATTATTTGCTAGGAGCTAAAATATCCTATACAATCTGGAAAAGAGATAGCTTAAATGGATGCATGTTTTCTCAAATTAGGTTGCCCCTGCCGTGTATATAAATGCGATGCTTCCTTCCATGACTAAACAAGCTGATGTTTGGTGAATCCTTTACAGTCTTGCATTGTTAAATTAGTTCGTGTGTTTTGCTATGGTCAATTCCTATGTATGTATTGTTTTGTTTCTCTGGTTTTAACTTCTGTACGGCGATGCAATGAGAGCTTGGTGTCAGTGTCCGCCGGCTGAGCGGCAAGCTGGAGCTATAGGTCGCTGAACAAGGTGGTCCTATTGTGAGGATCTCATCTCTCACTCTATGTGTGTATCTCTCAGTCATGTTCCCCTTTATGGTAATCATTCATGCCTGTAGGGATCACTAAGATTTTTCTTGGTTTTGTAGTTGTGGATTGCTGTGATTGTTACTGCAATAGTGGATATTATATATAGACTTGGCAACTCAGTTTAGGACATCGCTTGGTAAATGCTGATTGTTACTGCAATAGTGGATCATATTGGAAACTCTGTTTAGGATATCGCTTGGTAAATGTTGATTGTTACTACAATAGTGGATCATATATATCACCATATATATACTAATTGTTGATTGTCTCTTCCATTTTGGTGGCAACCTTGTTGTTCCATGCACTATTGGCTGTTGTTTTTACTGTTCGGTTCATGAAGGTAAAGCACGCTATGCATTATTCACTCTTAATTGTTTTCTGTTCATCCATGGTTATTCTTTGTTCATCGTATGTACCTCTGTTTGAGGCTGTCGCGGCCTACTGTTGATTGCCATTTCATTTTTACCTTTGAGAAGTGGTCGCTGATGGTTCTATCATTGGAGGAGTTGAGATAGATAATTTTGTTAGTAATCGCGTTGTGCGGTCTAGGACATGATTTATTTGTGGAGAAACATTGTATGGGGTTGTTCTTTGTTTGATTAAACCGTTTTCAGGCGGTGTGCTTCTTACAAGGACTATACGGATTTGTCGTTGTAGACTACAACTACGAGGGCATGTTAGCTTATAGGGATGTTGCCCAGTCGGCTATGGTGGTTGCGAGTGCGCTTGCCCGCTCCGCGTGGCCTGCGGTGCATGCCAGTTGACATGGAAGTGTCGTAGGTATCAATGTGAGTGTTCCTCTGCAATTACTTTATTCGGAGTTAGTCAACTTTGCGTGTAAGTTCTTGGTCCCTTCTAGACCTGTCTTAGATAAGATGTGTCCAAGTCATTGCACTATGCCTCTGGGCGCCTCTTGTTATAAACACTTGCGCCTGTTAATGGATGCTTGCTAATTTATTTTAGTCTGGTATGACCAGAGCTCCTGTTTTGTGCCCATTATCTTTCTTAGGGATTCTAAATCCACAAGGATACAAAATAAATCTGATGATCATTTTATTCACATCGACGATGATAACATTTCTGCTATAGTTTCGTTGACTGTACAGATTTCCTTCTAAACCATAATATCCATGTCTATCTTCATGAGCGAGCTATCTTAACTCCAACCATTTATGTGGCTGTCAAAGTCAATATTTTTTATCCTCTCAATGCTCCCTCAGCACAAACGAGAGTATTTGAGCTGTGATTCAATGGCCAATTCCGATGATGATGTTAAAAGAAAGCTCTGTGTTACATCCATCTGTGTTCTGAATGCTATTTCTATAATCAATTTTCTTGAACATAAAGTATTCTTATCATTAGAGAGCTTGACGATTGTGTTAAACACATATATGTGTTACAATGCCCTTCAGAGTTTGGTGCACAGGAGACGTACAGGAGATAGACTAGGTTGTTAGACAATGATAACCCACAAGTATAGGGGATCGCAACAGCTTTTGAGGGTAGAGTATTCAACCCAAATTTATTGATTCGACACAAGCGGAGCCAAAGAATATTATTGAGTATTAGCAGTTGAGTTGTCAATTCAACCACACCTGGATAACTTAGTATCTGTAGCAAAGTGTTTAGTAGCAAAAGTGGTATGATAATAAAGGTAACGGTAACAAAAGTAAAGGTAAATGTTTTTGGTTTTTTGTAGTAGTTGTAACAGTAGCAACGGAAAAGTAAATAAGCGAGGAACAACATGTGAAAAGCTCGTAGGCAATGGATCAGTGATGGATAATTATGCTGGATGCGATTCCTCATGCAATAGTTATAACATAGGGTGATATAGAACTAGCTCCAACTCATCAATGTAATGTAGGCATGTATTCCGTAAATAGTCATACGTGCTTATGGAAAAGAACTTGTATGTCGTTTGGTCCTACCCTCCCGTTGCAGCGGGGTCCTTACGGAAACTAAGGGATATTAAGGCCTCCTTTTAATAGAGATTCGGAACAAAGCATTAACACATAGTGAATACATGAACTCCTCAAACTACGGTCATCACCAAGAAGTATCCCGATTATTGTCACTTCGGGGTTGTCGGATCATAACACATAATAGGTGACTATAGACTTGCAAGATAGGATCAAGAACACACATATATTCATGAAAACATAATAGGTTCAGATCTGAAATCATGGCACTCGGGCCCTAGTGACAAGCATTAAGCATAGCAAAGTCATAGCAACATCAATCTCAG
The DNA here is from genome assembly GCA_021437245.1 of Aegilops speltoides. Classification (NCBI taxonomy): domain Eukaryota; kingdom Viridiplantae; phylum Streptophyta; class Magnoliopsida; order Poales; family Poaceae; genus Aegilops; species Aegilops speltoides. Next base: position 413,046,738 of record CM038147.1, on the reverse strand, counting down.
AACATAATGGATACTAGGGATCAAACCCTAACAAAACTAACTTGATTACATGGTAAATCTCATCCAACCCATCACCGTCCAGCAAGCCTACGATGGAATTACTCACGCACGGCGGTGAGCATCATGAAATTGGTGATGGAGGATGGCTGATGATGACGACGATGATGAATCCCCCTCTCCGGAGCCCCGAACGGACTCCAGATCAGCCCTCCCGAGAGAGATTAGGGATTGGCGGCGGCTCCGTGTTGTAAAACGCGATGAAACTTTCTCTCTGATTTTTTCTCCCCGAGACGGAATATATGGAGTTGGAGTTGAGGTCGGAGGAGGTCCAGGGGGCCCACAAGATAGGGGGCCGCACACTAGGGGGGGGCGCCCCTTGTCTCGTGGACAGGTCGTGGGCCCCCTGGCACTAATTCTTTCGCCAAAAATTCTTATTAATTCCAAAGGTGCCTCCGTGGATTTCCAGGACATTCCGAGAACTTTTCTTTTCTACACATAAAACAACATCATGGTAGTTCTGCTGAAAACAGCGTCAGTCCGGGTTAGTTTCATTCAAATCATGCAAGTTAGAGTCCAAAACAAGGGCAAAAGTGTTTGGAAAAGTAGATACGTTGGAGACGTATCAACTCCCCCAAGCTTAAACCTTTGCTTGTCCTCAAGCAATTCAGTTGATAAACTGAAAGTGATAAAGAAAAACTTTTACAAACTCTGTTTGCTCTTGTTGTTGTAACATGAAAAGCCAGCATTCAAGTTTCAGCGGATATTATGAACTAATCATACTAACAATAACACATAGGTCTCACAATTACTCATATCAATAACATAATCAGCTAGCGAGCCATAATAATAAAACTCGGATGACAACACTTTCTCAAAATAATCATAATATGATATAACAAATGGTATCTCGCTAGCCCTTTCTGAGACCGCAAAACATAAATGCAGAGCACCTTTAAAGATCAAGGACTGACTAAACATTGTAATTCATGGTAAAAGAGATCCAGTCAAGTCATACCCAATATAAACCAATAATAATGAATGCAAATGACAGTGTGCTCTCCAGCGGGTGCTTTTTAATAAGAAGGGTGATGACTCAACATAAAAGTAAATAGATAGGCCCTTCACAGAGGGAAGCAGGGATTGTAGAGGTGCCAGAGCTCGATTTTAAAATAGAGACTGAATAACATTTTGAGCGGCATACTTTTGATGTCAACGCAACAACTATGGGATGGCTGTATCTTCCATACTACATGCATTATAGGCAGTTCCCAAACAGAATGGTAAAGGTTTATACTCCCCCAACCACCAACAAGCATCAATCCATGGCTTGATCGAAACAACGAGTGCCTCCAACATACAACAACCCTGGGGGAGTTTTGTTTAATTATATTGGTTTGCTTTGATCTTTTTGGATCATGGGACTGGGCATCCTGGTTACCGGCCCTTTCTCGTGAGTGAGGAGCAGAGTCCACTCCTCTTGAGAATAACCCACCTAGCATGGAAGATATAGGCAACCCTAGTTGAAACATGAGCTGCTCGAGCATACAAAATAGAATTTCATTTGAAGGTTTGGAGTTTGGCACATAAAAATTTACTTGGAACGGCAGGTAAATACTGCATATAGGAAGGTATAGTGGACTCATATGGAACAACTTTGGGGTTTAAGGAGTTTGGATGCACAAGCAGTATTCCCGCTTATGCATGTGAAGGCTAGCAAAAGACCGGGAAGCGACCAACTGAGAGAGCGACAACAGTCGTAAACATGCATTAAAATTAATTTACACCGAGTACAAGCATGAGTAGGATATAATCTACCATGAACATAAATATCATGAAAGCTATGTTGATTTGATTCAACTACATGCGTGAACATGTGCCAAGTCGAGTCACTTAATACATTCAAAGGAGGATACCATCCCGTCATACCATATCATAATCATTCTAATAGCATGTTGGCACGCAAGGTAAACCATTATAACTCATAGCTAATCAAGCATGGCACAAGTAACTATAATCTCTAAATGTCATTGCAAATATGTTTACTTCATAATAGCTGACTCAAGAACGATGAATCATCATATTTACAAAAACAAAAGAGGTCGACTTCATACCAGCTTTTCTCATCCCAATAAGTCCTCACGAGAGAGCGGCAGACGAAGAGGTCGAGGATGACAATTACATGCCTCCCTCCGGAGACGAGGCAAGCCTCGACAACGACGAATTTGTCGTGCCCGAGGATCCCGTCGAACAAGAGTGTTTTAAATGCAGGCTTATGGCCACGGCAAACAGCCTAAAGAAAAAGCAGCAACAGCTCAGAGCTGATCAAGACCTGCTGGCCGACAGATGGACCGAAGTCCTCGCGGCCGAAGAGCATGAACTCGAGCGCCTCCAAAAGCTACCCAAAACGCAAGTTGCTCCCACAATTAGAGGAGGAGGAGTATAAACCCTCATCACCGGCGCTGTCTGGCGGCAGACCGACCACCTCGTGGCCGCGACAGAGAGGCATCTAGGCCCTCCACCAGAACCGTACCCCGGCACCGCTCGAAAAATGTGAAGCCACGGGGGAATGCGTCGGACTTGCGAGACATATTGGAGGACAAGGCAAGACAATCAAGATCGATCTACGGATCACGTGGGCGCCCCATGATGCGCGACGACTACCGTCGTGCGGATCAAAGAACTCCGGTCGGGCCGAACACAGTAGACAAAACTCTCTTGAGCTACGTCGTGATATTGCCCAGTATAGAGGCGCCGCACACCCACTATGCTCCACAGATGAAGTAATGGATCATCAAATCCCTGAAGGGTTTAAACCCGTAAACATTGAATCCTACGATGGCACAACAGACCCCGCGGTTTGGATCGAAGACTATCTCCTTCATATCCATATGGCCCGCGGTGACGATCTCCACGCCATCAAATATCTCCCACTCAAGCTTAAAGGACCAGCTCAGCATTGGCTTAACGGCTTGCCAGCAGAGTCAATTGGGTGTTGGGAGGACCTGGAAGCCGCATTCCTTGACAATTTCCAGGGCACATATGTGCGACCACCAGACGCCGATGACCTAAGCCACATAATTCAGCGGCAGACGAATCGGCGATAGTTACGGACACGGTTCCTAACAAAGAAAAATCAAATCGTCGATTATGCGGATGCAGAGGCCCTCGCAGCCTTCAAACATAACATCCGCGACGAGTGGCTGGCCCGGCACCTAGGACAGAAAAGCGAAATCCATGGCAGCCCTCACATCACTCATGACCCGCTTACGTGCGGGGAGGACAGCAGCTAGCCCGCGAGAACAACCTCGGCAAAAATGTTGGCAGTTCGGATACTAAGGACCGCAATGGCAGGTCACGTCGAAACAAAACAAACGCGCGTTAACGGCGATAACACCGAGATATGGCGGTCAACGCCGGATTGAGGCTCTAAACCCGGTCGCGGAAGAAGCCATTCAAAAGAACTACCCCGGTCCGTCCAATTTGGACCGAATACTTGACCGCTCTTGCGGATACATGGCACCCCTGAAAAGCAGGCAGGTAAGTTAATTGCCGAAAACAACGACAAGGGGCTGCATAGCGATGACGAGGAAGAGACCCGCCGCCGAGCGAGAGGATGTAAGGTTTCCCCCACAAGTGCGGACGATAAACATGATATACGCAACCCATATACCCAAGAGGGAGCGAGCGTGCACTTAGGGATATGCGATGGAGCCGATCGCCCGAAGTTCAATCCATGGTCCTCTTGCCCGATCACTTTTGATCGAAGGACCACCCACCAAGATCCGCCATGGCGGATTCGCGCATTGGTTTTAGACCCAATCGTCGATGGATTTCACCTTACGAGTCACGATGGGCGATTTACGAAGAGACTGAACCTGCTTTATCGAGGATACAAAGTCGCAAGATGGACATAGACCCCTCAAGGATTAAACCTACAAAGACGACCTTCAAAGGCGTCATACCAGGTGTAGAGGCCAATTGTACAGGCTCAATCACACTAGAAGTAGTCTTCGGATCCCCGGATAACTTCCGAAGCGAGGAGTTAATCTTCGATATAGTTCCGTTCCGCAGCGGCTATCATGCTCTGCTCGGACGGACCGCGTTTGCAAAGTTCAAAGCGGTGCCGTATTATGCATACCTCAAGCTCAAGATGCCAGGCTCTCAAGGAGTCATCATGGTCAATGGAAACACTGAACGCTCCCTCCAAACGGAGGAACACACAGCGGCTCTCGCGGCAGAAGTACAGAGCAACCTCTTAAGGCAATTTTCGAGTCCGACCGTTAAGCGACCTGACACGGCCAAATGCGCCCGAAGTAACGTACAACAAGACCGCCTGGCCCGTTCCGAGCACGCGTAGCAATGCGGCCCCAACCCCAGTCCTTGCATGATTGCAAGTCTAGTCCGTCGCGTACATCATTACGCTCTGGAGATACCATGGGCATAGGGGGAGGGGCACAACCACGACAGGCCCAGAGTGCGGCTCAACCACACCAGGGGCTCCCAAGTGTGTCGCTCTTTTTCTTTTTTCTTTTTTCTTATCCACAGGACTCCATTCACCAGAGGCCTTGTCCGGTAGTAGACCTGCCGAACTCATGATACAACAGCCAGGGAAGGAGAAAGGCTACGATGAAAACTAAGGTGGTCTCCATTACGAGCATTAAATCTGTTTAATACAACATTCCGCAGCCTACCCCTGGAGGGGGACGTGTTTAAATAGTCCAATCCCTTGCTTACCGCACTATTTGTATCGCTCTGCATTCATAGTAGTCTTTCTGAATAAACAATGCATCGCTTTTTGCTTATAGCTGCATTTCTTTATATATATATATATATATATATATATATATATATATATGTTCATTTACGACATTCTCGCATCCGTACACTTTGGTACAGACCCGAATACACCAGGGCTTATGTTCCCCGCATTATGGTGTGATAAGTCCGAACACTTTCCCAAGTGCGGCACCCGAACTTATAGCATTATATGCATCGGCTCAATCATGTCTTGGGTCAATAGTTGGGTTTGCGGCTCCCATGTTTTGGTACCTTACGCCCGCTTTATCGGCTAAGGTAGACTGGAGAACCATCGCGATTGCATACTGGTTGAGCGGGCGGCGCCTCGATGGAGAAAGCTAAACTGACCGTCATGATAAGGCGAGAGCTGGTCGCTGTTCGAGAGGTCTTTTCGAGTCCCTAAAGACTTATGCCGCTTAGAGCGAGGAACCGGCTTTGTCCGCCCAGCGTGATAGCGCCCGAACTCGGTCTTCCGAATACTAGGGGCTTCGCCAAAATTTAAAATTATAGAATTCTATGGCTAAGTGAGAGTGTTCAAGCATTATAAGTCCGGTTGCCTTGTTCGTCGTGTTGAGCGCCTCCCTAGATGGACCCAAAAATGGGAACAAGAGCGCTCAAGTTTATACCGAACACCCCAGCACTCGTGGCATGGGGGCTGAAGCCGACGACTTGCCATCTCTCAGATTTTATAAACGGCCGCACAGAAGGTAATATTTTAAATTAATAAGCGTTGCTTAGCGATATGAACAAAGTTTTCAGCGCGACAGATAACACATTGCGAGTCTACTCAAATATTACATCTTTGGAGCACTCGTCCGCAATCTTGTGGGCACCCTTCAGACACTCTTATAGTACATTTGGGCGTCGATACTCCTTGCCCCGGGCGGGCGCGTCTGTTAGAAGCTTCAAGATCCAGCCTGCCCCATGCACTTTTGCACGGGCAAGGCCCAACAGGCACCTTCAATGCAAGCGGAGCGCTGACGACTTCCACCCAGGGACACGCATCCACCAGCCGCCGCACTAAGCCGAAGTAGCTCCCAGGCATGGCCTCCCCGGGCCACAGCCGAACTATGAGGCCCTTCATGGCCTGTTCGGCTACCTTGTGGAGCTCGACCAGCTGCTTTAGCTGGTCGCTAAGGGGCACCGGATGTCCGGCCTCAGCATACTGAGACCAGAAGACCTTCTCCGTTGAACTCCCCTCCTCGGCCCGGTAGAATGCGGCGGCATCGGACACGCTGCGAGGAAGATCTGCAAACGCTCCTGGAGAGCTCCGAATTCGGGTAAGTAACATGTAATTCACTTTCACATGCTTGCTTTGCATGAAAAAAGCCTTACCCGCTGCTATTTTCTTCAAATCTTCCACCTCCTGGAGGGCCTTGTGGGCTTCGGCCTTAGTGGCTTTGGCACTCTCAAGAGCCGAGGCAAGCTCGGACTCTCGAGTCCTCGAGTCGCGCTCCAAACTCTTGTGCTTTTCCACAAGAACCTGGAGCTCTTGCTACACCTCCGCCACCCGCGCCTCCTACTTCTCTCTCTCAGCTCGTTCCTCGGCCGCATTACGCTCGGCCGCGGACACGGCCTCCTTAAGGGTCGCCACCTCGTTCGTGGCCCCTGGAGTACCCACGTTATCCTTGTTATTTTTCTTGCAACCAAAATCCTTTTCTGTAAGGTACAAATTTAACACGGTGTTACTCACCTTCCCTGTCCTCGAGCTGCTTCTTGGCACGGCCGAGCTCACTCTTGACCGCCGAGGTTACGCTTCAAAGCATCAACCTCCCATGATCGCAAGGGCGGAGGTCAGCAGCGCAGCCTGCAATCCCATATTGACATAAATTTTTAGACCTCCTGCGTATATCTTTTTAGATCCTCAGTCCGGCTTTTCTTTCCGAACACGGAACCAAGCATCAGGGGCTACTATCTATGCGGTATTACATTACATATTTTAAATTTCTTACCTCAAAGCCCGTTAGAAGGCTGCTGCAGGCTTCGGTTAGCCCGCTCTTGGCAAGATGAACCTTCTGAATCACTGCGCTCATTATAGTGCGGTGTTCTTCCTCGATGGAAGCGCCGTTGAGCGCCTCCAACAAGTTGTCCGGCGCCTCCGGTTGGACGAAGGCCGCTGGTGTCACGGTCTTGCCCTTCTTACGAAGGGGCCGCCTGCCGGACTCCGGAACCACTGCTGGTTCCGGTGCGGAGTCCGGCGCAAAGTCTGGGGGGCTGCCTTGCGGCACCTCCAGAACCTCCTCCTCCTGATGGGTCCCCTCCTGGGATCCCACCTCGGCGTCATTAGCGCCACGGGGAGTTGAGGCGGTCGGAAGGGAATCCACATCCGACAGAGCCAAGGACCCGCTCGATGAAGCGGGAAGATCATCCTCGGCCGGACTACAGGTAGTATAGGGCATTAGAAGGACACTACGTGGCACAAAGAGAAATTATAATCATTCAGGAATCCGGATACTTACGATCTTGCCGGGGGCTTGGCCCTTGAGGGCCACTCCCTGTCGCCGTCGCCGGCGTTGCCGGAACAATCCGGAGGAAGGGTCCTGCCCTTCTTGGACCCTTCGGCCTCCCCCGCTGGGGAAGCCTTCCTTTTCTTCTCTGCCCCCTCTTGGGGAGAGGCCTCTTTCTCCTCCTCGTCTTTGGGGTAGGAGTCCGCCTCGGAGCCATCGGACGATGAGTCCGATACCACCTGGCGCCGTGAACTTCTTCGGGTTCCCGTGGCCTTCTTCTTGGCCTTCTTCTCCGGCACCACATAAAGTGTCGGGACTAGCAGCCCCGTCAAACGGGTGTCCGCTGGGTCTTCGGGGAGGGGAGCCGGACAGTTAACCTGTCCGGATGTCCTCTGCCAGTCCTGTTAAAGGCACGGGGAATTTTAAATCCCACATAGAGTCAAACTATGAAAGAAATGAATGTCCTGTAAAGGGTCACATATCTTACCGCGCCGGTCGGGTGTTGCGTGCTGAATCCGCGATCTTCAGTTGCGGATGTGGGGGCTTCTCCCCCTTGAACAACACCCTCCAGGAAGCTTCGTACGTTGTGTCGAAGAGCCCGCTAAGGGTCCGGTGCTGTGCCGGATCAAACTCCCACAGATTGAAGGCCCGTTGTTGGCAGGGGAGAATCCGGCAGACGAGCATGACCTGGATCACGTTGACAAGCTTAAGCTTCTTGTTCACTGTGGTCCGGAGATAGGATCGAGTCGGTCGGCTCCTCCAAACTACCCCATAGCAAGCCCTTCTCTTTCCAGGAGGTGAGCTGCATGGGGGTACCAGATCTGAACTCGGGGGCCGCTACCCATTTAGGGTCACGCGGCTCGGTGATGTAGAACCACCCCGATTGCCACCCTTTGATGGTTTCCACGAAGGCGCCCTCGAGCCAAGTGACGTTGGGCATTTTGCCCACCATGGCACCTCCGCACTCTGCTTGGTTGCCCTTCACAACCTTCGGCTTGACATTGAAGGTCTTTAGCCACAAGCCGAAGTGGGGCTGGATGCAGAGGAAGGCCTCGCACACGACGATAAACCCCGAGATGTTGAGGATGAAGTTTGGCGCCAGATCGTGGAAGTCCAGGCCGTAGTAGTACATGAGCCCCCGGACGAAGGGATGAAGTGGGAAGCCCAGTCCGCGGAGGAAGTGGGGAAAAAATACGACCCTCTCATGGGGCCTGGGGGTGTGGATGAGCTGCCCCTTGTCGGGCAGCCGGTGCGCGATGTCGCTGGACAAGTATCCGGCGCCGCGCAGTTTTTCGATGTGCCCCTCCGTAACGGAGGAGGCCATCCACTTGCCTCCCGCTCCGGACATGGCTGGAGAAGGTTGAGGCGAAGCAGCGGGCTTGGGCGCTGGAGCTCGTCTTGTGGAGATGGATAGGCAAAGGAGGAAGAAGGCGAGGTAAAAGGGTGGATCCTTATCCCTTATATATGGGCGACGAAGACTATGCGTCCCCACCGCCCGGTAAAACTCGCCTATCTCCCAAGCGCCACAATCAATGGCACGGTTGGGTTACCACGTCCGTATTGATGGGAATCCCGAATAAGGGGAACACGACCGCTCGACAAGACGTGCCAAGGAAACCGCTTTGCTAAACGCGCTGAGGTGGTATAGTAAAAACAATTCAAGTAAAGGCTTGGCAGTGGTGTGGCATCACGCCACAAAATACGTCAGCAGATTGAGCTTGTGTACATATTATTCTCTCTACGGTGGTATGTGGAATTTATTTTGCAGAGCCGGACAATATCCTGGTGTTCACAATCTTCTATGAATTAATTCGGAGGAGGAACCCGCCTTGCAATGCCGAACAATATGCGCGCCGGACTCATCGTCATTGAAGCCTGGTTCAGGGCTACCGAGGAGTCCTCGACTAGGGGTGTCCGGATAGCCGGACTATCATCATCGGCCGGACTCCAAGACTACGAAAATACAAGATTGAAGACTTCGTCCCGTGTCCGGATGGGCTTTCCTTTGCGTGGAAGGCAAGCTTGGCAATACGGATATGTAGATCTCCTACAATTGTAACCGACTCTGTGTAACCCTAGCCCTCTCCAAAGGTCTATATAAACCAGAGGGTTTTAGTCCGAGGACTAACAACCATTACAACAATCATACCATAGGCTAGCTTCTAGGGTTTAGCCTCCTTGATCTCGTGGTAGATCCACTCTTGTACTACCCATATCATCAATATTAATCAAGCAGGAGTAGGGTTTTACCTCCATCGAGAGGGCCCGAACCTGGATAAAAACATCGTGTCCCTTGTCTCATGTTACCATCCGCCTAGACGCACAGTTCGGGACCCCCTACCCAAGATCCGCCGGTTTTGACACCGACAAGCACAAAGACTCACGTAAGTCAGAGGAGGAGACCCGCCGGCCGTGGAACATTGCTCATCTCCGGCCTTATTATACTTAAGCCACCGGCTTTCAGGATGTATACATTTTTTGACAATGTAAATATTATATAAAGAAATAAAGCAGGACCTCCGTCCTTTTTACCCTCAAAAATCTATGTGTCTTCTTTATCATGTAGTGGAGACAACCAACAAGGAGTCGGTCACATCCGAATCCGGCTTTCCCTTTGGATTGGCTTATGATCATATCTGAATCTAGACATGGTCACTTAGGGGCTTCCTGTTCAAACATAGGTCGTATTCGAACCAAAGAGAACATAGCTGTCGATACCCACTTGATCGGCATACTGCCAAACCCACTTGGGGGCTTCTTGATCATATTTGAATCATAGCTTAACCCCTTTGGGTCCGACGTGGATCGATTCAATCAGCCATTAAACAACTCTTATGTTCACTTGGGGCTTCTGCTCAAACAAAGGTCGATTCAACCAAAGAGAACATAGCTGTCGATACCCACTTGATCGGCATCGCCAAAGCCACTGGGGGCTATATGATCGTATCCGAATCTTAGCTTAACCCCTTTGGAACGGTTTACTGATCGTACTCGAATCAGAGGCCTTTGAACATTGTTTATTATATATCATAAGCATAATTACTTGACTATTTTGAGACCTTTTTGAAAGCACTTTGAGATGGCTTTTGATTCTTCCGGCTTAATATTAATTACCCCATGTTCTAAAGTGCTAGGTAAGGCATCATATGAGCCGGGAAGATTATCAAAGGGTTTGCAGGTATGTTATTGTGATTATGTTAAATAAATAATCATAAACCGGCCTGTATATGATGTCTTTGGGTCATATTCCGGGTTATCAATACTCCATATAAACCCCTGGCGTGATAAACCGCCAAGAAAATTTTGCTTGTTTTAGGTGCAGGATAAGGCAAAGCAAGTTAAACATCAAGGAAATAAGCGGTCAATGTAAGCCAGCAAAATATAGCGATGGCGGCTTACGAAAGTAATAACCACCATAAACATGCGCAAGGGCATGACAAACATTAAGAGGTTTTTCTATCCTATTACAAGACTCCCCGAGTCTGAATAAGTGAAGCATTGTTTTGGCAAAGTTATAAAACACCTGGCGGTTCATTCCTTCGGCGGGCTTGAAGACTCCGGGTTATCCTTCTCCGCCTCTCCGTCGGTTGCTTTGTCCTGGAAGGTGGATGAGGCCCAGTCAATGCCACTCAAGGCTTCAAACTCAGCCTCATCATCTATTAAACCAGCCAGGTCCACTTCAGGGGCAAAGGTATGCTTACGCGTTGGAGGGATCAGGTTGACTTGGTCGTATGGAATGTTTGGAATTCTCCGGTTCTCGCTATCATAGCCTGGCGAATACTTAGTAAGAGCAGTATAATTCCCAATAAGGGTAGCCAAGGGATGTACGACTTTGACACAGGCAGTGAAATCTTGATCATGAAATGCAGTACCATCCTCCTTCAGGCTTGGGTATCCAAGAGAGAGGTGAGCCAAGTCAAGCTCTAGCACCCATGCCTTTGCCCGGCTTAATGCGGTCACGGCTCCGGCTCTTGAAGATGCCCGCCTTAAATCCTGAATTCATTGAGGTAGCACCGCGAGATGCTTCAGCACATCTTGTAGGAGGTGGGGAGTGGTATTTGATAAGGCCACAACGGCCAAGGCACGTAGTGACCCGGAGTACAGCTGCTCCACTAAGGTTAACCGCCTTAAGCTTGATCAGCATGTTTTGCTTGAGGTTGGTACTCCTGGGGCCTGTATGTTCACAAGCATAACAATGATCCGGAAATAACTATTACAATAATCCTTGGAAGATTACAATGTTTAAGGTTTTTCAGAGTGACTTACCGAAGATGGCTGAGACCATTTGGGATATCTGCCTTTTTAAGTCGGACAGCTCGGTAGGTGCTTCTGCAAGAGATGCTTCTGCATTCTCGGCCCGAGTCACCAGTGAAGCCTTCTCATCAGCCCAGATTTTCTTCTCTGACTCAAAATTTTGCCTCAATTTCTCTTGTTCAGAGACACTGAATTCAAACTTGGAGTTGGCTTTCTGAGTTTCAAGCTCTTGAGTCTTCAAATTGGCTCTTCAGTCGCAAGTCTGACTCAAATTGACTTATGGTGGCTTTGTATTGATACCAAAGTTATGGTAAGAATCATGGTAGAATATTCAAGTCCCAAACATTTTACAAGTCAAGATATTTGGCACTTGGGGGCTAATGTATGCTTAAAGAGTTTTTAACCTACCCTACCGAAATATACATATTAAGTCTCAAGCACTTTACAAGTAAAGATACTTGACACTTGGGGCTAATGTGTAACACAAATTCAAAGTCTCATGCTATCACCGGGTTAAATATATTCACTTTAAACCGACAAACTAACAGTAAGTAGATTTCTAAGTCTACAGCATATTCATTCATAAGCAATAGACTTGGGGGCTGGTACAGTAAGTAAGATTCAGGAAAAAAACATAAGTTATACCTTAGATTTTTGCTGTATTTGTTTCACCATGTCAATTTCCAGGTCACGACTATTATGCACTTGGTTCAGATACCCCGAGACTATATCACCAATGCTTAAGTGAGTATAGTCAGTGATGTCTTGTTTGGCTTTTCGATGTTGGGAAAATTCTTCTTTGGCAGTGCATTGGGCAAGAACAGTAGGCCGGCCCGATTCAAAAATTGACTCTTCAGATATTCAACTTCTGGGTCAGTCGTCTTGGCCAGGCTAGGAGCTTCCGGGTTATCAGAGTTGTAGATAACATCTTCAGCAGGCGGGTCAGAAGTTGGCACCGGAATATCAGAAGTTGGTTCAGGTGGCGGTTGATGGGTGGAGCTGTCAGGAGTGGACAAGTCAAGCTCCGGTTCAGTGGCAACCGGGTCTTGGGACGGCTTAGTTTTCCTTGCCCTCTTGCTGGGCTTCACTTGCAGGCTGTCAATAAAGGTAGAAGGATGAGTATTAAAGCATAAGTCGGAAAAACTTAAAGTAAGAAAGGTTACATTACCCGGGAGCCGTTTTGAAAGCCGGCACGTTTGATTGCATAGACTCGTCAGAGGAAGGAGAGGTATCCTGATAATTGGAGTCAGATGAATTGAGAGGTTGGCGAATCAAACCCGCCAAAGGTAAAACAGAACGTAAATCAGAGATAACCTCGGTCCGACGCTTCCTGGTTACATCGGGTAAACCGGAGGAGAGTTCTACGTCTTGATTGGCCCGAGTCTGCCTCCGGTTCTCAAGCTGTTGTTGCTTCAAAATAAATTGAGGATCTTGGTAAGCTAGAGGATGTGAAAATCTTACTTTCCGGGTCACCCTTCGGATTTTTTGCTTTGGCAAAGGCTCTGAGTCGGAGGAGATTATAGTTACCTCTTCGTCAATTGCTTGACTGCTCCCTGTATCCTCCTGAAAGGATAGAATGTCAGTAAAATAATGACAAAGGAGTTAAGAAAATCAAAGGATTACCTCTTCATCATCCGAAGAAGAGTCATCCAATTTAAACATATCAGAGGCGCTGGGTTTCTTCTTCTTTGAGGTGCCCATCTTGGTGGCCTTCCTTTCAGTTTTCTTGGCTGCCCTGGCTTGTTTGGCAGCCTCGTGGTCATATTTGACCTTCCAGAAATTATCACCGTCCTATGGAAAAAGATAAGGAATCATAAGTAAAAAGAAGGTATAACATGTTAAAGAGTATTTCTTAAGATTGTTAACTCACCGCAGGGGCCGGGTTCTTCTTGCAGAAGGGAAGTAAGCCGAAGGCATTGCTAGTTACAGTGCCCTCCTTCAGCAATGACTAGGTGGTAGCATCTACCACATCATCTGGTAAGTCGTCAGGACTATGACGCATTGGATTATCCTTCTCGCCTGTGTAAGTACACATTAAGCCGGAGCGGCGGCCTAATGGTAGTATTCGCCAGGTGACCCAGACCCGGACCAGATCAATGCCGCTTAACCCGTTTCCTAAAAGAGCTTTGATCTTCTTGATGGTGGGATTGAGAGGCAGGCGCTCAACAACGGTCAACTTATCCGCCAGCTGATGGTTGGACTCAGGGCGCAGGGCGCGAAAACCGGGCAGAGGCTTCTCATCAGGCGGTGAAGTGTCTTGACAGTAGAACCACGTCTGGTTCCAATCTTTTGGGTGACTCGGCAGCTCAGCATAAGGAAAAAGGCAATCTCTCCACCGCTGGATCGAGAAGGGGCCAAGCTCAAGACTAGGCCCATTGGCACGTTTATTTTGCCGGTTCAAGTAAAAAAGTTCTCTGAACAAAAGCAGACTTGGTTCCTCTCCTAGGTTCACCTCGAAGAAGACTTGGAAATTGCAAAGGTTTGACATGGAATTGGGTCCAATGTCTTGAGGTCTAAGATCAAAGAAATTCAAAACTTCCCTTAAGAATTTTGAGCCGGGAGGGGCAGATCCCCGGTTCATGTGATCTGTGAAAACTATCACCTCCCCTTCTTTGGGTTGAGGCCTTTCTTCAGACGGGTCAGGGGCACGATAAGACATGACCTCCTTTTTTGGCAGATGGCCAGACTTCACAAACTCAGCCAGTTTACTCTTAGTGACTATGGATGGGACCCAATTGCAAGTCAAAGGGGCTTTGGCTGCCTTAGGTGCCATGACAACAATTGGCCTACGGTAAAATAAGAAGTTCCGGTTCAATTTTAACCCGGGAGAAATATCCAAATTATTTAAGGTAGCGGCTTACGAAGGGGCCTAATGATATAAGGGTGACCGTGCAACAATATTTAAGTCGCTACAAGTATCAAGAGCAGTTCAAAATTCTTAAGGTCATGAGAAGCAAGCAAGGATCACAGACTAGTGTTATTTATTTAAGCCGGACACCTGGACATCTGTGTTTAAGGGCATTTAACAGAAGAAGTTTTCCAGGTGATAAAAACAGGTTTCACAATCTTCTGCTAAATATTTGAGATCAAAGGTCTGTTCTGATAAGAAAATTTTCTAGACCTAAAAACTGACGCAGACATGTTCATAGGCTCGAATGAGGCATTTATGCAGAGAAAGGGATCTGTTTTCTATCCAAAATAAGTGCGAAAATAGCTACCGCGGCCATTTTATATCATTCTCAGATCAGAAGAGGCGTCTAAGAGGAAAACTAACAAGAGTTTGGCTCTAATGGTGATGAACTCCGACGAACTCGAGGAAGGTCTAATGCGGATCTGAGCAAGGAAGGGAAGGAAACTTACATATCTGGATGGACTGCGGAAGTGCATCGCGTTTCTCTGGTCCAACCAGGTCGATGCAGCGGCCTGGGACGGTGAAGACAGGAAGCCGACAGCGGTGGCGGCGGAGCTCGAAGAGGAGGCAAGAGGAAGAAGACGACTAGAAGGAGGAGAATGGGAGACCTAGGTTGCACCTATTTATAAGGAGAGGATAACTGAGATGGCGCGGGAAACGAGGAGATAAGAATTATTATCCAGCAGCCCCGACACCTCGATTTTTGGAAAGTTAATAAAAACAGAGATCCGTTGAAAGATACGTGGAATAGAAAAAGGATTAAGAAAAGAATGACGTCACAGCGGCTTAACCCGGATCCAAGAGATGACGTCATGGCGGGTTAAAGGAAACCTTTTGCATGGTCAGAAGACTGAGTATATATTAAGGTATTTTAAGATTGACATGAACAGGTTCAAATCAATCTGGGGCCTAATGTTGGGGATATGACTATTTGTGTAAACCGCCCAGGAGGGGCTGGGTTACGCAAAGAGGACTCACCAGAGAGAAGCCCAAGACCAAGCATGAAGATGGCGATTCAATAAAGGGCTTAAGGCCCACAGGCGACTTAAGGCCGTTGTAGTAAACCGCAATGATGGCATGACTTGTATCATAAGGTAGATTTAACTAGTCATCGAGCGGACTTTGCTTATAAGCGGCGGGACTCAGAAGCCTGTATGCCAACCCGTATATATAAGGGACAACTCTTTGGCGGCTTAGGGCAAGAAACAACTCATCGAGAGCCGGGCATAGCATATCTTGCTCCCTGGTCATCGAAACATCAATACCAAACCCAACTAGACGTAGACCTTACCTTCACCGTAAGGGGCCGAACTAGTATAAACCCTCTCGTGTCCTTTGTCCCGATTTAACCTCTTCAAGCTTCCTAGTTGCGATGGCTCCACAACTAAGTCCTTTCACGAGGACATCTGACGTGACAATTCCACGACAGAGATCACGGCGAAGCTCGGGGCTAAGTCCCTTGCGGAACCTTGCCTGCTTCTTAGCATCAGTGGAAACTTCCTCAGTTGCATAGCGTGCTAGGTTAGCGAACTCCCTGCTGTATGCATCCACAGAAAGTCTACCCTGGGTGAAACTGCAGAACTCCTCACGCTTACGGTCCATAAGACCCTCTGGAATGTGGTGTTCACGGAAAGCCTCACTGAATTCTGCCCAAGTAGTGACTTGGCCAGCTGGGCGCATGGCTTCATAATTTTCCCACCAGAGACTGGCGGGGCCTTCAAGATGATAGGCAGCAAAAGTGACCTTATCAGCCTCAGCTACGAGTGCAAAATGTAGCTTGTGGGTAATGCTGCGAAGCCAGTCATCGGCGTCGAGAGGCTAGACGGAGTGATGGAAGGTGGGTGGATGTAACTTGATGAAGTCACTGAGCGATACCAAGTTATTCCTCTGATGTAGAGTTGTGTTCTGTTCGATGCGCTCCAAAAAATGGTTGGTCTCCCGCTTGTTTCTCTCAGCCTCCAGCATAACCTCAGCCAGAGAAGTAGGATGAGGCAGGTTTGCATCCCTAACTCCACTGCCTTCGGCCTGCTCTGGGGCAGCAGGGTTATTGCGGGTGTTGACCATCCTAGGAAAACAAGACAATGGTTTAGTCCAGAATGATAAGATTCTGACACAGAAATGTAGAATGCAAAGGATAACTCGTAATGCAAGATGATCATCCGTATGACATGGCAAATACAGAAACTGCTACATTTATTCCATCATCATACACACCACACAAGGTTTAGTACAAGACCAAACGGAGTACAACTACGGTGAAAGGAAGATTACATCTCATCGGAGGCATCCCAAGCTCCTATAAATTATTTTTCTACACCTCCGGAAAGTGGTACACACTAAGTCATATCCCACGAGTCAAGCAGGACGGTGGATGATATAACTGTTACAATACTAGTGGTGTTACTATTAGCTCAGACATTTCCGTAGTAATCCTCATAGAAGTTACCCTCATGTCTTGGAAGCTGAACGTGATCATCTGGAAACAGACGATCCTATGGAGCCTGCGGTCCATAAGGACTCGGATGTGGCCTGGGTCCATCAAACGGCGGCAGAAGAGGTCCACGGGGAGGAGTGATGCCCCCTACATCACGCCAATCCATACGGTCTGGCAGAGTAGACCGCACGGGGTACAGATCCCGCATATCCATATACCCTGCCTGCACAGCAGGTGCAAACCGGGTCAAGGTGGCCCAGTGATCAGACCGGGAGTTGAAAAGCTCCAATCGCAAGGCACAATTTTCACAGTCCTTGTCCTCAAGCATCTGTGCGGTAGTGCGGAGCAGCGAATCCTCATGAGAAGAGTCGGTGTAAATAGCTGTGAAGTAACCTTCTGCCTCAGGGAGTGACATCGGCATATAGCGGAAGTCAGTGTTCCGAAGCAAGGAAGTTCTAGCCCGTATAATAGTCATCATCGAATATGCAGCGTCTTGCACAGACATCTCGATGGTAACCCCAAGTCCATATTAGCAATGGAGGGGTTCTGTGGATCCAGGATAGCAAGGGAATATCCTGACGGTGCAGAGGTATTGGCTTTGATTGAAGTCTCTATACTGCTCCTCAACGGTGTACTCAGGATACCAACGGTATCCAGCCTCGGTCATTATATGGACCGACATAGCAGTATGGCCAGGTACATCGAGACACCGAGTCGGACAAACAACTTAATTCTGGGTGCGGGAGGCCATCTGAAACACGATATAATGCAAAGGCATTAGAATTTCTAGCAGAAATTGGACAGCATGACGGCTGTAAATGCTCAAAAAAGATTTTGAGACACTTTGCAAAGGACTGCATAGACACTCAACAACATCATATCACAATTCTTGGTCCATCTTATCAACCTAACGGGGTAGTAGAACTGAACTAGGCTTGTATCCGTCAAACCTATAAGGTACTACTGATTAGTAACACGTGAACCTGATAGAGAGAAAAGATCCTAATCCTTAACCCCCGGTGGAAGAATAGACTAACTCAGATCAGAATGCCATGAGGTAAAGGAGTAAAAAGAGCCTTACGTTCCATCCCACAATCAAATCTCCTGCATATAACTAAAGCATTTCTAGACTCAACATCGACCAGTTTGGCTTGGAGAACCTACAGGCAGTCCGGCTCTGATGCCAACTCTGTCAGGACCCCGACTCAATGGCACATCGATCTAGCATGTAACACCTCATATCACTTTGCGGCCTCACGCAAGGTATTCCCACGGGTGTCGCCTTACCTTGCCCGGTGCCGTTTGCGCCTTTTGGCACACGTATATGATAGAGTCGCTAGCATCCATATGACAAGGAGCCCGGGCTGACATGGCTAGTCATAAACCCAAAGTGGCGCTAACTTACAGGGACAGGCATACATGACCCAAAGAACGAACGTGTCGGTCATCAATGAGTGAATCCAGCTGTAGCATTGGGCTAGCAGGACTCGTAAACCGGCAGCGGGCTAACATGACTCGGTATTCATCGCTTGACATTTCCCGAAGAATCTGACACGACAGAACGAAGAAGGACAAATGCCGGCCAGCCTAAGTGTTCCGGAGCAGTAGCATGCTACCGTGGCTCAGTGGAAGCACTAGGGGACATTTCCCGGTAAGAGAGGCTACCAAGGATAAACAACTAGATAGTCAGATCCCACACATACCAAGCATTTCAATTATACACACAATATGCTCGATATGTGCAAATACAACAAGGCATCACAACATGACTCTACAACACAAGTACTTTATTTAAAGGCTCAGAGAGCCATACATATCATACACGCAAGTACAGGTCACACGACCCAGATTCAAGTCATACAAACATACAAGCCAACAATGAAGTAACTTGTCCGAGTACGCATAACTAGGAAATAAAAGAGGCTTGGGTAAGCCTGACTATACTACATGGTCCATCATGAGCTCAGGATCACCACCTGGGCTTCAGCCTACTCGTCGACATCGACGTCTATGAAGAACCCATCAGAAGGGGTTGCAGCGTCTTCTGTAAAACATAAATTAAGCAACATGAGTACAAAGGTACTCAACAAGACTTACATCAGATCCTACATACATGCACATTATCAAGAAAGGTTGGTGGAGTTATTGCAGCAAGCCAGCTTTGACTCTTGGCTAAGCTATCTTACGAGACTCCAACTTGAAATGGTTTTGCTCACTTGAGTCCACTACTCATCACTTCAATACACTACCAAGGATCCACCTCTGTCATCCTACGGAAGAGCCATCCTCGGCACTCACGCTTATCTTGAGGCTTTTAGTAGTATCCATTTACTTGTCTATGAACTGTATAGGCAACCAAGTAGTCCTTTACCGCGGACGCGGCTATTCGAATAGATGATGTTAACCCTGCAGGGGTGTACTTCTTCATACACGCTTAAGGACGGCTTTAATGAAACAACCCACCATGTACTCCTACATGGCCTCTCATCGATACCTTTACCAAATCGTTTCAACACATCACTCTCATTACCGACATGATCATTTCACTCTAGCCCATCACCCAGATGAACCAGACCTGACACGACTCTAAGAATAGCAAGCATAGCAAGGTAGGAACAACACATACACATGGCTCAATCAACTCCTACACATGCTAGTGGGTTTCATCTAGTTACTGTGGCAATGACAAGTCATGCAGTGGAAATGGGTTCAACTACCGTAGCACACAGCAGTTTGAATCGCGTTGTCTTAATGCAGTAAAAGAGAGTGGAAGCGAGAACATGGGATTGTATCTATATGATCAAATGGTTGGTTGCTTGCCTTGCGGGTCCGTGGACTGGTATTGCTCTTCGTTAGGGTATTCGCGATACTCCTCGGGGGCAGAACCTGCCACAGAGAGCACCGATACACAAACATCACCAAACAATATGATGCATGCATGAGACATGGCAAAATGAGTGTATTGGGCTAATGCAACTAAGACCAGATGGGTTTGAACCATTTTGAATCAAAGATTCAAGTTTCAAGCTCATGCATGGCCATTATTAGTGCTTTATCTTGTTCTGCACTAAACAGCAGGTTAACTGGTTTAAACATGCATGAAACCAGTACAGATGGATAGATTGGATTTTTCTGATCATTTTTCATATATAACACTTTGCATTTGGAGCTACAGATTAATTTCTATGATTCTTTGAAGTTTGTGGTATTTTTCTGGAATTTCCTGTATAAGAATAATTCCAGTAATTAAATTACTGCGTCAGCATTGCATCAGGGTGACGTCAGTGGTCAATTAGATGGTTCAGGTCAAACCAGACCAGTGGGTCCCACGTGTCAGTGTCATTAGTTTAACTAATTATAATTAGTACTAATCCTAGTTAATTAGCAGAGCTGGGCCCCACCTGTCAGTGACCCGGGGGGTCAAACTGGGCCCACCCATGGTCAAACAGGTCGTGGGTCAAACTTCGTCGGCGTTTAGTCAGCCGGGCGAGGCCGTGACGCGGGCGGTGCGGTGCGGGTTACGTGCTCCGGCGACCAAAACAACGGCGGAGCACATCTACATGATGCGGGGAGTGAGCCGCATCCAGTGGTGGTGGTGGTTGGCCTCGGGGTCGCCGCAAACGGCGCCGACAATGACCTTGGCGGCTGCTGGAGCTCGGGTGAGCTCGGGCTTGTCGCTAGGAGGCACGGTGGTTGTTGGGCTCCTGGTGGTGCGGTAGGGCTAGTTGACAAGGTGGCTTGGCCGTGGCGTGGCCGGAGTCTCGTCGGCGACGAGCTCGGCGGCGGTGCATGCGGGTGAGCTACGTGCAGTCGCTACGGGGCTCGAGAGAGAGAACGGAGAGGATAGAGAGGTAGCTAGGCTCACGGCGGTTGCGATGGAGTTGACGGCAAGGTCGGGGACGACCTACTGCGATGGTGACAGTGAAGGGGATCTCCCGTGGTGGCGGAGTCGGGCGAGGTTGATGAAGTGGCTTCGGGGCATGTGAGCGCTCGGGGCTCGGCCTGCTCGACGGAGAGGACGATGGCGGAGCTCGTGGACATGGTCGGGCGGCGCAGAGACGACGCTGGCTACGGCTACGACGGCGGCGTGGCTGCGGCAGCGTCGGCCATGGCGGAGGGAAGCGAGGGAGAGAGGCAGGGGGAGAGTGGACGTGTCCAGTGGGTCGGGGGCGTGACGTGGAGGTCGTCCAGCCCGTCCCGCGGCGAAGCGACAAGCAGGTGGCGTCGTGGCGAGCTCGCACTCGTCGGCATCACCTCCCTGCCTGCCTGGCGGGGACGAAGCAGCTGGTTGGCACGGGCCAACACAGTGTTGGGCCGCCAGGTGGGCCGGGGCGTGGGTTTGGCCAGGTAAAAGGTTTTTCCATTTATTTCTGTTTTATTCTTATTTCTATAGGTTTGTTGCATTTCTAAAAATACTTAGGCATCTCCAAAAATCACCAAACTACACATGGCCACTGCTTGGAATATATCTAGCATGGAGCATTTTAGTATGGAATTATTTGAGCATTTAAAATATTTTATATTATTTAAATGTCCAACCTCAAATATCCAATGATTTAATCCAGTGAACTTAGGATGACCTAGTAATTTATGCATCACTTTTGGCAGAGGTTTAAGACCAAGGCAGAGGTGATGAACATTTTAGAAGGGCATTTCAGGTTCATTGAAAATATTTTTAGTAAACCCTAGTTGGTTTCAAGGGGTGCTGGGGGTTCTGTCATCCCCATTTCAAATTTCTGATGAATGAAATAACATGATGCAACACTCTAATGCCTGAACTAGCTAGGGTGTGACATTTCGGAACCCCTTTGCAGCGGGCGAAAGCTCGAAGTCAATCCCTGAGCCGGCGGTTCCTGCCACAGCTTCGAAGGTCGCGCATCCTGAGCATTGGCAAGCATCGACCAGCCGGAGCAAGAAGAAATGTCAAAACAGGGCCACAGAAGGAGTAATGGTGACCATGGCCTCGCAAAGGAAGGCGGAAACGGCGAGGAGGATGAAGGAGCGGGGATCCAGATGTAGTAGGTGGATATGGTAATGTGAGATTACGACATTGAAGAAGGGAGAGAAGGGGGGTATCAAACCCGCGAAGAGAGCGTGGAGATAGATGGGGATCTCGGTGGCGCTCATCTCACCTGCAAGCTAAGACGCAGGACGGACAGCCGTTGCCTTCCACTTGCTGGAATCGGCTGTAAGGGCATGGCGGACCTTGTCCAGCCCCTCCTGATTGATCACCGTCGACCGCTCAAGAGCTGGCTCCAAGGTCGGCTGGGGCGCGCGGCTTCCCCTTCTTCCTCCTCTGATGTGGAGCCATGACAGAAGCTGGGAAGGAGGCGAGGCGCTGACGCCGGATCTGCACGCGAAGCTACAAGACTTGGAGAAGAAGAAATGAAGGCCAAGTGCGACAACCTGCAAGGGCGAGATGCTTTGGCAACGGGCGACCACTAGGCCTGGCAGATATCAAGGCAGCATGGGGAAGTGGAGACGCCCACGTCCCATCAATCACCACGCGTCATCAAGGCCACATGCGGTTAGGGCCTGCGGCGCTCCGCACTTGCCCTTTGGCTTCTCCTAGAAGCCAAGTCCGAGTGTGCCTTGGGCCCGGGGGCTACTGTTGGCGTTCTAGATATGGGGTATCCAGACTTGCCAGCCTGCGGCCCACTGTGTGGCTCTATCGACGGCCTGGTATGGCCCAGCTTCAGCATCAATGACTCAAGACCCTCGCGAGGGGCCAAGCCTCGCGAGGTGGACGACACCAAGACCCCCGAGGGGATCGGCCTCCTCGGGCTGGTTCCTAAGGGGCGGAGAGTTCTATGCAAGGTGCACCTCATGAGGCTCAGTTGACGTGAGCCATGACGATTGAGGCCAGGCGGGCGCTAGGCAGGCGCTAGCAGGCACAGAGCGCCGGTTTCCTCTTTGGTGCAAGGGAGGCAAGCGACAGGCACGAAGTCCCGAGGAATCAGCCAAAGGTTTCCATTCTGGTGCAACAAGACCAAGACCGCCAAGATGGCAGGATGGAGGTCATCATCGAGCCCACCGCAGCGTCATGACCAGAGGCTTTTCACAGGCGAAGACCACTTTAGTCAGGATAGTATGCACTACTTGTCCCCTTTCAAATTTGGTCGTTGTGGAATCCCTTCCCGCCAACATTTGGGAAGAGGGCCAAGGCCACTATAAATAGGACTTAGCCACCATCATAGAGGGGGATCTAGTCGACATCAGGGGGAAGAGATCCATTCTCACCCGACCACCTCACCAGCTCCCTTGAGCTCAAGAACACCTCACCTCTTGAGGCCTGTTCATCCACTGTACTAGTTCATCCTCAGCCCTTTGAGGCAATCCACCAAAATGCTGCAGTAGGGTATTACACCCCAAGGTGGCCCGAACCAGGATAAACTGATGTGTCTCTTTGTCTCTTCGAGCCCGACGCGCTAGGCTTAGGAGGATTGCGAGTAGGCAGGCTGGGGCACGCACCCCACAGTTCGAACCTTTCAAGGGTTTGCGGAACCCGTAATTCGACACGACCCTCTACCTAGTTCCCAACCCTCGACCGCTCAGTGATCCTCGACACCCTCGTTCCCGATAAAAAAATAATAAGAGGAAGAAGAAGAAGAAAAAGACGAGAAGAAAAAATAAAAGAAAAAAAGAGAGGAGAAGAAGAAGGAATAGATG
This sequence comes from Aegilops speltoides, assembly GCA_021437245.1. Taxonomy (NCBI): domain Eukaryota; kingdom Viridiplantae; phylum Streptophyta; class Magnoliopsida; order Poales; family Poaceae; genus Aegilops; species Aegilops speltoides. The sequence continues at coordinate 413,023,226 of CM038147.1, read as the reverse complement.
AGAAGAAGAAAAATAGAATTGCTTTTTCTATTTTTTTCCTCTTCTCCTCTATTCCTTCTTCTTCTCCTCTTTTGTTTCTTCTTCTTCCTCTTATTATTTTTTCTTCTCTTCTTCCTCTCCTCTTCTTCTCCTTCCGACGTCTCAGCAACCCACGACCCTCTACCCTAGTTCCCGACCCTCGACCCTCGACCCCTCGGTGACCCTCGACCCTCTACCCGAGTTTCCGACCCTCAACCGCTCGGTGATCCTCGACACCCGTGTTCCCGATAAAAAATAAGAAGAGGAAGAAGAAAAAAAGAGGAGAAGAAGAAGGAATAGAGGAGAAGAAGAAAAAATAGAAAGAAGAAGAAGGAATAGAGGAGAAGAAGAAAAATAGAATTTCTATTTTTCTTCTTCTCCTCTATTCCTTCTTCTTCTCCTTTTTTCTTCTTCAATTTTTTCTTCTATTTTTATTCTTCTTCTCAAAGGAATAGAGGAGAAGAAGAAAAACTAGAAAAAAATTCTAGTTTTTCTTCTTCTCCTCTATTCCTTCTTCTTCTCCTATTTTCTTTCTTCTTCTTCCTCTTTTTTTTCTCCTCTTATTCCTCTCCTCTTCTTCTCCTTCTTATTCTCCCCATGTCGAAGTTATCGGGGAGGGGGTATATCGACAACGACGACATACATACATGAAAAAAAAATGTTATCGAGGAGGGGGTATATCGACCCCCCCCCCCTCATGTCGAAGTTATCGGGGAGGGGGTATTTCGACAATGACAATACATACATGGAAAAAATGCTATCCATCTATACATACATAGCCACATACATATATACATGGAAAAATACATATATGAACAAAAAATGCTCTGAACAAAAAAATTAATACATTATGAACATCTACATACATATAGCCACATACATACATATATACACTATATATATATGAACAAAAAATTCATCATATAAAAATTAAAAAAAACAAAGTCGAGGCGGCGGCGGCTCACATCGGGGGCGGTGGCAGCTCACAGCGGGGGCGGCCGATGAGGGCGACGGCGGGCGGCGTGGGCGTCGACGACGGTGATGGTGGGCGGGCAGGGGGTGGGAGTGGCTGGAGCGCTGGGGCCGCGGATGGCGCGGTGGCGAGGGTGACGGCGGGGCGGGCGCGAGGGAGCTGGCGGCGCTGGCCTGGCAAGGGCGAAGACGGGGGCGCGATATGGAGCCGCAACGATGGTGATGGTGGGGGCGGGCCGGGTGCAGACGCACGGCCGGGCGTGCTCGGGGGCGGCGGACGGTGACGACATGGGCGGTAGACAGCATCGGTGTGGGCTCGGGGGCGGGGCAGGGGCATGGGCGTGACAACGTCGTCGGGGCAACCTGGTGGCATCGAGGAGGTCGGCGTCATTGGGGGCAACTGCGAGATGAACTCTAAAATTTTTCACAAGTGTTGGCTATATACCCAACCCTTTGGTCTCGGTTGGTTGCTCAAACCGGGACCAATGCCCACCTTTGGTTCCAGTTCGTGCCACGAATTGGGACCAAAGGTCTCTTTTCAGACCTTTGGTCCCGACTGGTGGCACCAACCGGGACTAAAGGGGGGCATTGGTACCAGTTCGTGCCACCAACCGGGACCAATGCCCCCCTTTAATCTCGGTTGGTGCCACCAATCGGGACAAAAGACCTTGTGCTGCTGCCCGCGGCCAAAATGTTCAATCCCACCTTGCTAGTTGAGAGGGGCTCGAAATGGTTTATAAGCCCCACTGTTGCTGCCCTCTCGAGCTCCTCTCCAATGCAGGCTTACACTTCTATGTCCGTGGGCCTTCTACGGGCCTGAATCCTGGCTCATGATTGGGTTTCTAGTCGTATTTAGGCCGTGGTGGCCCAGTAGGGGGTATTTTTTATTTTTTCCCAGTTTTTTGTTTTGTTTTTTGCATTATTTATTTTCTTTTGTTTTTTGCTTTATTTTTTAATTCTTTTTGTTTTTAGGTCACCAAAATTATAAACTTTCTGTTAGTACCATTAGTTTTTCAAATTTGAATAGTTTAAATTTAAATTCTTTGAAATTTGTGTGAATCACTAGTTTGTGATTAACTTTACTATAAAAATAAATTTTGGAGTGATTGTTTTTCCTGCTATTTAATATTACTGTGTTTTATCATTCTATTCAAAAATAGATTTTGTTATTTTAGTTTCTAACAAAAAATTCTTTATGATAATTCTTTTTGCTATTAAAGTTTCTAACAAAAAATTCTTTGTGAAAATTCTTTTTGCTTTTAATGTTTTGAACAGAAAATACTTTGATAATTTTAGTTGCATAAATTTTATATAATTTTAGTTTCAATAATACTAGAGGTTTATAAAAGCTTTTTAGTTGATTCCTTTTGCTATTGGAGTTTCATAAAAGCTTTTTAGTTGATTTTTTGCTATTGAAGAATATTATAGTTTTGTTTTAGTTGATCATAACAGAATATTTTAATTGATTATTTTCAGTTCACTCTTTTTGCTATTAGCTCATTCTTTGAGCTAAATGACCCTGAAATTGAAAAGCACTACAAATAAACTCTGAAAAGGTTGAAAGTGGGCATGGTATCATCATTTCACCCAGATAGCATGTGCTAAAGAGTTGAGAGGGTTACGGCAAAAACTGGATGCACTTCGTGTACAAAACAAACAATCTCTTTCGAAGTATCAGGGTTTTGCAACGTCTTGAGCTTGCGTTGGTTTTCCTTGAAGAGGAAAGGGTGATGGAGCAAAGTAGCGTAAGTATTTCCCTCAGTTTTTGAGAACCAAGGTATCAATCCAGTAGGAGGCTCCTCAAAAGTCCCACGCATCTACACAAACAAACTAGAACCTCGCAACCAACGCAATAAAGGGGTTGTCAATCCCTTCACGGCCACTTGCGAAAGTGAGATCTGATAGAGATAATATGATAAGATAAATATTTTTGGTATTTTTATGATATAGATGGAAAAGTAAAGATGCAAATAAAAGTAGATGGAAAACTTACATGATAAAAGATAGACTCGGGGGCCATAGGTTTCACTAGTGGCTTCTCTCAAGATAGCATAAGTATTACGGTGGGTGAAAAAAATTACTGTCGAGCAATTGATAGAAAAGTGCATAGTTATGAGATTATCTAGGCATGATCATGTATATAGGCATCACGTCCGTGACAAGTAGATTGAAATGATTCTGCATCTACTACTATTAATCCACACATCGACCAACTCCTGCCTGCATCTAGAGTATTAAGTTCATGAAGAACAGAGTAACGCATTAAGAAAGATGACATGATGTAGAGGGATAAACTCATGCAATATGATATAAACCCCATCTTTTTATCCTCGATGGCAACAATACAATACGTGCCTTGCTGCCCCTACTGTCACTGGGAAAGGACACCGCAAGATTGAACCCAAAGCTAAGCACTTCTCCCATTGCAAGAAAGATCATTCTAGTAGGCCAAACCAAACTGATAATTCGAAGAGACTTGCAAAGATAATTTAATCACACATAAAGAGAATTCAGAGGAGATTCAAATATTTCTCATAGATAAACTTGATCATAAACCCACAATTCATCGGATCTCGACAAACACACCATAGAAAGAGTTACATCGAATAGATCTCCACGAGGAGAACTTTGTATTGAGATTCAAAGAGAGAGAAGAAGCCATCTAGCTAATAACTATGGACCCGAAGGTTTGTGGTAAACTACTCACAACTCATAGGAGAGGCATTGGAGATGATGTAGAGGCCCTCCATGGTTGATTCCCCCTCCGGGGGAGCACCGGCGAAGGCTCCAAGATGGGATCTCACGGATAGAGAAGGTTGCGGCGGTGGAAATAGTTCTTCGTGGTGCTCCTGGATGTTTTCGGGGTACGTGGATATATATAGGAGGAAGAAGTAGGTCGGTGGACGCTTGAGGGGCCCACAAGGGTGGGGGGCGCGCCCACCCGCAGGGGATGCACCAAGCACCCTCGTGGCCGCCTTGCTTGTTGCTTGACGTCCACTCCAAGTCCCATGGATTGCGTTTGTTCCAAAAGATCGCTCCCGAAGGTTTCATTCCATTTGGACTCCGTTTGATATTCCTTTTCTTTGAAACACTGAAATAGGCAAAAAGAAACAACAATTCGGGTTGGGCCTCCGATTAGTAGGTTAGTCCCAAAAATGATATAAAAGTGTAAAGTAAAGCCCATAAACATCCAAAACGGTTAATATAATAGCATGGAACAATCAAAAATTATAGATACGTTGGTGACGTATCAAGCATCCCCAAGCTTAATTTCTGCTTGTCCTCGAGTAGGTAAATGATAAAAACAGAATTTTTGATGTGGAATGCTACCTAGCATAATTCTCAATGTAATTTTCTTTATTGTGGCATGAATGTTCAGATCCAAATGATTCAAAATAGAAGTTCATATTGACATAAGAAATAGTAATACTTCAAGCATACTAACTAAGCAATCACGTCTTCTCAAAATATCATGGCATTAGAAGGTTCATCCCTACAAAATCATATAGTTAGGCTATGTTTCATTTTCATCACACAAAATACTCCCATCAAGAACAACCCCAGTTTTAGCCAAGCAATTGGTTCAAACTTTTTGACGTGCTTCAGCCTTTTTCAACTCTTACGCAATACATGAGGGTGAGCCATGGATATAGCACTATGGGTGGAATAGAATATGATGATGGAGGCTGTGTGGAGAAGACAAAAAAGGAGAAAGTCTCACATTGACGAGGATAATCAACGGGCTATGGAGATGCCCATCAATTGATGTCAACATGAGGAGTAGGGATTGCCATGCAACGGATGCACTAGAGCTCTAAATGTATGAAAGCTCAACAAAAAAAACTAAGTGGGTGTGCATCCAACTTGCTTGCTCACGAAGACCTAGGGAATTTTGAGGAAGCCGATCATTGGAATATACAAGCCAAGTTCTATAATGAAAAATTACCACTAGTATATGAAAGTGACAACATATGAGACTTTCTATATGAAGAACATGGTGCTACTTTGAAGCACAAGTGTGGAAAAAAGATAGTAGCATTGTCCCCCTATTTTTTGGGCCTCTTTTTTTAATTTGGCCTTTCTTTTTGTTTCTTTTTTATTTGGTCTTTCCTTTTTTTGGCCTTTCTTTTTTAATTTGGTGACAATGCTCTAATAATGATGATCATCACACTTATATTTATTTACAACTCATGAGTTACACCTCAAAGCTAGAACAAGATATGACTCTATATGAACGCCTCCGGCGGAGTACCGGGATGGGCAATGAATCAAGAGTGACATGTATGAAAAATGATGCATGGTGGCTTTGCGACAAATACGATGTCAACTACGTGATCATGCAAGGCAATACGACAATGATGATGCATGTCATGATAAACGGAACGGTGGAAAGTTGCATGGCAATATTATCTCGGAATGGCTATGGAAATGCCATAATAGGTAGGTATGGCAGTTGTTTTGAGGAAGATATAAGGAGGTTTATGTGTGATAGTGTAGGATCGAAAGTATGTCTAGAGGGGGGGTGATTAGACTACTTGACAATATAAAAATTCAGCCTTTTGATTAAGACAAGTTTTTGGCAAGTTCACAATGATGATCAAGTCAAGTATCACCCTACACATGCAATTCTAGAGTATAGGCAGCGGAAAGTAAATTGCACATGTAGTAAAGAGAGGTGGAGAAGAGCAAACGCAATTTGGAGACACGGAGATTTTTTCTCGTGGTTCCGATAGGTGGTGCTATCGTCAATCCACGTTGATGGAGACTTCAACCCACGGAGGGTAACGGCTGCGAGAGTCCACGGAGGGCTCCACCCACGAAGGGTCCACGAAGAAGCAACCTTGTCTATGCCATCATGGCATACGCCCACGGAGGACTAGCCTTACTCGGGTAGATCTTCACGAAGTAGGCGATCTCCTTGCCCTTACAAACTTCTTGGTTCAACTCCACATCTCGACGGAGGCTCCCAAGCGACACCTAACCAATCTAGGAGGCACCACCCTCCAAAAGGTAATAGATGGTGTTGGTGATGATGAACTCCTTGCTCTTGTGCTTCAAATGATAATCTCCCCAACACTCAACTCTCCTCACCGATTTGGCTGTGGTGGAAGAAAGGATTGAGTGGAAAGCAACTTGGGAAGGCTAGAGATCAAGCTTCATATGGTGGGAGTGGAGCAACTTGATCTCAACACAAGGGTAGGTAGTTTTCTTCTCGAAATGTAAGGTAGGAGTGGTAGTTCTTTCGATGGCTCTCTCCACGAATGAAGAGGGGTGGAGGGTATTTATAGCCTCCACACAAAATCCAACCGTTACACACATTTGACCAATCTCGGTCGGACGAAGTAGACAACTCGGTGAGACCGAAAGTTCAAAACATGTGAACGTTGGGATTTTCGGTGGGACCGAAAATACAATCTCGGTGAGTCCAATTCGTCCAAAGACTAGGGTTTGCCAATCTCGGTGGGACCGACTTCATCATCTCGGTGACACCGATTTGATGACAGAAGGTTACAGAAGCTTGGCAACACCAGTTTCGGTGAGACCGAGTTCAGAATCGGAAAATCCGAGATTTCTAGGGTTTGGCTATATGGCTGAGGTGGTTCATCTCGGTGTGACTGAGTTTAGGAATTCGGTGGGACCGAGATTACTTATGAGTGTATAGTGGAAGTGAAAGGTGCTGATAGTTTAGGAGATATATCACTAAGCACTTTGAGCAACCAGATTCATTATCATAACCCCATCCCCTTTTAATAGTATTGGCTTTCCTATGGACTCAATGTGATCTTGGATCACTAAACCAAAAATGGAGTCTTGAGCTTTTGCCAATGCTTGCCTTAGTATTTTGAGGGGTCCACATCTTCAGTCATTGCCATACCCATATCACTGAACTTTCTGAAATGATTCTCAAGAAACTATTAGTTCAATGATATATATGTTGTTATTAATTACCAAAACCACCCGGGGATTAGTTGCACTTTCAATCTCCCCCTTTTTGGTAATGGATGACAACATATAGATCAAAGCTTTGACAAAGGATATAATCAATGAATAATATCGTCGCTTTGAGAAGTATGTGATAAGCAAGAGCTCCCCCTAAATTTGTGCATTATTTAAGATTTGCGTTTGAATGCAAATGCACAATCGATTAGGATCACGGGTCACTCTTCCATGTCACATACATCTTGGTGGAGCGCACAAAATGATAAGAGTGAATAGCATGCACCCAATCACCAAGACATGAGTAAATGGTCATACAAGATATGAATAGCATATGATAAGCATTAAGCACACATTAAGGCATAGTACGACCAAGCACTCATCAAAGTAGAGCAAACGTAGTATCAAACACACGGAATGTCTCGAAAAACTCAAAAGGACCGCAAATGAACGAAAGAGCAAAAAGCGCAAAGACAAAGCACTCTCTCTCTCGAAGTCCTATGATCTATACAATTTCTCCCCCTTTGGCAACAAGTTACCAAAAAGTTCGAAAAGTATAGAGCTAAATGTCACTAGGGACTCTGCTGGCGGCTCCTGTCTGGGTTGAGGTTGGAGTTGAGATGGCAGCATCTGCGAAGACTTCAGCTGATGTCTGTGGAGCTGGAGGTGTGGTCTTGGAGCTGGAGCTGAACCGATGGAGCTGTGGGAGGTCTTGAGGCTGTAGTCCCGTGTCATCCTTTGGGATAGCAGCTGATTGGGGTCTTGTGGGAACCGGAGCGATCTGTTCATAATCATCTGGACTAGGTCATCCTGCATCTCACGCATGAGCTCTTCCTTCTCCTCTTTGCTTCCTCGATATCTGCCTCAAGCTTGTTGTGATTACTTGCACTTGATCGACTTGACATCCGAGAGCATGGATCTTGTCTTCAACAATCCTCTCAAGACTCTCTGAGGCTGTATAATCTTGGCAGCGCTGTTCAATCCTCTGGGTAGCTTCAAGGAGCTGCTCTCCAACACTCTTGGGTTTAGCTGCTGCTGCTGCTGCTTCCTTCTCAGCTTTGGCTTTCTTGGCAGCCTCAATGTTTGCTTGACCTTCAACTGACGTTGGGTCTTCCTCATCCATCACAACTTCATTGTCCTCATGCTCAGGCTGCAGTGGCAAGTGTGGTCTATCCAACAAGTACGTGCCCGTGCCAAACTTGGCATTGATAAGCATCTGAATGTGCGGGGCAAATCCACACGACCTCTTCTGGTCAGCTGCAGTCCTCTTGATAGTCTCAACTATCAAATTCATCACCTTGAAAGGTGCCTTCTCATCAAGTATATGCAGCATGTTGATAGAGTACCCTCTGATCATGCGATGATCTCCAGACTTGGGCATCAAGGTATGCCTTAGAATAGTGTTTGTGGTAGGTAGACCTGCACGGAGATAATACACCGAGCCGAGCTTCGATTCCTACATCCTTAGCTGGTACCTCGTTGTACATATTTTTCATAGACTCATGGTTCTTCTTGGGAATACCATAGACATCAACATCATCTTCTCTTGGCACTGGAGCATTCAGAAGTTCTGCCCATTCATCTACAGTAGAAGAGAATCTTTGGCCTTCAGTCATCCATGTGATCTTTCCATCTGGATAGAAATGAGCTGTGGCATAGAATTGCATGATCATCTCATCATTCCAACTTGTCAACTTTTGACCAACAAACTCTGCAAAACCACATGCAGTGAAGCTCTCATGCACATGTGGGAAGAAGTCTCTGTGCTCTTCACTATCAATGTATGCCCAGTCAACATAGCGAGTGTCCGCAACTATGGGCTTCTTGTCCATCAGCACAGTCTCATAGAAGTCCTGCTGCTCTCTGGTGTGGAATCTTGGATCAACAGCAGTTCTTCTCCACTGAGATATGGATCAGCTTGTCTCCATAGCCTGAGACCTCTATCTTTCCTTTCCTTCATGTTTTCAGCTTGAGGATGAGCATCATTGTGGAGTGGCAGTTTTGGACGCAGTTTCAGCAATACAGGTGCCTCATCATCTGACACAGCTGGTGGCACATTATCTTTCTTCTTCTCTGAAGCTGGGATGTTCCTGACAGTGTTCTTGGGCTTGGCAGCATGCTTGGCTTGAGCTGCCTTTCTTTGGAGCAGATGGCTTGGACTTAGAAGGGCTCCTGCCTACGATGGCATCACCCATGAGCTTAGGCTTTTGAGGAGGCTGGGGTGCTTCCTCATCATCATCATCATCTCTTTGCTTCATCATGCACAATCCTCTTCCTCTTGGAAGTTTTCTTCACCTTGCTTGAAGTTTCCTCTTCCATACTCAGCTTCTTGGCAACAGTGGACTTCTTCACTTTTCTGGTGCCTTTCTTGGTTTGCTGCCCTTGATGCTCTTTGGCAACAACTTTTCTTTTTGGCTTGGAGGAGACCTCTTCCTCAGCAATGAAATCAGAATCTTCTTCATCAGAGTTCCTCTTCTTTCTGGCCCTGGTGGCTGCAGGAGGCAAACCACTTGGTGTGCTCCTCTCACCATCATCTGAAAAGCTGCTGGGCTCAGGACTAGTGCTTGCCTCAGGAATTTCTTCAATAGGTGACTCAGACCTGTTCTGGCTGTCACTGGCATCTGACATGGTTGACAACCTGTGAATAGATTAGGTGTAGGCGGAGTAGAAGAGTTATCACAAACTGCAGAAGATTTTGCAAAAAAAAATGAGTTCAAATTTCAGTTTTAGGTTTTCACAGAATGCATTTTGGTCAGACCGAGTCTAAAATTCGGTGAATCCGAAGTGTTCAAACAGAAGCATTCACACCACTTTCGGTTGGACGAAGTGGGTTTCGATCTGCCGAAAACACTAGGGTTTCACTAAATCCTCATTTGGTCACACCGATTTGCACAACTTCGGTTGGACCGAAAAGTGCAGTGCAATGGCCAGAGGCCAAATCGGTCATACCGAGAATGTAAAATCGGTCTCACCGAGATGTGTTTGCCGGAAACCTAACCCTAAAACTTTTACTCGAATTTCGTTCAAAGGAACTAATCTGGTGTTAAGGAAGATCTCAAACGTGGCAAGATGCTAGGCAAACCAAACGTGCATTGAATCGGAGATGGGAGCACGAGTGGGATTGAAACTCACCCTAACTTGGTGGAGTTCCTCTACGGTGGCAACGGCGCGGAGAGAATGTCCGCTGACGGCGACGGAGACTGCGGCGAGGGCGCACAAAGCGACGACGGAGACGATCCGGAGACCACGGCGGCGGCAGCAAAGGTGTGGGGCGAGGCGTTTGAAGTAGAAATCAATGCGCGCGACCCACGGAGTATATATACCCCTTAGCTGTCGGTGGGACCGAGTTGTAAAACTCGGTGGCACCGAGATGGATAACTGCTGGGCAGTTACACACTTCGGTCACGCCGAAAATTACAATTCGGTTTCACCGAGGTGAAAACCTAGATCAATCTAAATGCTTTCGGTTTGACCGAGTTTGAGTGGGTTGGTCTGACTGAAATCACTTAGAAGGTTTTGGAAGTTAGCCCTTGACGGATCGGTGGCTCCGAGTGCTCCTCACTCGATGTGTCCGAAAATGACTTGTTCAAAGTTTGTGATATAAGCATGAATAGAATTTGAGACAAGAAAGCATAGATAGCTAGGGGAGGAACTTAGGCATTCTTGTCCATCCATTTGGTCAGAAAAAATCAAAAAGACCAAAGCAACAAATGGATGTCCTTGAATGGATAAAATCATGCATCCAACATGCTCACACAATAAGATAGCAAATGAAATATGTGTCAAACATGCACAATCAAAAACTCTAGCAACTAACACACAATTTGTCGATGACTAGGTCATCTATATATGAGTATATTGACTTAGGAGTCAAATGAGAACATTTGATCATAGGTCATACTCATCGCTTAAGCACAAGTGGGGTTACCACTTTTACATAAAGCATTAATGTGTTCACATCATTTGAAGATGCTTTAGCTCAATTCTTTAGAGCAAAGCTCCCCTAGATGTGAGAACCCCTTTAAAGGGTCAAACTAACCTTGGGTTGTCGAGAAGACTTCATGTAGATGTTGAAGATGTGGATGCTCAATGTTGATGAAGATCATCAAGAGTTGGGAGCAATCCTTTGGATTCGGGCACTTTCAATACCTACATGGGTTAGTCCCACAAGGAACAAACAAGGATATCCATGGACATAGATTGAAGTACACAATAGATGATGTCCATGAAAGCTATGATTACCTTGTCCCTTGACTTACCAACAAGAGGGTTTGTGACTCCATGAACTAGTGCATAATGTGGAAGTTGATTGCACAAGTCCTTGCCAAAATGAATGTGAGTGAAGTTTGTTGGCGGAGTCACCCTCAAGAACTCTCTAGTTCTTCTTCTTCGGGATCCACATCATCTTGATGGGAATCCTTGGGGTTGTAGTTGAGCTTGACGAAGTAGAACTTGACGTTTCCTTGGGAACCCACTTGACCATGGCTTTAGGTGCTTCAATAAATGCATCAATCTCCTCTTGAAGCTTGTCCTTGCCTTTTAGCTTGTGGTCTTGTGGTGGAAGATCATCTTGAGCTTGTTCCACATTGGAAGAAGTAGGATCATGCTTCTCCTTTTGAGAAACAAACTTTGGAGTGGGATATTGACCTTCTTCCCATTCAACACCCTCGGCGTTGAACTTTCGCTCAAAACCAATTCCTTGATTCTTCCGGTGCCTTCCTTGCTTGCGAACAATTTCCTCAAAGTTCTTGCTTCCGGCAAGGCTCTTGTAGACACCTTTCTCTATAATCCCTTTCAATAAACTATTTTCTTGCTCAAGTGTAACTTGGCTTGAAACATTGTTAGTGGAATCAAGAGAATTACTAGGAGCAACAATATTGGATTTAGCATGGTTATTGTTACTACTAGATGAAGAATTTTTCTTATACTTGTCATGCTTAGTTTTAATAGGTGGCAAGAAATTAGACAAGAGAAGTCGTTTGGTAAGATATGAAGAACTCTTCTTTCGAAGATCGTCATTGATTGCTTTTAGAAACTCATGTTCTTGCTCTAGATTGAGCTTCTCGAAGCGTAGCTTCTCATGAGATCTTAGGAGCTCTCTATGATCTTCTTGAGTTGTTTCATGAGCTAACTTAAGAGTGTTTAGTTCTTTAGTTAGACGCTCAATCTCCTTCATAGCATTGTCATTCGACTCTTCTCGACTATAAAGACTACTAGCATGTTCATCATTACTAGGCTCACTAGATTTGTCATGTAAAAGCTCATCTTCACCAAGCAAGTCATCCTCATCACTATCAAAGTCAATAAATTCAGGGTGCGATACCTTGGGGCCTTTAGCCATGAAGCATCTTCCAATTCCCTCATTTGGTGAATCAAATAAGTCATAGGAGTTGGAGTTGGAGGACACGAGAGCAAGACCGGCAACACCTTCATCTTGATTGTAGTCGGAGTTGGAGTGATAGCTTCTTTCGAATGATTGTCTGAGTCGGAGCCGGAGACCCATTCACCTACATGAGCTTGATGTTTTCTTCTTGTGTAGCTCCTTGATGACTTGTCTTTCCTCTCCGGATCCTTGCTTCTCCGAGAGGGTCTTCGTTCATAACGATCATCTCTACTCCTTCTCTCTTTCCGAGGTGACTCTTCTCTTGAGCTTCTTCTTCTTGGAGATTCTTCTCTTCTCTTGTGGGGAGCCGAACACTCATTTGAGTAGTGTCCGGGTCTTCCACAATTGTAGCAGTTTCGATCACGACTAGAAGATCTCTTTTCATCATATGACCTAGACTTTGAGCTTCTTTCCTTGCTTCTACTCTTGTAGAATTTGTTGAAGTTCTTCACCATTAGGCTTATCTCTTCATTGGGAACTAGCTTGTCACTTGAGGTTGTGGGAGCATCAATTGTAGCTTTGTAAGCACCACTTGACTTGTTGTGAAGCTCTTCCTTATCTTTAAGTGTCATCTCATGAGCAACAATTCTTCCAATGACTTCGGTTGGCTTGAGATTCTTGTAGTTTGGCATCATTTGGATCAAAGTGCACACGGTGTCATACTTTCCATCCAAAGCTCTGAGAATCTTCTTGATGATGAATCGGTCGGTCATTTCTTCGCTTCCTAAGCCGGCAATCTCATTTGTGATGAGAGCAAGCCTAGAGTACATTTCAGCGACTCCTTCACCTTCCTTCATCTTGAACTTGTCAAGTTGACCTTGAAGAACATCTAGCTTTGATTCCTTCACGGACTCGGTACCTTCGTGCATTTCGACCAAAGTATCCCAAATCTCTTTTGCATTCTCAAGACGGCTGATTTTGTTGAACTCCTCGGGACACAAAGCATTGAAGAGAATGTCACAAGCTTGAGCATTGTTTTGCAACATCCGCAATTCATCCGCTGTAGCTTCACGATCCGGAACTTTTCCTTCCTCAAAGAACTCACCTTGCAAACCAACACAAATAATGCCCCATGCGGCAGGGTTATGTCCAAGAATATGCATTTTCATTTTATGCTTCCAACTAGCAAAGTTTGAACCATCAAAGTAAGGACCTCTACGAATATTACCCTCACTAGACGCCATACTCTCCTAGGTTGTGAAACCAAGCTTATGGAGTCCAATGCAATGGAAACCAAATACAATGGAGACCAAAGCTCTGATACCACTTGTAGGATCGAAAGTATGTCTAGAGGGGGGGTGATTAGACTACTTGACAATATAAAAATTCAGCCTTTTGATTAAGACAAGTTTTGGCAAGTTCATAATGATGATCAAGTCAAGTATCACCCTACACATGCAATTCTAGAGTATAGGCAGCGGAAAGTAAATTGCACATGTAGTAAAGAGAGGTGGAGAAGAGCAAACGCAATTTGGAGACACGGAGATTTTTTCTCGTGGTTCCGATAGGTGGTGCTATCGTCAATCCACGTTGATGGAGACTTCAACCCACGGAGGGTAACGGCTGCGAGAGTCCACGGAGGGCTCCACCCACAAAGGGTCCACGAAGAAGCAACCTTGTCTATGCCATCATGGCATACGCCCACGGAGGACTAGCCTTACTCGGGGTAGATCTTCACGAAGTAGGCGATCTCCTTGCCCTTACAAACTTCTTAGTTCAACTCCACATCTCGACGGAGGCTCCCAAGCGACACCTAACCAATCTAGGAGGCACCACCCTCCAAAAGGTAATAGATGGTGTTGGTGATGATGAACTCCTTGCTCTTGTGCTTCAAATGATAATCTCCCCAACACTCAACTCTCCTCACTGATTTGGCTGTGGTGGAAGAAAGGATTGAGTGGAAAGCAACTTGGGAAGGCTAGAGATCAAGCTTCATATGGTGGGAGTGGAGCAACTTGATCTCAACACAAGGGTAGGTAGTTTTCTTCTCGTAAATGTAAGGTAGGAGTGGTAGTTCTTTCGATGGCTCTCTCCACGAATGAAGAGGGGTGGAGGGTATTTATAGCCTCCACACAAAATCCAACCGTTACACACATTTGACCAATCTCGGTCAGACCGAAGTTGACAACTCGGTGAGACCGAAAGTTCAAAACATGTGAATGTTGGGATTTTCGGTGGGACCGAAAATACAATCTCGGTGAGTACGATTCGTCCAAAGACTAGGGTTTGCCAATCTCGGTGGGACCGACTTCATCATCCCGCTGACACCGATTTGATGACAGAAGGTTACAGAAGCTTGGCAACACCAGTTTCGGTGAGACCGAGTTCAGAATCGGAAAATCCGAGATTTCTAGGGTTTGGCTATATGGCTGAGGTGGTTCATCTTGGTGTGACTGAGTTGAGGAATTCGGTGGGACCGAGATTACTTATAAGTGTATAGTGGAAGTGAAAGGTGCTGATAGTTTAGGAGATATATCACTAAGCACTTTGAGCAACCAGATCATTATCATAACCTCATCCCCTTTTAATAGTATTGGCTTTCCTATGGACTCAATGTGATCTTGGATCACTAAACCAAAATTGGAGTCTTGAGCTTTTGCCAATGCTTGCCTTAGCATTTTGAGGGGTCCACATCTTCAGTCATTGCCATACCCATATCACTGAACTTTCTGAAATGATTCTCAAGAAACTATTAGTTCAATGATATATATGTTGTTATTAATTACCAAAACCACCCGGGGATTAGTTGCACTTTCAGATAGAGCATATCGTATCACGGGGTTTGGATGCACCGGCGAAGTTTGCACCAACTCTCAAGGCGAGAAAGGGCAATGCACGGTACCAAAGAGGCTAGCAATGATGGAAGGGTAAAATTGCGTATAATCCATGGACTCACATCTATACTACTATTAAAAGAGCAAACGTGAATTATTCTAAAGCCACACAACAAATTGTACACAAAATAACCAGGACCTTCCGATTAAACCAACCTAAACATGCTCATATTACGTTACTGGTCAGCCACCCAAATCAACGGCCCAGATCCAATGTTCTCCTGAGCAGACGCGTCGTCTGCCCAATCTCCTAGCACTCCGCGTCCACAATCCAGCGGCCTGGCCCGCAACAGCCGATGGATTCCACCCGAATCATGCTAATGACATCGATATCCCTAATTTCTCGCCCCATACCCACAATCCTTTTCTTTCTCTCCCCAGTCCCCAATCGTGCTGCCCTCCCAACCGCCCCGACCTATCGCCTCCACGCGAGCCCATCGCCGCCGCACTCTCGTGACTCCCCATGCGAGCCCAACTCCGCTGCCCTCCTGTGCTGCCCCGACACTTGCCACCGATGGGGCGGCTGTGCGAGTGCCGCCACCATCTCTGCCGCCTCGGCGAGACGAGGCCGCCACCATAAGCTCCAGTCCGGCGCACTCCCCACCCGTGTAGGTACTCTTTCATCGGCCGTGGTGGTCGCTGCTACCGCGCTCCATCTACTGCCCTACATCCGGGCGGCGGCAGAAGCTGCCCCGGCCTCCGCGCCTCCACAGGAGGAGGAGGAAGAAGGCTTGGTATGCTACATCCCTGTCAAGGCCCTACTTCCTCTCCACCAATTGAGTTAAAACATGTGGGTCGTTGTACGCTGGGTGTGTTTGATGATAGTTGTGCAAGGAAGACCATGCGTGCTACTGTGTTTTTTTCAATCTCTCATCTAACATTGTTGTGGGATGCTTCTAAGGATTGGAGTACCTATACATACAAGTTACAATGGGCCTGACGGGGTAAAGGGGTCTTCCGTTGATGTTTTCAAATCTGCAACAAGCTTGTTGTCTTACCCCGTGAGATGCAGTTTAATGACCTTGTACAAAGGTGTCTCAAAATGTGAGTAACATCTCCATATCATTGAGTCTGAAAAACTACTGCACCATCTTTATTAGGATTTTATTAATTTTATTCATCAGTGATACAGGTATATATAGATGCTCTGTTATGCCCTCAACTTTTGCTTCTTTTTGCTTTTTAGTTGGTTATCATCTCGCAAAGTATGCTTATTTATTTGGCTTGCAGCCAATATACTATTGTCGATATACATTTTCCGTATATTTGGTTGTAATCTTTTATCTGCTTCTTCTCTAAATTGATAATGATAAGTTATGTTCGCAAGATTTCGCCGCCACCGTCAACGCTGTTTCAATGACGGTGGCCTTGGCGCCGAGTGTGGGAGCTACTTCTCACCTTCTTTGGGGTGGACGGCGCACCCAGTTAAGTTACAACACTATGTGTATTTCTTATTTTCTTATGAGATAAGGTAAAACTTCATCCAGCGTGCATGGTATCTCGAGACCTGAGTGTTCCACATTATTCTCAATCTTTAATTGTTGTTGTCTTTGCAGATCATTAACTTTTGGTGCGTTCATTTGTATCAAGTGTTCTGGAGCTCATACAAGACAGGGGGTGCACATTTCCAAGGTAGCCACAATATCTATGTATTGCTTGCTATTTGTCAGTAGTGTCCTTCCATTTTCAGTTTTATTTCTTCTTACTTCGAATGATTTTAAATTCAGCCATAGGAGATGTTGGCTAATAATCGATTAGACATTTCAGTTATATAGTTGGGCTTTTATTCGCTAGCCCTTTCTGAAACTAGGCAAGTGCAACCATGAGGCTTACTTTAGAACCTGTAGGGACCATTTGATATTTTCATGTCCTAGCGATTTCTACTGTCCCAATGTGGAAGCTTGTCAGGCAATAGACAATAAAGCGAGATGTTTCAAGTTTTCTAGGTTGTACAGTTCTTTGTAAGTTGAGAAACACTGCATGGAGCCACACCGTATATTAGCAAATAAATAGATGAATAAGTGTCTTTTGACAACACAGAATTAGATCATAAGCTTTTTACGAAAGATGACGATACTTTTTTCATGTACTAGGTACGACAAGTGATCATAATGTCGTGGCGGTGTAGATATAATGTTTGGTGGTTCAACTATCCGTTTACGGTGTATGAGTAGAACCCTGTTTATTTAGATGAACAAGTTGATTTTTGTGACCGATTCAGTGAAAATGGTGCGAGAACACACTAGATATGAGGCATTTCTTGGAAATTACACAAAGCCTTTACAAGATTGCTCAGCGGATGACCGAAATGATTTTATAAGGTATACACTAAGTTAGCAGATTCTCATTCTTTGGGATGCATTCCCATAGCATAGCAGGGTTCTTTCATATTTGCTCAATTGAAGAATGATAATTCTCCTTATTCGCACATGTGTACGCGAAAATACGAGTTTCAACAGTTTTTGTCTAACCAACAGCTTTCATGCGCTTCACAAAACAATGAC
Organism: Aegilops speltoides; assembly: GCA_021437245.1. NCBI lineage: Eukaryota > Viridiplantae > Streptophyta > Magnoliopsida > Poales > Poaceae > Aegilops > Aegilops speltoides. The sequence goes on along the minus strand of CM038147.1, from coordinate 413,005,578 downwards.
AAATCATTACCAACAGCCATTTAAGTTGTCCTACATAATAGTTATTGGTTATTCTCTATTATGTCGTTCACTTTGGCCTAGGACCCCTAGATGGTGATAAAAAGTGTTGCAAGTTTGATAAAAAAAGGGTGAGTACCGGTCATTTGAGTTAGAAGCTCTTACATGAGGAAAAAATTGGGCGCTTTCATCAAGGCCATCTTTGCAAAATGGGCATGTCTCGGAGACTCGGACTAAACAAAGTTCCAACCTAAGCCAGTTATATGTTCTTTAATGCGGGTTCGTAAAAAAGACTATTTTTTGTACAGGTATGTCACACATATTTTAGTATAATTATAAATCTCCACACATTATATATGATGCCACCAATGGGTCATTCCGACTAGGTACTTATATTTTGAAATGTTGTTTCTCAGTTTTGTAGCCTTTTTCTTAAGAGGCATAAAAGGGCATCGGGACTATGTAAAATTTGGATCTATAATTTGTATTTTCTCGTAGAAGAGGGCAATGAAATTCATGGTTTTTAGTTTATACTGTATTATCCATGATTAGTTGATTACCATTGATGTGAAATACTTGCAAAATTACGAGGGAGTTGCTTATACTCCTACAAAGACCGAACGGTGGTGGTTGTTTGGTGAGGGATGCAATGTGATAAAAAGGGAGATGCATGTGTTGTTTTGCGGTGTGTCCTTTATTTGGGAAATCAACATTGTTGAACAGGTTGCCAGGAACTTATTCAAAGGATTGCAGTAGTTGGGATCACAGAGCGAGCTTTGTCGGGCCAAAGGGAGATCGGAAACGTGACCAGGGTCCTGGTATGATGTGCTCGTAATAAGAAGACAATGACACGTGGCGAGGAACAGTTTGACGGTGTTAAGGGAGTAATTAACTAGGCATAATAGTATAATACTGCAGGTGTGCAGCTAAGACCATTTTTGTCTAATCTAACATAAATCCTTAACAACTGGATCTGGTCACTATGGATGGAGAAAATTGATTGTATTAAAAGTGGTGGTGCTTTTTATGTTGTGTCAAACCCGAGTGGTACACTTGGTCTACGTGGACAAATGAGTGCAGTAATACTGCTTAATGCAAGATATCAAAATGAATTAACATATAATATATGACTTTATGGTTGCTTCAACCTTGATCTGAGAATTATTATTACATTCATCCCATATCACTGGACATGGAGGATAAGAGATGGAAGTTGTGTATTCAGATTTTAAATTTGGGACGTGCATTGCACATGCATGATTACTAGTTAGTCATAAAGAACTCATATACTTATTGCAAAAGTTTTATTAGCCCTTGAAGAAAAGTACTACTACGCATGCTCCTAGGGGGGAGGTTGGTAGGAGTTAACCATCACGCGCCCCCAACCTCCACTCAAGGGAAGGCAATCAAAAGAGCACTCCATGCAATAAATTTGTTACACAACTTTTACCATACGTGCATGCTACGGGACTTGCCAACTTCAACACAAGTATTCTTTAAATTCACAATCACCCAACTAGCATGACTCTAATATAACCACCTCCATATCTCAAAACAATTATCAAGTATCAAATTGATCATAGCATCCAATTCACTTCCTATGATAGTTTTCATTATACCCAACTTGGATGCCCATCATTCTAGGACCAATATAACCATAGCAAATACCATGCTGTTCTAAAAGACTCTCAAAATAATATAAGTAAAGCATGAGAGATCAACAATTTCTACAAAATCAATCCACCGCCGTGCTCTAAAAAGTATAAGTGAAGCACTGGAGCAAAAACTATCTAGCTCAAAAGATATAAGTGAAGCACATAGAGTATTCTAATAAATTCCAATCAAGTGGGTTTATCCCAAAAGGTGTGTAAAGCAAGGGTGATTGGGGTAAATTAAAAATCAAAGACTAATATCATACAAGACGCTCCAAGCAAAACACATATCATGTGGCGAATAAAAATATAGCTCCAAGTAAAGTTACCGATAGACGAATATAGCTCCAAGTAAAGTTACCGATAGATGAAGACGAAAGAGGGGATGCCTTCCGGGACATCCCCAAGCTTAGGATTTTGGTTATCCTTGAATATCTTGGGGTGCCATGGGCATCCCCAAGCTTAGGCTCTTGCCACTCCTTATTCCATAGTCCATCAAATCCTTACCCAAAACTTGAAAACTTCACAACACAAAACTCAACAGGAAATCTCATAAGCTCCGTTAGTGCAAGAAAGAAAAACCTCCACATAAGGTACTGTAATGAACTCATTATTTAATTATATTGGTGTTAAACCTACTGTATTCCAACTTCTCTATGGTTCATACCTACCGATACTAGCCATAGAAGCATCAAAATAAGCAAACAACACACGAAAAACAGAATCTATCAAAAATAGAACAGTCTGTAGCAATCTGTAACTGTCGAATACTTATGGAACTCTAAAACTCCTACCAAAACAGGAAGTCCTGAGCAATTTGCCTATTGATCTAGAGCAAAAGGAATCAATGCAAAAGCACGTTTCTGTGAATTACTAAAATTATTTTCGTGCGCCCAAAAGTTTCTGTTTTTCAGCAGAATCAAATTAACTATCACCGTAGGTTATCCTATAGGTTCTACTTGGCACAAACACTAATTGAAACATGAAAACATATATAAACAGAAGCTAGATGAAAAATTTATTACTAAACAGAAGCAAAAAGTAAGAAACAAAAATAAAATTGGGTTGCCTGCCACCTAGCGCTATCGTTTAACGCCCCTAGCTAGGCATAAAAGCGAGGATAGATCTAAGTAGTGCCATAAGAATAAGATAGATCACGAAAACTCATCTCATATTCTCTAAGTTCAGCAGCAAGTTTTCTTTGAGGCAAGCAAAAGTAATCAAAAGGGCTAAATTTAATGGGACAAAAGTCCCCAAGATCAATCTCAGGAGGTATGGGTTCGTCCTTTGGCCCTTCATATTGCACAACCAATTCATCATTATAAACATTCTTTTGACAAAACCTCTTGAGTTTACACTCAAGAGAATATCCTAGCTCATTATTTCGAATAGCAAAGTCATTATTGAGTTCAAAAATTTTATCAACTAGAACAGTGGTAGGAACCTTTTTTCTAAGGTTTTCATTAAAAGCAATATAGTCCAAAGACTGGAAACGCATTATTTCCTCTTGATCGAAGAGGATCGCCTCTATGGGAGGATGGCCGGCGTCCACCCTATAGTGCGCAAAAAATTTCTTTGGCTTCTTTTATTATAAATCTAAACTCATGTGCCAAAAAGATAGTAGCTGCGCACTTAACAGAAGAATGCTCAATATTAGAAAATTCTAGGAAAATCCTTTGTATGCAAGGATGCATGGGCATAAATTGTCTTTCAAGTTCAACTATAAGCATGGCAATAGCATCCGCAAGACTGCTAGTTCTATGAAGAATAGAACTACCCATAGAGGGTAAAGCACCGGCATAAGTAAAGAAATCCTGAATAACCCCTTTTCCAATAATATTACCACTACTGATTTGAAATTTTTTAGTATGTAAGATAGGGGGTTATTTAGTAGGAGCATCAAAAATTTCCATGTTATCATTATTGTCCATATCGACGATAATTTCCCCAATTTCAGACATAACGACAAAAAAAGCAAAGAGAAGGAGAGAGAGGGAGGCGAACGGAAAGAGAGGGCGAATAAAATGGCAAGGGTGAAGTGGGGGAGAGGAAAACGAGAGGCAAATGGCAAATAATGTAATGCGAGGGAGATGAGTTTGTGATGGATACTTGGTATGTCTTGACTTGAGCGAAGACCTCCCCGGTAATGGTGCCAGAAATCCTTCTTGCTACGTCTTGAGCTTGTATTGGTTTTCCTTGAAGAGGAAAGGGTGATGCAGTAAAGTAGCGTAAGTATTTCCCCCAGTTTTTGAGAACCAAGGTATCAATCCAGTAGGAGGATCCTCAAAAGTCCCACGCACCTACACAAACAAACAAGAACCTCACAACCAATGCAATAAAGGGGTTGCCAATCCCTTCATGGCCACTTGCGAAAGTGAGATCTGATAGAGATAATATGATAAGATAAATATTTTTGGTATTTTTATGTAACTGGAAAAGTAAAGATGCAAATAAAAGTAGATGGAAAACTTATATGATAAAAGATAGATTCGGGTGTCGTGGTTCTAAGTCTGACAGTAGAGTGGGGGGTAGGTATGGAGAGGCAAGGTCCTAACTATGGAGAGGTTGTGAACACAAGCGATGTACGAGTTCAGGCCCTTCTCGGAGGAAGTAAAAGCCCTACGTCTCGGAGCCCTGAGGCGGTCGAGTGGATTATGTGTATTGGTGTTACAAGAGTGCGAACCCCTCTGCCTGTGGAGGGGGGTGGCTTATATAGAGTGTGCCAGGACCCCAGCCAGCCCACATAATGGAGAGGTTAAAGTACATTAAGCACAGGCGTTCGTAACGCCCCTCATAAAGTGCCTTAACTAACATTAAGTCTATTCAATTACAGGCCGTTGCGGAGTGCCTTCTGACCTTCTGGTGGTCGAGTGTATCTTCATGGTCGAGTGAGTCTTCCATGGTCGGGTCATTCTAACCAGTCGAGTGGATTCCTCGTTGGTCGACTGGGAGGTAATCTCTTCTAAGAGTGCCCTTGGGTAGGACGTTTAGGTCAGGCCTATGACCCTACCCTAGGTACATGAATCCATCATTAGCCCCCGAATGGATTGAGGCTTGAGTGAGGAAGGAGTTGATGTTGTTCCGATTGAACTTTGGCATGCTGGTTATGCGTCTTCTTCGATCAAGATTTTCTTTGTTGATAACGAGCAACTTTTCTTCAGTCGACTCGATCCATTCTTGTTCTTTCGTCGAGTGATCTTTTATACTTATTGTTCCCGAGCGATTTAATCGCAGGAAATCTCGCTTGCGGACCGATCTGCCGCTCGCAGATTTTGCGGGATACTGAAATTTGGGGAAGCGTGAAGCGGAACGGACCGTGGGCGCCGGACGGGACAGGACATGGACGCCTCGATCTCGCGCCGCTTTTTCCGCCACGATCGTGTCAATGCAACTGTTTGGGATATGATTGGATCGTCCGGGTCCACTGTCATCCACTCGGAAGGACGTTATAAATGCGATTTGTGAGGGCTTCGCGACAAGACTCGTTCTTCCTCCTCTGCTCTCTTTGCCTCCGCCTAACGCGAATCGCTGTCGCCCCAGAACTCTCTCTCTCGCGCGACTTCGGCGTGGCCTTGGGCAAGGAGAAACGGCGCGCTGAGCGCATGAAGAAGGCGTCGGCGGCGGAGAAAGCGCCGGCGGTGAGAAGGCGAAGGGAGATCCACCACCGTAGTGGGTCTTCGCCGAGATCCCGCTTGCAAGGGCTGGGTCCAGGGAGATTGGATCCAGTCGACCATCAGGGAGAAGGATCTCCTCGACATGGCCGACGACGGGCTGATCCCCCATGGCGCCGCAAGGCTTCCTGGCAAAGAGTGGCAGCCTCAGCCGGAGGAGGGTGAGTGTGTGCTCCTGGCCACTCATGTTGATCGAGGATTTTCCCTGCCGCCGAGTGTTTTCTTTCGTGGCTTTTTGAACTTCTTTGGAGCCCAGCTCCACCATTTTACTCCAAACTCTATCGCGTATCTTGCTGCATTTGTCTCCATGTGTGAAAACTTCCTGGGCTGTCGACCGCACTGGGGATTGTTCAAGCACATCTTCACATGTCATTCCCAGACTGTGAAGAAGGCGAGTCCCGGAGATGAGAAAACCCAAGTGGTCCAGATGTGCGGGGGCCTAGGAATCCAAGTGAGGAATAAGAGCACCTTCCCAGCAATGTCTTTTCCCGAGTCGGTCAGGGGCTGGCATCGACCTGGTTTTATCGCTGAATGAGCCGACCTTGGTCATCAGTGGACTCCTCCATTCACCATGAGTCGAGTGAACAAACCCTCCTCCTCAAGGTGGTTCGGAGGAGAGAGCTGATGTGAAGATGTTGATGGACCGCGTGGTACAGTTGGTTCGGGACGGCGTGACTAGCATGGACCTTCGAGGTTTTCCTTCGAGGCGAATCCAGCCTCTTGATTCGGAGCCACCGCATGTGGTTGTATCATGAATCAAGAGGCGAGACTCGAGTCCATCCGGAAGCAAATCGGCGGCGCCATAGTGGAAAGGTGGATGGTCGCGATCACTGGAAACAAGGACAATCCTCGTGGATCCTGGAGGATTTCTCCACTCGACCATCACAGCGTTCCAGATAAGGTACATTTACTCTGTCTTCCATTGTATGTCTGTTGAATGTGTTTTGGTATGTCCTGTAATTTGGTCGATTGAGTTCTGTCTTGGCGTTTTCCAGGCCCTTACCGAGCTGTACTCAATGCCCAACGGAGCTCAGGCTCCAACTGAGGAGGGAGAAGCTAGCGGGGGTGAGAGCCAGGAAGAGTGGGATTCAGACGCTGCTGAGGATGACGATGACGACGACGACGATGATGAGGATGAAGTAGAGGAGGAGGAGGAGGAGGTTGCACCACCGCGCTCGGAAAGGCGGTCAAAACTTGTTCATGACCCTTCGACTGAACGCGGTAAGGGAGTTGCGACTGCCTCGCAGTCGACCAAATGCCCTCGGACCGCTTCTCCGGTGCCGACTGAGAAGGCGCCGAAGCAGTTGAAGGTAGCTCCGTCGAAGCCAACCAAGCCTCTACCAAAAATGAAGGTGTTCATCCCCACCATATCAGGGTAAACATATTACTTGAGTCTTCCTGTTCCGCACAAGCTTTATCTCTGGTTGACACTTGAATTAACCGACTGATTCTTTGGAACTTCAGTGCTGCGACTTCCGAAACCTCAGGCAAGGCCGAGGACCACGAGAAGGAGGACGCGGCAACCTCAAATCCTGGTATTGTATCTTTGATTCTGTTCTTAGTCGACTGACTCATAGTTTCTAACTTTGATTCTTTTCTGAAGCTCCAACCAATGACATTATCACCCTTCCTGATGACGATGATGAGGATGAAGAACCACTGAGGTATAGGAGAAGTAGGAAGGCTCCCACTGGCAAAGCAGCTCAAGATGTGACGGCGCCGAGGCTGTTGCACACGGAGGGGGAGAACACCACTCGACCCACCGTGTCTTTCGCGGTGCCGTTGACAAGTGCTTGTCCCCCTTCGTCGAGTGCTGGGCAACCTTCGCTCTTCACCACGCACCACGTCCCGGAGGACCAAGCTAGTGCTGCTAAGGAGGCGATACGGCAAGGGATCATGATGGAGCGGTGAAGATCATCCGGATGCAAGCCAAGCAGCTTATGACGCCAGCTCCGCTCTTCAAAGCAATGTTCAGTCGATCGACCACCACTGCTCTGTTAGGGATATGCTATCAAAACTTCTTTTCTTTCGAAATCCATAGCAGTCACCCTTTGGGTGTGTTGATAAAAACTCCGTGTTAGCGGGCACGCTGAGTGCACCCACCGGGTGTAGTCCCCAAGGCTAAGGTCATTGCTGGCGATGGCTTTAGGCTTTATAAGTAAAATTGATCGTCATTCGACTAGAACGAATGGAGCCAAACCGGTGGGGGCACGCTGAGTGCACCCAGGTGTAGTCCCGAGATCGTGGTCGATCTGGCGATTGATTACACCAAGAAGCTTTCCTCTTTTTTTTTGGGTCGATCGTCGACTCATTTGAATAGGACGGTGGGGGCACGCTGAGTGCACCCACCGGTGTAGTCCTCGAGACTACGGTCGAATGCTTGCATTCGATCGTGGTCTTAGAACGATGTCTTTTTCTCTTATTCACTCGAAGTGAATCGTCTTTTGACATTTTGTCGATTGATTCTTCGTAGAAATCCTGTGATCTTGCGGCGCGCTATATCGAATGGAGCGAAGCATATTCAGCTCGAGTTGGACTTGAAGCTGGTGCAGGAGAATCGGCGAAGGCGAAGGAGGAGACCAAAGGTATGTTCGGTGAGACTTGACCACTCCTTTCTCCTCTCATCTGTTTCAAATCTGACTTTGCTGTAATTTCTGAGCAAGGTGAAGGAGGCCCAGAGGAAGAAGGAGCTTGAGCTGTTCGAGAAGATCAAGCTTGCCGACGAAAAGTTAGCCTCACCACCAAGCTCGAACAGACAACACCAATCAAGGCTGCTCGGCCATTGCCACCAAGGATGTTGACCGATTGAAAGTCGACAAGACCACTATGATCGAGAAGATCAACCAGTTGGTGGGAAGAAGAATGACCGAAGGCTTCTGGGTGGTCTTGCTAAAAATTGTTCCTTATGCTCGAAGGTATTCTTTTACACTCACCAATTCTTCCAACTGTGATGTTCCCATTCGACCATCGTCTTGACCGGGGTTTTGTCTTTGCGAATTCGCCGCAACTTTGAAGAAGAAACCAGCCAGTTGAGCTGAACCTTGACCTCGTCAATTCTCCGGTGAATGATGAAGTTGCCATGAATGTCTTCCGACCGAGTCCGTGTTGCCGCTGTCGTGGATTACCTCGCAAGGTGAAGGTTGCTACGCCCCGCATCGACTCGACGCCTCGCCCGGGCCACACTCCAAAATGACCTCGAGTCGCTGATGGCTCGACTAAACGCCGTCCCTGACCGAGTGCAGGAGTGGAAGAAGTCCTCGGCTCGGTGTGGTGCAGATGTCGCCCTGTGCCTGGCGCGAGTCCACTATAAGGATGCACGAGAGGATAAGCTGGCGGCTCTCCGAGTGGCCAACACCAAGAAACACGACTTCAGGTCCTTCATGGAAACTTTCATCGCTGCTGCTACATGGATCGCGGATGGGATCGACCTCGACGAGTTCGTTGCTCCTTCCAGCCCTCCACAGGAGGGGTAAAAAACTTCCTTTAAGTCTGACACTTTAAATTTGCCTCGGTATGCCGAGTGGAATTGTAACCGATAAAACCTTAACAGGCTTAGTGCCTGAGCACTCTCGGTTCCTTTAGGTATCGACCTAAACTTGGATTGGATGTTTGGATATGATTGCTTTTGGCTTGAATTGCCCTTTGCAGGTTCACAGCAAGATGCTTACTGTAGTCGACTTATTCCTTAGGCGAGCACTAGGCTGCAGCTAAGCCCCGAGTGAGAGGTTTGCTCTTCACTCGGTAGGATTTCTTATACCTTAGGCGAGCACTGGGCTGCAGCTAAGCCCCTGAGTGAGAGGTTTGCTCTTCACTCGGTAGGATTTCTTATACCTTAGGCGAGCACTGGGCTGCAGCTAAGCCCCGAGTGAGAGGTTTGCTCTTCACTCGGTAGGATTTCTTATACCTTAGGCGCAGCACTGGCTACAGCTAAGCCCCAGTGAGAGGTTTGCTCTTCACTCGGTAGGATTTCTTATACCTTAGGCGAGCACTGGCTGCAGCTAAGCCCCGAGTGAGAGGTTTGCTCTTCACTCGGTAGGATTTCTTATACCTTAGGCGAGCACTGGCTGCAGCTAAGCCCCAGTGAGAGGTTTGCTCTTCACTCGGTAGGATTTCTTATACCTTAGGTGAGCACTGGCTGCAGCTAAGCCCCAGTGAGAGGTTTGCTCTTCACTCGGTAGGATTTCTTATACCTTAGGCGAGCACTGGCTGCAGCTAAGCCCCGAGTGAGAGGTTTGCTCTTCACTCGGTAGGATTTCTTATACCTTAGGCGAGCACTGGCTGCAGCTAAGCCCCGAGTGAGAGGTTTGCTCTTCACTCGGTAGGATTTACGTTGTATTTGTGGCGGCTTCGGAGGAGAGGGCCGCAATGACCTGCACCTTGTCTTCCTTGCGGCGCACATCATACTTATGGTGTAGCTCGGAGGAGAGGGTCGCGATCGACTGCGCCTCGTCCTCCTTCTGGCGACGTTGTACTTATGGTGTAGCTCGGAGGAAAGGGTCGCGATCGACTGCGCCTCGTCCTCCTTATGACGAGCGACGTTGCACTTAGGCGAGTACTTGGACTGCAGCTAAGCCTCCGAGTGGAAGTCTGGCTTACCGCTCGGTAGGATTTTTAGTTACTTAGGCGAGCGCTGGGCTGCAGCTAAGCCTCCGAGTGGAAGTCTGGCTTACCACTCGGTAGGATTTGTAGTTACTTAGGCGAGCGCTGGGCTGCAGCTAAGCCCCCGAGTGGAAGTCTGGCTTACCACTCGGTAGGATTTTTAGTTACTTAGGCGAAACAGATTCGCGGCTAAGCCTCCGAGTGGAAGTCTGGCTTACCACTCGGTAGGATTTGAACAAACTTAGGCGAAACGGATTCGCGGCTAAGCCACCCACTGGGGGAAATTTTAACTGGACAAAAATAAACAGTGACAAAAATTATGGAGGAATTATGACACTATTATTTCGAGATCCATGAACTATAGAAGTATTTTATTACAACTTATCCGAGTGAAAAACTTTAAGTGTAAAACGGGCGGAGCAGATCCGCATTCCAGGCCCGGGGCTCTTCGATATTGTGTTCGACGTTGTAGAGACGATATGCCCCGTTGTGGAGAACCTTTTTGACGATGAAGGGTCCTTCCCAAGAAGGAGCGAGTTTATGCTGTTTCTGCTGATCCACTCGGAGAACTAGATCCCCTTCCTGGAAGGCTCGACCTCTCACATTTCTAGCGTAAAGTCGACGCAAATCTTGCTGGTAGATGGTCGAGCGGATCAGAGCCATCTCCCTTTCCTCCTCTAAGAGGTCGACTGCATCCTGACGCGCTTGCTCAGCTTCTGCTTCGTTGTAAAGTTCAATTCGGGGAGCGTTGTGAAGAAGATCACTCGGCAGGACTGCTTTTGCTCCATAGACCAAGAAGAATGGAGTTCTTCCGGTCGACCGATTAGGCGTGGTCCGCAAACCCCAAAGCACTGAAGGGAGTTCATCGACCCATGCTCCAGCCGCATGCTTGAGGTCTCGTGATCGATCGGGGCTTTAAACCCTTGAGGATTAAGCCGTTGGCTCGCTTCTGCTGACCATTCATTGTGGATGGGCGATCAAGCATAGTCGACTCGCGTGCCTTGAGCGTTGCAGAAATCCTTGAATTCTTCCGAGTCAAAATTCGACCCATTATCCGTGATAATGCTGTGCGGGACCCCATATCTGAATGTCAGCTCTCTGATGAAGGAAACAACAGTACCAGCGTCCAGACTCTTGATTGGTTTAGCTTCAATCCACTTGGCAAACTTGTCGACTGCTACCAGCACATGCGTGAAACCGCTCCGACCTGTTCGCAAGGGACCGACCATGTCTAACCCCCATACTGCGAAAGGCCAGACGAGTGGAATGGTCTTCAGAGCCAACACAGGCTTGTGTGACATATTGGAATAAAACTGACATCCTTCGCACTTGTCCACTATTTCTTTCGCCATCTCATTCGCCCTTGGCCAGTAAAATCCAGCTCGGTATGCTTTGGCTACAATGGTCCGAGAGGACGCATGGTGACCACAGGTCCCCGAGTGGATGTCATTGAGTATGACTCGACCTTCTTCTGGCGTTATGCATTTCTGACCAACTCCAGTCGGGCTTTCTCTATACAGCTGTCCTTTGATAACGGTAAAGGCTTTGGATCGACGGACGATCTGCCGAGCCTCTTCCTCATCCTCTGGGAGTTCTTTTCTCAGAATATATGCGATGTACGGAATTGTCCCGTCGGGAGTGATCACTAAAACCTCCATGACCAAGTCGACCACTGCTGGGACCTCAACCTCAGTCGGGTCTGTGGCACTCTTGGGCTGTGGAGCTTCCTCTGTGAAGGGATCTTCTTTAACTGACGGAGTGTGTATATGCTCCAAAAACACACCACTCGGAATGGCTTCTCTTTTGGAACCTATCTTCGCCAGATCATCTGCTACTTGATTTTTCAGTCGGGGGATGTGATGGAGCTCCAACCCCTCGAACTTCTTTTCCGGCTTCCTCATTGCATTGCAAGATCCAATCATGGCTGGGATTCTCACGCCCCACTCCTTCATCACTGGTTGACCACTAAATCTGAGTCGCCATAGACCATCAAAGCGACGGACGCCGAGTGAGATGGCCATGCGCAATCCATATAAGAGGGCCTTGTACTCGCCTCATTGTTGGAGGAATCAAAGTGAATCTGGAGCACATACCTAAGCTTATCTCCTCCGGGGAAACCAGAACCACCCCAAAGACACGTAACCATTCAGCATCTTAGAGCCATCAAGAACATGGTCCAATGCTCCGAGTGAACTTCAGTCCGCTGTTGTTGTTCAATCCACTCGGCGAGGAAATCCGCTATAGCACAGGACTTAATGGCTTTTGCCTCAAATTTGATATCAAGGGAAGAAGTTCAATCGCCCATTTCGCCACTCGACCGGTTGCGTCTCTGTTGTGCAGAATCTCTGATAAAGAAGCGTCGCTGACGACTGTGATAGAATGATCAGAGAAATAATGAGCAACCTTCTTCGTGGTCATGTATATGCCATACACAAGCTTCTGATAATGCGGATATCGCTGCTTGGATGGAGTCAAGACTTCAGACAAATAATACACCGGGCATTGAACTTTGAAGGCTTTTCCTTCCTCTTCCCGCTCGACCATAAGCACTGTACTGACGACTTATCCTGTGGCTGCGATATAGAGCAACAGAGGCTCTTTGCTGATTGGAGCAGCAAGCATCGGCTAGGTGGAGAGCAGAGCTTTTAGCTCGGCAAACGCTGCATCAGCTTCTGGAGTCCACTCGAACTTGTCGGCCTTCTTCATCAGTCGGTAAAGAGGCAATACCTTTTCACCGAGTCGGGAGATGAATCGACTTAAAGCGCCAAGCATCCAAGAAGCTTCGGGCGTCGTGCACTCGCGCAGTATGTTTCATTAGGAGAATAGTGCCGATCTTCTCTGGATTAGCGTCGATCCTCGCTCGAAATGAGAAAACCGGTAATTTTCCACCGGGAACTCCGAATGTGCACTTTGACGGATTGAGCTTGATATCGCACCTTCCGAGGTTGGCAAATGTTTGGCGAGGTCAGCAAGCAGGTCGGAACCTTTTCGCGACTTAACGATGATATCATCCATATACGCCCACATTCCGTCGATTTGAGTGAGAAGACACTTCAATCATTCACATAAATGTGGCTTCGCATTCTTGAGACCGAATGGCATGGTGATATAGCGAAGCACCGAATGGAGTGATGAAAGCTGTTTTTATTTCATCGGGTCCATCTGAGACGGATCGATGATACCCGGAATATGCATCTAGAAAAGACAATCTCACATCCCGCGGTCGAGTCAACAATTTGATCTATGCGGGGAGAGGAAAATGATCCTTCGGCAGGCCCGATTGATGTGCTTAAAGTCAATGCACATGCGGAGCGAGTTGTCCTTCTTGGGAACCATGGCGACATTAGCGAGCCACTGGAGTGGTATATCTCTCGGATAAATCCTGCCGCCAACATCGATCCACTTCTTCACCAATAGCTTTTCTCTTACGACGGCGGACCGCCAAGATGTTCTTTAACTGGTTTTGCTGACTTGTCGACTCGAGGCGATGCTCAGCCAGTTCCTGAGGAACACGGCATGTCGGTGGCTTCCATGCCAAAATGTCCCGATTCTCACGGAGGAACCGGATGGCGCTTCTTCCTATTTCGGTCGAGTGTCGTGGAGATGTGGGTCGGGGCTGCATTGGGGTCGATCGGGTGAATATGAAACTGGCCGTCTCACGGACGATGAAATGCGAACTCGTGGCTGGCTTCTTGGATCGTAACAAATCACTCGAATCTGCGTTTTGCTTGTATTCTTGAATTCGACCGCTGTCACTTGGGAGTCGGCAATCTTGAGCCCTTCCGAAAGCACTCTTTCGCCTTCTTCCGATCACGGTGATGGTGATCACTCCCTTGGGGCCTGGCATTTTCAGTTTGAGGTACACGTAACATGGTCGAGCCATGAATCGTGCGTAGGCTGGCCTCCCCAAAATGGCGTGGTATGCACTCTGAAAATCCACAACCTCAAAGGTCAACTTTTCCTTGCGAAAGTGCTTGGAATCACCAAAAACCACGTCCAAAGCTATTTGGCCGAGTGAATTGGCCTTCTTCCCTGGTATGACTCCGTGGAAACTCATGTTGCTGGTGCTCAATCGGGACATCGGAATGCCCATCCCTTTCAATGTGTCTGCGTATAACAAGTTCAGCCCACTGCCTCCATCCATCAGCACTTTCGGTAGTCGAGTGCCTTCGACAATTGGATCGACCACCAACGCTTGCCGCCCAGGGGTGGCAATATGAGTCGGATGATCAGATTGGTCGAATGTGATGGGTGTTTGGGACCACTTCACATAACTTGGTTTTACTGGGGCAACCATGTTCACCTCACGGTTAATGACTTTCAGTCGACTTTTGCTTTCCACATCTGCGAAGATCATCAGAGTGGAGTTGACATGCGGATATTCTTCCTCACTGTCCTCTTTGTCTCCGGCCTTGTCTGGCTCCTTCTCCTTGTTCTTAGACTGTTTTCCCTGAAACTGCTGGATCAGGAGTCGACATTGGCGAGTGGTGTGCTTTGGGTAAATGATGTTGCCCTCTTCATCTTTCTTCGTGTGAATATGACATGGCATGTCCATCACGTCATTTCCTTCTTTATCCTTAACTTTCTTAGGATTCCAGGATCCTTTCGGCTTCCCTTGAGCTTCCCCGAGTCACGGCGGGGCCTCTCCAGAGCTGCTGGCTCGGCTTTCGCTTCGCTTCCGATTCGAATTTCCCTTTTCCGACCGACTTGGCTTGTACTTGCCGCCGAGTCGGTCCTCTTCCTCGCCGTTGGCGTGCTTGGTAGCAATCTCCATCATTCGACTCGAGGTCATGTCGCGGTTCGACCAAACTTGAGACTCAATTCTCTGTTCTTGGCGCCATCTTTGAAGGCAAACCGCTCGATGATCGGACACATTTTCCACAGTATGGTGCAGAGTAATCCACCTCTGAATGTACTCTCGGAGAGTTTCATTGGTCTTCTGCACACAAACTTGCAGCTCTGTCAAACCAGTCGGTCGCTTGCAGGTCCCTTCAAAAGTCTTGCGAACACTCGGGACAAATCTTCCCAAGTATATATCTTGCTAGGAGGTAATCGATTCAGCCATGCTCTCGCGAGAACCTTCCAACATGAGGGGCAAATGCTTCATGGCCACCTCGTCATTCCCACCACCAATCTGAACAGCCACTCGGTAATCTTCAAGCCAAGTTTCGTGCTTGGACTCCCCGATGAACTTGTCGACTCTGTTGCCAATCTGAAATTGGGGGGTCCTGCTGACTCGATAGCCTGCTAAAACACTCCGGACCAGAAACATGCACTTGACTGCTGGTGGGTGCATCCCTCTCGGGTCCGCCTCGATGGGCTCTGTTCCGGTCGACCAAGCCTTGCACGATAATGGATCGCGCGTCGAAGCCTGGTTCCCTGGGGTCGACTGGAATTCTTCGCCCCGTACTAAACTGACGTCTATCATCCTGCCGCCGAGGAGCGTAAGACCCTTCCCTCGGAGGGGAAATGGGCACTCGACGCCTGTCATCTCGGTCATGTCGGTCTCCATACTGATCTCGCCGGTTGTCGCGCCCCTCTCACCGCAGAGGCGATCGGGATCGTGGAGTCGACCGATGATTCGCAGCGACGGATCGACCGTGGAATTTGTTGCGCGATCGCGACACGGCTGAGTTTCGATCTCCTGCTGCTCGGAGTAAATCTCGATCGCATCAAGCCTCTCCCAGCCTCCCGAGAAGGCTGGATGGACTCGCTATACGGGTTGCAGTTGCTAAATTCTGAATTGGCATGCGGTATACGAGTCGGCGGGAAGAGTCGGCGTCCGCTTCAGAACTCGTTGCAGCAGCTGCGTCGAGTGCTCGCTGAAGGTTCTCAGCGGCGCGTTCGCGACATTGGCCAAACGTGCCTCCTCCAAGGCGCGAGCCTCGGGGTTTCTCCGCGATGGGAGTATGCAAGGCATCCATGTTCTGCTGGCGAAGCTCTTCTCTCAGAGAGTCGAGTGTCTCGGGCTGGTACTCTTCGTGCTCTTGCGCTGGGTCACCTCCTCCGGCTGCTCCGCCGCCATGGGCGGCCGGGAGGACTCGGGGCCGTCGACCATGAGGATTTCCGCCGCTGGATCATTGCTATCGCATTCGGATGCGATCTCTGAGCCGGTCGGCGATCGAAGAGGCCAGAGGGACTCGTCGGGCTCAATTGCCGCGACATGGGCGATGGCTGTCTGGCGAGCCACCGCGTGCTTCACCCACCGCTGGAGTCTCGACCGACCAGAGCGCTTGCGCTGGTGGGAGACCGGGTGGGCGACCGATAAAGGAGTCGACCGATACGGGGTCGACGGTTGCCGCAGCAGAACGCCGCGGACACATGCGCGAAAGTGCGTCGCCCCGCGGACGGGGAGCGCCTCGATGTCGAGTGGAGCCTCCTGGAGCCATGCGGAGTCGTCGGCGACAAAGGTGAGAGCACCGAGACGGATCTCGCGTCCCTCAACCAAAACTCCAGCAGTCATCATGACGAAAGTACTCGAAAGTACTGCAACTCCTCCACAAATCGCTAGAACACCTGCCCCACGGTGGGCGCCAACTGTCGTGGTTCTAAGTCTGACAGTAGAGTGGGGGGTAGGTATGGAGAGGCAAGGTCCTAACTATGGAGAGGTTGTGAACACAAGCGATGTACGAGTTCAGGCCCTTCTCGGAGGAAGTAAAAGCCCTACGTCTCGGAGCCCTGAGGCGGTCGTGTGGATTATGTGTATTGGTGTTACAAGAGTGCGAACCCCTCTGCCTGTGGAGAGGTTATATAGAGTGTGCCAGGACCCCAGCCAGCCCACATAATGGAGAGGTTAAAGTACATTAAGCCTGGGGCGTTACAGGTAACGCCCCTCATAAAGTGCCTTAACTAACATTAAGTCTATTCAATTACAGGCCGTTGCGGAGTGCCTTCTGACCTTTTGGTGGTCGAGTGTATCTTCATAGTCGAGTGAGTCTTCCATGGTCGAGTCCTTCTAACCAGTCGAGTGGATTCCTCGTTGGTCGACTGGGAGGTAATCTCTTCTAAGAGTGCCCTTGGGTAGGACGTTTAGGTCAGGCCTATGACCCTACCCTAGGTACATGAATCCATCATCGGGGGCCATAGGTTTCACTAGTGGCTTCTCTCAAGATAGCATATGTATTACGGCGGGTGAACAAATTATTGTCAAGCAATTGATAGAAAATCGCATAGTTATGAGATTATCTAGGCATGATCATGTATATAGGCATCACGTCCGTGACAAGTAGATCGAAACGATTCTGCATCTACTACTATTACTCCACACATCGACGACTCCTGCCTGCATCTAGAGTACTAGGTTCATGAAGAACAGAGTAACGCATTAAGAAAGATGACATGATGTAGAGGGATAAACTCATGCAATATGATATAAACCCCATCTTTTTATCCTCGATGGCAACAATACAATACGTGCCTTGCTACCCCTGCAGTCACTGGGAAAGGACACCACAAGATTGAACCCAAAGCTAAGCACTTCTCCCATTGCAAGAAAGATCAATCTAGTAGGCCAAACCAAACTGATAATTCGAAGAGACTTGCAAAGATAACCTAATCACACATAAAAGAATTCAGAGGAGATTCAAATATTTCTCATAGATAAACTTGATCATAAACCCACAATTCATTGGATCTCGACAAACACACCGCAAAAAGAGTTACATCGAATAGATCTCCAAAAAGATCGAGGAGAACTTTGTATTGAGATTCAAAGAGAGAGAAGAAGCCATCTAGCTAATAACTATGGACCCGAAGGTCTATGGTAAACTACTCACAACTCATAGGAGAGGCTTTGGATATGATGTAGAGCCCTCCGTGGTCGATTCCCCTTCGGCGGAGCGCCGACGAAGGCTCTAAGATGGAATCTCGCGGATACAGAAGATTGCGGCGGTGGAAATAGTTTTTCGTGGTGCTCCTGGATGTTTTTGGGGTACGTGGATATATATAGCAGGAAGAAGTAGGTCGGTGGACGCTCGTGGGGCCCCCGAGGGTGGGGGCACACCGGGCACCCTCGTGGTCGCCTCGCTTGTTGCTTGACGTCCACTCCAAGTCCCCTGAATTGCGTTTGTTCCAAAAAGATCGCTCCCTAAGGTTTCATTCCGTTTGGACTCTGTTTGATATTCCTCTTCTTCGAAACACTGAAATAGGAAAAAAAACAGCAATTCGGGTTGGGCCTTCGGTTAGTAGGTTAGTCCCAAAAATGATATAAAAGTGTAAAGTAAAGCCCATAAACATCTAAAACGGGTAATATAATAGCATGGAACAATCAAAAATTTATAGATACGTTGGAGACGTATCAGGTTTCAGACGGAACTCATCTATTACAAAAGGCATTTCATTTCTTCACATGTAACTTCAATGATATTCTAGATCAAAGGCATCATCATAATAGTTGTGGATAGAAAGTCTTCACTTTTTCTTCGCTTGTGTCCTTTGCTTATTGCGTTGTAACCATGGATAATCTTCATCATTTACAGGGTGCTTGGGTCAGCCTTAACTTTGAAGGGAGGAATTTCATGAAAATTTTCATAATCTTCAGACATGTCTGTCTTGCCCTCCAATCCCACGATGTCTCTTTTTTCTGAAAGAACTATTTGGCGCTTTGGCTCATCGTATGATGTATTCGCTTCCTTATCTTTTCTTTTTCTCGGTTTGGTAGACATATCCTTCACATGGAAAACCTGCGCCACATCATTGGCTAGGACGAATGGTTCGTCTATGTACCCAAGATTGTTCAGATCCACTGTTGTCATTCCGTACTGTGGGTCTACCTGTACCCCGCCTCCTAACTCATTGAACCATTTGCACTCAAACAAAGGGACCTTAACATCATGTCCATAGTCAAGTTCCCATATGTCCACTATGTAACCATAATATGTGTCCTTTCCCCTCTTGGTTGCTGCATCAAAGCGGACACCACTATTTTGGTTGGTGCTCTTTTGATTTTGGGCGATCGTGTAAAATGTATTCCCATTTATCTCATACCCTTTGTAAGTCATTACAGTTGAAGATGGTTCCCTAGCCAACAAGTACAGCTCATCAGAAACAGTGTTGTCACCCCTGAGACGTGTTTGCAACCAACTGCCGAAAGTCCTGATGCGTTCACATGTAATCCAGTCGTCACACTGGTCCGGGTGTTTGGAATGCAGAATGTTCTTGTGTTCATCGACATACGGGGTCACCAAGGTAGAATTCTGTAGAACTGTGTAGTGTGCTTGAGACCAAGAATGCCCGTCCCTACATATTATTGAGCCCCCTCCTAGCGTGCCTTTTCCACTCAGTCTCCCTCATACTGCGATTGAGGGAGACCAATCTTCTTAAGGTCAGGAATGAAGTCAACAGAAAATCCAATGACATCCTCTGTTTGATGGCCCATGGAGATGCTTCATTCTGGCCTAGCGCGGTTACGGACATATTTCTTTAGGACTCCCATGAACCTCTCAAAGGGGAACATATTGTATAGAAATACAGGGCCTAGAATGACAATCTCATCGACTAGATGAACTAGGAGGTGTGTCATGATATTGAAGAAGGATGGTGGGAACACCAGCTCGAGACTGACAAGACATTGCACCATATCACTCCTTAACCTTGGTAGGGTTTCTGGATCGATTACCTTCTGAGAGATTGCATTGAGGAATGCACATAGCTTCACAATGGCTAATCGAATGTTTTCCGGTATAAGCCCCCTCAATGCAACCGGAAGCAGTTGCCTCATAATCACGTGGCAGTCATGAGACTTTAGGTTCTGGAACTTTTTCTGTGGCATATTTATTATTCCCTTTATATTCGACGAGAAGTCAGATGGGACCTTCATACTGAGCAGGCATTCAAAGAAGATTTCCTTCTCTTCTTTGGTAAGAGCGTAGCTGGCAGGACCTTCATACTGCTTTGGAGGCATGCCGTCTTTTTCGTGCAAACGTTGTAGGTCCTCCCGTGCCTCCGGTGTATCTTTTGTCTTCCCATACATGCCCAAGAAGCCTAGCAGGTTCACGCACAGGTTATTCGTCGCGTGCATCACGTCGATTGAAAAGCGGACCTCTAGGTCTTTCCAGTAGGGTAGGTCCCAAAATACAGATTTCTTCTTCCACATGGGTGTGTGTCCCTCAGCGTAATTTGGGACACATAGTCCACCGGGACTCTTTCCAAATATTGCTTCTAAATCATTGACCATAGCAAGTACGTGATCACCGGTACACATGGCGGGCTTCTTCCGGTGATCTGCCTCGCCTTTGAAATGCTTGCCTTTCTTTCGACATTGATGGTTGGTCAGAAGAAATCACTGATGCCCCAGGTACACATTCTTCCTGCATTTGTCCAGGTATATACTTTCGGTGTCATTTAAACAGTGCATGCATGCATGGTATCCCTTGTTTGTCTGTCCTGAAAGGTTACTGAGAGCAGGCCAATCATTGATGGTTACAAACAGCAACACATGCAAGTCAAATTCCTCCTGTTTGTGCTCATCCCACACACGTACACTGTTTCCATTCCACAGTTGTAAAAGTTCTTCAACTAATGGCCTTAGGTACACATCAATGTCATTGCCAGGTTGCTTAGGGCCTTGGATGAGAACTGGTATCATAATGAACTTCCACTTCATGCACAACCAAGGAGGAAGGTTATAGATACATAGAGTGACGGGCCAGGTGCTGTGATTGCTACTCTGCTCCCCAAAAGGATTAATGCCATCCGTGCTTAAACCAAACCATACGTTCCTTCCGTCACTTGCAAACTCCTGCCAGTACTTTCTCTCGATTTTTCTCCATTGCGACCCGTCAGCGGGTTCTCTCAACTTCCCGTCTTTCTTACGGTCCTCTCTGTGCCACAGCATCAACTTGGCATGCTCTTTGTTTCCGAACAGGTGTGTCAACCGTGGTATTATAGGAGCATACCACATCACCTTGGCAGGAACCCTCTTCCTGGGGCGCTCGCCGTCAACATCACCAGGGTCATCTCGTCTGATCTTATACGGCAATGCACCACATACCGGGCATGCGTTCAAATCCTTGTACGCACCACGGTAGAGGATGCAATCATTAGGGCATGCACGTATCTTCTGCATCTCCAATCCTAGAGGGCATACGACCTTCTTTGCTACGTACGTACTGTTGGGCAATTCGTTATCCTTTGGAAGCTTCTTCTTCAATATTTTCAGTAGCTTCTCAAATCCTTTGTCAGGCACACCATTCTCTGCCTTCCACTGCAACAATTCTAGTATGGTACCGATATTTGTGTTGCCATATTCACAATTGGGGTACAACCCTTTTTGTGATCCTCTAACATGCAATCAAACTTCAGCATCTCCTTTACACTTTCGCACTATCTCTTTGCATCAACAATGACCCGGTGAAGATCATCATCGGGCACATCGTTTGGTTCTCTTGATCTTCAGCTTCCCCCGTTGTAGCATCTTCAGCTTCCCCCGTTGCAGCATCACCGTATTCAGGGGGCACATAGTTGTCATCGTCTTCTCCTTCTTCGTTGTCTTCCATCATAACCCCTCTTTCTCCATGCTTGGTCCAAACAATATAGTATGGCATGAAACCCTTATAAAGAAGGTGGGTGTGAAGGGTTTTCGAGTCAGAGTAAGACCTTGTATTCCCACATATAGGGCATGGACAACACATAAAACCATTCTGCTTGTTTGCCTCAGCCACTGCGAGAAAATTATTCACGCCCTTAATGTACTCGGAGGTGCGTCTGTTACCGTACATCCATTGTCGGTTCATCTCTGCGTACATCATAAATAGATAAGTTACCAAATTAATAGAAGTTCATCATCACATTAAAACCAAAGTACATGCATAGTTCTCATTGAACAACATATAGCTCTCCAGAGCATCTAATTAAACCATACATTGAAACTATGTAAAACATTTCAATGCAACAAGAAATGCGATCATAACCGCAACCAAGGTAACAATTGATCCAACAGCATAATGATACCAAGCCTCAGTATGAATGGCATATTTTCTAATCTTTCTAATCTTCAAGCGCATTGCACCCATCTTGATCTTGTGATCATCGACGACATCCGCAACATGCAACTACAATATCATCTTCTCCTCCTCAATTTTTTTCAATTTTTCCTTCAAGTAATTGTTTTCTTCTTCAACTAAATTTAACCTCTCGACAATAGGGTCGGTTGGAATTTCCAGTTCACATACCTCCTAGATAAAAAAATCTATGTCACGTTGCTCGGCATAATTGTCATAAACACTAAATGAAACTAATAGTTATAAAAGAATATATATATATATATGTATATATATATATATACCACATCCGAATCATAGACGGGGCGAGGGCCGACAGAGGCGGATACCAAAACCAACGCACTATATAATAACAAACAATAATAAGTAAGAAAACTACACAAGTATCTATCTAAATCATACAAGTAAGAACTTTTTTCTTTTAGAAAGAAGATAAGATCAAGAGGCTCACCATGGTGGTGTAGGCGATGAGATCGGTGCGGGCGATCAACGTAGGTGAGGATGGGGACAGGACAGGATGGACCGCCAAACCTAGACAAATCTTGAGGAAAATGGAGCTTGGACAAGGAGCTTCGAGAGGAGAAAGCTTAAGTGTGGCTCGGGCATTTCATCGAACACCTCATGTGCATAGGAGGTGAGCTAGAGCTCCACAAAGCTCTGCAACTGTTGGCCAGAAAAATAGAGCAATGGAGTGCTCTACTCGCGGGTGAGGGGTTATATATAGGCAACTCATTGGTCCCGATTCGTGGCTGGAACCGGGACTAAAGGACACCCTTTGGTCCCGGTCCATGCCACCAACCGGGACCAATGGTGGTGGGCCAGGAGCGAGGCACATTAGTCCCGGTTCGTGCCTGGAACTGGGACAAAAGGGGCCAGACGAACCGGGACCAATGCTCCAGGATGGCCTGGCCGGCCCCCTGGCCTCACAAACCGGGACCTATGCCCCCATGGGTCCCGGTTCGTGACTGAACCAGGACTAATGGGCTGGCCCGGCCTGAACCAAAGCCATGTTTTCTACTAGTGGCCTCCGGTGAAGCTTTCTTGAAGCACCGAGCTTCGGGCCACCACGCGAGCGCGGCATCGCAGCACCGGGAGACATCAACGATCGCTCCACCGCAGCACCGTCGCGCGCATGACATGATGCTATTTGACGCTGCAAGAATGCGACGGCGACGGGGTGCTTCGAGATGAAGCATGTGACGAGCGACGCGACGCAGCTGCTGCGATGGCAATGCTGCGGTGGTCGTCGTCGTTCCTCTTCCAGTTCGCAACAGGGGTGGTGTGGGTTTGGCGTCATTCCTCTTTCCGATGCAACGACTATGGTGCGCGATGCAGAGAAGCGCACGACGCCGGAGTAAGAGGATGGATCTTGATGAAGGACTCTAGTGGAAGAAGGAAATGTGTGGACGAGAGCTGCGCGTGGAGATAACGCTAGGAGGGGATAAGCGGTGATGGCCCCAAACGACACACGTCAAGCAGGAGAGACGGCTTACGCACACTACTAGGAAAAGGCCCGCTAGTGGCGCACCAGTTCTGCCTACTAATGGCGCACTACTGGTGCGCCACTAGCACCATGCCATTAGTATTAAATACTAATGGCGCACCACTGGTGCGCCATTAGTATCTGGTATACTAATGGCGCACCACGCAGTGCGCCATTAGTATAGCTCAACGTGCGCCATTAGTATGCCTCCCAGGGGGCCATATTTACCCATGTGCTTTGGCATACTAATGGCGCACTTGGGGGTGATGCGCCATTAGTATCCTTTCTGCAATGCGCCATTAGAGTGCTGAGTGGTGTGCCATTAGTATGAATATTAGGGATTTTTTTTATTTTCTGATATTTGCACAGGTTACAAAATATATTATTGGACAGAATATAGACAGCACCACACAGCAACAACAGATTCATCAAATACAATAGAAGATTGGTATCTTAATACAATTCATCATATTAGTCTCTGAATTCAAAAGACCGAACGAAGATAGAACATTACAAGTCTCGAGACTGCGAGTAGCGAGTTTGTCTTCACATTACAAGTCGAGATCGATCATCTAAACTACCATCACATAGAAGAGAGCTGCGGTCATCACGATGAGCATCATCGCGATGAAACTGGTCTTCATCCGGTTCCTCCAACGCTCCCTCCTCTCTCCCGCTAGATAGCGCGCGTATCTAGATTCCGCCTCCGCCCTAGTGGTGTACCCTTTGTAACTGTTACCGTTAAAATGGTGAACCTGTCTCCAACACTCCTCCTAGTCGTCGTAGACTCCGGGAACCTTACCCTTGTACACGACATACGACGACATCTCTATGCACTAGCCAAACAAAACGTTAGTAGCAATTCACAGACAATACATAAGCAATATATAAGTATGCAAAAAAAAGGATAGGAAGAGAAAAGCAACACATTAATAGCATGATTCATGGTCCTACTAATAAATGGCATCGATTACATCTAAGTTGAATGACTGTCCAAACCAAAGAGACATACAAGTTCATTAAAGTTTAATTAGAACATGAGCTAATCGATGTTTCAGAACTACACATAGCATCACTACTTTCGACTCGACTCATGGGACCAGAGCGTGGATGAAGCTGTCGTCTTTCGTGATGGTTATGAAGTTGCGGGCGTTGTCAGCCTGCATTTGTAGCGTTGTGTCTATCTCACTGTTGGACGGTTGATATCTGAGGTAGAACTGCCCTGAGGTACGAAGGACATCTTGATGGATGATTTCTGCAAACTCCGACTGGAGACGAAAGAATTCTTGTCTGATGTCCGCGTCCTGGATTGCCGACAAGCTTGCAGCCCAATGTTTGAGATTATTTGGTAGCAGAAGGTGATTATGGTCCTGTACGATCGCCCGCATGTGATGGAGGGCGTAGTAGGCATCCTTATGACCGCCAGGCGGCTGCTTGACGCAGGGGAACGTCGTATTGTGGGTGAACACATGCTTGCCGTACCTACGAACTTGCCTCTTAAAGGTGCCTCCAGATGTGGCTATCATCAAGAACTTTCTTGATATTTGTGTAGTCTATCTTGGACTCACGGTCCGGGTCGAAATATGTGGCCATGGAATATTTCGGGCTTAAGAGGATGAGTGTGCAATGTGTATCACTGCACAAAACACGGAATGTTAGAAAAAAAGAACGATCGAAATCTAAGAAATCATATGTTACGGGGCGGTGAGGGGATGACTTACTCGGGAAAGTAAGGCACGAGGAAGTTATCCTTATCTGGGTTTGCCAGAATGACACCTTCGAGGTGTGAAGTCGCGACTTGCCGGTCCCCAGCGTTGCCCAAGATCTTGGCACGCATGTAGAAGGGGTCGACTATCCTGATGTCCGGGGTCTTGTCTCTAATGATCCGTATCTCCATACTCGGCGAAAATAGCCAAACGAAGGTGTAGTGCAGTGGATGAAGGTTAAACATAGCAAAGATGTCATCAAACCGCAGGACAATCGTACCCCCGATGGCGCTATCCACAAAGCCCTTGCCCTCTGGCACCTTGGCCATGAAAACCGGGTATGCCACATTATTCTGGGAGAGACGCCGCTTCTCCAAAGAAAGAACATTGTCATGCAAACTCCGCATAGCACCGGTTGCAACATTGAGCATATTTGTCGATAGCATCGCCCTACCCGCCACATGCACCCTCCTTGATATATCCTTAGGTGAAGGTGGCCCGTCCTGAGCATGGATCGTACTCGGTGTCGGCTGGCTCGCACCAGCGCCCTTGTTAGTCTTTCATTTCCGTCCCTTCTTCTTGATCTGCTGTAATGGGATCGAGTTCTGCTCACAGACCGCCTTCTTGAGCGTGTTGGAGCTAATAATATTTCGCACCTCGGCTATCTGAGGCTCGGTGAAGGCGGCAGCTGGAGGCGTCTCCTGAGAACTGAACGCCAGACGACGCCTGTTGCAATTGGGTTTCTCCGCTGTACCAGCTAGATCGCGGTCGTCTTTTTTAGGGTTGGGTACTTGAGAAGGAGGCCCGCAGAATTCGTCACCGTATCCATGTTTGGCAAAGTACTTATTGACGTTGGTTACCGTCGTCGTCGTCGTCGTCGTCGTCCGGATCCTGTGCCATATGCATGTCCGGATCCTATGCCATAGGGATGTCCGGCATGTCCGGTAGCGTTGCGGCAGTCTTGCCATGGCTTGGCGCCGGCACGACTGGCGGTCTTGTCTGTGGGGTGGTGTCCCCCGCCCCCAAACGAATCTGGCTCATCGGCCAAAGCAGGGGACAGCTTACACAGGCACTGAGGGTCATCACATCATCTTCGTCGGCCCCAGTGGGTCGAATCGGAGGTAACAACTCATCGCAGCCGGCAGCACCCGAAACAGTTCAACCCTATACACGGTGGGTGGCATCGGATTACCGTGGAACACGGGGTTGCCCGGTTGAACGATTCTGCCCTTGGCGATATCGACCAACTCGCTACCCACGAAGTGCAGGAGAGTGCACGGAACGTCGGCGGCACCCTGCGAAAACATGTAGGGCGTGAGGGATGCCCAGTCAAAGGCAAGGATATGAAGTCATCGGCCGAGAGGCTTAGTTACCGTGATGCCGTCGAGCTCGGCTAATATCGAGGCACTGCCAACGGCGCGGCGGTAATCGACGGAGGGCCGCTTCTTTGGCGAGGTGCCAGCCAGCGTACACCTGGGTGCATTAAGCTCCAATGCCCATGCCGGTACCGGAGACACAAATACCGCCTCCGCCAGAGACACCAATGGCGCCGCCGCAAGATAGTGCGAGTTCTTGGCCGTGGCCGGGAACCGGGCGCCCTGTTGGCCGCCCGCAATCCACGTCGCCAGCCCCTGAATCAAGGTAGGCACCATGGCGGTGAGCATCGTTCCCAGTTGTTGTTGCACTTGCTCTTGGACAATCTCTGGAATCCGCGCCACTTGTGCCTTGAGTTCTTGAACCTCGTGCAACTGGCTTTCCGAGCTGGTCTTTTTCTCCTTTTGCCCACCAGCGGTATAGTATGACGACCATTTTGTGGACCAACCTTTGTCGGCCACACGACCAGCTGACGACGGCTTACTGAGCTTATCCTTGTTTTTCATTACGTTCAACGCCCTATTTAAAGGGGTGTCGAAAGGGGAGCTCTAAGACGACCCCGCGCTACTGCTTTGAGTGTCTTGCAGAAGGAACGTGAACCATTTAGAAATATTGGGGATTAATTAGAATGCAACCATATGGAGCTAATTAAGCGGGGGTGTATTCCTTACCAAAACAAGCTCAAGCGCCCTGGTCTTCGCATCCGTGGTAAGCTCCTTTGTTACCGGGTCCTCCTTGTACCGGGCCCTGACAAAGTTCCTGGTCTGCTTGTCACGGTATTTCTCGAAGCGGGGCGGTAGGCCTTGCTCGGCACACTCCGCGTCCTCCTTGTCCCATATAGGCTCTGCCACTCTATAACCGCCGGGACCGAGTTGGTGGACCCTAAGTTCAACTGCCACATTTCTTTCCCCCACTGACTTGATTCGGAGGTTGCGCTACTCTCGCACTTGATCTTGAACTCCTTGTAGTCATCTTCACTGATCGACGGATTTTTCGCCTTGATCTTCTCATAACTATCACCTTTTTCAATCATTGCCTTCACCGTGCTTCTCCAAGTAGACAGGGCCGTGCTCATCCTCGTGAGGACGGCATTGTTCACTTTATTCCCTGAGAGGCGTGTGTTTGCAAAGTCAGCGGGGAACTTGTATCATTCGTGCAGCTTCGTGTAGAGGAGGCTGTGCAAATTCCCTCGGTCCTTATGCCTTAGGTTCTCGGTGTTGATCGAGACGTGCTCCGGAGAATGCACCCGAGCTGAACCGAGTACCCCTTGACTAATTCTTTGGGCGCCGTTGGATGCCCGTCGGAGTTCACTTCAGTAAATTCCTCCTTGACGGTGCCGAGCACGTTCAGGCGCTGGTCCTTCCGTTGCCTCTTCAGTTGGCTGCCATCTGTGCGTGCACCGCCATCATCAGTGGTGGCATCCTCGGCGGCACCATCAGTGGTGTCATCCCCGACGCCACTAGGGGTTGTGTAGTCAGGATCGGTGTCTTTCGCGGCGTCCTCATAGCGGTGAGGTTCTTCCTCCATCTCCTGGGACAGCTCCCAGAATTGCTTGCCGCCCGAACCGCCGGCCTCATTGTTGTGGGTCATGTTTCGCTCTAAATAGGAAAAAAGTTTGGTCAAAAAGTTGGTTATTGTCAAGGAACAAGATCATGGTCTCATCATTTAGGGTTTGTCGACACCGAGGCATCCTAAAAGCTAAGCTTTTATCATTTAGGGTTTGTCGACGCCGAGGCACCCTAAAAGCCTAAGCGTACATCATTTAGGTTTTTATCGACACCGAGGCACTCTAAAAGCCAAGGTTTTATAATTTAGGGTTTGTCGATGCCGAGGCACCCTAAAAGCTAAGCTGGGAAGGAGAATTCTAAGTTGGGCCTAATCACTTGGCTCTATTGCCACCTATGGTTTAATGCACCAAGAATAAAGGGGCAGTTGATCCTACTTAATTAAGTACTAAGACCCCGGCCCATGCATTAGTCACAAGTACCCCATATGTCCTATTTTTAGCAAAGTCATGCTAAAATTCACAGAAAATTTCAGCATGACCTTTGCTGAAAATAGGACATATGGAGTACCAGAATTTGCCGGAACGAAAGTTAATCGACATTCCAGCAAACTCAAGGGCCTCTCGGGGTACCTGCAAAATCATCACGACACGATGGTCGGAGAAAAAACCCAGCAAACTAGCACCACAATGTGCCTCTACTTTGATATGGATGGAAAGGCCACAGACCATATGGTCCTCTGCTTTCATATGGAAAAAAATCAGCTCAACTTATGTGAGCTTCCATTCCAGATCTAATAGGTCACCCAACAAAAAATCATCAATAGTTTAGCAAGTCTGTACCCTCAAGAATGAACATATAGCAATATCTATTGTGTCCCCATAACATACGGAAATCTAGCTGAAGAAGAGCGTAAATCTACACTCTAGAGCAAACACACATTTACACAAAGTTCACGACAAACAACCAACTCATACCCCCTAGAATAACAGAGAAAATTCCACTACTAACACCACTAAAATTCTTATATGTAATTACAGTGTATATTCACTTTATAATTACACAGAGATTAATCTGAAATTACAACAAAAAGATTACAGCTAAAGAAGTAATTACAGCAAGAATACTCTGTAATTACATCAAAGATTACATTAAACAATGAAATTGAAGTGCACTGCAATTACAATGAGATTGCATTGAAAGTACACTGGAACAAATGCAAGACTAAACCACTGAATTATAGTCAAAATGCACTCAAATAACAGTGCAATTACATATAATATTTACACTAAAACACACTAAAAATGCACTGACAACACACAGTAATTACACTACCATAGTACAGATAAAATCCACTAAAAATTACACTGAAAACTAGAACCTACATGATAATTGACAGGTAACATAAATGTGATTTGCAACCCTAAATGAGCATACAACTACAGAGCAAGAATAGAAAGTTTGCTGCCTATTCAAACACAGAAACAAAACACTACTTGAAACTCTAATCTAAAGAAACTGAAAACACAACTTCATAAAATGGCGAGGCGATCTAACACCTACAACAGGGCACTTCCAGGGTGTTCTACGGTGTCCCATTGTGAACCAATTGAGCATTTGCACATACATATACAAACAAAACGAGCCAGCCGATTCAAGGCAAAGATGCCCTAATCCAAATGGCCATAGATAGTAGATGAATCCCCTATAGCATATTAATCACTCCTGAAGCCCAATCCAAGTGCACAAACAGGACAGAGCACATACATCAAACACAAACATGAACATGACACTCATCTAGTGCTCCAAGTGCATTGCCAGACCACTTCCACTTGTAATCATCAGGAGGTTGAACCAAAGGATGAGGGAACTTAATGAACTCCCCAGTTAGAGAAAGAATGGATGTTAAGTCATCAGAAAAATACCTACTAATAGTCTCTAAAAACCGCTTGTAAGCACCACGCAGCAACCTCATTTTGAGACCATGTCCAACTACCAACAAGAAGATAGCAGCCTTTTCTTCGACGGTAACATATACACTGTCATAGAGTCGACACATCTCACGCAAGATGGGGCACAAGGCATGGAAGTTCCGTTTAGTTAAACACAATGCATATGCAAGAAACCACATCTAATTGATCTCACATGATTCTGACATTGCAATTATCTAATTGTAAGATGTTGTGCACACAATAAAACATGCATAGCATACAAGAAGACAGCAGTAAAGAATTTGCATAAGTTTGGATCAAGAATTACCTTCAACCTGGGAGAAGAACACCACTGCAATCTGGGAGAAGATTACCCTTTGCAACCACCAAGATTACCACCGCAATCTCGGACAGAACAGCAGGTCAACCTGCGAAATAAAAACCAGCAGAGGATCAGGGGTCATGTCGAGCTGCTCGAATGGAGATGGGGCTCTGTACGGCGATATGCTACCGCAAGACCACATGATTCAAAATACCTTCAACCTGGGAGAACAACACCACTACAACCAACAGTACAGCTTGGCAATCTTGGACAGAACAGTAGCTAAACCGGAAAAAACAAACAGGTCAGGGTTCATGTCGAGCAGCTCAAATGGAGAGGGGGTGGAGATGGGGCTCATGAGGAGACGTGGACAAGTACTAGGTCATAGGAAAGGGACGGAGATGGGGAGGTAGCAGGCGGCAGAGGTCCGAGACGACGGCAGCACCGAGGAGCCCGCCACGGACGCCGCGATGGGGATTAGGGCTGGGGGGGAGGGGCGGCCCGGGTCCAGGACAGAGGGGGAAGGACGAGATGCGAGCGGCGCGGGGTGGGGAAGATGGCCGGAGAGAGAGGTGCCAGCGTGGAGATGGACGACACTGACCGAGGGGTCTGGCTCGGCCGCCGAGGTGCGGGGATGGGGGAGGAAGGAGGAAGGAGGAGAGGTACCTAGGCGGGCGCGGCCGGTCACTGGAGGGGTCGGGGTCGGGGTCGGCGGCGTCGAAGGATGGCTCGAGGGTCGCCGTGGGGGCGTGGGGGCGGCGGGGATGGCTCGAGGTGGGCGGGAATGCAGGTGGTGGGCGCAGGCAGGCGGCAGGCTGGGGAGTTCAGTGATGGGGGGGGGCGAGGGGGTCGGGGCGGCGGCGTGGGTCGGGGCAGCGGGTGGATCTGGCAAGGGAGAGGGACGAAGTGATCTGGCGAGGGAGAGGGACGAATTAGCTAGGGGGAAGATTACTAATG
Source organism: Aegilops speltoides (assembly GCA_021437245.1). NCBI lineage: Eukaryota > Viridiplantae > Streptophyta > Magnoliopsida > Poales > Poaceae > Aegilops > Aegilops speltoides. The sequence goes on along the minus strand of CM038147.1, from coordinate 412,974,382 downwards.
GCGCACCCCGCAGTGGTGCGCCATTAGTATGTTTTTTATAGCAATGGCGCACCCCCGAGCGGTGCGCCATTAGAAATCTTTTTTATATATATAGCAATGGCGCACCACCAAGAGGTGCGCCATAAGTAACAATTTTTTTGCACAGCAATGGCGCACCACCCAGCGGTGCGCCATAAGTAAATTTTTATCATTATTATTTTTTGTTGCATCTAATAATTTTTTAGAAAATTAATATGAATATGAAACAGTAATAATTTTTTATAAAAACAGTAATAATTTTTTTAAAAATATCATCAAATTTGTTATTTGAAAATATTTATGAATACGAAAAAATATCATCAAATTTGTTATTTGAAAATATCATCAAATTTGTTATTTGAAAATATAATCAAATTTGTTATTCGAAAATATAATCAAATTTGTTTTTTTATTTTTAGTTGCATTCATTTGTGAATTGGTAAAACATTACTCGGGAGGGTGCGGGGGGTCGGCGGCGGCGGTGGAGCGGAGGAGGGTGCGGGGGGTGCTCAGCGGCGGTGGAGCGGGCCGGGTAGGGTGTGCTACCTCTTGAGCACTACGTTGGATTTCCCCGAAGAGGAGAGGATGATGCAGCAAAGTAGCGTAAGTATTTCCCTCAGTTTTTGAGAACTAAGGTATCAATCCAGTAGGAGACCACGCACAAGTCCCTCGTACCTACACAAAACGATAGCAACTCGCAACCAAAGCGATTAGGGGTTGTCAATCCCTTCACGATCACTTACAAAAGTGAAATCTGATAGAGATGATAAATAATATTTTTGGTATTTTTGATAGATAGATGCAAAGTAAAAAGTAAAAGGCAAAGTAAAAACAAGGCAAGTAAATAAAGTGATAGAGATTGATATGATGAGAATAGACCCGGGGGCCATAGGTTTCACTAGTGGCTACTCTGAAGAGCATAAGTATTCTACGGTGGGTGAACAAATTACTGTTGAGTAATTGACAGAATTGAGCATAGTTATGAGTATATCTAGGCAATGATCATGTATATAGGCATCATGTCCAAAACAAGTAGATGAAACCATTCTGCATCTACTACTATTACTCCACTCATCAACCGCTATCCAGCATGCATCTAGAGTATTAAGTAAAAACAGAGTAACGCCTTAAGCAAGATGACATGATGTAGAGGGATAAATTCATGCAATATGATGAAAACCCCATCTTGTTATCCTCGATGGCAACAATACAATGCGTGCCTTGCAACCCTTTCTGTCACTGGGTAAGGACATCGCAAGATTGAAACCAAAGCTAAGCACTTCTCCCATTGCAAGAACTACCAATCTAGTTGGCCAAACCAAAAAGGATAATTTGAAGAGACTTGCAAAGATAACTCAATCATACATAAAAGAATTCAGAGAAGAATCAAATATTTTCCATAGATAATACTGGATCATAAACCCACAATTCATCGGTCTCAACAAACACACCGCAAAAAGAAGATTACAATTAATAGATCTCCATGAGAGAGGGGGAGAACATTGTATTGAGATCCAAAAAGAGAGAAGAAGCCATCTAGCTACTAGCTATGGACCCGAAGGTCTGAAGTAAACTACTCACACTTCATCGGAGGGGCTATGGTGATGATGTAGAAGCCCTCCGTGGTGGATGCTCCCTCCGGCGGAGCTCCGAAACAGGCCCCAAGATGGGATCTCGTGGATACAGAAGGTTGCGGCGGTGGAATTAGGTTTTTGGCTCCTGTTCTGATCGTATGGGGATACGTAGGTATATATTGGAGGAAGGAGTACGTCGGTGGAGCGTCAGGGGGCCCACGAGGTAGGGGGGCGCGCCCTCCACCCTCGTGACCGCCTCTGGCACTGCTTGGAGTAGGGTCCAAGTCTCCTGGATCACCTTTGGTTGGAAAATCACGTTCCCGAAGGTTTCATTCCGTTTGGACTCCGTTTGATATTTCGTTTCTTCGAAACACTGAAATAGGCAAAAAAAATAGCAATTCTGGGTTGGGCCTCCGGTTAATAGGTTAGTCCAAAAAGTAATATAAAAGTGGAAAATAAAGCCCAATATAGTCCAAAACAGTAGATAAAGTAGCATGGAGCAATCAGAAATTATAGATACGTTGGAGACGTATCAAGCATCCCCAAGCTTAATTCCTGCTCGTCCTCGAGTAGGTAAATGATAAAAAAGAATTTTTGATGCGGAGTGATACTTTGGCATAATTTCAATGTAAATCTTGTTAATTGTGATATGAATATTCATATCCAAAAGATTCAAGACAAAAGTTCATATTGACACAAAAATAATAATACTTCAAGCATACTAATCAAAGCAATCATGTCTTCTCAAAATAACATGGCAAAAGAAAGTTCATCCCTACAAAATCATATAGTTAGGCTATGCTTCATTTTCGTCACACAAAGATGTTCCCAACTTCTATACCCCTGATAACAAGCCAAGCAATTGTTTCATACTTAAATAATCTCAAACTTTTTCAACCTTCACGCAATACATGAGCGTGAGCCATGGATATAGCACTATGGGTGGAATAGACTATGATGATGGGGATTGTGTGGAGAAGACAAAAAGGAGAAAGTCTCACATTGACGAGGCTAATCAACGGGCTATGGAGATGCCCATCAATTGATGTCAACATGAGGAGTAGGGATTGCCATGCAACGGATGCACTAGAGCTATGAATGCTCAACAAAAGAAAACTAGTGGGTGTGCATCCAACTTGCTTGCTCACGAAGACCTAGGGCATTTGAGGAAGCCCATCGTAGGAATATACAAGCCAAGTTCTATAATGAAAAATTCCCACTAGTATAAAAAGAACAACTTATGAGACTCACTACATGAAGAACAAGGTGCTACTTTGAAGCACAATATATGAGACTCACTACATGAAGAACAAGGTTCTACTTTGAAGCACAAGTGTGGAAAAAGAGATAGTAGCATTGCCCTTTATATTTTTTTCTTTTTTTTGGGCCTTTCTTTTTTTTTTCTTTTGGCCTTTCTCTTTTTTTTTGTTTGGGCAATGCTCTAATAATGATGGTCATCACACTTCTATTGATTACAACAAAAGGATTACAACTCAAAACTTAGAACAAGATATGACTCTATATGAATGCCTCCGGCGGTGTACCGGGATGGTGCAATGAATCAAGAGTGACATGTATGAAAAATAATGCATGGTGACTTTGCCACAAATACGATGTCAACTACATGATCATGCAATGGCAATATGACAAAAGTAATGTATGTCATGATGATGATGGTGGAAGTTGCATGGCAATATATCTCGGAATGGCTATGGAAATGCCATGATAGGTAGGTATGGTGGCTGTTTTGAGGAAGATAAAAGGAGGTTTATGTGTGATAGAGTGTATCGTATCACGGGGTTTGGATGCACCGGCGAAGTTTGCACCAACTCTCAAGGTGAGAAAGGGCAATGCATGGTACCGAGGAGGCTAGCAAAGGCGGAAAGATGAGAGTGCGTATAATCCATGGACTCAACATTAGTCAAAAGAACTCATATACTTATTGCAAAAATTTAGAAGTCATCAAAAATCAAGTACTATGTGCATGCTCCTAGGGGGATAGATTGGTAAGAAAAGACCATCGCTTGTCCCCGACCGCCACTCATAAGGATGCACAAGCCAGGTACACTTCATGTTTCAAATTTGTTACACAACTTTAACCATACGTGCATGCTACGGGACTTGCAAACTTCAACACAAGTATTTCTCAAATTCATAATCACCCAACTAGCATGACTTTGATATTATTACCTCCATATCTCAAAACAATTATCAAGCATCAAACTTATCTTAGTATTCAATTCACTCAAAAGAAAGTTTCACATCTCTTGAACACCAAGTATATTAACATTAAGCAAATTACCATGCTATTAACGACTCTAAAAATAATCTAAGTGAAGCATGAGAGACCAATAGTTTCTTTAAAACAAATCCACCACCGTGCTCTAAAAGATCTAAGTGAAGCACTAGAGCAAAAATTATCACGCTCAAAAGATATAAGTGAAGTACTATGAGCAAAACTATCAAGCTCAAAAGATATAAGTGAAGCACATAGAGTATTCTAACAAATTCCAATTCATATATGGCTCTCTCAAAAGGTGTGTACAGCAAGGATGATTGTGGTAGACTAACAAGCAAAGACACAAATAATACAAGACGCTCCAAGCAAAACACATATCATGTGGTGAATAAAAATATAGCTCCAAGTAAATTACCGATGGAAGTGGACGAAAGAGGGGATGCCTTCCGGGGCATCCCCAAGCTTTGAATTTTTGGTGTCCTTGGATTATCTTGGGGGTGCTATGGGCATCCCCAAGCTTAGGCTCTAGCCACTCCTTGTTCCATAATCCATCAAAAGAATTCACCCAAAACTTGAAAACTTCACAACACAAAACTCAACAGAAATCTCGTGACCTCCGTTAGAGAAAAAACAAAAGACTACTTCAAGGTACTATAATGAACTCATTCTTTATTTATATTGGTGTTAAACCTACTGTATTCCAACTTCTCTATGGTTTTTAAACTATTTTACTAGCCATAGATTCATCAAAATAAGCAAACAACACACGAAAAACTGAATCTGTCAAAAACAGAACAGTCTGTAGCAATCTGTAACTAACGCAAACTTCTGGAACTCTAAAAATTCAACCAAAATAGGAAATACTGGAAAATTTGTTTATTGAACATCAGCAAAAAGAATCAATGCAAAATCACGTTCCTGTAATTTAACAAAATTATATTCGTGCACGCAAAGTTTCTGTTTTTCAGCAGAATCAAATCAACTATCATCGTAGGTTATCCTATAGGTTCTACTTGGCACAAACACTAATTAAAAGATAAAACCACATCTAAACAGAAGGTAGATGGATTATTTATTCCTAAACATAAGCAAAAACAAAAAACACAAAATAAAGTTGGGTTGCCACCCAACAAGCGCTATCGTTTAACGCCCCTACCTAGGCATAACAACAAGGATAGATCTAGGTATTGCCATCTTTGGTAGGCAATCCATAAGTGGCTCTCATGATAGATTCATATGGTAATTTTATTTTCTTTCTAGGGAAGTGTTCCATTCCCTTCTTTAAGGGAAATTGGAATCAAATATTCCCTTCCTTCATATCAATAATTGAACCAATCGTTCTAAGGAAAGGTCTACCAAGAATAATAGGACATGAAGGATTGCAATCTATATCAAGAACAATAAAATCTACGGGCACATAATTCCTATTTGCAACAATAAGAACATCATTAATTCTTCCCATAGGCTTTTTAATAGTGGAATCCGCAAGATGCAAGTTTAGAGAGCAATCATCAAAATCACGGAAATCTAGCAAGTCACATAAAGTTTTGGGAATAGTAGAGACACTAGCACCCAAATCACACAAAGCATGAAACTCATAATCTTTAATTTTAATTTTGATAGTAGGTTCCCACTCATCATAGAGTTTTCTAGGGATAGAAACTTTCAACTCAAGTTTTTCTTCATAAGATTGCATCAAAGCATCAACAATGTGTTCGGTAAAGGCCTTATTTTGACTATAAGCATGAGGAGAATCTAGCACGGATTGCAACAAGGAAATACAACCAATCAAAGTGCAATTTTCATAATTAAATTCCTTGAGATCCAAAATAGTGGGTTTAGCAACATCACGGTTTTTATTTATTTCAATTCCACTATCATCAAATTCATCATCAAGATCTAGAAACTCCGAATTCTTAGAACGCCTTCTAGGTAAAGGAAGATCATATTCAGATTCATCAAGATTCATATTGCAAAACAAAGATTTAATGGGGGACACATCAATAACTTTTAGATCTTCATCTTGATTTTCATAGGAATTGGAAGAACACGCTTTAATAAAGGCATCTTTGGAAGCACGCATCCTAGCGGTTCTTTCCTTGCACTCATCAATGGAAATTCTCATGGCTTTGATAGACTCATTAATATCATGCTTAGGAGGAATAGATCTAAGCTTTAAAGAATCAATTTCAAGAGAAATTCTATCAACGTTCCTAGCCAAATCATCAACTTTAAGCAATTTCTCTTCAAGCAAAGCATTAAAATTCTTTTGTGAATTCATAAACTCTTTAACACTACTCTCAAATTCAGAGGGCATCTTATTAAAATTTCCATAAGAGTTGTTGTAGGAATTTCCATAATTATTAGAAGGATTACTAGGATAAGGCCTAGGATTAAAATTCCCTCTATAAGCGTTGTTTCCAAAACTATTCCTACCAACAATATTCACATCCATGGATTCATTATTATTCTCAAGCAAAGTAGATAAAGGCATATCATTGGGATCAAGATGAGTATTTTTAGTAGCAAACATCTTCATAAGTTCATCCATCTTTTCACTCAAAACATTGATTTCTTCTATAGCATGCACTTTCTTACTAGAAGATCTTTTGGTGTGCCATTGAGAATAATTAGCCATAATATTATCAAGCAATTTGGTAGCATCTCCTAATGTAATTTCCATAAAGGTGCCTCCCGCGGCCGAATCTAAAAGATTTCTAGAACAAAATTCAATCCGGCATAAAAAATTTGTATAATCATCCATAAATTCAAACCATGAGTAGGGCAATTGCGAAGCATTAATTTCATTCTTTCCCAAGATTGGGCAACATGCTCATGATCAAGTTGTTTAAAATTCATGATGTCGTTCCTAAGAGTGATAATCTTAGCGGGAGGAAAATACTTAGAGATAAAAGCATCTTTGCACTTGTTCCAAGAATCAATACTATTTTTAGGCAAAGATGAAAACGAAACTTTAACACGATCTCTAAGTGAAAACGGAAATAACTTCAATTTGACAATATTGTTATTCGTATCTTTTTTCTTTTGCATATCACACAAATCAACAAAATTGTTTAGATGAGTAGCGGCATCTTCACTAGGAAGGCCGGCGAATTGATCTTTCATAACAAGATTCAACAAAGCGGTATTGATTTCACAAGACTCATCATTATTAAGAGGAGCAATCGGAGTACTAAGGAAATCATTATTATTGGTATTCGAGAAATCACACAATTTGGTATTATCTTGCGCCATGGCAACAAGTAATCCAACACACAAGCAAACAGAAAGGCAACGGGAAAAAGGCAAATGGGAAAGAGAGGAGGAGATTGGGAAAGAGAGGGCGAATAAAACGGCAAGGGTGAAGTGGGGGAGAGGAAAACGAGAGGCAAATGGCAAATAATGTAATGCGACAGATAGGGATTGCGATGGGTACCTAGTATGGTTGACTTGCTTGCGTGAGCCTCCCCGGCAATGGCGCCAAAAATTCTTCTTGCTACCTCTTGAGCACTGCGTTGGATTTCCCCGAAGAGGAGAGGATGATGCAGCAAAGTAGCATAAGTATTTCCCTCAGTTTTTGAGAACTAAGGTATCAATCCAGTAGGAGACCACGCACAAGTCCCTCGTACCTACACAAAACGATAGCAACTCGCAACCAACGTGATTAGGGGTTGTCAATCCCTTCACGGTCACTTACAAAAGTGAGATCTAATAGAGATGATAAATAATATTTTTGGTATTTTTGATAGATAGATGCAAAGTAAAAAGTAAAAGGCAAAGTAAAAACAAGGCAAGTAAATAAAGTGATAGAGATTGATATGATGAGAATAGACCCGGGGGCCATAGGTTTCACTAGTGGCTTCTCTGAAGAGCATAAGTATTCTACGATGGGTGAACAAATTACTGTTGAGCAATTGACAGAATTGAGCATAGTTATGAGTATATCTAGGCAATGATCATGTATATAGGCATCATGTCCAAAACAAGTAGATGAAACGATTCTGCATCTACTACTATTACTCCACTCATCGACCGCTATCCAGCATGCATCTAGAGTATTAAGTAAAAACAGAGTAACGCCTTAAGCAAGATGACATGATGTAGAGGGATAAATTCATGCAATATGATGAAAACCCCATCTTGTTATCCTCGATGGCAACAATACAATACGTGCCTTGCAACCCTTTACATCCTTTGGTAAGGACACGCAAGATTGAACCCAAAGCTAAGCACTTCTCCCATTGCAAGAACTACCAATCTAGTTGGCCAAACCAAAAAGGATAATTCGAAGAGACTTGCAAAGATAACTCAATCATACATAAATTAATCCAGAGAAGAATCAAATATTTTCCATAGATAATACTGGATCATAAACCCACAATTCATCGGTCTCAACGAACACACCGCAAAAAGAAGATTACATCGACTAGATCTCCACGAGAGAGGGGGAGAACATTGTATTGAGATCCAAAAAGAGAGAAGAAGCTATCTAGCTACTAGCTATGGACCCGAAGGTCTGAAGTAAACTACTCACACTTCATCGGAGGGGCTATGGTGATGATGTAGAAGCCCTCGTGGTGGATGCCCCCTCGTGAGCTCGAACAGGCCCCAAGATGGGATCTCTGGATCTGAGAAGGTTGTGGCGGTGGAATTAGGTTTTGGCTCTGTTACGATCGTCTGAGGGATACATAGGTATATATAGGAGGAAGGAGTACGTCGGTGGAGCGTCAGGGGGCCCACAAGGTAGGGGGGCGCGCCCTCCACCCTCGTGACCGCCTCTGGCACTGCTTGGAGTAGGGTCCAAGTCTCCTGTATCACGTTCAGTTGGAAAATCACGTTCCGGAAGGTTTCATTCCGTTTGGACTCCGTTTGATATTTCGTTTCTTCGAAACAGTGAAATAGGCAAAAAAACAACAATTCTGGGTTGGGCCTCCGGTTAATAGTTTAGTCCCAAAAGTAATATAAAAGTGGAAAATAAAGCCCAATATAGTCCAAAACAGTAGATAAAGTAGCATGGAGCAATCAAAAATTATAGATCGTTGGATCGATCGTCGGTGCGGGGGTCGTCGTGGCGGTGGAGGCGGGGGAGGTGCGGGGTCATCGGTGGCGGTGGAGCGGGCGGGAGGTCTTGAGGTGGTCAAGATCGAGATGGAGGGGGATCGAGATCAAGATGGAGACGTATTAGGGTGCGGGGGGTCGGCGGCGGTGGAGCGGGGGAGGGTGCGGGGGGTCGGCGGCGGCGGTGGAGCGGGCCGAGGGAGGGTGCGGGGGGATCAAGATCGAGATGGAGGGGGATCGAGATCGAGATGTAGGGGGATCGAGATCGAGTGTCCTCATGAATATTCAATATTTTTTTCATATTCACAATATCATCAAATTTGAAAAAATATTCATGAATTCAAAAAGTGCCCATGAAATTTAAAAATATTCATGAGTTCAAAAAGTGCCCATGAAATACAATCGAGAAATGAGGGCTACAATTTAAATACAATCGATCTTAGCTAGCGATCTGTTCACAATCTTCTTGCCCTTATTTTTCGTAAATGGAGTTCTTGTCTTGAACGGACGTCCTTTAGGTAGGGTGGTCCTGCTTCTTCTTGTGGTTTATGCTGATACTTCATTGTCGTCGTCATGTTCCATCTTCGGGTCGCCGTACTTGTCGAAGTCTTGCTCATTGGCGACTCCATCGATTCCGATGATCTTCCTTTTGCCTCTCCTCACGACAACACGACTGGGCTTTGACGGGTCGGTAATGAAGAAGCATCGGTCCACTTGGGAAGCCAGTACCCATGGCTCATTTTTCGCGGTGACGTTCGTGCCCGCGGTCTTGGATTTGGCTTCGGGTATAACCATGGTGGTGAAATACGGTCTTCTTTTATGGCGCTCTTGGCCCATCGACACGGAACATCGGGACCTTCTCTCCGGCAGTAGCTCAGCTCCCAGATCTCCTCGATCCTTACGTAGTATCTGTCCTTGTCGTTACGGTGTAGGATTCCATCGTTACCCTGGAGTTCTGATAACCATCGCTCTTCATGTCCTTGTCCTCGGTGTAGAATGTGTAGCCGTTGATATCGTACGCCTCATAGGTCATCAGGTTGTGCTCGACGCCCTATGACAAGGCGAATATGAGTTGTTCTTCCGCGGAAGAATCCTCAAGTAAAGGGTACGACAGAAGCTTCTGCTTGAACCAACGCGTGAAACATGAGTTGTGCTCTTTGATTATATATCCGTCCGTCCTCTATTAGCCTCGGTCATTGTACATCTTCTCAATATAGGTTTTGTGCTCTACCACCCAAGGATTGACCACGTCTATGTGTTGTAGCGCGACTAGGTTTGCTCTTTCAAAGTCGGCGTGTCGACCCTCGAAGTCGACATGCATTTCGCGGCGACCCTCACGGTGACCCCATCCGGCGAGCTTCTTTGAGGTGCTGTCGACGGGCAGACCAGCGGGTTCTCGATGCCTAGATAATTAAATGCGATGAAGATGCACTCTTGATCGAAAGCCCCGGCTATGCTTCCCTCTGGGCGTGACATGTTGCGAACATATCCTTTGATGACACCATTCAACATTTGAGCGGCATCATCTTTGTGCAGGAACGTCGGCCCGAGTTGGATGATATCCTCCACGATATGGACCAGCAGATGCACCATAACGTCGAAGAATGCGGGCGGGAAGTACATCTCAAGCTCGCATAGTATCACCATGATCTCTTCATGTAGCCTTCTGAGTTGCCTCACGCCAACCGACTTCCGAGAGATGATGTCGAAAAAGTTGCATAGGCCAAATAGCATTTCACGGACGTGCGCGTCCATGATCCCACGGATTGCAACTAGAAGTATCTGCGTCATCAACATGTGACAGTCGTGAGACTTCATCCCGCTGAACTTCGCTTCATTTGAGTGTAGGTATGCTTATCTTCCCGCATAACGGAAGGAAGTTTTACTCCTCGAGGCAGGTGAAAAAATGATCGATCTCCTCCTGACTTAGAGTGAAGCACGCTGGAGGGAAGTAATTTCCGGTCTTCTTGGCCTTTTTGCCTTTGCGACGACTTTCCGTGTCCTGCTTCGCCTCATCATCATCATCATTAGCATGAAGCTCCTCCCTGATGCCCATTGATTTGAAGTCTGCCCTTGCTTTCGGCCCATCTTTGGTCCTCTCTGGCATGTTGAGCAGGGTACCAAGCAGACTCTCGCACATGTTCTTCGTGATATGCATGACATCAAGGTTGTGAGGCGCACGGTGGATCTTCCAGTACGGCAAGTCCCAGAAAACAGACCTCGTTTTCCATACCTTCAGCAGCGGCTCTGGCGCCTTTCGCTTCTTTCCCGGCTCTAGCACCTTTTGCTTCTTTCCCGGCAGTGGGCAATCTTTCCAATTTTTCAACAGCTCGTCTATTTCCTCGCCGTTCCTCGTACGCGGGCGTCTTCGGGGTTAGGTTTCACCATCGAACAGATCCTTGCGTTTCCTCCACGAGTCATCGTCGTGAAGCCACCTTCAATGTCCCATGAACACGGTTTTCGAAGACCCGGGATCTTTATCTAGCTGGCGATACGTTGTGTCATCCATGCACCTGACGCATCCAAAAAATCCATGGACCACCTGCCCCGCGAGATATCCATAACCGAGATAGTCGTGCACCGTCATGAGTAGGGCGGCTCTCATAGGGAAATATTCTTTCTCTGCAGCGTCCCACGTATTGGTGGCGTTTTCCACAGGCGTGTCTAGCTCCTCTTTCGGCAGAGCCCCAGATCTGATTGGTGTCGTTCCTGGTTGTTTCGCCCTTCAATTAGCATACTCATGTGAATGTACTTCCTCTTCATGCACAACCGGGGAAGGTTATACATCCACACAAACACAGCCGGTGCTATATGCGCTTCTCGGCTGCCAAGCGGATTGACTCTATCGGTGCTCGCGCCCAAAGACGATGTTCCATGGTTCCTTCCCAAATTCGGGTGTTGAAGTTCAACGCTTGCCACTGGCTCCCATCCTTAGGGTGACTCAAAGCATCTTGTCTTTTTATTTATCTCCGGATCATTTGCGTCATCTTCTCGCTTCTTCTCCTCCCTATCCGCGTGCCAACGCAGGAGCTTTGCTACCTTAGGGTCCGCGAAATACCGCTGCAGACGAGGAGTGGTCGGAAAATACCACATCACTTTTCGAGGAGCTTTCTTCCTATTCTTGTATCGAGTGACGCCGCACACCGGGTATATGGTAGACTCCACGTGCTCGTCCCGATAAATGATGCATTTGTTCATGCACACATGGTATTTCACATGCGTTAAATCCAGAGGACACATGATTTTCTTCGCCTCCTCGAAACTGGTCGGGCACTTGTTCCCCTTGGGAAGACGTTCGTGCCAGAATGACATGTTCTCGTCGAAGCATGCGTCGGTCATTTTGTGTTTTACCTTCATATCTAGAGCCATGAGCGTTACTTTCAGGCGGGTATCCTCGGGCCTGCATCCTTCATACAATGGAGTAACCGTGTCTATCTCCAGTTGATCCAGCTTGGCTTTCTCTCGGGTGGCAGCTCTTGCGTTATCCGTCTGCTTGAGAAGCAGCTCTTGAATATGAGGGTCATGCACCCAGTCCATCAATGGTCCATCGTCGTCTGCTCTGGGATCTTCATCTTCATGAGCATGCCCTTCGTCTGCTCCGACATCTTCCTCATCATCATGTCCTGCATCTTCTACATGATGACTGTGTACAGCATCACCGTCGTGATCATGTCCTAGAGATTCTTCGTCTTCTCGCCTGCCCGAGCCGCGGTGGTTGTCTTGCTGCCCTTCCTCATTTCTTGCCCGGCCCCCATGGACGACTTCATAGTCATCTTCATCACCTTGCCACCGATAGCCATCCATGAAACCACGCAAGAGCGGTGGTCCCGCACCTGCCGGAATCCGGGTCCGCAATAAGGCTCTTGACTTGCATCTTCGACACGGACATCTTATCTCCGTCTCGTTCTTTTGAAGCATCTAGCCGCCGTGGAGCTCAAAAACCTATTCACGATGCCTTCGGTCATCGTGCAGACCATGGTCGCTGCGAGGTAGAGCAAAAGCGATATTTTAGAACCAAGAAAAATTTGGCATGACTTTCCTAAAAATAGGACCAAAAAGAATGCATAGTGCCAAAATTCTACATGAAAGCGAAATGAATCAACATTCCGACAAAATATTGGCAACTATCGCATTTCAAATACCGGTACCTGCAAACACAAACATATATGCAACACCACAAACATATGCAACACCACAAACATACATAGATCTAGTTAGGCCATAAAAAGTGCATGTGCACGTTGTTGGAGGGAGAGAAAAAGTAGATCTACAACATAAAGATAGCTTCCCTCTTACTTACTTATCAAAAAAAGGTAATTTAACCACTTAATTTGCATGAATCTATGGTGCAAATGAGGTGAGGAGGAGGAGGCAGCCGAGACAAGCTTGGAGGAGGAGGTGGAGAGAATGAAGTGGGGAAAGTGAGTGGGTAGGTGTAGCTGTCCAAAATATCTAGCTGGTCCCAGGTTACTAATGGCGCACCACCTACAAATGCGCCATTAGTAACCCTGGTTACTAATGGTGCACTTGTTGGTGGTGCGCCATTAGTAGTTTTGCAATATATATATATATTTAGGTAGTTACACCTATTTTTATTTTGTATTTTTTAGGTAGTATCTACCATTCCTCAGTGTATGTATGCGTAGTATGTAGTATGTAAGAATATTTAGGTAGTATATATACTATTTTTTAGGTAGTATGTAGTATATTTTTAGCATACTTCTTTTTACGTACAAATATGTACGTATTTTCACAAATATGATAAAAACATGAGCTCACATGCAATTTTTTCACATAATTCGCTTTAGAGTATCTTAGATATAGTATATGAACATACTAAAAATGATAAAGTAATATATATACTACCACATAGTAGTATATGAGAAATGGGTGTAGCTACACCGGTAGTAGGATGCATTTTCCTATATATATATATATATATATATATATATATATATATATATATATATATATATATATATATATATATATAGGTGGGTCTATTATGATAACACCCTTAAGAGTCTTATTCTGCACACCACTTTCTTATTCTGCTAACACCCACTCCACCTGTGCCCATCCCCACCTTCTTCCTTCCACAAACACACGCACCCACCGCCCCCGATCCCCCCTTCTTCGCCGTCGGGGCACCCACACCCACCTTCTTCCCCGTCGCCCCCACCCCACCTTCTTCCTCGCCGGGGACTCCGGACCCCCACCTTCTTCCTCGCCGGGGACCCCGCACCCCCACCTCCTCCTTCTTTCCCGACGCCCCCCCACAACCCATGTTCTTCCTTGTAGGGGCACTTTAACCTTCTTCCCGTTCGCTCAAGACCCCCACGCACCGGCCGCCATGGCCTCCAGCAGCACCTCCACATCCACTGTCGGCTGCCTAGAAGGGTTGCGCCGCCGGACACCCTGCCTACCCCAGTGGGAGCCCTTCCCCTTCCTTATTCCTCCGCCTTGACCCCGGCGACCGACGGATCTGAGGCCCCCTGCCCTCTCGCGCCTAGGAATCGTGGGATTCTTGCGAGATCTGGTCATGGGCATCTTCTCGAGTAATGCTGCTCGGCCCCAAGCGGTGATGTAGTGCAGCACAGCGCGGGCACGATGATGTAGTTTGGCTGCCATCTGGTGCCGCCTCTCTCCGCCCCCACCTTCCTCTCCATGTCCGGCCTCCATAGCCACCCCCACCCCACAGTGCCTCCCAACCCCGGCCACGCCCCCATGGCGCCGCCCAACTCCGGCACAGGACCACTCCGGCCACACACTGTGACGCTACCGTACCCCAACCCGCCTCGCAATTGCAGACCTCCACGACGCCGTCCTCTGGCTCATCGTGGTGGTCGTCATCCTTCTTCAACATCCGCCACGCCCCTCTGTTTGCTCAAAGAAGAGGCTCAGTTTGTGATTCGTTGATGTTCTTTTTGCGTCTTGTGTAGTTTACTCAAGAAGAAGTGCACCAGTACGCCGACATCCGCCACGCCCTTCTCCTCCAACCTTCCCATGACGGGAAGGAGCGACTCCCCTGGCCTCCCTTGCCAACTGTCGTGGCCGACGGATATTTTCACCGCAACCTCCTCTGCTGTCAAACTTGCCGGCCCCTGATTCCCTCCTCCCCTCCTCTTGCCGTTGGCAGCACCAGCGTGAAGTTCAGTGGTGGCGATGCGGATAGATGTGCAGTCCACTTTGGTAGATGTGCGTCATTTTTCAGTAAGTGGGACCTTCAACGATGGTTGCGAGGATGATAGCTACGGGATGTCGGCGCAATTTTTGCACTTCACTGGGGTGACACCCCCCCTGCGGTTTCATTTGGTGATGCAGAAGTTCTTTTGCTCTGCATGCTGTTCGCTTGGCGCGGCAGCACAATTCTGTGCATTACTTGCACTTGATTTGCACCATGCGATCGCTCGTCATGGTCGTCTTTGTCGTGGCGACTCTGGACCAGAGATGCCACATACATGCGAGGTTCAGATGGCCTTATAATGCAGCTCGGATGGGATGCGTGCGATGGTGTTGGTGTGCTTTTATTTTTTTATGTTGTCCCTGGTTTTGTCGTTTTGATTAGAGGAATTTTGTTGTGTTTTGCACTGCTCTGAACGTGCATTCATTCATGGACAGAATTGCACTACAGTGCATAGCACGAAGGAGTTCATTTTGTAAAAAAGATTGTACAGAGGAGTTCACTTTTTATTATTTTTGGAGGAATCTTTTTGCAAATTTGTGTGGACACCGATGCAATTTATTAAGAAAACCTTGGTGGTGCACTTCGCAAAACAAAAAAGCGATGAAGTTCATGGTTGCTCTAATGCATTACACACATCAGTTAAACTATATTTTGCAGGAGAAGACGAACACATAAAAAAATTGATGCAACTCACTAACATTACCCATGTAGCTCACTAGTATTGTTCTCGAAAAAAAAGCTCACTAGTATTCATCATGTAGTCTAGATCAATTTACAAAGAAACTAAAAAAGACGAAACAATTATGAAGTTCACTTCGACATAGGTTGTGATTCAATTGTCCTCGTCACAGCGGGCCACTCTTGTTCATACAAAAGTTAGAAAACGACACTAAATCAAGCGGTTCACTTGCCTGTCCGATGCAGTGTGGTTTTCATTCTAAAGCAGTGCAATCGGCCTATGACGTTGTTCATCCCGTAAGTGCAAAAATATTGTTACGAAAGCAAAAAAAAAGTAATGCGGTTCACTTCTTGATAGTGTTGTGGTTCATTTACACCCGATGTGAAGTGCACTCTACTTTCTCGTCATTGAAAAAATTACGTTTGAATAAAATAAACCATGCAGTTCTCTAACATGTCTGATGCAGTGCGTTTTTTTGTCCGATGCGGTGCAGTTTTCAGTCGGATGAAGTACCCACGTCGATTTGGGTGTTGCAAAAAATAGTGTCCGCATTTCAGTAAATTTAAAACTGCTCTTAAATCGTAAGGAATTAGAGAGAGTGTTCTACATGAAAAAGTTGTGTCTCGTTGATATCTTTCCAACGGCATATCATTTGATTCATTTCGACAACCGGTTTGTAAAAATTTCGTGAAAAATGGCCGCTGCCTCTCGTCGTCAGCCGCACGATTTTTAAAATTAACTAAAAACCGTAAGGAATCTCAAAAATATTTCAAAATATGAAAGTTGCGCCTCATCCGTAGCTTTCCAACGGCATATCATATGCCTCATTTCGACAAACGGTTAGAAAACTGGAGCGAAAACAGTAGCGAAAATTTAAAAAAATTGAAAAATAGAATTCCGCGATTTAGTAAATTTAAAACTGCTCTTAAACCGTAATGAATTAGAGAAAATAATAGATATGAAAAAGATGTGCCTCGACAATATCTTTCCAACGGTGTATCATTTGCTTCGTTCCGACGAGCGCTTTAGAAGAAATCATGAAAAATGCTCGCTGCCACTCGTCATGGGCCGCACTATTTTCAAAACTGCTCTTAAACCGTGTGGAATCTCGAAAAGTGTTCAACATGTCGAAGTTGCGCCTAATCCATAGCTTTTCAACGGTATATTACGCGCCTCATTTCAATAAACGGTTAAAAAATTAGAGCGGAAACAGTACCAAAAAACAACACATGCAGTTTTTTCCGACGACAAGTTCACTCGTGTGAGTACTGCAGCACACTTGGTTCAAAGAATGACGTGCACTTGCGTTCAGCGTGCAGTGTGGAAGTGGTGTACAGAATAGTTATTCTGCTAATATTAGCAGAATAGACCGTCTCTGTGTGTGTGTATGTATGTGTGTGTGTGTGTGTGTGTGTGTATATATAGGTAAAACTGTGTCTATCATAGCTTGCCACAGAACTAGTTAAGGCTTGCTAAACATTTAACGATTTAAAAGTAAGTAAAAAATATGAAATAAATAGGGGATCATCACTCTGATATAATACGATGATCCAACGGTGTGATTGTGAAAATATGCATTTATGTGTCCTCAGCGAAAAAAACAAGCATTTCAGCTCACTGCAGGATCAATATATATTGGAACATTTGTTCTTTTTGTCCAGGACACATACATTCATATTTTTTCAATCCATCCGTTGGATCATGTTATATTATAGGTGTGTTGGTTCAGTATTTTTTTCAGGATTTTTGAGAACTTTTACACCGTCAAAAACCTTAACTAGTTCTGTGACAAGCTATTGTAGAAAATCCTACTCCTATATATATATATATATATATATATATATATATATATATATACACACACACACACTAATGGCGCACCAGGGCACAGTGCGCCATTACTAGTTTAAACTAGTAATGGCGCACTGTACCCTGGTGTGCCATTAGTAGTTTTGCAAAAAAATAAAAATATATATATATATTAGTGGCGCACTCTGTGGCTGGTGCGCCATTACTAGTTAAAACTAGTAATGGCACACTGTGCCCTGGTGCGCCATTAGTATTTTTGGAAAAAAATTGTTACTAATGGCGCACCAGCACATGGTGCGCCACTGCTATATACTAGTAGCGCACCATGTGTCTGGTGCGCCATTAGTGGCCATATCATCTATAGCCCTTTTTCTAGTAGTGACAGCGACAAAATCAACCGGTTGATTTAGAACGTCTCCCATCCCAATATGGCCAAAAGCAATAAAGGGGATCGGAGTCGATCTGTTGCCACCGAATCTCCAAACATTTGCTTGCGGCCAGAAGATACACTGGCAGGGAGATGAAGATTGGCAGTCGAATGCCATTGTCCAAAGGCCTTAGAGTATGTGTATTTTATCGGTAATACCAAGCATCCGGCAACACACACAAGTGAAATAGTGGGATGCACACGAGAAAGATATTTATCTAGGTTAGAGTCCTAAGCGTGGTTGTAATTCCCTACTTTTGCATTTGTCGATGGTATTGATCTTAATCTCATATAGGAGCTAGTGTTTGGTGCTACGTACAAGGGGTACTTTCGCCAACACAGGCAAAGAATGGATCATTCATTTGCTTGATGGTTGTCAAAATGAAGTTCGGCTTCCTATCATCATGACGCTATGGCCAAACTGCTATGTTCGGAATGAGGACGTTCGGAATGAGGTACATCATGGTAAACCAGCACTGCCGGTCGATGTGTCTTGTCGATTCCTTTGTGGCTACATCGATACATTACTGCACATATGGCAGCACCCAAATGCTGATATGGAGAAAGGGAAGACAGTGGTCTCCTATGTTGGACGGGACAGAAAGCAAAAATCACATGAAATGCTATTACGGGACAAACCCCCTGAGCGATGGACACCACCGCCGCTGGGCTCGGTGAAACTTAACACTGATGGGTCATGGTTGGAGGAGGAGAGTACAGGGGGAGCTGGCGTGATTCTTCGAGACTGTATAGGGGCCATCATCTTTGCCTCATGTCGTTTCATCCCTCGCTGTGCAAGTGGGCTTGAAGCTGAGATTGCAGCTATCATGGAAGGGGTGTCTCTCGCACTGGATAGGAGCACAAACTGGCTGTTGATCGAGATGGACTACATGGCGGCAGCACGCATGATTACTTCCCAAGCTCCTGACAGATCCCCGGCTGCTTCTATGGTGAATGATATTAAGCAATTACTGAGCTCTAGAACACATGAAATAAAGCTCGTAGGACGTGCCCAGAACAAAGCTAGTCATGTCCTAGCTCGCATGGGCCGATCTCTCCCTAAAACAGCTGTCTAGTTGTGTTGTGCATCTAAGGAAGTTGAGACTCTATGTCAACTTGAGTGTAATAACTCTATTTAAATAATGATATTGTTCCTTTCACAAAAGAAGTTATTCTGTTGAGAGATTATGAGATACCAATTGCGGGTGACTGCCTCGCCATATATAGATGGACCAGGTTGAGGTTATAAAGAGCCTGAGTCGATTCACTATCATAGAAATGGACTTTGTTGGTGGTTTTTGTACATGGCCGCTGCCGCTTCCTAGATCTGCCTCAAAGTCTGTGTCACTAATACTCATGGGGCACGCAAGCGGTTTTCTAAACTTCGTGCGCTATTTACACAATGCAGGCGGTTCCTTCATGGAGAAACCACCTCCTATGATTTTTTTTCGGTGCAGGAGATTTATTCTTGACAATCGCCAACAATGTTATGGAACCAGAGGTGGTAAAATCCTCTATGATGTGTAGACAACTTTTTGTTTAGAAGTGCCTACAATACTGACCAGATCATTTGTTCAAATTAGCTATTGTAGCCACCACCCTACATATAAGTCTTTGATTTGGTAGCCAAACCTGATACAACATCACATACAAGGATCATATCACAACACATAAAACTCAAGCGTCATTGCACATCACATAAAACTTGTTGAAAAAGATCAAGCACCACATCTGAAATAACACAAGTATATGACAGGAGACCCAAGGATCAAAACTTTTACAATGTACAAACAACAATTTGAATGTAGTAAGAACGAAAGAATGTATTATGAGTTATAACAATCGCCTGTACCAAAAATTCATCGGGACTTGATTGCCTGATGGTGAAACTCTCCTTCTTCTGTGGTGACATGTTCAACCAAGAACTAAGCTATCATGACCTGTATTGACGCGATGCCACTTAGGTGTAGACTCCTTTTAGGGATGTTTTGGAAAATCTGCAATGATTGAAATGAGCCATTATCATCGAACCGCAAGAAAATCAAGAACTAAAAATAATAAAGTAAGTTCGAATTCAAATATAACGTTGCATACCCATCAGAAGGTTCATGTGGCATGCAACATGGAACTCACAAAGAAGTGTCACATCTAGCAGCTAGTGGCACTAATACAATTGCAGAGACATGTGATGATATTATCCAACAGATAAAGTACAATATGTTACATAATGCTTTTGGAACACTAGGAAGATACTCATTGGAACATCGCAGACATGTATAAACTCATGAAAGTTTGAATTTGTTATCCCTCCTTCATGAATATATACTTGAAACGCTCTGAAGATGCAAACAAGAAATGTGAAATAATATTCATTTAGTATTTAATTTATATGGCATAAACAGTGATGCTACAGAAATGTACATGTCAAGTAGCTTTTCTAAGTCCTCAAAACTACACCTTGACTGACTATACATATAAGAGTCCAAATAACATAATTCCCTTCCTCCAGAAATATAGCAACAAGAATCCAAAGGAACCTACAAAATATATGTGACATTTAGTTAACCAATGTTATTTCGGTGGTTCAAAAGGAAGAAATTGTACAGGGAGAAGTAGACTTACTTTCTATTGAAGGGAAAAGTAATGCTATTTTCATGTTGGTTAATGTTCAATAAGTGGATAGTGTAATCCTCAACGGGCCTCTGACACTTCACCATGTAAGCATCACAGATAATGCTTGGATTTGTGAACACTATATTTTTTTGGCTTCATTTCTTGTTGTTGAAGGATAGCTCGTAGTACGAAGCATCTAAGGATGCTCGCATTTAGAGCTGTCAGATTATCTACTATATAACTAAGCTCCCTTGGGGTAAAATGCCTCACAATCAATTGAGGTGTCCAATAAAATTGGGTCACCTAATTTTGACCTGTCAATAACTTCTCAAAGCTCTCATTTAATTCTTTTATATTATACACTATACCACATAATTTTAAGTTCTCACAATTAATTGAGTAGGGATGACAGTTTTGCCCATGGGTATTGGACCCGCGGGTACCCTACCCAAAAATAGTGGGCATGTGTAAGACTTGGCAAGATTTGGTACCCATGAGTATGGGTATTCATACCCGCAAAATATATGGGTAGGGCATGGTATAAAATTGTGCCCATGGGTAACCCAATGGATACCCAAAAAATAACTCTTATGACATGTGGGATCAACATCCAACTCCTATGGCTGAACCCTGAATCCCTTATTCCTTGAACCAGCCATAGTTCATAGGACTGCAACCTATAGATCACAACTCCTCCCTCTTCCAATCATCCTATGTGGTCGATCGAAATAATGAAATCTCGACTATTCAGCGACGTACTCTTGCCCAACACTCGGACCAACAATCACCAGTTCCCATGGACGCCTCACTTTGTGCCGTGCTTCTACCAATCACTTATTGTACTCCCTTGCCACCTCTAATAGGCCCACCGGAGGAGGCCGTGTCGATGCTAGACTGATCGCCAATCATCACTTAAATTTTAGACTCATTTTTATATGTTTTCAACATGTAAATGATATATATTGTTCCCATCAGATACCCATTGGGTATGGATACCCGATGGGTATGGGAAAGTGTCAGTTTGTGCCCATTGGTATTGAAATGGGTGGGTATAGAAAGTTTTTGTGGGTACGGGTTTTTGGCATAAAAGGGTTGTACCCACCCATACCCTACTCATTGCCATCCCTAAATTGAGGTGTTCAGTTTAGAACTTGATCACCTAATTTTGTTCGGGTCAATAATTTCTCAAGGATCTCTCCCATTTAATTATTTTGATTCACTATACTCCCTAAGTTTTAAGCTCTTTTATTTGATTGAGATCAAATTTGAATTTGGTTTACGATTTTGATCGGTCCAAAGATTTTTCAAATCAATCAACTCCAACCAGCCAGAAAAACATATCAACCGGCGCACCCTCTTACCACCTAGAAAAAAGAAGTGCCGCCATGTGATGATACTAGAACACCAATATAGTACATGTAGCTACCGACGTAGAAATTTACCCATAAAAATATGAGTTTATTAGCTCATAACACAAAATCACACCATGAAAGACCCACCAAATAATTCCATTATAAATAAACATAAAACATACTCCATCTCCCCCTCATCCGCCAAACTAAATATTTCATCAGTTCCAAAATACAAGGATTATTGGTTCTTTCAAAAAGTCAAATTTCTTTACCTTTGACCAAATTTACAGCAAAAAATATCGACATCCTCAATATTAAG
Organism: Aegilops speltoides; assembly: GCA_021437245.1. NCBI lineage: Eukaryota > Viridiplantae > Streptophyta > Magnoliopsida > Poales > Poaceae > Aegilops > Aegilops speltoides. The sequence goes on along the minus strand of CM038147.1, from coordinate 412,952,107 downwards.
CTTAAAAATTAAGGAAATTCATTTCATGATGAATCTAATAACACCAACTTGATATTGCAAATTTTGATATATTTCTTCATAAATTTGATCACACTTAAAAGAGGTTGTACTTTTCAAAAAAGTAATACAAATTATATCTTAAAACAAAATGAGTATTTGTTTCAAGAATCTCAACAACACCAATGGCGCAGCAAAGCGCGCCCAACCCTTCTAGCATAGGACTATAGGTCAAACAAGTCCTCTAACCAACATGGAATAAAGGAACCCTGTCATGGTGGGAGTGATGTGTTTGAAAGTGATCCATTATCTCGTCAGGTTCCGCTATCGTTGCATTGTTTTCTAGGCCTGGAAAATATATTAGTGGTGTGTGGCCGCAAAGGCATGCCACCAATGTTCCTCATCACTAGTGACACTCCGTTATGTACATGACATTAATAAGAACTAATAATTATTTGTCGAAAAGAAGTAAAAAAAAATCTTGTGGCATGCCCGTGTGTGGCACACCACTAATGTATGTGCTACTAGTGGCGTGTCAGAATGGCCACACCACTAGTATTTCGGTTACTTGTGTTAGGTGGAATTCACGCCACTAGTAACATTTATTAGCGGCGTGATACTAGTGGTGTTCCACCGTCACTCCATTAATAGTCTTTTTGGCATGCCACTAGTAAGCGTTTCTGCATGAGTGCTTCCTCCCTAGTCCGTGCCCGATTTCCACCTCCCCCTCTGTCGTTCTTCGTTGCCCACCTCCCTCCTCGTTGTTTACCACTGCTCCCAACGTTGTGCCTATGCCGCATGTCCTGCCGCATGGAAATGGGCTCAGCGGGGTCCGGGGGCAGCTGATGGCATGGTTACTAGACATGGAGAGACGCGACCGCAAACAAGCTCACAATGTCAAATGGAGAAGCTAGAGATTTGGGAAGGAGAAGGTGAGGGAGAGGTTGAGACTTAAGAGCGGCAGAGAAAGAAAGAAGGCAATCATAAGAGAGTGAAACGGAGGCCGAGTAAGTTGGGCTCGTCAGGATCACCGATAAGTCGAGGATCAGGTTGCCCACATGCATCATGGACCCTGAAGCCAATGAGTAGTTCCACATGACGTGAAATGACATTAATATGTGCCATGATCTTTGATTCATTATATTTTTTTTACTATGTTTGAATTATTGAACTATGTGTGCTTAATATTTATTGGTGAATGTGTCAAGATTGTTTGGCCCCATATTTATCATGGATTGTATGCAATATGATGAAAATGGTGAAAAAAATATGGGCCACACATATTGGGAGGGGAGGGGGGATGGGAGATGCCGTTGGGAAGGATGGTTTTGGCCGACAAGCCAAAGATGTCCAAGGATGGATAGTGGTAGGGGAGGGGTGCATCCCCTTGTAGATGCACTTTCCTTGTTAATCTGCAAATGAAGGCCCCCATGGGTCATGTGTGGCTTGTAGGGTTGTCCTATCCCAGAAACGCCTTTTGTTTAACTTGTCATGCATGAAATATGACTCACATCAGTTTTAAGTTACATATCATAAGGGAGTGCATTAGTCGATATTACAAAGCTATCAACGAGCAGAAATATCCTATTCTACGCTAACCGGGCGGTATTCTATCAGTAAGGCGGTTTTCTTTAGAGTGCTTATTTGTACTGGTGATTTTCAACGGGTGAGCTAGCATGGGCAGTTTTCGGCTAGAATTTTTCACTAGGTTCGTTTCTACGTTTTTTCTTCAGTTATCTTTTGGTTTTTTCTTCCCTTTTTAATTTTCTTGTTTTTCCTTTTCATTTCTTTAGTATATTTTCCAAATTTATGATTTCATTTTTTGCGATCCACAAACATGTTCTGAAGTTGTAAAAAAATCTAAAAACTCATAAACATTATTAAATTAGTGAAAAGTTTATTGACATTTTTTAAAATTTGTAATTTTCTAATTTATGAACTTCATAGGCATTTTTAAAAATCATGATCATTTTTTAAATGTGTGAATACTTTTTAGTAAATTAACGATTATCAAAATTCACGAACATTTTATAGGTCTGTGATCCTTTTCTGATTTTTTTTGACAAAGGTTGAATTTTATTGACTCAAAAAAGCATCAAGAGGATACAATATAATGAGCACATACCCGGCTTTTGTATAACTAGGATGCACATAACCAACTTAACACACACACACACGCATGAAAACACACCAGCAACTAGCAAAGTCCTAAGACCAAACGCTATGCGTAGGCGTGGAAAAAAGAAAAAGAAAAAAGAAAAGCCCAAAGCGATTAGATCAGCGATCGACAAACTACAACTGAGACCATGTCTGCACCAACCATTGACGCCACATAGATTAATAGGATCTTCAACGGCAATGCCTTGAGGAAGGAAGCGACACTCGAGCGTCATCGTCGCCGGATCCAACCACAAAGGCCAGAGTCAAAGTTTTCTCCCTGAAGAATCAGCCCAAAACATATCCGAACAATGCCTTCAACAAGGTAACGAAGTAAAAAACATCACAATTGCCAGGTATAACCACTCGGGTCTGACCTAGGCTTTCACCCCGGAGCTCGAGACTGGGTACTCACAGCACCACCATCAAGGTCGCATGTGTTGTCGCCACCGCTTTTCCACATTCCCAGCAGCTTCAATTGGACTGCCGCCACTCCACAAACATCCATCTGCATCAAGTCTTCGTTCATAATTTGTAACTCAGCGCTGAAGTCATCCACAGGATCAAGAGATAAAACCTCCTGAAGTCTTTTCGATGACCCCGCTGTCATGAATCCATAGGAAGTCGCTGCAGGACAATCTACAGTCACCACCATTTGGTCAATCGGATCTCGATCACCACCACCAACTGAGGATCGTAACGTCGCCCGCGCCGCGCACAGAAGGCCAGCTCATCACCGCAACCCCACATGTTCAGAGACCATCGTGGCCGAAGCGGCGCGCAAAGATCTGCGAGGCACCGCACTAACACCACGACACCAGGGCGGCACAACGCCAATAGCAGCCGCCGCAGAGGAAACAACCACCATTGTCGCAACAACCGCTGCACCAGAGCCGCCACCACAGATCGAGGGAGGTAGCGCTGCCGAAGATTTCCAAGGCCATGGCCAAGCCGAACACCAGCCGGACTAGCAGGGAAGGGGCAGTCGGAGTGGTGGGCACCGCATCACACAAGTTGAATCTCAGGAGGTTGAGGGACGGGAGGCGCAACGCAGGCGGGAGGAGGCAGCCCCATAGCCACCATGGCCACGACCAAACCACGACACCAGCCGGGCCGACAGGGGGAAGGGCGCCCGCCGGAGCGCACCGCCATCTTGGGGAGGAAGGGCGCGGGGCGCAGCGTGCGAGGAGGGAGGATCTGCCCCACCGCCACCATCCCAGGGACCGGCGCGGCTTCGCCGGCCAGCCCTCCGGTGGCGGCGACGTGGGGGTTGATCGGGAGGGGTGGTTCCCGCGGCGGCGGCTAGGGATCCCCTCATGTCGCCAGCGGCGGCGATGAGGGGGGCGGTGGTCGTGGGAGCCACCGTGATCCTTTTCTGGATATATGAACTTTTTCATACTTCACGAACAGTTTTTAATTCAAAAACATATTTTTAACAGGTCAAGAAAATCAGTTCTTTTAAAGGGAGCTGCAGGTTTTAAATCGGTGGGGATTGGAGTCGTCCTTTCCCAGAAACCGGTTCTAAAATGGCAAACAAAAACCAACACCGGTTTTCTGGGGACACGTGAATTGTACGTTTTTCTCTTGGAGCGAAGTAGCTCTACTGAGCCGGCCCAAGGACGCACTATTCATCGCAAGGTAGATCAACCCGCAGTTCTATATACTTTTCGAATCGGACGCGCAGTTCTATATATGATGTCATTCAAAAACAAAACAAAAAACACGCAGTTCTATATGCAGGAGGACCGTACGTAACGAAATTGGCAGCCACGTTGAATACGATGTATCTTCGGCTGCCTATATGTTTGGTTGCTATTATTATCTCAGTCCCATTCATGTAGCTAGAACTTGATAATCATAAACAGTAGTAGTACAGCTCATAAGTAGCATGCGAGAAATAATGCATTCTCCTCCATCCCCACGATGTCGGGCATGTGACACTTGAAAGGAGGGCTAGCTATAAATTGGCCAACTGGCATTTAGATATAGGACGACGTTAGCTGGCGAACGCCCGCGGAGAAGGTGGCATATGTGACCGGTTTTGTGGCAGTATCAGTTGTGACGAAGTGGTGAAGGGTGGAATTTTTTTCAGACGACTTGGCAGTTCCTTTGGCAATTTTCGTTTCGGCCAATTGGCATTTAGATTTATTTGATAAACATGAGGAATACAAAGGAATGCACCGGAAAATCCAACCAGGAGACAAAAAGTATATCATAATCCTCCTTTCGAGTATGAAGAACCTAAAGTTACGAAGATTACATGGTAACTAGAAAACACCCGAAAACATTTTTGTATAATGGTGAAAAATGATTTATTTTTCTTATTAAAGTATCATATTTTAGCTATGAGAACACACACTTCTTTTTTCATTTCTCTATATCTTTCACATCACTGATTATTCTAGATGGCATCCCAACGAAGGACCATTGTACATGCTCCTAATATATAATACCTCCTATTCGCAGAAATAAATAAAAATAATACCCTCTCAAAATATAAGACAACTTTTTAGGCTAGTTTTACCTCACTATTGGGTATCTAATAAAGTGAACTAAACATAGTTCAGATGGCTAGGTTCTTTGTGATAGAACCTGTCCATCCGGGTTCAAGTTCCAAACTTGGTGTCAGTGATGGCCACATTATCCTGAATTTATACAAAGTTTCCTACGCTATTCTTTCGGCTACTGCATATTTGCAACTACGAGGCGCCTGTAACGACTTAGTCATTCTATAGGTCATTCAGGTTTTCAAACCAAGATCGGTATGTGAAAATTGTTGAACAACGTCAAAATGATCACTCAAGTAAATAGACCCAGTGAATCATTTATTTTTTTAAACTTATCAAATACGTAAATACATTTATATTGTCGCCGGCCTACCTAAGCATGGAATAAATTTTTCTGTATACATATTTCATAACTATAGTTTCATAAACATGGTAATTTCTCGAAAGAGCTCATGAGATAGGGTGTGTTGATGTGTTTTCGTAGAGACGAGTGTGTGTGCACATGTAAGTGTATGTGTCTGTATTGCATTTCTTCAGAAAAAAGGTTTTCTAGAGAAAAATTGACCCGACGGGTTTTTCTAGCTAGAAAAGCATGGCAACAGTACTAGAGAATCACAACAATCATGGAAGTCACCAAGCGGATGGGGGATGAAATCACAGACTCACCGTGCAGGCGTGCACGTCTCCTGCATACATGAAGAAAATGGGCAGCCTCGGCCCCTGTATGGTTGACGTCGTACACTGGTAGTACCATTGTCATGACTAGCAGTGTAATTAAGCACCAGTGTTCCGTACTTGTTGTCTTATTATAGTTCGAAGTTAAGACTAGCCATAATGGGTACTACCTCCGTCCGGGTTTATTGGTCCCCATTGTATTTCGTGTCAAATTTTGATCATAGATTAAATTAACAAAATGTTCACGCATGTCATCAAACATTATATTTCTAAGAACTATGTTCAAATACGAATCCAATGAGATAATATTTCTTGGCATGCATTTATATTTTGTTAGTTAAATCTTTAGTCAAAATTTGGCACAAACCATAAAAGGGACCTATAAACCAGGACGGAGGTAGTAGTAACATAGAGTAGTAACATAGTAATGTGTGGTAACATGCAACACTTAGAGCAAGTACAACAGAGCTGAGTCAGCGGGCTATAAGGATTAAACTACTATATTTTTGCTTAGTTGGAGGAAAAAGAAGAGGAGAGAGAAGTTAAGCGGGCTCTTCGTGAAGAGTCAGCTCTAGCATGTGCTCTTAGACACTTTGTGAGAATGAAACGTGTGCCACATAATAAAAAAGTAGTACATTCTTTTGATCTATTATTATACATGTTGGCTATAAGATGGGTTGTAGATGACATGGCACTGTCTTATAGCCAGCAGCTGGCTATATTATTAACCATGCTTTTATTAGGCTATAGACTCATCTTATCTTGATATGTGTGATGTTACTCATACTAGTAGTAACTAGATATGTTACCACATGTCTCTCTTTCTTCATTTATTGCTTGCCAAATCATCTATTTTATCTAGATATATGTGATGTTACCACATATGTTACTCCTATCGTGGCTAGTCTAATGGACACAAAAATCCATTGAATCTGCAGATGCGCTTGCTATGGTTCATCGGGCTTAGAGCATCTGCAGTCGGACGTCCTAAACTCGTCTCAAATGTCCGAACGGACGGCCCGATCACTGATCGGTCAAGAAAATTCGACCCGGATGGGCTCCTCAAATGGGCCTCAAACGTCCGGGCCGACCGGCACCCCTCATATCCAGCCAAAATCTAGGACGGATATGGGGGCGCCCGGGCGCGTCTGCCACGTCGGATTGACATCGAGGTCCCACGCGGAACCGCCCAGAAACTCGGCGGTCCGACAGACGTCTTCTCCGGCGAGAGGGGGGTGTGAACGCCGCGTGGCACCGGTCCGGCTTGCCGCCCAAGGTCAAATCCGGCCATTTAAGCCGGCCGGCGTCCCCCAACTCTAGCCCATCCGCCTCCTCGCTCTCTGCGTTGCCAGCCCGAGCCCATCCACCTCCTCTCTCCCGCTCTGGCGCTCTTCCCACGCTTTCCGGCTTCGCCATAATCCGAAACAAGAAAACCACCTACTTTCTGCTCACGCCAAAGCGCCGGTACGAGATCGAGCAGGAGATCCAGCTTAGGCACACGGCGCGCGCCGCCTGCACCACTGCTGAACTGCTTTTGGACTCGCGGAGCTAGAGGAGGAGGAGGAGGGAGAGGAGGAGGAGCCGGCTCCAATGGAGGTGGTTGATTTGTAGGATGACAAAGAGGCGGAGCAGACGGAGCGGGAGATGGCGTCGGCTCCATGCTTCAACATGGAGCAAGCGGAGGCGGCGTTCGGCGTCGCCCAAGCGGACTAGATGGCGGAGCAACATGCCATCCTGGAGTCCATCCAGGATGACGCCTCTGTGGAGGCCAATCGACGGTTCATTCGGTAGAAACGAGCGGCGACTGATGCCCTCTTCGACGAGGTTGAAGCGGAGATGGATGCGCAGGCCGCTACAGAAGCCGGAGCTGCGGCTGCCGCCCATGTACTAGGCGTTGGGCACGGATATAGTGGACATCACCGACGCGGACTAGCTAGTTGTCTACGTTGTACGTAGGTTTTTTCTTTCTTTGCATGCTTTTGTATGGATTTAAGATTTCAAGTATGAGGTATCCGGATGCAGATGAGTTAATTTGAGGCTTGACCGGTCAGTGTCCGGATTTGCCTACTCCAGTTGTAGATGCTCTTATAGCATCTACAACCGGACCCCATACCCGCCCCAACATTCGGCCGGGCTGCCCGATCATTGTCCGGACGCCAAAACGCCACCAAGCGGTCTCCTCATAGCCTACCCCAACACCTGGACTATCTCGGGTGGATATGTGGACACATCCGCCATGTCGGATCCAGCCCACGCTGGCCCATCTAGCCCTACATATAATGGACCCTATCCGCACTCCGACTGAAACCCTAACCGCATTCCACTCCACTCTGCTCCCTTCTAGCCCATTCCCTTCGCCCACAAGCTCCCGCCCGACGATCTCCTACATTCTCCAACATGGCAGGCAGCGGATCCGAGCGTTACACCTCCAGCTCCGTTGACCCTGTGGCTCCGAGGAGGACATGACTGTCTGTCTTGCGCTCTGTCGCTCCCGGGAGGAGGCCGCCTGATGACAGCGCTCGGATTCCTTTCGCTAGGAATCCATCGCGTCCGCCCAAATGGCGCATGGATTTGGCACGAGGTGTGTCGCCGCTGCCTTACCGAAGGCGGTGCGGTTCGTCTGTCATCCGAATGCGCCGGCAGATGTGCAACTACTTCGTTGGCACGCCAAGGTGGAGTTGAATGCATGGGCATCTGTCGACGCAAATATGATGCGACCTACACGCATGCTAGGCAGTGGGCACGGGAGGCAGCGACAACCCACGTGGCAACGGACGTTGGCGAGGCGGAGTCGCATTCTCCGGTGCCTCATGGTGCAGGCCACCCCGGGCGCCACAACAACATTGTGGTGGACGTCGCTAGCTCTTCCCAAGACGGATCCATCATCAATCTCACGTCCACCAGCATCGTGAAAGTTTTGGACTTTGATAGAAGAGTAGGGCATGGGAGTCGGCGGGGCCTCGACTCCCGTGAGCCGGTCCATGTCCCATGTCCTACTCTGCCTCGCCGGTGACTAGACCAACATTTGGACGGGCACAGCTGGCCGCTGGACATGAACACGGCGGAGCCGGATGGGCTCCGCTTTAGATTAGATTTCACGTGCATGTAATGATATGGATTTGAGAAGTTGCAAATGGGGTATCCGGTTATGAAAACGGTTTTTTGTGTCATCCGGCCATTCTCCGCGGGCGCGCCCGGGGTCTGTGGGCGTTTGGGGGACAGAATTTGATCTTTGTAGTTGTAGATGCTCTTGCTAATCGTGTGCTCTGTTTCTAGAATATAAAATAGCTCTGCAACTAGACAATCGACTGTCATGATGCCTTAGAGTATCTTCAACCAGACGTGGTTGTATGTTTCATTCAAAGCTTATTGTTTCTTAATGTTGCTTCCATACTTGTCTAATTTATGTTTTATTTTTATCGTGCTCAGCGTATCTCTTGTTAGTGAAGGGCCGAGTTCATGCATGTAGCCAACTGGCCTGTTAATGTGGAGGGCACAGTGTAGTTTGACACGATGTTGTTAAAAATGGCATACCCTTAACCCTCAGTATCACCAACGAGGGAGGGAGAACATATCTCAGTGGTCCAAGTTGGATTCAGATTGCACAGAATTAGGGATGCAAGCTGGGAAGGCGTTCTTACTATTTCTTCACGAATTTGAGAAGGACCACATCGGCAACAAAATCTATCTGTGGTACCATGTCCCGCAATCACCATAGTATGTATAGTTCCGGTGGTGATCCAGATGTTGTACGAGTACTTGTATGGCACTAGCTACCACTTTATTGAACATATATATGTTGTATGCACTTATTATATGATAGTATGTAAGTATTAAACATTAGAGAGTTGTTGAACTAAAGTGTATATTTGAAGTATGCTATTTACGATTTTAGGGTACTGATATTATTGCTAAACTGAAATAAGTTGCAACGACGCCCCCAAAATGCTGCCATGACAGTTTTTTTGGCTGTCATAAGACAACTGTGGCGGACGCAATCGGATGCCTGCCATCGGTAAGTACATAATCAGTGGCGGATGAGGCGGCTGCAGTGGCGGGAGGTCACTGGCGGGTGCCTCTCAGAGCCTTGCCCACCCCTATTAGGCTTTTTGCGTCGCCACTGCTAGGCATTCCTGTAGTAGTGAGAGTAGGACATGGAACATGCACTGGCTCATGAGATTCGAGGCGCCACCGTCTTTGATGACCTACTCTTCCTCATCGGAGCATGTGGCCTGCATGTTGCCGGTCAAAGTGAGGTCGACGATGGATCCATCATGGTCGGAGCACGACACGCCCATCCCGACGCGATTGCAGTGCCAGGAATTGTCGGTCACCCACATCCACACCTGATGCGACTCCGCCATGCCGGTGTCTACCGCGAGGACTTCCTCGGCCTCTCGTGCCCTCTGTCTCACGCGGTGGGCATGTCGCATCATATTAGCCTCCGACGCAGATAGGCCACAGAAGGCCTCCGAGTCGGTGCACCAATGAAGGGGCTGCACCTCCGCTACGACGTTCGGACACCAGATGGACCATACCACCTTTAGCGAGGCAACGACGACAGGTGTCATGGTACCAAGTCTGACAGTAAGTATAGGGGGTACGAATGAGGAGGCAAGGTCCTAGCTACGGCAAGATTGTACGCAAGTGTTTACGAGTTGAGGCCCCTCTCGAAGGAGGTAAAATCCCTACATCTCGTTGCCCGGAGGCGGTCGACTGGAATATATGAGTTTGTGTGTGTGTGTGTGTGTGTTACAGGGGGTGCGAACCCTTGTGCCAAAGGAGGGGGTGGCTTATATAGAGTTCGCCAGGACCCCAACCATCCCCCGTTACAGAGGGTTCAATGTACACAAAGATTGGGGCGTTCTTGGTAACATGATTTTAAGTGCCTTAAATGACCTTAAAGACTACGGAGTGAATGCTTGCCGTTGTTGTTACGGCGACTCACGGTCTTGATGGGTCAGTGGTTTCTTGTATGGTCGAGTGGTTGATTGGTCGTGTTACTTCGGGAAGGAGGGATACTCGAGTGGTTGATTGGTCGAGTGGATTGCACTCGACGCTTTGCTGGGAACTCCCTGCTGTCTCTTGAGCTTCTTTGCTTCTAAGGTAGTGACCTTGGGTAGGGCGTATAGGTCAGGCCTATGACCCTATCCCAGGTTTGTATCATCATCATTAGCCCCAAAATGGATTGAGGTCCGAGTGGAAAGAAGGTTGAGGTTGATCTTGCTTCGACCCTTGCGCTTCACAAGTACTTAGGTTGGACGGAAGGCTCATGTTGGAACTTTGGCTTCGTTTCAGTCACCTTGATCGATTCAAAAGTTGCCGAGTGAATTTATAATGTCATCTATCGAGTGTTGTTTCTGGTCGCAGAATCTTTGGCGCGATTGGTTACGGCGTATCCCGGATCTCACGGGATTCAAAATTTCGGGGAAGCGCGCGGGATGGAGCATGCCATGGTAAGCAGGATGGATAGACAGGAGCGCCTCGATCTCTACTCCACCTTTTTCGCCACGTACCCAGCGCACGACTGTTGCGGTATTTGACAGGATCGCCTGGGCCATGTGTCAGCCACTCGGAAGTGGTCCTTTATAAGGCGACGGAGCCAAGACGCCTGCACTGTGCGCGTCCATTTTCTCCTCTTCTCCTCTCCTTCCCCACCGCATCCGGATCCTCCGCTCTCGATGCCGCCGCCCCGCCACCATGATGAGGACAAGACAGTGGCGCTGGAGCACGCGAAGAAGGCGACGAGGGCGGTAAAAGGCAAGAAGCAGAATCGTGGGTCGTCGTCGTGCTCGGCGCTGCCGCCGGGTTGGATCCAGGGTGATTGGATCCGATCCTCGCTCCGGCAGGATGATTTGGACGAGCTGGTGGAGTCCGGACTAATCACCGAGGGTGCTGCGTGGTTGCCGGAGGGGGGACGAAGCCGCAGTCGCGGGCAGGTGAGTGTGTTCTGCTCGCCACCCATGTCGACAGGGGTTTCTTGCTCCCTCCGAACCCCTTTTTCTGGGGTTTCCTGAACTTCTTCGGAGCCCAACTCCATCACTTTTCTCCCAACACCATCACATACCTTGCTGCATTTGTGTCCATGTGCAAGAATTTTCTGGGTTGTCGACTGCACTGGGGTCTTTTCAAGCACATTTTCACCATCCGCTCTCAGTCGGTGAAGAAAGCAAATACGACTGACGAGAAACCACATGTCATCCAGATGTGTGGGGGGTTTGGGGATCCAAAAGAGGCAGAGGAGCTCTTTCCCTTCCATGACCCTTCCTGAGTCGATCGAGTGGCAATCGACTGGTTCTACTACGGGACCTCGCAACTCCGAGCGGTCATTGGACTTCCCATTTCACCTTTGATCGTGTTCAGACTCCTTCCTCGCTGAAAGTGACCGCTGCTGAGAGTGTGGAAACGAACATGCTAGTTGAGAGGGTGGTCCAATTGATCAATCAAGGTGTCACTGGCATGGATTTGCTGGAGGTGTTCATCAGTCAACGCATCCAGCCTCCTCAGGCTCGTGACCACCCTATGTGGATGTATTCTGGGGCCAATGACACCGCTCGGGTTCACCCATAGGAAGTACCGGCTAAGACAGTGGCCCAGTGGTTGAGGAGTATTACAGGAAACAAGGACAACCCTAGAGGATTCAGGAGAGTCGACCCCTTCAGTGACAGCAACCAGCCAGACAAGGTGTGTTCTCCAACACCGACTGTATTTGGGTACATCTTCCGACTGTCTTTGGATCCGACTGACTCTTACTCGACTTCTTGTCTTGTAGGTTTATACTGAGATGTACTTGATGCCCAATGGTGAACAAGTTCTGGAGCAAGACCAGGAGGGAGAGGACAGCACAGAGGAGAGCGGTGATTGGCATTCTCCGGACGATGAAGACGAAGAGGAGAGCGACAAGTCGAACGACGAAGAGATGGTCGACTCGCCACCTCGTTCAGAACGTTGATCCAAGCTACTCCATGATCCAGCGGGCGGGCACAGCAAGACCGTGGCCCCAAGCACCCAAACGCAGAAGTGCACTCGGACATCGACTCCGGAGCTGACAGAAAAAGTCGCCAAGCAGCCCAAGGTTGCTCCTCCAAAAGCTCGGAAGACTCTGCCCAGGATTAAGATGGATGTTCCTGTAGCCTCTGGGTGAGTGTTCTTTCTGTGTTTTCCTCTACCGACCGACTCTTCTGTTCTGACCGCATGGATCGTACACTTTTCCAGCCCTACCTCTGCTGCGACTGATATGGATGTTGACAAGGCCCCAGGTGACAAGGACGCCGATGACACGGCCACCTCCAGAGCTGGTAAGTCCGCTCGACTCGAATTTATTCTATCGATTGAGTTGTCAGCCAGTTGAATTTCTGATGTTCCATTCTGTTCCATTCTGTTGCAGCTCCAAATGATGAGGAAGCAGAAGTGTCACTGAGGGAGAGGAGGAGGAGGGGCAACAGCTCGAGCGGGAAAGCACCTGAGGTTCAGGTCCCTCGGTCAACGCTGGTGCTTGAGACGGTGGTCGAGCGATCCGGAGATCCGGTTCGGACCAACGTCACTTTCGCTAACCCGCTGTCGACTGATCACCCATCGGGGTCGACTGCTCAGATCTCTGCTGCTCCAGTACAACCCCATGCGTCCGACCCAGTGGTTGCTTCGACTGCCTTGACACCATCGCTCTTTGATGCATACCAAACTCCGGACGACTCGCCAAGTGCCGCCAGGGAGGCTCTTCACCAGGTGAATCTTGTGATGGAGCAAGTGAAGGTGGTGCACGAGGCCAGTCAAGTGGCCTATAATGCCAGCACCGCTCTGCAGACCAATGTTAAGGTTAGTTGATTCCCGACTGAACTTTTGAATAATGAAAACTGTCGCTGTTGCTTCGCTGCCCATATGTGCATCTACTATCATGGGTCTGTGTTTCACATCCAATCACCCACTGGGGTGTGCCTGCCTTTAGAGTTTAATAGGTCGTCCACTCCACTCGACTTATGTTGAGTCGAGTGTTTGTCCGAATCAGTGGGGGCACGCAGAGTGCACCCACTGGGTGTAGTCCCTGAGACCACGGTCGACTGCTAGCAGTCGGCTGGGGTCTGAGAATCTACTCTTTTCTTTCTCTTTTTTTTGAACTCACGCTGGACAGACCATGCTGAGTGTTGATCTAAACTAGTGGGGGCACGCTAAGTGCACCCACTGGGTGTAGTCCCCGAGACTACTGTTGAATGTTTGATTCGGCAGTAGTCTTAGAGTAACTTTCACAGTGATTGTTTTTTGTTTCTGCCGACTGACGCATTTTGTTTGCTGACCGCAGAGGTCGTGTGATCTTGGGGCTCAACTTTCCGAAATGAACAAGAAGCAAATCAGCCTCAGTCTTGATCTAGAGCTGGCCAAGAAGAACCTCAAGACTACTCAGGATGAAGCGGCTATCATGGGAGGTAACCAATTGTCAATTGTCCACCTTGTGACCCGCACTCCACCGTGTTTCTCCTTTTAGTCTCTTTGAACCGAGTGACTTCACTCGAATAGATGTACGTAGTGAAAACCGTACACTTCAAGCTCATCTGAAGAATGTTATTTCTTTAGAGAAAATGAAGGAGGCTCTGGAGAAGAAGGATCAGGATCTTGCTGCTGCTCAAAAGGAGGCGCAAGAGAAGATAGTGCTTGCAGACAAGAAGCTGGCTTCAGTCAGCAAGTTAGGAGAGGAGAACTCGAAGCTGAAGACTGCCCTCTCTGAGGCCAATCGGGAGGTCGAGCAACTGAAGAAGGACAAGGAGAACTTAACCAATGAACTCGAAAGCCTCAAAGCCAAGAAGGGTGAGCTGGAGTCCTATCTAGGACAACTTGCCGCAAAACTGGTCCTGAAGCTTGAAGGTATCATCTTTCGACTGATTAGTTGCTGTCGACTGGTACGTCTTGTCATACTGTCGACTCACCATTTTTTCCGACTGTGCAGAACTTTTTTAGGACTTTGATGCTGAGACTGGGCGGGTCGAGATGGGTCTTGACCCCATCAATTGTCCTGTTAAAGATGATGTTGCGATGAACTTGCTGCGGTTGGAATCACCCATGGACAGCGTTGTTGCTTATCTTGCCCGACTGAAGGCGGCGATGACTCAGGTTGATGCTGAACTCTGGCCTCAGGCGGAACTTTCACAAGTTCTCGAGTCATTGATGACTCGACTGAATCAGATCCCTGGCCGAGTGCAAGAATGGAAGAAATCGTCCGCTCGTTGTGGTGCTGATGTTGCCCTGTCGTTGGTCTGAGTGCACTGCAAAGACGCAAGAGAAGACAAGCTAGCGGCCCTCAAGGTTGTGAACACCAAGAAGCACACTTTCCAGTCCTTCATGGATACTTTCCTTGAAGCTGCCACTCGTATTGCAGACAGCATTGATCTTGACAGTTTTTGTGATCCAGCCAGCCCTTCTCCTGACGGGTGACCAAAAAACATTATGCCCCGCCTTTATTTGCCTCGGAATGCTGAGTGATCATGTAATCATTAAACTCTTTCAGGCTTGACGCCTGAGTACTCCTGCCCGCTGCGGTTCTTAACTTTTGCAGGGATTATCTAAACTTGGATTTCTTTGAATACCATGGCTTTTGCTCTATTCTTAAACTATTTCTGATTGTCCTTCGGTTCCGAGCAGACTTGATCCTCTCACCCTTTGCCGAATGAAAGTACATTTTACTTGTGACGGAGCTCAGTCGCGGTGTTTAGTCAACACCTCATCGTCCTTGCGGATAGGGACGGAACATTGTACTTTTGGTGTAGCTCAGAACATATTTGTGACTTAGGCGATTATGGGGTCGCAGCTAGGTCCCCGAGTGGGAGGATTGCTCTCCACTTGGAGTGTTTTTAACTTAGGCGATTACGGGGTCGCAGCTAAGCCTCCGGGTGAGAGGATTGCTCTCCAGTCGGAGCATTTTTAACTTAGGTGATTACGGAGTCGCAGCTAAGCCCCCGAGTGGAAGGACTGCTCTCCACTCGGAGTGTTTTTAACTTAGGCGGTTACGGGGTCGCAGCTAAGCCCCCGAGTGGGAGGATTGCTCTCCACTCGGAGTGTTTTTAACTTAGGCGATTACGGGGTCGCAGCTAAGCTCCCTGAGTGGGAGGATTGCTCTCCACTCGGAGTATTTTTAACTTAGGCGATTATGGGGTCGCAGCTAATCCCCCCGAGTGGGAGGATTGCTCTCTACTCGGAGTATTTTTAGCTTAGGCGATTACGGGGTCGCGGCTAAGCTCCCCGAGTGGGAGGATTGCTCTCCACTCGGAGTATTTTTAACTTAGGCGATTACGGGGTCGCGGCTAGGCTCCCCGAGTGGGAGGATTGCTCTCCACTCGGAGTATTTTTAACTTAGGTGATTACGGGGTCGCAGCTAAGCACCCGAGTGGGAGGATTGCTCTCCACCCGGAGTATTTTTAACTTAGGCGATTACGGGGTTACAGCTAAGCCCCCCGAGTGGGAGCATTGCTCTCCACTCGCAGTATTTTTAACTTAGGCGATTATGGGGTCGCAGCTAAGCTCCCCGAGTGGGAGGATTCCTCTCCACTCGGAGTATTTTTAACTTAGGCGATTACGGGGTCGCAGCTAAGCCCCCGAGTGGGACGATTTCTCTCCACTGGGAGTAATTTTAACTTAGGCGATTACGGGGTCGCAGCTAAGCCCACGAGTGGGAGGATTGCTCTCCACTCGGAGTGATTTTAACTTAGGCAATTACGGGTTCGCAGCTAATCCCCCGAGTGGGAGGATTGCTCTTCACTTGGAGTGTTTTTAACTTAGGCGATTACGGGGTCGCAGCTAAGCCCCCGAGTGGGAGGATTGCTCTCCACTCGGAATGTTTTCAACCTAGGCGATTACGGGGTCGCAGCTAAGCTCCCGAGTGGGAGGATTGCTCTCCACACTACTAGGAAAAGGGCTATAGATGGAATTGACACTAATGGCGCACCAGACATGTGGTGCGCCATTAGTATATACTAATGGCGCACCACCTTCTGATGCGCCATTAGTGTTGAAACTACTAATGGCGCACCACCCACAGTGCGCCATTAGTACCATTTTTTTGAACTAGTGCGCTTTGTCCAAACATACTAATGGCGCATCATCGGTGGTGCGCCATTACTAGTTATAACTAGTAATGGCGCACCAGCCGGAAGGTGCGCCACTAAAGTTATTTTTTTATTATTGTTTTTATTCCTTTTTTTGCAAAAGTACTAATGGCGCACCGTAGCAGAGTGCGCCATTAGTATGTTTTTTTTTGCAAAACTACTAATGGCGCACCACCAAGGGGTGCGCCATTAGTAACCTGGATTACTAATGGCGCATTTGTTGCTGGTGCGCCATTAGTAAGTGGGCAGCAACAAGATATTTTGGACAGCCTCTCCTCCCACACTCACTTTCTCCCCACTTCATTCTCTCCACCGCCTCCTCCTTGTCTCGGGTGCCTCCTCATTTCCACCATAGATTCATTCAAATTAAGTGGTTAAGTTACCTTGTTTTGCTAGGTAAGTAAGGGGGGAAGCTATATTTATGTTGTTCTCCCTACAACAATGTGCACATGCACTTTTTATGGCCTAGCTAGATCTATGTATGTTCGTGGTGTTGCATATGTTTGTGGTGTTGCATATGTGTTTGTGTTTGGAGGTGTACCAGTATTTGAAATGCGATAGTTGCCAATATTTTGCCGGAATGTTGATTCATTTCCGTTTCAAGAGAATTTTGGCATTAAGCATTCTTTTGGTCCTATTTTTAGGAAAGCCATGCCAAATTTTTCTTGGTTCTAAAATATCGTTTTGCTCTACCCATGACGACCATAGTCCATACGATGACCGAAGGCATCGTGAATAGGTTTTTGAGGTCGCGAAGGCCGAGATGCTTCAAAAGAACGAGACGGAGATAAGATGTCCATGTCGAAGATGCAAGCTGAATAGCCTTATTGCGGACCGGATTCCGGCAGGTGCGGGACCACCTGCTCTTGCATGGTTTCATGGATGGCTATCGGTGGCAAGGTGATGAAGATGACTACGAAGTCGTCCATGGGGGCGGGCAAGAAATGAGGAAGGGCAGCAAGACAACCACCGCGGCTCGGGGGCGAGAAGACGAAGAATCCCGGGAGATGATCACGACGGTGATGCTGCACACGATCATCATGTAGAAGATGCAGGACATGATGATGATGGCGGAGCAGACGACGCTGGACCATCGATGGGCTGGGTGCAGGACCCTCATATTCAAGAGCTGCTTCTCAAGCAGACGGATAACGCAAGAGCTGCCGCCCGAGAGAAAGCCAAGATGGATCAACTTGAGTTAGACGCGGTTACTCCATTGTATGAAGGATGCAGGCCCGAGGATACCCGCCTGAAAGTAACGCTCATGGCTCTGGAGATGAAGGTACAACACAAAATGACCGACGCATGCTTCGACGAGAACATGTCATTCTGGCACGAACGTCTTCCCAAGGGGAACAAGTGCCCGACCAGTTTGGAGGAGGCGAAGAAAATCGTGTGTCCTCTGGATTTACCGCACGTGAAATACCATGTGTGCATGAACAATTGCATCATTTATCGGGACGAGCACGCGGAGTCTACCATATGTCCGGTGTGCGGTGTCACTTGATACAAGAAGAGGAAGAAAGCTCCTCGAAAAGTGGTGTGGTACTTTCCGATCACTCCTCGTCTGCAGCGGTATTTCGCGGACCCTAAGTTAGCAAAGCTCCTGCGTTGGCACGCGGATAGGGAGGAGAAGAAGCGAGAAGATGACGCAAATGATCCGGAGATAGATAAAAAAGACAAGATGCTGAGTCACCCTAAGGATGCGAGCGGTGCAAGCGTTGAACTTGAATACCTAGAATTTGGGAGCGATCCAAGGAACATCGTCTTTGGGCGCGAGCACCGATGGAGTTAATCCATTTGGCAGCGAGAAGCACACATAGCACTGGCTTTGTGTTTGTGTGGATGTACAACCTTCCCCCTGGTTGTGCATCAAGAGGAAGTACATTCACATGAGTATGCTAATTGAAGGGCGAAACAACCAGGAACAACATCAATCAGTATTTGGGGCTCTTTGAAGAGGAGCTTGACACGCTGTGGAAAATGCCAGCCAATCGTGGGACGCCGCAGAGAAAGAATATTTCCCTATGAGAGCCCCATTGCTCACGACGGTGCACGACTATCTCGATTCACGGATATCTTGCGGGCAGGTAGTCCACGGATTTTCTGGATGCGTAAGGTGCATGGATGACACAACGTATCGCCAGCTAGATAGAGATCTCGGGTCTTCGAAAACTGTGTTCATGGGACATCAAAGGTGGCTTCGCGACGATGACCCGTGGAGGAAACGCAAGGATCTGTTCGATGGTGAAACCGAACCAAAACGCCCGATGTCGAGGAGCGGCGAGGAAATAGACAAGTTGTTGAAAAATTGGAAAGACCGCCCACCGCGGAAAGAAGCAAAAGGCGCCAAGCCGAAAGAAGCGAAAAGGCGCCAGAGCATTGCTGAAGGTATGGAAAGCGAGGTTTACGGGACTTGCCGTCTTGGAAGATCCACCGTGTGCCTCACAGCCTTGATGTCATGCATATCACGAAGAACGTGTGCGAGTCTGCTTGGTACCTGCTCAACATGCGAGAGAGGACCAAAGATGGGCGAAAGCAAGGCGGACTTGAAATCAATGGGCATCGGCGGGAAGTTCACGCTATATATGATGATGATGATGATGATGATGATGATGATGATGATGATGATGATGATGATGATGATGAGGCGGACCAGACACGAAAGTCGTCACAAAGGCAAAAAGGCCAAGAAGACCGGAAATGACTACCCTCCCGCGTGCTTCACTCTAAGTCAGGAGGAGATCGAGCAGTTTTTCACCGCCTCCTAGGAGTAAAACTTCCTTCTGTTACGCTGGGAAGATAAGCGGATACCTAGACCCAGCAAAGCATAAGTTCAGCGGGATGAAGTCTCACGGTATCACGTCTCGATGACGCAGATATTTCCAGTTGCAATCCATGGGATCATGGACGCGCACGTCCGTGAAACGCTATTTGGCCTATGCAACTTCTTCGACGTCATCTCGGAAGTCGATTGGCGTGAGGCAACTTCGAAGGCTACGAGGAAGAGATCGTGGTGATACTATGCGAGCTTGAGATGTACTTCCGCCCGCATTCTTCGACGTTATGGTGCATCCGCTGGTCCATATAGTGGAGGATATCATCCAACTCGGGCGACGTTCTCGCACAAAGCATGATGCCGTTCGAAAGGATGAATGGTGTCATCAAAGGATACGTTCGCAACATGTCACGTCCAGAAGGAAGCATAGCCAGGGGCTTTCTGACCGAAGAGTGCATCTCGTACTACACGAATTATCTAGGCATCGAGAACCCCGTTGGTCTGCCCGTCAACAGGCACCTCGGCAGGCTCGCTGGATGGGGTCACCGTCAGGGTCGCCGCGAAATGCATGTCGACTTCGAGGGTCGACTCGCCGACTTTGAAAGAGCAAACCTAGTCGCGCTACAACACATAGACGTGGTCGATCCTTGGGTGGTAGAGCACAAAACCTTTATTAAGAAGACGTACAATGACCGAGGCCAACAGAGGACGGACGGAGATATACTCAAAGAGCACAACTCATGTTTCACGCGTTGGTTCAAGCAGAAGCTTCTGTCGTACCCTTTACATGAGGATTCTTCCGCGGAAGAACAACTCATATTCGCCTTGTCACAGGGCGCCGAGCACAACCTGATGACCTATGAGGTGTACGATATCAACGGCTACATATTCTACACCGAGGCCAAGGACATGAACAGCGATGGTTATCAGAACTCCGGGGTAACGATGGAATCCTACGCCGGTAACGACAAGGACAGATACTACGGAAGGATCAAGGAGATCTAGGAGCTGAGCTACGCTGGAGAGAAGGTCCCGATGTTCCGTGTCAGATGGGCCAAGAACGTCATAAAAGAAGACCGGTATTTCACCACCATGGTTATACCCTAAGCCAAATCCAAGACCCATGGTATAAACGTCACCGCGAAAAATGAGCCATGGGTACTGGCTTCCCAAGTGGACCAATGCTTCTTCATTACCGACCCGCCAAAGCCCGGTCGTGTTGTCGTGAGGAGAGGCAAAGGAAGATCATCGGAATGGATGGAGTAGCCAATGAGCAAGACTTCGACAAGTCTGGCGACCGAGGATCGGACATGACGAGCGATGATGAAGTAGCACATACACCACAAGAAGAAGCGGGACCACCCTACCTAAAGGACGTCCGCTCCACGTAAGAACTCCATTTGCGAAAAAGAAGGGCAAGAAGATTGTGAGCAGATAGCTAGCTAAGATCGATTGTATTTAAATCGTAGCCTTCATTTTTCGATTGTATTTCATGGGTACTTTTGAACTATCATGAATATTTTTAAATTTCATGGACACTCGATCTCGATCCTCCATCTCGATCGCTATCCCACCTCGCCAGATCCGGTCCCCTCGCCGAGCACCCCCAATCCACGGCCCGCCTGACCCCCGCACCTCGATTCCCCTACTCAACCGCCACCGCCGACCCCCGCACCTCACAAGACCTCCCCGCTCCACCGGCATTCTTGTTTGATGATATTTTTAAAAAAATTATTACTGTCTTATAAAAAATATTACTGTTATGATTTAAACAAGTTTGAACATATTTAAACACAAATAAGTATCAAATATCCCACCTCGCCAGATCCGGTCCCCCTCGCCGAGCACCCCAGTCCACGGCCGCCCCACTTCAAGACACCCTCGATTCCCCTACTCAACCGCCCGCCGACCCCCACACCCCGCACCTCCCGCTCCACCGGCATTACTGTTTGATGATATTTTTTAAAAAATTATTACTGTCTTATAAAAAAATTATTACTATTATGATTTAAACAAGTTTGAACATATTTAAACACAAATAAGTATCACACAACTTTTTAAATGCTAAAAAATTGTGGAGCCTGGGAATCGAATCCAGGACCTCCTGGTGTGAGAACTGGCTGCTGACCAGTCGAACTAGTAGAGGGGACTTGATGTGGATCAGTTCTAGTGGTACATAACCTGTTGGCTCGAGTTGAAATAAAAAAAATACTAATGGCGCACACGGTGAGGTGCGCCATTAGTATGGATGTACTTATGGCGCACCGAGGGGTGGTGCGCCATTAGTATTGTGCCCGATCCCCCCTTCCCTCTCCCCCTTCGCCCGATCCCCCCTTCCCTCTCCCCCTCGCCAGTTCCCTCTCCCTAGCTCGATCCACCGCCGCCGCCGCCGCTGCCCTGACCCACTGCGCCGCAGCCGCCCACGCGCCCCCGCCGCCTCCCTCTCCCCTTCCTCCCCCTCGAGCCCGCGCCGTCCGCCCAAACCTAACCCGGACTGCTGCTGCCCACCTCGACGCTGCCCGCCGCCTCGACGCGACCCGCCGCCGGACGCTGCCCAGACGCGCGCTGACGCTGCCCGCCACCCAGCGCCGCCCAGCGACGCCTCGACCCGCTTCGACGCGCTGCCGCCACCTCGATGCTGCCCCGCCGCCTCGACGCAACCCCGCCGCCCGGACGCCGCCCCGTCCACACCACCGTCGCCGGAGCACCACCACCACCCGGACCTCGTCCCCGACATCCTTCCCGCGCCCCACTCCCCGGCATCCTCCCCGCGCCCCACTCCCCGGCCCCCGTGAGCTCCCCCTCCTCCTCTCCCCCTCTCCCCCTCTCCCTCTGCACAAGGTCTTGGCTTTTGGGTTAATACACTGCTGCTCTAGTACATTTTATTGGTAGTTCATTTCACTGCATTTTATTGGTAGTTCATTTCACTGCATTTTGTTGCGCTGATGCATTTTAGTGGCAGTGCAGTTCACTGCATTTTCTGTAAACAAGGCCTCAGATTTGGAGTTGTATTCCAACTTGGGAAGTAGTAACAGATATAAAGCTCATGTTTCCGTCCTCCGCTTGTAGTGTCACAGTGAACTAGTAAGTTTTTTCACCGAATAATTAAGTAGTAACTTCGCTTCTAGTGTCACATACTAATCCTAGTGCAACATAAACTGCGGCGAGCAGGCCTTAGCTATTGTCGCTATCTTCAATCACTGCATTTTATATCTATAAGCAAGGTATCGATTCTGGAGTCATTGCAACTGGAGTACTAGTATGTAACAGTATAAAAGCTCATGTTTACGTCCTCGCTTGTAGTGTCATAGTGAACTACTACTAAGTTTTTCACGGGGTAGTGTGCTAATGAACTACACAAAGGCAGATACTTAACTTAACCCTAATGAGGGAGAATGTTGTAGCAGTGCATTAGCTATTTCCCAGCTGGGGTGTTGGTTGAATTCTTCTTTGCATCCTGATCCTATCTACATAAGGTCTTGACTTTTTGGTTATAGTCTTCTTGTATGCATTTTAGTAGTAGTGCAGTCCAACGCATTTTGTCCAAAGAAGGCCTTAGTTTTGGAGTAGCATTGCAACTGCAGCAGTATGTCAGAGATGTAAGGCTCATGTTACTGTCCTCCTGCTTCTCGTGTAAACATACTAATCCTAGTGCAACAGAAACCTGCGGCAGGCCTTAGCTATTGTCTCTTATCTTTGATTGCTAGCTCCTAATCGATGGCGCCTGTATATCTAGAATCCATGAAACCTTATCAAGTTGTTGCTACTAGTTGTGATTTTGTCAAGTGATGCTGCTGCTACTTGTGATCTTCTAAAATAACCCCTTTCTCCTGAAACGTTGATTAATTTCCGTTTCGGTTGTGAAATGGGGCACTCCTAGGTCAAGAAAATTAGCAAAGGTCATGCCCAATTTTCTTGACCTAGAAGGTGCCCGATTCTCAACCGAAATAAAAATTAATTTGCTTTAGTGGTTGGATTAGTTTAGTATTTTATTCACACACTCAGCACCCTTGCTTGCCATGTGTGATAGAGAGATAGTGAGAGGAGACAATAAGCTATCTGCAGCTTAATTTGCATTGCATACTAGCTATATAGCTTTTGTTTTTCAGGACCAACCGAACAATACATACATATACTGCAACTTGATGAAGATTGGAGTATATCTTAATAAGTTTACCCTGTTGGGGCACATCACATACACACATTTGCTCAAGTCCACTCTGGCCCATGTAGAGCTGAAACCCAGTTTAGTTCCTTGTATCACTTGTCGCTGAAAACCGTTTGATTGTTTTCACGGAAATGATTTACAAGTTCAGCAAGTGATGAGCTGTGAGAATAACATATTCATTAGGGTAGGCGTCTCCTGCCCTATGCTGAATGTGGTGCAATTTTCGACGCAGATTCATAATTTGCAGCTTAGCTTATCTCTTGGCCCTCCAATTAAAATATAGGGGTTGACCTTCACCACGGCCAAAGCTTCTCTGCATCTATATATAATGGACATTCCCTAGCTTCTGAACAATCAACACAAAGCAGCAGTTCGAGTGTCTCCAATAGTCATCCTTGTGTTTGTGTAGGTTTTCTTTCCTTGGTCCATTGAGCCTTCATTCATGGTTATGAATGATATGCAATGATCAGCCTGCTAGCGTTTATCCTCTCCGCGTGTTTGAACACCCTGCGGTGTAGTAAAAAGTAATTACAGATACACTCACCCACATAAGTATTCAACACAATGAAAAAATAGTACAAATTAAGGAAAGGCAATACCATTTCAGACGCTTGTCTTCTAAAAAGAAGAGTGAACTTTCTAGACACACCCCTCAAGAACTAGGTTACCCTGAGAACATGGACTTGGACCTTAGCAACAACACACTAACAGGTTCTATCCCAAAACACCTAGGCAATATCACAAACATCTCGCAATTGTCCCTTGACAATAACCAACTTTTTGGCGACATTCCTCGAGAATTAGGTTATTTGGTCAACTTAGAGATCTTGTTCCTTGACAATAACCAACTTTTTGACCAAACTTTGTTTCTATTTAGAGAGAAACATGGCCCACAACGATGAGGCCGGGGGTTCGGGCGGCAAGGCATTCTGGGAGCTGTCCCAGGAGATGGAGGAACAATCTCACTTGTATGAGGCCGCCGCCTTCCCCACCGATCCTGAGACCACTGATGATGCCGCCGAGGATGACCACACTGATGCCACCACTGATGGTACCGCCGAGGATGCCACCACTGATGATGGCGGCGCTCACACAGATGGCAGCCAACCGAAGAGGCAACGGAAGGACCGACGCCCGATCGTGCTCCTCACCCTCAAGGAGGAAGTTACTGAAGTGGACTCCAACGGGTATCCAACGGCGCCCGAACGAATAGTCAAGGGGTACTCGCTTCAGCTCGGGTGCATTGTCCGAGCACCGCCTCGATCAACACCGAGAACCCGAGGCATCCCGACCGAGGGAATTTGCGCCACCTCCTCTTCACGGCTGCACGAACGATACAAGTTCCCGCTGAATTTGCAAACACAAGCCTCAAAGGGAATAAAGTGAACAATGCTGCCCTCACGAAGATGAGCAAGGCCCCGTCTACTTGGAAAAGCAATGTGAAGAAAATGATCGAGAAAGGTGAGAGTTATCAAGATCAAGGAGAAAATCCTTCGATCACCGAAGATGACTACAACGACTTCAAGATCAATTGCTCGAGCACCGCAAGCTCCCAATCAAGTGAGTGGGGGAAACAAATGCGGGAGCTGAACATAGGGGAACACACACTCGGTCCCGGCGGTTACAGAGTGGCGGAGCCTATATGGGACAAGGAGGAGGCGGACCGTGCCGAGCAAGGCCTACCGCCCCTCTTCGAGAAATACAGCGGTAACAAGCGGACCAGAACTTTGTCGGGGCCGGTACAAGAAGGACTCGAAAACAAAGGAGCTTACCACGGATCCAAGACCGTGCAGCTTGAGCTTGTTCTGGTAAGGAATACACCCCCGTGTAATTAGCTCCATATGGTTGCATTCTAATTAATGAAGCCAAATTTCTAAATGGTTCACATTCCTTCCGCAGGCGACTGAAAGTAGTAGCGCGGGGTCGACTAAGAGCAACCCTTGGGACACCACTCTAAATAGGGCGTTGAATGTAATGAAGAAGAAGGATAAGCTCAAGAAGTCGACGCCGGCTGGTCGGCTGGTGTGTGGCCGGCAAAGGCTTGTCGACAAAATCGGGGTCATACTATACCGCTGGTGTGCGGAAGGAGAAAAAGACCAGCTCGGAAAGTCAGGCGCGAGAGGTTCAAGAACTCAAGGAACAGGTGGCGCTTATTTCGGAGATTGTCCAAGAGCAAGTGGAACAATGACTCGGAGCGACGATCACCGCCATTGTGCCTACCTTGATCTCGGGGTTGAGGCGTGGATTGCGGCGCCAACAGGCCGCCCGATTCCTAGCTTCACGGCCAGAACTTCAAGATAATGCGATGGCGGGGCCATTGGTGCCTCCGGCGGAGGCGGCATTGGTGTCTCCGACGCCGGCACGGGAGCTTAATGCACCCGGGTGTACGCCGGCCGGCACCTCTGCAGCAAGCGGCCCCTCCGTTAACTGCACGCCCGATGTTGGCGGTGCGTCGACATTAGCCGAGCTCGACGCCATCATCACGGTAACTAATTAAGCCTCTCTCGGCCGAGGACTTCATCTCCTTGCCTTTGACTGGGCATCCCTGACGCCCTACATGTTTTCGCAGGGCGCCGCCGACGTTCCGTGCACTCTCCTCCACTTCGTGAACAACGAGTTGGTCGATGTCGCCAAGGGCAAAATCGCTCAACCGGCAACCCTTGTTCCACGGTGCAGATGCCACCCAACTTGTTTAGGGTTCAACTGTTCGGTGCTGCCACGCTGCAACGACTTGTTACCTCCGATTCGACCCGTCGGGCCGACGATGAAGACGATGGCGCCGCTCGAGCTGGCCCTGCTTTGGTCAAGAGCCGATTCGTTTGGGGCGGGGGACACCACCCCAAAGACAACACCGCTAGTCGTGCCGGCGCCAAGTCGGCCCCATGGAAAGACCGCCGTAACGGTGCCGGACATCCCTATGCCACTGGATCCAAACATGCATATGGCACAGGATCAGAATGACGACGACGACGACGATGATACATTTGGCAACGTCGATAAGTACTTTGCCGATCATGGGTACGATGGCGACTTCATGGGGCCTCCTTCTCAAGAACCAAACCCAACAAAAGACGTGTGCGATCTAGCTGGTACCGCGGAGAAGCCAAGTTGCAACAGGCGCCGTCTGGCGTTCAGCTCTCGAGAGGCGCCTCCATTGCCGACTTCACCGAGCCTCGGATAGGCGAGGTGCGTAAATATTATCAGCCCCAACACACTCAAGAAGGCGGTCTGTGAGCGTAACTCGGTCCCATTATAGGAGAAGAAGAAGGCACGCAAAAGAAAGACTAAGAAGGGTGCGAGCCAGCCGGCACCGAGTACGATCCGTGCTCAGGACGGGCCACCTTCACCGCAGGATATCTCGAGGAGGATGCATGTGGCGGGTAGGGCGATGCTACCGACAAATATGCTCAATGCTGCAACCGGTGCTATGCGGAGTCTGCATGATGTTGTTCTTGCTTTGGAGAAGCGGCGTCTCGAGAGAAGGATGTGGCATACCGGTTTTCGCGGCCAAGGTGCCAGAGGGCAAGGGCTTTGTGGATAACTCCATCGGGCGTCGATCGTCCTGCGCTTTGATGACATCCACGCTATTTTGAACCTTCATCCGCTGCACTACACCTTCGCTCGCTATTTTCGCTGAGTATGGAGATGCGGATCATTCGCGACAAGACCCGGACATCGTGATAGTCGACCCCTTCTACATGCGTGCCAAGATCTTGGGCAGTCTTTGGGGACCGCAAATCGCGAAGTTCTTACCTCAAGGCGTCATTCTGGCAAACCAAGATAAGGATAACTTCCTCGTGCCTTACTTTCCCGAGTAAGTCCTCCCCTCAACCGGCCCGTAACATATGAATTCTTACATTTCGATCATTTTTCTTTTAACATTCCGTGTTTTCTGCAGTGACACACGTTGCATGCTCATCCTCCTAAGCCCCAAATATTCCATGGCCACGTATTTTGACCCGGACCGCCAGTCGAACGTAGACTACACAAATGTCAAGAAGGTTCTTGATGATGCTCTCCCCGGCTACGCCAAATCTGGAGGCACCTTCACCAAGCCTAATCGTAAGTACGGCAAGCATGTGTTCTCCCACAATACGACGTTCTGCTGCGTCAAGCAGCCGCCTGGCGGTCAGAAGGGTGCCTACTACGCCATCCATCACATGCGGGCGATCGTACGGGACCATCATCAACTTCTGCTACCGAGTAAACTAAAAGATTGGGCAAAGAGCGTGTCGGCAATCCAGGACGCGGACCTCCGACAAGAATTCTTTCGCATCCAGTCGGAGTTTGCGGAAATCATCCATCAAGATGTCCTTCGTACCTCGGGGCAGTTCTACCTCAACAATCAACCATCCAACAATGACATCGACACAATGCTACAAATGCAGTCGACAACGATCGTTATTTCATGACTCCCACGATAGACGGCGGCTTCATCCACGCTCCGGTCCCTTGAGTCGAGTCGAAAGCGGTGATCTGTGTCTAGTTCTCAAACATCGATTGGCTCATGTTGTAATTAAACTTTAATGAACTTGTAGTATGTCTCTTTGGTTTTGAGAGTCGCTCAACTTAGATGTAATCGATGCTATTAATGTCTTGCTTTTCTTCCGATCGTTCATTGCATACTTATATATTGCTTATGTATTGTGCGTGAATTGGTACTAACGTTTCGCTTGACTAGTGCATAGTGATGCGACGTATGTCGTGTACAAGGGTAAGGTTCCCTGAGTCTACGATGGTGGGAGGAGTGTCGGAGACAGGTTCACCGATTCAGCGGTAATAGATTACAAAGGGTACACCACTAGGGCCGAGGCCGAATCTAGATACGCCCGCTATCTAGCGGGAGAGGGGAGGGAGCGTTGGAGGAACCGGATGAAGACAAGTTTCATCGTGATGATGCTCATCGTGATGACCGCAGCTCTCTTCTATGTGATGGTAGTTTAGATGATCGATATCGACTTGTAATGTGAAGACAAACTCGCTACTCGCGGTCTTGAGACTTGTAATATAATGTTCTATCTTTGTTCGGTCTTTTCAATTCGGAGACTAATATGATGAATTGTATTCGGAGACTAATATGATGAATTGTATTCAAAGACTAATCTTCTATTGTATTCGATGAATCTGTTGTTGATGTGTGTTGTCTATATTTTGTCAAATTATACATTTTGTAACCTGTGCAAAAAACAGAAAATAAAAAATACAAAAACCTAATATTCATACTAATGGCGCATCACATGATAAAGGCGCCATTAGTATGACAAAGGCATACTAATGGCGATCATCGATAGTGCGCCATTAGTATGCCTGTGTTACTAATGGCGATCCGGTGGTAGTGCGCCATTAGTATGCCAAAGCACTGGTATACATGGCCCCGGGAGGCATACTAATGGTGCACCCTGGCCTATACTAATGGCGCACCTGCGGTGCGCCATTAGTATACCAGATACTAATGGCGCACCAGGTGGTGCCCCATTAGTAAAAATTACTAATGGCGTGCTATTAATGGCGCACCACAGATGCGCCATTAATGGCCATATTAGGTGCGCCATTAGTAGGGTTTTTTCTAGTAGTGCCACTCGGAGTGTTTTTTAACTTAGGCGAATCGGGTTTGCAGCTAAGCCCCCGAGTGGGAGGATTGCTCTCCACTCGGAGTGTTTTTAACTTAGGCGATTACGGGGTCGCAGCTAAGCCCCCGAGTGGGAGGACTGCTCTCCACTCGGAGTGATTTTAACTTAGAAGATTACGGGGGTCGCAGCTAAGCCCCCAAGTGGGAGGATTGCTCTCCACTCAAAGTGTTTTTAACTTAGGCGATTACGGGGTCGCAGCTAAGCCCCCAAGTGGGAGGATTGCTCTCCACTCGGAGTGTTTTTTAACTTAGGCAAATCGGGTTCGCAGCTAAGCCCCGAGTGGGAGGATTGCTCTCCACTCAGAGTGTTTTTTAACTTAGGCGAATCGGGTTCGCGGCTAAGCCCCTGATGGGAGGATTGCTCTCCACTCGGAGTGTTTTTTAACTTAGGCGAATCAGGTTCGCGGCTAAGCCACCCAGTGGGGGATTTGGACACAAGTGATTACAAGAAACCAATCATTAAGATACTGTAAAGATCTTGTCTTTGGAAAATAATCTAAAGTGCTTTTATTACAACTCGTCATGTCGAGTGATTCTAGGTATAGAAAGGACGAAGTAGCTCTGTGTTCCATGCACGTGGCTCGTCCATTTTCTTGGCTACGTTGTAGATGTGATACGCTCCATTGTGAAGCACCTTGGTGATGATGAAGGGACCTTCCCATGCTAGTGCGAGTTTGTGAGGTCATTTCTGAACCACTTGGAGCACAAGGTCTCCCTCCTCAAACGCTCGACCTCTGACATTGCGGGCGTGGAATCGACGCAGATCTTGCTGATAAATGGTCGACTGGACCAAAGCCATCTCACGCTCCTCCTCCAAGAGATCGTCTCTGTCTTCGCGCGCTTGCTCTGCTTTGGCTTCTAAGAACAGTTCAACTCTGGGAGCATTGTGTAGCAAGTCGCTCGGAAGCACCGCCTCAGCGCCGTACACCAGGAAAAAAGGGGTTCGATCAGTCGACCGGTTGGGTGTTGTTCTTAGCCCCCATAGGACTGATGGTAATTTGGTCACCCAAGCTCTAGCAGCATGCTTAAGATGACGCATCAGTCGAGGCTTTAACCCCTAAAGGAACAAACCATTCGCCCTTTCAGCCTGTCCTTTCGACTGCGGGTGCACGACAGACGCGTAGTTGACCCGAGTGCCTTGAGACGCACAGAACGCCTTAAACTCATCAAAATCAAAGTTGGAGCCGTTATATGTGATGATGCTGTGAGGAACTCTATATCTGAATATCAACTCTCTGATGAAACTGACGGTAGTGCCTGCTCCAAGGTTCTTGATGGGCTTGGCTTCGATCCACTTGGTAAACTTGTCGACTGCTACGAGCAAATGGGTGAAGCCACTTGCGCCAGTTTTGAAGGGTCCGACCATATCCAATCCCCAGACTGCAAATGGCTAGACGAGTGGAATAGTCTTCAGGGCAGATGCGGGCTTGTGAGACATGTTGGAGCAGAACTGGCAACTTGCGCACTTGTTGACTATATCTTTCACCATTTCATTTGCTCGAGGCCAATAAAACCCCGCTTGGTATGCTTTGGCCACGATAGTCCAAGAGGACGCATGGTAACCACAGGTCTCTGAGTGGATATCATTTAGGATCATCTGACCTTCTTCTGGGGTGATGCAGCATTGGGCTACTCCTGTGACACTCTCTTTGTAAAGCTGCCCTTTCATCACGGTGAATGCTTTGGATCGACGGACTATCTGGCGAGCCTCGTCCTTCGTCCCTCGGGAGCTCTTTTCTGAGAATGTACGCGATGTATGGAATCGTCCAATCGGGAGTGACTACCAAGACTTCCATGATCAGGTCGACCACAGCTGGAATCTCTATCTCAGTCGATTTGATTGGACCTATCGGTTGCGGGGGCTCTTCTTTGAAGGGATTTTCTTGCACTGACGGGGTATGGAGATGCTCCAAGAACACATTGTTGGGGATAGGCTTCTGAGTGGAACCTATCTTCGCCAGATCATCAGCAGCTTGATTTTTGATTCGTGGTATGTGGTGGAGCTCCAATCCCTCAAACTTCTTCTCTAGCTTTCTTACTGCATTGCAGTAACCTATCATTGCGGGACTCCTGACGTCCCATTCCTTCATCACCTGGTTAACCACTAAATCTGAGTCACCGTAAACCATCAGGCGCCGGACACCGAGTGAAATGGCCATACGCAACCGATATAGTAGTGCCTCATACTCAGCTTCATTGTTTGAAGAGTCAAAGTGAATCTGGAGGACATAATTGAGCTTGTATCCTCGTGGGGATACTAAAACCACTCCTACACCAGAGCCATTAATCATCTTGGATCCATCAAAGAACATGGTCCAATGTTCCGACTGAATTTGGATCGGCTGTTGTTGTTCAGTCCACTCTGCAAGGATATCTGCAATTGCTTGAGACTTAATGGCCTTCTTTGTCTCAAACTTGATATCCAAAGGAAGAAGTTCAATCGCCCACTTTGCCACTCGACTAGTTGCATCTCTGTTATTCAGAACCTCTGATAATGGAGCGTCGCTGATGACTGGAATTGAGTGATCAGAGAAATAATGTGCAACCTTCTTCGTGGTCAGGTAAATCCCATAAACAAGCTTCTGATACTGAGGATATCTCTGCTTGGATGGGGTTAAGACTTCTGAAATGTAATACACGGGGAGCTGAACATTGAAGGCCTTGCCTTCTTCTTCCCGCTCGACCATGAGCACTGTGCTAACAACTTGTCCTATGGCTGTGATGTAAAGCAGCAGAGGCCCTTTGCTAACCGGAGCAGCAAGCACCGGCTGGGTGGAAAGCAGGGCTTTGAGCTCTGCAAACGCTGCTTCAGCTTCGTCATTCCACTCGAACTTGTCAGACTTCTTCATCAGTCGGTAAAGAGGCAGTGCCTTTTCATTGAGGCGTGAGATGAATCGGCTCAAAGCAGCCAAGCAACCAGTAAGCTTCTGAACGTCATGCACGCCCATCGGGCGTTTGATTCGGAGGATTGTACCAATCTTTTCTGGGTTTGCGTCGATTCCTTGTTCGGAAATGAGAAAACCGAGTAACTTTCCACCTAGGACTCCAAATGTGCACTTAGACGAATTAAGCTTGATATCATACCTTCTCAGGTTGGCAAAGGTTTCAGCAAGGTCAGTCAGCAGGTCGGAACCTTTGCGTGACTTAACCACTATGTCGTCCATGTATGCTTCCACATTTCGACTGATTTGAGTGAGCAGGCACTTCTGGATCATGCGCATGAATGTGGCACCAGCATTCTTGAGGCCAAAGGGCATAGTGACATAGCCAAAACACCCAAACGGGGTGATGAAAGCTGTTTTTATCTCATCGAGTCCATACAGACGGATCTGATGGTACCCGGAATAAGCGTCCAGGAAGGACAGTCACTCACATCCCGTAGTTGAGTCGACAATCTGGTCGATGCGGGGTAGAGGAAAATGATCTTTCGGGCAGACCCAATTGATGTGCTTGAAGTCAATACACATTCGAAGTGAATTATCTTCTTGGGAACCATAACAACATTGGCGAGCCACTCGGAGTGGTATATCTCGCGGATAAACTCAGCGGCCAGGAGCCGAGCCACTTCCTCGCTAATGGCTTTTCTCTTCTCCGTGGCGGACCGACGGAGGTGCTCTTTAACGGGTTTTACTTTTGGATCAACTCGCAAACGGTGCTCAGCCAGTCCCCTGGGTACACCTGGCATGTCAGATGGTTTCCATGCAAAGATGTTCCAGTTCTCACGGAGGAACTGGATGAGCGCTTCTTCCTATTTGCTGTCGAGCGTCGTTGAGATATGAGTCGGAGCGGCATTGGGATCGGTCGGGTGAACATGGATTGGCTTGGTCTCTCCGGCCGACTGAAATGCAGACTCTGAGGCAGGCCTCTTAGCACGCGGCAAATCACTCGGATCTGCCGTCTTCTGATATTCTTAGAACTCTACTGCTGCCATCTGCTCATCTTCTATTTTTTCGCCATCTTGAAGACAATCTTCTGCTCTCTGACGGTTACCGGAAACCATTATTACGCCTCTGGGGCCAGGCATCTTAATCTTGACATAAACATAGCATGGTCAAGACATAAAGCTAGCATAAGCAGGTCTGCCCAGAATGGCATGATATGCACTCTGGAAATCTACTACCTCAAACGTCAACTTCTCCTTGTAGAAATTCTTCTCATCGCCGAAAACCACATCGAGAGTGATCTGGCCGAGTGATTCGGCTTTCTTTCCTGGTATGATCCCATGGAACCACATGTTACTCTCGCTGAGTCTGGACATCGAGATGCCCATTCCTTTGAGAGCTTCAACATACAGAATATTCAGGCCACTGCCACCATCCATCAGGACCTTAGTCAGTTGGGTGCCCCCCACGATGGGTTGACCACCAGCGCCTGCTGCCCAGGGGTAGCTACGCGTGCCAGGTGGTCGGACTGGTCTAATGTAATGGGGACCTTTGACCACTTCAGATATCTCGGCGTTGCCGGAGCAACCATGTTTACTTCTCTGTTAATGACCTTCACTCGACTTTTGCTCTCGATATCGGCAAAAATCACCAAGGTGACATTAACATTGGGATAACCACCGTCATCATCCTTATCCTCTTCTTCCTTCTTAGGCTCTTTGTCCTTATCATTGGGTTTACTCTCTCGGAAGCTCTGGATTAGGAGTCGACATTGTCGACTGGTATGCTTGGGGGGAATCAGGTTCCCTCCTCATCTTTCTTGGTGTGAATATGACATGGCAAATCCATCACATCATTTCCTTCCCGATCCTTCACCTTCTTGGGGGTCCAAGTCCCTTTAGGTTTCCCTTTGAACTTTCCTTGATTTAACACCGCTGCCTCAGCAGGACCTGCTGCCTCAGCCTTTCACTTATGCTTCCGACTGGAATTTCCTCCTCTAGTGTCCTAGGCGACTGTTTTGTGCTTGCCACTCCGGAGTCGGTCTTCCTCTTTGCCGTTAGCGTACTTGGTAGCAATCTCCATCATCCGAGTCAAAGACATATCTCTTGTCTGACCGAATTTCAGAACGAGCTCTCTGTAGCGAACACCTTCCTTGAAAGCACACACTGCTTGGTGATCTGACACATTTTTCACTATGTGGTGCAGAGTGATCCATCTCTGGATATAGTCCCTCAGGGTTTCATTCGGTTTTTGCACGCAATGCTGCAGCTCTGGTAGACCGACAGGTCTCTTGCAAGTCCCTCAAACGTTCTGGTGAACACTCGGGCTAACTCATCCCAACTCAAAATACTCCTAGGGGCCAACTGAGTCAGCCAAGCTCTGGCAGACCCTTCAAGCATCAGAGGAAGGTGCTTCATGGCCACCTCATCGCTGCCGCCACTGTCGTGGATTTGTCACGGCAGATGTCCTAGTGAAAGGACTTAGTCGTGGAGCCATCGCTACCGGTTTACTTGAAGGGGTTAAAGCGGACACAAAGACACAAGGGTTTTTATACTAGTTCGGCCCCTTCGATGAAGGTAAAAGCCTACGTCTAGTTGTGATGGAATTGATGTGGTCTCGATGGCTAGGGAGCAAACAAACTTCGCCTAGGCTTGAGTTGTAGTTGTCTGTCCTAAACCGCCGCTGAGTCGTCCCCTTATATACACGGGTGACGTCCGTCGGTCCTTAGAGTCCCAACCGGTTCACACTCGTATCCCGGTTGGTGTCTCTCTATTCCTAACTTACAATACAAGTTATACATCAAGCCGGTTTACGGCTACAGGTTCTAAACTGACTACAGGCCTTGGGCCTTCATCTGCTCATACCACTAATTAAGTTAACCCGGCCCAAGCAAGCCGGTTTACGCCTAGTGGTAATATCCCCAACATTAGGCCCCAGATTGATTTGAACTGGTTCATGTCAATCCTTCACAAAATCTTGCATCTTGGACATCTTCTAGTAATTGGTAAACCGCCGTGTCGTCATCATTTCTAATCGCCGTAAACCGGCATGACGTCATCATGAAATTTTATCATTTATAACGCCCTCTTTTAACAATAGCTCCTGGATCGCGTGCTTGACCTAGCTCTGTTGGCTTATAAATAGGACCGAAGGGTCATTTCTTTCCTTTCCCTTCGTCCCTTCTTCTTCGTCTTCCTCGCGTCGCTGGCCTTGGAGCTCCGCCACCATCGTCGACCGCTGCCTCGTCTTGGGCCGCTGCATCGACCTGAACGTACCAGAGCATTGCGGCCTCTTTCCGTATCTTCTCCGTTCCCGGTAAACTTTCTTCTCTTTTTTGACCTAGATCTGTTCTTAGGGTTCCATGTTCATGCTGTGTTCATCGCGCGCTCATATCTGTTCTCTGATCTTGAATGAATCCGTGAACTTCTGCTGTATTTAGTAGTGATCTTCTACGCATCCGCTGTAGTTTCTCTCTAAGCTTATAGATCTCCCGTGCATATCTGCTCAATAGTTCACTTTTGTTTCTGCCTTACTCTTTGAAATATTTTTGTTTTTTTGTGAGCTCGCTGTAGATCCGCGGCTGTAATAAGATCTTGTGAAACTTGTTTCTGCATACCTAGTTATCCATAGCTTCAATTGCTTCTGATGCTTAGGTCAGGCGGTTTAACTTTCCATAGAAAAATTGCTAAACCGGTATATATCATTAGTCCCCTGGTTGAACCGCCAGAATCCATATGACGCCGTATTGTAGAAGACCGGTTTATAGGTACTGCCTCCGGTTTATCGTAGTTTAGATCAACACCTTCTTTTATCCAGCATTTTCTTGAACCGGATCACCTATTTCTTGTAGATCTCGCCATGGCCAAACAAGTGTATGAGTGCAATTGGGTTCCTTCTCGTGTCACAGAATCCCAGTTGGACGATCTAGTCCTGATCGGCGCTTTAGATGACAAAGACACGATCCATTGGAGGGTTCCTGGAGATGAGTGTCCTCCCACACCCCAGGAAGGAGAGGTTGTGGTCTTCGCAGATCACCTGGCCCGGGGCTTCAAACCGCCCGGTTCTAAATTTTACCGGGATGTGTTAGCCAATTTTCAGCTCCGTCCACAGGATATTGGCCCCAACTCTGTCACCAATCTATGTCACTTTCAAGTTCTCTCTGAGGTATACCTTCAAGAGGAGCCTTCAGTTGAGTTGTTTAGAGATCTCTTCCACTTAAACCATCGCACTGAGTTTACCGACGGCCCCAATACTGAATTGGGCGGTATGGCCATTCAGAAGAGAAAAGAGATCACCTATCCCCACGTCAAACTCCATACTCACCCCAAGGAGTGGAATGCAACTTGGTTTTATTGTAAGGACACTTCTCCTGAGAATGAAAATCCCTTGCCTGGCTTCCGTCCGGAATGGCTCAGCAACACTCACCCTTTTCCACAAAGACTAAGAGCCAAAGAGAGAAGTAAATATGCTCCGCAACTGTCCAAGCTCTGGGCCTTTATGGCCAACGGTTTAACAGGAATAGACCATGCACGCTATTGGATATCATGGAGCATACTGCCTCTGAGCCGGCGCTCCGGTTTGATGTGCAAGTATACTGGCAGCGTCGATGACCCACTCCGACACATTAAGATCCAACTCTCCGACGATGAAGTCACAGATTCTGTAAAGAAGATGTTGAATGAATCGGAGCACCTCTGTGCTCAAACCGGTCTGCTTCCTTACTGCACCACCAACAAACCGCCAGCGGTAAGATTTTAGTTGCTCTATTGTTGAACCTGTTACCACTTTATCTGTCTGACGTATAATTACTGCTGATCTAGGGTGATAATCCGTTTTGGAGCAAGAAGCTTCCACAAGATAAAACGGAGAAAGCAGGGCGGTCAACCCGGCCCAAGACCAAGGTTACCAAGAAACCAGCCAATAAGAGAAAAACCACCGCTTCATCTGATCCAGCCATTGATGATGATGTGGGTAACCCGGACCTTGAGGTAGAACTTGATTCCCTTGGCTTACTTTTTACACGCCTTATTGATGATGATGCTTGTCAGGACGACGCTGAAGCCAGCCATGCGGAATTTGCTGAGGTAACTATTCTCTCTTCCGATTCGGAAATCTTGCCTTTGCCAAAATTTCGCAAGGCAAACCGGAAAGTTAAATTTTCTCATCCTCTTGCTTATTTGGATCCCCAATTTCTTATGAAGACTCAGCAACATGAAGCTCGCTGCACAACCCGCAGACAATGGCGTGTAGTTACCTCTGCCGGTTTACCAAACAGCCCGGTTCGAAAACGCCGCTCCGAGGTCTCCGACCTTTTTATTGATTTAAATCCTAAAGAGGGTTTCTTCCGTCAACCTCTTAATCCATCCGACTCCGATTATCAGGTCACTTCTCATTCATCTTCTGGTGAATCGTCGGCCACTCAGCTACCACCATTGAAAATTGTTGCTGGGTAAGCTAAACTGAACATATGCTTCCAATATACTGTGTAATGGTTTATGCTTTTCCTTGACTCTTTGTTTTTCTTTCAGGGCCAAACCGAAACCAAGCAAGAAGGCCCGTCTGGATAAAGCGGCTGAAGGAGATGTAGCCCCGGAACACGACAAAGTGCCAGATCTTGAAGAGTTTGCTTCTGAAGATATTCCCAATGATCCTCCTTTGCCAGATGATGCCATTCCCGAAGAGAGGCCTATTAACACTTCAGCCTCTGCTGACCCGCCTGCCAGCTCCGTCCGGATTGAGAAATCTCACAGTCCTGCTGACAAACCGGCCGCACCCACACAAACCACCGAGTCCAAAGATGATGACGTTGTGA
The DNA here is from genome assembly GCA_021437245.1 of Aegilops speltoides. Lineage (NCBI taxonomy): Eukaryota > Viridiplantae > Streptophyta > Magnoliopsida > Poales > Poaceae > Aegilops > Aegilops speltoides. Next base: position 412,914,411 of record CM038147.1, on the reverse strand, counting down.
TTACTGGTGTAGGCCGCTTTGAACCGGGGAATCCTGCCACCTTAACCAGGCATACTGTAAAAGAGGATTTTTCCGCTCTGAACAAAGGAAAATGGGATGTCGAACTGGAGACATATGCTGCTCTGAGTGCCCAAGACCTTCATTCCGGCTACTTAAACCGGCTTTATACTAGCCGTGACTGTGAAGCTGGCCTGGTCAAGATGATGAGGGATAAATTTGAGGTAACTCACTTCTTTACTTACTGCCATTGTATCAATCGTCCTAGCCCCCAAGGGCCGGTTTGTAACCTTGATCAAATCGGGACTTGAATATGATCCCTAATACTTTTGAAATCCATCAATATAGCCCCCAAGGGCCGGTTTAACTTAGCATAATTAAACCGGGGCTTCAATAGAAAATTTAGAACATAATTTGATCAAATGGCCATTAGCCCCCAAGTGCCAAGGTGAATACCTGTATTGAGCTTGGGACTTTGCAATCTAGCAATATATAAAAATTTAAAGTGCATTAGCCCCCAAGTATCAGGTGTATAACTTTGTTATGTGGTTGATACTTCAATTTCTTGGATCGCTTGTGTAAAACTAAACGTTGTCTGCATGCAGGCTGAGGTGAGAATCAAGGAGGACCGGATTGCCGATTTGCAGGAGGCCTTGAAAACCCAACAAGCTGAAACAGACCAGGCAAAGGAAGAATTAACCAGCGCCTTGAGCACCGCTGAACAGCTGAAGGAGGGCTTCAAGAAAGAGCGGGCTGATTGGGCCACTGAGAAGGCCGCTTTAACCAAAAGAGCGGAAAATGCTGAAGCTGCCCTTAAACCGGTGGTGGATGAACTTACGGCCGTAAAGCGGCAAGTACACTCCATGACCGCTGCGATCTTTGGTAAGCTCCTTTGAACTTCTGTGATAATTTCAACCTGCTGTAATATAAATCTGGTTTGAGACCGTCCCTACATTGTTGTAGGCACACGCATCGGGCACTTAGGAAACGATGTGCGGAAGAAACTGAAGGCTGTCTACACCTTAGTAGAACAATTATATACCGGAGCCCAGCGGATCATCACCACAGCCTCTCATAACAACCCGGCACCTTCTTTAATCCAGGACACTCTGAACAGGTTGTCCATGCTTCCGCCCGGATTGAGGAGCTGAAAAAATCTGCTGCTCGAACCAAAGCTATTAACGCCTTGATCCGGGCCAAGGCATGGGTGCCAGATTTTGACCCTGTGGATGCAGCTCAAGGCTATCCCAGCGTGAAGGAAGATGGCTCTGAATTTAACGAAGAGGATTTAAGGGTGATAAACCGCAGTGCGCCCTCTGGCCTGTCAGCTAGCTGAAGAGGCAGACTTGACGCATTATGAAGCGCAATACAATGACCAGAACAAGCGAGTGCCTGCCCCAACTCTTGAAGCGGAGAATCTGATCCCTCCAATCCGTAAGCACACTTACGCTCCTGATATTGAACCGTCTTCCCTGATCCATGAAGAGGCTGTTTTCCAAGCTTTAATGGGAATCGACTGGACCACTGTTGATTTCCAGCCAATGGGTAGAGACGAGGAAGCTGAAGCGGTGGATGATGCGGAGCAGGTTTGAACCGGAAGCCGGTTTGGATAGCTGTCTTTGGCATCTTTCCAAAAGAACAATGATCTTATTTGGGCACCATGTTACCTTGTAATAGGATAGTTAATACTTCTATCTTGATTATGCCTTCGTGCATAAGTACTGAAGCTTTTGTTCGAAAAAAAACCTCGATTCATATTTCCTGCAATCAGAAAATTTTGAACTGCCATGTCTGGGCATGAAGCTGGCTTAGCCAAGCTTGAAGCGGAGGTTTTATAAACCATTGCCGTCAATAAAGCGGGGAGAAAACAGCTCCCATATAAACCGTGATGAATCAACACAAGCCCCCTTGTTACTCCGTGATGGTAACAGGAAAAGGTAAACCGGGCATACGTCTCCGGATTAAAGGGGAATCAAATCCATCGGCTGAACCGGAAAAAAGGTGTTTGTTGATATAAAAGAAATCCAACAAAAACAAAGAACAAACAAGCCATGAAAATAACATGAAAGCAAAGGCAATGATAAAAACCGTTTGCAAAAATATGCTATCTCGAGCTGATCGATGGTGTTACCATGGTCGGACAGATCAAGCCCCCAACAGGTGTGACAATGATTCAAGTCAGCCAGGTCCCCAAATGATTCGTGGCATATATGCCAGATCAAGAGGCGTGGCAATGGTTCGGGTTCGACCATGCCCCCAAGTGATTTTGTGGCCTTAGGCCGACCAAGAGGCGTGACTGGTTCAGACTTGACCATGTCCCCAAGTGATCTGGTGGCTGTCGCCTATCAAAAGGTGTCGCGTTGGTTCGGACACGACCAAGGCCCCTAGTGATATGTAAAAAAGCAAATGTCAAGGGGTAAACCGGAGGCCGCTTTAAAAACAGAGCTACTCCATGTAACCACGCATGATAAGAAAGACAGAGACCCCTCTTTAGCTGAGGCTCCGGTTTTATTATATCAAAGATAATATATACACTGTCATGATATGTACATAGATAGAGCCGATGGCTCAAGTGTAGTAAGGCTGAAGATGAGCTATGTTCCACGGCCTGTTGGTCTCCTCCTCTGATGTGCGTGAATCTTGATGCTCTCGAATATCAATCAGATAGTATGACCCGTTGTGCAGATTCTTGCTGACCACGAAAGGTCCCTCCCAAGGTGGGGATAACTTGTGCATATCTGTCTGGTCTTGGATGAGTCGAAGCACCAAATCTCCTTCTTGAAAAGTTCCGGTTCTAACCCGGCGACTGTGATAACGACGAAGATCTTGCTGGTAAATCGCCGAACGGGTAGCCGCTATATCACGCTCCTCGTCCAATAGGTCCAAAGCGTCTTGCCGTGCTGTCTCGTTGTCCGCTTCAACATAAGCTGCCACACGAGGCGAATCGTGCCGGATATCGCTAGGGAGAATTGCCTCTGCTCCATAGACCATAAAAAATGGTGTGTATCCTGTGGACCGGTTTGGCGTAGTATTGATACTCCATAACACAGATGGTAGCTCTTCAACCCAACATCCTGGTGTCCTTTGTAATGGGACCATAAGCCGGGGTTTGATGCCTCGCAAGATCTCTTGATTAGCTCGCTCGCTGTCCCATTGACTGGGGTGTGCCATCGATGACACATCAAGCGGATGTGCTCACGCTCACGTAACTCCTTCATAGCACCCTTGGATAAATTGGTACCATTATCGAATGATTGTGTGGAAAGCCAAACCGAAAATCACCTTTTGATGAACTGCACATTGTTGCCGCATCACACTTGCCGACAGAGCTCGCTTCAACCCACTTGGTAAATTTGTCAACCGCCACCAAAAGGTGGGTTTTCTTATCCTTGGACCTTTTAAAAGGTCCAACCATATCCAACCCCAAGTTGCAAACGGCCATGTTATTTGGATCATCCTCAATTCTTGAGCCGCACATGAGCACGCCTTGAAAATTTCGACATCCATCACACCTTTTAACCAAGTCCTCCGATCAAGATCTGCCGTCAACCAAGAGAAAGCTGTGATTTAAACGCCTTTGCCACGAGACTTTGAACCGGCATGGTGTCCACAATCCCTTCATGGATTTCTCTTAAGATTTCACAGCCTTCCTCAGAGAAACACAACGTTGAACGCTACGATACATCGCAATGATGCAGTTCACCATTGACAATCGTCATAGACTTGGATCGCCGGACTATCTGCCTGGCCAGAATCTCATCATCTGGTAGCTCCCCCGGTTCATGTACATAAGATAAGGAACTGTCCAATCCAGAGTAGCATGCAGTGCTGCCACCAATTGAGCCTCCGGATCAGGAATAGCCAAATCCGCTTCACCTGGGAGCTGAACTGATGGGTTGTGCAACACGTCCAGAAAGACATTAGGCGGGATCGGTTTGCGCTGAGAACCCAACCGGCTTAAAGCGTCCGCCGCTTCATTCTTCCGACGGTCCACATGATCCACTTGATAACCCTTGAAACAACCCGCAATATTATCCACTTCCCGACGATATGCAGCCATGAGCGGGTCCTTAGAATCCCAAGTGCCAGACACCTGCTGAGCCACAAGGTCCGAGTCACCGAAGCACTTAACCCGGCTTAAGTTCATCTCCTTAGCCATCCGGAGACCATGGAGCAAGGCTTCGTACTCAGCTGCATTATTAGTACAAGGGAACATTAAGCGGAGAACATAACAAAACTTATCACCTCGTGGGGAAGTTAATCGACTCGACCCCAAGCCTTCCAATTGCTGGATCCATCAAAATGAATAGTCCAATATGTGTGATCCGGCTTCTCCTCTGGTGCTTGTAACTCCGCCCATCATTGATGAAATCAACAAGTGCTTGAGACTTCACCGCCGTCCGAGGTACATACTTTAGTCCGTGTGGCCCAAGCTCTATAGCCCACTTTATAATCCGCGATCGCCTCCGGTTCAGATGATATCACCCAAGGGAGCTGAATCGACCACGTGATGGGGTGCCCTTGAAAATACTGCTTCAACTTTCGGCTGGCCATGAAGACACCATAGACCAGCTTCTGCCAATGCGGATACCTTTGCTTGGACTCAATAAGCACCTCGCTGATATAATAAACCGGCCGTTGAACCGGATATTCCTTGCCTGCCTCCTTGCGTTCCACCACAATAGCCACGCTAACTGCCCGAGCATTGGCTGCTACGTATAATAATAGTGGCTCCTTGTCAACCGGAGCTGCAAGAACAGGCGGATTGGCTAATTGCCGCTTTAAATCCTCAAATGCTTCATCAAGAGCGGACTCGCATTTAAATTGTCTCATCTTCCTCAGCATTTGGTACAAAGGGATGGCCTTCTCTCCGAGGCGGCCGATAAACCGGCTCAGTGCGGCGATGCGGCCCGCCAAACGCTGAACATCATTAATGCACTTCGGTTTAGCCAGGGAGGTGATAGCCGCAATCTTCTCCGGGTTAGCCTCAATTCCTCTGTTAGACACCAAAAATCCCAATAACTTGCTCGGAACACCAAAGACACACTTGGCCGGATTAAGCATCATCTTGTAAGCTCGCAAGTTGTCAAAGGTTTCCTTCTAATCATCCACCAGCGTCTCCTTCTGCCTTGATTTTACTACTATATCATCCACATAGGCGTGCACATTGCGGCCGATCTGTTTATGCAAGCAATTCTGTACACACCGTTGATAGGTGGCTTGGGCACTCTTGAGCCCGAAGGGCATAGATACATAGCAGAAGGCTCCAAAGGGAGTAATAAACGTTGTTTTCTCCTGGTCCTTAACCGCCATTTTGATCTGATGATATCCAGAATATGCATCCAAAAAACACAAACGCTCACAACCCGCCGTGGCATCAATGATCTGGTCAATGCGGGGGAGGGCAAAAGGATCTGCTGGACAAGCCTTGTTAAGATATGTGTAATCCACACACATACGCCAAGTGCCGTTTTTCTTAAGAACCAGCACCGGATTAGCAAGCCACTCTGGATGGAACACCTCAATGATAAAGCCAGCTGCCAAAAGCCTGGCCACTTCCTCTCCAATGGCTTTACGCCTTTCTTCGTTAAACCGGTGGAGGAATTGTTTCACCGGTTTAAACTTAGGATCCACATTAAGAGTGTGCTCAGCGAGTTCCCTCGGTACACCTGGCATGTCGGACGGTTTCCATGCAAAGATGTCCCGATTCTCACGGATGAACTCGATGAGCGTGCTTTCCTATTTGGGATCCAGGTTGGCACTGACAGTGAACTGCTTGGACGAATCGCCGGGCACAAAGTCAACAAGCTTGGTCTCAGCCGCCGATTTGAACTTCAGATCCGAATCATGCTCTGTAGTTCGCTTCTTCAAAGGGGTCATATCTGCCGGATCAACATTGTCCTTATAGAACTTCAACTCCTCCGTGGCACAGACCGACTCTGCATAAGCCGCATCACCTTCCTCACATTCTAAAGCAACCCTACGGCTCCCATGAACGGTGATCGTCCCCTTGTAACCCGGCATCTTGAGCTGCAAGTAGATATAACAAGGCCGCGCCATGAACTTGGCATAAGCCGGCCGCCCAAATAAGGCGTGATACGGGCTCCGGATCTTCACCACCTCAAAGGTTAGTTTTTCCGACCGGGAATCGTGCTCGTCCCCAAAAGCCACATCTAGGGCTATCTTACCAACAGGATATGCAGATTTGCCCGGTACTACACCATGGAACACCGTATTAGACGGTCTGAGATCCTTGTCTGTTAAACCCATGCGGCGGAATGTTTCATAGTATAGTACGTTAATACTGCTTCCTCCATCCATAAGTACCTTGGTGAACTTATAACCCCCCACCTGAGGGTCTACCACTAATGCTAGCTGGCCCGGATTATCAACCCGGGGTGGATGATCCTCTCTGCTCCACACGATAGGCTGCTCTGACCAGCGTATGTATCGTGGTAAAGCCGGTTCAACAGAATTCACTGCTCGCTTGTGGAGTTTTCGGTCGCGCTTATCCAAGCTAGTTGTGAAAACATGATATTGCCCATTGTTCAACTGCTTTGGTTGGCTCTGATAACCCGACTGCTGCTGCTGCTGCTGCTGATTATTCTCGATTGTTGTGACCGCTACGATTGAGACTCGAACCGAGGCTCCATCATGACCCGGCCCATGGAAACCGGATCTGAACCGCCACCGACCCATGGTCATACCGAAGGCATTAGAGTTTTGAACTCCTGCATAATATAACAATCCTTCCAAAGGTGGTTAGTCGCGACTCCTTCGTCCCGTGCTTTGGGCAAGGCTGATTCAGCAAATAATTCAAACGGCTTGCATTAGGATTGGGAGCCCCATTACGATTTGCCGGTTTACCTCTGCGCCGCTGCCCCCTGTCCTGTGCATTAGTGTTGGCCACAAAGTTCATACTGCCATCCGCCTTGCGTTTGCCTCCGTTTCCATGACCCGCTGGTTTGTACTGTTGCCCCTTGGAGTTGCTATTCTTCTTTCCCTTCCCCGCTTCATCATCATCAGCCTCGGGATCCTTGGTACTGTCCGAATCACCATACTTCACTAAAGCAGCCATGAGGGTTCCCATGTCATTACAGAACCGCTTCATGCGTCCCAACTTCAATTTTAAAGGCTCAAATCGCGCTTGCCTTCCAGGGTTAAGATCGCCGAGTCAACATTAATCCTGTCAGACGAGTGCAAAATTTCCGAAACGCGTCGCATCCAACGGGTCGTTGATTCTCCTTCCTCCTCGACACAAGCCGCCAGGTCTACTATGGACTTGGGCTGCTTACATGTATCCTTGAAATTCGGATAAACCGGCTCGCAAGCGGGCCCATGAGCTGATAGAATTGGGCGGTAGGCTCTTCAACCAAGTACGAGCCGTGCCTTCAAGCATCATGGTGAAGTATTTTGCACACGCAGTCTCATCCATGTCTAGCATCTCCATGGCCATCTCATAACTCTCTACCCACGCTTCAGGGGACAAATCAGTGGTGTAATTTGGCACCTTGCGCGGACCCTTGAAATCTTTGGGCAGGCGCACATTGCGTAAAGCGGGGATTAAACAAGGCACTCCCAAAGCGGTGCGACTCCTGGTCCGGCGAAGGTGGTAGGGCGAACCGGCGTAAGTTGACCCGCATCATCCCGTGCTGCTAACTCGGCCTCCCTTCGTGCCCGGGCCCTGTCCACCACATCCTGAGCATCGCGGATACCACCTGCCGGGTTATTGCCACGGGCCGCTTCACGGCCTCGCGCATTGCTCGATATGGCCGGTTCATCCATGCGCCTGCTATAGCTCCGGCTTTGACGGGCGAGTGAATCCGATCACGGCTGTACGAATATGCTTCTGCTGAATCAGACGGTCCGAGAAGCTCCTTAAGCCGGTAGCTGCCTCTACCGCTATGAGAGTCCCTTCGATCGATAGCCTCCACCATACGGCGGCTGCAACAAGGTTGTCCATAGGATTAGAATAATGACCGGGGCGCTCAACCGCGGAGGAACCACAATGTTCTGCCGAGGAGGTTCCATCAGCGAGGTTGGACCGTCGCCTCGGGTCCCGTGCCTCAATCCGGTTTGTCTCCTGTGTGCCGCGGCGGATTCGGGTCCAGCTCGAGTCTCGAAGAGATTTGGGTCAAACCCTAGTGGCGGCGCGGATCTGTATTTCCGCTTCAAGACCTCTGTGATGCGCTCGGTCAAGCATGAGTTTGTAGGCTCAAGGCCCAAAGCGCCCGCCTCGCAGCCATCTGTCTTTTTTCGCACGCCAGATCCGCTTTGGCTTGCACGATCCGCTTTTCACCTTCGCAATCTCGCATTATGGGCCTCCGATCCGCCGGATTGTCCTTCGCCATAAGCGCAGCTAGCGATCAAACAAATCAGATAGAACTTGAACCGCGGGCGCCAAGGCCTCCTCGCCTCTACCGCTGGCTGCGCTGATCCGGAGAGCATCGTTGCGGCGGTCGAAGAGTGATTCGCCGCCTATGTGCCGGCCATGAATATTCCAACCCGGTTGACCTGGCCTGGGGGTCCGGAATAGTGTCTCCATCGGAACAACCCCTAACCATATCATCTTGTAACTGGTACAGCGATTCGGTCTCTCCGGTTGAGGACTCGTCACCGGAATAGACGACGGTCTCACTACCGTGTTCTGATCCGTCCTCACGCTCTCCTCCGTGGATGACTCCAACGAAGACACGCTTCACGGCCGGTTTAGCCTGGGTAGATCTCGCACACTGAGCCGTCTCGATGGGGTCGGTGCAGATGTCCGGCTCAGGTCCAGGCTCACCGATCTTGCCGATGAAGACGTGTATGCCACGAAAGGGGACCCGATACCCGTACTCGATCAAATCGGCCTCGGGACCCCATCCTGCGTCGTCGATGTAGATCCTGCCGCGACGACTCTTGGTCATCCGGCCCACAACATAGCCTTCGAGTCCCTTGAGCTTGCCCTCCAAGATCGTCAAACCATCGTGCGATAGCCCCACGGTGGGCGCCAACTGTCGTGGATTTGTCACCGCAGATGTCCTAGTGAAAGGACTTAGTCGTGGAGCCATCGCTACCGGTTTACTTGAAGGGGTTAAAGCGGACACAAAGACACGAGGGTTTTTATACTAGTTCGGCCCCTTCGATGAAGGTAAAAGCCTACGTCTAGTTGTGATGGAATTGATGTGGTCTCGATGGCTAGGGAGCAAACAAACTTCGCCTAGGCTTGAGTTGTAATTGTCTGTCCTAAACCGCCGCCGGGTCATCCCCTTATATACACGGGTGACGTCCGTCGGTCCTTAGAGTCCCAACCGGTTCATACTCATATTCCGGTTGGTGTCTCTCTATTCCTAACTTACAATACAAGTTATACATCGCGGTTTACGGCCATGTGTTCTAAATCGACTACGTGCCTTGGGCCTTCATCTGCTCATACCACTAATTAAGTTAACCCGGCCCAAGCAGGCCGGTTTACGCCTAGTGGTAATATCCCCAACAGCCACCGATGTGCACAGCCACTCGGTAGTCTTCGAGCCAAATATCGGGCTTTGACTCGCCTGTAAACTTACTGACGCCAGTCGTCAGTCTGAAGTTATGGGGTATCTCAGTAGCTCTGATGGCCCTTCCGAAACATTCGGGGTCGGAAACATGGACTCTGCCCCCACTAAGTCTGCTCCGATCCACCCCTTCTCTGTATGCTCTGTTCCGGTCGACCAAACCTTGCACAAGGACGGACCTTGCGTCAAAGCCAGGTTCTCTGGGGTCGACTGGAACTCTACGGTTGTTCCCGTACGGATGCCTGTCGTCATTGCGCCAGGGCGCGTATGACCCGTCCCTCGGAAGGGGCGAAGGCGCTCGACAGTAGTTGTCGCGGGTGTACTCACGATCATATTCTCCATGAGCTCTTCCCAGGTACCGATCCTGGCGGTGATCACGGCCTCCCTGTCGCAAAGGGGACCTAGGACTGTGAGCCGACTGAACGATATCTGCTCTCACCGATCTGCTGTGGATTCTGTTCCACGACTGGGAAACAGCGGAGTTCTGGTCTCCCGCTGCTTGGAGCAACGTTCTGATCTACTCCAGGCCTCTCCCAGCCTCTGAACGAGATGGCTAAATAGACTCTGCAATACGTGCAACGGCTGCCAAATTCTGAATCGGTGTACGGAATACCTGAGTTTCTGGCTGAAACAACTATCGTGGACGTCGACTAGATTTGGGAATCAGTCGACGAGCACGCTCGTCGACAGAATGTTGGAGATTCTCCAGACGAGTGCGCTCAGCCAGAGTGGCCAGGCGCACCGCCTCCAAGGCTCGGGCCTCAGCGGTTTCCCCTATGATGGGGGTCTGGAGAGCCTCCACGTTGCGGCGGTGCATCTCCTCGCTCTGCTGTGAGCTGAGAGGTTGGGGCTGGTACTCTTCGTGGTCGAGTGACGGACCAGCGCTTCTGCCGGCGTCGCTGCTGCGGCGGAAGCCAGGCGGACCGCGATGGGAGTCGACCATGAGGACTGAGGGAGTCCTGGACTAGGGGGGATAGCCGGACTATCAATATCCGCCGGACTCCAAGACTACGAAGATAGAAGATTGAAGACTCCGGCTCGTGTCCGGATGGTACTTTCCTTGGCGTGGAAGGCAAGCTTGGCAATACGGATATGTAGATTTCCTACCATTGTAACCGACTCTGTGTAACCCTAGCCCTCTCTGGTATCTATATAAACCGGAGAGCCTTACTCCGTAGGACGAACATACATCTCAACAATCATACCATAGGCTAGCTTCTAGGGTTTAGCCTCCTTGATCTCGTGGTACATCTACTCTTGTACTACCCATATCATCAATATTAATCAAGCAGGACGTAGGGTTTTACCTCCATCGAGAGGGCCCAAACCTGGGTAAAAACATTGTGTCCCTCGTCTCTTGTTACCATCCGCCTAGACGCACAGTTCGGGACCCCCTACCCGAGATCCGCCGGTTTTGACACCGACATTGGTGCTTTCATTGAGAGTTCCTCTGTGTCGTCACCGATAGGCTTGATGGCATCTTCAACCAACAACGCTGTCCTAGGCGGGACTTTCCTCCCCGGACAGATCTTCGTATTCGGCGGCTTTGCACTACGGGCCAATTCTCTTGGCCATCTGGAGCAGATCGAAAGCTACACCCCTGGCCGTCAGGTCAGATTCGGAAGCTTAAACTTCACGGCCAATCTCCGTGGAGACTTGATCTTCGACGGACTCGAGCCACAGCCAAGCGCGCCGCACTGTGACGATGGGCATGATCTAGCTCTGCCACCGGACAGTGCCTTGGTGGCCGCACTCGGATCCGCTTCGGCCATTAGCCCGGAGCCGATCGCCCAGATCGAGGGTCGGTGGATAGACGCCGCCCCGGGGGCTTCAACATCCACGGCGATGGAGCCGAACACTGACCTTGTCCTCTGCGAGACTCGTGATTCCGAGGCGCCGGACTCCTCACCGGACTCCGAACCTCCCGCGTCCCTATCAATCAATCCGGATTGGGCGCCGGTTATGGAATTCACCGCCGCGGACATATTCCAACACTCGCCTTTTGGCGATATCCTAAACTCATTAAAGCGTCTCTCGCTATCGAGAGAGTCCTGGCCGGACTATGGCCAGGACGGTTGGAGTACGGACGACGAAGAAATTCAGAGCCCACCCACCACCCACTTTGTAGCCACTGTCGAGGATTTAACCGACATGCTAGACTACGACTCCGACGACATCGACGCCATGGACGACGATGCCGAGATTTATCAGAACCAGCGCCTACAGGGCACTGGAAGACCACCTCGTCATACGACATATACATGGTGGATACCCCAAAAGAGGGGGACGACGAAGAAGCAGCGGAGGCAGACTCTTTAAAGAAGCAGCCCAAACGCCGGCGTCAGCGGCGCCGCTCTAAATCCCGCCACAGCAAGAATAGAGATTCCGGCACAGGAGATAACAATACCCCAGAGAGTGCCAAGAAAACCCCTCCAAAGAAGACTCGGCGCATGAGGATGCAGAAGCAAGCCCTCACGAAAGGGCGGCAGACGAAGAGGTCGAGGATCATAACTATATACCTCCCTCTGAAGACGAAGCAAGCCTCAATGACGACGAACTCGTCGCGCCCGAGGACCCCGTCGAACAAGAGCTTTTTAAGCGCAGGCTCATCGCCACGGCAAGAAGCCTGAAGAAGGAAAAACGGAAGCTCAAAACAGCGGAAGACACGCTTAGAATAAGATGGAGCAAAGTACTCAAAACTGCAGACAAATACGGCAATGGCCACCAATCAAAGAGCTACCCGAAGCGTAAGCTGCTACCAGAATTCGACGAAGAGGCCATAGAGCCTCCACCGTCAAATGGCCCAGCCAGGTCCATCTACGGATCCAAAAAGAAGGTCCCAGGAAGCAAAGCAACACGTCAAGTGTCCGGTGATAGCGACACATACAATTACAGGGGCGCCGCACACCCACTATGTTTCACCGATGAGGTGCTGGACCATGAATTCCCAGCAGGGTTTAAACCCATAAACATAGAGGCCTACGATGGAACAATGACCTCGAGTCCTGGATAGAAGATTATATATCGTGCATATAAACATGGCCAGAGGAGACGATCTCCACGCCATAAAATATCTACCCCTCAAGCTCAAAGGGCCAGCCCGTCATTGGCTCAAAAGCCTCCCAGAAAACACTGTTGGAAGTTGGGAAGAGCTCGAGGAAGTGTTTAGAACAAATTTTCAAGGGACTTATGTCCGTCCTCCGAATGCAGATGATTTAAGTCATATAACTCAACAGCCCGGAGAGTCAGATGAAATTCGGAACAGGTTTCTTACCAAAAAGAACCAAATAGTCGATCGTCCGGACGCCAAGCCTTAGCAGCTTTCAAGCACAATGTCCGAGACTTAATGGCTTTGCCAGCACCTCGCCAAGAGAAACCGAGGACAATGTCCGCACTAACAAGCCTCATGACCCGCTTCAAGGGAGAAGATAGCGGCTAGCAAGAAGCAGCACCAATGACCCAAGTACATCCGAGATAAGAGATGGAACGGAAAATCACGGCGCAGAAAAGAGCAGCGCCGAATAAAGAGAAAAGCCCAAAGAGCACGCATACCAACGCCGGATTCAAAAGCTCGCGCCCAATAACAAAACTCAACCTCTTAAGGATGACAAAGGATTAATTGTCCAACTTAAACAAAATTTTGGGTCGGATATGTCAAATCCACAAAGACCGGAAGGCTCGCAAATCACACCCACAGGATTGTTGGGTTTTAAACAGTCCGCCGACTAAATGCCGAACACAAGGGGCTCGACGCCAAGCTTAAGAAGATAAACCCCGCCAGAGCAGGCACCGAAAACAAAAGACTTTCCCACAAGGGGTCAAAGCATAAACTCACTTCATGTGATGACACGGAAAAATAGTGCGGCACTTTCTAAAAAGAGCTTCGCACGGTCCAACCCAGCAGACCGTAGAGATTGGATATCAAAGCCAATCACTTTCGACCACCTGGACTATTCCAGAAGCGTTCGAAACGCGGGACGGACTCCTCTAATATTGAATCCCATAATAGACGGATTACAATTCAATAACGTCCTAATGGACGGAGGCAGTGACTTAAACCTGCTATATTCAAACACAATCCGTAGGATGGGGATAGACCCTACCAAAATTCGACACAGCCGCACTTCCTTCAAAGGAGTGACGCCAGGCCCTTACGCCAAGTGCACAGGCTCTATATTGCTGGACGTCGTGTTCGGATTGCCGAACAATTTTCGACGCGAAAAATTAATTTTTCATATCGTCCCATTTGAGAGTGAATATCAAGCACTCTTGGGACAAAAGGATTTTGTCCGCTTCAACGCCATACCGCATTACGCGTCTCTTACACTCAAGATGTCCGGTCCACATGGCGCCATTTCAGTGCAAGGGTCACTTAAGGACCCCGGACTCGGATAGACGAATCCGACTCAGAAAGTTAGGGGCTCCTTTAGCCGCATACCCTTCACGAGGGCTGCGCGCAAGACAAACAATCGCGTTTCATATAAACCTAACTTTAATTACTTATATTTCAGATTTTACATATTTTTCGCATTTAATTGTTTCTACAACTAAACGTTCCTCTCTTTCTACTGAGATGAACAACGTGCATACCCGCCTGTGATAACGGCGCAATGAGACACAAAGCGCAGACGCAAGAGGGACCCGGGCAAGGATTCTTTTCAGATTAAGACCCTGCATAGACCTTTTTTACCGTCTCTTGTTGTTACTCTCCCTTGGTTTCTTCCAATAGCCAAAGCGGAGCCTGATGCTTTGGCATCGGCCGCGTCAGAGGACCATGCCCGTAGCCGGACACTAGGGGCTTAGGGCATCTTTCTGCCCATTATTATAAAGTCCGACACCTTCGGAGTGTTGGCGTCTCGAGTTAGGCATTATATGCATCAGCCCGAATCATGTCTTTGGTCAAATGTTGGGTTTGCCGGCCTCGTGTTTTGCTGCCTTACGCCCGTATCGTCGGCTAATGCGCACTGTGGAGAACTACTGCGACAGTGCCCGGTTCGGCCGGGCGAGCACCTCAAGAGAGAAAGCCGAAAACTAATCGCTATGATACAGCGAGAGTCCGGTCAACCACTCGATCGACTATCGGAATGTTTAGAATTTCGCTTTGACGAAGGACCGTTTCGGTCAGCACATACGCACCCGAATCCGGAGATGTGCGGTGCCACCAGGGGCTATATCGTAGCCCACCCTCGAGCTCCACTGGCTAAGTGAAAGTGATAAAGCATTATAGTCCGGATTGCCTAGTTCGCTACACTACCACCTCCTTATAACAGGACCGAGACGTCGGATTAAGTGTGAAAACGCGATATTTTTATAACACCCCAAAGACTTTGTGCGTAAAAGTCAAGATCTGCCATCTTTCAAAGTTATACACAAGTATACATAAACGGCCGCATAGGAGAAGTTTTACTTGGACGCACAAGTATAAAAAGTAGTTATAATATAATCATTAATTTACAAGCTAATGCGTTCATTTGAACGTTACATTCTTTGAGCACTGCGCCTCTATTTTACGAGCACCGCGCATGACTTCTTCGAAGTAGTGCTCGGCAGGGAGCCGGCTTTCATCCGGACCCTAGGTGGCAACGGCGGTGGCATCCATCTCCGGATAATGCACCTTCACACGGGCAAGAGCCATCCGCTACCGATGCAGCCGATCGCTTCATATCCTTTATATGCGGCACCGCTCCAAGGAATTGCTGCAGTAAGCTGAAGTAACTCGTCGCCTTGGACCTCCCTGGCCAGACATGGGCCACGATGTCAGACATGGCAAGTACGGACAATCTATTTAGCTCGGCCCATTCGGCCAACCGGTCCGTCAACGGAAGGGAGCGATCCGGACTATGGAATTGAGACCAATACAGCTCTTCCGTCTTGTGATCCCCCTGGCTCCGGAAGTGCTTAACGGCATCAGCCGCGCTTGCAGCTAAGTCCATGTACGGATCCTCCGGACTCCACAGCCTCTCAAATTGAGCATACTTCAGATCCATAAACCGGCGACAAGAGAGAATAGGCTTGCCACCACGATCTCTCCACTGGCGCAGCTCCTCCTTCATAGCCCGCATTGCAGAGCGGGCATCCTTGGCTTCGGCGGTGGCCTTCTTCAGGTCTTCCCGCTCCGATAAGTGCTCCTTTTCAAGAGCCTCATTGCGGCCACCTCCGCCCTGCTTAGGCAGTGCGCAGCCTTTTCGGTTTTCAACTCTTCGGCCGCCTTCGAGGCAGCCGCGTCACTCCTTCGGGCCTGCTCCTTAGCTCGAGCAAGTTCGGCCCGGAGGCTCTCCACAGCAGCAGCACTGTCTGTACAACAGCATACAATTTATCAGCAGAGGGCTTCGACACCCTTAAATAAATAAACTATGGAGAATTCATTTACCTTGCGACTCGTCAAGTCGCTGGTTGACAAGCGCGATGTCAGCATTCGCCACATCAAGTTGCCGACTTAATTCGCAAACTCGAGAGTCCGGCTGGCCTCGACTATCCGCCACCAGATCGGGACGGCGGTATTCATTACTTGAGATTTTGAGATTTCGATCCTCGACACGCTGTCATTTCCGACAACCCACCGAGTCTCGTGGGCTACTATCTATACAAGGTGCATTTTATATGCAAAACTGTTAAAAGATGAAGGTGCGCCATTATTGCATACCTCAAATCCCGCCAATAAACTCATGGCGGCATTCATAATCCGCTTTCAGCGGACGAAATCTTCCAATCACCATACGCATTAACGCACGGTGATCTTCAAATAGACGCCTCTCAAGCAGATGCTTGATTCTCCGGCGGATACTAGTCGGTGCCGAACTCTCCGCCCCTCCGGACTCGGGATACCCTCCGTGATGACACTTCGGGTTCGCCGCCTCATCTGGGCGGCGCCATGGATGGAGGCGATCGCTCTCCATCATCTCCTAAGAAGGTCCCCCGAAGATGAACTCATCTGAGAAGGCTGCAGATCCAAACTGCGATATAAATACTTCGGTTACCTACGGAAGCACAAATGAAGGTATTTCCTTATTGATTAATTCTCTCTTTTATACTCACGGCTCGCTGGAGGGCCGATCCTTTGGTGATGATTGTGCGTCCGGATTCTCTCCGGGCGCCGGACCCCCCGAGGAAGATCTCTTCCCACGTTTAGGGGCTTTGGCCTCCGGATCTTCAGAGGCGGTCCTCTTCTCCCCCTGAGGGGAGGGATTCTTGGTTCCTTCCTCCTCTGTCGCCCCTTTGGGCAAAATATTAGCTCCCCTATTTTCCCCATTGCCCCCTTCTGCGGAAGCAACCTCCAACATTCTGACCAGCACGGGCTCCAGTGCGGTCTCTGGGAGGGGGGCCGGACACCTTATCAGCCTTGATCGCGCCACCCATTCCTGTAAAGAACAAAGGGTAAGGATGCGAACTCTAGAAAGGCGCATAAACCGAATGTTCGGACTCTGAGCTACTTACCTGAGTATCCGGGCGATTGCGGCTTAGACCTGCATCCTCGGCTGAATCCGGACACGCTACCTGCGGTCCGAAGAACAATTTGTACATCTCCACGGGTGTCGCACCCATGAAGTGTTGGAGAATCCGAGGTCCCTCCGGTTGAATTCCCATAGACGGAGAGGACGACGCTTGCAGGCGAAGATGCCCGACTAGCATAACTCGCATCACCTTGATCAGTCGATCTCCCTCGCTTGGAGATCTCGAACCGCCTCGCAGCGAGGGCACGCCTTCTGACGGCCCCCGCTAAACCCTTGGTCGACCCACGACATCGGGCCATGGAGGTCCCAGCGGAATGAGGCGGCGGCTTTTGCTCGCTGCCCCTCTGAGCGGTGATGTAGAACCACTCCTGCTGCCACGGTCCGAGTTCCTCTTGAAGGAACCTCGAGCCACGGGCATCGACCTTCTTGCTTATGGTCGCCACAAGACTCCGCTGACGCCCCGATCATCTTGGCTCCACTTGAAGGTCTTCACCATAGGCGAAGTGGGGATGACGCGAGGAAGGCTTCGCAGACGATTTAAGAATGCGGAGATATGGAGGATAGACTCGAGCCAAGTCGTGAAAGTCCAGCCCGTAGTAGAACAGGAGCCCTCTCACGAAGGGATCCGTCGGGAAGCCTAAACCCCGATGGAGGTGGGATACGAAAACAACGATTCGCCGGGCTCGGGGCGGCACAGCCTGCCCTTGGGCAGCAACCCTGGCGAAACCTCAGAGGCGGTGCACTTGGCCTCACGCAACTCAGAGATGTCCTCCTCCGTGATGGAGGAGGGCATCCACCGGCCCTGGAGGTCGGAGCCGGACATGATTGAGGGTCCGAAGCGCTCGAATCTGAGGCTCTGGGTGTTAGAGCTGGAGAGCGGGAAAAAGATTCGATGCGAGATTGAAGAACAAGGGCTGGCCTTGGTCCTCTTATAAAAGGGAAGAAATACCAAGGGTCGTCTCCGTGACCGTTTGGGATTCCCCTTCGATAGAGGAGGCGTGGCGACGGGAATGGTTGGGTTACCCACGCACGTATTGATGAGGATCCCGGAATAAGGGGAACACGATCTCTGCTTCGACAAGACGTGCCAAGGAAACCGCTTCGCTAAACGTGATGAGGTGGAATAGTAAAAAATGATTCAAACGAGGGCTTGGCTGCTGTGTGATGTCACGCCGCATAATACGTCAGCAGATTGAGCTAGTGTATATGTTTCATTCTCTCTACGGTAGAATGTGGAAATTATTTTTGCAGAGCCGGACACTATCCTGGTGTTCATTATCTTCTCCGGATTATTCAAGGGAGGAACCCGCCTTGCAATGCCGAACATTATGCACGCCGGACTTATCGTCATTGAAGACTGGTTCAGGGCTCTTGAGGAGTCCTCGACTAGGGGTGTCCGGATAGCCGGACTATCAATATCCGCCGGACTCCAAGACTACGAAGATAGAAGATTGAAGACTCCGGCTCGTGTCCGGATGGTACTTTCCTTGGCGTGGAAGGCAAGCTTGGCAATACGGATATGTAGATTTCCTACCATTGTAACCGACTGTAATTCCTAACCCTCTCCCAGATCTATATAAACCGGAGAGCCTTAGTCCGTAGGACAAACATACATCTCAACAATCATACCATAGGCTAGCTTCTAGGGTTTAGCCTCCTTGATCTCGTGGTAGATCTACTCTTGTACTACCAATATCATCAATATTAATCAAGCAGGACGTAGGGTTTTACCTCCATCGAGAGGGCCCAAACCTGGGTAAAAACATTGTGTCCCTCGTCTCTTGTTACCATCCGCCTAGACGCACAGTTCGGAACCCCCTACCCGAGATCCGCCGGTTTTGACACCGACAAGGACCTCCGCCGCAGGATCACAACTCCCGCTCTCAGAAAGAGTATTTGCGAAATCAGTCGATAGGTCGACCGATCCACGAGAATACATGTCAGGCTCAATAGCCACGAGTTGGGGGGTGAAGGCCTGATGAGCCACTGCGTGTCTCACCCATCGCTGGAGCCGCGAACGACCAGACCGCTTGCGGCGGTGTCCAGCGGAGTGAGTCGACAACGCGATGACCGACTGGTACGGTGAAGATGGCTGCCTGAGGAGGACGCCGCAAGAACTCGCGCGGAAGTGCACCGAGCCGCGAGCCGGGAGGGCCTCGACATCGAGGGGAGCCTCCTGGAGCCAGGCGGAGTCGTCGGCGATGAAAGTGAGTGCGCCGAGTCAGAACTCGTGGCCCATGACCAAATCGCCACAGGAAACCATGCCTTGCTGGAACTCGCTAAGACGCTCTGCCCCACGGTGGGCGCCAACTGTCGTGGTACTAAGTCGGATAGTAAGTATAGGGGGTACGAATGAGGAGGCAAGGTCCTAGCTACAGCAAGATTGTACGCAAGTGTTTACGAGTTCAGGCCCCTCTCGGAGGAGGTAAAAGCCCTACGTCTCGGTGCCCGGAGACGGTCGACTGGAATATATGAGTGTGTGTGTGTGTGTGTTATAGAGGGTGCGAACCCTTGTGCCAGAGGAGGGGGGGTGGCTTATATAGAGTTCGTCAGGACCCCAGCCATCCCCCGTTACAGAGGGTTCAATGTACATAAAGATTGCGGCGTTACAGGTAACACCAGCCTTAAGTGCCTTAAATGACCTTAAAGACTACAGAGTGAATGCTTGCTCGTTGCTGTTCTGAGCGACTCCTGGTCTTCAGTAGGTCGAGTGGTTTCTTGTATGGTCGAGTGGTGATTGGTCGTGTGACTTCGGGAAGGAGGGGTATCCGAGTGGTTGATTGGTCGAGTGGATTGCACTCGACGCTTTGCTGGGAACTCCCTGCTGTCTCTTGAGCTTCTTTGCTTCTAAGGTAGTGACCTTGGGGAGGGCGTATAGGTCAGGCCTATGACCCTACCCTAGGTCCATATCATCATCAACAGGCCTCATATCGGATCCAAGCGTCATTTAGGCGGACATTATGGATTCCCGCCGGATCAAGTCCAACCACTTTTGGGCGTTCTCCTCGTGGGCGGAGCGCATTGCAGACGGCCATATCCTCCTTGGGTACGCATGGGATGAGCTCCCAACCCCTAGATCGAACGATGGAGGACTTATATTCGTTGCCCGCCATGCCAAAGAAGGCCCGAGATCACCGGAAGAGAGCTTGGGGCCGGAGTGGAGTGAAGCGGAGTGCCTAAGATTTGGTCCGAGGAGCAGATAGGGACGAATATATGTGGGGTCGGGATGGATCAGTGTGAGACGGATACGACATGGCGGACACGCCCAGGCGCGCCCGGCAGTGGCGTAGCTAGGGGGTGGACAGGGTGGTCCATGGACCACCCTGAAATTTCCCCCATAGCCAATATATAGGTTAGAAAAAAAGAATTATTTTAAGAAAATACATAGAATTACATGGAAATGTTCATTGTTGGACCACCCTGGCTAAAGACCCTCTTTAACCTGAATTCTAATTGATTGGATATCAGGCCTCCCTATATCTGCCCATGATTTGGTCTGGATATGAGGAGTGCCTGTCAAACCCGACGTTTGGGGCCGGTATGAGGGTCCATCTGTGTCAGGTTTTCTTATCGGTCAGTGATCAGGCAGTCCGTCATGGGGTTTGAGACGATCGAATGTAGATGTTGTGAGATGGCAACCAAGCATGCAACCTTGCCTCTGAATGTGCTCTCGTTCCTTGATAGGGCACCTCGTGCGCGCATGGGCATATGCACCGATTTTTTTAAATTGCATCTTAAGCACATTTTAAAATGTCCAAAAATTCAAAAGAAAATTGCACGCATACATGTTCGCAAATGTGTGTGCGCGGCACAAAGTTTTGTGAAAAAATGTTTTTTTGTTTTGTCTCCCCAAAAAGACAAATTCAATGCTTCTAAATAGCGTTTCATGACACAATATTTTGTCTTTTTTGCACAGGCCACAAAAAAGTTATTTTTCTGTGAAACTTTGTTCACACACATAGAACATGAAGATGTACCTGTGCGACCTTTTGCAGATCTTTTTTAGCATTTATAAATATATTATGAGTTCATATGCACCCGAGTTCATCCATGCACTTCCCTTCCTTCCTCTCTCTCTCGCCAAATTTCCCACAGAATTAGCAGAATGGTAGATTTTAAAGCTCCTCTGCATTATTAGGTCTACAGCAAAGCACATGCAGAGTCTGGCCGCACTGTTTGGCAGATAGGCCATGGGAGACGGTACGTGTGCCTAAAACACGGACGACTAATTGCATTAATAACTGATCGGCCCGGCCGTGGCATGATCACAAAGAAGCCGGACTTGGGCCTCCTACAATTTTACGCCATCACGCTGCCCATTAAATCGACAGGACCGGAAACGGTGTATTCAATGCATGCAGCGAGCAACCAACCATATCTGCATGATGATGAGTCGCCTCACTGCGCGGCGGACGCGCTCGTACTTTTTCTCCATGCCTCGCTATAAAACCTCCCACGGCGTGATCCACCCTGCACCAGCCAGAGCCAGCGACACACTACACCGCTAGCTAGCTAGCTAGCTGATACTACATTATTAGTAGTAACTACGGAGCCGAGCAATGGCGTCTCTCTACCGAGGCCTGCTGCTGCTGCTGATGGCGCTTCTCCCATCCGCCCATGGAGCAACCACGGCTAGAGGCAAAATCTCTGCAGCGTTTATGTTCGGCGATTCGATCGTCGATCCCGGCAACAACAACGACCGGCTGACGGAGGCGAAGGCCAACTTCCCGCCGTACGGGCAGGACTTCCCCGGCGGGGTGGCCACCGGGAGGTTCTCCAACGGGAAGGTTCCCGGAGACATGCTAGGTACGTACGTAAGTCGTAACAACCGGCAACTGACTTTTCTAGCTATTGCCTTTTTACATTTTATTTTTTACAGTAGTATCAACTTTGTTGTTACGCTACTTTTGGTTTGTACGCCATGCAGCACCTATGTTTAAGTTGGGATCTAAATGGAGTAGCTTCTTGTACGTTTTATATGCAACTTTGGTTACACCAAGATGAGAACATATACGGGAATGTCTAGTTGAAGGCTAGCTTTACAACACCTAACAAGTAAGGTAAGAAAAGTGAGGCTTGCTAAAAAAGTGTGGCAAACTTATGAAAATAGTTGAGAAGCAAGCCGGTGATCGATGAAGCAAATACCTAAAAAATTGTGACGTGCCTAACATCAGATGGGGCAAACTTATATTTGGAGCCAACTACCCGCAGTATCATTTTCCTTTTGCAGGGAGTAGCTAGTTGCGTTGGCAGCTGCTTTGAAGTCTTGGGCACTACTGTTGCTCTAGTATTGTTGCAGGAGACATTTTGACGTCCAAATCAGAGCACTGTCACTGTGCATGTACATAGGACCTCCTAATGGAAAATGCACAGTTCAGTCGTACTGGCCCGTCAGCTTGGTTTTCATCCGTCGTGCATTTTTTTTTCTGTCTCCTTCTCCATTTAATGCAAAGCCAACTACCCCTCTGTCAACATTAATTTGCAGTTCACTAGAAGATGAAACAAACTCCGTCATGAGGACAACAACCAATATTGCACTAATTAAGTTGCATGTTGGGCAACAACCAATATTGATCATGTAATATTAATTGTCAAGGATTTAGTACAACCTTGATAAATTACTCAGAAACTATGTGTTCTTTTTAAGTGAAACTATTTAATGGCTAGTCTTGCACCAAGTGAAAACTTGAATAGCTACTGATGATGTCATTTCTCTTGATCGATCAGCTGCTAGGCTGGGAATTAAGGAACTATTGCCACCCTACCATGGAAATGATCTTCCACTAAGTGAGCTACTCACTGGTGTCGTCTTTGCTTCTGGTGGCAGTGGATACGATCCTTTAACTTCAATACCCGCGGTAACAAAATTTGTCACATGCATCTCACGATATAGTTTTTTTTTGTGAAAGTCTATTCCACTTTGGTTTCACCAGAAGCTAAGAATCGTTAATAGAGTTTGCAAATAATAATTTCCTATGCTTCAGACTGCTACATCGAGTACTGGGCAACTTGAATTATTCCTTGAATATAAGGAGAGACTAAGAACTTTAGTCGGAGAAGAGGAGATGGCACGTGTTATCTCTGAAGGCATATACTTCACTGTCATGGGGGCAAATGACCTTGCAAATAATTATTTTGCAATCCCTTTGAGGCGCCATCAATATGACCTTCCTTCGTACGTGAAATTTCTTGTCTCTTCCGCCGTCAACTTTACCATGGTAAGAGTACTTATTGAAACTCTAAACCTACTAGTAAACAGGCAGTATCATAGCTTTATATAAAGCTTATTTGACTCTCTTTTTGCACAAAGTTCGCGTGTTCATTTAGTTCTTCGACATTTTCAAGTTTCACATATTTCCCTCAAACTCAAAAACTACAAACCATTCCTTCTCTTGTGCATTAAGTAGTTTCCTTTAGTCGGTTACAAATATCTGTTCGTAAATTTAGTACTTTACTGAATTTTTCTGCCATCTACTTCTCTTGATAAAGTTTCAACATATGGATATTTTATAATGACCATGGTACTAATAGTCGCGTACCTTTTTCTTACATCCTACATATATCTGTTATTTAATTGGCATTGAGCAGTCGACCTGCTATTTGTAAGATTCAGTATGCTCATATATACTCTTCTATACAGAAATTAAATGAGATGGGTGCAAAGAAGATTGCATTCATTGGCATTCCACCAATTGGATGTTGTCCCTCGCAAAGAGAACTTGGATCAAGAGAATGTGAGCCCATGAGGAATCAAGCAGCAAATCTATTTAATTCTGAAATAGAAAAGGAAATACATCGGCTAGATGCACAACAAAATGTTCAAGGCTCCAAGTTTATTTATCTTGATATATACTACAATCTGCTTGATCTCATTCAGCGACCTGGTTTTTATGGTGAGTGCACATTTTATACACGGTTGTTATTATAGAGCATACCATTAATCATTACTGTAGAGTATAGGTGCAATAGACATATTAATAGATAACAATGACAAGCATTAACCTCTAACATGTCATCAATCTTACAATACTACAAGCAAATTGAAGTAACAAGAATTGTGTAGTGAACTAAAATGGTAGACATAAATGTTTATATTAGTTTGTATACTTCGTTTAGAAATATTTGGCTTTATATAGTGTATAGAAATACATGTTGATGGACATGTTGTCCTCATAAATTCATAATTATTTGTTACTAAATATTTTGAAACTGCCTGTCATATAGGTTTCAAGGAGGTAACCGAAGGGTGTTGTGGCAGCACAGTGCTAAATGCAGCAATATTCATTAAAAATCACCCTGCATGCCCGAATGCTTATGATTATATTTTCTGGGACAGCTTTCATCCTACTGAAAAGGCCTACAACATTGTGGTTGATAAACTGTTTCAGCAAAATATGCAGTACCTGATGTGAAGAAACTCACTCTCAATGGATGCATGAACTAATATTATTAGGAACCGCAATTAATTTGTTTGATAGTACTCACTGGCACTATTAGGACTGCCTAACCATTCATCCAAACTTATATCGCCAGTGAAAGATTGCTCCTTCTGAAATGGGTAAAGGCTAGAGGTTCATGAAATACATAAGAAATTTCTTCTAGTAGACTCGAATATGTATCTCCGTATAAATTATCGTGATATTCATGGGACATCGTCTGCACCTCAATTTTTGGTGGATTGCAAATCTATTGTCCACAAATGCGGTGGTTGGGAACTTGCTGGTTCTAGCACCTTCCATTAGCATGTGTTGATCTTGTGAATGTAAATTTCAACTTCGCTAAACTCTATTCACACTGTTGTAGATTGGGCGTAAGACGACACATCTATCACACATCATTCGACCAAACTGTGTGCGATGCAGGCAAAATAAATTCGTGTGCCAGAAAACGAAACGGTGCTATGACCCATCCATGGGGCACAATTTTGTTAAGAAGGCCGAGTGTGATAAGGGGCACACGGGAAAGAGTTCTACTGCATGTGTGATACATAGTTGTAACACGCACGGTTTGTATGTTGGCAATGTGTGCATTCTGCTGAGTAAATAGGCAATTTTTCGACTAATTTAATCCATAAGTAGACAACTAGCATGGCATTGACAGAAGTAGGAACATATTGGTACTGATCTAAATAAGCACGTACTACGCAAATAGTAGACAGATCTACACATGATGCTAGCAATCGCTAATACAGAAATTATCGAGAGGGATAAACGCAGATACCCTCCAATAGGCCATGTGGCCGCCGCGCGTGACAGCAGCAGCGAAGCGCCCTCGGCAGCCTTCTTGTCGGCCTCGGTCTTCTCGGCGGCGACGCTCAAGCGCCGCTTGACATGGTGATGATGGAGACGGCGCGGACGTAAAGGAAGTAGTGGATCGGAGGCGAGCGATCGCGTAGTCGCTTCCCAAAACCTATTCGCCTCTCCCGCACAGGAATCGAGAGACGGAGTTTCGAGACCTGCTCTCCGCCAACCGTGTCTGCGGTGAACGGATGGAGTCGCCGGCGGCAGCAGCAGCGGAGGAACGACGTGGGCGTGGAGGCGGAGATGCGTTCTGTTTTTCGCGGCGGCTAGGGTTGGCAGCGCCCCACATATATATGTGCACACGTCCAAGTCGGTAGCCCACGATCCGACGTCTCAGATCGTGGCCCTACCTGTCACAGACTCTCCGTTCCTGACCGGCAAAAAGAAGCGCATAGGAGTGAGCTCGGCTCGGCTCAATCCCGCAATCCATGGTCGTGACGAGGCGTGGCGTGGCGTGGCGTGGCGAGGCGGCGGAGGAGGAGGAGGAGGAGCGCGAGGCTTCTTCTCTTCTCAAGCTCCAATAGCATGTAGAAGAGCCACCCTTATAAACCACTCCAACTTCTCTTCCACTAGCATGGTGGGACTAAACTTCCCACCACCTTGTCATGCCACCTACATGGGCCCTTAGAGATCAAATCTGAATTGTCATATGGGCTCTAGGCCCATCTCACATTTCAACAATCCCCACCAGATCTCGGGGGCCCACTTTGTCCTTTGTTCCAAACGCTGTTTTGATATACTAGTGTTTCAATGAAGACACATAAGGTTGAGCTTCACCTAGATCAAGTAGCTACACTCCTTCACAACCGAACAATGGACTATGCCTTGAATTGTCGGTTTGGGCGTAAAGAAGTTTCACCACATGTCTTACTAGTACTGGGCTGCCGAAGGCTGACCCCTTGGGTGGAGCATATAAGTCACACTCCTGGCCTATTCATGAGCTTACTAGAGATCACCCCAATCTCATAGACTGTGACTAGCAGTCAGGCTCACATAGGTGTGTTCCTCCAAAGATCGCTCTGCAGGATAGCATCTTGCTTATACATATAAGCCTTGGAACACACTAAGACAATAATCATCCTTCCATACAGCTTCGAGAGTATTGCATCTCCAACGGAGTGGGTTAGTAAAGTTACTCTCCTCGCTCACCACCGGCTTGTTTTCCTGTGTCCTACTTCACGGGATCTCCGATCACATAGGTTGGGTTACCACCATGGCAACTCATGTGGGTCTCATATCCATCTCCTCGATGCACTATCTATCACTACACGTGATAGCCCTTTCAGAAGGGATCGCCAGATTCTTAGCCGTATGGACATAGTCCAACGCTATCACTCCGGAGTTTCTTAATTTTTGACAGCTTTCAATCTCATTCTTATGTGTTTGTTGGACTTCATATTGTCCTTTGAACTCTTCACCTTGGTGATGACAAATCGATTATCACAGTTCATAAGGATAGCGGAACCGGTTTATCAACCGATGGCAAGTCCATTAAAAGATCTCAAGCCATCCCGCTTCAACACCGAAGTGTCTAATCTTTGTTAATTCTGCTTCCATTGTCGATCTCGTTAAGATCGTTTGCTTGCAAGACTTCCAGAAACAAGAACACCTCCAAGAGTAAATATATACCCGTTGTGGCCTTCATCTCATCAAGATCGAGATCCAATTCGCATCACTATACCCTTCAAATAATCGACGGGTTTCGGTATAGTGAAGTCCATGATTCATAGTACCTTTCGGATAGCGCATAACTCTTTCAACAGCATGCCAATGTACATCACCGGTTTCAAACAAACCGGCTCGGTTTACTCACAGCAACGCGATGTCGAACCTCGTTGCGCTCGCTAGGTACATCGATGAACCAATGATTTGAGAATATCTCAATTGATCTTTAGCCATGCCTTTGGACTTTCGAATCAACACGCTAGGATCATATGGTGTTTGAGATGGTGTGCGATCCAATATCCAAAGCGACTCAACACCTTCTCAACATAATGGGATTGCGTATGTGATCCCACCTCATTATCTCTCAAGAGCTTGATGTTCAAGATAACATCAGCCACACCAAGGTCCTTCATCTCAAAGTTACGAGATAGAAACGATTTGACCTCCTCAATGACTTTGAGATTTGTTCGAATATCGGATGTCATCAACATACAGCACAAGATAACTCCTTCGCCCCACCATGGCGATAGTATACACATTTGTCGACTTCATTAACAACGGCCAACAGATGTCGAGTTGTATTAAACTTATCATGCCATTGCTTAGGTGCTTGCTTGAGCCATATAAAGATTTCAACAACCTACACACCTTTCTTTCCCGACCATCTATCACAAAGCCATCTGGCTGTTGCATGTAGATTTCCTCATTTAACTCTCCATTCGTAAAAGCCGCCTTAACATCCATTTGATGGACGAGAAGACCATGTGAGGCCGCCAACGAGAGTAATACTCGAATGGTGGTCATCTAGCCACAGTGAATAAGTATCAAGAAATCTTCCTCTTCTTTACGGTCATAGCCCTTGGCCACAAGCCTAGCCTTGTACTTTTCAATCGTACCATCGGGCCTAAGCTTTTTCTTGAACACCCACTTACATCCCAATGGTTTGCAACCATAGGGACGCCGATGATCTCCCATGTCCCGTTAGCCATGATGGAATCCATCTCGCCACGGACCGCATCTTTCCAAAGAATCAGCTTACGAGAGGCATACGCTTCTAAATAGAAGTGGGAGTATCATCCACGAGGTACACGAAGAAATCATCACCAAAGGTCTTTGCAGTCCTTTGTCTCTTGCCCCTACCAAGGGTTTCCTCGTCATCCTCCTCGTGATTTTCATCATGTGTTCGCTCATAATATTCCATAGGAATGGCGTGCTCAGAGTCTCCTTAGATTCCTGTCTAGAAGTGCTTTGCATATCTCTCATAGGAAAAATATCCTCAAAGAATGTAGCATCCTTAGACTCTATGATTGTACCGACCTTCGGTCGGGTAACTCAGATTTCACTACTAGAAATCTATAGCCAACGATGTTCTTAGCGTAGCCCAAATTAACGCAATCCACGTCTTGGGTCCAAGCTTACGCTTTTTGGGGATCGCACGTTGACTTTCGCCAAACAGCCCCAAGCACGCAAATACGAGAGTGTTGTCCTTCTCTTTGCCCATCTCTCATATGGAGTGATCTCATTATCCTTCATCGAACTTTATTCGAGGACATGACATGCCGTCAATATAGCCTCCCCACCATGCCTTGGATAAACCCGACGATCTAACATGGCGTTAACGGATCGGTTAGAGTACGGTTTTTCCGCTCAAGAACCCCGTTTGATGGGGTGAATAGGAGGCGTCCTCTCATGAATAATGCCGTGTTCCGCATGTAAAGAATCAAACTCACTCGAGAAGTACTCTCCACCACGATCTGAACGGAATCGTTTAATTTTCTTTTCAAGTTGATTCTCAACTTCTGCCTTATAGATTTTAAAGTAGTGTAGAGCCTCGTCTTTAGTATTTAACAGATACACATAGCAATATCTAGTGGAATCATCTATCAATGTCATGAAGTATTTCTTTCCACCTTTAGTCAATACACCGCTCATCTCACAAAGATCGAATGTATGAGTTCTAATGGTGCCAAGTGTCTCTCCTCCCATGACCTTGTGAGGTTTGGCGAGGTTGCTTAGCTTGCACACATGATGTGCACTTAGAACCTTTGGATAAAGTGAAACTCGGGATTAAATCCAACTTAGCTAGCAGCGTCATAACACCGAAACTTATGTGACAAAGACGTGAATGCCAAACCTCGATTCATTAATACTCGAATGAATATGGTTCACGACTTTATTACGTAAATCATGAGGAAAGGCGGAACATCCCTCCGCCTCATAACCTTTTCCAACAAATAGTCCATACTTAGTAACAACTAATTTATTAGACTCGAATACCAACTTAAACCCTTCTCTACATAGAAGGGAGCCACTAACGAGGTTCTTCTTGATGGCGGGGACATGCTGCACGTTCTTGGTTTGACGATCCTTCCCAAGTAAACTTCAGATCGACCGTGCCAACACCATGAATGTAAGCACTCGCGCCATTCCCCATCAATACGGACCCGTGGCACGTGACTGGTAAGAAGAGAACAATGAAATGTTAGCACACACATGAACACTGACTGTATCCACCCACCAATCGGTAGGTGAAACATTGAAAAAACAGTAAATAAATTACCGCACCAAGATGCACCATTCTCATTGTTGCCCACAATCATGTTGTGAGACTTGGAGTCCTGTCGACTTCTTAAACTTGTTTGGGCACTGTTGGCCCAATGTTCGGTCGAACCACAAGTAAAGCAGCCCTCATCCTTCTTGTTCTTCTTGAAGGTCTTCTTACCCTTCTTCTTGAAGTCGGTATTCATTGGACACCGTTCTTTCCCTTGAACTTGTGGGAGTTGGAGTTCCTCTGGTTCACCATGTTGGCGATGAAGTCTCTTGACCCCTTTTCCGTGCGAGTCCTTTGCCCTTGAATTCTGCTCAACACCCGGATGGCCAATGACATCCTCCACAGAGAATTCACGCCTCGATGTTTCAGAGTGGTGGCAAAATTCCTCCGAGAATTGGGGAGCTTAGCGATTATGCAGCCCGCGACAAACTTGCCCGTGAACTTCGCACTTCGAAGCTCAAGCTCCTTAACAATGCATATTATCTCGTGAGCTGCTCCAAGACAGACGGTTCTCAACCATCTTGTAATCGTGGAACCGCTCTATAATATACATCTCGCTCCTCGCATCGGCGGCCCGAACTTAGATTCGGCGCCCCCACAAGTCCTTGGCGACATGCACATGTAAATATCGTCGACCGGTTTATCTCCGATCACGGTAAGAACAGCTCCGATAAACACGGTGGTTGCCTCCTCAACGCCTTCTCTGCTCAGAGCAATCGTTCCGTGGACACACCGGCTACCTGAACACGCTCATAGCCGTGAGCCATAAAGTGGTCTTTGTCCGCCAACGCTTAAAATGCGCATCGTAAACTTATCCGCTTCGGTCAGGCAAGCTAAGCCGATTGCGAAAAATTCTTACACATAATAGGTTTTGGATTGCTGAGTAAATAGGCAATTTTTCGACTAATTTAATCCATAAGTAGACAACTAGCATGGCATTGATGTAAGTAGGAACATATTGGTGCTGATCTAAATAAGCACGTACTACGCAAATAGTAGACAGATCTACACATGATGCTAGCACTGCTAATACAGAAATTATCAGGAGAGGGATAAACGCAGTATACCCTCCAATAGGCCATGCAGAAGCCGCTGCTGCGGTGACAGCAGCTCTCCGTTCCTGACCGGCAAAAAGAAGCGCATAGGAGGAGGAGGAGCGCGCGAGGGCTTCTTCTCTTCTCAAGCTCCAATAGCATGTAGAAAAGCCACCCTTATAAACCACTCCAACTTCTCTTCCACTAGCATGGTGGGACTAAACTTCCCACCACCTTGTCATGCCACCTACATGGGCCCTTAGAGATCAAATCTGAAATTGTCATATGGGCTCTAGGCCCATCTCACATTTCAACACATTCGTTGGCAAACACTTAACAGGAACGAAATGTTTGCGATGGTTTGAACCATCGCACACCATGCTTGTTATGAATACTCGTGTGTGAAGGTTTGGTATTTACACACACAAAGTTGGAGGAGCCTCGCGTGTGCCTGCTTGTGACAGGGCACACGCTTCTACGCTAGCTCGCGGTTCCTCCTTTTCTAAGTTTTTCATCAATAGTGTTATCTAAACACGCCACTGTTTCCCGTCAGTCCTCCATCGTTTTTCGCCCAGCAATAAGAGTGGTGATAAATAAAAGCCTATGCGGCCACACACCATATAGCATGCAGACAGAGCTAGCGCAGCTTATACCATTCCAAGCATGCCATCGGCGAAGCGCCGTCTCCGTCATCACCCTCCCGCCTGTGCAGGTCGGAGAGCAAGATCTGGTGAAACAATCATGGCCCTTTGAGGCCGAGGGCATCCCCATCAACGCGCCGGATGACGCCGTGCTGCGCGTAATCGCTAGGATGGAGCAGACCCTTGGTGCATGACGCGGAAGAGCAGAGAGGTGGGGGTGCGCAGCACAACAAGAGCGGTAGCGCGTCGCAGAGCAAGAGGCACGGCTCGGTGCATTGCAAGAGTGGATCCATTGCCGCTTGCCGCCTGTCCTACTCGATAGGCCGGTGTAGCGGCTTGTTAGGAGCCCGATTCCCTGTCTAGAATGGGCAGCGGACGTCAGCCCGACTTGCATTGGACGCCGACTGCGACGTTGGCATGGTCCGCACTCCCCTCGATGCCAACGCGTTTGTCTTTAGGCTCGAGCGCCTCCTAGGCCCATGTGTCACCAGCGGCGAAGTAGGGCAACATGTTGTTAGATCTTGGAGGTCATGATATCCGATGAAATAGATAGCTTGGAGCTCGAGATCGCGCTCCAGCAGTACTGCGAGTGTATCAATAGCTTGGACGAACTTTTGTACGAGTTCAGCCACAACCAAGAGTTTCCTTAGGCTAGGGTCAGTTCTTTTGACGCAGGATTCTACAAAATCAAGATTATAAATAACTTCAAACAGAATCTCTCATCTAGTTCTTTTCTCAGACCGTGGATGAGTTGTGTGCTAAAATGTCTGTAGAAAGTGTTTACTAAATTGCTAACACTTTGTTGTTTCGAATAATTTCTGATCGGATAAAAGTAATTTACGAATATGAATTGTTTTAACTTGTCAATATTAATGGTAGCAAAAATTGTACCACTGACATAGCACCATGTATAGCACCAACCATTGACTGTAGCCAAAAATAGTAATCTAGCACCATCTATAGGACCAACCACTCAAAACTCCGTTGTCAATCTGAGAGTATTTGCAAAAAAAGAGTTGGCACAAATAAGATGAAAAAACCGGAATTAAAAAGAACTGGTTGACTTATTATCTCGAGCTTATTTCACACAGCCTTATCTGGGGCTTATTCTCGCAGGAGCTTATTTTCATATGATGGCTCAAAAGAACTGGCCATAAGAGGGGCGCAAGATTAGTTTGTGTGCCAGATGGAAGCCCAAAGGCCACAACCTATGGAAAAGGTTAGGTAAGTAGGTCCGCGGAACGAAGGGGCTTTTTGGATTGTGATTATCTTTGTCATATATTGCCCCATTATTTTTGCCACGCTTGCCTTACTTGAGTTGCTCAAATTGTTAGCCACACTTTGGTTTGCCTAAGGGAATCTTCGCACACTTTTTGCGTCTATGACATGTGGGGTTTACTACTCATAAAAAAATCTTGCCTTAGGTGTGGTTAGAACCAAACATCTATCTAACTTAGCCAAACTTACTTAAGATGAGGTGTGGCAAAGTATGGCAAGATGTGGCTAGAAACCAAACAGCCTCTAAACCCAAAACATGCCTAGTAAAGCCAAATTCACTAGCTGCAACCCTTTCTGGCCCAACCGGCCTTCCCACCCAAGGCCCCTCGGGTCCAACCCCGTTGGCTCTCCGTTGCCATAGGAAAGGAAAGTCCCCTTCCTGGGGAGGTGCTACGTACTAATCATAGTGAGCAGGTCGCTCGCATCGCCCGCGTCCACGAATGCTATGTCTTGCTTATAGCGAGACTAGTATCCGTCTCGCCTTAAGCTTTCCCGCAATACGAACGCGTATGGGCCAGATCAATAAGGTGTTACGCGTCGGTCGTCTGTCTTTTCGATGATGTGTTCGTTAGTGTTTTTTTATTGTTTTTTGTTTTCGTTTGGTTTTCTTATTTCTTTTCTTGTATTTTTGGTTTATTTGTTTCTCATTATACTTTGGTTTTCTTTATTTCTTTCATGGGTCTCTTCTGTTTTTTTTTTCTTTCTCATTTTCCTTTGGTCTTTTTATTTCTTGGTTTTCAACGGTTTTCTTTTGTTTCTCTTTGTTTCTTTATCAGTATTTATTGCTTTTAAATTCTCTTGCACTTGTTCTTCAGTTTTCTTTTTTCTTCGCTTTCCTTTTTTTCTTTTTTGGTTTTCGTTGGTTATTTTTTGTTTTCTTTGTTTATTTTGGTTTTCATTCTACATTTTCCGTAATACGTCAAGAACAATTTTCTAGTACACGTTTAATATTTATCAAATACAGGTTAACATGCAAGGTCAACATTTTTTCTATACACATTTAAAACATTTTTAAACGCTTGATTAACATTTTTCGAATACAGGATTAACATTTTTTAAATATATGTCAACATTTTTCCACACATAGTATAAAATGCTTTATTAACATTTTTCAAATTAAGATTAACATTTTTTAAATACATGGTTAACATTTTTCTATACACATTTAACACTGTTCAAATGCTTGATTAACAATTTTTCGGGTGCAAGACTATTTTTTTCATACATGGTCACATTTTCTCTTTGCACATTTAACATTTTTAAATACTTTATTAACAATTTTTTTAAATGCATGATTAAGATTGTTTAAATACATTATCAAAAAAATTCATACACGTTGAGTTTTTGGTATACATGAAAAGCATTTCTCTATACACATTTAACATTTTTCAAATGTTTTTATGTAAAGGGTTTTTTGCAATATAGCCAAAAAGGGAAAACAGAAAACGTGAAGACAGACGGAAAACAACCGAGGTTGTTGCCTCCAACGAGCTATGGCCGGCCCATTGGCGTCGCCTTGATGTGAGTGCTCCCTACATCTCGCTAGGGCGTTGCTATTTCTCGCGCCGAAATCACTAATTGAGGAGTATTCCTTTCAAAAATCACTTTCACCTTCTCAGGTTGCGACAAAGTGGCAGGTTGCATGTGCGCCACTTGTCGCAACCAGAAAGTTTCCCTTTTTTTGTAAATTCGTTTATTCAAAACGTTTTATCTCCTAAATCGTGCGTTCAAATATCAAATCATTTTCATCATTGGATTCCTCACGTCGAGATCTTCAAAACTAGATCCAATGTTAATAGATTTTGATGAACATTTTTCATATAAAAAACCCGACAAATAAACCATGCCTCTCGCGAAACAAAAAAAAAATAGAAAATTTGTTTTTTCTGTTTTCGAGAGGCACGGCCGTGCCTCTCACGGAAGAAAAACTGTGCCTCTAATGAACGGGGAAAAAGATAAAATACATTTTTTCCATTTCCGAGAGGCACGGCCATGCCTCTTGCGGAAGCAAAACCGTGCCTCTCATGGAATAAGAGAAAAAAAAAGGGAAAACGTGTTTTATTCGTTTTCAA
Source organism: Aegilops speltoides (assembly GCA_021437245.1). Classification (NCBI taxonomy): domain Eukaryota; kingdom Viridiplantae; phylum Streptophyta; class Magnoliopsida; order Poales; family Poaceae; genus Aegilops; species Aegilops speltoides. The sequence continues at coordinate 412,879,883 of CM038147.1, read as the reverse complement.
GAGGTACGGCCGTGCCTCTCGTGGAAGCAAAACCATGCCTCTCACAGAAGGAAAAAAAATAAAACACGTCTTTTTTCGTTTCCGAGAGGCATGGTCGTCCCTCTCGCGGAAGCGAAACCGTGCCTTTCACGGAAGGAAAAAAATAGGGAAAATGTGGTTTTTTTTTCATTTCTCACGGAAGCAAAATCGTGCTTCTTGCGGAAGCAAAACCGTGCCTCTCATGGAAGGAAAAAACGCATTCTTTCACGCAAAAATAAGAAAATCTATTTTTTTTCCAAGAGCTAAGAAAGACCGATGGAAAACTAAAAAGCCGAAAAAACCCAAAAAATTTCTAAAAGCAGAAAACACGTGCGGAAACATAATAAAAGCAAAATCCGGAAGGAGTGTCCAGAGCGCGACACGTGGCGGCGGCTGAGAGCGTGCCAAGTGGCGTTCTCTCAGCCCACCCCCAAGTGATCGTTGGGGGGCTCCTGAAGGAGCGTTCGTCAACCAATTGCTCTCCATGTTTTTTCTTTTTCTATTTCGTTTTTAGATTCTATTTTTAATTTTACTTACACTTTTAATATTCTGAACATATATATATATATTTAAGAAATTTACTTCACATAATATTTTTTAAAATGTTAGTAATCCTTTGAAAAATGTTGAATGTGTATACAAAAATGTTGACTATGTATTAAAAAATGATGAAAGTTCTTGATCATGTATATAAAAATGTTAATCAAGCATTTAAAAAATGTTGAACATGTATTTAGAAAAATGTTGAACAAGTATTTGAATAATTTTGAACAAGTATTTTAAAAATATTTATTTTTTTTAAACATGTTGAACCAGTATTTCAAAAATGCTAAACAAGCATTCGGATAATGTTGAATGTGTATACAAAAATGTTGATCTTTTATTAAAAAGTGATGAAATATTGAACAAGTATTTGAAAAATGTTGATCAAACATTTGAACAATGTTAAATGTGTATAGAAAAAAATGTTGTACATGTATTAAAAAAATGAGGCAATTTGTTGATCATATATAAAAAAAAATGTTAATCAAACATTTGAAAAATGTTGAACAAGTATTTAAAAATGTTAGTCAAGGATTTGGAAAATGCTAAATGCGATAGGAAAAATGTTGACCATGTGTTCAAAAATGTTAATATGGCATTTAGAAAATGTTAATCAAGTATTTGAAAAATGTTAGATTTGTACTAGAAAAATGTTGACCATGTATTAGAAAATGTTAATCAGGTATTTGAAAAATGTTAATCAAGCATTTGAAATAATTTAAAAGTGTTTATAGGAAAAATGTTGACCACGTATTAAAAATATATTAACATTGTATTGGAAAAATGTTAATCAAGCATTTGAAAAATGTTGATAATGTGTATATAAAAATGTCGATCATGTATATAAATTTTTTTAAAATTGTACTGGAAAAATGTTAAACGTGTATTAGAAATATGTTGTTGACATATACGAAAAATGTAGTGTGAAATCCAAAAGAAATATACGAAACAACAAAAGAAAAACAAAAAATGAGATTAAATAAGAAAACCAATCAAAAAAAGAAATGGAAAAAGAAAGCAAAAAAACCTGATGTGAAATGAGAAAGAAATAAACAAAAACGAAGAAGAAAGAAAAAACTAATGAAAACCAAGAAAGAAATAAAGGAAACCATAGAAAAAAGAAAGAGAAGAAAAAACCAATGAAAACAAAGAAACCCGGTTAAAAATCAAACGAAAAAACCCTAGGAAAAACGTATAAGAAATAGTGGAAACCCCAACTCATATGGACTTAAGTTGCCCAACCCTACTTTTGTGTCATGAATGGAAGATAAGTGCAGTGGCTAGCCGCTGGACGCAGAACCAGGAAACCAAGGTTCTAAACCCAGTGCGCTCCATTTTCTGTTAGCTTTTTCATTTTACCGTGCGTGTGCGTGAATGGGCCGGCCCGATGAGTGTGATCCATGAGCGAGTGATCCTCATCTCGCTTAAGGCGAAATATAGTCACCGCGATCCCCCTATAAGTGAGACATAGGGGCACCCGCGCCCGCGTCTCTCGGGTTGCCTGCGTGACATGGGCCTGGACTAGTGAGCACAGTCAGACCTAGCGATAGAAATTCTTGCCTGTTTCTTCCATTTTTCAGCAACCCATAGAAGCAGGGAAAGTAGCAGGGAGCAGCCGTTACCGCACATAATAGGGAAAGTAGCAGGGACAGTTCTGCTCATCGAAGGAGGCCCTACTACAAGAAACAGGGGAGCTGCAGGGACAGTGCACAGATTGCAAGATTCATAGTGGCGGTGGTTGTCTGTGGTTTACCCGACTTGGGCTATAATGGGCTTGGGCTTGACTTTTGAAAAGAGTGTGGTCGGAGGGCAATTTTGCAGGGTCCGCCTAGATCGCGCACTGACTATGCCAAGCTGGTCCAAGATGTTCCCATTTGCCACGGTTGAGCACCCCACTACAGCAAAGTCGGATCATTGTTCCATTCTAGTACTGAACGAACTTGAAGCAAACAACCTATGGATAGCCCTCAAGATACCTTTGCACTATGAGTGTATGTGGGAATCTAATGCTAGCTTCGAAGGTGCTTTGAAGGATGCTTGGAAAGAAGGACAACAGGCTTCCACAGTGGCTGAAATGGCAAGAAAACTTGAGACAGTTGTTGGGTCCCTATTGTGTTGGGGGGAAATACTTTTGGCTCGGTATGCCAAGAGCTAAGGAGCCTGAGGAGGTGACTCACGGAGCTCAGGGAGGATCCACTACGGGTCGGCCCAGGGGTAGAGGAGAAAAAGCTAGAAGAAGAACTGATCGAGATGTGATATCGCGAGGAGGTGATGATGAGACAAAGGTCACGTATTCAGTGGCTATCTGAGGGCAATAGAAATACACAATTTTTTCAGCAAAAAACAAGTGCAAGGACAGAAAAAATAACATATCCAAGTAGGAAAGTGTGGACGGTTCGATCAGCTCGAATCCAAGGGAACTAGCTGAAATGGCCAGTGATTTTTATTCAAATCTATATGCATCAGAAGGGACCATTGGTATGGAGGAAGTTTTGTCACACATACCCCACATGGTAGAGGCGGCCTTGAACTCTCGTTTGAACGCTTGTATCCTAAGGAAGAAGTCAAAGAAGCATTGTTTCAAATGTTCCCAACAAAGGCACCTAGCCCGAATGGATTACCAACGCATCTCTTTCATAGGCATTGGGATTTATGTGGCGATGATGTTATGAGCATGATCATTAGAGTGCTTGACCGAGATGATTCACCATAGGAGATAAACCGTACACTCATTGTTTTGATTCCCAAGATAACCAGTCCAAAAAAACTAGGATAGCTTCGACCAATAAACCTGTGTAATGTGATCTATAAGATCGCTTCTAAGGTTTTGGCAAACCGGTTGAAGTTTTTACTCCCTGAGGTAATTTCTGAAGAGCAGTCTGCATTTGTGCCTGGGCGTCTCATCACTGATAATTTCATTACGGCCTATGAATCTTGCATTATATGAAGACTAGGAGGGTCAAAGGTAAGCGTTTTTGTGCACTAAAGTTAGATATGATGAAGGCCTATTATAGATTAGAGTTGGGCTATCTGAGAGTGGTCATGCTAAAGATGGGCATAAGCACTCGTTTTAGAGAGATAGTTATGAGACGTGTTTATTTTGTATCTTTCTCAATTTTGTTTAATGGTGGTTGCATGGAGTCTTTCAGACCATCTAGGGGTGTATGACAGGGGGACTCAATCTCCCCTTACCTTTTCTTGTTGGTGGCCGAGGGAATTTCTTGTTTGCTGAAATTTGAGGGAGTTCGAGGGGTGGTAGTGGCGGCATCAGCGCCGATGGTGTACTACCTTCTCTTTGCGGATGACAGTTACTCTTTTTTGAGGCAACCACGGGCTATGCTACGAGTGTACGGAATCTACTAAACAAATATTTTGATGCGTCCGGACAAAGAATTAATATGGGTAAGTCATCCATCTTCTGTAGCAAGGGAGTAGCAGAACCCCTTCGCAATGATGTTAAGGTTGTGTGCTACCTCTTGAGCTTGCGTTGGTTTTCCCTTGAAGAGGAAAGGGTGATGCAACAAAGTAGCGTAAATATTTCCCTCAGTTTTGAGAACCAAGGTATCAATCCACTAGGAGACGATGCACAAGACACTGAATACCTGCACAAACAATCAACAACTTGCACCCAATGCGATAAAGGGGTTATCAATCCCTTCACGGTCACTTGCAAAAGTGAGATCTGATAGAGATAGATAAACGGTAAATTAAATATTTTTGGTATTTTTGTTTTATAGATTGGAAAGTAAAGATTGCAAAATAGTAGATCGGAAACTAGCAAGATGTAAACGAGATTCAATATAATGGAAAGAGACCTGGGGGCCATAGGTTTCACTAGTGGCTTCTCTCAAGATAGCAAATATTATGGTGGGTGAACAAATTACTGCCGAGCAATTGATAGAAAAGCGCATAGTTATGACGATATCTAAGGCAATGATGATGAACATAGGCATGACGTCCGTGTCAAGTAGACCGACTCATGCCTGCATCTACTACTATTACTCCCCACATCAACCACTATCCAACATGCATCTAGAGTATTAAGTTCATAAGAACGGAGTAACGCATTAAGCAATATGACATGATGTAGAGGAATTAACTCAAACAATATGATGAAAACCACATCTTTTTATCCTCGATGGCAACAATACAATACGTGCCTTGCTGCCCCTACTGTCACTGGCAAAGGACACCGCAAGATTGAACGCAAAGCTAAGCACTTCTCCTATTGCAAGAAAGACCAATCTAGTAGGCCAAACTAAACCGATAATTCGAAGAGACTTGGAAAGTTATCAAATCATGCATATAAGAATTCAGAGAAGAACCAAATAATATTCATAGATAAACTTGATCATAAATCCACAATTCATCGGATCTCGGCAAACATACTGTAAAATAATATTACATCGAATAGATCTCCAAGAACATCGAGGAGAACATGGTATTGAGAATCAAAGAGAGAGAAGAAGCCATCTAGCTAATAACTATGGACTCGAAGGTCCGTGGTAAACTACTCACGCTTCATTGGAGAGGTAATGGTGTTGATGTAGTAGCCCTCCATGATCAAATCCCCCTCTGGCAGGGTGCCGGAAAAGGCCCCTAGATGGGATCACACGGATACAGAAGGTTGCGGCGGTGGAAAAGTGGTTTTGTGGCTCTCCTCAATGCTTTTAGGGTATAAGGGTACATATAGGCGAAGGAACTAGGTCAGGGGAGCGACGAGGGGCCCATGAGGGTGGGGGCGTGCCTACCCCCTGGGCGCGCCCTCCTACCTCGTGGCTTCCTTGTTGCGTCTTCGACTTCATCTCCAAGTCTTCTGGTTTGCTTTCGGTCAAAGAAAGATCATCGCGAAGGTTTCATTCCTTTTGGACTCCGTTTGGTATTCCTTTTCTGCAAAACTCTAAAATAGGCAAAAAAACATAAACTGGCGCTGGGCCCTCGGTTAATAGGTTAGTCCAAAAAATAATATAAAGTAGCATATAAATGCCTATTAAACATCCAAAACAGATAATATAATAGCATGGAACAAAAAAAATTATAGATGCATTGGAGACGTATCAAGCATCCCCAAGCTTAATTCCTGCTCGTCCTCGAGTAGGTAAATTGTAAAAATAGAATTTTTGATGTGGAATGCTACCTAACATATTTATCCATGTAATTTTCTTTATTGTGGCATGAACGTTCAGGTCTGAAAGATTCAAGACAAAAGTTTAATATTGACATAAAAACTATAATACTTCAAGCATACTAACAAAGCAATCATGTCTTCTCAAAATAACATGGCCAAAGAAAGCTATCCCTACAAAATCATATAGTCTAGCTATGCTCTGTCTTCATCACACAAAATATTTAAATCATGCACAACCCCAATGACAAGTCAAGCAATTGTTTCATACTTTTGATGTTCTCAAACTTTTTCAATCTTCACGCAATACATGAGCGTGAGCCACGGATATAGCACTATAGGTGGAATAGAATGATGATTGTGGAGAAGACAAAAAGGAAGAAGATAGTCTCACATCAACTAGGCGTATCAACGGGCTATGGACATGCCCATCAATATATATCAATGTGAGTGAGTAGGGATTGCCATGCAACGAATGCACTAGAGCTATAAGTGTATGAAAGCTTAAAAAGAAACTAAGTGGGTGTGCATCCAACTTGCTTGCTCACGAAGACCTAGGGCACTTTGAGGAAGCCCATCAATGGAATATACAAGCCAAGTTCTTATAATGAAAATTCCCACTAGTACATGAAAGTGACAACATAGGAGACTCTCTATCATGAAGATCATGGTGCTACTTTGAAGCACAAGTGTGAAAAAAAGATAGTAACATTGCCCCTTCTCTCTTTTTCTCTCATTTTTTTATTTGGGCCTTTTTTATGGCCTCTTTTTTTTCCTCTTTTTTTTTAAAATTTTTTGTCCGGAGTCTCATCCCGACTTTTGGGGGAATCATAGTCTCCATCATCCTTTCCTCACATGGGACAATGCTCTAATAATGAAGATGATCACACTTTTATTTACTTACAACTCAAGAATTACAACTCAATACTTAGAAAAAAAATATGACTCTATGTGAATGCCTCCGGCGGGGTACCGAGATGTGCAATGTTTTAAGAGTGACATGTATGAAAAATTATGAATGGTGGCTTTGCCACAAATACGATGTCAACTACATGATCATGCAAAGCAATATGACAATGATGGAGTATGTTATAGTAAATGGAATGGTGGAAAGTTGCATGGCAACATATCTCGAAATGGCTATGGAAATGCCATAATAGGTAGGTATGGTGGCTGTTTTGAGGAAGGTATATGGTGGGTGTATGGTACCGGTGAAAGTTGCACGTCACAAGAGAGGCTAGGAGTGGTGGAAGGGTGAGAGTGCATATAATCCATGGACACAACATTAGTCATAAAGAACTCACATACTTATTGCAGAAATCTATTAGTTATCGAAACGAAGTACTACGCGCCGCCACTCATAAGGAAGACAATCAATAAATAAACCATGCTCCAACTTCATCACATAATGGTTTACCATACGTGCATGCTACGGGAATCATAAACTTTAACACAAGTATCTCTCAAATTCACAACTACTCTACTAGCATGACTCTAATATCACCATCTTCATATCTCAAAACAATCATAAAGAATCAAACTTCTCATAGCATTCAATGCACTTCATATGAAAGTTTTTATTATTTCCATCTTGGATGCCCATCATATTTGGACTAGTTTTATAACCAAAGCAAATTACCATGCTGTTATAAAAGACTCTCAAAATAATATAAGTGAAGCATGAGAGTTCAACAATTTTTATAAAATAAAACCACCGCCGTGCTCTAAAAAGATATAAGTGAAGCACTAGAGCAATATTGTCTAGCTCAAAAGATATAAGTGAAGCACATAGAGTATTCTAATAAATCACGATTCATGCTTGTCTCTCCCAAAAGGTATGTACATCAAGTATGATTGTGGTAAACTAAAAGGCAAAAATCAAATCATACAAGCCGCTCCAAGCAAAACACATATCATGTGGTGAATAAAAATATAGCCTCAAGTAAAGTTACCGATAGACGAAGAGGAAAGAGGGGATGCCTTCCGGGGCATCCCCAAGCTTAGGATTTTGGTTGTCCTTGAATTTTACCTTGGGGTTCCTTGGGAATCCCCAAGCTTAGGCTCTTGCCACTCCTTATTCCAAAGTCCATCAAATCCTTACCCAAGACTTGAAAACTTCACAACACAAACTTCAACAGAAAATCTCATGAGCTCCGTTAGTATAATAAAATAAATCACCACTTTAAGGTACTGTTGTGAACTCATTCTTTATTTATATTGGTGTAATATCTACTGTATTACAACTTCTACATGGTTCATACACCCCGATACTACTCATAGATTCATCAAAATAAGCAAACAACACGTGAAAAACAGAATCTGTCAAAAACAGAATAGTCTGTAGTAATCTGTAACTGTCGAATACTTCCGTGACTCCAAAAATTCTGAAATAAATTGGTGGACTTGAGGAATTTGTCTATTAATCTTCTTCAAAAATAATCAACTTAAAATCACTCTTCTGTTAAAAATTACAATTATTCTCGTGAGCGCAAAGTTTCTATTTTTTCCAGCAAGATCAAATTAACTTTCACCGAAGTCTTCCCAAAGGTTCTACTTAGCACCAACACTAATTAAAACATAAAACCACATCTAAACAGAGGCTATATGAATTATTTATTACTAAACAGGAGCAAAAGCAAAGAACAGAAATAAAATTGGGTTGCCTGCCAACAAGCGCTATCGTTTAACGCCCCTAGCTAGGCATTGAGATTTCGATGATGCTCACATGAAAGACAAGAATTGAATCGCAAAGAGGGCATCATGAAACACGTGACAAACACATCTAAGTCTAACATACTTACTATGCATAGGCATCTTATAGGGAAACAAATTACATAGCACGCAAAAACTAGCATACACAAGGAAGTGGAAAGAAACAATAGCAATCTCAACATAACGAGAGGTAATTTAGTAACATGCAAATTTCTACAACCATATTTTCCTCTCTCATAATAATTACATGTGAGATCATAAGAAAATTCAATAAAATAGCTGTCACATAAAATATTTTTAACACGATCCACATGCATGCGAAGTTGACACTCTTCCAAAATAGTGGGATTAACATTAACTAAAGTCATGACCTCTGCAAACCCACCTTTATGAAAAATTTCATAAAATTGAACATTCTCCAAATATGTGGGATCTAAAGTTGACACTCTTCCAAAACCACTTTCATAATATTGCAAACACTATTATCAATCTCATATTAATCATGGGGCTTAAATAAATTTTCAAGATCATAAGAAGAATCACCCCAATCATGATCATTGCGAGAAATAGTATTCATAGCAAAACTAGCATCCCCAAGCTTGAGGTTTTGCATATCATTAACACAATTGACATTAAGAGAATTTATAATAACATCATTGCAATCATTCTTTTCATCGAAGGAACTATCAAGTATGGGTGCAATAACAACGATCTCATGTTTAACATAAGGAACTATGGCAAATTCGTCTTCATAAATATTGGCATCATGGCCACAATAATAGCAAGCATCATGTTCATCAAGGGATATTTAAATCAAATCATCAGAATCATAATTATCTATAGATTCACGCATATCATTATTTTCTTCCAAAGCAATGGTCATTCTTTCAATAAATTCTTTAACATAGACATTATGAGCATAGATTTCATAGCAATATTTAAGTATGTCAAAATTTTCAGATTTGTAGAGAGTAATATCATACTTTTCAATCAAAGAAGCAACTTAATAAGCACCCTTAAAAACAACAAATTCTTCAATTTGTTCGATATCATAGTAACTATAAACACCCTTTGCATAAGAAGATAATATTTCATTATCATTAGACTCACATAGGTAGGGAAGGTGTTTTTAGGGTTCTTAGAGGAACAAGTAAAATCATAAATTTCACAAAAATTCCAAGCATAGCACAACAAACTGTTTATTTGATTCCATAAGAGTCTCCCTTTTTCAGACAAACGATGACGCACAAAATGAGCATGCTCATGTAAAGATTTTCCCTCAACTAAACTAGTTGGGTTTTCAGCACGAGCACATATAGATCGAAGATGATCCAAGTAGAACACTTTAAGTGGATCCATATCAATAGATTTTTAGTAACCAAAGATGCAAGCAAATAGAAGGCACATGGAAACACAAACAAAAATACATATGGGAAGAAGGCGAAGAAAAGGCAAATCTTTTCAAAAATCGTTTTAGAAGTGGGGGAGAGGAAAACGAGAGGCGAATGGCGAATAATATAATGCAAGGGAGAAGAGTTTACAATCGGTACTTGGTATGGCTTGACTTGACGTAGATCTCGCTGGCAATGGCGCCAGAAATCCTTCTTGCTACCTCTTGAGCTTGCGTTGGTTTTGCCTTGAAGAGCAAAGGGTGATATAACAAAGTAGCATAAGTATTTCCCTCAGTTTTGAGAACCAAGGTATCAATCCAGTAGGAGACGACGCACAAGTCACCGAATAACTGCACAAACAATCAACAACTTGCACCCAACGCGATAAAGGGGTTGTCAATCCCTTCACAGTCACTTGCAAAATTGAGATCTAATAGAGATAAATAAACCGTAAAGTAAATATTTTTGGTATTTTTGGTTTATAGATTGGAAAGTAAAGATTGCAAAATAGTAGATTGGAAACTAGCAAGATGTAAACGAGATTCAATATAATGGAAAAGAGACCCGGGGGCCATAGGTTTCACTAGTGGCTTCTCTCAAGATAGCAAATATTACGGTGGGTGAACAAATTACTGCCAAGCAATTGATAGAAAAGCACATAGTTATGACGATATCTAAGGCAATGATCATGAACATAGACATCACGTCCGTGTCAAGTAGACCGACTCATGCTTGCATCTACTACTATTACTCCACACATCGACCGCTATCCAGCATGCATCTAGAGTATTAAGTTCATAAGAATGGAGTAACGCATTAATCAATATGACATGATGTAGAGGAATTAACTCAAACACTATGATGAAAACCACATCTTTTATCCTCGATGGCAACAATACAATACATGCCTTGCTGCCCCTACTGTCACTGGGAAAGGACACTGCAAGATTGAACCCAAAGCTAAGCACTTCTCCCATCGCAAGAAAGATCTATCTAGTAGGCCAAACTAAACCGATAATTCGAAGAGACTTGCAAAGATATCAAATCATGCATATAAGAATTCAGAGAAGAACCAAATAATATTCATAGACAAACTTGATCATAAATCCACAATTCATCGGATCTTGGCAAACACACCGCAAAAGAATATTACATCGAGTAGATCTCCAAGAAAATCGAGGAGAACATGGTATTGAGAATCAAAGAGAGAGAAGAAGCCATCTAGCTAATAACATTTGACCCGAAGGTCTGTGGTAAACTACTCACGCTTCATCAGAGAGGTAATGGTGTTGATGTAGAAGCCCTCCATGATCGAATCCCCCTCCGATAGGACACCGGAAAAGGCCCCTAGATGGGATTTCACGGGTATAGAAGGTTGGGTGGTGGAAAAGTGGTTTCGTGGCTCTCCTCGATGTTTTTAGGGTATAAAGGTATATATAGGCGAAGGAACTAGGTCAGGGGAGCCACGAGGGACCCACGAGGGTGGGGACACGCCTACCCCCCTGGGCACGCCCTCCTGCCTCGTGGCTTCCTTGTTGCGTCTCCGACTTCATCTTCAAGTCTTCTGGTTTGCTTTTTGTCCAAGAAAGATCATCGCGAAGGTTTCATTCCGTTTGGACTCCGTTTGGTATTCCTTTTCTGCAAAACTCTAAAATAGGCGAAAAACAGAAAGTGGCACTGGGCCCTCGGTTAATAGGTTAGTGCCAAAAATAATATAAAATAGCATATAAATGCCTATTAAACATCCAAAACAGATAATATAATAGCATGGAACAATAAAAAATTATAGATACGTTGGAGACGTATCATTGTGCTAGAATTTCAAAATGAAGCTCTCTCAGAGAAGTATTTGGGGCTCCCTATAGATGTGGGAAAGCTAAAGACGGGTGCTTCAGATATCTTAAAAACAGAATATGGAAGCATGTTCAAGGCTGGATGGAGAAGTGCTTGTCCGCTGGAGGAAAGGAAGTTCTCATAAAGTCTGTTGCGCAATCAATCACTACATACTCCATGGCTTGTTTCAAGCTACCGCGAGGGCGTTGTGAACACATAAATGGACTAATCCGAAAGTTCTGGTGGGGAAGAAAGAAAGGAGAGCACAAAATAGCTAGGGTTCAGTGGAAAACAATGACTATGCCCAAGTTTATGGGTGGTTTGGGTTTTAGGGACATTGAGTTATCAATTTGGCCGTACTAGTTCGTCAAACTTGGAGAATTATAGAAGACCCCGGATCGTTGAGTGCACGTGTTTTGAAGGCCAGTTATTTCTTGGATTGTCATCTCATAGACGCTACTTTGGGCTCATCCCCTTCACAGGCGTGGCACTCGTTGTTGAAAGGGAGGGAACTCTCTCTCTAGGTCTTGTTAAACGCATTGGATCAGGCACATCCACCAATATCTGGACCGAAAACTGGCTACCTAGGGACTACAAACTCAGGCCAATTTGCTCTATATCTAATGACCCACCCCAGTTGGTGTTCGAATTGATCGATCCATTCACTAGATCTTGGGACAAACAAGCGTTGACGGAGCAACTTATTGCACCAGATATTGAGGTGATTCTCAACATCCCACTTAGCTCAAGAGTACGTGAGCATATCTGGCCTTGGCATTATGAAAAACGAGGGACTTGCACCATACGTTCGGCGTGTAGAATGCTATCTTCTGTGAAGAAGCAGAGGGAGGATTGGCTGGATCATACGCCGAGAAACTCAAATACTCAAGCCTCTCAAAAATCTTGGTCATCTCTCTGGAATGTAAAGATCCCCTCAAAGGTATGCATTTTTGTGTAGAGGTTGGCCCAGGCTTCGCTCCCAAAAGGGTCGGTGAAGCATGATAGGAAGATGGCGGTTACGCCAAAGTTCTCCATATGCAATGCTATAGTTGATCCGTGGCGTCACTTGCTTATTAACTATCGAATGGCAAGATGTGTGACTTTGGAGCATATGATATCAAACCAAACAGAGGACGCAATGTTGTGGATTTTCTGTCTTTTTGAAACCCTCAAGGAAGAAGAGCTAGCGCGGGTCTTGATCACCATGTGGGCTAGGCGGCGAGCAAGCCATGACGACCAATTCTAGAGCCCGCTCACCACTATGGGATTCATCAACAAGTACCTGGAGGAGCTCTAGATTGCATCGTCAAAGAAACCAAGTCCTCATATGCCACATGCGATAATGCAGAGACAACGAAGATGGACCCCCCCGCGGATGGTGTAGTTAAACTAAATGTAGATGGAGGCCTGTCGACGCTGGGTGGCACAGGAGTGGCAGCGGTAATATGCCGAGATAGTTCAGGGATTTTTTGGAGTGCTTCAGCTGTTGTCCTTGCCGGGCTGTCCGACCCAACAATTTTAGAAGAGCTGGCATGTAGTGAAGCGCTCGCGCTAGCCCAAGACCTGAATATTCAGAAGTTGATCATCACATTGGACTGTTTAGAAGTCGTCAACAGCATCAAGAATGGAGCTTCTTCGTCCTATGCTTCGATCTTGAGAGAAATTGAGTTTAGTAGCTTAAACTTTGATAGTGTTAGTTTTTGCTTTTAGTTTAGAGAGTCCAACTATGAAGCTCATTTCATTGCCAAGGGGGCTTCTTCTCTGTCGGTTGGACGCCATGTGTGGCTGGGAATTACTCCTCATATTGCTTGTATTCCGAATCTTATGAACATTCAATAAAATCCCAGTTACCCCTCAAAAAAAAATCTTCCATTTTCTCATTTTGTTTTTATTTCGGTATGTTTACTTTTAAGTTGTAAAAATTCACGAAGCCATAAATTTTTTGTCAATTGAAAATGTTACAAAATTTAGAAAAATGCTAATTGAAAAAATTATTGTAAACTAAAAAAATGTTTGCAAGTTCAAAACATATTCACAAATTCCAAAATAATTTAGAAATATAGAAAATGTTTGTGGATTCGAAAGAGAGTTAGTGCATTCCAAAGATGACCATGAATTAAAAAATGTTCAAGAATTCAAGTAAAGTTCATAAATTGAAAACTGTTTGTAGATTTGAAAAAATGTTGGTGAATTCAAAAAAGTGTTCATGAATTCATAAATTTTTCACGGATCTGGAAAAATGTTTGCGAATTCTGAATTTTGTGAATATTTTTTGAAATTGTGAATAATTTCTAAAATTCTTAACATTTTATATAAAATATAAGCTTTTTAATGGCAATCAAGTTATGAAATTTCAAGCAGTTTTTGACAAACATGAACAATTTTTGTGAAATTTTATTTTTTTAATGATTTTGAACATTTTTGGAAATTCGTGATTTTTTCAAAAAAGAAGGAAGAAAAAAGAGAAGAAAAAGAAGGAAAAAAACAAAAAGGAAATCGATAGAATAGCAAAAGAAAAATAAATGTCTAAGGAACGTCCAGACAGTTCTCAAAACCGTCCAGGAACATTTCAAAAGTTCTTAAAACCGGTCAGTCCGGGACGCCCGCTTTTCCTCGATTTAGAATGAGCCTACTCGTCTACCTACCACTAGTGAGCGACCGGTATGCAAATGATTTCTATAAGAGATATATAGCAGTCGTGCCCTTCATCCTAGCGTGGTGACTGTGGAGGCAATAGCGTCACCGGCTCCCTGGCCACCGCAGAGGAGGAGACTGGAAAACCCCCACGAGATGCTATCAGCATCAACCGCCACATCTCGGCAAGGCAGAGCGGACCCAAGCTCCCGATGCAGTTGTCTATCTAAGCTAGGCCACTAAGGAGGCTTGTGCCTCTGCGTCCGCTCCCAGCTGGCGCCCTACCCTGCATCGCTGACACCAAAAGAAATAAGAGGTAGTCTTTTATCAAAAAAAGGCTAAAAACCTAAGAGCAAAAAAGAAAGCAGCTCACGGTAAAAATGGGCCGACCCATTCTCGCCTGCCTTCAGAGAAGCCTCGACTATTTGCCGCCCTCGGGGATTCAAAAGAAGTTTTGCTGCACGCAGGCGGCAAATAGGAGCCCTCCCTAAGGACTACAACAACACGCCAAGACCAAGCCTCGATCTCTGATGAAAAAGGGTTTCCCCCCGCTTTATATTGTAAAGCACTAGCACCAAGCATCCGACAACATAAGAAGCTCAAGTCCAAGGCAAGAAAGAAAAGTAGTAGCAAGGATAGACGGGAAGGTTCAGCTGGGGGCAAAACATAACAAGCCCCAACAAAGGAAAAACTAGGTGCTAATCAGGCTCCAGGGGTGGCGGGGAGATGGTGGCGCCATCGCGGCGGCAGTGGAGCGAAGACCTGTGATGATGGCATCAATGATGTCCCGGTCGCGCCGCTTGCTAAGCGGTCTCCATAGCTGTAAGAAGCCACACATTTTGAAGACGACATCAGTCACACGGCAAGGTATTACGTGCTTGATGACTAATTTATTGTGAATGTTCCAAGGGTACCCATGGCTACCCAAAGGAAGGGGCGTCTTATGCTTGGGAAACTAAGAATCTATCGGAACATGTCTGGGAGATTATCATGGCACCACACCCATCCAACTACCTCCCGGAAGCAATTCCAGAGGAATCTTGCTGCTGGGCAACGGAAGAAAATATGGTTGGAGTCTTCCGGGACTCCACACAGAGGACAAAGCCCGTCACCCGGACCATTCCGCTTAAGCACTTCAGTGCCCGAAGGCAGGCGACCACAGACCCACTGTTAAAGGAAGATACGGATCTTCATTAGCAATTTAATCTCCCATAGCAACGTAAGCTTGGTGGAGCCCGGAGTAGCCACAATGGCATGATACAAGGACTTAGTGGAAACGCACCACTCAGCTCGAGATGCCTTGCTAGGGAGTCCCGCTCGAGGGAGGGAGTGTGCAAGGCTATGCATTCCAACAACTCCTCCCATTGCTCATGTTCTAGCGCCCCAAAGGTGCGCCGGAAGGCAATAGAGCCCAGGTTTTCCAATGCGGCGCCCACTGTAAGTTGTGGGCGGGTGTAGATTGAAAATAACGCATGGAACCGTTCTGCGAGCGGTCAGGTTCAGGACCATCTATCTACCCAGAATAGAATATTGATGCCGGATCCCACGCTAATAGAGGTTCCTATCCGAAGAACCGACATCAACTGGATAATTGATTGCCAAAACATGGATCCCCCTACTCTGGTGGCGAAAGCTAGAGGCCGTCCACGCAAGTACTCCGCGCGGATAATGTCTAGCCATAGTCTACCAGCACCTGTCTCAATGCGCCATAGCCACTTAGCGAGAAGGGCAATGTTCATCCGCTTAGAGGAAATTACCCCAAGGCCGCCCTGGTCCTTGGGCTTGCAAATCTCGGACCACTTGACCATGTGGTATTTCTGCCTATCGCCTTCCCCAGCCCAATAGAACCGAGATATGTACTTGGCAATCTCATGATGAAGGGATTCGTGCAAGCTACAGAATCCCATGAGGTACATCAGTATGCTAATAAGGGAGGAGTTCATCAGAACCACTCGTGTCGCCTTGGAGAGCCACCGTCCCCGCCAAGGCTCCACCCGATATTGAAGTTTGGAAACCATAGGGCGGAGGTCCTTTTCTTGAAGATGAACATCACTAATCGGCATGCCGAGGTAGGTCGTTGGGAAAGATCCCAAGTGACAATTAAGTCGGTTAGCTATTCGGAGAGCATCCTCCGCGGAGTACCCGAGCACCATCACCTCGCTCTTCACAAAGTTAATAGTGAGACCCAACATCTCCTGGAAGTAGAGGAGGAGAAACTTGAGATGTCGAATATCCTCCTCCGAACCCTGCACCATCAGTATCGTGTCGTCAGCATATTGAAGGTGGGTTAAAACCCCCATCTCCGATGAGATGGGGAAAATACCCCTAATGTGGCCAGGACGCCTGGCCAAATCCAGGATTTTTGCCTACGCGTCCACCACAAGGTTGAAGAGGAAGGGGAGAGGGGGTCGCCCTGTCTGACTCCCTGAACCGTGGGGAAGTAAGTACCAACCTCTCCATTGATATTGATTGTTGTGCATCCACTCATGACCAGCTGCATCACCCATGTTATCCAATGCGGGTCAAAGCCATGTTTCATCATCACTTCCCGAAGGAAGGACCAATGCACCGTATCGTAAGCTTTATGAAAATCAATCTTGAAGAACACCGCTCGGAGGTGTTTACGTTTGACTTCATGGATTACCTCGTGGAGAACAAGGATACCATCCAAAATATAATGGCCTTTAGTGAAGGCCGTCTGGTTCGGATGATGTATCCTAGGAGAAATAAGGGCTGCCTTAGTGGCGTACCCCTTAGCTAGGATAAGAAAGATCACATTGAGAACTGTGATTGAACGAAACTGTCTAATATCCGAAGCCCTTTGGACCTTCGGGATCAAGGAAATGATCTCTCCTCCTCCTCATCTTCTCTATCCTTGTTGTTTGAGCCCTCCACAAGGTCCCAGGGTCCAAAATCGCCATAAGATTAATCTGCGGTTTTATGGATCAAGTGAAGTGCTGATATTGTTATTTAGACAACTACTCCCTCCGTTCATAAATCTATGTTCTAACTTTTTTCTAAATTGGATGTATGTAGACATGTTTTACTGTATTTGTTCACTAATTATTGCCCGTGCATATTGAAATATTCTAAACATCTTATATTGTGAATGGAGGGAGTAGATGCAATTTTTGCGAGAAGTATTGTTATTGTTAGTTACTCCCTCTGTAAACTAGTATAAAAGTGTTTAGATCACTATTTTTAGTGATCTAAACACTCTTATACTAGTTTACAGAGGGAGTAGATAGCTAGACGACATTGCCAGGCCGATCTAGCGGAAATAGGAATAAACTATTGTGAACGAGATCAGGAAATACCTTTGTCTCTCGCGCGTAGAAGTGTATATGCACATGAGATGAGTAAAATATAGTAATTGTTTAAAGTAAAAAAATGAAACACTTTTGAAAATAAAAGTGACCTTATGTTATACTTGCATAAAAAGTTTCGCGAAGCAAAAACTTCTGTCGGCTTCAGGCAAAATTTTCAAGGACAAGAAAGTGTGAATATAGTAACTTGTATGTAGTGTTGATTTTGTTTTTTTTTCACCCTGGAAACAATGTAAATTATACCTTGGCAAAACTTTCTATACAAGTACAACAGAAGGTCAAGTTTGTTTAAAAAAAATTCATATTTTTTTTGAATTTTTTACTAGTTACTATTTTTTTCATATTAGGTGCATTTACACCCAAGAGCCAAAGGTGCTTGTCCGAACAAGATCAAATTGCATTAGTGGAACAACCATGAGAGAGAAAGTGTGGTTGCTCTTCAAGACTATAATGCTAGCATTAAAATATCACCCAGAAAAGCAGATTATTCATATCACTTAGCTACATAAGCATGTGTTTGGGGTTTAAAGTCTTCACTTAAGCGTTCTCTATATTATGCCATGGTGATTGAACATATGTTGGCTATGTTTGATGGTTTTTTAATATGTTTGAATTCAAATTCTGTGGAATTTCCTATTGCAGGGATTAATCTATGAGAAAATGAATCCGATGTGCTAGTCATTAAGCTGCACACAGTTTTATACAACAAAACGTTTTCAATGAGCCTTTACAACCAGACGCTTTTTTATGTGAGAGGGAACAAGCACGCGTTTGTGACAATCACCGCATACGATGCTGAAAACATGGCACATATTAGAGCATTTACAGCCGGGCGCCCCAAACCCTCAAACGCTTGAATGGCTCGCCCGGTCACTGATTGGTCACAATTTTTCGACTCAGACGGACGCCTCAAACGGCCATCAAATGCCCGGGCTGTTCGGTATGGTTCGGATATGGTGCGTCCGGGCACGCCTCCCACATCGGATCAGGCCCACGCTGGCCCACCCGACCCCACATATATTCGTCCCCATCCGCTCGCCTGAGCAAACCCTAGACACTTCCCTCCACTCCCCTTCGCCACCCGAGCTCATCTTTGGTGGTTTTCGGCCTTCTCCGCCATGGCAGGCAGCGGATCAGACTCCGATCAGTCCGGATCTGTCGACTGGGGTGTCGTCCCGTGCGGGTGGAGGAGGCAATGACAGTCTACATTGCACTCTGCCGCTCCTGGAAGGATAGCACCCGGCCGACGGACGAATTTGTCTGCCGCGATTTCATAGTTTCGGCTCACCGAGCG
Source organism: Aegilops speltoides (assembly GCA_021437245.1). Taxonomy (NCBI): domain Eukaryota; kingdom Viridiplantae; phylum Streptophyta; class Magnoliopsida; order Poales; family Poaceae; genus Aegilops; species Aegilops speltoides. The sequence goes on along the minus strand of CM038147.1, from coordinate 412,861,007 downwards.
CTCGGGTCCTCTAAGGCTGGATCGTCGTTGTCCCGGCAGCCGAAATCCCTCTCCCTCCCCATCACCGGTTGGGCAGACTATGAGTCCCACCAGGACTGGGCGGCCCGCCGTGGGAATGAGAGAACAAGGGCCGCCCAGACCCGTATCACAATGAAATGGCGATCTTTGGAGGCGGTTGATCTTGTGGCGGTGGCGCCGAGAGGAGGAAGCCATCCGCGCCCGCATTGTAAAGAAACGACAGTGGAGGAACACGCGTGCCCTCGCCCGAGGGCAGAATGGGGTGGTCCATGCCACCAAAGGAGGAGAAGGCGGACAACTCCGGCGAGGACAGCTCCGGTGACGAGCAGATCCGGCTCAATCCGTACTGCTTCTTCAGTCGGTACTTCCGCGAGAAGGACGGCAAGGGCACCGGGAAGGGCAAGGGAAGCCGTGGATGAACTCCACCATAGCCAAACATGTCAAATTTTGGTGGTCCGATGGCATGTTTAGTGTAGTGTGATGGAGTAGCCGGACGATGCGTGTGCATCAGCGTAGTTGCATGAGTTTGTATGGGTTTAATATATGATAATAGATGTGTAAATTATTTGAGGAGTGCCTGGCCAGTGCCCGCGGACGCACCCAGGTGCTACTGCGGGCGTTTGAGGGAACAGATTTGCTGAGTCCGGCTGTAGATGCTCTTAGATTGTCATCAAGCATGCACGATAGAAACCAGCAACACAAATAATGTGTTGCCACACAACGTGTGTCATACTCCCTCCGTTCTAAAATATAAGTCTTTTAAGATATTTTAATATGGACTACATACTGATGTATATGGACGTAGTTTAGAGTATAGATTCACTTGTTTTGATCCGTATGTAGTTCATATTGGAATATCTAAAAAGACTTATATTTAGCAATGGAGGAGTAGATCACAACATCGCACACACGTGCTCTGTAGCAAGCGTTTTGCGAGAGGTATCCACACAACACACATTTTCTTGTTATATAACCAACATGTTCTATTACCAAAAAGACTTCTGCTCAATTTTATATATAAAGCAACAACCATCGACAATCCGATACAACACACGCCACCCCAACGCACACATAGACCCAAGGCCGGATGCATAAGCTGAATGCAGCAACACCACCCCCTACCGCGACAAGAGCTGGGTCCTCAGCCGTGAGCACGCCACTGTGAGGAGACGAAGCCGCATACGACGAACTGTGAGCTCCAAGGCGGCACCTTCAGGAAGGTCACGACACCAGAGCGCTGCCACCGCTCGATCCGAGGGTCGAGGTTTCCCCTGGAGCAACACGATGGCAATGACAACCGCGACGACGCCTTCAAGAAGGGGATGAAAATAGCCGTCATCGGTTTGCCTAAGACAAAACAAGCTTTCACCCTGGCCACCGCTCACCGCCACCAGCATATGGTACGAACGCCGCACCACTGGCACCTGCCATGGCCACCGGGCAGCACCTGAGCCACGGTTTCCGCCCACGAGCCCGCTCTGCCACCACCACAACCTCCGTCCCGACATCCAAGACCGCCCCACCACCCGCACCATGATCCACCGACGCTGCTGCAGGCAAAGCGCTACCTTCCGCCTCCAACTGCAGAACCGAGCACCCCATGAGGCAGGAGGAGAGGGCCAAACCTCTGCTACTGTGTCGCCACCCCGACCAAGCGAGATGGCCCCAGTTGAGGCAGCCGCCCGCGGCTCGTACCGCCGCGAGGTCGGATCTGGCCGGGCCACCATGGCGCCATCCCCGACCCCTGCCCGCACAACCACCTCCCACCTTCACTAGCCAAATAAGGACATAGTAGAGGTGGCTGCTTGCAGACTGTGCCGCCCACGAGCCAGATCCGGCCGAGGTTACCACATCCAGCCCCCGAGCATGCTTTGCCACCTCACACCCCGTCATGCACCAGTTAGCTCTGCGCCATCACTGCATCGCCCAGTCGCCGCGTCACCGCGCCACACGCCTGCACGGCATCCCGGCCCATTGGCTCTAGCTCTTCTGAGCGGGAAGACGAGGAAGCCCCGCCGGTGTCAACCGGGCTTTGCCTGGCCACGCCCTCTGGCGGCGGCAAGTGAAGAGGGGGGAAGGAGGAGACGTCCGACAGCAAGATCTAAGGATTCCTCCATGGCGGAGGACGATTTTTTAAGGTGTGGCGATCTAAAGCAAAGAATATTTTGATGCAAATCAAAAGAGTCAATACACACTAACAATGCACAATGCAAATGAATAACAAATAAAATGAAAATGTAGGCATCTTTCAATAAAAAAACCTAAAACATATCGATAATGAAGCTTTTAATTGCGTGGCATGTGCCGAAACATTGACACTTTCGCGGGTAATTGGATTCAAGTTGCTGGCACAACCAAGTACTTCAAAGTATCTTGTCAAGTATGCAATTCACAACATTAATTTGTGACTAAAATCTTCTTGAATTTGAGCTGCTGTTGAAATTGCTACTAAAATTCAGAAAAAAATGAGAAATATACATCTTACCCTTTTCCATTGGCTCTACTAGTCCCCCCGATACGTCTCCAACGTATCTATACTTTTTGATTGTTCCATGCTATTATATTATCTATTTTGGATGTTTTATATGCATTAATATGCTATTTTATATTATTTTTGGGACTAACCTATTAACCTAGAGCCCAGTGCGAGTTTTTATTTTTTTGCCTGTTTTAGAGGCTTGCAGAAAAGGAATACCAAACGGAGTCCAAAGGGAATAAAACTTTCGCGATGATCTTTCTTGGACCATAAGTGATGGAGTCATGTACCTAGGGTAGGGTCATAGACCTGATCTAAGTACCCTACCCAAGGACACCCTTAGAAGAGACTACCTTCCAGTCGACCAAGGAGGACTTCACTCGACAGACTTGAAGGACTCGACCATGAAGACTCACTCGACCACCTGAAGGTCAAGAAGCACTCTGAACCGCAATGGTCTGTAGTTAAGTAGACTTTATGGTATTTAAGACACTTTATGTGGGGCGTTACCAGTAACGCCCAGACTTAATGTACTTTAAACCCCGCATTACTGAGGGCCGGAGGGGTCGGGCATGCACTATATAAGCCACCCCCCACCTCAGTGTAAAGGGTTCGCACTCTTGTAATCCATACACACATAATTCACTCGACCGCCTCCGGGCTCCGAGACGTAGGGCTGTTACTTCTTCTGAGAAGGGCCTGAACTCGTACATCTCTTGTGTTTACAACCTCTCCATAGCTAGGACCTTGCCTCTCCATACCTACCCCCACTCTACTGTCAGACTTAGAACCACGACAGTTGGCGCCCACCATGGGGCAGGTGTTTTAGCGATTTTTTTGGAGAAGTTGCGATTCTTCCGAGTACTTTCATCATGACTGTTGGTGGAGTTTTGGTCGAGGGCCACGAGATCCGTCTCGGCGCCCTCACCTTCATCGCCGACGACTCCGCTTGGCTCCAAGAGGCTCCACTCGATGTTGATGCGCTCCCCGTCCGCGGTGCGACGCATTTTCGTGCATGTGTCCGTGGCGTTCTGCTACGACAACCGTCGACCCCGTATCGGTTGACTCCCCTATCGGTCGCCCGCCCGGTCTCCCACCACCGCAAGCGCTCTGGTCGGTCGAGGCTCTAGCGGTGGGTGAGACACATGGTGGCTCGCCAGACGGCCACCGCCCAAGTTGCGGTAATCCAGCCTGACGAATCCCTCTACGGCCTGTTCGATCATCGGTAGCTCGTAGAAGCGCATCGAATGCGATAGCACCGATCCGGCGGCGGAAATCTTGATGGTCAACGGACCTCGCAGTCCTCTTGGCTTCGCCCACGAGGGCGCGATGAAGCGAGTGGAGGCGACCTCGCACAAGACCACGAAGAGTATCAACCCGAGCCACTCAATTTCTGCAAAGAGAAGAGCTTCGCCCGCAGGAACATGGATGCCACGCATACTCCCATCGCGGGAGAAACCCGAGGCTCGCGCCTTGGAGGAGGCACGTTTGCCAACTTGGTGAGCGCGCTCGTCTAGAAAATCTTCGCGAGCACTCAACGGCCTTGTGCAACGAGCACCGACGCCAATCGGCGTCGGCTCTTCCCGCCGACTCGGTATATCGAACCCGATTCAGAATTTAGCGGTGCAACCCGTATAGCGAGTCCATCCAGCCCTCTCGGTCGGAAGTGGCAGAGGCTTGATGCGGATCGAGATTTGCTCCGGCGCAGGAGATCGAAATTCAGCCGTGTCGCGATCGCGCAGCGAATTCCTGATCAATCCGTCGCTGCGAATCTGATTCGATCGGCTCACGTCCTAGATCACCTCTGCGGCGTGAAGGACGCGAGAATCGGCGAGACCGATCGGTGACCGACATGATCGTGATGACAGCGTCGAGTGCCCTCCTCCTCCGAGAGGTGGGTCTTACACTCCTCGGCGGCGGGGACGGCAAAGCGTCAACTTCGGTGTGGGGCGAAGAGCTCCAGTCGACCCCCGGGAACCAGGCTTCGACGCACGATCCATCATCGTGCAAGGCTTGGTCGACCGAAACAGAGCACATCGGGGCGGCCCCGACAGAGATGCGCCCACAAGCAGTCGAGTGCATGTTTACGGTCGAGAATGCTTGACGAGGCTATCGAGCGCGGTGATTCCCCCAACTTCGGGTTGGCAACCGAGATAAGCAAGTTCCTTTGGTGAGTCTAAGCTGAAAACGGCTTGAGGACTACCGAGTGGTAGTTCAGATTGGTGGTGGGAATGACGAGGTGGCCATGAAGCATTGCCTCTCATGTTGGAAGGTTACGCGGGCGTGGTTGAATCGATTACCTCCTAGCAGCATTTACACTTGGGAAGATCTATCCAGTGTTCGTCGAAATATTTGAAGGAACTTGCAAGCGACCAGCTGGATTGACAGAGCTGCAAGTCTGCGTGTGCGTAAGACGAATGAGACTCTCGAGAGTATATTCAGAGATGGATCACTTTGCATCATACCGTGGAAGCGTGTCGACCATCGAGCGATCTGCGCCTTCAAGGATGGTGTCAAGAACGAGAATTAAGTTTGAAATTTGGTCGAACCGGAGACATGACCACGAGTCGGATGATGGAGATTGCTACCAAATGCACGCCAACCAAGAAGAGGAAGACCGACTCCGGAGCGGCAAGTACAAGCCGAGTCAGTCGGAGAAGGGAAACACCAGTCGGAAGCAGAAGCGGAAGGCTGAACCAGTAGCTCCTGGAGAGGCTCTGGCCGTGACTTAGGGAAAGTTCAAGGGGAAACCCAAAGGATCCTGGAACCCTAAGAAGGTGAAGGATAAAGAAGGAAACGACGTGATGGATATGCCGTGTCACATCCACACGAAGAAAGATGAAGAGGGTAATATCATTTACCCGAAACATACCACTCGCCAGTGTCGACTCCTGATCCAGCAGTTCCAAGGGAAACAGTCCAAGGACAAGGAAAAGGAGTCGGACAAGGCCGAAGACAAGGAGGACAGTGAGGGAGGATATCCACATGTCAACTCCACTCTGATGATTTTCGCGGATGTTGAAAGCAAGAGCCGACTGAAGGTCATTAACCGTGAGGTGAACATGGTTGCCCCAGCGAAACCAAGTTATCTGAGATGGTCCCAAACGCCCATCACATTCTGATCACCCGACTCATATTGCCACCCCTGGGAGGCAAGCTTTGGTGGTCAACCCAGTTGTCGAAGGCACTCGGCTGACGAAAGTGCTGATGGACGGTGGTAGCGGACTGAACTTGTTGTATCTGACACACCTGCTGAAGGAATGGGCATTCCGATGTCGACCGAGCACCGATAACATGAGATTTCATGGAGTTATACCAGAAAGAAAGCCGAGTCACTCGGCCAAATAGCTCTGGACGTGGTGTTTGGTGATTCAAAACATTTTCACAAGGAAAAGCTGACGTTTGAGGTCGTGGATTCTCAGAGCGGGTACCACGCTATTTTGGGGAGACCAGCTTACGCACGGTTCATGGCTCGACCATGTTATGTCTACCTCAAGCTGAAGATGCCCGGCCCCAAAGGAGTGATCAACATCCTTTGGCGATCGAAAAAAGCGTAAGAGTGTTTCGAAAGGCTCAAAGATTGCTGATTCCCGTGTGGCGGTCGAGTTTGAAGAATATAAGCAAAGCGCAGATCCGAGTGATTTCTTTGTGATCCAAGAAGCCCGCCACGAATCTGCATTCCGATCGTGCGGTGAGGCGAATCTGTCCACATTCACCCGACCGACCCCAATGCAGCCCGACCCACATCTCCACAACACTCGACCCAAAATAGGAAGAAGCGCTCATCCGGTTCCTCCGTGAGAGCTGGGACATTTTGCATGGAAGCCATCGACATGCCGGTGTTCGAGGGGATCGGGTGAGCATCGTCTTAGAGTCGACTCATCGGCAAAACCAGTTAAAGAGCATCTTGGCGGTCCGCCGTCTGAAGAGAAAGGCTATTGGTGAGAAGTGGCTCATTGTTGGCGGCAGGATTTATCCAGAGATATACCACTCCGAGTGGCTCGCTAATGTTGTCATGGTTCCTAAGAAGGACAACTCACCCGAATGTGCATTGATTTCAAGCACATCAATCGGCCTGCCGAAAGATCATTCCTCTCCCTCGCATTGATCAAATTGTTGACTCGACCGCAGGATCAGAGATTGTCTTTTCTAGGCGCATATTCGGGTACCATCAGATCCGTGCATGCGGGCCCGATGAGATAAAACAGCTTTCATCACTCCATTGGTGCTTCGCTATATCACCATGCCATTCGGCCTCAAGAATGCCGGGCCACATTTATGCGAATGATTGAAGTGTTTGCTCACTCAAATCGGTCGGAATGTGGGCGTATATGGATGATATCGTGGTCAAGTCGCAAAGGTTCCGACCTGCTCACCGACCTCGCCGAAACATTTGCCAACCTCGAAGGTATGATATCAAGCTCAATCCATCAAAGTGCACATTCGGAGTTCTGGTGGCAAGTTACTCGGTTTTCGTTTCGAGCGAGGATCGGCGCTAATCCGAGAAGATCGGCACTATTCTCAGAATGAAACGCCCGTGCGAGTGCACGATGTCGAGCTTCTTGGATGCTTGGCGTATTAAGTCGATTCATCTCACGACTCGGTGAAAAGGCATTGCCTCTTTACCGACTAATGAAGAAGCGGAACAAGTTCGAGTGGACTCGAAGCGATGCACGGCGTTTGCGAGCTAAAAGCTCGCTATCCACCCACCCGGTGCTTGCTGCTCCAATCAGCAAAGAGCCTCTGTTGCTTTATATCGCAGCCACGGACAAGTCGTCGATCAAGATTTACGGTCGGCGGGAAGAAGAAGGAAAGCCTTCAAAGTTCAATACCAAATGTACTATCTATCTGAAGTTTTAACTCCATCAGCAGAGATACCCTCATTATCGAAGCTTGTGTATGGGATATACATGACCACGAAGAAGGTTGCTCATTATTTCTCTAATCATTCCATCACGATCGTCGGCGACACTCCACTTTCGAGATTACGCACAAATGAGATGCAAGCTGGTCGAGTGGCGAAATGGGCGATTGAACTTCTTCCCTTGATATCAAGTTTGAGGCAAAAAAGCCATTAAGTCGAGCAATAGCAGATTTCCTCGCCGAGTGGATTGAGCAATGACAACCGATGAAGTTCACTTGAGCATTGGACCATGTTCTTTGATGGCTCTAAGATGTTGAATGGTTCGGTCTTTGGGGTTGTCTGGTTTCCCCGGAGGAGATAAGCTCGGATATGTGCTCGATTCACTTTGACTCCGCCAACAATGAGGCGATACGAGGCCCTTTTGTATGGGTTGCGCATGGCCATTTCACTCGGCGTCCGTCGCCTTATGGTCTATGGCGACTCGGATTTAGTGGTCGACCAAGTGATGAAGGAGTGGGATGTGAGAAGCCCAGCCATGTTGGATATTGCAATGCGATGAGGAAGCTGGAAAAGAAGTTTTGGGGTTAGAGCTCCATCATATACCCGATCGAAAAATCAAGCGGTGACAATCTGCAAAGATAGGTTCAAGAGAAGCCATTCAGTGGTGTGTTCTTGGAGCATATACATACTCCGTCGATTAAAGAAGATCCTTTCATGAAGAAGCCCGCAACCCATGAGTGCCACAGATCCGATCAAGTAGAAGTCCCAAAGTGGTCGACTTGGTTATGGAGGTCTTGGTAGTCACTCTGATGGACGATTGCCATATATCGCGTATATCACGAGAAAAGAGATCCCGGAGGATGAGGAAGAGGCTCGACGGATCGTCCGTCGATCCAAGGCCTTACCGTAATCAAAGGACGTTGTATAGAGAGCGCGATCGAGTTGGTCGAAGTGCATAATGCCAGAAGAAGGTCGAATCATCCTTGATGATATCCACTCGGGGACCTGTGGTCATCATGCGTCCTCTCGGACCATCGTGGCCAAAGCATACCGAGCCGGATTTTACTGGCCAAAGGATGAGATGGCAAAGGAAATAGTGGACAAGTGCGAAGGATGTTAGTTCTACTCAAATATGTCACACAAGCCTGCGTCAGCTCTGAAGACCATTCCACTCGTCTGGCCCTTCGCAGTATGGGGGTTAGATATGGTTGGCCCCTTGAGAACAGGTCGAAGTGGCTTCACGCATCTACTGGTGGCAGTCGACAAGTTCACCAAGTGGATTGAGGCAAAACCCATCAAGAACCTTGGCGCTTGTCATCGCTGTTAGCTTCATTAGGGGCGATATTCAGATATGGAGTCCGGACAGCATCATTACGGATAATGGGTGAACTTTGACTCGAGAGGAATTCAGGATTTCGCAACTCTCAAGGCACACGAAGTCGACTACGCTTTAGTCGCCCATCCATGATCGAATGGACAAGCGAGTGAGCCAATGGCACGATCCTCAAAGGGTTGAAACCCGGTGATCGTGATCTCAAAATGCGTTGGAGCATGGGTCGTGAACTTCCCTCGGTGCTTTGGGGACTGCGGACCACGCCTAATCGGTCAACCGGGATAACTCCATTCTTCTTGGTCTATGGAGCTGAAGAAGTTTTGCCGAGTGATCTTCTCCACAATGCCCCTCAGGTTGAACTCTACAACAAAGCAGAAGCTGAACAAGTGCGGCAGGACGCAGTCGACCTTTTAGAGGAGGAAAGGGAGATGGCCTTGATCCGATCGACCATCTACCAACAAGACTTGTGTCGCTTCCACGCCAGAAATGTGAAGAGTCGAGCCTTCCAGGAAGGAGATTTAGTTCTCCGAGTGGATCAATAGAAACAACACAAGCTTGCTCCTTCTTGGGAAGGACCCTTCATCGTCACTAAGGTTCTCCACAACGGAGCATACCGCATCTACAACGTCAAGCACAATATCGACGAGCCCCGGGCTTGGAACGTGGAGCTACTCCGCCCATTTTACACTTAGAGTTTTCACTCGGATGAGTTGTAATAAAATACTTCTGTAGTTCATGGCTTACAAAATAATAGTGTCAGAATTTCCCAATGATTTTTGTCACTTTTTATTTGTTCAGTAAAATTTCCCCCCAGTGGGTGGCTTAGCTGCGAATCCGTTTCGCCTAAGTTTGTACAAACAAAAATCCTTGCCGAGTGGTGAACCAGATTCCCACTCGGAGGCTTAGCTGTGAACCCGTTTCACCTAAGTTTAATAAAATCCTATCGAGTGGTGAGCCAGACTCCCACTCGAAGGCTTAGCTGCAGTCCAAGTACTCGCCTAAGTTTAATAAAATCCTATCGAGTGGTGAGCCAGACTCCCACTCGGAGGCTTAGCTGCAGTCCAAGTACTCGCCTAAGTTTAATAAAATCCTACCGAGTGAAGAGCAAACTTCTCACTGGGGGCTTAGCTGCAGTCTAAACACTCGCCTAAGTACAAGTACAACATGCGCCCGCAAGGAGGAGGCGAGTCTTGGTCATTGCGACCCTCTCCTCGAGCTCGCCACAAATACAATGTCTTGCATAAGGAGGACAAGGTCTTGGTCATTGTGACCCTCTCCTCTCGAGCTACACCACAAATACAACGTCGCTCATAAGGAGGACGAGGTGCAGGTCGACTGCGATCCTCTCCTCTGAGCTACGCCACAAATACAACGTGCGCTCGCAAGGAGGACAAGGTGCAGGTCGACCGCGACCCTTTCCTCTGAGCTACGCCATAAGTACAATGTGCGGTCGTAAGGAGGACGAGGTGCAGGTCGACTGCGTCCCTCTCCTCTGAGCTACGCTACAAGTACAACGTGAAAATCCTACCAAGTGAAGAGCAAACCTCTCACTCGGGGGCTTAGCTGCAGCCCAGTGCTCGCCTAAGTTACAAAAATCCTACCGAGTGAAGAGCAAACCTCTCACTCGGGGGCTTAGCTGCAGCCCAGTGCTCGCCTAAGTTACAAAAATCCTACCGAGTGAAGAGCAAACCTCTCACTCGGGGGCTTAGCTGCAGCCCAGTGCTCGCCCAAGTTACGAAAATCCTACCGAGTGAAGAGCAAACCTCTCACTCGGGGGCTTAGCTGCAGCCCAGTGCTCGCCTAAGTTACGAAAATCGTACCGAGTGAAGAGCAAACCTCTCACTCGGGGGCTTAGCTACAGCCCAGTGCTCGCCTAAGGTATAAAAATCTTACCGAGTGGTGAACACACCTCCCACTCGGGAGCTTAGCCGCGGTCCAGTACCTGCCTAAGTGAATTAAAGAGAAAGTTGACTACAGTAAGCACCTTGCTTTAAAACCTGCAAAAGACATTTCAAGCCAAAAATAAGCGTATTCAAACATCGAATCCAAGTTCAGATGGATACCTAAGGGAACCGAAAGTGCTCAGGCACTAAGCATGTTAAGGTTTATCGGTTACAAAATCACTCGGCATACCGAGGCAAATTTCAAGTGTCGAGCTCAAAGAAGTTTTTTACCCCTCCTATGGAGGGCTGGAAGGTGCAACAAACTCATCAAGATCAATTCCGTCCGCAATCCGAGTGGCAGCAGCGATGAAGGTCTCCATGAAGGACCTGAATTCGTGTTTCTTGGTATTGGCCACCCGAAGAGCCGCCAGCTTGTCTTCTCGCGCATCCTTGCAGTGGACCCGAGCCAGACACAGAGCAACATCTGCGCCACACCTAGCGGAGGACTTTTTCCACTCTTGCACTCGACCAGGAACTGTGTTCAGTCGAGCCATCAGAGATTCGAGGTCATTCTGGAGTGTCTCCCTGGGCCAGAGCGTGGTATCAATGCGGGAAGTGGCGACTTTCAGCCTTGCAAGATAGTCAACAATAGCAGCAACACGGGACTCAAGTCGGAACACATTCATGGCAACTTCATCGTTCACCGGAGAGTTGACAGGGTTCAGGTTTGGTTCCAGTCGACTAGTTTCCGCTTCAAAGTTTTGACAAAATTCTGCAAGTACAATCACCGAGTCAAGGCGATGGTCGAATGGAAAGATCACTGTAAAAATAACTGCTTAACGCAAAGGATTACCTTCGAGCATGAGGAACAACTTCTTGGCAAGTCCACTCAGAAAGGCCTCCAGATCATTCTTCTTCCCAGCCAATTGACTAGCTTTGTCACTCAGAGCAGCTTTGTCGTTCTTCAGTCGACTAACCTCCTTGTTGGCAATCTCAAGAGCAGCTTTCAGATTAGTATTTTCTTCTTCGAGCTTGGTGATCGAAGCTAACTTCTCGTCAGCAAGTTTGGTCTTTTCAGCTAGTTCAAGATCTTTCTTCTTCTGGGCCTCCTTCACCTTGCCTGTAAAGCAGATGAAGGTCATATTTTGAAACAGATGAAGGACAAAACCAGTCGTCGAGGTCTCACCGAACATACCTTTGGTCTCCTCCTTCGCCTTCGTCAGATTCTCTTGGACCAGCTTCAGATCCAGCTCGAGCTGGATATGCTTGTTCTCCATTTCGGTATAACGAGCGCAAGGTCCAGTGATTTCTGCGAAGAACCAATCGACAAAATGTCAAAGATAATTCACTTCCGAGTGGATAAGAGAAAATCATGCGTTTCTAAGACTACGGCCGAATACAAACATTCGGCCGTAGTCTGGGGACTACACCGGTGGGTGCACTCAGCGTGCCCCACTAGTTCTATTAAGATAAGAGTCGACCGATCGACCAAAAAAACAAGGCGTATTCTTTGGGTAATCGATCGCCGCGATCGACCACGATCTCGGGGACTACACCCGGTGGGTGCACTCGGCGTGCCCCACGGTTTGAAAATCCTTCGACCTAGTCGATTGACGGAAGAATTTAACTTCTAAAGCCTATGGTCGACTGCCAGCAATCAACCATAGCCTTGGGGACTACACCCAGCGGGTGCACTCAGCGTGCCCCCGCTAAACCGGAGTTTCAATCGACACACCCAGTGGGTGATTGCTATGGATTCCGGAAAGAAAAGCTTTTGATAGCATATCCTAACAGAACAAGCGATTATCTGACCACGAACATTGCTTTGAAGAGCGAAGCTGGCGTCGTAGGCTGCCTGGCTTGCCTCCCGGATGGCCTTCACCTTCTCCATCATGATCCCCGGCTGGCGTATCGCTTCCTTTGCGGCCAGCGGCTTGGTCCTCTGGGACGTGGTGCGTCGTGAAGAGGGAAGGCTGTGTGGCACTCGACGAAGCGGGGTGAGCACTCGTCAGTGGCACCGCGAAAGACACGGTGTGCCGAGTGGTTTCCTCCTCACCTGCGACCAGAGTTTCGGGTGCCACCACATCCTGGGCCACCCTGCCGGCAGACGCTTTCCTGCTTCTCCTGTGCTTTAGCGGTTCCTCGTCGTCGTCGTCGTCAGGAAGAGTGATAACGACATTGGATGAAACTGCAGAAAAGAATCAGAATTAGAGACGAAGAGTCAGTTGACTAAAAACGGAATTAAGAGAGTGGTACCAGGTTTTGAGGTTGCGGCATCCTCCATCTCATGATCGTCGACCCGGGTGAGGTATCGGAAATAGCAACATTGCAATTCCAAAAATCGGTTAGCTAACTCAAGTGTCGATCAAAGATAAAGCTCGCACAAAACAAGAAGACTCAAGCAAGACGTTTACCACGATATGGTGGGGATGGACACCTTCATCTTTAGCGGGACCTTGGTAAACCGGCGGTGCCACCACGGATCGCTTGAGCCTTTTCGATCGGCACGGAGAAGTGGTCCGAGGCGCTTGGTCGATCAAGGCGACGATCGCAACCCCTTACCACGTTCGATCGCGGGGTTATGGGCAAGCTTCGACCGCCTTTCCAAGCGCGATGGTGCGACCTCCTCCTCCTCCTCTTCTTCTTCCTCCTCATCGTCATCATCATCATCATCATCTTCAGCAGCATCCGAGTCCCACTCCTCTTGGCTCTCGCCCCCGCTCGCTTCTCCCTCTTCAGTCGGAGTCTGTGCTCCATTGGGCATCGAGTAGATTCGGTGAGGGCTGTTAGACATCAAGACAAAGATCAATCGACCAATTTGCGAGCAAGCGGAAGTAAGTATGGCAAGAATATAATTGGAGGTAGAGTGGGCATACCTTATGCGGAATCTTTGCGATGGTCGAGTGGAGGAATCCTCCTGGCTCCACGAGGGTTATCCTTGTTCCCAGTGACCGCGGCCATCCACCTTTCCAGCGTGGCATCGTCGACTGCTTCTGGATTGATCCGAGTCTCATCTTCGGTCCCGCGGTACAACCACATGCAATGGCTCCGGAACTGAAGAGGCTGGATACGCCGCCTAAGAAAAACCTCCAGGAGATCCATACCCGTCACTCCCTCCCGAACCAACTGGACTACGCGCTCCATCAGCATCTTCACGTCGGCTTTCTCCTCCGGAATCACCTTCAGAGAGGAGGGTTTGTTGGCTTGGTCCATGGTAAACTGAGGTAGTCCACTCGACTGCCCCGGCGTCGACTCATTCAGCGAGAGAACCGGTCATTGCCGACCTCTGTTCGACTTCGGGAAGCGTCATGGTGGGAAGGTGCTCTTGTTCCTCATCTGGATCCCCAGGCCTCCACACATCTAGATAACTTTGGTTTTGTTGTCATCTGGGCTCGCCTTCTTCACGGTCTGAGAGCGACACGTGAATATGTGCTTGAACATGCCCCAATGCGGTCGGCAACCCAGAAAGTTCTCACACACGGACACAAATGCGGCAAGGTAGGCGATAGAGTTCGGAGTGAAGTGGTGGAGTTGCGCTCCAAAGAAGTTCAAGAAACCACGGAAGAAAATACTCGGCGGCAAAGAAAACCCGCGGTCGACATGGGTAGCCAGAAGGACACACTCACCCTCTTCCAGCTGGGGTTGCCACTCGTTCCTCGGGAGCCTTGCTGCTCTGTGGGGGATCAGCCCGTCGTTGGCCATGTCGAGGCGATCCTTCTCCGTGATGGTCGACCGGATCCAATCTCCTTGGACCCAGCCGTTCGGCAGACGAGATCTAGACGAAGATCCGCCGCGGTGGTGGTTCTCCTTCGCCTTCCCGTCGCCGGCGCCTTCTTGTAGCGTTCGGCGCTGCCGTCTTCTCCTTCACCATGGCTGCCGCGAGGCGCGCGAGAAGCGGTTAAAGGGAGCGAAAGTCTTGGCGCGGTGGGCGGAAGCAAGGAGAGCAGAGAGAGAATGCAGATATACTGTTCAAAGACCCTCGCCGGGCGCCTTTATAAGATCACTTCCGAGTGGATGACAGGCGGGCCCGGGCGATCCAATCACATCCCGAAACAGTCGCGCGGACGCGATACGTGGCAAAAAAGGTGGCGCGAGAATCAAGGCGTTTATGCCCTATCCCATCCGAGCGCCGCAGTCCGCCCCGCTTCGCGCGCTTCCCCAAATTTTGTATCCCACAAAATCCGTGAACGGCAGATCGATCTGTCAGGCGCGAGATCTCCCGCGATCCGTCGCTCGGGAATTGTTAAGTTCAAAAAGTCACTCGACACAAGAAAAGAATGGATCAAGTCGACTGAAGAAAAGTTGCTGATTATCAACAAAGAGATTATTGGTCCAAGAGAACACATGTTCAGAACGCAAAAGCCAGTCGGAAATAATATCAACCCTTCCTCACTCAAGCCTCAATCCATTCGGGGGCTAATGATGGAGTCATGTACCTAGGGTAGGGTCATAGACCTGATCTAAGTACCCTACCCAAGGACACCCTTAGAAGAGACTACCTTCCAGTCGACCAAGGAGGACTTCACTCGACAGACTTGAAGGACTCGACCATGAAGACTCACTCGACCACCAGAAGGTCAAGAAGCACTCTGAACATAGCGGTGCAGTAGTTAAGTAGACTTTATGGTATTTAAGACACTTTATGTGGGGCGTTACCAGTAACGCCCAGACTTAATGTACTTTAAACCCCGCATTACTGAGGGCCGGAGGGGTCTGGCAGGCACTATATAAGCCACCCCCACCTCAGTGTAAAGGGTTCGCACTCTTGTAATCCATACACACATAATTCACTCGACCGCCTCCGGGCTCCGAGACGTAGGGCTGTTAATTCTTCTGAGAAGGGCCTGAACTCGTACATCTCTTGTGTTTACAACCTCTCCATAGCTAGGACCTTGCCTCTCCATACCTACCCCCACTCTATTGCCAGACTTAGAACCGCGACAATAAGCAAACTAGGAGACTTGGAGATGAAGTAGGAGAAGCAACAAGGCGGCCATGAGGGCCGGGTGCGCCCCCTACCTCGTGGGCCCCTCGTGGGTCTCCTGACCTAATTCTTTCGCCCATATATACTCTTATACCCCAAAACCATCAGGGGGGGGGCACGAAAACACTTTTCCACCGCCGCAACCTTCTGTACCCATGAGATCCCATCTAGGGGCCTTCTCCGGCGTCCTGCATGAGGGGGATTTGATCACGGAGGGCTTCTACATCAACACCATTGCCCTTCCGATGGAGTGTGAGTAGTTTACCACAAACCTACGAGTCCATAGCTAGTAGCTAGATGGCTTCTTCTCTCTCTTTAATTTTCAATACCATGTTCTCCTCGATGTTTTTGGAGATCTATTCGATGTAATACTCTTTTGCGGTGTGTTTGCCAAGATCCGATGAGTTGTGGATTTATGATCAGATTATCTATGAATATTATTTGAATCTTCTATGAATTCTTATATGCATGATTTGATATCTTTGAAAGTCTCTTCGAATTATCGGCTTAGTTTAGCCTACTAGATTGGTTTTTCTAGCAATGGGAGAAGTGCTTAGCTTTGGGTTCAATCTTGTGGTGTCCTTTCCTAGTGACAGTATGGGCAGCAAGGCACGTATTGTATTGTTGCCATCGAGGATAAAAAGATGGGGTTTTCATCATATTGCTTGAGTTAATTCCTCTACATCATGTCATCTTACTTAATGCGTTACTCCATTCTTTATGAACTTAATACTGTAGCTGCATGCTGCATAGCGGTCGATGTGTGGAGTAATACTAGTAGATGCAGAATTGTTTTGGTCTACTTGACACGGACATGATGCATATGTTCATGATCATTGCCTTAGATATCATATATGCACTCTTGTATCAATTGCTCGGCAGTAATTTGTTCACCCACTGTATTATTTGCTATCTTGAGAGAAGCCACTACTGAAACCTATGGCCCCCGGGTCTCTTTTCCATCATACAAGTTCTCTTTTCTATCATATAAGTTCTCTTTTCCATCTTATTAGTTTCCGATCTACTATTTTGCAATCTTTTACTTTCTGTTCTATAAACCAAAAATACCAAAAACATTTACTTTACCGTTTATCTATCTCTACCAGATCTCACTTTTGCAAGTAACCGTGAAGGGATTGACAACCCCTTTATCGCATTGGGTACAAGTTTGTTTGATTTTTTATGCAGGCATTCGGTGACTTTTGTGTTGTCTCCTACTGGATTGATACCTTGGTTCTCGAACTCAGGGAAATACTTAATCTATTTTGCTGCATCACCCTTTCCTCTTCAAGGGAAAAACCAACGCAAGCTCAAGAGGTAGCAGGAAGAATTTCTGGCGCCGTTGCCGGGGAGATCTACGCCAAGTCAAGACATACCAAGTACCCATCATAAACTCTCATCTCTTGCATTACGTTATTCGCCATTCGCCTATCGTTTTCCTCTCCCCCACCTCTAAAACAATTTTCGAAAAGATTTGCCTTTTCTCTCTCTGTCCTCTCGTTTGCCTAAGTTTGCCTTCCTATCGTTATGGCCGAATCAAAAAGGGCTAAGAGTTTTCTCCCGGGTTTTAATGCTTTGGATGGCCCCTCCGTTCTTTCTAAGCTCATAAATAATGATGCTACGGAAAGACCTACCATGGTTATTAATGAGTGTTTTTGCGATTTTGGTGAAGATGACCCTGGAATTTTTTGTTATTTGCTTGATGAGTCTTTGAAAGATCCTTGGGAAGGTTGTTAAGGATCCAAGCTAGCTATGTGCCTCAATATGAAATCGAGATATACTTGGAAAGCTTTTATGTTGGTTTACCCCTTCTTTTAAGCAAGTTTTGGATTCTATATTTAAAGAAGGTTTTCTTGAAGGGGATGCCATCGATACTTATGAAAGGATGAAAGCTATATTTGGGCACCCCAAAAGTGGAAATGTTGAATCCACTGCTCTTTTGTGCTTTTATCAAAATGAAATTATCAAAGAGGCGAAGGCTAGCTTAGATGCAAATTTTTGAAGTGTGCTTAATCTTTCTTCCACCATTAATGGCCACGTACTTCCACAAAATAGAAAGATAAGTGTTTTAGATAATAAATTCTCTCTTTATCACCAAAAGGGAGAAGATGACAATACCTAATATATTCGTGTTTTACGCCTAGCTAAGGGCGTTAAACAATAGCCTTGTTGGGAGGCAACCCAATTTTATTTTTGTTCTTTGCTTATTGTTCCTGTTTAGTAATAGATTATTCATCTAGCCTCTGGTTAGATGTGGATTTGTGTTTTA
Source organism: Aegilops speltoides (assembly GCA_021437245.1). Lineage (NCBI taxonomy): Eukaryota > Viridiplantae > Streptophyta > Magnoliopsida > Poales > Poaceae > Aegilops > Aegilops speltoides. The sequence goes on along the minus strand of CM038147.1, from coordinate 412,843,180 downwards.
ATTAGTGTTTGTGCCAAGTTAAACCTTTAGGATAGCTTATGGTGATAGTTGTGTAGATCCTGCTGAAAAACAAAAACTTTTGTGCCCATTAAATAATTTCCAGGATTTTATTGAAACGTGCTTTTGATATGATTCTTTTTCTTTGGATTGGTGCACAAATTTCTCAGGTTGTCCTAATTTTTCAGATTTTTTGACTTACAGAAGTATTCGAGAGATACAGATTACTACACACTGTTCTGTTTTTCACAGATTCTGTTTTCTATGTGTTGTTTGCTTATTTTGATGACTCTAGGTAGCATCAGGGGAGGGGGGGTATGAACCATGGAAAAGTTGGAATACAGCATATATTACACCAATAGAAATAAACAATGAGTTTGTAACAGTACCTTAAAGTGGTGATTTATTTTCTTATACTAACGGAGCTTATGAAATTTTCTGTTGAGTTTTGTGTTGTGAAGTTTTCAAGTTTTGGGTAAGGATTTGATGGATTGTGGAATAAGGAGTGGCAAGAGCCTAAGCTTGGAGATGCCCAAGGCACCCCAAGGTAATATTCAAGGACAACCAAAAGCCTAAGCTTGGGATGCCCTGAAGGCATCCCTCTTTAAATCTTAAATCTATCGGTAACTTCACTTGAGGCTATATTTTTATTCACCACATGATATGCGTTTTGCTTGGAGCGTCTTGTATGATTTGAGTCTTTGCTTCTTAGTTTTCCACAATAATCCTTGCTATACACACCTTTTGGGAGAGACACGCATGAATCGTGATTTATTAGAATACTCTATGTGCTTCACTTATATCTTTTGAGCTAGGCAATTTTGTTCTAGTGCTTCACTTATATTCCCTCCGTTCCTAAATACTTGTCTTTCTAGAAATTTCAAATGATCACCACATACAAATGTATATAGACATATTTTAGAGTGTAGATTCATTCATTTTGTTCCGTATGTAGTCACCATTTGAAACCTCTAGAAAGACAAGTATTCAGGAACGGAGGGAGTATCTTTTTAGAGCACGGTGGTGGCCTTATTTTATAGAAATTTATGAACTCTCATGCTTCACTTATATTATTTTGAGAGTCTTTTAGAACAGCATGGTAATTTTCTTTTGTTATAAATTTAGTCCTAACATGTTGGCATCCAAGAGGGATATAATAAAAACTTTCATATAAAGTGCATTAAATACTATGAGAAGTTTGATTCTTCATGATTGTTTTGAGATATGAAGATGGTGATATTAGAGCCATGCTAGTGGAGTAATTGTGAATTTGAGAAATACTTGTGTTGAGGTTTGTGATTCCCGTAGCATTCACGTATGGTGAACCATTATGTAACGAAGTTGGAGCATGAAGTATTTATTGATTGTATTCCTTATGAGTGGCAGTCGGGGACGAGCGATGGTCTTTTTATACCATTCTATCTCCCTAGGAGCATGTGCGTAGTACTTCGTTTCGATGACTAATAGATTTTTGCAATAAGTATGTGAGTTCTTTATGACTAATGTTGTGTCCATGGATTATACGCACTCTCATCGTTTCACCATTGCTAGCCTCTCTTGTGTCGTGCAACTTTCGGCGGTACCATACACCCACTATAGACCTTCCTCAAAACAGCCACCATACCTACCTATTATGGCATTTCCATAGCCCTTCCGAGATATATTACCATGCAACTTTCCACCATTTCGTTTATTATGACACGAATCATCATTGTCATATTGCTTTGCATGATCATGTAGTTGACATCGTATTTGTGGCAAAGCCACCTTTCATAATTCTTTCATACATGTCACTCTTGATTCGTTGCACATCCCTGTACATCACCGGAGGCATTCACATAGAGTCATATTTTGTTCTAAGCATTGAGTTGTAATTTTTTGAGTTGTAAGTAAATAGAAGTGTGGTGATCACAATTATTAGAGCATTGTCCCATGTGAGGAAAAAAGAGAGGCCAAATAAGCCAAGAAAAAAAGAGAGAAAAAAGATAGGGGGGGGGGGGAAGATGAGAGAAAAAGAGAGAAGGGGCAATGTTACTATCCTTTTTTCCACACTTGTGCTTCTAAATAGCACCATGATCTTTATGATAGAGAGTCTCTTATTTTGTCACTTTCATATACTTGTGGGAATTTTTCATTATATAACTTGGCTTGTATATTCTAACGATGGGCTTCCTCAAATGCCCTAGGTCTTCATGAGCAAGCAAGTTGGATGCACAGCCACTTAGTTTCTTTTTTGAGCTTTCATAAACTTATAGCTCTAGTGTTGGGGAATGTAGTAATTTCAAAAAAATTCCTACGCACACGCAAGATCATGGTGATGCACAACAGTGAGAGGGGAGAGTGTGTCCATGTACCCTCGTAGACCGAAAGCAGAACTGTTAGCACAACGTGGTTGATGTAGTCGTATGTCTTCACGATCCAACCGATCTAGTACCGAATGCATGGCACCTCCGAGTTCAGCACACGTTCAGCTCGATGACGTCCCTCGAACTCCGATCTAGCCGAGCTTTGAGGGAGAGTTCCGTCAGCACGACGGTATGGTGACCATGATGATGTTCTACCGATGCAGTGCTTCGCCTAAGCACCGCTACGATATTATCGAGGTGGATTATGGTGGAGGGGGGCACCGCACACGTCTAAGGCCTCGTTTGGTTTCAAGGGTCGATTATCCCAGGGCTCTAATCCCCCTGGGGGGATTTCCATGGCCTCTCCCACACCACGGGGAGATTACCATGCTAGTTTGGTCAACAGGGGGAGGGGTGGAGATCACGTCCAGAAAAAGTGTAAACAAAATTGTAATATTCAGGAACCATGAAAATAACTTGGTTTCTTTACAGAAACATCATACCAATTCAGAAGTAATCAAAATTTATGTATATTTCCTTGAAAAAAAATCAGGAATGACACAAAGTACTAGAGAATAATTCGCGAATTTTAGGGAAAAAACATGAAACACACAGGTAATCAGCAAAATAACACTCCAAGCCACTGACAGACGCTAACCATAAGTTATACATATCAATTCGCACAAATAACATAGCACTACTGAGGTGTGCTAATCATGGTTTTAACAACAAAAATACAAACAACGGCTAGAAATCCAGCAATAATAAGCATTTTGTTCCATAAAAAATGCCCATGTGTGACTGATCCATAGCAAAATGTTTGTTGTTGAAATAGTTACTCTACTGAAACTTCCACCATCAACTTCTTTGAATATTTTTATCGGATAGCTTTAGTAAACCTGCAAAAAAGAACAGTGTTGTTACTACACAATATCACGTTTAAAACTATATATAAGCACATATTTTTATTTACATGCATGTTTGGCAAAGAAATAGATGCACACATAATAAAATGTTGTCCTCTCTGACAATAATCTACTGGAAAACACGAAACCTTAACAATAGAATGATTCATGTTTTCATTGCTTTGTCACTAATACACGTTTTTCAAATCAAGCTTGAAGGTAAGACAACAACAGATCAATTCAATGGTGTATGAATAAAGTCAAAATGGACAGAGGTGATGAACTTAAAAAAACACACTTGGGTTCATAGAGTTTAAACACAAAGCAATTATCAAGATTACATATGCTCAACCCACAGTTCTTTAGCTTGGTACAAAACGGAAGAACTTGAATGATTAATGTTCAACGTTGTCAATGGTTAGAGTTAAACTGAATAGTTAGCTTGATACTAATGCTACCTTCATCAACGTAATTAAATTCCAACAAGTATTATAGGAAAGATAAGCATACTTCAGGTTATCTTGAAGATTCTAAGTTAAAATTAGGACAAGGCTAATACATGCTGACTAGTTCCTTCCATATGTGATTTTTAGATTAAGTTTACTGACAGAAGCAAATTATATTAAGGCCATGGTTTCAGAGAACTAACCAAGCAACACATGGACCAACTAGCAATTCTACAACAGAGCATCTACTCTTGGCATGGTGAAGAGAATGAAATGGAATTGTAAGATAATGCACAGGAAGTAAGTCATAGGAAGCTCGATTTGTATGAAGAAAAAACTGTATCGCTCGATGATTAACCTGTCATCAACGTTAAAGATTTCGCCAGGATTGGAGGCGGATCGCTGGAAACGGCTAGGATTGGGATCCTGGAGCCCATCCTTGGTGCCAGCATTGTAGGTGCCCTTAAACTACCATCATAGTCCTTAATCTAGATAAAGTAAAACACTTGCTATTATCAGAGCACCTGAAATTGACGCACAATAATTTAAATTTTAGTTGATGCCACAAAACTTAGTGCGCATCTCCACCTGATATTTCTAAACCAAAACCAAGAAAAAATAACTCGGTCCAGATAGCATGGAGAGCTGCAGGTTACTATGTTCACAGGATGAGTCATAAAACTATATCGATCTACATGTATCGAAAATCTAATTGATAATCAATGTTGTGTACCTCCTATAACATATGAAGTATGATGTTAATTTTAACTATGAAAATACTAAGAGAGAATGTTCTGTTTAGGATGGACAAATACATAACTATGAAATACTTTGGAGAAATACATAAGAGGTACACATACTATATATGGACAAATACATAGCTATGAAAATGAACCAACTGAACCACATGTCTGCGATATACAAGTGCACAGATTTATCAAATAGATAAGGAAATATTGCCCCACATAGAAAAACATAAGCAATTGTTAATGAACATTGAGATGTAGCGATCAGGAGTAGGCAAGTTTCTATGTGCATCAAGCTTTAGAATAAATTTTACAATCCATATGGCCAGAACGGTATGCTACATTGTAAAAACTCGTAGGCAGCTAGAAATAAAATAAAAATTCGTTTGGATCTGGGCTCAAGTTCATCAGGGACCGAGGCATGAACTGGAGAAAATATATGAGGTTGAAGAGGGTGGGAGGAGGAGGGAGCTAACCTTGATCGTAGAAGGTAGAAGTCGCGGTCGCCGGAGGTGGCCAAAACTTTGATGCAAATGGAAGATCTGGGGAAGGAGGAGGATGACGGCTGTGGTCCATCGCCATCACTGGAGGGAAGCTTCGATCCTGAGCACCGGAGGGGCGAGTTCATGGGTGTCGCTTCGTTCGCCAGCGCAGGAGCTCAGAGGCGGAGGAGACGGGGCGCGGATCTTGGTCGACGACGCCTATTGTTCACTCGTATTGCTCGAGACGGGGGTTTTCTTTCCGATCTCTGGGGTCATGGCGTTTCTTCCTGTGGAAACGACGTGGGTTGGGCAGGGCTACCTCCCGTACAGATGCATCCAAATGTCGTGGCGGGTCTCCCTGGGCCAATTCAGCCAGAGGTTCTCTGGCCCGGGGAAATAGCGGGCATCCCGGGGGGATCACTTGCAACCAAACGAGGCCTAAGAGATCCAAGGGATCAATTTTTGTCTCTCCAAGGGGTGCTCCCTCCTCGTATATGAAGGAGTGGAGGAGGGGGAGGGCCGGCCCTCTCTATGGCGCGCCCTAGGAGGAGTCCTACTCCCACCGGGAGTAGGATTCCCCCCTTCCAAGTAGTAGGAGTAGGAGTGAAGGAAAGGGAGAGAGAGAGAAGGAAGGAGGCGCAGCCCTCCCCTAGTCCAATTTGGACTAGGCCTTGGGGGCGCCCAACCTCTCTCTCTCTTTCCCTAAAGCCCAATAAGGCCCATATACTCCCCGGCGAATTTCCGTAACTCTCCGGTACTCCGAAAAATACCCGAATCACTCGGAACCTTTCCGATGTCCGAATATAATCGTCCAATATATGGATCTTTACGTCTCGACCATTTCGAGACTCCTCATCATGTCCCCGATCTCATTCAGGACTCCGAACTACCTTGGTACATCAAAACACATAAACTCATAATATAACCGTCATCGAACTTTAAGCGTGCGGACCCTACGGGTTCGAGAACAATGTAGACATGACCGAGACACGTCTCCGGTCAATAACCAATAGCGGAACCTGGATGCTCATATTGGCTCCCACATATTCTACGAAGATCTTTATCGGCCAAACCGCATAACAACATATGTTGTTCCCTTTGTCATCGGTATGTTATTTGCTCGAGATTCGATCGTCGGTATCTCAATACCTAGTTCAATCTCGTTACCGGCAAGTCTCTTTACTCATTCCGTAATACATCATCCTGTAACTAACTCATTAGTTACAATGCTTGCAAGGCTTATAGTGATGTGCATTACCGAGTGGGCCCAGAGATACCTCTCCGACAATCGGAGTGACAAATCCTAATCTCGAAATACGCCAACCCAACAAGTACCTTCGGAGACACCTGTAGAGCACCTTTATAATCACCCAGTTACGTTGTGACGTTTGGTAGCACACAAAGTGTTCCTCCGTAAGCGGAGTTGCATAATCTCATAGTTATAGGAACGTGTATAAGTCATGAAGAAAGCAATAGCAACATACTAAACAATCAAGTGCTAAGCTAACGGAATGGGTCAAGTCAATCATATCATTCTCCTAATGATGTGATCTCGTTAATCAAATGACAACTCATGTCTATGGTTAGGAAACTTAACCATCTTTGATTAACGAGCTAGTCAAGTAGAGGCATACTAGTGACACTATGTTTGTCTATGTATTCACACATGTATTATGTTTCCGGTTAATACAATTCTAGCATGAATAATAAACATTTATCATGAAATAAGGAAATAAATAATAACTTTATTATTGCCTCTAGGGCATATTTCCTTCATCTAGTGCATCTGTTGCATGGCAATCCCTACTCACTCACATTGATATCTATTGTTGGGCATCTCCATAGCCCGTTGATACGCCTAGTTGATGTGAGACTATCTCCCTCTTTTTTGTCTCCTCCACAACCACCATATTCTCTTCCACCATAGTGCTACGTCCATGGCTCACACTCATGTATTGCGTGAAAATTGAAAAAGTTTGAGAACATCAAAAATATGAAACAATTGCTTGGCTTGTCATCAGGGTTGTGCATGATTTGAGTATTTTGTGTGATGAAGATGGAGCACAGCCAGACTATATGATTTTTTAGGGATAAGCTTTCTTTGGCCATGTTATTTGAGAGGACATAATTGCCTTGTTAGTATGCTAGTATTATTGTTTTTTTGTCAATACTCCCTCCGTTTCTTTTTAGTTTGTATATAAGATTTGGTCAAAGTCAAACTTTGTAAAATTTGACTAGCTTTGTAGGAAAAGATATCAACATCCACACTACGAAATCAATAATATTAGATGCATGGTGAAATTAATTTTTATAACATATAACTTTAGTATTAAAGATGTTACTATTTTTTTCTATAAAGTTAGTCAAACTATACAAAGTTTGACTTTGACCAAATCTTATATACGGACTAAAATGAAATGGAGGGAGTATTAAAATTTTGTCTTGAATATGACGGATCTGAACATTCATCCCACAATAAAGAGAATTACATGGATAAATATGTTAGGTAGCATTCCAAATCAAAAATTCTGTTCTTATCATTTACCTACTCGAGGACGAGCAGGAATTAAGCTTGGGGATGCTTGATATGTCTCCAACGTATCTATAATTTTTGATTGTTCCATGCTATTATATTATCTGTTTTGGCCGTTTTATATGCATTAATTTGTTATTTTATTTATTTTTAGGACTAACCTATAACTTAGAGCCCAGTGCCAGCCTGTTTTAGAGTAACGCAGAAAAGGAATATCAAACGGAGTCCTAACAGAATAAAACTTTTGCGGTGATCTTTCTTGGACCAGAAGTAAACCAGAAGACTTGGAGATGAAGTCGGAGAAGCAACTAGGCGGCCACGAGGGTAGGGTGCGCCCCTCTACCTCGTGGGTCTCCTGAACTAATTCTTTCGCCCATATATACTATTATACCCCAAAACCATTAGGGGGGCCACGAAAACACTTTTTCACCGCCGCAACCTTCTGTACTCATGAGATCCCATCTAGGGGCCTTTTCCGGCAGCCTGTCGGAGGGGGATTTCATCATGAAGGGCTTCTACATCAACACCATTGCCCTTTCGATGAAGCGTGAGTAGTTTACCACAGACCTACTGGTCCATAGCTAGTAGCTAGATGGCTTCTTCTCGCTCTTTGATTCTCAATACCATGTCCTCCTCGATGTTCTTGGAGATCTATTCGATGCAATACTCTTTTGCGGTGTGTTTGCCGAGATCTGATGAATTGTGGATTTATGATCAGATTATCTATGAATATTATTTGAATCTTCTCTGAATTCATATATGCATGATTTGATATCTTTGCAAGTCTCTTCGAATTATCGGTTTAGTTTGGCTTACTAGCCTTGCAATGGGAGAAGTGTTTAGCTTTGGGTTCAATATGGCGGTGTCCTTTTCTAGTGACAGTAGGGGCAGCAAGGCACGTATTGCATTGTTGTCATCGAGGATAAAAAGATGGGGTTTTCATCATATTGCTTGAGTTAATTCCTCTACATCATGTCATCTTACTTATTGTGTTACTCCGTTCTTTATGAACTTAATACTCTAGATGCATGCTGGATAGCGGTCGATGTGTGGAGTAATAGTAGTAGATGCAGAATCGTTTCGGTCTACTTGACATGGAGGTGATGCCTATGTTCATGATCATTGCCTTAGATATCGTCATAATTATGCGCTCTTCTTTCAATTGCTCGGCAGTAATTTGTTCACCGACCGTATTATTTGTTATCTTGACATAAGCCACTAGTGAAACCTATGGCCCCCGGGTCTTTTTTCCATCATACAAGTTCTCTTTTCCATCATATAAGTTCTCTTTTCCATCTTATTAGTTTCCAACCTACTATTTTGCAATCTTGTACTTTCCGATCTATAAACCAAAAATACCAAAAACACCAAAAACATTTACTTTACCGTTTATCTATCTCTACCAGATCTCACTTTTGCAAGTGAGGGAGTCCTGGACTAGGGGGTGTCTGGATAGCCGAACTATCATCATTGGCCGGACTCCAAGACTATGAAGATACAAGATTGAATATTTCGTCCCGTGTCTGGATGGGACTTTCCTTGGCGTGGAAGGCAAGCTTGGCAATACGGATATGTAGATTTCCTACCATTGTAACTGACTCTGTGTAACCCTAGCCCTCTCCGGTGTCTATATAAACGGAAGGGTTTTAGTCCGAGGACGAACAACAATCATACCATAGGCTAGCTTCTAGGGTTTAGCCTCCTTGATCTCGTGGTAGATCTACTCTTGTACTACCCATATCAACAATATTAATCAAGCAGGAGTAGGGTTTTACCTCCATCGAGAGGGCTCGAACCTGGGTAAAAACATCGTGTCCCTTGTCTCCTGTTACCATCCGCCTAGATGCACAGTTCGGGACCCCCTACCCGAGATCCGCCGGTTTTGACACCGACAGTAGGTTTATCATGGTCTAGTAACATGACTTCCAGAACAGGATTACCATACCACTCTGGTGCGGACCGTACTCTGGAAGACCTACGAGGTTCTGTAGTAACTTGATCTGAAGTTTCATGATCATCATCATTAGCTTCCTCACTAATTGGTGTAGAAATCACTCGGGACCGCTCCGCCCAGCCGGTCCGCGGCGATCCCTCCGCCGTCTCCCTTGGTCCTAGCCGCCGGCGAGCGCCGTGCGTGCCCAGCGCCCCTCGGGCTTGCGCCCGTTCGGGCTATGCCCGTTAGCCACGCGCCCACGCCCACTCGCCTGACCCGCAAGGCCCCTGTGCCACAGACAAGTGGGCCTAGCCCCTAGAACGTTTTATTAAAAAAAACGAAATAAAAATAAATATATAATTAATTAATTAAGTAATAATTAAAATAGTTAATGAATTAATTAAGTTAATTAATCCTATTTAATTAATCTAATTAAGTAGATAGTTTAATTAAACCCTAATTAGACTAATCAGTCAATGATGAATGGGACCCACATGTCAGTTGACCAGTCAACGCCTTTGTTGACTCTCGACGTCATCTTGATGTCATCTTGACGTCGGCGTGCCTTGCTACGATAATGTTGAATTTAAATAATTAAATAAATCCTAAAATGAATTAAATCTTTTAAAATTAATATAAAATAAACCGTAGCTCGGATGGAAAAACTTTGTACATGAAAGTTGCTCGTAAGCGAAGAGATGAATCCGGATCGCAGCCCGCTCGTCGCCACGCATCCCTAGCATAGAGAACTGCAACATTTCACCTCTGGTTCATCGTAGAAAACACGAAACACCGGGATACTTTCCGGATGTTTCCTTCACCCAGATCACCTCATACCGCGTTAGAGCGCGTCTAGCTCGCTTGTTGACTGTTATGCACTTGCTTGCTATGTATTTACTATTTCTCCCCCTCTTCTCTCCGGTGAGCCCCGTGGCGATCGCCGATGCCCCTATGGACGACTACGCCACCGACGACCCCTCCTTCTTATGCGAGCAACCAGGCAAGCCCCCTTGATCACCGGATATCGCCTATTCTCCTCTATCTTGCTTGCATTAGAGTAGTGTAGCATGTTATCGCTTTCGTTGATCCTATTACGATGCATAGCGACATTGTTGCTACATCTGTTGATACCTTACCTGCAATCCTAAATGCTTAGTATAGGATGCTAGTTTATCATCATTGGCCCTTGAAAGCACATTTGCTCCCCGGGTGGTTTTTGTAATTAATGACAACATACTTTGTGGTTGGACTAATGCTTTTATCAAGTATGTTTCAGGAAATTCAATCACATTGGCATGGCAAAAGGACTAAAGAAGTGGACCCCTCAAAATGCTAAGGCAAGCATTGGCAAAAGCTCAAGACTCCATTTTTGGTTTAGTGATCCAAGATCACATTGAGTCCATAGGAAAATCCAATACTATTAAAAGGGATGAGGTTATGATGATGATCCTGGTTGCTCAAGTGCTTAGTGATACATCTCCTAAACTATCAAGCAACTTTCACCGCCATATACACTCATAAGTAGTCTCGGTCCCACCGATATTCCAAACTTCCACACCGAGATGAACCACCTCAGCCATAAGCCAAACCCTAGTAAACTCGGATTTTCCGATTCGAACTCGGTCTCACCGAATCATGAGTTGCCAAGCTTCAGAACCTTCATCATCAAATCGGTGTCACCGAGATGATGAAGTCGGTCCCACCAAAGCGGCATGCTCTTGTCATTGCATCGAATCGGACTAACCGAGATTGTATATTCGGTCCCACCGAAAATCTCAACGTTCACATTATTTGAACTATCGGTCTCACCGAGTTGTCCACTTCGGTCCCACCAAGATTGCTCAAATGTGTGTAGCGGTTGGATTTTGTGTGGAGGCTATTTATACCCTCCACCCCTCTTCATTCGTGGAGAGAGCCATCGAAAGAACTACCACTCCTACCTTACATTTACGAGAAGAGAACTACCTACCCTTGTGTTGAGATCAAGTTGCTCCACTCCCACCATATGAAGCTTGATTTCTAGCCTTCCCAAGTTGCTTTCCACTCAATCCTTTCTTCCACCACAGCCAAATCGGTGAGGAGAGTTGAGTGTTGGGGAGATTATCATTTGAAGCACAAGAGCAAGGAGTTCATCATCATCTACAACATCTATTACCTTTTGGAGGTGGTGCCTCCTAGATTGGTTAGGTGTCGCTTGGGAGCCTCCGTCGTCGAGATGTGGAGTTGAACCAAGAAGTTTGTAAGGGCAAGGAGATCGCCTACTTCGTGAAGATCTACCCGAGTAAGGCTAGCCCTCCGTGGGCGTGAGCCATGATGGAATAGACAAGGTTGCTTCTTCGTGGACCCTTCGTGGGTGGAGCCTCCGTGGACTCTCGCAGCCGTTACCCTCCGTGGGTTGAAGTCTCCATCAACGTGGATGTACGATAGCGCCACCTATCGGAACCACGGAAAAATCATTGCGTCTCCAAATTGCGTTTGATCTTCTCCACTTCTCTTTACTACTTGTGCAATTTACTTTCCGCTGCCCATACTCTAGAATTGCATGTGTAGTGTGCTACTTGACTTGTGTGTTATGCAAAATCTGCCAAAATCTGTCCTTGATAAAAGACAGAATTTTTATCTTGTCGAGTAGTCTAATCACCCCCCCCCCTCTAGACACTCTCACCTTCTTCAATCCCTCAATTGGTATCAGAGCATTGGTCTCCATTGCTTTGTTTACACACCATTGGAGGAAGATGGACGTGTCTACGTTTGGGGGTGTTAGCCATAGAGTGCCTATTCTTAATGGAGTGTCCTATAACTCGTGGAGGATTGAAATGCTTATTATCTTTAAGACGTATAATTTGCGCAAATATGTTGAGACCCCCTATGTGCCTCCATTAGACCCCTTGCACCCTACCATGGATGAAGAGCTTGATTTGCTTCGTAACCTTAGGACTGTAAATCTTATCATCAGAGGGTTACCCGATAACTTGCTTGAGCTTGTTACAAACTTTGAGTGCGCCTATGCTATGTGGAAGTTCTTGGAAGAACTTTATCCGGACTACTCTTTGAGAGGTCTTGATGAAATTCTATACAAGACTATTGAATTTGATATGATGCGCCCTAATGATCCCAACTTTGATAAATGCTTCTTTGAGCTTCGTGATCTTATGAAAAGAAGGGTGATCCGGTCTTATCAATGTTCTAATTAGAAATGCTCTTGTATTGCATTCCGATGATTATTTTCACATTGACAAAACTAATGCAAGTAGTTATCAAATTGACCTAGGTGTTGATGATGAACAATCTATGGGTCAATATGATGATGAGCATGAGCATGATGATGATTACTCCGATTAGGACACCGAGCTAGACAAGATCATGAAGAGTCTCAATCTTATGGCAAATCGAGAGACTACATGTCCCATGAAAAGAGTGGATTCTTGATAGTGGATGCACCGACCACATGACCGGAGACAAAGACATGTTTCGAGAGCTTGCAAAGAACGATGGTCCACGCAAGTATGTGACTTTTGGAGACAACTCAAGGGTAAGGTACTTGGCCTTGGTAAGGTGGCCATATCTCATGATAGCTCTATTCAAAATGTCATGCTTGTAGAATCTCTTGGATACAATTTACTTTCCGTGTCTAGATTAGTGACTTTGGATTCAATGTGCTATTCATCAAGTAGATTGCCAAGTCTTTCGTCGTGACAATCATAACATGGCGTTTACGGTATCCGTAGAGGTGATCTATATATTGTTGATTTCACTAAGAAAGCCCAACCTAGAGCTTGCTTCATTGCTAAATCCTCTAAAGGTTGGTTATGGCATAGAAGGCTTGGACATGTTGGTATGCGTAATCTAGACAAGCTGATCAAAGGTGATCATATTCTTGGCGTTAAAGATGTTTTCTTTGACAAAGATAGACTTTGTAGTGCTTGTCAAGCAGGAAAAAAAGTAGGTGGAAGTCATCCCGTGAAGAACATCATGACCACAAGGAGACCGCTTGAGCTTCTTCATATGGATCTCTTCGGTCCCAATGCTTACAAAAGCCTTGGTGGTAACTCCTTTGGTCTAGTTATAGTTGATGATTATTCCAGATTTACGTGGGTATTTTTCCTTGATGCAAATCGCAGAGTTCAGAGAATCTTCAAAACCTTTGCCAAAAGGCCCAAAATCAATTTGAGGTGAAGATCAAGAAAGTTCGGAGGACAATGGAACGGAGTTCAAGAACGCCAATGTAGACTCTTTTCTCGATGAGGAAGGGATTCTACATGAGTTCTCGACTACGTACACTCCTCAACAAAATGGAGTTGTTGAGAGGAAGAACCGAACGCTCATAGAGATGGCGAGAACGATGCTTGATGAATACAAGACATCAAGCATTTTTGGGTAAGCGGTCGAGACGACTTGTCATGCTATCAACAGGCTTTATCTTCATAAGCTCCTCGGCAAGACATCATACGAGCTCCTCACGGTAACAAACCCCAAGTGGGATACTTTCGTGTCTTTGGTTGAAATGCTATATCCTTGATAAGCATCGTCGGTCTAAATTTGCTCCTAAAACTCATGAAGGTTTTTTCTTGGTTATGGATCAAACTCCCACACCTACCGTGTCTACAATAATTTCACCGAAAGGTTGAAGAGACGGTGAGCGGAAGTTTGATGAATCTAATGGCTCGCAAGTAGAGCAAATGCCTATTGATGTAGGAGACAAGGACCCATCGGAAGCTATCCAAGATTTATCTATTGGAAAGATCTGTCCCATGGAAGTGAAGGAGAGTACCTCATCTACATATGTGGAGCCCCCTACATCACGGCGAGATGAACCTCAAGGCAACATGGAGGCCTCCACAAGTGGAACTCACCAAGATGAGGAAGTGCAACAAGAAGATCCACCACAACCTCCTTCTCCACCGCCTCAAGACAACACCAACAACAATGAAGAAGAAGAAGAAGAAGAAGAGGAAGATGAAGATGATGAGGAAGCTCAGCCACAACCTCAAAAAAAGCTATCCCGAGTCCGAGCAAGAGTCAAGAAAAATCATCCCGTGGAACAAATGATGAACGACATCAACTCCGGGAGAATTACTCGCTCTAAAACTCGCTTAGCTAACTTTTGTGAGCATTACTCATTTATCTCTAGTATTGAACCTATGAAGGTAGAAGAAGCACTTGAAGACCCGGATTGGGTGAACGCTATGCACGAAGAACTTCACAACTTCGAGAGGAACAAGGTATGGACTTTGGTAGAGAAGCCCAAGGATGATCAAAACGTCATTGGAACCAAATGGGTGTTTGAACAAGCAAGATGAAGATGGACAAGTCATCCGCAACAAGGCTCGTCTCAGTAGCTCAAGGTTACACACAAGTCGAAGGTATGGACTATGGTGAGACCTATGCCCCCGTTGCTAGACTTGAGTCCATTCGCATTCTTCTTGCTTATGCCAATCACCATGATATTACTCTCTATCAAATGGATATCAAAAGTGCTTTCCTAAATGGTGAAATTGAGGAGGAAGTATTTGTGAAACAACCTCCGGATTTGTGAATCCCAAAAGCCTAATCATGTTTACAAGTTGCACAAAGCTCTTTATGGTCTTAAACAAGCTCCTAGAGCTTGGTACAAATCTTGACTAGCTTTCTTCTTGAAAAAGGCTTTGAGATTGGAAAGATAGACCCAACGCTGTTCACTTAAAAGGGTTAATGGTGAACTATTTGTGTGCCAAATATATGTTGATGATATTATCTTTGGTTCAACTAACCCTCATTTTAGCAAGAAGTTTGGAAAGCTCATGTCGGAGAAGTATGAGATGTCCATGATGAGTGAACTCAAATTCTTCCTTGGGTTGCAAATCAAGCAATCTAAGGAGGGTACCTTTGTCTCACAAACAAAGTACACCAAGGATCTCTTCAAGAAGTTCAACATGCAAGAAAGAAGGTATGAGAACCCCATGCCTACAAGTGGACATAATGACTTGACAAAGATGGAGAACCCGTTGATCAAAGGGTTTACCGATCTATGATTGGTTCTCTACTATATCTTTGTGCTTCTCGTCCTGACATAATGTTGAGTGTATGCATGTGTGCTCGATATCAAGCAGCCCCTAAAGAATGTCATCTTCAAGCTGTTAAAAGGATTGTGAGATATTTGATACACACACCAAACTTTGGCATTTGGTATCCTAAGAGGGCCTCTTTCGACCTTGTTGGCTATTCCGACTCGGACTATGCCGGTGACAGGTTGATAGAAAGTCAACTTCGTGCACGTACAATTCCTTGGTCGATCCCTTGTATCTTGGTCCTCCAAGAAACAAAATTCGTATCATTATCCGCCAAGCGGAATATATTGCTGCTGGTTCGTGTTGTGCTCAATTGCTATGGATGACACAAACGCTTAAGGATTATGGGATACATGTGAGACATGTTCCTTGCTTTGTGACAATGAGAGTGCGATTAAAATTGGACACAATCCGTGCAACACTCTCGAGCGAAACATATTGAAGTTCGTCACCATTTCATTCGTGATCACATTGCCAAGGGTGACATCAATCTTAAGCATGTTCGTCTCGACAAACAACTCATTGATATCTTTACAAAACCTCTTGATGAGAAGGTGTTTTGTCGCTTAAGGAGTGAGTTGAACATCATTGATGCTTCAAACTTGGAGTGAGAACTCCATTGATGCATGCAAGGCATGAGCCCACTTGACTAATCCTTGATATTTCTCTTATGATGGTGATCATATGTCTTGGACACATTTGCCTCCTTGTATTGCATCTAACTCCTTGCAGGTACTTGGATGATCTACATTCCACAAGATTACCACACACTCAAATCATGAGTAATCTTGTCATTGACCAAGTATCTAGCCCTTTGGGATGTTGAGTTCAAGGAACAAAATTCCACATATCCTTTTTGACATCTTATACATCTAGTATTTCACTCTTGTCATCTTGGATATTCTTGAGTATTTCCTTGCTTGCCTAACCCATCTAGGAAGATGAACTACACAAGTGGAAATGGCGCTCCGACTTCACATTCAATGAGCACCTACATCAAGTTTACCTACATGAACAAAGCAACAACAAGCCCAAGGTATGTTCTTCACATCTTTAAGGAGCTTTGCTCAAAGTCATGAGTACAAGCAGCTTCATAAGATGTGATCACATCGAATGCTTAATCGAAAAATGGCAACCCCATTTTGAGCTTAAATGATGAGTATGACCTATGATCAAATGTCCTCATTCGACTCCTAAGTCAATATACTCAAACATAGGTGACCTTGTCGCCGACCTTTATCTAGATGAAGTACATATGTTTTGGAGTCTTTCTATTTTCTCTTATGTTCTCTCATTGAGTTTTCATTAAAAAAAACTTCATCTAGGAATCTTTTTCATTTCTATTCTTACATCTTTGTGAATATCCTTCGGCTCGATCAATGCCTCGAAAATCATTCACAAATTCATTGCAAATCCTTTGAAACATTCCTTGCAAAGTGAGCTGAATTATTTCTGTATTTCCTTGGAATTAAACTCGGCGTCACCGATTTAAATATTTTGGTCTAACCGAAAAGGATCTACCCTAAGTCCCTGACTTTCGGACCCACCGATCCATCTTAATTCGGTGTCACCGATTTATTTCTTCCAGGATATCATCTTCTGCAGCTCCACTCAATGATTCTCTATGCATGTTCCTTTTTGCCCTGTTGTGATTCTTAAGGATCCCACTTCTTTCTTTCCATCTTCCCTGACCTTCCTAGTTTGCTGTCCTTTTCGGCACTTGATGTCAAAGGGGGAGAAGACTTAGGGGGAGAAGAGAAGATTTAGGGGGAGAAGAAGAGCAATCTTACCTTAAGGGGGAGAGAATCACATCAAAGCTTTGCCGTGTTTTTCCTTATAAGAGAATTTCTTGCCGTGTTTCACATTGGACATTACAATTGGCGTCATTCTCATTTGGCATCATTCTTTTGATTTTGCTCTTTCCATCAAACCCTTGATCCGAGAAAACTCAAAGGAGAGGAATCTTCACAATCGATATCTTATGGAAAGCAAAATCTCTCGAGTTCATTGAATTTTTTAGTTTGGAGACATGTTTGTTGATTCAAGCTTGTGCTCAATATGAGACACTCTTTATACATGTCATCCCTGGCTTGGTACTCTTGATGTTCTTGCAGTTGGTTGAAGAAATACTCTTGTGTTATCTAACCTTGTTTTCCCAAGTTTATCTCTTGGTACAATGCCAAGGAACCTCAAGGTAAGTATATGCACTTTGCGAGAATGTGCATGATGGTGACTTGCTTGTGAATACTTGTTTGCAAGAAATCACCATGCACATATGCATTATCACTCACTTCTTTTCATCCGCTCGATGCATATAGCCAAGCTGCATGTAGCACATCTTGCTTTTCTCTCTTGTGTGCTTGTGGTAGTCCAAAACCATAATTTATGAAAATCTTGCACACTTGTAGGGGAGCCTGTGTACTACATGTTTGTCAAAGCTTTGTGATAATTCTGTCTTTCTTTCAATAAGCTTTGATGTCTTGTTTAGTGTGTTGCCATCAATTACCAAAAGGGGAGATTGAAAGCACATTTGCTCCCCGGTGGTTTTGGTAATTAATGACAACATACTTTGTGGTTGGACTAATGCTTTTATCAAGTATGTTTCAGAAATTCAATCACATTGGCATGGCAAAAGGACTAAAGAAGTGGACCCTCAAAATGCTAAGGCAAGCATTGGCAAAAGCTCAAGACTCCATTTTTGGTTTAGTGATCCAAGATCACATTGAGTCCATAGGAAAAGCCAATACTATTAAAAGGGATGAGGTTATGATGATGATCTGGTTGCTCAAGTGCTTAGTGATACATCTCCTAAACTATCGCAACTTTCACCGCCATATACACTCATAAGTAGTCTCGGTCCCACCGATATTCCAAACTCAGTCACACCAAGATGAACCACCTCACCATAAGCCAAACCCTAGTAAACTCGGATTTTCCGATTCGAACTCGGTCTCACCGAAACATGAGTTGCCAAGCTTCAGAATCTTCATCATCAAATCGGTGTCACCGAGATGATGAAGTCGGTCCCACCGAAGCTGGCATGCTCTTGTCATTGCACGAATCGGACTAACCGAGATTGTATATTCGGTCCCACCGAAAATCCCAACGCTCACATTATTTGAACTATCGGTCTCACCGAGTTGTCCACTTCGGTCCCACCGAGATTGCTCAAATGTGTGTAACGGTTGGATTTTGTGTGGAGGCTATTTATACCCTCCACCCCTCTTCATTCGTGGAGAGAGCCATCGAAAGAACTACCACTCCTACCTTACATTTCGAGAAGAGAACTACCTACCCTTGTGTTGAGATCAAGTTGCTCCACTCCCACCATATGAAGCTTGATTTCTAGCCTTCCCAAGTTGCTTTCCACTCAATCCTTTCTTCCACCACAGCCAAATCGGTGAGGAGAGTTGAGTGTTGGGGAGATTATCATTTGAAGCACAAGAGCAAGGAGTTCATCATCATCTACAACATCTATTACCTTTTGGAGGGTGGTGCCTCCTAGATTGGTTAGGTGTCGCTTGGGAGCCTCCGTCGCCGAGATGTGGAGTTGAACCAAGAAGTTTGTAAGGCAAGGAGATCGCCTACTGTGAAGATCTACCCCAGTAAGGCTAGCCCTCCGTGGGCGTGAGGCCATGATGGAATAGACAAGGTTGCTTCTTCGTGGACCCTTGATGGGTGGAGCCCTCCGTGGACTCTCGCAGCCGTTACCCTCCGTGGGTTGAAGTCTCCATCAACGTGGATGTACGATAGCGCCACCTATCGGAACCACGGGAAAAATCATTGTGTCTCCAAATTGCGTTTGATCTTCTCCACTTATCTTTACTACTTGTGCAATTTACTTTCCGCTGCCCATACTCTAGAATTGCATGTGTAGTGTGCTACTTGACTTGTGTGTTATGCAAAATCTGCCAAAATCTGTCCTTGATAAAAGACAGAATTTTTATCTTGTCGAGTAGTCTAATCACCCCCCCCTCTAGACACTCTCACCTTCTTCGATCCCTCAGCCCTACATTCTTGTCAGTCTGCCTTGCTATACTATCGGGCCGTGATCACTTGGGAGGTGATCATGGGTATATACTATACATACATACATACTATACAGATGGTGACTAAAGTTGGGTCAGCTCATTGAGTACCCGCAAGTGATTCTGATGAGGGGGCTGAAAGGACAGGTGGCTCCATCCCGGTAGAGGTGGGCCTGGGTTCCCGACGGCCCCGATTGTTACTTTGTGGCGGAGGCAGCAGGCAGGTTGAGACCACCTAGGAGACAGTGGGCTGGCCTGCTCGGGTTCGCGGATACTTAACACGCTTAACGAGATCTGGGTATTTGATCCGAGTCCGCCATTTGGTCTATATGCACTAACAATCTACGCGGAGTAGTTATGGGTATCCCGTCGTGGTATCGATCGAAGCCTTCTTGACGCTGGCCGACGAGCGGGCGCGCCGCCGATTGGATCGAACGCCACTAGGCTAGGTCTGCTGCCGGCCGCCCTCGCATAGAACGCGGTGTGCAATGGGCGATGGGTCGGACCCTGCGCAAGATAGGATTTAGACCAGCGGGTGACCTCTCTGCTGTGCCTAGGTGGGGCTGCGGCGTGTTGATCTTCCGAGGCGGGCATGACCCAGAAAGTGTGTCGGCCAAATGGGATCAAGCGTGTTGGGTTATGTGGTGCACCCTGCAGGAAGTTAATCTATTGAATAGCCGTGATCTTCGGTAACAGGACGACTTGGAGTTGTACCTTGACCTTATGACAACTAGAACCAGATACTTAATAAAACACACCCTTCCAAGTTCCACAGACAACCCGGTGATCGCTTTTCCACAGGACAACGAGGAGAGGATCGCCGGGTAGGATTATGCTATGCGATGCTACTGGAGATGCTACTTGGAGATGCTACTTGAGATGCTACTTGGAGGACTTCATCTACTCTCTTCTACATCTTTGCAAGGCGGAGGCTGCGAGGCGTAGTCTTGACTGTGATTAGTTATCCCCTCTTATTCTCGCATTCTCATGTTCGGTCCATCGATATGGCCCTTTACACATATACCCATGCATATGTAGTGTAGCTCCTTGCTTGTAGTACTTTGGATGAGTACTCACGGTTGCTTTCTCCCCTTTTCCCCCTTTCCTTTCTTTCGGTTGTCGCAACCAGATCTCGGAAACCAGAGCGACGCCATCGTCGGCGGCGACTACTACACTGGAGGTGCCTACTACTACGTGCGGTGTCGACGATTTACGACTGTGAGTAGTTTAGGAGGATCCAGGCGGGAGGCCTGCGCCTCTTCGATCTGATCCCGGTTTGTGCTAGCCTTCTTAAGGCAAACTTGTTTAACTTATGTCTCGTACTCAGATATTGTTGCTTCACGACTCGCCTATGATCGAGCACTTGTATTCGAGCCCTCGAGGCCCCTGGCTTGTATTATGATGCTTGTATGACTTATCTATATTTTAGAGTTGTGTTGTGATATCTTCCCGTGAGTCCCCGATCTTGATCGTACACGTTTGCGTGCATGATTAGTGTACGATTGAATCGGGGGCGTCACACGTGGTGACCATGATGATGTTCTACCGACGTAGGGCTTCTCCTAAGCACCGCTACAATATTATCGAGGTGGATTATGGTGGAGGGGGGCACCGCACACGGCTAGGAGATCCAGGGGATCAATTGTTGTGTCTCCAAGGGGTGCCCCCCTCCCCGCATATGAAGGAGTGGAGGAGGGGGAGGGCCGACCCTCTCTATGGCACGCCCTAGGAGGAGTCCTACTCCCATTGGGAGTAGGATTCCCCCCTTCCAAGTAGTAGGAGTATGAGTCAAGGAAAGGGGAGAGAGAAGAGAAGGAAGGAGAGGGCGCATCCCCTCCCCCTAGTCCAATTCGGACTAGGCCTTGGGGGGGCGCCCAACCTCTCCTCTCTATTTCCCCTAAAGCCCAATAAGACCCATATACTCCCTGGCGAATTCCCGTAACTCTCCAGTACTCCAAAAAATAACCGAATCACTCGGAACCTTTCCGATGTCCGAATATAGTCGTCCAATATATCGATCTTTACGTCTCGACCATTTCGAGACTCCTCGTCATGTCCCCGATGTCATTCGGGACTCCAAACTACCTTCGGTACATCAAAACACTTTAACTCATAATATAACCATCATCAAACTTTAAGCGTGCGGACCCTACGGGTTCGAGAACAATGTAGACATGACCAAGACACGTCTCTGGTCAATAAACAATAGCGGAACCTGTATGCTCATATTGGCTCCCACATATTCTACGAAGATCTTTATCGGTCAAACCGCATAATAACATACGTTGTTCCCTTTGTCATCGATATGTTACGCTTGCCCGAGATTCGATCGTCAGTATCTCAATACCTAGTTCAATCTCGTTACCGGCAAGTCTCTTTACTCGTTCCGTAATACATCATCCTGCAACTAACTCATTAGTTACAATGCTTGCAAGGCTAATAGTGATGTGCATTACCGAGTGGGCCCAGAGATACCTCTCCGACAATCGGAGTGACAAATCCTAATCTCGAAATACGCCAACCCAACAAGTACCTTTGGAGACACCTGTAGAGAACCTTTATAATCACCCAGTTACGTTGTGAAGTTTGGTAGCACACAAAGTGTTCCTCCGATAAACGGGAGTTGCATAATCTCATAGTTATAGGAACGTGTATAAGTCATGAAGAAAGCAATAGCAACATACTAAACAATCAAGTGCTAAGCTAACGGAATGGGTCAAGTCAATCACATCATTCTCCTAATGATGTGATCTCGTTAATCAAATGACAACTCATGTATATGGTTAGGAAACTTAACCATCTTTGATTAACGAGCTAGTAAAGTAGAGGCATACTAGTGACACTATGTTTTTCTATGTATTCACACATGTATTATGTTTCCGGTTAATACAATTCTAGCATGAATAATAAACATTTATCATGAAATAAGGAAATAAATAATAACTTTATTATTGCCTCTAGGGCATATTTCCTTCATCTAGTGCATCTGTTGCATGGCAATCCCTACTCACTCACATTGATATCTATTGATGGGCATCTCCATAGCCCGTTGATACGCCTAGTTGATGTGAGACTATCTCCCTCTTTTTTGTCTCCTCCACAACCACCATATTCTCTTCCACCATAGTGCTACGTCCATGGCTCATGCTCATGTATTGCGTGAAAATTTAAAAAGTTTGAGAACATCAAAAATATGAAACAATTTCTTGGCTTGTCATCAGGGTTGTGCATGATTTGAGTATTTTGTGTGATGAAGATGGAGCATAGCCAGACTATATGATTTTTTAGGGATAAGCTTTCTTTGGCCATGTTATTTTGAGAGGACATAATTGCCTAGTTAGTATGCTTGAAGTATTATTGTTTTTTATGTCAATACTCCCTCCGTTTCTTTTTAGTTTGCATATACGATTTGGTCAAAGTCAAACTTTGTAAAATTTGACTAGCTTTGTAGGAAAAGATATCAACATCCACACTATGAAATCAATAATATTAGATGCATGATGAAATTAATTTTTATAACATATAACTTTAGTATTAAAGATGTTAATATTTTTTCTATAAAGTTAGTCAAACTTTACAAAGTTTGACTTTGACCAAATCTTATATACGCATTAAAAAGAAATGGAGGGAGTATTAAAATTTTGTCTTGAATATGATGGATCTGAACATTCATCCCAAAATAAAGAGAATTACATGGATAAATATGTTAGGTAGCATTCCAAATCAAAAATTCTGTTCTTATCATTTACCTACTCGAGCACGAGCAAGAATTAAGCTTGGGGATGCTTGATATGTCTCCAATGTATCTATAATTTTTGATTGTTCCATGCTATTATATTATATATTTTGGATGTTTTATATGCATTAATTTGTTATTTTATTTATTTTTGGGACTAACCTATAACTTAGAGCCCAGTGCCAGCCTGTTTTAGAGTAACGCATAAAAGGAATATCAAACGGAGTCCAAACGGAATAAAACTTTTGCGGTGATCTTTCTTGGACCAGAAGTAAACCAGGAGACTTGGAGATGAAGTCGGAGAAGCAACGAGGCGGCCACGAGGGTATGGTGCGCCCCTCTACCTCCTGGGTCTCCTGACCTAATTCTTTCGCCCATATATACTATTATACCCCAAAACCATTAGGGGGCCACGGAAACACTTTTTCACCGCCGCAACCTTCTGTACCCATGAGATCCCATCTAGGGGCCTTTTCCGGCGGCCTGTCGGAGGGGGATTTCATCATGAAGGGCTTCTACATCAACACCATTGCCCTTTCGATGAAGCGTGAGTAGTTTACCACAGACCTACTGGTCCATAGCTAGTAGCTATATGGCTTCTTCTCGCTCTTTGATTCTCAATACCATGTCCTCCTCGATGTTCTTGGAGATCTATTCGATGCAATACTCTTTTGCGGTGTGTTTGCCGAGATCTGATGAATTGTGGATTTATGAACAGATTATCTATGAATATTATTTGAATCTTCTCTGAATTCATATATGCATGATTTGATATCTTTGCAAGTCTCTTCGAATTATCGGTTTAGTTTGGCTTACTAGCCATGCAATGGGAGAAGTGTTTAGCTTTGGGTTCAATCTTGCGGTGTCCTTTTCTAGTGACAGTAGGGGCAGCAAGGTACATATTGCATTGTTGCCACCGAGGATAAAAAGATGGGGTTTTCATCATATGGCTTGAGTTAATTCCTCTACATCATGTCATCTTACTTAATGTGTTACTCCGTTCTTTATGAACTTAATACTCTAGATGCATGCTGAATAGCGGTCGATGTGTGGAGTAATAGTAGTAGATGCAGAATCGTTTCGGTCTACTTGACATGGAGGTGATGCCTATGTTCATGATCATTGCCTTAGATATAGTCATAATTATGCGCTCTTCTATCAATTGCTCGGTAGTAATTTGTTCACCGACCGTATTATTTGCTATCTTGACAGAAGCCACTAGTGAAACCTATGGCCCCCGGGTCTTTTTTCCATCATACAAGTTCTCTTTTCCATCATATAAGTTCTCTTTTCCATCTTATTAGTTTCCAACCTACTATTTTGCAATCTTTTACTTTCCGATCTATAAACCAAAAATACCAAAAACACCAAAAACATTTACTTTGCCGTTTATCTATCTCTACCAGATCTCACTTTTGCAAGTGAGGGAGTCCTGGACTAGGGGGTGTCCGGATAGCCGAACTATCATCATTGGACGGACTCCAAGACTATGAAGATACAAGATTGAAGACTTTGTCCCGTGTCCAGATGGGACTTTACTTGGCGTGGAAGGCAAGCTTGGCAATACGGATATGTAGATCTCCTACCATTGTAACCGACTCTGTGTAACCCTAGCCGTCTCCGGTATCTGTATAAACCGGAGGGTTTTAGTCCGTAGGACAAACAACAATCATACCATAGGCTAGCTTCTAGGGTTTAGCCTCCTTGATCTCGTGGTAGATCTACTCTTGTACTACCCATATCATCAATATTAATCAAGCAGGAGTAGGGTTTTACCACCACCGAGAGGGCCCGAACCTGGGTAAAAACATCGTGTCCCTTGTCTCCTGTTACCATCCGCCTAGACGCACAGTTCGGGACCCCCTACCCAAGATCCGCTGGTTTTGACACTGACATTGGTGCTTTCATTAAGAGCTCCTCTGTGTCGTCACCTATAGGCCCGATGGCTCCTTCGATCGTCAACAACAACACGGTCCAGGGTGAGACTTTTCTCCCCGGACAGATCTTCGTATTCGGCGGCTTCGCACTGTGGGCCAATTCACTTGGCCATCTGGAGCAGATCGAAAGCTACGCCCGTGGCCATCAGGTCAGATTTGGAAGTTTGAACTATACGGACGACATCCGCGGAGACTTGATCTTCGACGGATTCGAGCCACTACCGAGCGCGCCGCACTGTCCCGATGGGCATGATTTAGCTCTGCTGCCGGACAGTGCCCTGGAAGCCGCACAAGAGTCCGCTCTGACCCTTAGCTCGGAACCGAGTGCGCTGATCGAGGATGGGTGGCTGGACACCGCCTCGGGGGCTGCTACCTCTACGGTGATGGAGCCGAATACCGACCCTGTCCCTTGTGAAGCTCGTGACTCCAAGGTGCTGGACTCCTCTCTGGACCCCGAACCTTCCGCGCCCCTGCCAGTCGAACCCGATTGGGCGCCGATCATGGAGTTCACCGCTGCTGACATCTTTCAGCACTCGCCTTTCGGCGACATCCTGAATTCGTTAAAGTATCTCTCTTTATCAGGAGAGCCCTGGCCGGATTATGGTCAGGACGGTTGGGATGCGGATGACGAAGAAATTCAAAGCCCACCCACCACCCACTTCGTAGCCACTGTCGATGACTTAACCGACATGCTAGATTTTGACTCCGAAGACAGCGACGGTATGGACGACGATGCCGGAGACGACCAAGAACCAGCGCCTACAGGGCACTGGAAAGCCACCTCGTCATATGACATATACATGGTGGACACCCCAAAGGATGGGAATGGTGGTGGACCAGCGGAGGATGACCCCTCCAAAAAGCAGCCTAAGCGCCGGCGTCAGCGGCATCGCTCCAAATTCCGACATAGCAAGAATGGAGATTCCGGCACCGGAGATAATAACACCCTGACGGTGCTGAAGACAACCCTCCAAAGAAGATTCAAAGACAGAGGACGGAGAAGCCAGCCCTCATGAGAGAGCGGCATTTAAGAGGTATAGGACGATAATTACATGCCTCCCTCCGGCGACGAGGCAAGCCTCGACGACGATTTAATTTGTCGCTCCCGAGGATCCCGTCGAACAAGAGCGTTTCAAATGCGGGCTTATGGCCACGCAAGCAGCCTCAAGAAAAGCAAAGAACAGCTTAGAGTCGACCAAGACTTGCTAGCCGACAGATGGATCGAACTCCTTGCGTCAAGAGTATGAACTCGAACGCCCCTCCAAAAGCTACCTCAAATGCAAGCTGCTGCCCCGATTAGAGGAGGAAGCACATAAACCTACATCACCAGTGCACAATATGATCGACCGGCCACCTCGTGGCCGCGATAGAGAGGCCTCTAGTCCCTCCACTAAAGCCGCACCCCGGCGTCGCTCGAAAAGTACAAAGCCACGGGGGAACGTGCCGGACTTGCGAGACATATTGGAGGATAAGGCGAGGCAAACAAGATCGATCTACGGATAGCGTGGGCGCCCTACGATACGCGACGACAACCGTCACGCCGGATACAGCAATCCCGACCGGGCCGAACACAGTAGACAAAGTTCGTTTGAGCTGCGTCGTGATATAGCCCAATACAGAGGCGCCGCACACCCACTATGCTTCACAGATGAAGTAATGGATCATCAAATCCCTGAAGGGTTCAAACCCATGAACATTGAATCCTACGATGGCACAACAGATCCCGCGGTTTGGATCGAAGACTATCTCCTTCATATCCACATGGCCCGCGGTGATGATCCTCACGCCATCAAATACCTCCCTCAAGCTTAAAGGACCAGCTCGGCATTGGCTCAACAGCTGCGGCGAGAATCAATTGGTGTTGGGAGGACCCGAAGCCGCATTCTCGATAACTTCCGGGGCACATATGTGCGACCACCAGACGCCGATGACCTAAGCCACATAATTCAGCAGCCAGACGAATCGGCCAGACAATTCTGGACAGGGTTCTTAACCAAGAAAAATCAAATCGTTGACTGTCCGGATGCAGAGGCCCTCGCATCCTTCAAACATAACATCCACGACGAACGGTTTGCCCGGCACCTAGGACAGGAAAAGCCGAAATCAATGGCAGCCCTCACATCACTCATGACCCGCTTCTGTGCGGGAGAGGACAGCTGGCTAGCCCGCAGTAACAACCTAACCAAAAACTCTGGTAGTTCGGATACCAAAGACCGCAATGGCAGGTCGCGTCGCATAAGCACAAGCGCCGATTAACGGCGATATCATCAAGATACGGCGGTCAACGCCGGATTGAGGCTCTAAACCCGGTCAGCGGAAAAAGCCGTTCAAAAGAACTACTCCGGGCCCGTCCAACTTGGACCGGATACTCGAGCGCTCGTGCCAGATACACGGCACCCCCGAAAAGCCAGCTAATCACACCAATAGAGATTGTTGGGTGTTCGAACAGGCAGGCAAGCTAATCGCCGAAGGCAATGACAAGGGGCCGCATAGCGATGACGAGGAGGAGACACGGCCGCCGAACAATAGAGGACAGAAGGGATTCCTCCCATAAGTGCGGACGGTGAACATGATATACGCAACCCACATACCCAAAAGGGAGCGGAAGCGTGCGCTCAGGGACGTATACGCGATGGAGCCAGTCACCCAAAGCTCAATCCGTGGTCCTCCTGCCCGATCACTTTTGATCTAAGGGACCACCCCGCCAGTATCCGCCATGGCGGATTCGCCGCATTGGTTTTAGACCCAATCGTCGATGGATTTCACCTCACTCGAGTCCTGATGGAAGGCGGCAACAGCCTGAACCTGCTTTATCAGGATACAGTGCGCAAAATGGGCATAGATCCCTCAAGGATCAAACCCACAAAGACGACCTTCAAAGGCGTCATACCAGGTGTAGAGGCCAATTATGACAGCTCGGTTGCACTTGAAGTGGTCTTCGATCCCTGATAACTTCCAAAGCGAGGAGTTAATCTTCGACATAGTCCCGCTCATAACGACTATCATGCATTGCTTTCGGACGAACCGCATTTGCAAAGTTCAATGCGTGCCCGACCACGCATACCTCAAGCTCAAGATGCCAGGCCCTCGAGGAGTCATCACGGTCAACGGAAACACCGAACACTCTCTCCGAACGGAGGAGCACACAGCGGCTCTCGCAGCGGGAGTACAGAGTAGCCTCCTAAGGCAATTCTTGAGTCCGGCTGTTAAGCAACCGGACACCGTCAAGCGCGCCCGGAGTAACCTACAACATGACCACTTGGCACGTTCCGAGCATGTGTAGCAATGCGGCCCCAACCCCAGCCCTCGCGAAATCGCGAGACCCGATTACACGCAGACATCACTACGCCCTGGAGATACCATGGGCATAGGGGAGGGCACGACACACAAGATGCCCAGTGCGGATCAACCACACCGGGGCCCGAATTTGTCATTCTTCCTTTTTTCTTTCTTCTTATTCTCGGGACTCCGCTTTCAGAAGCCCCGTCCGACAAAGAGATCTGCAGAACTCATGATGCAACAGCCTGGGGAAGCGTAAAGGCTACGATTTAGTATCCATGTGGTCTCCATTACGAGCATTATACTGTTTTACATACCATTCCGCAGCCTACCCCTTGAGGGGGACATGTTAAATAGTCCCACCCCTCGCTTATCGCACTATTTGTATCATTCTGCCTTTATTGCAGTATATTTTGAATAAACAATGCATCACTTTTTGCCTATTATTGTGTTCCATTTTATATATGTTCACTTATGACATGTTGCACCCGTACACTTTGGTACGGCCAAATACACCAGGGGCTTAAGTTCCCCAAATTATGGTGTGATAAGTCCGAACACTTCCACAAGTGCGGCACCGAACTTATAGCCTTATATGCATCGGTTCAATCATGTCTTGGGTCAATAGTTGGGTTTGCGGCCCCATGTTTTGGTACCTTACGTTCCGTTATATCGGCTAAGGTAGGCTGGGAGAACCACTACGATTGTGCCCAGCTTGAGCCGGGTCGAGCACCTCGATGGAGAAAGCTAAAACTGATTGTCATGATAAGGCAAGAGCTGGTCATTGCTCGAGAGGTCTTTTCGAGTCCCTAAAGACTTATGCCGCTTAGAGCGAGGAGCCGGCTTTGTCCAGCCTCAGCGTGATAGCGCCCAATTCGCCTTCGAACACTAGGGGCTTCACGAAATTTAAAATTATAGATTTCTATGGCTAAGTGAGAGTGTTCAAGCATTATAAGTCCGGTTGCCTCGTTCGTTGTGTTGAGCGCCTCCCTAGAAGGACCCAAAAATGGGAACAAGAGTGCTCAAGTTTATCCCGAACACCCCAAAGACTGTGGCATGGGGGTGAAGCCAACGACTTCCCATCTCTCAGATTTAATAAACGGCCGCACTGAAGGTAATATTTTAAATTAACAAGCGTTGCTTAGCGCATATGAACAAAGTTTTCAGCGCACATGATAACAAAATGCGAGTCTACTAAAAAATTACATCTTTGGAGCATTCACCCGCAATAAGGCAGGCACCCTTTAGGACACCCTTATAATACATCTCAGGCATGCGATACTCCTTGCCTGGCGGTGGTGCGTCCGTCACAAGCTTCTCGGAGTCCATCCTGCCCTAGTGCACTTTAGCACGGGCAAGGGCCCGACGGGCACCTTCAATGCAGGCGGAGTGCTTGATGACTTCAACCCATGGACAGGTGTCCACCACCGCACTGCATCAAGTAGCTCCTGTGCATGGCTTCTTTGGGCCACAAACCAACTATGAGCCCTTCATGGCCTGTTCACCACCTTGTTGAGCTCGACCATTTGCTTCACTGGTCGTCAGGCACGGATGTCCAAACCTCAAAGATATCGAGACTAGAACACCTTTTCTGTCGAGCTCCCCTCCTCGGCTCTTTAGAACGCGGTAGCATCGGACACGCTACAGGGCAGATCTGTGAACGCTCCTGGAGAGCTCCGAATCCGGGTAAGTAACAAGTAATTCACTTTTACATGCTTGCTAATGCCTTACCCGCCGCTATTTTCTTTACTACCTCGATCTCTTGGAGGGCCTTTTGGGCTTCGGCCTTAGCGGCTTTGGCACTCTCAAGAGCCGACGCAAGCTCGGACTTTCGAGTCTTCGAGTCACGCTCCAAACTCTCGTGTTTTTCCACGAGAGCCTGGAGCTCTTGCCGCACCTCCACCACCCGCACCTCCTGCTTCTCTCGCTCGGCGCTCATGGCGATTATGCTCGGTCATGACACCGCCTCCTTCAGGGTCGCCACCTCGTTTGTAGCCCCTGCAATACCCACGTTATTCCTGTCATTTTTTGCAACCAAAATCCTTCTCTATAAGGTACAACTTTAATAAGGTGTTACTTACCTTCCTTGTCCTCGAGCTGCTTCTTGGCACGGCCGAGCTCGATCTCGGACCGCTCGAGGCTCTGCTTCACGGCATGGACCTTCACAACAAGGTAAAGAGAGGTCAAGAAGAACTGCA
This sequence comes from Aegilops speltoides, assembly GCA_021437245.1. Taxonomy (NCBI): domain Eukaryota; kingdom Viridiplantae; phylum Streptophyta; class Magnoliopsida; order Poales; family Poaceae; genus Aegilops; species Aegilops speltoides. Next base: position 412,812,568 of record CM038147.1, on the reverse strand, counting down.
TTCCCATATTGACATATTTGTGTTAGACTCCTGCATATATCTTTTTAGATCCTCGTTCGCTTTTCTTTCCAACACCGAACCGAGCATCGAGGCTACTGTCTATGCGGTACTATTTTACATATCTTAAAACCCTTACCTCAAAGCCTGTTAGAAGGCTGGTGTAGGCTTCGGTCAGCCCGCTCTTGGCGGACTGAACTTTCTAAATCACCGAACTCATAACAGTGCAGTGCTCCTCGTCGATGGAGGCGCCGTTGAGCGCCTCCAGCAAATTATCCGGCGCCTCCGGTTGGACGGAGGTCACCGGCGTCACTGTCTCGCCCTTCTTACGAAGGGGCCGCCCGCTGGAGTCCGGTCGAAAGTCCGGGAGGCTGCCCTGCGGCACCTCCGGGACCTCCTCTTCCTGGCTGGTCCCTTTCTGGGACCCCGCCTAAGCGTCGTCTGCGTCACGGGGGGAGGAGGCGATCGGAAGTGAAGCACTATTCACATCTAACAAACCTAGGGACCCGCTCAACGAAGCGGGGAGATCGTCCTTGGGCGGGCTACATGATTGTGTTCGGCGTTAGAAGACACTATGCGACGAAAAGAAAAATCATAAGCTATTCTGGAATCCGGACACTTACGATCTCGCCAGGGGCTTGGCCCTCGAGGGCCACTCCTCTTCGCCGGCGTCGGCGTTGGTGGAATAGTCCGGAGGATGGGTCCTTCCCTTCTTGGACCCTTCGGCCTCCCCCATTGGGGAAGCCTTCCTCTTCTTCTCTCCCCCCGCTGGGGGAGAGGCCTCTTTCTTCTCCTCCTCGTCCTTGTGGGAGGAGTCCGCCTCGGAGTCATCGGACGATGAGTCCAATAACACCTGGCACCGGGAACTCCTCCTAGTTCCCGTGGCCTTCTTCTTGGCCTTCTTCTCCGGCACCACGTAAGGCGCCGGGACGAGCAGCCCTGTTAAACGGGCATCCGCTGGGTCTTCTGGAAGGGGAGCCGGACAGTAACCTGTCCGGACGTCTTCTGCCAGGCCTGTTAAAGGTAATGGGAGTTTAGATCCCACATAGAATCAAACTATGGAAAGCAAGTGTCCCATAAAGGATAATATAGCTTACCTCGCCAGCCTGACGCTACGAGCTGAATCCGCGATCTTGAGCGGATGCGGAGCCTCGGCGCCTTGAAGCAGCACCCTCCGTGCCTCTTCAGACGAGTGTCAAGAGCCCGCTCAGGTCCGTGTCAGGCCGGATCGAACTCCCACAAGTTGAAGTCCCTCTGTTGGCACGGAGAATCCGCGGATGAGCATGACCAGACTACGCTGACAAGATTGAGCTTCTTGTTCACCGGGGTTTGGAGACAGATTGAGTCGGTCGGCTCCTCCAATTGCCCCACGACAGCCCTTCTCTTTCTAGGAGGTGAGCCGTGTGGGGATGCAGATCTGAATTCGAGGGTCACGCCCATTCGTGGTCACGCTGCTCGGTGACGAGAACCACCCCGATTGCCACCCTTTGATGGTTTCCACGGCGCCCTCGAGCCAAGTGACGTTGGGCATCTTGCCCACCATGGCGCCTCCAAGACTCCGCTTGGCGGCCACCCACTACCTTCGGCTTGACATTAAAAGTCTTTAGCCATAAGCCGAAGTGGGGCTGGATGCAGATGAAGTCCTCGCACACGACGATAAACGCCAAGATGTTGAGGATGAAATTCGGGGCCAGATCATGGAAATCCAGGGCATAGTAGAACATGAGCCCCCGGACAAATGGGTGGAGTGGGAAGCCCAGTCCGCGGAGGAAATGGGGAAGGAAAACCACCCTCTCAAGGGGCCTGGTGGTGGGGATGAGCTGCCCCTCGTTGGGGAGCCGATGCGCGATGTCCCTGGACAAATTTATGGGCAGACCTCGATGCAGCTTTTTGATGTGCCCCTCCGTGACGGAGGAGGCCATCCACTTGCCTCCCGCTCCGGACATGGTTGGAGAAGGTTGAGGTGAGATGTGCGGACTTGGGCGCTGGAGCTCGAGTGCGCGGAGATGGATAAGCAAAGGAGGAAGAAGGCGTAGGTGAAAAGGTGGATCCTTGTCCCCTTATATATGGGCAGACGAAACTATGCGTCCCCACCAGCCCGATAAAACTCGCTTATCTCCCAAGCTCCGCGATTAATGGCGCGGTTGGGTTACCCACGTCCGTATTGATGAGAATCCCGGAATAAGGGGACACGATCTCTGCTTTGACAAGACGTGCCAAGGAAACCGCCGCTAAACGCCCGAGGTGGAACAGAAAACAATTCAATAAAGGCTTGGCGTGGTGTGACGTCATGCCACGAAACACGCCACAGATTGAACTTGTGCAAATATTATTCTCTACGGAGGTATGTGGAACTTATTTTGCGAGCCGGACACTATCCCGTGTTAAAAATCTTCTATGAATTATTCGGAGGAGGAACCCGCCTTGCAATGTCAAGACAATATGCGCGCCGGACTCATCGTCATTGAAGCCTGGTTCGAGGGCTACCGAGGAGTCCTAGACTAGGGGTGTCCGGATAGTCAACTATCATCATTGGCGGACTCCAAGACTATGAAGATACAAGATTGAAGACTTCGTCCCATGTCCGGATGGGACATTCCTTGGCGTGGAAGGCAAGCTTGGCAATACGGATATGTAGATCTCCTACCATTGTAACCGACTCAGTGTAACCCTAGCCCTCTCCGGTGTCTATATAAACCGGAGGGTTTTAGTCCGTAGGACGAATAACAATCATACCATAGGCTAGCTTCTAGGGTTTAGCCTCCTTGATCTCGTGGTAGATCTACTCTTGTACTACCCATATCATCAATATTAATCAAGTAGGAGTAGCGTTTTACCTCCACCGAGAGGGTCCAAACCTGGGTAAAAACATCGTGTCCCTTGTCTCCTGTTACCATCCGCCTAGACGCACAGTTTGGGACCCCCTACCCGAGATCCGCCGGTTTTGACACCGACAGCAAGTAACCATAGAAGGATTGAAAACCCCTTTATCGTGTTGGGTGCAAGTTTGTTTCATTGTTTGTACAGGTATTTAGTGACTTGTGTGTTGTCTCCTACTGGATTGATACCTTGGTTCTCAAACTGAGGGAAATACTTACTCTGCTTTGCTGCATCACCCTTTCCTCTTCAAGGGAAAAACCAGCGCAAGCTCATGAAGTAGCACCCCCTTCCATCTTCTGGTGGGACATTGAACGCATGAATCGCGCCAGATTAAGCCCTCATCGCCGCCCTCGCCGCCCTCTTGGCGACTCGGCTATTGCCGCTTAGCTTAGGGTAGTGGGCTTTATGCTGCAGCGCGTGTGTACTGTCTAGTGCGTGGGCGCTAAAAGCGGGCAGAGTCACGTCTTCGTGCGTGACTGCGTAGGCGACTGGTTTCTTGGCCCAACCAGGCTGCGTCAAAGTTCGTGGTTGTGTGCGTGCGCCGGCCCATCAGGCCAACCTAATAACCAGCGAGAACCAGACTCCCTTTAGCATTTTCTACCAACGGTTAAAACGAGCGACACAGCAAACGCATAGGTATAAAAATCTTTTTGCTCGGAATGAAGGTATGGCAGCCGCCATACCTTGCCCATCGGAGTCCTCTTTCTATCGCCACACAGGGGCGACGAGGGAGGGGGATGTTTATACATTTCAAGATCGAAAGAAACAGCGAACCAACTTGTGGTTGGATGGTCAGAGGGACTGTGGTGTCCCCAGCCCATCAGAGTTCAAATCCTGGTGCTCGCATTTATTTCAGGATTTCCGGCGACGCATATTCAGTGGGAGGAGACGTTCCCGCCGACGATGAGGCACCTACGGTGACTTCATAAATCTCAAGATGATATGCCGACTCAGTCTTTCGGAGGTGCTCATAGGGGTAGGGTGTGCGTGTGTGCATTCATAGGGGTGAGTGTATGCGCGTGTATATGAGCGCTTGTGTTGATGTTAAAAAAAGGATCAAAAGAAACAACAACATGTTCTATTTTTTATATTTAATCTATGTGCAGTCTACCACCTCATCGCACGCGTTTCCCCTTATCGCACACCGACACAAGCTGACCGCTGAAGAGAGTCTCGCCACACTAGTAGGCGCAGGTGGGCCATGGAAGGCGCTACGTGCACATGATCACAAAGAAGCCAGACTCGGACCTCCCATAAGGCTAGCCATAGTGGGGGTAACATAAGTAGTATCATGCATTTGGGACTCACAAACATGCTTATGTGGCAGACAATTAAAGAAGAGAGAGATGCTTATAGTAACATAGGTAGATACCGTAACATAATAAATGTGATGCTACTATGTGTCATGCATGGCAATAAATGAGACCACTTATCTTATATTTACTAATTGGAAGCACCATACGAGGCTCCACGTTAAACCTCATAACTAAGAAAATTGTCCATCAGATCGCGGTATTAACTATCTACAGTCGTCGGATAAGATTCCAAGAGTCCACGCCTAATGTCCCACCTCCCACGCACTCCTCCCTATCTAATCTAACATATAAAAGCTGCTAGAGTGGTAGTCACAACGAAGGCCTCGAGCGCACGGTACCATGTGAGGGAAAAAAGCCCACCGCACCGCGCCGCGCGGGGGGTGCAGCGCACCACGCGAAGGAAAAAAAACACCGTAGCACGCGAGGTAGAAAGCGGCGCCCCAATCCACAGCCCCGCACCCCTCGCTCCTCCCTCCCTCCCTCCCTCGTCCTCACCCGCCGCCGCTCCCTAACCCTAGCCCCAATCCACAGCCCCACGCCCCTCGCTCCTCCCTCCCTCGTCCTCACCCGCCGCCGCTCCCTCCAACTACCTCCTCCTCCTTTCGATGGGTCGCCGGATCCGTCGGCCACCCCATGGACTTCGCCTGGAAAACGCGGGCTGGGAGAGAGAGCGCGGGCGGGCGGTAGAGGAGGGCGGCGGGCGCCGACGTCGCAGTCGAGGGGGAGCAGGGCCAGTCGGCCGGAGCTGGAGGCCGGCGCTAGAGGGAGGAGCGGCGAGGAGAGAGGCACCGGCCATCGGGGACCTCCTAGCCCTCTTCTCCTCGTCGCCATGGCAGGTGGAGCTCGAGCCATCGATCAGCCTCCTCCTCCCCATGCGTAGGTACCCCCTGCTCCCCTCCTCCTTCCCTTGATTTATCTCTCTCTCCCCCACCCTATCTTCCCCCTTCCGCGTTGCCATGGCCCGTCGCTCCTCCGACCCCGGATCCCGGTGATGCTATCTCCTGTGCGCCGCCTCAATCCACCGCCCTCCCCCGCAGGCTCTTCCGCGCTGGCTTCCACGAGCTGAGTTGTTGCCTCCTCCCCTCCCTTGCACTATCTCAACTTTTCTCCACAAAAATGGTGAAAGGCAGCGGCTCAATGCGGAACTCCAACCTGTTTAACTTCTTCCTCCTGATTCCTTCCACTCTAAATTAATTTAGGGTCTGGGTGTGTAGTTTTTATGGTGGGTGTGACGGATCTTGGGGAGGTGAGGAGGACAGAGGTGGGAGAAGGACTGCGAGTCTGGAGAATCTAGGCTGCACATATAAATCCTCTCCATCTTCCTCTCCCCTTTGACTTCTGTTTTAGTAAGAACAATGTGTGCAGATCTGTAAAAGAAGAGAAGAGGAAGAATCCCAAGGAAGAGTTTGGTGAAGAAGAATAAGGTGAATTCACCTCTGTCTCAAGCAAAGTCACATTTGTTCCTGCAATTTGATGTTATGATTTATTTTATCCTTGTTTAGATTTGTTTACATGAATGCCAACTACTTTATTTTACTTATATTCCAGTGACTTTTCTCATTTTTTTTTGTTCGTGATCTGCTCTGCTTGTTTTGGCTCCTTTTAATTGATGCATTATTTTTGTCTATTAATGTGTACCCAGGTGACTATGCGAGTTGCATTGACAGAATCCATGTATTAAGCTGGGGCATTTTTGGCAGCTGCAGTAACCTGATAATTCATTTGTTCTCATACAAGGTAATTTACTTCCCCCCTTTATGTATCATGGATGGATATATGTGCTGGTTGGTTGTCATTACTGAAGCAAGAATTGTTGACGATGACTACCTTCGAGCAGGTTTTTATTGATTTTTATTTCTCCATTTTTTGTATGATGTATGGATGTTGTAGGATAAATGTGAATTAACAATACAACAGCTTACAGAAGTATTTTGCAACTTCAGAAATCCAGAATTATGGTTCTGATGTTAATGACCAGGATGATGCGATAGCCTCTTTTGATTCGTATCTATTTTTTCGATGCTTGAAAGATATACTTGCATCACTTGACTGGAATAATCTAACTTGCGTTTCTCTTTTTTTTCTTCATTTCCAGAGAATAATCTAACTTGCGTTTCTCTCTTTTTTTTCATTTCCAGAGTACTTTTCTGCTAGCATAATTGTGGTCCATTTTCTACTCTACTTTTCCTTGATCTATATACATGATTGTCAATTTCCAACTTCTTAGTTACAGAAAAAACAAACAAAATTCAGTTTAGATTTGTCTGCTGTAGGCATTAAAAGATTCATCAGAGCCATCATTCTGAACATTGTTTAAAATGACACCCTATTGCCGTTGGTGCCAAGAACTTGTGATTTATGGCTTATGTCAATTCCATCTTTATAGATGCTTGTGAAGTACATGGGGAAGGCGCGCATGGTTGATGATTATGTTCTGGATTGGAGGCCGAAGCAAACTCCGTCAGGTTTCAGGTGCACGCCCTCTGTCTCTGTTTTCGTCTCTGTAGCTAAACTTGAGAATTGTACACTTTGGTATATAAAGTTAATCGCTGAGTTTACATGCAGTTATGAAAGTTAGAGCATATACATGCTTGATTTTACTTCCTTTAATATAGGGCATTCTATAATTACTAAGAACTGATTAGTTGAAGTGTGCCTCCCTATTTTGTCCAGATAATTACTTCAGGTTAGGCGGGAGAAATAAAAAGGGTAACCATAGATATATGGTGTAGCATCATGAGGTTTAGGTTCCTGCTGTTGATCAACCGTTGCTTCGGTCGAGGTGGGTTATGCTTGATTATGTTCTTTGTATTTTTGTTCATGGCCTACACTGGTGTTATCATCTATTCTGTTTCAAAAATTTCAATGGCTTAGTTTCATGTCCCAGTACCACTTGAAGTACAACTAAGTACCTTCTGACAGGGCAATAATGTATGTATTTACCTATGGTTATTGTTTCCTATAAAAAACATGATCATCTCACCTTGGTTTCCCCTGTATCTGACTTGGGACAGTTTTTGTGAGATTTGTTTTGCATTTTCTGTGCGTGTGGATGCTTAAGCTTAAGCTTTTGTTATTTGGTTCAGTTAGAGATTAAAGAAGACTGAAATTGAGTCGATGGTGTATATACTTGATATATATAAATGGTCAAAATAAGGAAGTGCTTTTATGAAAGTTAAATATGCAGTTGTCTTCCTGTTTGAATCTTCATTGGTGATTCCAAGTTTGTTGCTTTCCCCAAAAGTGGAGATTTGTAGTACCGACAGAACTTCAACCTATTCAGCATAGATCTTAAATTGACCAGACAATAGTATAATAATTTTTATTTACGGCCTTAGAATTGTATTGCCACAAAAAAATCAGATTTGAAATCGCAAAAAATGCAGGTTCTTATGCTTATAACAATCCAGGAGACGATTCTATAGCTTAATGTTTGCTTAATCTTTTCCATCCTTAATTAGTTAAAGGTATTAATTTGGTGATAATTTAAGAATCTTCGGGTAGTAGAGATCATGTAGGTCATTTAGCTCCGGCCGCCGGCCAGAGGTGAGTTCTTTTATACCTGTATAGGAGAGGGGGGGTGCTCATATCGGGGCTGCAAATTGGGAGCCTCTGATGTTATCACCATCCCGGTTCCGTTCTTCAGATACGCAGAATCGTTCTTGTTCATTGGTTGCTTGAGGGGAATGTTATTTTCTTGGAGAGACAGAGAGAAATCTCTACTGAATTAGGTGTTGAAGATGTTTTCTTGTGTATGTGTGTTTCAGTGCGAACCCGGATCAGTTGCTGCTCCAAACCAGACAATTTGGAGGATGAACGCGAGTCTCCCAGCGATGCCATGGTTAGCACTGTTCTTTCAGTTGTCTCTGTTTTAAACCATACAATTCATTTAGGCAAAATACTAGAGACACTGTCATTCATACTGTATTTGGCATGGTAGTGGACAGTCAGAACCTTACGGTCTTGCAACATCCTCAGAATAAATATTCTGCTCCAATCAGGTTCTATGTATATTCTGTTATCCACGGTTTATCTCAGAAACGAGGATTTCATATTACACAAGTGAAGAATCCTTGAGAAATGTTTATGGCAAATGTCAACCGTAAGTCCGCACAAGACATAAGTGATCCCCAAATGGTGAACAGTGCCATTCTACAAAATAAAATGTCTGCAGAACAAAAAGGACCCTGAACAATTTCTGGAATTTTTGTGTTCCTTTATTTGTTACTCCTCTGCACTACATCAATTTTTCCAGGCTCGTTTTGCTTTCAAGTCTGATGCGCGTGTTTTTTCTCATATATATAGGAAGAAGAAAGTATTCGCTCCAGACGTAGATGTCTAGCTTGCCTGTGTGCTGTAACATGAATCAGTGCATCGGGCCCAAAGTTTTCTATCATTGGAACCTTGATGATTTATCTCATTTGAACATAATCTAACCCCTCTGATTTTTTTCAGTACATAATTGTACACCTTCTATGCCCGCTTAATTGTGTGTTCATTTTGTTAATCAAGAAGCATCTGATTTTATGGCTGGGTATGTTGAAAATATATAAAACCTTTCTTCTTTTGGATAATTTGTTTCCCTTTGACCAATCTTTGTTACTTGCCTACACATCTGTGCATAGCGTGGTGCTCCAGCGCGACCGCTTCGTGTGCTGCCTCGAGTCGTGTGGCCACCATGCCCGCGCCGAGGCGGAGGCCGCTGCCACTCTCAACGCCCTCTGCTGCGCGCTCTCGCCGGCGGCGTTTGCAAAGCCTTGTCGTGGCGCTGCAAGTGTTGCCCCCCTCCTCCCCAAGGGCAAGGTGAAGGAAGGTGCATGTGTGGTTCTTCAGCAGCTCGCAGCGAGGATTGCTGTGTCTAACCTGCAGAAGTATGCCAAGAAGTTCTCGGAGATTCAAGCCACGACACATTTTTCTGCCATGATTTCCTTCGGTTGGATTTCGTGGATTTAGGTGTTGAAAAATTATGGGTTGTGGATGCAGGATTAAGGACATGTCCCCGCACTACAACGAGAGATCTGGGCTGTTTGGAAGTTAGTTTAAGTTTTTGTTGTGGATTCACAGCTTCTCACATGTATGATCCTCTTAGACCTTTAGATTTTCAAAGAAACTAAATGAAGATATGGTGGTATGGTCTCAATAGTATAACTTAAAGCCTTCCATGTTTTATATTTTCTTTAAAATTTGCTCTTGAAGAATTATGTATCTATGTTAGATCCAGTGAGAAAAGGCGGCTTTCAAGTAGAGGTTGCTGCAGTGTTGGACACATTTGGTTTTTGACTTAAGTGTCTAAATATTCTCACAATACTTGGCTCCCTTTCGGCCTTTGCGCCATTGGCGCAACGAGTCATCTAGTTAAAAAAAGGGCTCAATGGACCACCTCCCATGTCCTCCTCCCTATTTATATTAGAAAAAAAACAATCTCTTCGCAGACTCCTTCCTCCCAGGCACAGATGCATCATCCACATCTGTAGAATGCTCCTCCTCCATACGTGCTCCACCTCCTGTCCCTTTTCCACTCTCCAGGCTGTTAGATGTGTATAGTCCCTTTTCGGTATATCCCCGTTCTATAAGGGGTTTTCTGCACTTTGACACACATGTATATGTAATGGCCTTTGGCCCTCAGTGAATACTAGTTGCTCATTATCCAACATGGTATCGATGTTAGGTTCTCTCTCCCGACGCAACTCCGTGCTAGCTCCTCTTCCGGTCCGCCCATCGCCAGATTCGGCTCTCGCTGTGGATCTGTTCGTCCCGCTCTCCTCGCCATGGATCCAAGACGCCGGTCCTCCTCGCTGCAGCTCCGGCCACCCGGCTGCTCATTGAAGCCGCCGCCTCGCCGGCGGGGGCCGCCTTTCCTTCTTCGCTTCTCGCTTGGCGGCTAGTTTCGGGTCGTCCTCTCTTGGTCGCCGCTCCCTTCATTGGGCGCGCTCATTGCTCCTCCTCCTCTCTTGAGTCAGGTTGCTCCGGGCTTGTCCTCTCGCTCGATCTCAAGACAGTACTGAGGGCGCTCGCTCCTCTCAGTCGGGCCCCACCTGCTGCTTGCTCGATCACAGATCGGGAGTCTCGCCTCCGCTCCCCGCCATGGTCGCTCATTGTGGACTCGGCTGGTTCGAGATCCCTCGCTCCAGATCGAGTTGAGGGTCCGCTTGAAAAAAAAAAAAAAAGGGATTAGCGAGAGGTTCTCTCATGTCCGCCGGGCTATGTCGCGGTCCCTCGGTGCTCGGTCATCTTCGACGGCACCAACTATGCTGAAGTTTGTGGGCTTCATGCGATCCATATGCGCGGTCTCCTTCGTAGGCGTTCTTTACGGCGATGTCTCCGTCCGCCATGCCCGGTTGCGCCAATGGCCCTAATCCACCAAAGGTGCCGGTCCTTCTTCGCCGATGCTTTCAGTCGACCGGCTGCCGCCAAGACTCGATGATGTTGCGGTTGAGGCTTATGATCGCAGGTATCCGCTTATTCGATGCTCTCTCGTGTACCGGATGATCTCGTTCGCTTACACTCGGTGGTGCAATGATGATGCTTTCATTGCCTTCTTTGTTTTCATCATGAGTGTCCTCCCTCGCTTTGCTTCGGAGTTCATGGGACTTGGCACATTGCAAAGAATGTGGTCTTATCTCTGTCGGCTTATCGGCCCTCCGGTGATGCTCTCTACCTATCGTAGTGCGCCAAGAGCATGCACTTCAAAGAAGGTGATTCTTCCGCTGATGAGTTCTATTCACGGTGCTTTCGCCATCCGGCGCCACTTGACTCTCTTCTGGACAGCTTGTTTGTAGAACCTCGTTCTTTGTCGCCGACTACTCGGTCGGATCTTGAGTTTCAGAGGGTCCATGAGTTCTTATCTCGCCTCCGATCCGAGTTTGAGCCTCGACGTGCTCACCGCTTGCTCGTGGTCGTGTTCCTATCTCGTAGATACTTGCCGAGCTTCAGGCCGAGGAGACCCGCCTTCGCCTCGCTGGGTTGCTTCGGTTCGTCGGTGTTGGCCGCCTGGCCTCTGTGTCGTCTGCTCCGCCGCTCCCGCCTACTCCTCCGGGGTGAGCCGTCCTCCTTATCTTTGAGAAGGCGCGCGCGCCGTGACACCGCTTGTGGTTATTGCTCACGGTCAGTCACCCAGAGTCCGATTGTCGCGCGGAAGAAGCGAGACCAGACGCTCCTCCTCGATGGGACTCTGTGTCTTCCTCGACCGTCACTCACCGACCAGACATTGTTCGTCTCAAGCGCCTCCTTGCTTCCTCAGGCTCTACATCGATTGGTTCACCGCTGTGGATCGCAGCCCTTCTCCACCACCGCAGCATCTACACATCAGTACATCTTCGTGGGTTTTGGATTCGGAGCTTCCTTCCACATGTCTTCCGATTCTTCGTGTTGTCTTCTCTCCGACCTCTTGATTTGCTGTCAATGTTCTTACTACCGATGGCACACCTCTTCCTGTTGCTAGTCGTGGTATTCTTTCCACTTCATCCTTTTCGCTCCGAGTGTTTCACATGTTCCTCGCCTTACCATGAATCTTTTCTCTGCCGCCCAACTTATCGATTTCGGTTGTCGTGTCATTCTTGACACCGACTCTTGCTCCATTCAGATCGCCGCACCAAAGCTTTGGTTGGTGCCGCCCCGGCGCCGTGAGTCGAGGGCCTTTGGGAAGTCGATCGGCTTTGTGTTCCTTCCGCTGCCACCACCTCTCGCCGGCTCCCACGCTCTTGTCGCCTCTTCGTCTGCGTCCTTCCAAAGAAGTGGCATCATCGACTTGGTCACATCTGTGGCTCTCGCTCATCTTCCTTAGTGCGTCGGGGTCTCTTAGGGTCTCAGATCTCGAGATGTCTCCTTACATTGTAATGGTTGCAGACTTGGCAAGCAGACTCGCCATTTTATCCTACTAGTGAGTCAAGATCTCAAAGATCCGCTTGACTTAGTTCATTCTCGATGTCCGGGGTCCCGCTCCCTTTGATTCGAAGGTGGTCATCGCTACTATGTTTTGTTTATTGATGATTTCTCTCGCTACACTTGGCTCTACTTCATGAAATCTCGAGCGAGGTTCTCTCTATATACAAACGTTTTGCTGCCATGGTTCACACCCGCTTGCCACGCCCATTCGTACTTTTTTCGTGGCCGACTCATTGGGAGTATATCTCTCACCGGTATTGCGTGGTTTTCTAGCGGAACAGGTACTCTTGCCCAGTTCTCATGCCCCAGGGCTCATGCTCAAAATGGCGTTGCGAACGCAAGCATCGTCATTTGCTTGAGACGGCTCGTGCACTCATGATTGCCGCTTCCTTCCACCCCATTTTTGGGCCGAGGCTGTTTCGCATCCACCTATCTCATCAACATTCACCATCGATCGCTTCTTGGGGGTATTCCTATGGAGTGTCTCATCGGTCGCTCTCCCGACTACTCAGCTCTTCGTATGTTTGGATGTGTGTGCTATGTTCTTCTTGCCCCGAGAACGCACCAAATTGATCGCTCGATCGGTTGAGTGTGTCTTCCTTGGCTACTGCCGATGAGCACAAGGGCTATCGATGTTGGGATCCTATAGGTCGTCGCTTATGATCTCGCGATGTGACCTTTGATGATTCTCGCTCCTACTACCCACGTTCTCCTTCCTCGAGTCTCTCCGTCGATGACCTTGCTTTCCTTCTCCTTCCCGATACACCCCGCTATGTGCCTCCTGTGTCATCTCTTCCTCCGCACCTCTCCTTCCCTCTCCTCGCCATCGACCCCATCCTCTCTCTCACCACCGACCCCATCCTCTCCATCCTCCTCCTCCACCTCTCCACCATCATCTTGATTCGCCGCCCTCTCTCACCGTTTCCTCTCCACTATACTCGCCGCCTCATACCGAGGATGTCTCCCCGATGAGCCTTCCACCTCCGTGCTCCTCCCCGGTTCATAATCTTCGTGCTCGGCCTCGCCTCCCACCGATCGCTACTCCCCGATCGGTATGGTCTCTCTGTCATTCTTGAGCCCACTTCCTATCGGATGCCATGACTCGGCTGAGTGGCGCTATGCGATGGTCAAGAGCTTGCTGCCCTTGAGCGCCTCGGCACTTGGGATCTCGTTCCCCTTCCTTCCGTGTCCGCCCCATCACCGCAAGTGGGTCTATAAGCTTAAGACTCGCTCCGATGGTTCTCTTGAGCGCTACAAAGCTCGTCTTGTGGCCCGTGGCTTTCAGCAGGAGCAGGGCGTGATTACGATGAGACTTTTGCTCTGTGGCCCACATGACCACTGCTCGCACTCTTCTTGCTGGGCTTCGCTCGTCGCTGGTCTATCTCTCAACTTGATGTTCGTAACGCTTTTCTCCATGGCGAAGTTGCGTGAGGAGGTCTACATGCAGCCACCACCGGGTACTATGCTCCCGATGGTATGGTCTGAGACTTCGCCGCTCAGATGGTCTCAAACAGCCCTCGCGCGGGTTTGAGCGCTTTCAGATCTGTGGTGACCATGGCTGGTTTCTTGCCCAAAGGACCATGATCCCCCTTTGTTTGTTCACGTCTCCTCGTGGTCGGACTCTTCTCCTTCTCTATGTTGATGACATGATCATCATGGTGACGACACCGATTACATCGCCTTTGTCAAGGCCCGCCTTCACGAAAGCAGTTCCTTATGACTGATCTTGGCCCTCTTCGCTATTTTCTTGGGATTGAGATTTCTCCACCTCGATGGCTTCTACATCTCTCAAGAGAAATACATTCAGATCTTCTTGCTCGAGCTGCTCTCACCGATGACCGCACCGTTGTGACTCCTATGGAGCTCAACATTCACCTTGCCTCGATGGTGACCCTCTCCCTAATCCCACTCGCTATCGCCACCTCGTCGGTAGCCTTGTCTATCTTCTTCATACGCGCCCCGACATCTCGTATCCCGCTCACATCCCGAGTCGGTTTGTTTCAGCTCCCACCTCTGTCCACTATAGTCACCTACTCCGTGTTCTACGATATCTTCGTGGCACGATCTCTCGCCCTTTTCTTTCCTCGCCCAGTTCTCTTGAGCTCCGTGCTTACTCGATGCTACTGGCTAGTGATCCTCCGACGACTTCATTGTCTCGCCATCTTGTGTCTTTCTTGGTGGCTCTCGATTGCTCGAAGACAAAGAAACAGACTGCGCATTTTCGCCGAGTCTGAGGGTGAGTTGCGAGCCATGGCTATGTTGACGGCCGAGGTGATCTGGTTGCGATGGTTACTTGAGGACTTTGGTGTGTCGGCTCCTACCTCGACTCCCTTCTTGTCCGATAGTATTGGTGCTATCAAGATATGCTGCGTGACCGGTGAAGCATGAGCTCACCAAGCACATCGGTGTGGATGCCCACTTTGTGCGTCTTTGTGCAGATCGATTCTTGCTCTTCACTATGTGCCCTCGAGTTACAGTTGGTGACTTCTTCACGAAGGCCTGCATCGAGCGCAAAGATACCTTTTTTCCTCTCCAAACTCAGTGTTGTTGATCCACCATGAGTTTGAGGGGGGGTGTTAGATGTGTATAGTCCCTTTTCGGTATATCCCCGTTCTATAAGGGGTTTTCTGCACTTTGACACACATGTATATGTAATGGCCTTTGGCCCTCAGTGAATACTAGTTGCTCATTATCCAACACAGGCAACAATATTCAAAATCGATCCAGGGAGCCTCTCCTCGATCTCTTCCACTGCAGTCTTTGAATCCATATTGCAAGCCAACTTTTTGGGGGATTTTGATGTTGGTTCCTAACCAGCAAGTATAACCTAGATTTTTCTTTTGGGGGATTTTATGAATCCCTACATCTCAGCCGAGACCTGCTCGATCTGAACTCCTCCCCGTCTCCTCCTCCATCTGAACTCCCCCCGTCTCCTCCTTTCAAGTGTGACAGTCTTGAATCGAGGAAAAAACACAGCTCGACTATGAGCATCACATCAGGGCCTGGAAGTAGCAGTGGTGCTCGCGTCGCTAGCCAATCGATTTTACAGCAGAGCTGTTTTCCTTTCTCCGAGAAGGAGGTGTATCACATGTATTCCTCATAGTATCCATTATCTCGGCCTAGAGGTTTCCTTCCCGATTCGGTTTGAGATTATCCAATAGGTATTTGCTAGAGTCAAAATCAATGTTTTTAACTCCAGGTTACAGGGTGGATTTGGAGGAGAATTATGCACCAGCCTCGGAGTCCTTGATGTTAATAAGCAGATTATATGGAGCACATAGAACCGTAATGAAGCATTCGTAGGAGAATTTGTTTGCTGGCTGAGCCGGAGAGGACATGCATAATCAGAGTAACTTGAGTTTATCATCAAGTGTGAGAGCTGGCAGTAGCATGTTGTTCGTACTGTTGTGCATGTACTAATAAAATGTAGTCATTCATTATGTTGCTGCAGGTTCGTGATTTATCATGCAAACAAGAAAAACACTTGAGAAAGAATCTAATTCGTATGTGCCTTAATTTATTACAGGTCGTTGTTAACATTGAAACTTTTTTTGTTCTACTAGAAGAGCTGACAGTAGACTAGCTAGCGCCAGATCTTCGTCACAACAATGTGAGGTAAAGTATTGGAGATAATGTCCTTCTTACCATCGTCACATAGGACTATAAATATGTACACAAGCGTTATGTACTGACAATGGGTAATTACCACAATAGCCTTAATATATATCAGGATAATAGTTTTCTATGAGAATATGTTGATCTTTTTATTTTAAATGGCAAGTAAGATCCACATCTGTAAGATAAGCTATAGAATGCAAATGCAAGTTCTCAGATACCGACAAACATTGTATCCATCCATTATAGCATTCAGGGCATCTAACTAATTTGTACTGCTGCTGCTAGACACAAAAGTTATATACATCCATTAGATCCATCACTTTTTACTGGTATAAAATCTGGATGACTGTACATATCATTATATCTACATAGCGCAGTAGGCATTTAGGTTTCCTTTTCAGGGAAATCTTTCTTAGGAGTTAGGATCAGTCTTTTCATAAAACAGAAATAACGTACAAATCAGTATAAATGTGAAGTAAAGTATCGGAGATGATGTGTACACATACATAGTTAATAGAAGATGTTGCAAATATATTAAGTTTGATCTGTAAGAGAAAAGTTGCAGATTCCATGTGAAGATAATTACTCCATGACAACCCTGCTGATAGTCTGATTGATATAATGTGTATTATGAATCATAAAATAGTATATTCCTATCGTCATTGCATTCATATTGTGAAATATCCTGTTATTTCTGTTTGTAAGTCGAAACATCCAAACTTTTTATGCCCTAGAACTATATATCTTTATGTGAAAATTATGGACTTTACCACCTCCAACATGTTTGATAATCTTACTTGAATGCTATTTATAGTGATTTGTATCTTATTTCATGATACATTAGAGACATAATGGCTAACCTTAAATTTCAATGACCAAAGACCTAAAGTGGTGGGAATATACCTTCAGGTACATTTAGTATTCCCTTGAAGGTAGGTGGTACACTGAAAAGGGAGGTTCAAGTTTTCCAACGTTTGACATGTAAGATTTTTTTTACTATATCTGGTGATTCTGGCTTATGTTCTTCCACAGTGAAAATAAAAGCACTTCCAAATTGCAACCCTTCCTCAAAGTACATTTCTAATGGCCATTGTTGTTTCATAACAATAGAAAAAATTGAATTTTACTTCTAGAATAAATGAAATGAACATTACTATATTTTTTTCCTTACATGGAGCTTTACTAATGGGCATACATGGATGTTTTCTATTGTTTTTTTAATATGGTCAGGAGAATATTAGCAGATGCTCTCAGGATCATTGGAAGCATATAAAGTCATCCACAATGGTGGTTGCTTTCTTATTGACATAGAATTGAATTATAGTTATAGACAGTAAGAGTAGTCGTTTCATTTGTTAGAAAACATAGTTTATCTTTGTGATCATAGCTATATGGGATGATCATCATGTCTTTTTTTAACAATCATAACCATAATTGTTTGATGTCATGAAATCTCTATATTAACTTTTTACACATTCCTAAGTTCGCTACCATACTTATATCTGAATAGCCTTAGTTATTTGTTGAAGGACTAAGAACTATATTTCTTGCCAAGCTATGGCCGGCACTCATCATCCCTTCTTGGTTGTTTGAGCTAACCATGGATGTTATGCATGATCTGTTGGAAGCTACTTTCTTCTCCATTGAAATTTACATGGTAGATTTTTTATGTTTTGCATGTCATAGAAGAGAATGCAAAACATGTTTTCTGTCATGAGATAATTGGTTAATTTGTCATCTTTCTAATCAGTATGCCACGTACTTTGATATTATGTGTGTCTTTCATAAGTTCTGTACAATCTCGCCACATCTCCATGGTACTATTTTTTTTCTGTAAACTGAATCCAGAAGCTATAATATCAATCTAGGATCGTGTAAAAAAAATCCAAATACGATTGTGGCACCTCAGAAGTTATCGTTTTTATCAGAAATGTTTTTATTTAATTTTAAATGTGGAGTTCATAAGCAAGAATCTCACTTTGTATTTCGGAGCATGTAAATATGGACGAGATAAGCTTGGGCGAGAATTTAGTATTGGAGAACATATACGATTCATTTATAGATTTAGAACCCGTACTTTTTACCCTGAATTTTAAATAAAAATACTTATGGTGGCTCGACCACATTTGCAAGGATAATCTGATGAAGTTTTGTATGTAGTTTATGATAATGAATTGTTCCTAAACCTTCATAATTAAATTAGTTGCACTTCTTTGCTTGCTACCCTGGCAGTACAATTGATTTTTTTATCGGTACAATTTTGTTTCATTGATAAATTTCATGAAATACCAAGAATTGATAAAGACAGTTTCCTTTCTTTGCAAATAGGAACATTTTAGATGTTAAAATCCATCAGGACCTCTTTGATTCACTTGATACTGGAAATCCGGGCATAGAATTTGTAGGATTCCGGTCTCATGTCCACGGAAATCATGCATGTGTGAAAATTTGTACCAGAGTTTTTGTGGTTGCGCCATAGGGCAAAGGAAAGCATTATATATATAGAAAAATGCATAGAAAGGTGGTCGAAATAAATTCTTCAACACATAAACCTTTCAGATTTAGTCCCATAAAATCAAAATATCATAATGGAAAATTTTATGTAACATTCGAATCCTTAGAAAATAGTATGAGAATATTAGTAGTTTGTAAACCTCACGCGGAGAGAAGTTATTGAAATTCATATGCTTTGATTAATAATATATCTCTAATAAATGACCAAGTTTTTGTTAATTTAGATTATAATGCTTCTTGCACATACAACGCTTGCTATTGGAATATTCGGCTATGTTTTATGTAGTCCAAATCAGCTAGCCCGTGCAGTTGCACGGGTTGATGACTAGTGATACTAATCTATGACACTATGCACTATAGAGGTAGTAACATAGACTAGTAACATATGCATGTTACTAGTTTAAGTTACTCTCCACTATGACCAGCCTAATCAATCGTACGCCAGCACGTGCACATTTAATTGGCAGGGAAACGGTGTATTCGGTGCATGCAACTAGCAACCAACCATTTGCATGATGTTCTGTGTACCTTGCTATAAGAGCAAGTATAATAGAGCTGAGTCAGCGGGCTATAAAGCATAAACTAGTTTATTTCTGTTTAGTTAGAGAAAAGAGAAGAGGAGAGAGAAGATAAGCGGGCTCTCCGTGAAGAGTCAGCTCTAGCATCTGCTCCTAGGCACTTTGTGAAAATGAAAGGTGGGCCGCATAATAAAAAAAATACACTCTTTTGATCTACTATTGTATATGTTGACTATAAGATGGGCTGTAGATGACATGGCACTGGCTTATAGCCAGCAGCTGGCTATACTATTAACCATGCTCTAAAACCTCCCCTGCGTGATCCATGCTTCACCTTGTAGGGCACAGAACTATTAGTACGGAGCTAAGCAATGGCGTCTCTTTACCGGGGCGTCCTCGCTGGCCTCGCGCTTCTATTCATGAACCTGCTGCTGCTACTGATGGCGCGTCTCCCATCCGCCGATGGAGCCAGCACGGCGAAAAGCAAAATCTCTGCAGTGTTTGTGTTCGGCGATTCGATCGTCAATCCCGGCAACAACAACCACCGCTGACGGAGGCGATGGCCGACTTCCCGCCTTACGGGCAGGACTTCCCTGGCGCAAGGCCACCGGGAGGTTCTCAAATGGGAAGGTTCCCGGGGACATGCTAGATACGTATGTAGCGACCGGCGACTGACTTTGCTGTTGCTTTCTTTATAACCATCCTATATATTTTGATACAGAGGAAGTATTATGTAGTAGTAAAACTGATGGAGTGGCTTCTTTTACTACGTTTTATACTATGGAACTTTAGTTACACCAAGCTGAGAATATTTACGGAAATGTCTAGTTGAAGGCTAACTTTACCGCACCTAAAACGTAAGGTAAGGAAAATGTGGCTTGCTAGAAAGTGTGGCCAAGGAAATCAGCGCCACGGCCCACACATGCAGCAAACTTGGGCAAGAAGCTCAATGGAAGCTGGTGATCAGTGCAGCACACATACCTAAAACATTGCGACGAGCGACGTTCCTAAGACCAGCTGGGTCAAACTTAGATTTGGAGCCAAACGACCCGTAGTATCATTTTGCTTTTGGAGGGGGTAATTCCGTTGGAAGCTCCTCAAGTATTGATGCACGAGACATTTTGGCATCCAAATCAAAACACTGTACATGTCATGTAGCATGTCCATGTAGGGAAAATATTAACATGGAAATCTAATGCTGGGAACATAGGAGCTGATAATGAAATGCAGTTAGCCTGCCTAAGAGAAACTCTGCTAGAGTTGCCATATCGGGCCTATCGGTATAATAATAATTCATTCGCACAAAAAGGTATAATAATAATCCATTCGCAAAAAGAGGTATAATAATAATCAATATTGTGATTTTGACCGAAAAGTCCATTCTAATAGAGTCGTCATATGCCCTTTTGCCTGCATATTTATGGAGTGCGCTTCATATCCAACCCGTGAGCCTTTATATTTTTTAGGTTGTGGGTGTTGGTTTGAAGTGCGCACCATCGGTCAACCACTCGTGTAGGAAGGAAGTTTCGATGGCGCTGTCGCCTGTACGGCTGCCGCTCCCACCTTTATCAATGTTGTGCCCGCTTATCCAATTGAAAGAGTGCCAAATAAAGGTCGCTGAGTCTTCCGTATCTGTTTCCCATCCGCATGCAACAAATCCACCCTTGTTTCCTGTCGTTATGTGCCCATTATGGCTATATACCGATATCCCATTCGCCGTTGCCACCACATTCTCCCTCTCTCCCTCATCTCCCTCACTAGCGCACTCTATCCCAATCAGCCACCTTGGACGGCCGCCACCCCCCTCCCCTCTTCCCACTTCGCCGTTGCCATCACACTCAACCCCATCGACCATGTTGGTGCAATTACGCCCTCTCCGTGGACCTTCCGACGGCAAGACCAAAGATAACCATGCAGTTTGAAAGTTCTAGGTGAGGGCGTGGCACTACTCCGAGTGGGTCTAGGACGACGTGATCCATAAGGTTGATTAAGGAAAGAATTCCTTATTTGACACTGTTTTAAAAGTTGTTTCCTTATTTGACACCGAAGAACTTTTCCTTATATAACATCAAATCTAAATTTTGTTCCCTTTATGACACTTTTGTCCATTCTGACTACTAACGGTGTTAATTGACACTATTATGTACTTACAGTCGCCTGCTTTATTTGCAATCCATGTATATGCTATTTAATTAGCATTTGATCAGTAAACCTGATATTTATAAAATTCAGTATGTTCATATATATTCTTATAAACAGAAACTAAATGAGATGGGTGCAAAGAGGATTGGATTCATTGGCATTCCACCAATTGTATGTTGTCCCTCGCAAAGGAAACTTGGATCAAGAGAATGTGAGCCCATGCGAAATCAAGCGGCAGAACTATTCAATTTTGAAATAGCAACGGAAATTCATCGGTTAAATGTTGAAAAAACTATTCAAGGCTCCAAATTTATTTATCTTGACATATACTACAATCTGCTTGAGCTCACTCAGCATCCTGGTTTTTATGGTGAGTACACATTTTATCCTTGATTTTCATTTTTAGGGCATGTTATCAAATGTAACAGTAGAGTATCGTTGCAATATGACAGATAACAGTGAAAACCTATTTAGGCTGGTCATAGGGAGAGTAACATAGCAAGTAACATAATACATCCCAAGAAATTTTTTCTTATATGGCAAATAGTTAATGGGAGATGTGTTTGTGCTAACATAATATGTTACTGTAACATAGCGCACCCCAAAGGTTAAATGAGTCTATATCTAAATAAATAAAGGCTTGCATGACACCACACATATATTATGAAGGTAATAACATAGACTAGTAACATATGCATATTACTACTCTAAGTTACTTCCCATTATGACCAACCTTAAACTCCAAAATGCAATAAATCTTACAAAATTATGGATGAACTAAAGTATCAAGAACAACTATAATACTAATATTTACATAGTTTATATACTTGGCTTAGGGATATGTGACTTTATATGGTGTTTAAAAATACAAGTTGGTTGCCATGTTATCATCATAATTATTTGTTACTAAATATTTTGAAACTTTCGGTAATATAGGATTCAAGGAGGCAACCGAAGGATGTTGTGGCAGCACCCTGCTAAATGCAACAATATTTGTTAAAAATCAACATGCATGTCCAAATGCTTATGATTATATTTTCTGGGACAACTTTCATCCTACTGAAAAGGCCTACAACATTGTGGTTGATAAACTATTTCAAACAACGGTGCGGTATTTGATGTGAATAAACTCACTCTCTATGGTCGGATGAACAAATATTATTAGACTTGAACTATGAAATTTGTAAAGGCTGGACCATTCATGCAAACTTGTATTGCCAATGAAAGTTTGCATGTCGTCCAGAATGGGAATACCCTAGAGGTCCATGAATATATAGGAATTTCATTCTTTAGAAGAACATACATGATGTGGTGGTAAAGTACTTCCTGTTTGTGCCAAGATGTCCGGGGTTCAACGCGGCCTCTCTTTATTTCATTGTGCAAGGATAAGGCTTGCTTTATATAATCTTTGCCTACACTTCACCTAGTGTGCAAGCTTTTAGCACTGGGTTAGTGTAAATTATCGCAAAACTTATTCAAGGGATAGCATGTGCACCAAAGTTTTCGATCGATTGCAAATTTGTTGTCCATTGGAAGTGGTTGAGAACTTACTGGTTTGAGAATTTTCCTTTAGCAGAATGGTGTGTTGATCTTTAAAGAATTAACGTACCAATTAGCTTGGCATGACTATATTCATGTGGTATATTCTATCTGGTTCTGGTTGCAGATTAGGTGTCATGTATTGAGCTATGACATGCAAACTCGCCCTGATTTGGTGATTTGTTTGTTTGCAATGGCCAACACACACACACAAAGGATCGTGCCAACAAATATCAACGCCATACAAGAGAAAAGCTATGCCTGGGGGGGACAAAGCAATGAACACAAGAATCAACAAAATACAAGAATGACCATCTCTTGACAACACAAGCACATGAGAAGGATTCTCCAAAAGTAATGACTCGATGAAGGGAATAAGATGTAAACGCCGTTGTTGGATCCAACCACCGAGTGCTAGACCATGGTTATCATTCCAAAGGTTAAGTCTGAGTAAACTCCAGGAAAAGCCTTCTATAAGCAGGTGACAATGTAAAAACATCATTATAGCTAAGTATAAAAAATTGTGACCTGACCTAGGATTTTCACCTAAAGCTCAAGACTTGGCACTCAAGAAGCTAGCAAACCAAAGTCATCATTTGGTTCCGCCTCCACTTTCTGATCTCAATAGTTACATATGGACACAGTCATGACGCGAGGTGCCACACGAGTGATGACCATGTTTGCACAAGTAGGCAATCGAGCCGCTCACCACAAAAAGCATTGGATGGAGAAAGCTTGCCAGCGCATACGAGACGAAGTCATTGAAGTGGGAGGAAGGGCACCGACACTATCAAAATCCCCATTCCGGGACCCTCCATCTATCCTGCGCGGTCCTCACATGTGGTAGCCGGTGGTAGATCTACATTAGACAACACCACCACGCATTGCTTCTCACTCCACTGTCCTCGCCTATGTCAGAAGATCATTGATGGACCATCATACAAAGGAGAAGCCATCTTCGGTACGGGTCCGGCCGATACCCTCCACTAAAAAAAGACATATCCGTGATGATACACTTCTGTCATAGTAGGTCACGTTTTCTGTCACCCATGTACATCTATGATAGTTTTATGACAGAATCAAGATAGTCATACCTATGCTGTCGGGGGTGTATTCCATGACAATAGTTACTTCTTCATCACGGATGTATCACTTCTATGATGATAAATGTTGTCATGGAACTGCTTTTGTCAAGGGTAACCGACATAATGGGTCACCGTTAAACTATCGGGTGCGGGTTACGGATTCGATACACATTATCATCTTTGATGAATAACAATTTCCACGTGTTAGATTCTAATTCGCCAATGGAGCCACGCATAAGCTCTACCTTGTGACAATTGTCGCCCATCCAATGGATGATGTGCGCATATGAACTGACAACACATGTCGCCCATCCAACGGGCGATGTGCGCCTATGAACTGACAACACATGGCACGACCCAACAATGGCATGTTTAGTTAAAAAGACCAGCCATTGCCTTATGAAATTACTCATAAATCGCAGTCGAATCACAAGAATAAATCATTTAAGACAGCATAAAGATGAATGGTTGATTTATAAATAATCTTACAATGTTACAAATTTTGATGCATCGACTTAAGTATGATGGAGATGAGATGGGAAATGGCGTGAATAGCTTATAGTGGAATTTTGTCGCCCTGCGTCTATGGATGTCGCTCCTTCATGAAATAGGCATGCCCCCCTTTATAAAGTGTGATGAGGTGGATGCCACGATGCTCCTAGCGGATAGTATGACCACATATGAGCGGCCAAGGTCATACAGAACTCCGTCTTTTACTCTTTTGCCCCTAGTGTGCCTCCAATTAACCTAGCTTGGTTCCCACACTTGGTATTTCCATATATATGATCATTTTCTTCCATCTTTTGGTTCATTTTCTATGTGAACACATTAAGCAAGGGATTTCACAATTTATTGCATTCATTAGTCATTAGTGGCAATATCAAAGCGATTCTCTCAGAAAATACTGGATTATACAATTCAAACAATGGTGTAATAAGTGCAAAAATATCACCCATCATTCTCCTTTGGAATGGAGAGGCGTCTCGGCATTGCATCGATATGAGCAATGGTTTGAGTGTTGCTGCTCGTACCACACCTATCGTGGAATAGTAACGGCAGATGTCCTAGTGTGAGGCCTTAGTCGTGAGGCCAATGCATCTATGTGGTAGCTTGAGAGGGGTTGAGTGGGACGAGAGACGCGAGGTTTTACCCAGGTTCGGCCCCTCACGGTCGAGGTAAAAGCCTACATCCTGCTTCATTGCTATTGATGATGATGATCACGATTACAAGGATGCTCTATTTCGAGAGCTCTTGACTTGTCTATCTATCTAGACTTGTAAAACTTGTCCCTCTTGGGGTGCCTTGCCCCCTCCTTATATAAGTTGAAGGGGCGACTTACATGAATAGTCCTAGTAGGATTAGGATTACTCTTTTACAAGTGGAGTCCTAGTCTTGCTTCCTTTGGAAGGGGATATTCCTTATGCTTTCCTCTTAAGCCGGCCCATCACAACATGAGCCGACCTTCTGGGCCTTGAGTCTTCTGGGCCTCCGGGTCTTGTCGCTCCTCTAACCCGCCTGCTGGGTCACCAATGAGTCACCTGGCTCGGCCGGGTTATTAGTGAGTGGAGAGATCCGGGCGGATCACTTAGTGAGTTGTCAAGTTAGGGCGGGTCACCAGTGAGTCGCCAAGTCCGGCCGGGTCATACTGCGGGGTATATCCTCGACAACACCCTCTCTTCTCCTCTGGAACATGATATAACACTGGCTTCATTTGGGTACAAGTGTTGGTATGACTGCACGCGGTCGTACCATGCGTCGTCTTCTCCTGTGAAGTGCTTGTGACATTACCTCTTCTGCACAATAACTTCTAAGGTGAAAGGCTAGTCCCATATCCAAAGAAAACATATCTAAAGAGAGAAGTTTTACCAAGCATTAGTACCACATATTTAATTTAAAGAGATGAAACATTGTACCTATTAAAGATTAGTCCCAAACCAACTTTAATAGAAATTCATGCAAAAATAAAAGTGCCAATGCAAAACATAAATGCATCCTAGACTCAAAGACAGAAATCTAAGAAAGACACATACTGACTTTCAAGTTTCCTCTCGCATTGTTTTCTTCAAGGCCATGTAGATAGTCTTCGGTGCTCCATATATATTCATCCAACCATGGTTTAGTGCACCTCATAGCAAGGGTTGGTCGGAGTCGTACCCGCTTACGGTGAATTGACATCATATATTTAAAGAATTCCTTGGTCTTAAGCAGGAACCGATGCACCAAGAATGGTAAGCATGTCTCATTATTAATCTACAAAGGGCTAAAGGATCATATATAAACTTTAAATTTTCACCTTCGATAGCTTCGATTGTGTCTCACCCGTGAGTATGTGAAGCTTTCCATCATCTTGTCCCTCCCCACAAGTTGCATATATTCCTGTATAGTCATCTAAGAAGACATTATGAGTAGGTCTTTTACATTCTATACAAAAAGGTAAGAAAATAACAACAAACAATACATACTATATGAAAGTGGGAAGGTAATCAACAAGCGCTTTGCTCCCCGACAACGGTGCCAGAAAAGATTGATGACCTGCAAGTGCATAGGGTTGTTGCAATTTGTGATAAGTAGATTTATTGAACCCATGGGGAGTGAAGCGCAAGCAACTACCAGCTCGCAGCTACGTTGTCACGGGTGCAACCAGACGATGGTCTAGAAATAATTCATTTTATTGGTTGTTATTGAAACGATAAAAAAGGTTCTTTTACTAAACTACAAATGACGAAGTCAAAGCGAAAGAAACTAAACTGACTTAGGAGGTGCTTGAGCAATGAGGGCGTTGTCAAGGGGTTTGAATTCATCATTACTAGTACGATGTATGTAATGTATGCACAAGCATACCCCTACGTTGCAGATAACTAAATCACTTCACATTGTTTTTTTTGCAGTGAGTGAAGGTCGGTACTACATATGTGCTATAGTGTAGTCTCTGTATCACACATGCCACCACCATTCCTCCCCACAATAAGCTTATGGCAACGGTGATTAAGGTCCAATGGGCGGTCTCCATTATTCCCCTATTAAATGACCAGAGAAAGGAAGGGAGGACATTACTACCACCTCTTTGCCTCCACTTCCAACCATCAGATGGATCTCACCTGAGGCCTCTCACTCTGGCCCTCACTTCCTTACGATAGTAACATCCTTGTGTCCAAACAGGAAAATGTTGGAAGGTGCACATCATCCAACAACACGAAGAATATAACAATAAACAGGCAAAAGGGGATTTTATATCTCGTAAGGGAATTCACCTAAAATAAAACTAGAGTTCATCCTTATTCCCTAGAACTAAGAAAATTACTAAAACATATGAATGGAGAACATAGATAGGAGTGAGAGACATATTAAAAATCTGCATCAAGTCAAGGAAGGAGAACATCATGGGTGTTGGTGGAGAAGGCCCCAACCGAAGGCCGGTGCGGAGCTTGGAAGAGCCTCCTTCCTTCTTCCTTGTCTTTTCCCTTCTTCTATGTTGGAGTTGCCGCAATGGAGGTGTGGTGGCACGTGGTGGAGTTGTGGAAGATTGATAGTTGATGAATGACTGGTGCTAGGGTTGAAGGTGCATATATAGGAGGATCTCCTCGGGTCTCCTCGTAAATACTTCACCTAACCCTTCATCCAAGGGCTCTAGGGGAGCATTATCTTATCCCAATATCTCCTTCGGTCTCTAAGGATTGCGTAGGAACAAACCGACATAAAATCGGTCAAGAAATGCCAACTTATGGCTGATTTCGGAGCCTTCGGAGGATGGTACGAGCACTGGTGCGACCATGTGCAGTTGTACCAGATGCCATCTTTTCCTCTAGACTTGCAGTTTCGTATTTTAGTGGTCATTTCTTCATACGAACTCCAATTGTGGAGTCCTTGGGCTCGTTAGAATCGTCTCAGAAAGCCTAATACACACATGGTAATGGATATTCAATTTGGACACTTTTTAAAATGTCATAACTCATAATACCAAACTCTCCACAGGGCCCAAATCTGATTCCTGGAACTTCTTCGGTTTTGCCAGGTTGGGGACGTATACGCCATAAAACATGTTCACCCGTCAAATACGTTGGGGATGTATCATGGATCTAAAACTCTTTTCTGGCTATTTATGTTGGAGGTAATTCTTTGGCTAGTCAATTTCCTAGGCTATATAACTTAACTTTACTAGGTTTGTTACTCTACAACTGGTTAAAATCAGAGGTTGGGATATGTTTGTTTTCATAAGGATTCAGTTTGTTGAGACTCAACAACAATGGAGTACTTTGAAGAAATTTTGAATGAAGTGGAACTGACTGGTGACAAAGATAGAGTGAAGTGGATCCTTTATTGTAGAAAAAAATCATTGTGAGAGACTTGTATCTGCACCTAGAAGCTTCTGCTTTGGTGGGTTATAGCCTTATAGGTTTATTGGGAAACTCAAGATGCCCAATAAGATTAAAAGTTTTTATGGTTAATGTTGAAATACAACATCCTAACCCAAGATAGTTTGATCAAAGGGGTGGACAGTAATGATCGGTGCCA
This sequence comes from Aegilops speltoides, assembly GCA_021437245.1. NCBI lineage: Eukaryota > Viridiplantae > Streptophyta > Magnoliopsida > Poales > Poaceae > Aegilops > Aegilops speltoides. The sequence goes on along the minus strand of CM038147.1, from coordinate 412,784,563 downwards.
CTTCTGAGGGCAAGGAAATCATTGACACTTGTTCTTCAAGTGTAGTTTGGACAAGTTGGCTTATCAAATTATGATGCAGACCTTTAACTTTATCAGACCCCCAGACAATGTTGATGATCTGGTTTGGGAATGAGCTCTAATCTTTCCTTAGAATTTGAGGGCTTTGGTGGTAATATGGGGGTTATATTTGCTAGACTTTCTGGAAATCTAGAAACAAAACTTTTTTTTGAAAAGAAGTAGTTCCCTAAAGATCCAGGTGTTGTGAGTTTTAGCTTGTTTTGATTTTTCACATTACTAGTTGGGGCATCCTACAAAGAGAAGCATGTCGAAGAAGAACTAAGGAAGCATGCATAAAGATCAAGGTGGCGTTGGAGGAAGTGTATGCCATATTTCATTGTTGGGATCCTCTCAAGAGGTGCCTGGAAGCTTAATGAAGAGGTGTGTGATATCTGGAAGCTTCTTTTCTGGAGGCGTTTTGTTTTCCTTCTTATGAACAACCCTTGATCTCCAGGCATTGTTTAGCTCGCTCTGATAAAAAAATGGTGTTAAAACTGGGGGCAAATAACCAGTGGACGGTACCCTGGAAGGGGCTACCAATGGGGGGGGGTGGTGCGCCCAGCGACTGCCATGTGTCGGATGGTGGGTCCACCCCGCTGGAGCACATGTTTTTCTGCACACGTTTTGGGTAATTTTTAGGGTTTTTTTGTGGGGTGGATTTTGCTTGGTTTTTTTATAGATTTACTTGAAAAGAAATCATTTTTCCCTCTTGTGAAGCATACAATGTGAAAGAGCACAATTGTGCTTCTCAAAAGTAGAAAATGAATGTTATGTTTCATGGTGAAGCATAGTTATGCTTCCTGAAAAAGTGAAAAGCACAGTTGTATTTCATGTTGAAGCACATTTGTGCTTCTCCAAAAGTGAAAAGTACAGTTGTGTGTTCAATTTCCCCCCCTTTTGTGGGTTTTTTGTTTCTGGGTTTTTTGACAAAAAATCATTCAAAACAATTAGCGCGGGATCTAGTTTCGAAGATTTCGACGTGAGAAACACAACAGTGAAAACTATTTGTGGTTTGGATGTGCATAGTTCATGAGATAAAACATTTGAAAAAGATACTACAAAAAAGCACAAAACACCCGGTTTGTGACAAGTGTTGCACATAAAGCGCGACATATCTCTACAAGAGGATGTTTTTTTTTACTTTTGGAAGGAGTACCCTTTTACCAGTTATTTTGGTTAAACATCAGGATGGTTTTGTTGCTGTTGGATGTGATGTTGGCCTTGGTTGGGGTAGTTTTGGACAACAGTTATTAATTGTGATGTTGTCTGGTCTGCATCATGTGTACCAAGATGTAAGCATGTTCGGTGGTATCCCTTTATTTATTTCTTTGTTTTGTTAAGATGTTTCATAAAACAGATGTTTTGTGAAAATTATGTTGGTGGTTTCTTTAACAAAAACTCCACAACATTGCTTGCTATTTAAAGAAAATATGTAATGTCTTTATTTTCAAACTAGAATTTTTATTTATCTTAGCTTTGCTAGAGGACCTCCTATTTGGTGTGCTAGGCCTTGGCGGATGAGCCAGCGCATACCAGCGGAGCTATATCTCGCTTAGTGCGAGACTAGGATTTTTTGTGCTACCTAGAGTAACATGTCGGCCTGTTTCTACGTGCTCTCGGCTTGCTCGCTCGGGTTTGCTCGTTTGCTCCATGTGTTTTCCTCTCTTTTTATCTTTTCGTTTTTCTTCTATTTATTGTTTCTTCACTTTTTTGTTTTGTTTTTTCTCCATTCCTCGTTTTATTCTGTTTTTACTGGGTTTTCTTTTTTCGGTTTTCTTTTGTTTCTTTTTTTTATTTTTTCTTCTCTATTCTATTCTTTCTTTGTTTTTTTATTTCTTAGTTTCTTAAATGTTCTTTTGTTTTTCTTGGTTTCCTCATGGGTTTGCATGGGTTTCTTTGTATTTTCAGTTTTGAGGGTTTTCGTTCTTGATTAACATTTTTCATATACAATATTGACATTCTTTTAATACATGGTCAATAATTTTTATACATATTTTTAACTTTTTCAAATGCTTGATTAACATATTTTGAATATAAGATTTTTAAAAACCTAATGCATGGTCAACATTTGTTTATACACAGTTAACAATTTTCAAATGTTTATTTACATTTTATGAAATGCAATATTAACTATTTTTGAATGCATGGTTAACATTTTTTCTTTATACTTTTAATATTTTTCAATTACAAATTTGATTTTTTTTAACACAAAACAGGATTAAATATTTTTTGAATACATGACAACATTCTTTTATACATAGTTAACATTTTTAAATGCCTCTTCAACATTTTTTTCAAATGCAAGATTAACAATTTTTGGGCCGGCCCATGTGAGGGGTTGCACGTCCCTTTTTTTCATTCATATTTTTTATTTTCTATTTCTTTTGTTCTTTAAAATCACTGAGGATTTCCAGAAACTTCAAATTCTGAAAAAAAGTGAATTTATTTTTGAAAAATGTTCAAGAAATCATAAAATGTTTGTGAATTCAAAAAATGTTCATGATTTTGAAAACTGCTCACAAAAATTAAATAAAAATTGTGATTATGATAAAATGTTCACTTATTCAAAAATAAAATTTTCTTTTGCGACCTTACCTCCCACATTGCCCTTCATGTGGTGATATGGGGGGTAACCCTAGCCGCCGCCAGTAGCCTCCTTCGCGACCTCTCCTTGCGTCACCATCACCGGAGGGCTCACCAGCGAAGCCGAGCGGAGCCCAGGGATGGTGGTGGCGGGCGGGTCCGTTCCCCCATGGCGCTGGCGCTGCGCCTTCCCACTACCCGAGATCCGGCCGTGCTGCTCGGGAGGTGCCCTCCGACTGCTGCTTTCCCCTTGTCCTCGGGCCTTGCTGTAGAATGGTAGTGCTGCCCTGCTATCCGGCTTCGGCCCTGCTGCTCCTCCGCTGCAGTTCCCCCGATGACACATCCTAGCTCCTCTGCTGTGTCTGTTGCTGTTGGCCGGGTGCAGGCACAACTGTTGCGGCCGAGCTGGATCTTGTTGGTCGGGTGCTGTGTGCCTGCCTCGATGGACGTGGGTTGTTTCATCCACGGGGGCGTCTGCCTCCAAGCTATGGCCTTGGCTTCGTGTTGGTGGTTTTGGGGTCGTGTGGTTTTTCCCAGCGGCGGCTGCCCTTGGCGGTGCGCCGGCCTGGTGGGGTGGTGGCCACATGTGACCTCGCAACAGGCGTTTTATCGATGCTGCTCTTATAACGACCTGGGCTGTGCCCACGAGGTGTGCGTGAGTGGCCTGCTGGGCCGGACCACTGTGGCCTGTAATGATATCTACTTATAGGCTAGTGTGAGGAGAGGAAGTCATCGAACTGTAAACTGGATCTCGTTATTCCTAATCCCAAGCCTTCCTCTATGCTTCTTCTTCCTCTCCAAGCTATTTCCCTTCTGTGTCCACCTACCACATCCTGGCGTGACGCAAGGAGTTGTTGCGATCCCGTAGCATCTGGTACTCAGAGCCCAAATCGATCCGCGTCCTCTGATCCAAAAAAAATTTCGCCATCTTCAAATCAATCCATCGATCAGCTCCTAATTCCAGGCAAAAGGTGCGGATCCCCTCGGGTGATTCTGCGAAAAACACTCCGGTGTACCTGCGTCGGGTCGAGCAGATCGATCGACAGCAACGGCACGCTCCAACAAGCCGACCCTCTCTACGCGGATAGCGACGGCAGAGCTCTCCCTGGCGGACCTGCAGAAATTGGTGCAGGCCATGATCCAGCAGAGCAAGGCGGTCTCAGATGCGGGGACGGCCACATCGGAGAGGGTGACCGAGCTCCAGGACTCGCTCGACAAGTACGCATCCTCGTCCGCCAAGGCGTTCGATGCGCTGGCGCAGAAGACTACGGCCGCGCTGGGCCGTACGGAGGCCACCCTCGGCCGCGTCCTCATCGCCAACAATTCACTTGACGCAACAATGGCGGAGATGAAGCGCGCGCTAGATGGAGTGGTACATCAAGTGGACCAGTTCGAGAGAGCTCCAGCAACGGGCCCTGCACCACCACCACCACCACCACAGCAACGCTTCGGGCCGCTGCGCATGGAGGGACAGAGCAGCCTGCAAGCGCCGCAGGTGACGGATCTGCGGGGGCCTCGTCAGAATCGTCCCAAACCACACGCGGTTGAGCTATCTCAGACCCGACCCGCGGCCAGCGAGTATTTCTCGGATGATCAGGAAGATCCAGATCGCTCCACGGAGTACGGGCACCGATCGCATCACAACAGATACAGACCACGCATTCCTCGGTCTGAATTTCCCAAGTTTGATGGGGAGGATCCTAAATGGTGGAAACAACAGTGTGAGAAGTACTTCCGGATGTACAATGTGCAGCAGGATTTATGGGTCAATTTTGCAACAATGCATTTTGTAGGCAATGCAGCGAGTTGGCTTCAGACTTACGAAGCCATGCACACAATTGACAGTTGGGGAGCCTTGTGTGTTGCAGTGTTCGCCAAATTCAACAGAAACAAATACACCAGAGACATTGATATATTCTTCGCACTGAAACAGATTGACACAGTGGATGAGTATGCCCACCTCTTCGAAGAGCACATGCATAAGATGCTGGTCTATAATCAATCTTATGATGAGACGTTCTTCATCAACCGTTTTGTTCAAGGTCTCAAACCAGGAATAAGAGCACCTGTGAAGCTGCAGCAGCCAAGCACAGTGGATTTGGCTTACTCTCTGGCACAAACTCAAGAAGCACTCCTGGTCGAAGACACATCTAAATTCAGCAAGAAGTGGGAGCCACGGTTCAGTTCCAAACCATATGTGCATCAGGGTATAATGGGCGCCTCACCAGCTGACAAACGATCAGAAGAGCAAGCTAAGGTGCCGGACCAGGTTGACACACTCAGAGCTCAGCGTAGGGCAAGAGGAGAATGTTTTAAGTGTGGGGAAAAATATGGCCCGGGACACAAATGCCCCAGCAAGGTGCAACTACATGTGATGGAAGAATTGTGGGATGCATTGCAGGTGTCTGAATCAGCTTCTAGTGAGTCTGACAGCGAGCAAATGGTCTCTCCACCTGCAGATAAGGACAGTGACGATTGTATGAAACTGTCAGTGCAAGCCGCCACAGGCACGTCTTCTAAAGAGAGTATTAAGTTGCAAGGCATGGTGGGAAAATGTCAGCTCTTAATACTGGTAGATTCAGGCAGTTCTACCAACTTCATTAGAGCTGATTTGGCAAAAGAACTCAAGTGCACAACTAAAGAAATCCCTGCAGCAACTGTAACTGTGGCAAATGGAGGCACTCTGCTCTGTAATACTCAAGTGCCAAACCTACAGTGGTTTTGTCAAGGAAACACCTTCGATACTCAGTTCAAAGTGCTTCCCTTAGTCACTTATGATATCATATTAGGAATGCAGTGGCTGGAAACAATGAGTCCTATGTGGGTTGACTGGAGAAAGAAGGTCATGAGGTTTAAGTACCAAGGAGCAAGAATCACACTCAGAGGAGTTAAAGATAAACTCAACTCCTGCACAGCTATTTCTGGGAAACACTTACAAGGCCTCCTCAACACTAGAGCAGTGGAGCAAGTAATTCACCTTTGTCATATGGCAGAGAAACCTATGTCAGAAACCTGCATTCCACCTGAAATCGAGCCACTTCTTGACAAGCATCAGCAATTGTTCACTACCCCTGACTCCCTTCCTCCCCATAGGGAATTTGACCATAAGATACCTCTGTTACCTGGAGCAAAACCAGTGAATGTTAAACCATACAGGTATAATCCCATGCAAAAACAGGAGATAGAAACACAAGTGACCACCATGCTTAATCAGGGAGTTATACAGCATAGCACCAGTTCCTTTGCTTCCCCTGTGCTGCTGGTCAGAAAGAAAGATGGCACCTGGATATTCTGTGTAGATTATAGAATGCTCAACTCAGTTACAGTGCAACATAAATATCCCATGCCTGTTGTGGAGGAACTGCTGGATGAATTAGCAGGAGCAAAATACTTCACAAAGTTGGATTTGAGAGCTGGCTATCATCAGAGCAGATTGGTTGAGGGAGAGGAACACAAAACTGCTTTCAAAACCCATCATGGCCTGTATGAATTCAAAGTCATGCCATTTGGGTTAACCAATGCCCCTGCAACTTTTCAAGCTGCCATGAATATACTGTTTGTACTATTACTGAGAAAATGTGTACTAGTTTTTGGATGATATCCTTATATATAGTGCAACTTTGGAAGAACACCTGCAACACTTGGAACAAGTCTTCACCATTTTGCACGAAAACCAACTATATGTCAAGCTGAGCAAGTGTTCTTTTGCCCAGCAGGAGTTGGAATACCTTGGTCATGTAATCGGGCAAGAGGAGTTTAGATCGACCTCGCTAAAATCTCAGCTGTCAGAGATTGGCCAGTACCAACAAATGTGAAGCAAGTGAGAGGGTTTCTAGGCCTTACTGGATATTATAGAAGGTTCATTAAACACTATGGAATTATCAGCAGGAGCCTCTCTGATTTGCTCAATAAGGATGCAGTATTCACCTGGACACCTACTACAGAAGCTGCATTTCAGAGCCTGAAAACTGCCTTAGCCCAAGCTCCTGTACTAGCTCTGCCTGATTTCAAGAAAACCTTCATGATTGAAACTGACACCAGCAACAATGGAATTGGGGCAGTATTAATGCAAGAAGGGCACCCCATTTCCTATCTAAGCAAAGCACTGGGCCCCAAGGCTCAAGCACTCTCCACCTATGAGAAAGAGTGTTTAGCTGTCATTCTTCTTTGTGGATAAATGGAGAAGTTATCTGCAAGATGCCCCATTTACATTGGCAACAGACCATAGGAGTCTGACACATTTGCAAGATCAAAAAATCAGTAGTCCTATGCAACAGAAAGCACTATTGAAGTTGCTGGGCCTGAGGTATAATATACTATACAAAAAAGGACAGGAAAATACAGCAGCTGATGCTCTCTCAAGATCACCTTCTCCTAGTGAGCTGCATACAATTTCCTTCTGCACACCTAAGTGGCTAGCTGTGATCTCTGAAGGATATCAGCAACATGAGGAAGACAAACGATTGCTTCAAGAACTAGCTCTCTGAGGCACAAATGACAAGGGATATGTGTTGCATCAAGGTATCATCAGATACAAGGACAGAGTGTGGTTAGGTCATAACACTGAGGCTCACAAAGCAATTATGTTATCCTTACATGCTAGTGGAGTGGGAGGTCACTCAGGGTTCCAGGGTACTTACCAAAGGATTAAAGCCTTGTTTGCTTGGCCTGCTATGAAGCAAGATATTCAGAGCTATGTGAAAGAGTGCACTGTGTGTCAACAAGCAAAAGCTGAACATATTAGGAAACCCGGCTTGCTCAGCCTCTCCGCCAAGACTCTAAAGAAGCATGGAACTTGGTTACTATGGATTTTATTGGAGGCCTACCCAAGAGCAAAATTTTTGACACTATTCTGGTGGTCATTGACAAGTTTAGCAAGTATTGCCATTTCCTCCCTCTAGCTCATCCATTCACTGCTCTCCAAGTAGCACAACTTTACCTGGACAATGTGTACAAACTCCACGGCCTTCCTATGGTGATAGTCACCGATCGAGATCCTATCTTCACAAGCACCTTGTGGCAAGAGCTGTGCAAATTGACTGACACAAAAATGAATATGAGTTCTGCAAGTCATCCAGAAACTGATGGTTAGTCTGGGAAACTCAACCAGTGTCTGGAAACATTTCTCTGGTGCATGGTACATTCTGCCCCAAAGAAATGGGCTTATTGGCTACCACAAGCAGAGTACTGGTACAACACTAACTACCACTCAGCGCTGGGCAAGACACCATTTCAAGTTCTCTATGGATATCAACCCAGACACTTGGGTATTGCAAATCTTTAGAGCTCACTATCATCTGATCTGTCAGGCTGGTTAGCAGAACGCAACCTGATGCAAGGCCTGATCAGGGAGCACCTGTTGCGTGCTCAACAACGCATGAAAGCACAAGAGGATAAACACCGGTCAGATCAGCAGTTTGCCGTAGGGGAATGGGCATACCTAAAACTTCAGCCCTATGTGCAATAGTCAGTAGTCCGAAGATCCAATCACAAGCTCGGATTGAAATACTTTGGCCCTTACCAGATTCTGGAAAAAGTGGGTGAAGTGGCTTACCGTCTTGCCCTGCCAGGGTCCAGCAAAATACATCCAGTGGTCCACGTCTCGCTGTCGAAACCAGCACAACCTCCAGTGCAGAATGACAACACCACTGATCTGGATGCCCTTCAAATATCAACACCGCTGAATCCAACTCAGGTATTACAATCTCGTTTGGTGCAGGTAGGCGGACACACTCGGGCGCAAGTCAAGATTGCTTGGCGCGCCTTCCTCTCGATGGCAACACGGGAGTGGGCTTCTTTGCTGGCACCAAATGACAACGGCAAGATGATGAAAAGACGAGGCGCCCCGGTTCTCAAGGGAGGGCATGTAACGACTGGCTGTGCCCACGAGGTGTGCGTGAGTGGCTCACTGGGCCGCCCATCGTGGCTGTAATGATATCTACTTATAGGCTAGTGTGAGGAGAGGAAGTCATCGAACTGTAAACTGGATCTCGTTATTCCTAATCCCAAGCCTTCCTCTATGCTTCTTCTTCCTCTCCAAGCTATTTCCCTTCTGTCTCCACCTACCACATCCTGGCGTGACGCAAGGAGTTGCTGCAATCCCGTAGCAGCTCCGGCCCAGCTTTCCAGGACCTACGTCTTCTAGTGTCCACGATTCTGCCGACATCCTCTACTGGTGCAGTTTCAGCCCCGACGACCTGGTAGCGACGTTCCTTCTAGCTTCGTCGGCTCGTCGGTGTCCTGATGGCTATGGCGTCGGCGGCTCGAATGTGCATCACTTCCAATTCCTTGCTCGCTTGCGTTGCCGGCTGTTCTCACTTTCCTTACGTTGGTTCTCTCTGCCCATTGCCTCCCCGACCACATCCACCTCCACGCCTCGCATTGTGCTAGATCCATTGCTCGTGGTCTGGCGGTGCCCGATGCCATCCTCCGATGACAAGTGCAGCCCCAACCACCTTCCTGAGGTGGTGGTTCCGACCGGCGGCTTGACTTCCTTATCTTCGATTTTCCACCTGGCGGCTATGGGATTGCTCGGACACATGTCAGGGCAAAATCCATGCTTGGCTTGCCGATGCTGGTAGCGGCGACATCCGGGTGCCATTTCCCTTCTTGAAGGCGCTGTCATGGCCCTCATCAACGCTCCTCTTTGAGCACAGGGGGAACCCTTGGTCTAGTCCTTCGGATCGGATGGCGACGACGTCCTAGCATCGTTCTTCTTCCTTTAGGCACCATCTTGTTCGCTCGTGGTGTCCCTATGGTTAGCTTTGGTGATGTTAGCTTTAATGGCGGCTTCGGCCCGCCCTTCTACTTGTGTGCCTATTGGGTTTAGTTGTGTTGTACCCTTGTTCGAGCCGAGAATCCCACTTTATTTTTGCTCATGGCATCACGTACACGCCATCTTGCGTCCGTGTATTGTGTTGTACCCTTCCTTGTACTCTTCATCTTTCCTTCTATCAATAAATGATACGCAAGTGTTGCGTATGCGCCAAAAATATATTCAAAACAAATTTGCGAATTTGATAAATATTTGGGATATCATAAAAAATGTGCACACATTTTTAGGAAGTGTTCAAAAAAAATAAAAAATGTTAATCTAAAACATTGTTCCGAAATTTATTAAAAAGTGCATACTCAAAAAATGTTCATGCAGTCAAGAAATGTTCGTCAAAAACAAAAAATGTTCATGAATTTCAAATATTGTCACCAAATTTTCAAAAATGTTTCTCGATTATTTTTTTTCACCGATTAAAAAAATGTTTGTGGAGGTTCAACAAAATGTTCACAATTTCAAATATGTTCTTAAAATTTTCAAAAAATGTTCATGAATTAGAAAAATCAATTAAATATTATTCATGGTTTCAAAAAATGTTTATGATTTCAATAAATATTCATGTATTTGAATTTTTCATGATTTCAAAAAATGTCCACGAATTTGAAAGATGCTCATAAGAATGAAGAACAAAAATGAAAAGGAAATAAAAGTAAAAAGCTTAACATGGAAAACAAAAAAACAAAAAAATGAAGAAATAAACAGGAAATAGGAAAATAGAAAAGAAAACTGAAAAAAGAGAAAGGGATAAAAGAAAAAAAGTAAACCCGGTTCAAGGAATGTTCTAGATGCTTCCCAAAACCGGTGGAATAAAAATATGTATGGGCCGGCCCATACAAAGGACATGCATACATAGATGGTACGTGTTGCGTCGCTACTTCGAAACCTGTGCACTAAATAGGACTGGCCTTTGCTAGATGTGAGGAATACAATTCCCTTACTGCAACCCAAAACGAGTCGTCAACCCCCTCCTTGGGTCATTCTTTCATGGTTGTCGTGCATTTAGCGATGATTTTGGTCGATGTCGTAAAAAAAACTCAGAGAGCAACTAGTTAAAGTGTACTCTCTATGTTGGTTTCTGAGAGGTCATTTATGGTTGTGGGAGCACTCCAGAGCTCCACACGGCGCGTCCCAGTGTCGTCACGTGTCGCGTGCTAGTCGCTTCCCCATTTAAGTGTTTATTTATTTATTTATTTATTGTGATTATTTTTCCCACATTTCTCTGGGTTTTTGTTTTTCTTCATTTTTCTGATATTAATTTCTAGATTTATTTGGTTTCACCTGTCAGGAGCACGGGTTTATTGTGTTCCTGCGTGGAGCGCAAGTGTGCTTTCACATGAAGCACATATGTGCTTCGCACGGAAGTACTGGTATATTGTGCTTCCAAGTGAAGAGCATATCTGCGCGTCACCACACGCGGGGAATCACTAATTTACTCGGTAAGCACATGTATGCCTCACGCTCAAGTAGTGGTATATTGTGATATATGTGCTTCACGCTGGAGCACATGTGCGTCTTGGGTGGAGCACCTGTGCACTTCACCATGCACGGGAAATTACAAGTTAGTTTACTTGGGAAGGGATTACATGTGTGCTTTCTCAACAACACTGTTGTGCTTCACCGTACGATAGTGCAAGTTAGTTTCACTAGGAAGCATGAATTACTACAATTTAAAAGCACGCGTTAGTTCACTTTGAGAGCATTTTCTGAAAATGATTCATCAAAATATATTTAACATCACTGCTAAACCTCATCTAGTGGCACACTTGAAGGAGCGCAACAATCGGATCTTCTAGGGCATCTCTTCTACTCCGGCGAAGCTGCACCTGATAATCAAAAACGATATCGAGCTCTGGAATGCAGCACAAAAGTGCAAGATCTACAACCTGATGCATAGACCCCTGGAACCTGACTAGGCACTTTCTTATCGGAGGTTTGAACTGTCCTGATCGCCGCGCCACCATCCATGAGACCATCACCGCCACTCTGTATCACATTGTGTGCCTTCAAGAGACCAAGCTCCAGAATGTCGACTCATTCATTGCTTCTTTTCTGGGGGACATCGATTAAAGAGTTTTGCTCAACGCCCGTCTGTTGGCACCCGAGGCGGAATCCTTCTTCTCTGGGACGAAAATTTTGTCAAAATCCAAGATGTAAACATTGGTGCTTTCTTCCTCTCGGCCAAAGTCTCCCTCTCCTTGTCGGGTGAATCCTTCAAGCTCACAACCATGTACGGCTCAATGAGAAGCAACCTTAAAGACGACTTCTTCCAAGAATTGGTCAGCGAGAAGCCCCACCCTAGCGAAAGGTGGTTGGTTAATGGGGATTTTAATCAAATTTACCGAGCGAGAGACAAGAACCGTGCGGACGTTGACCGAAGTTGCATCGTTCTCTTCCGTAACGCCCTTAATGCGTGCGAGCTAAAAGAGATACATCTTTAAAACAGGAAGTTTACGTGGAGTAATGAGCGAAAAGACCCAACCTTAAGCAAGCTAGATTCCTTTTTCTGCAATGAAGAATGGGACCTGCACTTCGGCACGCACCTCCTACATGCTCTCTCCTAGTCGCTCTCCGACCATTGCCCTCTCCTCCTGCAAATGACAAAGGGCCACCTAGGACCAAATCATTCTGCTTTGAAAACTTCTGGATCAAGATGCCCAGATTCAAGGAGGTCGTCAACAGTGCATGGAACCAAGAGGTGAACCATGTAGATCCTTACCACATCCTCTTCCACAAGATGAAGAAGACAAGTCAGGTGCTTAAGAAATGGAGCAAGACAATATTTGCGCATTCGAAGGTACAAATACATATGGCCCTGGAGGTCATCCTCCGTCTGGATGTGGCCAAAGAATGCCGTCCTTTGAGTGTAGAAGGGCTGGATATTCGTAGGAGGCTCAAACGCAAGGTGGTTAGCTTGTCCGTGCTCGAGCCTGCGCGGAAAAGGCAATTGATACGTCTCCAACGTATCTATAATTTTCGATTGTTCCATGCTATTATATTACCCGTTTTGGATGTTTATGAACTTTACTTTACACATTTATATCATTTTAGGGACTAACCTACTAACTGGAGCCCCAGCCCGTATTGCTGTTTTTTTTTCCTATTTCAGTGTTTCGAAGAAAAGGAATATCAAACAGAGTCCAAACGGAATGAAACCTTCGGGAGCGTGATTTTTGGAACGAACGTGATCCAGAGGACTTGGAGTGGAAGTCAAGCAACAGCCGAGGCGGCCATGAGGGTGGAGGGCGCTCCCCCTACTGGGCGCGCCCCCCTATCTCGTGGGCCCCTCGGGCGTCCACCGACCTACTTCCTCCTCCTATATATACCCATGTACCCCGAAAACATCAGAAGCGACCACAAAAACCTAATTCCACCGCCGTAACATTCTGTATCCGTGAGATCCCATCTTGGAGCCTCCGCTGGCGCTCCACCGGAGGGGGAATCAATCACGGAGGGCCTCTACATCATCTCCCAGGCCTCTCCGATGAGTTGTGAGTAGTTTACTACAGACTTTCGGGTCCATAGTTATTAGCTAGATGGCTTCTTCTCTCTCTTTGAATCTCAATACCATGTACTCCTCGATCTTCTTGGAGATCTATTCGATGTAACTCTTTTTGTGGTGTGTTTGTCGAGATCCGATGAATTGTGGGTTTATGATCAAGTTTATCTATGAGAAATATTTGAATCTCCTCTGAATTCTTTTATGTGTGATTAAGTTATCTTTGCAAGTCTCTTCGAATTATCAGTTTGGTTTGGCCTGCTAGATTGATCTTTCTTGCAATGGGAGAAGTGCTTAGCTTTGTGTTCAATCTTGCGGTGTCCTTTCCCAGTGACAACAGGGGCAGCAAGGCACGTATTGTATTATTGCCATCGAGGACAAAAAGATGAGGTTTATATCATATTGCATGAGTTTATCCCTCTACATCATGTCATCTTTCTTAATGCGTTACTCTGTTCTTTATGAACTTAATACTCTAGGTTCATGTTGGATAGCGGTCTATGTGTGGAGCAATAGTAGTAGATGCAGGCAGGAGTCGGTCTACTTGTCACGGACGTGATGCCTATATACATAATCATGCCTAGATAATCTCATAATTATTCGCTTTTCTATCAATTACTCGACAATAATTTGTTCACCCATCGTAATACTTATGCTATCTTGAGAGAAGCCACTAGTGAAACCTATGGCTCCCGGGTCTATCTTTTATCATATAAGCTTTCAATCTACTTTTATTTGCATCTTTAATTTTCCTATCTATTTTATAAAATACCAAAAATATATTTATCTTTTCATATTATCTCTATCAGATCTCACTTTCGCAAGTGGCCGTGAAGGGATTCACAACCCCTTTATTGCGTTGGTTGTGTGTTCTTTTTTGTTTGTGTAGGTGCGTGGGACTTTTGAGGAGCCTCCTACTGGATTGATACCTTGGTTCTCAAAAACTGAGAGAAATACTTACACTACTATTGTTGCATCACCATTTTCTCTTCAAGGAAAACCAACGCAAGCTCAAGACGTAGCAAGAAGGATTTCTGGCGCCGTTGCTGGGGAGGTCTTCGCTCAAGTCTAGACATACCAAGTACCCATCACAAACTCATCTCCCTCGCATTTACATTATTTGCCATTTGCCTCTCATTTTCCTCTCACCCACTTCACCCTTGCCATTTTATTCGCCCTCTCTTTCCCATTGCCTTCTCTCTTTCCCGTTGCCTTCTCGTTGCCATGACCGAATTAAAAAGAATTAAGGGTCCTTTCCAGGGTTCTAGTACCTTGGATAATCCCCCTATCCTCTCTAAGCTCATAAATAATGATGCTATGGAAAGACCTACCGGTGTTACCAATGAGAGTTTAATAATTTTGATGAAGATGACTCCGTAATTTTTTGTTATTTACTTGATGAGTCTTTAAAAGATGCTTGGGATAGGTTATTAAGGATTCGGGCTAGCTATGTACCACAATATCAAATTGAGGTTTACTTAAAAAGTTTTTATGTTGGCTTACCCGCTTCTTTCAAGCAAGTTCTAGATTCTATTTTTGAAGAAGGTGTTCTTGAAGGGGATTCTATAGATACCTATGAAAGAGTGAAAACTATATTTGGGCACCCCATGAATGCTAAGGTTGAATCTACCACCCTCTTATGCTTTTATCAAAACGAAATTATCAAAGAGATGAAGGCTAGTTTAGATGCAAATTTCCGTAACATGCTTAATCTTACTTCTTCCATTAATGGCAATGTGCTTTCCCAAAATAGAAGGATGAATGTCATAGAAAAGAAATTTGCTCTTTTCTTTCCAAGTGCCAAAGATGGCACTACTTAGATCTATCCTTGCTTTTATGCCTAGCTAGGGGCATTAAACGATAGCGCTAGTTGGGAGGCAACCCAATTTTATTTGTGTTTTTTGTTTTTACTTCTCGTTTAGTAATAAATTTTGCATCTACCTTCTGTTTATATGTGTTTTTATGTTTTAATTAGTGTCTGTGCCAAGTAGAACCTATAGGATAACCTATGGTGATAGTTAATTTTATTCTGCTGAAAAACAGAAACTTTGCGCGCACAAAAATATTTTTTTTAATTCACAGAAACGTACTTTTGCGTTGATTATTTTTGCTGTAGATCAATAGATAAATTTCCCAGGACTTCCTATTTTGGTACGATTTTTAGAGTTCCAGAAGTATTCGAGAGTTACAGATTGCTACAGACTGTTCTGTTTTTGACAGATTCTGTCTTTCGTGTGTTGTTTGCTTATTTTGATGCATCTATGGCTAGTATGTAAGGGTATGAACCATAGAGAACTTGGAATACAGTAGGTTTAACACCAATATAAATAAAGAATGAGTTCATTACAGTACCTTATGTGATGGTTTTTCTTTCTTTCACTAACGGAGCTTATGAGATTTCCTGTTGAGTTTTGTGTTGTGAAGTTTTCAAGTTTTGGGTATAGATTTGATGGACTATAGAATAAGGAGTGGCAAGAGCCTAAACTTGGGGATTCCCATGGAACCACAAGATATTCAAGAATAGCCAAAAGTCTAAGCTTGGGGATGCCCCTGGAAGGCATCCCCTCTTTCGTCTTCGTTTATCGGTAACTTTACTTGGAGCTATATTTTTATTCGCCACATGATATGTGTTTTGCTTGGAGAGTCTTGTATGATATTAGTCTTTGCTTTTTAGTTTACCACAATCATACTTGCTGTACACACCTTTTGGTAGAAACCCACTTGATTGGAATTTATTAGAATACTCTATGTGCTTCACTTATATCTTTTGAGCTAGATAGTTTTTGCTCTAGCGCTTCACTTATATCTTTTAGAGCACGGCGGTGGCTTAATTTTGAAGAAATTGTTAGTCTCTCATGCTTCACTAATATTATTTTGAGAGTCTCTTAGAACATCATGGTATTTGCTATGGTTATAAAATTGGTCCTAGAATGGTGGGCATCCAAATTGGGTATAATAAAAACTATCATAGGAAGTGAATTGGATGCTATGATCAATTTAATACTTGATAATTGTTTTGAGATATGGAGGTAGTGATATTAGAGTCATGCTAGTTGGGTGATTATGAATTTAAATAATGCTTGTGTTGAAGTTAGCAAGTCCCGTAGCATACACGTATGGTGAAAGTTGTGTAACAAATTTGAAACATGAGGTGTTCTTAGATTGTGCATCCTTATGAGTGGCGGTCGGGGACGAGCGATGGTCTTTTCCAATCAATCTACCCGCTAGGAGCATGCGCGTAGTGCTTGGTTTTTTATGACTTGTAGATTTTTGCAGTAAGTATATGAGTTCTTTTGACTAATGTTGAGTCCATGGATTATACGCACTCTCACCTTTCCATCATTGCTAGCCTCTTTGGTACCGTGCATTGCCCTTTCTCACCTTGAGAGTTGGTGCAAACTAAGCCCGTGCATCCAAACCCCGTGATATGATATGCTCTATCACACATAAACCTCCTTATATCATCCTCAAAACAACCACCATACCTACCTATTATGGCATTTCCATAGCCATTCCGAGATATATTGCCATGCAACTTTCCACCGTTCCGTCTATCATCATGACGCGCATCACCATTGTCATATTGCGTTGCATGATCATGTAGTTGACATCGTATTTGTGGTAAAGCCACCATGCATAATTTTTCATACATGTCACTCTTGATTCATTGCCCATCCCGGTACACCGCCGAAGGCATTCATATCTTGTTCTAGTTTTGGGTTGTAATTCATGAGTTGTAAATAAATAAAAGTGTGATGATCATCATTATTAGAGCATTGTCCCCCCCAAAAAAGGCCAAAAAAGGCCAAAGAAAAAAAAGAAAGGCCAAAAGAAAAAAAAGGAAGAAGAAAGGCCCAAAAAAGAGAAAAAAGAAACTAAAAAGGGGGCAATGTTACTATCCTTTTCCACACTCGTGCTTCAAAGTAGCACCATGTTCTTCATGTAGCGAGTCTCATATGTTGTCACTTTCATATACTAGTGGGAATTTTTCATTATAGAACTTGGCTTGTATATTCCTATGATGGGCTTCCTCAAAATGCCCTAGGTCTTCATGAGCAAGCAAGTTGGATGCACACCCACTTAGTTTCTTTTGTTGAGCTTTCATACATTTATAGCTCTAGTGCATCCGTTGCATGGCAATCCCTACTCCTCATTTTGACATCAATTGATGGGCATCTCCATAGCCCATTGATTATCCTCGTCAATGTGAGACTTTCTCCTTTTTTGTCTTCTCCACACAATCCCCATCATCATATTCTATTCCACCCATAGTGTTATATCCATGGCTCACGCTCATGTATTGCATGAAAGTTGAAAAAGTTTGAGATTATTTAAGTACGAAACAATTGCTTGGCTTGTCATCGGGGGTGTATAAGATGGGAGCATTTTTGTGTGACAAAAATGAAGCATAGCCTAACTATATGATTTTGTAGGGATGAACTTTCTTTAGCCATGTTATTTTGAGAAGACATGATTGCTTTGATTAGTATGCTTGAAGTATTACTATTTCTTATATCAATATGAACTTTTATTTTGAATCATTTGGATCTGAACATTCATGCCATAATAAAGAAAATTACATTGAGAATTATGCTAGGTAGACTTCCACATCAAAAATTCTGTTTTTATCATTTACCTACTCGAGGACGAGCAGGACTTAAGCTTGGGGATGCTTGATACGTCTCCAACGTATCTATAATTTTTGATTCTTCCATGCTATTATATTACCCGTTTTGGATGCTTATGGGCTTTACTTTACACATTTATATCATTTTAGGGACTAACCTACTAACCGGAGGTCCCAATCCATATTGGTGTTTTTTTGCCTATTTCAGTGTTTCGAAGAAAAGGAATATCAAACGGAGTCCAAACGGAATGAAACCTTCGAGAGCGTGATTTTTGGAATGAACGTGATCCAGAGGACTTGGAGTGGAAGTCAAGCAACAGCCGAGGCGGCCACGAGGGTGGAGGGCACCCCCCCCTACTGGGCGCCCCCTATCTCGTGGGCCCCTCGGGCGTCCACCGACATACTTCTTCCTCCTATATATACCCACGTACCTCGAGAACATCAAAGGCAACCACGAAAAACTATTTCCACCACCGTAACCTTCTGTATCTGCGAGATCCCATCTTGGAGCCTTCACCGACGCTCCACCGGAGGGGGAATCGACCACGGAGGGCTTCTACATCAACACCATAGCCTCTTCGATGAGTTGTGAGTTGTTTACCACAGACCTTCGGGGTCCATAGTTATTAGCTAGATGACTTCTTCTCTCTCTTTGAATCTCAATACCATGTTCTCCTCGATCTTCTTGGAGATCTATTCGATGTAACTCTTTTTGTGGTGTGTTTGTCGAGATCCGATGAATTGTGGGTTTATGATCAAGTTTATCTATGAGAAATATTTGAATCTCCTCTGAATTCTTTTATGTATGATTAAGTTATCTTTGCAAGTCTCTTCGAATTATCAGTTTGGTTTGGCCTACTAGATTGATCTTTCTTGCAATGGGAGAAGTGCTTAGCTTTGGGTTCAATCTTGCGGTGTCCTTTCCCAAATGGCGGTAGGGCAGCAAGGCACGTATTGTATTGTTGCCATCGAGGATAAAAAGATGGGGTTTATATCATATTGCATGAGTTTATCCCTCTACATCATGTCATCTTTCTTAATGTGTTACTCCGTTCTTTATGAACTTAATACTCTAGATGCATGCTGGATAGCGGTCGATGTGTGGAGTAATAGTAGTAGATGCAGATAGAAGTCGGTCTACTTGTCACGGATGTGATCCCTATATACATGATCATGCCTAGATAATCTCATAATTATTCGCTTTTCTATCAATTGCTCGACAGTAATTTGTTCACCCATCGTAATACTTATGCTATCTTAAGAGTTCGCTTTTCTATCAATTGCTCGATAGTAATTTGTTCACCCATCGTAATACTTATGCTATCTTGAGAGAATCCACTAGTGAAACCTATGGCCCCCGGGTCTATCTTTTATCATATAAGCTTTCAATCTACTTTTATTTGCATCTTTGCTTTTCCTATCTATTTTATAAAATACCAAAAATATATTTATCTTATCATATTATCTCTATCAGATCTCACTTTCGCAAGTGGCCATGAAGGGATTGACAACCCCTTTATTGCGTTGGTTGTGAGTTCTTGTTTGTTTGTGTACGTGCGTGGGACTTTTGAGGAGCCTCCTACTGGATTGATACCTTGGTTCTCAAAAACAGAGGGAAATACTTACGCTACTATTTCTGCATCACCCTTTCCTCTTCAAGGAAAACCAACGCAAGCTCAAGACGTAGCAGCAATGCTCGAGAATCACCAATCTCAAAGATGGAGATGCCAACACTCGTTTCTTTCACCTCCAAGTCAATCATAGAAGGCGCAAGAATTTCATTCACCGCCTTAGGCATAACAATGGATGGATCACAGAGCATGAGCATAAAAAATCCATCAACTAAAACGATTTCGCGGAGGTCACCAAGAGGGGGGCACCCCGCAACGTTGACATCAATTGGGATCACATCCCAACCCCCGATTGCGATCTCTCTGACCTTGGGGCTACGTTCACAGAAGAGGAGGTCAAGAAGGCAATCTTTGATATGCCGAGTGACAAAGCACCGGGTCCGGATGGCTTCACCGGGGCCTTCTTCAAGGACTGTTGGGAAATCATCAAGGGCGACATTATGAACGCAGTCAATCACTTCTCGATCTTGCATACATCCAACCTTCATTGGCACAACTCCGCAAACATTGCCCTCATTCCAAATAAGGATGGGGCCGAGTGCATCTCAGTTTTCCGTCCCATTAGCCTCATCCACGCCATCGCTAAGATTATTGCTAAGGTCATGGCCTTGAGACTTGCACCACACATGCAAAACCTTGTCTCTAATGCTCAAAGCGCCTTCATCAAGACGAGGAGCATCCATGATAATTTCACGTATGTGGGAAGCTTGGCAAGGAAATTCCACCGCAACAAGACGCCGATGCTACTATTCAAACTTGACATTAAGAAAGATTTTGACTCCGTGCGGTGGGATTTCCTCTTGGATCTTCTAAGGCACTTGGGATTCCTGAGCAGATTTCGTGACTGGGTTTCGGCACTCCTTTCCACATCCTCCTCAAGGGTCTTGATCAACGGAATTTTGGGTGACCCTCTGAATCATGGCCGCTGTCTTAGGCAAGGTGACTGTTGTAGGGTGGAACCCTATGTGGAGATCTTTCACGAATTAGAGGGGAAATCCCCAAGAACACGAAGAACACAATAGAGGGGAAACACTCAAATTGACTAGATCCAATCACACATATGCTAGATCCAAGAACACGCAAGAGGTCACAATGAATCCAAGGACAACAAAGGAAAGACACAAGGTACTAGTTCATCCCAATCCTATGAGAGAGGTCTTGATGATCCTATGATGGGGATCCTTCTCCAATAGGAGGCCTTGATATCCACACGTGGATATTCTCCCTTAGGAGGTCATGATCTCCATGAGGAGTAAGATGAGCAAAGATCTCTCTTTGTCTATCAAATACTTTGCTATCCCTCAAAGGGGCTAGGTGGGGGGTACTTATAGTCTAGGGACGAATTGGGGGCAAGAGAGGGGTACAAGGGTCAAAAGCCATAAAATGCACGCAGGCATACAGAGAGGTCCGGGCACCCGGGGTGCGGAGGACGGGCACCCGGTCCGGTCAGAGAGGCCTCGGCCTTGTTGCTGTTGGGGGCAGGCACCTAGTGCCAGCTGGGCCAGCGGCCAGGAGAAGGCCGGGCAACCGGGGGTGGCGGCCCGGGCACCCGGGGTGGAGGGGCAGCGCCCAGGCTGCTGGGCTGGGCACCCGGGGAGTGACGGCCCGGGCACCCGGGGGCATCTCTAGCGCCAGGTGGGGAAGGGCCAGCCACCCGGCGGTAGAGGCCCGGGCACCCGGGGCGGCGGTGCAGCTCCCAGGTTGGGAGGCCGGGCACCCGGGGGGCTCCTGGTCGGGCACCCAGGGTGACCAGGGCCAACTCCCATCCGGAGGCCGGGCACCCGGGGTGTCCCGAGCCTCCACGTCTTCATGTCCTTCTCCCTCTCCTTGCTCTTGGGTCTCCAGTGAACTTGGTGCTTCCTCCGTGCTTCCTCGTGACGATCTCCGAAGTACCTAAGAATGCACAATGCGTCTCTTTGAGGTACGTAGAACCCCATTCTCAAGTGAATCCGGACGAAACTCGGAGAGGAAAGAATTAACCTCGATTTCGACGGTGCATGCACGTGCTCTTGTCATTGGTCCTCGAGGTGCTTGATGAGTTGTAGTAGAGTCCATGGGGATGACGTAGGGATGCTCCGCATCATCTCCTCCCCCCCCCTTGGGAGAGATCCGTCCACGGATCATGATCTTCATCACCATGGGAAGGAGATGGCTTCGCTGTGTAGAACTGGACAACCACCAAGCACTCATCATCGTCAAGCTCGAAACGGTCACTCTCTGATGTCGCACCGTCTTATGATTCCTTCAAAATTAGCAAGTACAACAAACACTTGAAAAAACAAATGTGGTTAGCGTTAGAGCAAAACCAAGCATTCGAGAGGTGATTCACCAAACAAGTGTCGTCATCAAGCATAGCATATGGTGTGACAAGGGGGTGTGGCATGGCATGTAAGCACATAAATTGAGCACATGGAGAAGCATCATGGAAACAATCATGCCAGGGTGAGGTAAAGGTGCTAATATGTGGGACAAGTGAACAAGCATCTACCTCAATGTCATAGAAAGCATGCATAAAGTGCTCAACAAATGGTCTATGGTATGCATAAGAATCATCCACAACACCAAAGAAGATGATATATCTAAACACATGCGTCAAGTGCAAGACAATCCAAGCATAATGTGCATATGGTGTAGTGAAGAAAGTGTGGCACTCAACACAAATGATATAGCAATTGTTCATCATGTGTGAGGCAATCAAGGCAAGCATGTAGCAATCAATGGGACATGGCATATGTGAAGGAATGACATTGTTGCAACCAAACATGTGATAGGAGCAAGTAATCCAAGAGTTGGATGCAACATGAGAAAGCATAGAAATCAAGTCGTGCAAACTAGTGGAGCTAAGATGCAACGCACTAGAGGAACTCATGGCAATCATGTCATGTGAGCAAATAATAATCATAGACAATGCACATGACATATCGCAAGCATGAACACAAAGCAAGATCAATGTATCATCATAAGCATGGGGCACATAGCAAACATGGCAATAATAAGCAATATCTCCACCAAGCTTGCAAACACACATACAAGTAGTAGAATAAATCATCATGTGTTATGCAAAGCATGGGTCACATATGCATGGCAAAGGCATAGGAATGAGAATATCATGCAAAGTGAACATGGCAAGATGGGCATAGAAGAAGTAATGGACCATAGCCCATAGCCAAGTGAGGGCCATGTAGAATAAATGTGTGAAGTCTTTGCGCGAAGGGAACGGTGGTAAGGACAATCCACGGGATCCCAAATCATCATTGCTCTCTAGAGCTCGTTTTGTCAACTCGTGGGATTGCGAGGTTGACAAGTATTCATGGGTACCTACACAAAAGAGACACAAACCAAAGAAAGTGTGTGCGTGGTAAATGTACACATCATCCATCATGATGTGTATGTGCATGTTTGAGTTAGCACAAGAATAGCATCGCTCAAAGAAATTTGATGCATGGTATAAGAACATGTCATCCATCATGAAAGAATAGTTGTTATGTATGACATGATGGGGGCACAAATTGAGAATGCAAGTGTATGGCACATCACTAGCATGTTTATTCATGGGGAGCATATGGTGCACACAAGCAGTGGGATCATGCAAAGTATGGGATGGATCAAAATCTCCTAATATGGATGAGGAAACTATTGGGGCCTCGTCATGAGCAATAGCGGAAACATCATATGGAGAAAATGGATAACATCCAAAACAATGCATATTTGGAACAATGTGATCATGGCATGTGATAAATACCCCATCTTGTTATCCTCGATGGCAACAATACAATACGTGCCTTGCAACTCTTTCTGTCACTAAGTAAGGACACCGCAAGATTGAACCCAAAGCCATGCACTTCTCCCATTGCAAGAACTACCAATCTAGTTGGCCAAACCAAACGGATAATTCGAAGAGACTTGCAAAGATAACTTAATCATACATAAAAGAATTCAGAGAAGATTCAAATATTATTCATAGATAAGCTGGATCATAAACCCACAATTCATCGGTCTCAACAAACACACCGCAAAAAGAAGATTACATCGAATAGATCTCCACGAGAGAGGGGGAGAACATTGTATTGAGATCCAAAAAGAGAGAAGAAGCCATCTAGCTACTAGCTATGGACCCGAAGGTCTGAAGTAAACTACTCACACTTCATCGGAGGGGCTATGGTGTTGATGTAGAAGCCCTCCATGCTGGATGCCCCCTCTGGCGGAGCTCCGGAACAGGCCCCAAGATGGGATCTCGTGGATACAGAAGGTTGCGGTGGTGGAATTAGGATTTTGGCTCCGTCTCTGGTCTATTGGGGGTACGTAGGTATATATAGGAGAAAGGAGTACGTCGGTGGAGCGTCAGGGGGCCCACGAGGTAGGGGGCGTGCCCAGGGGGGCGTGCCCTCCACCCTCGTGACCGCCTCTGGCGCTTCTTGGAGTAGGGTCCAAGTCTCCTGGATCACGTTCGGTGAGAAGATCACGTTCCCGAAGGTTTCATTCCGTTTGGACTCCGTTTGATATTCTGTTTCTTCGAAATACTGAAAAAGGCAAAAAACAACAATTCTGGGCTGGGCCTCCGGTTAATAGGTTAGTCCCAAAAATAATATAGAAGTGGAAAATAAAGCCCATTATAGTCCAAAACAATAGATAAAGTAGCATGGAGCAATAAAAATTATAGATACATTGGAGACGTATCAGGCATCCCCAAGCTTAATTCCTGCTCGTCCTCGAGTAGGTAAATGATAAAAAGAGAATTTTTTATGCGGAGTGATACTTTGGCATAATTTCAATGTAAATCTTCTTAATCATGTTATGAATATTCAGATCCGAAAGATTCAAGACAAAAGTTCATATTGACATAGAAATAATAATACTTCAAGCATACTAATCAAAGTAATCATGTCTTCTCAAAATAGCATGGCAAAAGAAAATTCATCCCTACAAAATCATATAGTTAGGCTATGCTTCATTTTCGTCACACAAAGATGTTCCCAACTTCTATACCCCCGATGACAAGCCAAGCAATTGTTTCATACTTAAGTAATCTCAAACTTTTTCAACCTTCACGCAATACATGAGCGTGAGCCATGGATATAGCACTATGGGTGGAATAGAATATGATGAGGGGGATTGTGTGGAGAAGACAAAAAAGGAGAAAGTCTCACATCAACGAGGCTAATCAATGAGCTATGGAGATGCCCATCGATTGATGTTAATGCAAGGAGTAGGGATTGCCATGAAACGGATGCACTAGATATATGAATGCTCAACAAAAGAAAACTAGTGGGTGTGCATCCAACTTGCTTGCTCATGAAGACCTAGGGCATTTTGAGGAAGCCCATCGTAGGAATATACAAGCCAAGTTCTATAATGAAAAATTCCCACTAGTATGAACAAGACAACTTATGAGACTCACTATATGAAAAACGTGGTGCTACTTTGAAGCACAATATATGAGACTCGCTACATGAAGTACAAGGTGCTACTTTGGAGCACAAGTGTGGAAAAGGAGATAGTAGCATTGCCTATATATATATATATATATATATATATATATATATATATATATATATATATTGGGCCTTTCTTTTTTTTGGCCTTTCTCTTTTTTTCCGGCAATGCTCTAATAATGATGATCATCACACTTCTATTGATTACAACATAAGGATTACAACTCGATACTAGAACAAGATATGACTCTATATAAATACCTCCGACGGTGTATCGGGATGGTGCAATGAATCAAGAGTTACATGTATGAAAAATAATGCATGGTGGCTTTGCCACAAATATGATGTCAACTACATGATCATGCAATGGCAATATGACAAAAGTAATGCATGTCACGATGATGATGAACGGAGCGGTGGAAAGTTGCATGGCAATATATCTCGGAATGGCTATGGAAATGCCATAATAGGTAGGTATGGTGGTTGTTTTGAGGAAGATAAAAGGAGGTTTATGTGTGATAGAGCGTATCGTATCACGGGGTTTGGATGCACCGGCGAAGTTTGCACCAACTCTCAAGGTGAGAAAGGGCAATGCACGGTACCAAAGAGGCTAGCAAAGGCGGAAAGGTGAGAGTGCGTATAATCCATGGACTCAACATTAGTCAAAAGAACTCATATACTTATTGCAAAAATTTAGAAGTCATCAAAAATCAAGTACTATCGCATGCTCCTAGGGGATAGATTGGTAGGAAAAGACCATCGCTCGTCCCGACCGCCACTCATAAGGATGCACAAGCCAGGTACACTTCATGTTTCAAATTTGTTACACAACTTTAACCATACGTGCATGCTACGGGACTTGCAAACTTCAACACAAGTATTTCTCAAATTCATAATCACCCAACTAGCACGACTTTGATATTATCACCTCCATATCTCAAAACAATTATCAAGCATCAAACTTATCTTAGTATTCAACGCACTCAAAAGAAAGTTTCACATATCTGGAATACCAAGTATATTAACATTAAGCAAATTACCATGGTATTAACGACTCTCAAAATAATCTAAGTGAAGAATGAGAGGTCAAGTTTCTTTAAAACAAATCCACTACCGTGCTCTAAAAGATGTAAGTGAAGCACTAGAGCAAAAATTATCACGCTCAAAAGGATATAAGTGAAGCACTATGAGCAAAACTATCAAGCTCAAAAGATATAAGTGAAGCACATAGAGTATTCTAACAAATTTCAATTCATGTATGGCTCTCTCAAAAGGTGTGTACAGCAAGGATTATTGTGGCTAACAAGCAAAGACACAAATAATACAAGACGCTCCAAGCAAAACACATATCATGTTGGTGAATAAAAATATAGCTCCAAGTAAATTACCGATGGAAGTGGACGAAAGAGGGGATGCCTTCCGGGGCATCCCCAAGCTTTGACTTTTTGGTGTCCTTGGATTATCTTGGGGGTTCCATGGGAATCCCCAAGCTTAGGCTCTTGCCACTCCTTGTTCCATAATCCATCAAAAGAATTCACCCAAAACTTGAAAACTTCACAACACAAAACTCAACAGAAATCTCGTGAGCTCCGTTAGAGAAACAAAACAAAAGACTACTTCAAGGTACTGTAATGAAATCATTCTTTATTTATATTGGTGTTAAACCTACTGTATTCCAACTTCTCTATGGATCATAAACTATTTTACTAGCCATAGATTCATCAAAATAAGCAAACAACACACGAAAAACAGAATCTGTCAAAAACAAAACAGTCTGTAGTAATCTGTAACTAACGCAAACTTCTGGAACTCTAAAACTTCTACCAAAATAGGAAGTACTGTAAAATTTGTTTATTGATCATAAGCAAAACTAATCAACGCAAAAGCACATTCCTGTGATTTATCATAACTAAATTCGTGCGTGCAAAGTTTCTGTTTTTCAGCAGAATCAAATCAACTATCATCGTAGGTTATCCTATAGGTCCTACTTGGCACAAACACTAATTAAAACATAAAACCACATCCAAACAGAAGGTAGATGGATTATTTATTCCTAAACAGAAGCAAAAACAAAAAAATAAAATAAAATTGGGTTGCCTCCCAACAAGCGCTATCGTTTAACGCCCTTAGCTAGGCATAAAAGCAAGGATAGATTTAGGTATTGCCATCTTTGGTAGGCAATTATTCAATGAGGAATCTACCTCCTTTAGAATTTTCTTTCTTTCTAGTAATTATCGAAATTTTAT
This sequence comes from Aegilops speltoides, assembly GCA_021437245.1. Taxonomy (NCBI): domain Eukaryota; kingdom Viridiplantae; phylum Streptophyta; class Magnoliopsida; order Poales; family Poaceae; genus Aegilops; species Aegilops speltoides. Next base: position 412,757,659 of record CM038147.1, on the reverse strand, counting down.
GCATAAGATCGAAAAATTCATTCGTAGCAAATGGTTCCTTAATGATAGTAAAAAGATCGGGATGAATACTTATAGATTTAAGGTCCGCATTTTCCTTACTAGATGATTCACCCTTATTTTTAGGAACATACATAAGCTTGGCAATTTTAGTGGGAGGACTAGGAGTATTCTTTACGGAAGAAAAAGCGGTTCCCAAGTTGGTAATGATACCCTCAAGTTTATCGATTCGAGTAGAGTCTAGATTTATTTTTTCATTAACCATGGGTTCCTTCTCCTTAATATTTTCCAAAGTCATTCCTACCTTAGATCCATATTGAGTAATTTGATTATGAATCTTTTTATCTAGATTTTCAATGGATTCAATGGTAGCAATTTTGTTTTAAATAATTTCAAGCCTTTGCATAACATGTTCCAAAGTTAACATAGTTCCATTAACCAAAAGAGGAGGTGAGCCAAATAAATCTATTAAAGCATTATAGGTATGGCTACCCAAGAAATTCCCTCCGGTAATGGTATCAAGGATATATCTATACCAAGGATTAGCACCTACATAAAAATTGCGAAGAAGAACTGAAGTAGATTGCTTCCTGGTAGATCTATTTTGAGCATTGCAAATTCTATACCAAGCATCTTTTAGATTTTCTCCCTCCATTTCTTTAAAATTTAGCACTTCATTCTCGGGAGATAACGGAGAAGATATAAGATCAGTCATGATGACAAGTAAGCAAACTAACACATGAGCAAACAAAAGGACGAGGAAAAGGCAACGGAAAGAGAGGAGGAGATTGGGAAAGAGAGGGCGAATAAAACGGCAAGGGTGAAGTGGGGGAGGCGAAAACGAGAGGCAAATGGCAAATAATGTAATGAGAGAGATAGGGATTGTGATGGGTACTTGGTGTGTTGACTTTTGCGTAAGCCTCCCCGGCAACGGCGCCAGAAATCCTTCTTGCTACATCTCGAGCTTGCGTTGGTTTTCCCCGAAGAGGAGAGGATGATGCAGCATAGTAGCGTAAGTATTTCCCTTAGTTTTTGAGAACCAAGGTATCAATCCAGTAGGAGGTCACGCGCAAGTCCTTCGTACCTGCACAAAATGATAGCTACTCGCAACCAACGCGATTAGGGGTTGTCAATCCCTTCACGGTCACTTACGAGAGTGATATTTGATAGAGATAATATTTTTGGTATTTTTGGTATAAAGATGCAAAGTAGAAAGTAAAGGCAAAGCAAGTAAATAAAGTGATGGAGATTAATATGATGAGAATAGACCCGGGGGCCATAGGTTTCACTAGTGGCTTCTCTCAAGAGCATAAGTATTCTACAGTGGGTGAACAAATTACTGTTGAGCAATTGACAGAATTGAGCATAGTTATGAGGTTGTCTAGGTGTGATCATGTATATAGGCATCACGTCCGAGACAAGTAGACCGAAACAATTCTGCATCTACTACTATTACTCCACTCATCGACCGCTATCCAGCATGCATCTAGAGTATTAAGTTAAAAACAGAGTAACGCCTTAAGCAAGATGACATGATGTAGAGGAATAAATTCATGCAATATGATAATTACCCCATCTTGTTATCCTCGATGGCAACAATACAATACGTGCCTTGCAACTCTTTCTGTCACTGAGTAAGGACATCGCAAGATTGAACCCAAAGCCATGCACTTCTCCCATTGCAAGAACTACCAATCTAGTTGGCCAAACCAAACGGATAATTCGAAGAGACTTGCAAAGATAACTCAATCATACATAAAAGAATTTAGAGAAGATTCAAATATTATTCATAGATAAGCTGGATCATAAACCCACAATTCATCGATCTCAACAAACACACCGCAAAAAGAAGATTACATTGAATAGATCTCCACGAGAGGGGAGAACATTGTATTGAGATCCAAAAGAGAGAAGAAGCCATCTAGCTACTAGCTATGGACCGAAGGTCTCAAGTAAACTACTCACACTTCATCGGGGATATGGTGTTGATGTAGAAGCCCTCCGTGGTGGATGCCCCCCCGTGAAGCTCCGAACAGGCCCCAAGATGGGATCTCGTGGATCTGAAGGTTGCGGCGGTGGAATTAGGTTTTGGCTCCGTCTACGGTATATTGGGTGCGTGAGGTATATATAGGAGGAAGGAGTACGTCGGTGGGCGTCGGGGCCCACGAGGTAGGGGCGTGCCAGGGCGCCTCCACCTCGTGACCGCCTCTGGTGCTTCTTGGAGTAGGGTCCAAGTCTCCTGGATCATGTTCGGTGAGAAGATCACGTTCCCGAAGGTTTCATTCCGTTTGGACTCCGTTTGATATTCTGTTTCTTCGAAATACTGAAAAAGGCAAAAAACATCAATTCTGGGCTGGGCCTCCGGTTAATAGGTTAGTCCCAAAAATAATATAAAAGTGGAAAATAAAGCCCATTATAGTCCAAAACAATAGTTAAAGTAGCATGGAGCAATCAAAAATTATAGATACATTAGAGACGTATCAACATGGCATAGTAGATAAATGATGCAAAGGGAGCATATCAATATCATCATAAGAAAAATAAATGCCAATAACCATGGGCTTGTCATCTATGCCATATGTGCAAATTGGTTTATGTTGATGGCATATGCATAGTGACTATGAAGAGATTGCAAATATGACATATGGTTGGTCTCATGCATAGCATATGACAAGTCAAGCGGATTATCGAACATGATGTGACCAAGAGAATTATCACAAGAAATCCTATGTAACATGGCATCACAACTAATAGACTCCTCATCGCAATCATCAAACTCATCATAAATGGTTAAATCATCGCACGGGAAAGTCACACTAGCATGAAGCATGGTAATAGGTGGATCAACATCATGCAAGCAACCAATACCAAGGATGTCCACTAATGGGACTAGAGCATCACCTTCACCTGTGTTACCTTGTTCATTCCACTCAAGCGGTGTAGGTGAGGTGGCAAAGACCAAATGGTGGTCATCATCTTCATCTTGATGGAACCATGTGGGGGTGCATCATGTTCCACCATGGCCATCGTCTTGTCCAAAGGAAGGACGAAGTCATCGCGAATCAACGTGTCATTGTATATGGGACCTATCATCAAATGAGAAGGCACAATAGAGGTAGAGGTTAAGTTGTTAGAAATCGAAATGGCCTCACATGCTGTATCAACTACCTCACTCTCTCTATCTGGTGGTGGCTCACTCACTCACTCAAGGTAGGTTCACTCAATGTCACATATGGTGGAGTCACTCAAATCACTCAAGTGGTGGTGGTGGTGGCTCTCCTCACATGGGAATTTTGGCAACTCATCATATATGGGGCTAGTGGTGAAGTCACTCTCACTCTCAATATGGTGGCGCAAGTCACTCAAGTCATCATACGTCACCGTGGTCGAAGGGAAAATCCCATGCTCAACCATCTCGTCAGCGTCGCCGTGGATGAAGGCCGAAGATGGCACATCATCACTCTCCTCCATGACCGAAGGGAAAATCCCATGCTCGGTCATCTCGTCACTGTCACCGTGGATGGCCTTGAGAATAGTTGGCGAAGATGCCGAAGTGGTTGTAGTAGTCATAGCTCCGTCTTGTTGGTACTCGTCTCGCGGTCTTCTCTTGTGCGCATGAAGGTTTTCTTGACGGTGTCGCGTGGTACTTGCATCTTGTGGCCGTTCCGAAGGCTTGCGACTTGAGCGTCTCCGCCTTGAAGATGACGAAGAGGAAGAAGACTTGTAGTTGGCCCACACATGTTGGATGTCATCCAATAGTGCATCCAACTTGGTGTCGATGTAGTCCCTTGTCCGTGCTTCGCTTTGGTGAATGTCGACAGTGAGTTGCTCAATGCCTCGCATTGCTCGTTGTAGTCCGAAGATGGGCATTTTGGTGATGTAGTTGCTCGCGCCATCGTTGTCGTGGAAGAACGGAGATGAAATGCCTTGCCTATCCATCACAAGACCCGAGCAAATGTGAGTGGAAGAAAGGAAAGAACTAGACGAATGTACCTTATCCAATGTTGAAGATGGATCAATGATCACTCAACAATGTATCAAGGTAATAGCACAATTGGTACCGGATCTTGTCAATTCTCACACCTACACAAGTAAGGCTTATGGTGGAGCTCGGTGAGGATAGTGGCAGAAAAATTGGATGCAAAATGTTAGCAAGTGTCAATAATGTTGGAAAAGATTCACAAATTCGCAAGTGAAACAAGTAGACCAATAGCAATATGTGGCACACGGAAACACACACACGGATAGATAAATGGGGTCGTGCAACCAAGGAATGAGCACAAAATGTGGAATCCACGGAAAACGCTCGTGTTGCACAACTCAAGAGAGACGCTAGCACGATTGCTCAATAGGCGGATACGACACTTATGCACAACCTATATGATGCAAAATGTATGAGCCTTTGATCCCAAGTATGCTATGTGTATGATGTTCCCGGTGTTCTTCTCAAGATGATCCAAGATGATCGGATATGACAATTTTATGTGCAATGTGGTATGATGCTATGGCTCTTGCTCACAAGCTTCTTTGCTCTCTTTTTTCTTAAAAGCTTATTCTCTTTTTTTTTGATATGGCCACTTATGCGAAATGCACAAACCAAGATAGCAATTGTGTATATGCGGAAACAATCTTGTGACACAAGGGATGATATGATGATACCAAGATGATATGGTATGTATGTAATGGGAGGTATGGATCACTAATGTGCACAACTAACATTGCCGACAATGTTGGGGAACGTAGTAATTTCAAAAAATTTCCTACGCACACGCAAGATCATGGTGATGTATAGCAACGAGAGGGGAGAGTGTTGTCCACATACCCTTGTAGACCAAGCGAAGCGATCTGGCGTAGAGGAAGTAGTCGACGTTCTCCTCGCGATCCGACCGATCCGGCGCCGTTACTCCGACGCCCCGAGTTCTTGACACGTACAGCTCGATGGCGTCCCTCGTACTCGATCCAGCCGAGTGTCGAGGGAGAGTTGCGTCGAAGACGACGTGGTGACGATCTTGATGTTTCACGGCGCGAGGCTTCGCCTAAGCTTCATGACAGTATAACCGAGGTGGAATATGGTGGAGGGGGCACCGCACACGGCTAAGGAACGATCTCAAGATCAACTTGTGTGTTCCAAGGTGCCCCTGCCCGTATATAAAGGAGCAAGGGGGGGGCGGCGGCCAAGGGTGGCGCGCCAGGAGTCCTACTCCTCTGGGAGTAGGATTCCCCCAATCCTAGTTGGACTAGGATTCCGGAGGGGGAAAGAGAGAGAGGGGCGGCCCTTCTCCTAGTCCTAGTAGGACTAGGGAAGGGGGAGGCGCCCACCTAGGGCTGGCCCTTCTCCTTTCCACTAAGGCCCATCGAGGCCCATTTACCTCCCGGGGTTCCAGTAACCTCCGGTACTCGGTAAATTCCGTTTTCGCCGGAACCATTCGAACTCCAAACATAGGCTTCAATATATCAATCTTTATGTCTCGACCATTTCGAGACTCCTCGTCATGTCCGTGATCACATCCGGACTCCGAACTCCTTGGTACATCAAAATACATAAACTCATAATAAGCGTCATCGAACCTTAAGCGTGCGGACCCTACGGTTCGTGAACAATGTAGACATGACCTAGAACTATTCACGGTCAATAACCAACAGCGGGACCTGGATGCCCATATTGGTTCCTACATATTCTACGAAGATCTTTGTCGGTCAGACCGCATAACAACATCGTTGTTCCCTTTGTCATCGGTATGTTACTTGCCGAGATTCGATCGTCGGTATCAATACCTAGTTCAATCTCGTTACCGCAAGTCTCTTTACTCATTCCGTAATACATCATCTCACAACTAACTCATTAGTTGTAGTGCTTGCAAGGCTTAAGTGATGTGCATTACCGAGAGGGCCAGAGATACCTCTCCGACAATCGGAGTGACAAAACCTAATCTCGAAATACGCCAACCCAACATCGCCTTTGGAGACACTGTAGTACTCCTTTATAATCACCCGATTACGTTGTGACGTTTGGTAGCACCAAAGTGTTCCTCCGTAAACGGAGTTGCATAATCTCATAGTTATAGGAACATGTATATGTCATGGATAAAAGCGGTAGCAACATACTAAGCGATCGTGTGCTAAGCTAAGGGAATGGGTCATGTCAATCAGATCATTCTACTAATGATGTGACCTCATTAATCAAATAACAACTCCTTGTTCATGGTTAGGAAACATAACCATCTTTGATTAACAAGCTAGTCTAGTAGAGGCATACTAGTGACATGTTGTTTGTCTATGCATTCACACATGTATCATGTTTCCGGTTAATACAATTCTAGCATGAATGATAAACATTTATCATGAAATAAGGAAATAAATAATAACTTTATTATTGCCTCTAGGGCATATTTCCTTCAGTCTCCCACTTGCACTAGAGTCAATAATCTAGATTACATAGTAATGATTCTAACACCCATGGAGTCTTGGTGCTGATCATGTTTTGCTCGTGGAAGAGGCTTAGTCAACGGTCTGCTACATTCAGATCCGTGTGTATCTTGCAAATCTCTATGTCTCCCACCGGACTAAGTCCGGATGGAATTGAAGCGTCTCTTGATGTGCTTGGTCCTCTTGTGAAATCTGGATTCCTTTGCTAAGGCAATTGCTCCGAGATTGTCACAGAAGATTTTCATTGGACCCGATGCACTAGGTATGACACCTAGATCGGATATGAACTCCTTCATCCGACTCCTTCATTAGCTGCCGCCCGAAGCTGCTATGTATTCCGCTTCACATGTAGATCCCTTCACGACGCTTTGTTTAGAACGCACCAACCGACAGCTCCTCCGTTTAGTGTAAATACGTATCCGGTCTGCGATTTAGAATCGTCCGGATCGGTGTCAAAGCTTGCATCAACGTAACGTGCCACGATGAGCTCTTTGTCACCTCCATATCGAGAAACATATCCTTAGTCCTTTTCGTATTTCGGGATGTTCTTGACCGCTGTCGATGATCCACTCTGGATTACTTTGGTACCTCCTGCTAGGCTTATAGCAAGGCACACATCGGTGCGGTACACAGCATTGCATACATGATAGAGCCTATGGCTGAAGCATAGGAACATCTTTCATTTCTCTCTATCTTCTGCAGTGGTCGGGCATTGAGTCGACTCAACTTCACACCTTGTAACACGGCAAGAACCCTTTCTTTGCTTGATCCATTTTGAACTTCTTCAAAATTTTGTCAAGGTATGTGCTTTGTGAAAGTCAATTAAGCGTCTTGATCTATCTCTATAGATCTTAATGCCCAATATGTAAGCAGCTTCACCGAGGTCTTTCATTGAAAAACTCTTATTCAAGTATCCCTTTATGCTATCCAGAAATTCTATATCATTTCCGATCAGCAATATGTCATCCACATATAATATCGTAAATGCTCTGAGCTCCCACTCACTTTCTTGTAAATCTGAGGCTTCTCCAAAAGTGCAGACAAACCCAAATGCTTTGATCACACTATCAAAGCGTTTATTCCAACTCGAGATGCTTGCACCAGTCCATAGATGGATCGCGGAGCTTGCACACTTTGTTAGCTCCTTTGGATCGATAAAACCTTCGGTTGCATCATATACAACTCTTCTTCCGTAAATCCATTCAGAATGCAGTCTTTACATCCATTTGCCAAATTTCATAATCATAAAATGCGGCAATTGCTAACATGATTCGGACGGACTTAAGCATCGCTACGGGTGAGAAGGTCTCATCGTAGTCAATCCCTTGAACTTGTCGAAAACCTTTTGCGACAAGTCGAGCTTTATAAACGATAACATTACCGTCGCCGTCGGTCTTCTTCTTGAAGATCCACTTGTTTTCTATTGCTTGCCTACCCTCGGGCAAGTCAACCAAAGTCCACACTTTGTTTTCATACATGGATCCCATCTCGATTTCATGGCCTCAAGCCATTTTGCGGAATCTGGGCTCACCATCGCTTCTTCATAGTTCGTAGGTTCATCATGATCTAGTAGCATGACTTCCGAACAGGATTACCGTACCACTCAGTGCGGATCTTACTCGTTGACCTCACGAGGTTCTGCAGTAACTTGATCTGAAGTTTCATGATCAACATCATCAACTTCCTCACTACTTGGCGTAGGTGTCTCAGAAACTGGTTTCTGCGACGAACTACTTTCAAGTAAGGGAGAAGGTACTATTACCTCATCAAGTTCCACTTTCCTCCCACTCACTTCTTTCGAGAGAAACTCCTTCTCTAGAAAGGATCCATTCTTAGCAACGAATGTCTTGCCTTCGGATCTGTGATAGAAGGTGTACCCAACTGTCTCCTTTGGGTATCCTATGAAGACACATTTCTCTGATTTGGGTTCGAGCTTATCGGGTTGAAGCTTTTTCACATAAGCATCGCATCCCCAAACTTTAAGAAACGACAACTTTGGTTTCTTGCTAAACCACAGTTCATAAGGTGTCGTCTCAACGGATTTCGACGGTGTTCTATTCAGTGTGAATGCGGTGTCTCTAGAGCATAACCCCAAAAGCGATAGCGGTAAATCTGTAAGAGACATCATAGATCGTACCATATCTAGTAAAGTCACGATTCTGACGTTCGGACACACCATTACTGTTGTGGTGTTCCGGTGGCGTGAGTTGCGAAACTATTCCGCATTGTTTCAAATGTAGACCAAACTCGTAACTCAAATATTCACCTCCACGATCAGATCGTAGAAACTTAATTTTCTTGTTACGATGATTTTCAACTTCACTCTGAAATTCTTTGAACTTTTCAAGCGTTTCAGACTTATGTTTCATTAAGTAGATATACCCATATCTCGCTTAAGTCATCTGTGAAGGTGAGAAAATAACGATATCCGCCACGAGCCTCAACATTCATCGGACCACATACATACAGTATGTATGATTTCCAACAAATCTGTTGCTCTCTCCATAGTACCGGAGAACGGTGTTCTAGTCATCTTGCCCATGAGGCACGGTTCGAAGTGCCAAGTGATTCATAATCAAGTGACTCCAAAAGTCCATCGGCATGGAGTTTCTTCATGCGCTTTACACCGATATGACCTAAACGGCGATTGCCACAAATAAGTTGCACTATCATTATCAACTCTGCATCTTTTGGTTTCAACATTATGAATATGTGTATCACTACTATCGAGATTCATAAGAAATAGACCACTCCTCAAGGGTGCATGACCATAAAAGATATTACTCATATAAATAGAACAACCATTATTCTCTCGATTTAAATGAATAACCGTCTCGCATCAAACAAGATCCAGATATAATGTTCATGCTCAACGCAGCACCAAATAACAATTATTTAGGTCTAAAACTAACCCGAAGGTAGATGTAGAGGTAGCGTGCCGACCGCGATCACATCGACTTTGGAACCATTTCCCACGCGCATCGTCACCTCGTCCTTTGCGAGTTAAGCAATCAGTAGTCCTGTTTGAGTTGCAAATATTAGCAATGAACCGATATCAAATACCAGTGCTACTACGAGCTCTAGTAAGGTACACATCAATAACATGTATATCACATATACCTTTGTTCACCTTGCCATCCTTCTTATCCGCCAAATACTTGGGGCGGTTCCGCTTCAAATGACCGTCGCTTGCAAGAGAAGCACTCAGTTTCAGGTTTAGGGTCGACTTGGGTTTCTTCTCTTGAGCAGCAACTTGCTTGCTGTTCTTCTTGAATTCCTTCTTCTTCCCTTTGCCTTTCTTCTTGAAACTAGTGGTCTTATTGACCATCAACACTTGATGCTCCTTTTGATTTCCACCTCCGCAGCCTTTAGCATTGCGAAGAGCTCGGTATAGTCTTTACTAACCCTTGCATATTATAGTTCATCACGAAGCCTTTGTAGCTTGGTGGCGTGATTGGAGAATTACATCAATGACACAATCATCCGGAAGATTAACTCCCAATTGTGTCAAGTGATTGTAGTACCGGACATCTTGAGTATATGCTCACTAATGAACTGTTCTCCTCCATCTTGCAGCTATAGAACTTATTGGAGACTTCATATCTCTCAATCCGGGCATTCTGTTGGAATATCAACTTCAACTCTGGAACATCTCATATGCTCCATGACGTTCAAAACGTCGTTGAAGTCCCGGTTCTAAGCCGTAAAGCATGGCACCTTGAACTATAGAGTAGTCATCGACTTTGTTACGCGGACGTTCATAACATCCGGCGTTGCTCCAAGAAGAAGTTCTGTCACCTAGCGGTGCATCGGGGCGTAGCTCTTACGTGCAGCAATGAGGATGATCCTCAAATTCGGACCCGATCCGTGTAATTGCTACCATCATCTTTCAACTTTGCTTTCTCAAGGAACGCATTAAAATTCAACGGAACAACAAAGACGAGCCATCTATCTACAATCAAACATAAACAAGCAAGATACTATCAGGTACTAAGTTCATGATAAATTTAAGTTCAATTAATCATATTGCTTAAGAACTCCCACTTAGAAAAACATCTCTCTAGTCATCCAAGTGATCACGTGATCCAAATCAACTAAACCATAACCGATCATCACGTGAAATGGAGTAGTTTTCAATGGTGAACATCTTATGTTGATCATATCTACTATATGATTCACGCTCGACCTTTCGGTCTCCGTGTTCGAGGCCATATCTGCATATGCTAGGCTCGTCAAGTATAACCCGAGTATTCTGCGTGTGCAAAACTGGCTTGCACCGTTGTAGATGGACGAGAGCTTATCACACCGATCATCACGTGGTGTGCGGGCACGACGAACTTTGGCAGCGGTGCATACTCGGGAGAACACTTCTTGATAATTTTAGTGAGAGATCATCTTATAATGCTACCGTCAATCAAAGCAAGATAAGATGCATAAAAGGATAAACATCACATGCAAATCAATATAAGTGATATGATATGGTCATCATCATCTTGTGCTTCACGATCTCCATCTTGCAGCACCACCATGATCACCATCGTCACCGCGCGACACCTTGATCTCCATCGTAGCATCGTTGTCGTCTCGCCAAACTTATGCTTCTCGACTATCGCTACCGCTTAGTGATAAAGTAAAGCATTACTGAGCGATTGCATTGCATACAATAAGCGACAACCATATGGCTCCTGCCGATTGCCGATAACCGGTTACAAAACATGATCATCTCATACAATAAAATATAGCATCACGTCTTGACCATATCACATCACAACATGCCTGCAAAAACAAGTTAGGCGTCCTCTACTTTGTTGTTGCAAATTTTACGTGGCTGCTACGGGCTTAAGCAAGAACCAGTCTCACCTACGCATCAAAACCACAACGATACTTCATCAAATAGACTCCGTTTTAACCTTCTCAAGGACCGGGCGTAGCCACACTCGGTTCAACTAAAGTGAGAGAGACAGGCACCCACCAGTCACCTTTAAGCAACGAGTGCTCGTAGCGGTGAAACCAGTCTCGCGTAAGCGTACGCGTAATGTCGGTATGGGCCGCTTCATCTCACAATACCGCTGAACCAAAGTATGACATGCTGGTAGGTAGTGTGACTTGTATCGCCCACAACTCACTTGTGTTCTACTCGTGCAAAACATCAAACCATAGAAAAAACCTAGGCTCGGATACCACTGTTGGGGAATGTAGTAATTTCAAAAATTTTCCTACGCACACGCAAGATCATGGTGATGTATAGCAACGAGAGGGGAGAGTGTTGTCCACATACCCTTGTAGACCCAAGCGGAAGCGATCACAGCGTAGAGGAAGTAGTCGACGTTCTCCTCGCGATCCGACCGATCCCGCGCCGTTACTCCGGCGCCCCGAGTTCTTGACACACGTACAGCTCGATGGCGTCCCTCGTACTCGATCCAGCCGAGTGTCGAGGAGAGTTCCGTCACCGCGATGGCGTGGTGGCGATCTTGATGTTTCACCGGCGCAGGCTTCGCTAAGCAGCATGACGGTATAACCGAGGTGGAATATGGTGGAGGGGGCACGCACACGGCTAAGGAGCGATCTCAAGATCAACTTGTGTGTTCCAAGGTGCCCCCTGCCCCGTATATAAAGGAGCAAGGGGGGGGGCGGCCAAGGGTGGCGCGCCAAGGAGTCCTACTCCTCTGGGAGTAAGATTCCCCAATCCTAGTTGGACTAGGATTCCGGAGGGAAAGAGAGAGAGGGGCGGCCCTTCTCCTAGTCCTAGTAGGACTAGGGAAGGGGGAGGCGCGCCCACCTAGGGCTGGCCCTTCTCCTTTCCACTAAGGCCCATCGAGGCCCATTTACCTCCGGGGGTTCGGTAACCTCCGGTACTCAGATAAATTCCGTTTTCGCCGGAACCATTCGAACTCCAAACATAGGCTTCCAATATATCAATCTTTATGTCTCGACCATTTCGAGACTCCTCGTCATGTCCGTGATCACATCCGGACTCGAACTCCTTGGTACATCAAAATACATAAACTCATAATAACCATCATCGAAACCTTAAGCGTGCGGACCCTACGGTTCGTGAACAATGTAGACATGACCTAGAACTATTCACGGTCAATAACCAACAGCGGGACCTAGATACCCATATTGGTTCCTACATATTCTCTGAAGATCTTTGTCGGTCGGACCGCATAACAACATCGTTGTTCCCTTTGTCATCGGTATGTTACTTGCCCGAGATTCGATCGTCGGTATCCAATACCTAGTTCAATCTCGTTACCGGCAAGTCTCTTTACTCGTTCCGTAATACATCATCTCACAACTAACTCATTAGTTGTAGTGCTTGCAAGGCTTAAGTGATGTGCATTACCGAGAGGGCCCAGAGATACCTCTCCGACAATCGGAGTGACAAAACCTAATCTCGAAATCGCCAACCCAACATCGCCTTTGGAGACACTGTAGTACTCCTTTATAATCACCCGATTACGTTGTGACGTTTGGTAGCACCAAAGTGTTCCTCCGTAGCACGGAGTTGCATAATCTCATAGTTATAGGAACATGTATATGTCATGGATAAAAGCGGTAGCAACATACTAAGCGATCGTGTGCTAAGCTAAGGGAATGGGTCATGTCAATCAGATCATTCTACTAATGATGTGACCTCATTAATCAAATAACAACTCCTTGTTCATGGTTAGGAAACATAACCATCTTTGATTAACAAGCTAGTCTAGTAGAGGCATACTAGTGACATGTTGTTTGTCTATGCATTCACACATGTATCATGTTTCCGGTTAATACAATTCTAGCATGAATGATAAACATTTATCATGAAATAAGGAAATAAATAATAACTTTATTATTGCCTCTAGGGCATATTTCCTTCAGACAATACTCAAATGGCTCGTCTCAATAGGCAAGTGACGCAAAATGGGCTAAGGGGTTAACAATGTAATGGCAAGAATGTACAATGATGGGATACCACGGTACCAAGGTGATATGGAGGTTGCCGTTCTTGCTTATGGTTAGGGTGTCAAATTGGTGAAGTGGTCGATGTCGAAACCTTGTCGAAGGTGAGCGGCGGTGTTGTCGATGTCGAACCATTCCTAGTTAGCGGAAACACCCTAGGAAACGGAAAAAAACCGCAAACTCAAATTCTCCAAGGAAAATGTCAAATGGTGGTAGCGGAATGCGTTGTGGTTCCGGAGTTAGCAATGCGGAAGTGGTGGTGGTAGGTGATGGACAAGCAATCGTCCCTGAGTAGCCGAAACACCTTAGGAGACTCAAGTCACCTCTCAAGTAACCATAAATGCTATAAGGGTCAAAAATGGGTTCGGTGGCGGAAAGCGATGGTGGTTTTGCGAATGATATGGTGGATGGCCTATGCAAAGATGCCAAAATGCCAAAATTTGATGGAGTCAAATGGTGTTGTAACCTATCTAGATGGATGGTGGATGTCAATAGCTACTGAACGAGCTAAAGAACGTCAAAATCGGACTCCGGGAGTGAAAGTTATGGCCAAAATGGTGAATGTTGGTGGGCTGATTCGGGGGGGGGGGGTGCGGGCACCCGGGGCTGAGAGGTGCGGGTGCCCGGGGTGGTAAGAGGAGTAGGGCGGAGGAGATGGCCCGGGGGTCCGGGTGCCCGGGGGTAAGGGGTGCGGGCACCCGAGGTGGTCAGCGGCGTTGCACGGGGGATCCGGGTGACCGGGGTTTGAGGTCCGGGTGCCGAGGGTGATGGATTTGGGTGGAAATTCGTGGGAAAATGGGAGAAATTGATGGATTTCGTGGAGAGAAAGGTGGGGATGGATGGGGGGAAAGCTAGATACACTTGAAACCAAGCAAATCCATGGATCAAATCCAACAAAATCTCATCAAACCAACAAATCACAAAAAAATTTGGGCCTATTTTTGGTGGGGAATTTTCGAATTTGGGGAGGAACACAACAAAATTAGGCTAGAGAACAAGATGGGGGCCTCCAATTTTGTGAGAAACCATGGCTCATGATACCAAGATGTTGTAGGGTGGAACCCTATGTGGAGATCTTTCACGAATTAGAGGGGAAATCCCCAAGAGCACGAAGAACACAAGAGAGGGGAAACAGTCAAATTGACTAGATCCAGTCACACATATGCTAGATCAAAGAACACACAAGAGGTCGCAATGAATCCAAGGACAACAAAGAAAAGACATAATGTACTAGTTCATCCCAATCCTATGAGGAGAGAGGTCTTGGTGATCCTATGATGGGGATCCTTCTCCAATAGGAGGCCTTGATATCCACAAGTGGATCTTCTCCCTTAGGAGGTCATGATCTCCATGAGGAGGAAGATGAGGAAAGCTCTCTCTTTGTCTATCAAATACTTTGCTATCCCTCAAATGGGCTAGGTGGGGGGGGTACTTATAGTCTAGGGATGAATTGGGGGCAAGAGAGGGGTACAAGGGTCAAACCCCATAAAATGCACGCAGGCACACAGAGAGGTCCGGGCACCCGGGGTGCGAAGGACCGGGCACCCGGTCCGGTCAGAGAGGCCTCGTCCTTGTTGCTGTTGGGGCCCGGCACCCGGGGGCTGAGGGCCCGGGCACCCGGTGTCGGCTGGGCCAGCGGCCAGGACAAGGCCGGGCACGCGAGGGTGGCGGCCCGGTCACCCGGGGTGGAGGGCAGCACCCAGGCTGCTGGGCCAGGCACCCAGGGAGTGGCGGCCTAGGCACTCGGGGGGCATCTCCAGCGCCAGGTGGGGAAGGGCCGGGCACCCGGGGGTAGAGGCCCGGGCACCCGGGGCAGTGGTGCAGCTCCCAGGTTGGGAGGCCGGGCACCCGGGGGTCTCCTGGCCGGGCACCCAGGGCGACCAGGGCCAACTTCCAGCCGGAGGCCGGGCACCCAGAGGCATGGGGGTCCGAGCAACTGGGGTGTCCCGAGCCTCCACGTCTTCGTGTCCTTCTCCCTCTCCTTCCTCTTGGTTCTCCGGTGAACTTGGTGCTTGCTACGTCTTGAGCTTGGGTTGGTTTTGCTCGAAGAGGAGAGGGTGATGCAGCAAAGTGTAGCGTAAGTATTTCCCCCAGTTTTGAGAACCAAGGTATCAATCCAGTAGGAGGCTCCTCAAAAGTCCCACGCACCTACACAAACAAACTGAGAACTCGCAACAAACGCAATAAAGGGGTTGTCAATCCCTTCACAGCCACTTGTGAAAGTGAGATCTAATAAAGATAGTATGATAAGATAAATATATTTTTGATATTTTATAATATAGATGCAAAAAGTAAAGATGCAAATAAAAGTTGATTGAAAGCAAATATGCTAAGAGATAGACCCGGGGGCCATAGGTTTCACTAGTGGCTTCTCTCGAGAGAGCATAAGTATTACGGTGGGTGAACAAATTACTGTCGAGCAATTGATAGAAAAGCGCATACTTATGAGATTATATAGGCATGATCATGTCTATAGGCATCACGTCCATAACAAGTAAACCGACTCCTGCCTACATCTACTACTATTACTCCACACATCGACCGACTCCTGCCTGCATCTAGAGTATTAAGTTCATAAGAACAGAGTAACACATTAAGCAAGATGACATGATGCAGAGGGATAAACTCATGCAATATGATATAAACCCCATCTTGTTATCCTCGATGGCAACAATACAAGGCGTGCCTTGCAACCCTTTACATCCTTTGGGTAAGGACACGCAAGATTGAACCCAAAGCTAAGCACTTCTCCCATGGCAAGAAAGACCAATCTAGTAGGCCAAACCAAACTGATAATTCGAAGAGACTTGCAAAGATAACTCAATCATACATAAAAGAATTCAGAGAAGATTCAAATATTATTCATAGATAAACTTGATCATAAACCCACAATTCACTGGATCTCGACAAACACACCGCAAAAAGAGTTTACATCGGATAGATCTCCACAAGAGAGGGGGAGAACATTGTATTGAGATCCAAAAAGAGAGAATAAGCCATCTAGCTAATAACTATGGACCCGTAGGTCTGTGGTAAACTACTCACAACTCATCGGAGGGGCAAGGATATTGATGTAGAGGCCCTCCATGGTTGATTCCCCCTCCGGCAGATTGCCGACGAAGGCTCCAAGATGGGATCTCGCGGATACAGAAGGTTACGGCAGTGGAAATTGTGTTTCGTGGTGCTCCTGGATGTTTTCGGGGTACATAGGTATATATAGGAGGAAGAAGTACATAGGTGGCCGCCCGAGGGGCCCACGAGACAAGGGGCGTGCCCTATGGGGGGGCACGGCCTCCTGTCTTGTGGCTTCCTCGGAAGCTTCTTGACTTGAACTCCAAGCTCTCTGGATCACGTTCGTTCCAAAAATCACGCTCCCGAAGGTTTCATTCCGTTTGGACTCCGTTTGATATTCCTTTTCTTCGAAATACTGAAATATGCAAAAAAAACAGCAATATGGGCTGGGCCTCCGGTTAGTAGGTTAGTCCCAAAAATGATATAAATGTGTAAAATAAAGCCCATAAACATCCAAAAGGGGTAATATAATAGCAAGGAACAATCAAAAATTATAGATACATTGGAGACGTATCAGGCATCCCCAAGCTTAATTCCTGCTCGTCCTCGAGTAGGTAAATGATAAAAAGAGAATTTTTGATGTGGAATGCTACCTAGCATAATTCTTAATGTAATTTTCTTTAGTGGCATGAATGTTCATATCCAAATGATACAAAATAAAAGTTCATATTAACATGAAAATGGTGATACTTCAAGCATACTAATCAAAGTAATCATGTCTTCTCAAAATAACATGGCTAAAGAAAGTTATCCCTACAAAATCATATAGTCTGGCTGTTGCTCTATCTTCATCACACAAAGTATTTAGTCATGCACAACCCCGATGACAAGCCAAGCAATTGTTTCATACTTTAATAATCTCAAACTCTTTCAACTTTCACGCAATACATGAGCGTGAGCCATGGACATAGCACTATATGTGGAATAGAATGGTGGTTGTGGAGAAGACAAAAAGGAGAAGATAGTCTCACATCAACTAGGTGTATCAACGGGCTATGCAGATGCCCATCAATAGATATCAATGTGAGTGAGTAGGGATTGCCATGCAACGGATGCACTAGAGCTATAAATATATGAAAGCTCAACAAAAGAAACTAAGTGGGGTGCATCCAACTTGCTTGCTCACGAAGACCTAGGGCACTTTTGAGGAAGCACATCATTGGAATATACAAGCCAAGTTCTATAATGAAAAATTCCCACTAGTATATGAAAGTGACAACATATGAGACTCTCTATCATGAAGATCATGGTGCTATTTTGAAGCACAAGTGTGGAAAAAGAGATAGTAGCATTGTTCCTTCTCTTTTTTTTCTCTTTTTTTTTCTTTTTTTCTTTGGCCTTTTTTTATTTTTGACCTTTCTCTCTTTTTTTCCTTTTTTTTCTTTTTGTAAATTCCGAAGTCTCATCCCGACTTGTGGGGGAATCATAGTCTTCATCATCCTTTCCTCACTAGGACAATGCTCTAATAATGAAGATCATCACACTTTTATGGATTTACAACTCAAAGCTAGAACATGATATGACTCTATATGAATGCCTCCGGCGGTGTACCGGGATATGCAATGAATCAAGAGCGACATGTATGAAAATTATGAAGGTGGCCTTGCCACAAATACAATGTCAACTACATGATCATGCAAAAAGCAATATGACAAAAATAATGCGTGTCATATGAACGGAACGGTGGAAAGTTGAATGGAAATATATCTCGGAATGGCTATGGAAATGCCATAATAGTAGGTATGGTGGCTGTTTTGAGGAAGGTAAATGGTGGGTATATGGTACCGGCGAAAGTTGCATGATACAAGAGAGGCTAGCAATAATGGAAGGGTGAAAGGGTGCGTATAATCCATGGACTCAACATTAATCAAAAGAACTTATATACTTGTTGCAAAAATCTAGAAGTCATCAAAAATAAAAGCGCTACGCGCATGCTCCTACGGGGATAGATTGGTAGGAAAAGACCATCGCTCGTCCCCGACCGCCACTCATAAGGAAGACACTCAATAAATAAAATTGTGCTCCAACTTCATCCCAAAGCGGTTCACCATACGTGCATGCTACGGGAATCACAACCCTTAACACAAGTATTTTTCATAATCACCTCAACTAGCATGACTCTAATATCACTACCTACATATCTCAAAACAATTATCAAGCATCATATTGATCATAGCATCCAATTATTTTCTATCATAGTTTTTATTATACCCAACTTGGATGCTCATCATTCTAGGACCAACTTTATGATCATAGCAAATACCATGCTATTCTAAAAGACTCTCAAAATAATATAAGTGAAGCATGAGAGACTAGCAATTTCTTCAAAATTAAGACACCACCGTGCTCTAAAAGATATAAGTGAAGCACTAGAGCAAAAACTATCAAGCTCAAAAGATATAAGTGAAGCACATAGAGTATTCTAGCAAATTCTAATCAAATAGGCTTCTCCCAAAAGGTGTGTACAGCAAGGATGATTGTGGTAAACTAAAAAGCAAAGACTAATATAATACATGACGCTCCAAGCAAAACACATATCATGTGGCAAATAAAAATATAGCTCCAAGTAAAGTTACCAATGAACGAAGACGAAAGAGGGGATGCCTTCCCGGGGCATCCCCAATCTTAGGCTCTTGCCACTCCTTGTTCCATAGTCCATAAAAGCTTTACCCAAAACTTGAAAACTTCACAACACAAAACTCAACAAGAAATCTTATAACCTCCGTTAGTGAAAGAAAAAAAACCACCACATAAGGTACTGCAATGAACTCATTCTTTATTTCTTTGGGTGTTAAACCTACTGTATTCCAACTTACTTATGGTTTATAAACTAATTTACTAGCCATAGATGCATTGAAATAAGCAAACAACACACGAAAAACAGAATCTGTCAAAAACAGAACAGTCTGTAGCAATCTGTAACTAACGCAAACTTCTGTAACTCTAAAAATCCTGACAAAATAGGAAGTCTTGGAAAATTTGTTTTTTGAACAGAAGCAAAAAGAATCAATGCAAAATAACCTTCGTGTGATTTAACAAAATTATATTCATGCGCACAAAGTTTTTGTTTTTCAGCAGAATCAAATCAACTATCATCGTAGGTTATCCTATAGGTTATATTTGGCACAATCACTAATTAAAAGATAAAAACACATCTAAACAGAAGGTAGATGCAAGATTTATTAAGTAACAGCAAGGAAAAATATTGGGTTGTCTCCCATCAAGCGCTTTTCTTTAAAGCCTTTTTAGCTAGGCATTGAGATTTCAATGATGCTCACATGAAAGACAAGAATTGAAGCACAAAGAGAGCATCATAAAACATGTGACAAACACACATAAGTCTAACATACTTCCTATGCATAGGCATCTTGTAAGCAAACAAATTATCAAGGCGAGCAAAAACTAGCATATGCAAGGAACAACAAAGAGATGATAGCAATCTCAACATGACGAGAGGTAATTTAGTAACATGAAAACTTCTACAACCATAATTTCCTTTCTCATAATAATTACATGTAGGATCATAAGCAAATTCAACAAAATAGCTATCACATAACATATACTCAACACGATCCACATGCATGTAAAGTTGACACTCTTCCAAAATAGTGGGATTATCATTAACTAAAGTCATGACCTCTCCAAACCCACTTTTATCAAAAATACCATAAGATTGAACATTCTCCAAATATGTGGGATCTAAAGTTGACACTCTTCCAAACCCACTTTCAATATTATGGCATGCACTATTATCAATCTCATATTCATCATGGGGCTTAAATAAATTTTCAAGATCATAAGAAGAATCACCCCAATCATGATCATGGCAACAAGTGGTAGACATAGCAAAACTAGCATCCCCAAGCTCAGGGTTTTGCATATTATTAGCACAATTGACATCAAGAGAATTCATAGTAAAATCATTGCAATCATGCTTTTTATTCAAGGAGCCATCGTGAATCTCTTCATAAATTTCTTCATCACAATTTTCAGATTCACAAATTTCAAGCAAAACTTCATAAAGATAATCTAGTGCGCAAAACTCACTAGCAATGTGTTAATCGTAATTGGATCTCTTAAAAAGATTAGCAAGAGGATGAGGATCCATAAATCTTAGGTTCTCTGTTTAGCAATAAATAAGCATCTATTCCAACCAAACGGGCAAACGAAAGGGCAAGCGAAAAGAGAGGAGGAGATTGGGAAAGAGAGGGCAAATAAAACGGCAAGGGTGAAGTGGGGGAGAGGAAAACGAGAGGCCAGTGGCAAATAATGTAAATGTGAGGGAGATGGGTTTGTGATGGGCACTTGGTATGTCTTGACTTCAACGAAGACCTCCCCGGCAACGGCGCCAGAAATCCTTCTTGCTACGTCTTGAGCTTGCGTTGGTTTTCCTCGAAGAGGAGAGGGTGATGCTGCAAAGTGTAGCGTAAGTATTTCCCTCAGTTTTGAGAACCAAGGTATCAATCCAGTAGGAGGCTCCTCTAAAGTCCCACGCACCTACACAAACAAACTGAGAACTCGCAACCAACGCAATAAAGGGGTTGTCAATCCCTTCATGGCCACTTGCGAAAGTGAGATCTAATAAAGATAGTATGATAAGATAAATATATTTTTGATATTTTATAATATATATGCAAAAAGTAAAGATGCAAATAAAAGTAGATTAAAAGCAAATATGATAAGAGATAGACCCGGGGGCCATAGGTTTCACTAGTGGCTTCTCTCGAGATAACATAAGTATTACAGTGGGTGAACAAATTACTGTCGAGCAATTGATAGAAAAGCGCATAGTTATGAGATTATCTAGGCATGATCATGTGTATAGGCATCACGTCCATAATAAGTAGACCGACTCCTGCCTACATCTACTACTATTACTCCACACATCGACCGATTCCTGCCTGCATCTAGAGTATTAAGTTCATAAGAATAGAGTAACACATTAAGCAAGATGACATGATGTAGAGGGATAAACTCATGCAATATGATACAAACCCCATCTTGTTATCCTTGATGGCAACAATACAATACGTGCCTTGCAACCCTTTCTGTCACTGGGTAAGGACACCGCAAGATTGAACCCAAAGCTAAGCACTTCTCCCATGGCAAGAAATACCAATCTAGTAGGCCAAACCAAACTGATAATTCGAAGAGACTTGCAAAGATAACTCAATCATACATAAAAGAATTCAGAGAAGATTCAAATATTATTCATAGATAAACTTGATCATAAACCCACAATTCATCGGATCTCGACAAACACACAGCAAAAAGAGTTTACATCGAATAGATCTCCACAAGAGAGGGGGAGAACATTGTATTGAGATCCAAAAAGAGAGAAGAAGCCATATAGCTAATAACTATGGACCCGTAGGTCTGTGGTAAACTACTCACAACTCATCGAAGGGGCAAGGATGTTGATGTAGAAGCCCTCCATGGTTGATTCCCCCTCTGGCAGAGTGCCGGCGAAGGTTCCAAGATGGGATCTCACGGATACAGAAGGTTACGGCGGTGGAAATTGTGTTTCGTGGTGCTCCTGGATGTTTTCGGGGTACGTAGGTATATATAGGAGGAAGAAGTACGTCGGTGGCTGCCCGAGGAGCCCACGAGACAGGGGGGCGTGGCCTCCTGTCTCGTGGCTTCCTCGGAAGCTTCTTGACTTGCACTCCAAGCTCTTTGATCACGTTCGTTCCAAAAATCACGCTCCCAAAGGTTTCATTCCGTTTGGACTCCGTTTGATATTCCTTTTCTTCGAAATACTGAAATAGGAAAAAAAACAGCAATATGGGCTGGGCCTCCGGTTAGTAGGTTAGTCCAAAAAATCATATAAATGTGTAAAATAAAGGCCATAAACATCCAAAAGGGGTAATATAATAGCATGGAACAATAAAAAATTATAGATACGTTGGAGACGTATGAGTGCTTCCTCCGTGCTTCCTCGTGACGATCTCCGAACTACCTAACAATGCACAATGCGTCTCTTTGAGGTAGAACCCCGTTCTCAAGTGAATCCGGACGAAAATCAGAGAGGAAAGAATTAACCTCTGTTTCGACGGTGCGTGCACATGCTCTTGTCATTGGTCCTCGAGGTGCTTGACGAGTTGTAGTAGAGTCCATGGGGATGACGTAGGGTTGCTCCGCATCAGTGACCCGCTCTCCCCGTTACTGTTCGTGCCGGCAATTGATCCCCTGCACCATCTCCTAAACAAGGCTAAATCTCAAGGGCATCTCCATCCTCTCTGTGGTAGGGCAACGATCATCCATGCCTCTCTCTATGCTGATGATGCAGCCATCTTTGTCAAGCCCATCAAGGTGGACATCTAGTTTTTTGCTTCTGTCCTGGCTTCCTTTGGAGAGGTTACCAGTTTAGTCACTAGTGTGCTAAAAGCCTTGTCGCCCCGATTCGTTGTGAAAGTGTCGATCTTCAAGACATTCTTCATGCTTTTCCGGCTGTCTGCACGTCCTTTCCAATGAGATATCTTGGACTACCTTTATCGGTCAAGCGCCTCAAGAGGATCCACTTTCGGCACCTTGAGGATAAGGTGGCTGGCAAACTCCCTTCCTGGCAAGGAAGACATGTCGCTACCGCCGGTCGGTCCGTCCTTGTCAAAGTTGTTCTCACTGCCATTGCCATTTACCACCTCACGCCACTCGACATCCCAGCTCAGGTCCTTAGGAAGATTGATTCTATCTGTCGCGCCTATCTTTGGGCGGGCATTGACAAGGTTTCTGGTGGGAAATGCAAAGTCAATTGGGACCTTGTTTGCAAGCCTAAGAAGCACGGTGGCTTAGGTGTGCTCAACTTGGACAAGTTTGCTAAGGCTCTTAAGCTTCGATGGCTCTGGTTCGAGTGGGAAGAGCCCACAAGACCGTGGATTGGTATGGGTACGCGCCATGCACCGATGAAGACAGGGACTTTTTTGCAGCTGCCACTTCTGTCACGGTTGGCAATGGGCATGTGGCCAAGTTCTGGAACTCCTCCTGACTTGATGGCATGCGCCCACGGGACCTCGCGCCTGGCATTTTTGACCTCTCCCAAAGGAAAAATTGTTCGGTCAAACATGCTTTAACAAACAACACTTGGATCTTTCATGTTGACTTCTCCAACGGTCTCACAGTAGACCATGTCCACCATTTCGTCACACTTTGGGAGAAGATTGACTCAGTCACTCTGGATGAGGACGTGAAGGATTCCATTATTTGGAAGTTCACCAAGGATGGATCGTACTTGGCTTCCTCGGCTTACAAGGCGCAGTTTGAGGGCCTAACTACGTCAGCCATGGTCCTATCGGTGTGGAAAGTGTGGGCTCCTCCGTGGTGCAAATTTTTTGCATGGCTTGTACTTCAAGATAGAATCTGGACATCAAACCGCCTTGCTCGACGTGGGTGGCCCAACTGCGGGCTATGCCCGCTTTGCAAGCAAAGCCCAGAGATGGCAACCCACTTACTTTTCCAATGTCGCTACACCCTTCATGTGTGGAACGATATTCTTCGCTGGCTTGGCATGGATCACATTCAGACTACTACTTGGTCAGCGAGGGGCTCGGTGTGGGAATGGTGGAATGGAAACATATATCTTCGTTCTGAATCCCCTAAGGTGCTCGCCTCACTAATGATGCTAATCTCCTGGGAAATTTGGACGGGCGCAATGCTAGAGTTTTCCGCAACACAGGCGCACCTACAACGGTCGTCATTAGTAAGATAAAAAAGGAGTTGTCGCTTTGGGCGTTGGCGGGCGCCAAGCATTTGAGTGTTGTAATGCCGCGAGAGTAGATTTTATTTTTAACCACTTCGTGGCCTGTCTAAACCTTCTTCCTAATCAATGAAATGGCAAATCTTTTGCCTTGTTTTAAAAAAAATGTTGCGGTTTGTGTGGCAACCTGTTGTTGCAGCACTGCTCGAACTCTTGATGGTGGCCCTAGGGCATGTACTTTCTCCTCTTCTTCCAAATATATTTAACCTGAGCTTTTATTTTGAAAATCTTGATATGAGGAGCACATAAAAAAAACTGTTCGTGATTTGAACGCATGATTCAAGAGATAAGTCGTTCTGAAAAATCAAATCTAAGAAAAACACACAAATAAACTCACTCATCCATTTTCTCATCCTTCATGGGCAGGGAATGAAATATCTCCAAAACTTCACGTACAGACGTTATTTGTCGTCACCGGAGAAGATGAGAGTAATCTTTTGCAAAGGGTATCTATCTTTCAATCAGTGATTTCGGGAAACTCATCAGTAGGGTGGTGTCGACGTACCCTGTCGAGCGGTGGACCATTCCTATACTACAGTCTACAGGATGAGAAGAGGATAACGCTGTCAGGCGACGGAGCTCTTGCGCCTGTAGCCCAAGCCGCCGCTGTATGGGTCGACGGCTGACCGACTGGTTCTCCTTGGGTCGGTTCGCGCCGCTATATTCGATCGGTCGGTAGGTTTGGTAGCCAGCGAGTCCCTTTCCACGGATGAGATCGCGATAAGCTACCGATCAGCTTGCACTACAGTGTAGAGCATATCATGGAGGTGGCCTCGTAGTATAATTTTTTTTCTTTTCGCCATCATACATTAAATCGGGCCGTCTGGTAGGAGTACTAGGACAGAGAGCATTACTATTCAATGCACGCGATGAGCAACCAACCGTATGCATCCATCATCGGTGCGCGCGCGCATGTATTCCGATCGGCTCCATACCTCGCTATAAAAATGCTCCCGTGCAGTGCGATCCATCGCGCCTGTGCCAGGACTCCGGAGCATCTACCGCTAATACATTGTACACGCACGCACGCACGCAAGTACAATGCCTGGCCATGCGCTGCTGCTCGTGAGCAGCATGCTGGTGGTGGTGATGGCGCATCTCTCGCGCGCCGATGGAGCAGTAGGCACGGGTAAGAGCAAGATCTCGGCCGTCTTCATGTTCGGCGACTCGATCGTCGATCCCGGCAACAACAACAACCGGCTGACGGAGGCGAGGGCCAACTTCCCGCCGTACGGGCAGGACTTCCCTGGCGGGAAGGCCACCGGGAGGTTCTCCAATGGCAGGGTTCCTGGGGACATGCTAGGTACGTACGGACATAACTATAACTACGCTCTGTGCCCTGCTACAAGACAATACATTTATATAAATTGATTGACCGAGATGAATGTTTTGTTTCTACCATGCCGCAACAACGCAAGGCTGGGTTTTTTTTCAGATAAAACTTTCAAACTATTCATCACTCATAAACCAGTATCATTGAAAAGTTTATATACCGACCAGAATAGAAAATAAACATATTACAAGACATGATTCAAGAAAGAAGCAATAGTGTAGAGAGTAACTAAAACCATAAAGGTGCCGGGCATAAGAGCATCTCTAGCAGACCCCTTAAAGCCGTGACCCTTAAACCGCGGATAAGGGCCAAGAAAAACGCGTTTTAAAGGCTGAAATCGGCTGCGGCCAAACAGAGGCCGCAAATCCGAGCGGTAAAAGAGAATATCATGTTCCGCGTACTGCCGATTTCGGCCCTCAAACCGTAAAACCACACAATGCAATTGACCACGATTTTGACAAATAAAACACAAATTCTGAGAATTCAAACGAGATCTGCCGGAGGGGTTGACGCGTGGATGACATCCACGTTGACGGGCGACAGCTGGGAGGATTCCATGGCTGCGATGGAGATACGAAGCCGGCGAAGGTGCACCGGAGCGGGCGGAGGTAGGTGCACCGGAACTGTACCAACTAAATCCAGCCGTTAATAATGAAGGCATTGGAGACCTTCTGCGGTTCACGTGGTGGTTGACTAACCTTTTTTGTTTTTACGAAATGGTGGTTGACTAACCTAATCCCAATCAACTTGTGTCAACGGCGCCGCCGCAATGACCGCCGCCGCCATCTATGTTTCTGAAATCGATCGCCTTTGTTATAAACGAATATGCCGGCGTTGCTGAAAACAAATCGGCTGCCCGTGTGGTTTCCTGATCATGAATTCCCATATGACCAAGTATTGATTGATAGTAAAGTAACGTGATTCAGAAATCCTTGTTGGATCGTTCACGGCAGCATGATTTTGTGTTTCTCTTCACTAGCGGAAGAAAGGAGCATACGTTGGTGCATGATCGACGAACTCACAGACACATTATCGAAGGTGTATACACTGGAGCACGCTCGAAGCACTCTAATCAGTGCACCGCCTAAGAACTAGCTGCAGCTAACTACGGGAATAGCATCATACTAGTCATGAAAATTTGGATCTGGTCTAGTTCTCGTAGATGACCAGTATACCCTCAGAATTAAGGTACTACCTCCGTCTCGGTGAATAAGTCATTCGCGTAGTTCTAGGTCGACGATTTAACTATCTAAATATGTATTACATGTGATAAAAAATATATATTTAGAAACTATATTCGTGTAGAAATCTAGTGATATATTTTTAATGACATATAACACATATTTAATTGCTCAAATCGAAGACCTAGAACTACGCGAATGACTTATTCCCTGGTATTTGGTTGCAGTACTTCTCGATGCTTTTAATGGAGTACCCCTCTTTAGTGACCATTTAAGCGCACCCGTTGGATCTAAACAAATGAATGGCTCATATTAAACTCAGGGTACTGTAAAAGAACTCCTCTATATGGCTCTATCTTCACATGAGCATGAAAAGATGCATGTTCTCCTCATTTGTTCCGACGTTCCTGCTGGCCCCTCCGTCCCTTGCTCTTTGCGTTGTTATTACTCCGATCCGTGCGGTTGAACCAATGCATTAGATTTCAAGTACTCCCTCCATAAACTAATATAAGAGCGCTTAGATTACTATATAGAGGGAGTACTAAATTTGATATTGATGCTTGTATTTTTCTGGATTTACTTCGAACTGTCTGGCGATATGCTTGTGTGTGAGCATCTATGATTACGTTGTGTTAAAAAAAATAAAAACAAATCCTCTTTTTTTGCTGGAAATAAGAAACATAACATGACTGGTAAATTTCCATCACACCACGCCCTTACAAAATGCCGTACGTGATGGGTTTTTTGTACACTTGAGTTCTACTCACATGAAGGGAAGATGGACATTTAAACAAATCGCAACAGCTAAATCCTAATGCACGTCCAGCATCTCTGATTAGTCCACGGACGGACGGACCATCTTAATTATTTCGTAGATGGACCACCAAATGCAAGATGGACGAAAAAAGAACCAACTCTTCCTTTGGGCGCCAGTCCTTGCTCATCATCGAGCTAGCTAGCTCGTAGAGTACTCTTCCTTCATCCCTCGCCAGATGATCCACGTTGAACCTCGACCAAGCAGTTGCATTAATTAAGCTGCATTATTTGAGGGAGAAAATTAAGTGCATTTTTTTTTGAAACAAGGCAAAAGATTTGCCATTTTCATTGAATAAGAAGGAGTCTCAGGGGTCTTGGCCAAAGGCCAAATACAACGTATCACTCTCGCGGCATGATATTACACAAATATTTCGCACCGGCCAGACACCATAGCGTCGTCTCGTCTTTGATTCTAGCTACTAAAACCCCAACAGGCACTGCGACATTACGAAATACCCTAGCATTCCGCTCTTTCCAAATTTCCCATGAGACGAGCATCATAAGGCAGGTAAGCGGTCGTCGAGATTGCGTCGTGTTGGAAGCGGTGGCGCTCCACCAGCTCTTCACCGTGTCAACCATGGCCCAGTTCTGCGGGTGAATGTCATGAAGGCCAAGCCACGCTTTAATCATGTTCCATACTCTAACCGTGTAGCGGCATTTGAAGAGCAGATGAGCCGCTGATTCCTGTACTTGCTTGCACAGGGGGCACATGTTGCAATTAGGCCACCCTCGCTTCTAAAGCCGGTCAGCCGTCCAGATTCTATTGTTGATGACTAGCCAAGCGAAAAACTTGCATTTGGGGGGGGGGGGCAAGTTGCCCAAACAATTTGAGGCAAGTCCGAGTCAACTAAACCGAGAAACTGCGCATTGTAAGCCGTTGCTGCAGAATAATGACCATCCGTGGTGAGCTTCCAACTGATGGAGTCTGGCATGTCAGGAGTTAGCTGAACATGAGATAGCTTCTCCCATAAGTTGACGAACTCATGAAGATGGTCAACAGTCATGCCCTGAGAGATCTTCACCTGAGACACCCAAAAATTGTTGAGGAGCGCTTTCTGGACCGTGCAGTTCCTTCTTCGTGACATATCAAAATATTTGGGCGCAATGTCCTTGGGTTGCAAACCATCAAGCCAAGCAGACTCCCAAAAACTGGCACGTGTACCATCGCCCACGACAACTTTTGTGGAGGCCGCAAAGATGTCTCTATCCTGTCGGTTGCACGGCGTCCCTAGTCCCACCCAGGGCTTGGTGGGAGTAAGCCACTCACCCCAGAGCCAACGAATGCGCAGAGCAGATGCAAATTTTTTCAGGTTGAGAACACCAAGGCCTCCATGAAGTTTTGACTTGCAGACTTGCTCCCAATTAATTTTGCATTTTCCACCAGTTACTTTGTCACAGCCAGCCCACAAGAATGCCCGTCGGAGGGCATCAATCTTGTTCATCACCTCAACCGGGAGGTTCAGCGCCGTCATATAATGGATAGCAATGGCCGTAAGCACGGATTTGACCAACACCACACGTCCTGGAGAGGCAACGTGTTTACCCATCCACGGTGTCAATTGGGCTGCGATTTTGTCTTCAAGCGGTTGATAGTGGATTCTTTTCAAATTCTTGACCGATAGAGGTAGGCCCAAATACTTCATTGGGAAGGAGGTACGGCTAGCCGGAAAAGAGTGCAGAATGTCCACCAGGTCCAGGATCTCACATCGAATAGGAGCAACCAAGCTTTTGGTACAGTTCGTGACCAAGCCAGTGACTTCCCCAAAGCTCTTTAAGGTCTGGGCAAAGAACTCAACATCCGTCTTGATGGGGGCAAGGAAAACGGCTGCGTCGTCCGCGTAGAGAGATGCCCGAATTGCCATAGCCTAACCATCGAGGGGGTGCAGATTTCCTTGGGCGGTGGCCTTCTGGAGGATTAGGTGTAGCGGATCAATCGCAAGCACGAATAGGAGAGGGGAAAGCGGGTCCCCTTGCCTCAGACCACATCCGTGCTTGATGGGGGCCCCAGGAACCCATTAAGGAGAATACGAGAGGACGCTGAAGAAAGCAAAGTCGAGATCCAGCCCCTGAACCTCGGAGGAAACCCAAGGTGGTTGAGCAAGTCGAGGAGGAAGTCCCATCTAACCGAATCGAATGCCTTCTTGATGTCGAGTTTGAATAGGAGTGCCGGGGTCTTTTTGCGGTGCAGGCGTTTCGCTAGGTTGCGAACATACATGAAATTATCATGAATGCATCGTTTTTTTATGAAAGCACTCTGAGCCTGCGAGACAAGGTCATCCATGTGTGGCGCAAGGCGGTTGGACATCACTTTGGAAATAATCTTGGTAATGGCATGGATAAGACTGATGGGGCGAAAATCTGTGATGTCATCAGCACCATCCTTCTTAGGAATCAAAGCAACATCTGCCGAATTCAGCCAGTGGAAATGGGATGCATGTAGATCAGAGAAATGATTGATGGCACACATAATGTCCTCCTTGATGGTGCTCCAGCATGCCTTAAAGAACGCACCGGAGAAACCATCTGGTCCAGGGGCTTTGTCTCCTGGCATGGAGAACACAACAGCCTTCACCTCCTCCTCTGTGATGGCATTGTCCAGCTCATGAAGGTCACAATCAGGGGTAGGCATAATCCCCCAATTGAAGTCTATGTTGCGCGAGGGGGGCTTTTTGGCAATGTTTTTGAAGTGCCGGTGCACGATGTCCTCTTTGTGAGCATGTTCCGTAGCCCAACCTATATAGTTTTTCAGACGTTGTATGAAGTTCTTCCTCCTTCTGCGGTTGACACGGAGATGGAAGTAGCGAGTGTTGGCATCTCCTGCCTTAAGGTTGGTAACTCTGGAATTTTGACGTTTTCTAGCCTTCTCCAGGACCGCCAAGCCAATGACCTTCCTCTTTAGTCTCTTCCTAAGGTCCCTCTCGTCAGGAGAAAGGTCTCTACATTCTTGTGCCAAATCTAGGTGTAGGATGATTTCCAGTGCCATATGGAGTTGGAGTCTAGAAGCGGCGAACAATTTTTTGCTCCAAGTACGCAACCTCCTACTTGTTCTCTTAAGCTTATGGAAAAGCCGTTGGTAGGGCTCACCATGGGGAGAATCCTCATTCCAGGAGTCACTAACAACCTGCTGGAACCCAGGCATCTTGATCCAGTGGTTCTCAAAACGAAAAGATTTGGGTCTCTTCGGTCCAGATGCATTGGCAAGCAAGAGAGGGCAGTGATCCGAGAGCGAAGATGATAGGGCTTGAAGAATGTGAGTGGGGAAAGCGACATCCCACTCTTCGTTACAGAAGAAACCATCAAGCTTGCTCATCGTTGGATCGCTTTGTTCGTTACTCCAAGTGAATTTCCTATTTTGCAAGGGGATTTCCTTTAGCTCGCAGGAGTTGAGTGCGTTGCGGAATCTCACCAGTCGAGAACAATCTACATTTGCACGGTTTTTATCTCTAGCCCTGTAGATTTGGTTGAAATCACCATTGACCAGCCACTTGGTTCCTACAGGAGGCTTTTGAGAGTTTAGCTCAAGGAAGAAAGCGTCTTTGAGATTGTTGCGAGTAGGGCCATAAACTATAGTAAGCTTGAAGGATTGTGGATGGTTGCAGTTTTTCATGGAAACAGAGGCCGAAAGAAAGTAAGCACCAATCTGTACATTGGTAATGGACACAGCATTGTCGTCCCAAAGGAGCAAAATACCCCCTCTTGTACCATCAGCAGGACGCTGGGCAAAGGATTTTAGACGCTGACCCCCAAGGTACGCAGCCGTGAACTGGTCGATGGCTTGGAGTTTGGATTCTTGGATACAAACTAGATGGCATGAGGAAGAAGCAATAGTCTCATGTACTGTCGCACAACGGTCAGGGCTGTTTAGTCCACGAACGTTCCAACATAGGATTGATAAGTTGATGTCTAACATCTTGAAACTGGAACTACATCAGGTTGAGACTGAAACGAGCTTTGCCTTGCCAGGGCCAACATCAGTGGAGCACACACGCCACCACAAACAGGCAAACACACATCAAAGCAGGTTGAAACTAACATGATAAAACTAGGCTACAGCATAACGGACTCTCTCGGCATTCAGTCCTCCTCCGCCACGGGAGCGCTCAGGTCAGGTCCTCCTTCCCCTCCATACTGGACTAGTGCCTCATCCACCGCAGCAGAGAGATCGCAGTCCATCTTGAACAGAGCTCGAAGGGCAGCAACTGTGATATCCGGCAGACGTCCCTGGAACATTTCCGCGAACTTGCCAATGGCCTCTTCAGTGACTTGTTCTCCTTCTGCAATTATGCCCAAACGATGACATAGGAGCTTCTCTGCAAGTTTGGCAATGGGCATGCTCCTGTTTTTGACCTGGAGACGCGGGCTATGGCGCGGCAGCTGGAATCCCGTGACTCTAGCCAGGGTCTTGCGCCTTGTCTTGGGTGGTCTTGGTGGAGTGGAGCGTGGTGATGGAGTAGGCAGAAGAGCTGGCATGCGTGGGATGAAGAGGGGGTGCCTCCCTCCTCTTCCGAGAGAACAGAGGGGGCGCCGATGGGCAGGGTTGCCTCAGCAAGGCTAGGTGGTGTTGGAGAGTCGAGGAAGAACTCAGCCGTAGGGGTGAGCGCGACCTCAGGAGCGTCTTCAGACACAGCATCCAGAGCAGGTGGAGTTGGAGACTCCATATCAGTCATAGGCGTGGAGGAGGATGCTTGATCAAGGGTGAGCTTGGTGCTGTCCATGGTGAGCGACGGCTGCACCTTGGACACTCTGGAAGTCGTGCCGCAGAGCCATCCCAAAGCCGAACTCGCAGGAGTGATCTCAATGATGTCGCTGGAGGTAGTGCGTGGGGAAGGCGGCACGGAGCGTCCACGGGCCATCTTGCGAGCTCCAGCCGAGCGATCTCTTGAGCTGCCTTCTGCACGGCGCCTGTCATCTCTGCCACGGTCCCCGCCACGCTCCTCGCGACGCGAACCATGGCGGTCATCATCAGCTCTACGCGCTGGGGCACGAGAGCGGCTCCGGAAGAAACGGTCGCGCCAGGAAGACCGCGAACGATCATTGTCGCGGCCTCGCCGGTCATCCCTGTCTTGGTCATCATCACGGCGGTGGCGGTCTTCATCATCGTGGCGCCTTGGAGGAGGCTCCAGCCTGTCACGGACTCTGGATTCGCCGTCCACCACACCGTAGCGCCAAGTGAATGGGTCGGTGTGTGGGCGCCGGGGGATGTTGCCTGCCGCATCTGGCCTGTAGTCCTCCAGCCGGTCCAGATGGACGATTGCACGACGCCGGAAACCACCATGTCCAACAGCCGTGGACGGCGCACCTCCCACACCTGGGAGCACACGCGGAGCAATGGTCACTTGCAGGACCTTGGGGATGGCCGATGGGTTGGCCGACCACGCCCAGAGCATGAAGCTTGAGGTATCTTCACGGCGCAGTGTTGCAATGTCGAAGTAGTGCACAAATGTGTCCGGGCCAAGCACCTGCGCAGCCACAGAGTCGCACCAGGCGCTCAGCGGGATTCCTTCGATGCAAAGGTGGACGTGGAAGTCCGCACGCACCGCGTCGGAGTGGGCGTCGAGGCGCCAATTGGCGGCATGGATGTCGAGGCCGTTGTGCCGGAATCTGCCGGCCGCCGTGACCTTGTCGCGCTGGTGCTGAAAGTCGAAGAGGGCGAAGAAGTCCTCAGGATGGTGCGGCACCACCTTGACGCCGCTCACACCAAACTCGACGTCGATTGCCTCCTTGATCTCTGCGGCACTGACAGCCGGCCTGCGCCCGCCAAGCCACAGAAAAGCTCCAAGAGAGGACAGACTTGCGGCGTTGGCCTCCATCTCCGGCGTGATGATGATGACGACGCTCCCCTCCTCAGGGCGCAGCGAAGGGTCGCCGACGCGGGGGCCGTGGCGCGGCATGGTGCGCAGCGGAGGCGATGGAGCGGACGGGCCCTGGGATGTGGCAGGAACAGACGCCGCCGCTTCCTCGGCTTTAGGTGACAGTGCATTTCTTGTGGATCCCGAGGTAAAATCTACCATATTCCTGGACTGCACAAAGTTACTATGGTTTCCTAGAAAATTTGGGAGCCTTGGAAGTTGGAAGTGCAAATTTTTGCATGGCTCATCACCCAAAACCAGGTTTGGACAGCGGACCAACTCGCCAAGTGTGGATGGCCAATTGGGGCCTTCGCCTCCTTTGCAACTGTGGCCCAAAGACAGGGCGCATTCAACCTTCCAGTGACGCTACTTAACCGGGATTTGGAACATGATTAAGGTTTTCCTTGGTCTGCACCTTTTTGGTACATCCTCTTGGAATGATTTCGACAATGTCTGGGATCATCTCATCCATCAACACATATCTAGGCATAAAGCAATGGCTTCTGTTGTCATGCTCGTAACTTGGGACGTATGGAGCGAGCGTAACGGAAGGGTGTTCAACAACAAGAACTCGCTCACTTAGATCATTTTCTCGCATACCCTCAAGGAGTCTGTATTATGGGTGCGAAACACTTCTGTTTTATATTGACGGGAAGTTGGCTTATTTTTTTCCTTCTTTCGCCTTCGGGTGTTCGATCTGTTTGCCACCTTTCAAAAACTATGGTTTCCTCTCCAAATGCGCGAACGACAATTAAGAAATGAAAAATAAAGGTTGGAAACATAATTCTTACATAATTTTGAGGTATACAGAACTACATACCTACCGCAGCAGTTTAATCATCTACCTTATTGAAGTTTTTACGACGGAGTTTGAGTGGGATCGATCAATGTGGGATATGTACACTTTATGCATGCTGACACGACTGAACCCTAATTGATGAGTGTGTTTTAAATTCATTGGTTTAATTACCGCCCCAAAGTAACCCCTGAAAATTTTACTGATTTTAAAAAATGTTAGCATATACATGAGACGAAAAGGTAGCGGTCTGTACCAGATTTTTAAGTATATAATTGCAAAGAAATAAAAACAAAAGGAACTTGATGGACGAACTCCGAAGTTGGTGGTTCTTATGTCACGCCCAAATTAATTCCTACAGTGAGCACCATTTTATGGGCTTGTTGTATGATGCTCCGTCAAAATTTCTATTTAACCCTTGTCAGTCAACATCTTCGTCGAAATTTCATTAATTCATGGTACATAATCATAAAAGTGTTTATTTCATACTAGGTAAGTGCCAATGCATAATGGAAAACCACTCAATGCATGGGTGATATTTTGAGGTGATACTATGGAAAATCAACTCAACCAGAAATTTCATTCAACATTTCTCACCTATTGTTACAACACAATACATGTACAGTGCATATATTTGTTTAAGTAAAAATATATAGATGGTATATACTTGAATGCCCATGCATTATTATGGAGGAAAGATAGGACTGAAATGCAACGTGCTCATTTCCCAATTAAACCGAGGCACCTTGTTCAGTAATATGAACCCTCTTGACATTCAAGTACCAACTAAACCTAGTTTAGTGTTACAATAAAAAACATTAAATTGCGCGTAAAGTATTCCTTCATTCTTTTTTATTAAGAACATTTTCATTTAATCGGTATATCAAGATGATACAACTATACTAAACGAATGCCCAACCTCCGCATAACATGATGCACACAACCAATGCGTTCAGCATAACCACAAAGCGCCATTTTATAGCAAAATAAAAACAAGGTAGCCTAAGATGGCGTAAATCCTATCCGGAGATTACCTCAACATCTATTGTGAGAGGAAAACCTGCATGGTCGTATGCTCTAATCGGGTAGACGATGTCATAAAAATGTCTTTGTCATCCGTCCTCTACAAGATAGAAGTAAAGAGTCATCATGTACATGAATGATGAACCTAGATGGGAAATTAAACACATTTCTTGTTAAAAAACATATCATCCCTGGTAAGCCATAGCGCCCAACATAATATTGCCACCCTCACAATAATATGTGCAGAAATTTGTTTGCCACTAGTAGAAAAAGACCCATTTGTCCCGAGGGCCATTAGTCCCGGTTCTGGAACCGGGACTAAAGGGTCGGTACTAAAGGCCCCCCCTTTAGTCCCGGTTCTGTTACAAACCGGGACTAAAGACCCTCCAACTATCAAACATGTTATGCACACTACGTGAGGGGCAAAGGTTTGAAGCCGCTTGAACTAT
Organism: Aegilops speltoides; assembly: GCA_021437245.1. Classification (NCBI taxonomy): domain Eukaryota; kingdom Viridiplantae; phylum Streptophyta; class Magnoliopsida; order Poales; family Poaceae; genus Aegilops; species Aegilops speltoides. Next base: position 412,722,019 of record CM038147.1, on the reverse strand, counting down.
GACCCACACTGCAGAGCAAACTTACACTCAAAAAATAGGTGTCTAATAGTCTCGTCATGTTGGAAAGAAACAAGTTTTACTACCTTACCTACTACGACTCCTCAAACTATGCTAGTTAAGATCACACCTCAGTTTAAAAATTAGAAAAATATCTTCACTCGAAGAGGCAGTTTGAGTTTCCACTTTTTTATTATCGACGGGAATACTTGCAAAAATATATATGTAGATCGGGAAAATAATTCTTGAACTCCTTACACATGTTTATATAAAAATGAAACCAAGGTAATTATTCAATTTAGTGACTCAGAAACATAATTTAGTTAACCCCACATATGGATAAAAAGAATAGTCGTGGTTACTGATTAAAGCATTAAACTGTACAAAACATTTCATCATTGGTTCTACATTTTTTGTCCACTCTGATTTATTTTAACAAAAAAATTCTGGAATTAAGCATGGGAAGCAACCTTTTCCCCCTCTTTCATACCATTCAAATTTGTTTATTTCGTATTCATTTTGATTTCCAACACAAAGCCACAACAGAGACTTGCCATGTGAGGGAGACACGGGTTTTAACCAAAACGCGCCTACATAGGTGGCAGATTTGCGAAAAGTGCATACGGTGGACGGGTGCATTGGAGGACTTAAAAAAAGTTCTACATCATAAAAAAATTGTACATGCACAAATACATATATAACAAGTTCAGGGGAATTTTCATAACAATATACTTCCATATGCAGTGTAGACAAAAAACAAATACATACATGAAAATGGGCCATTTTGTCTTGTTGGGCCAAATTTTTTCAGCTTCCAAATCATAATATTTTTGAACGAAATTTTACAGATCTATCATGAATATGTATAAGTTTTCACATATATTTTTTAACTGGAAATATCATTTCTGCATCATTTGAAATAAATTCATCTGATGCACCCGTCCACCGAAACTTCGGTATCGGAGATTTGGGAGTACACACTCTCTCTCCCTCTCGCATTATTCTTGTCCTTGTTTTTTTGTCATGCCAGAGGATGCAATATTCAGCTCATTCCTGGTAAAAAAAATTATTCTAAAAGAACATGTGCACACATAATCATTTATTCTTAAATATCTGTAATCGGTTATCTAATGTTTCTCTCCATGCAACAATTCCACATCACCAAGTCATGCATATAGTAATTAAGTTATGTTTTACATTAGTTTGTTCATACAAAACATGCCACCTCATTACCTCATGCATGTAATTTTTTAGGGGAACTAAGTCATGTAAAAATGCTTTTACGTTAGTTTTAGTTTTTCTAGAGCTTATTTATGCATTTTTTACAGGATTCCCGCAGCATTGTGTGGGGTATCGTTCAAGTATGCATATGTGTGTAACACTAAAAGTTCTAATGAAAAATATGCAGTTTTCTTCTTCATAAATCATACTCATCAAAAATAATTAATCATTTGAAGTTTCTACTGAAACCACACGGCCCGTTTCAAAATGTATAATGTTTTGCCTCTGAATTATTGCTAACACTTACGATGTTGACTGAAATTAATTTTCACAATATCCAAATATGTACCTACCTATGTATGCAAGTTTTATGCCCCTAACAGGGTTACTTTTTAGAAGCACTATTTGTGAATATAAACTCTCTATAGATAGGAAATTTATTTATACACAGAGATTACGGTATTAGATCATGTGAAAACATCACTTGGTAACTTTTTTTTCTTGATTAAGCAGCTTCTAAATTAGGAGTCAAAGAGCTCTTACCACCGTACATTGGAGATGATCTTGAACTAAGTGACCTACTTACTGGTGTCGCATTTGCCTCTGGAGGCAGTGGATATGACCCCTTAACTTCGATACCCGCGGTAAAAAAATCATAACACATGCACCTGAAAATATAGTTTTATTATATTTATTTTCAATTTAACTTGAAATTAACCATGTTATCATTAATTTGGAAATACTATTCTCTCATAATTCAGACTGCTACTTCAAGTACTGGGCAACTTGAATTATTTCTTGAATATAAGGAGAAGCTAATAACTTTAGTTGGAGAGGAGGAAACGACACGTGTTATCTCTGAAGGCATTTACTTTACTGCCATGGGAGCAAATGACATTGCGAATAATTATTTTTCAATTCCACTGAGGCGTCATCAATATGATCTTCCTTCCTACGTGAAATTTCTTATCTCTTCCGCCGTCAATTTTACTATGGTAAGGGTTATAGAATTTTGAGCTTATAGTTGTTTCACATAAATTCATTTGACTCTCTGTATTTCTCTTAATCTCTCTCTCTCTCTCTCTCTCTCTCCCCTTTAAGTTTTTTTGTTCTTGAAGGTTTTGATGTTTTGCATATTTTCATCAGACTCCAAATCTCCAATGAACTATTACTTTTTTTATTACATGTGAAGTTTCCCTTCAGTTCCATCACAAATATTCTATACCTAAACAGATAGCCGTCGCTAACTTTTTTGAGCACGTGCAGCTATGGCACCTCATCACAATTGCCACATTACCCCTATTAGCTTTAGTAATTAATTGCATGCATGCCTCCTCCGGTTGATACTTCCCGTCTCCCGCACCACAATGTGATTTTTTTTTCTAACTCCCATTCAACTGGTAAGTGAGGGCACATGTGGTGAATTTAGATAGTTTGTATTCAGGAGTGTCACGGTTGTTTGGTTTACCTGCAAATAAAAAATAGCATAGTACATAAGCGTTCCAACTAAATAGTAGTGTATCTTTGCTAATCAAAGTTTCTAAACATCTACGTCAAAGGATTGAATGCATTTCACATAATCGTTTACCTCATGTTGCTTAGAGCCTTTAGTTTCTTACCTATGCAACATGCGGGATGTTATCTAGTATATAATTTATGTGTTTGTGAATTTACTAGATTATTGACTTTATGTATAACATTGAATTCTCTAAGCCAATGTTTCAGCATATATAGAAATGTTTTATAATTATTGCCTTATGAGGATTTCACAAATGATTTACATTCGCCTACTAGCATTTTCATTATTCATGTAGTTTCCATTGAGCTACATTCAACCAGGTCACTTGTATTTAAGGGGGAATTAATCTGACATTCTCTTATATATAGAAATTAAGTGATATTGGTGCAAAGAGGATTGGATTCTTTGGCATTCCGCTAATTGGATATTGTCCTTCCCTATTAGCTTTAGTAACTAATTGCATGCATGCCTCCTCCAATCCACACCCACTTCCCATCTTCTAAATCCCTTTCAATTGGCAAGTAAAGGAGCATATGATGGATTTAGATGATTTTTATTTAGGGGTGTCGCTGTTGTTTGGACCTGGAAATAAAAATATAGTATGGTACTTCAACGTACATTCCAAGTAAATAATATTGTCTCTTTGCTAATCAAAGTTTCTAAACATCTACCATGAAGGATTGAATGCATGTCACACAGTCATTTACTTCATGTTGCTTAGAGCTTTTATTTCTACAAATATCTGATGCAATGTGTGGGGTGTCATCTAGTATATACAATTTAAGTATTTGTGCATTTACTAGATTGTTGACTTTATGTATAACATTGAATTCTTTGAGAAATTGTTCCATCATATATATAGGAATGTTTTATAATTATTACCTTATCAGGGTTTCATAAACGATTTATACTTGCCTACTTGCATTTTTATTATTTCTATATTTTCCATTGATTTACATTCCACTAGGTCACCTATATTTAAGAGGAAATCAGTCTGACATTCTCTTCTATATAGAAATTAAATGATATTGGTGCAAAGAGGATTGGATTCTTCGGCATTCCGCCAATTGGATGTTGTCCATCCCAAAGAAAACATGGATCAAGAGAATGTGACACAATTCAGAATCAAGCAGCAGAATTATTCAATTCTGGAATAGAAAAGGAAATTGAGCGATTAAATGCGGAACGAAATGTTCATGATTCAAGGTTTGCTTATCTTGATATATACTACAATCTTCTTGATCTCATTCAACAACATGATTTTTATGGTGAGTGTACACTATTCCCTTGTTACTATTTTAGAGTATTGATGTCTTATAACCATATTAGTAGAAATACAGAGACACATTAAACTCTTAAATTTTGTAAACTCAAAAAATACTACCACAACACTGGATCCTCGGCATTCACATTGCTCGGAAAAACAACTTTCACAGAGAGAAAGTGGTAGGTGAAGGGTTCTGCCGACCTACCCATCCTGTGAGCGGAAGTCTAGTCGGGAAAGGTCTTTTCCAACCAACATTTATTTATTGGCCGAAAATCTTTCATTGGTGTAACAGTTTTCCCGACCAACATATTTTTGGCGACATACATTAGTTTCAATCTTTTGTCGGCTGACAATCAGACGACATCGCCTTAGTCGACCAACTTTCCATTGGTCTAGGTGTGAGATTTTCATGGGCGACTCTATGGCAGTGATGTATTTGCCAACCCAACATTGCCTTCATGGGCAAATATAACATTAAATTTGCATCTAGAATATATTGGGTAATAGCCACATTGACCAAACAACCATGAACATTTTATACCAAAAGTGTATGGATTCAAAGTATCAGTATGCATATCCTCCGAAATATTAAACCACAACCGAATGATAATGACATACATTAATTCTCACACATATTGTTCATGTGTTCTCCACATGTTCACCACATACATCAGGTTTACAAAATGATAGTCAAAAGGTGCATGTCCAATGAGATAGAAGTTTCTCCATTACACAAACCATCCAGTTGATGCAAAAAAACAATGGTAGGTCCTCATGCCCGCAAATCATAATATACGTCACATTGAATCTTGTTCCAGTTTCTGCATGATGAAGACACTATTCAGTATATCTTCCAGTTTCATTGTAGGAGTTATAGTTCCAACAATAAAAAGTGATTCAGGAGCACATATGTTGCACTAGAGCCCTCAAACCCATCTAGTATAGAGGTACAAAAGAGGGAGGATGGAAGATGAACAAATACACGAGAAAAGATCACGAATGGTGTCTATTGCTATCAACAACACAAGCCAAGTCAAACATCTGATAAAAGAACAACTATAGTTTATGTTTATCGACCAAACCAAATTAATTTATAATGATACCAAGATCACAACAAAACACAACACATATAATCATATCACATTTTTTGATAATTCCACATAATCATGTCACATAGTCTACAAATCTAGCACGAGGTGGAGGCGATGGAGATTATCCTTTTACAAGCATCATGTTGGATCAGATTCATCGGCAAACATACACCATGAGTGCATTTAGTAGCCACTTAGATATTATTTAAGCTCTGTGAACCCCTAGCTTTATCATACTTGTTAAAAAGATAATCATGATACAATGCATTGGTGGGTTTCGTACACATAAAAAAAATTCCATAGCTAATTGATAGAAATACCGTAGTGCGAGGATGAGTAAGACGTACAATGCGGGCTTGTAGGGCTTCACTTGAAAAATTAATTACTAGTGAGCATCACACAACAAATAGTATGAGCTAAGTGGTGAAAACACACAGGGTTGGTGATTACTTTGCTAGATGGCCATGTAATGGACATTGTGACAACATCCCTGACATATCATAGGCCATCATATTGTTAAGGCACCATAGCGTCCCTTCTGATTGCAACATTGACAAGAACCTCATAAGTTGTCGTACCTAGGGGCTCCCTGCCTACAATAGTTTCTTCATTGATCGAGAGAATTCTTGCCTTAGCAATAGGAGTTTCGGGACATGCCATGCATATATAAGAACATCCATACCAATCTGACAAATGATTATTTCAAAAACATTGAAACAAAAAAATATAGGTCGGGATGAGAAGATTATGATGCTTTCATCTTGGTGGGTAGAGGAGGTTTTGCAAGGAGCTTTACAACAATTGTTAAATGAACCTATACCCCTTCGTTAGCATCTTCTTTGGCATATTCTTCTTCCTTCGGTTCAACTCTTGAGTCATGTAAAACAAAAATATATAAATAGCCTCATTCATGGACGATGAACCATTAATTTAATGAACAAAAGTCGCAACACTTCATTACTTGCCAAGAATTAGAACATATACCCCTTTGTTATTTCCTTCATCTAATGTTTATCTCAGAACATGTACAGTTGATAGCTTGCATGGTTTAATAGTACTACAATTTGTAACAGAGTTTTAATGTTTTACTTGCTTGGTGCCTTCCCAAAAAATAGTTTCATGCTTAATAGTAGGTACAAAATTTCCCTACTATTGGTATAATTGTGACTAGGACTACTATCATCATTCAATGCACACGCATCCACAATTTTACTACTAGTGCTAGCTTATTGGCAAAACCCCAACCTTATCTAACAAATTGTACTCTAGATGTACAAGTTGTGCTCTCTGATGGCAGTGATGGATAGCAATATTATACTAACATACAGATGCAAAAAAGGTAATTACAAGGAAGAATACAACTATGGAGTGCAATTATATTCTACAACTAACTATCTGTTTCTAGGGAGCTATTTAGCATCTTAGTTTTTTTATCTTTTCAAAAAGGAGTTTGAAAACCCTGACCTGTGCATCTAAGGATGCACACAACCATCTTTATTATAGTATTCAACAAAATCATACAAAACAAATACATGGATCAACCCAAAGCGACCTTCCTGGCGACCTCTGTCGCTACACATACAAGCTTGATGATGTGCCCTGACCTCACACCAACATACGCCATCTAATCCGGTGACCTCGCCAAGCTACCCCATGGTGAGCGGAGAGCACCAAATAGTCTAGCAGACCCTCAACAAGCACCATATGTGCACACCCTAGAATCCACCGCCACCATCTTCCATCATCCCAAATTCAAGAGGGATCAACACATTGAACTTTTCTAGCCCAACTGCCGTCGACGCCACCACGACACCAAGGAGCGCCACCGACCTACGCTCTTCCATCAAGACACATGCTCGTCATGAAATTGTTGTTGTCTATGCAGTAGAAACGACATCACTCCACCTTTGGACCCCTTTATCTAGCACATGCTCCGAGTACGATGTCTCCATGCGGGCGAGCAGAGCTAGACGCCGCCATTGCCTCATCTGGAGGACCTAGATCAAGGGTATCCCTCGGAGCAAACGACCATTCTAGTCAAGTCCACGTGGTGGTACAACACCTCCATGTCACCTAGATCACATCGGGGTGAAACTCCAAAACAGTGCCTCCAAGGAGGTAAATGATGCCACACACCACCACTATCTGGTCCGGCAAGCCCGGCCTGAGCGAGGTATCCCTTGGAGCTTGAAGGGACCACCACCATAAAGATTCCCTCCTAGGAGGTTAGCGGCACCCGCACACATCATCCATGATGGTGGATCTGTGCAAGGGAGCTATTAGGCATCTTAGTTACATGCGGTGTAGGAGAATAATTGAATGTTTCATGCATTTTTCTTGAAACTAAACCTCCAAAGCCAGCTAATCTAACACAGACACTCTTCTAACATAAGAACAACTAAGTTCTGAGTTCTTAATCCATTTTCTCTGTACTTCAACTCATACTCACTCTAGACTCTTCATATCGTGAGTGGTACAAGTAACACACATATTTTGACATCCACATAGGAGATTGTTGGGACTCGGAGCATAAAAACTCACTCGAGTGTAGTTGCATGTCAAGTGGATGGTCTCTTGAATATGAATGCCATGCATGTAGCCTTCTAAGGAATTGATGAAGAGGCAGGATGGCATGAAGGCGATGATGGATAAGCAAGATGGCATGTGGAGTCCTCCGCCAAGGCCGACATGGTCTTTTAGTACAAGCTTAGCCTAGTCTTCCTAAGATCTAGGATGACGACAAGGTAGCAGATCTTTATGACGTTGTGGCAAGGGTGAACCTGGGTGGAGGGGAGGGTTCATGCTCGTGGGACATTTTGGGGTGGCAGCAGGGTGTGAGGATAATGGCGTAAGGTAGAGGCTGGCTGAAGAGAGTTGTATGGGCACCTCCAACATGACACAGTTGAATCTCCCATGTATGTCTTAACTAGATGGTCACGACAGTTTTGGGCCTCCAACATGGACCATCATTTTGGGCCGTACTGGTATGGACCCCGAGGCCTGCCCCAACTTGGGGGAGCTTTAGTGGAGTGCATACGTTGTCCATGTCGATGTACGACACCCCACCAACCCAAAAAGACACCTGTGCATGTGCATTTTCACAATCCTCAAGAGACTCCACCGCCCCTGCATGTTCCACCGTTTGCTGCCAACATGATGGATCCGCTGGAGCCCACCACTACGTTCATCATGTCGGCAGACTCGGTTCCCGAGCTCGCCATGTATGCACTGGTGAATCCGAAGGCTATCAAAAGGCAAGAATGGCACGTGAGGGCGAGATGTGTCCAGTCAGATGTCTGCGGACACATACAGATGTGTCTCCGGACATTTGGGGGCAATGATGCCCTTTGATATCTAGTTTAGATAGCGAAGGTTTCCTTGCCTTTTCCCCGAGGAGTGACATCGAGTTATCAAACCCACGAGACGATGTGCACTACGATAGAGACTCTACCAAGTCTTTGCGAGAGAATGAAATTGTAGTTTTGTAAATAGACCTTAACAACCTTAGGGGTGTCAGCACTTAGAATTAAAACATGCATGGGTATGAGGACTTGATTCTTACAACCATATATTTCTGCTAGGGATCACCATGATCTTATTTTTTCCTTTGGAAGACACTCATTAAGATGTTATTGCAACAAGAAGAAGTGAGGGATGCGTCCAAATTACGTCTTGACCAGCTCGTGGCCTGCCTCAAGTGTCAGTTGCCCAACCGCATGCCCTTACCGTCGCACGGGGTTACCTCGGTAATTAAAAAGCTCTAGTGGTTACGAATATAATTATGACAAAAGCATTGGGTGTTCAATCACTACAACTCATGTATCCCTAAGGATTGGCTTTCAGCTGCCATACTAAACCTTTCTATCACTGGTGTTCAGAATAGCATTCCGCATCCTCCCTGCTCCTAACCTCCTCCTTGACCGATCTCCGAGGTCTTCGGTTCCAGCATAGTCATAGAACAAGAGAAAGACAAGAGACAACTACGTAGTAGTTCTAACACATGACATTAATTCAAAGTCATTCCATCGATCCCTCATAAAAATACATAAGGTTGCAAGGATATGCCTCAACCCATTGCCTTACCGGATTAATCACACATGGCGATCCGATCGCAAGAAGAAATCATTGGGGAAGACATCAATATGAATGCTTTATTGATAGTATGTCTTACAATGGTTATCGGATGCGATACCTGATTACAAGTATGGCGAACTTGGAGGGGAGTTGTTGCTGTGATGGTGATTGTGGTGGTTATGGAGATGAGATGGGAAGTGGCGGCTAGGGTTGGAATACAGCTTCTGCTTTGCGATTGGTGTTCTCAATGCTCCTTTGTTATGATTATCGTGTCGTCCCCTTTATAATAGTTGGAGCGTTGGACCTTACAAAGCCGATGGCGTGTCATATGACCGTTGGTACGAGTGCTCACGCTTGTACCAGATGTCGTCTTGCGCTTTGACTTGACTGTTGCACCTCCAATTGCCTTTCGTCTTTCTCCTATTTCCTTTTTCCTACTGAAAGATGATTTATCTCCATATTTGGCCTATTTTACTACAAAAACAAATTCAAGAAAGGATTTTTCGATCTTTGCATTCATTAGTGATTAGTAGGAATATCAGGGTGATTTTCTTAGATTTTCTAAGATTATTCGGTTTAAGCAAGGGTGTGATGAGTGAAAAATATCACTCATCACGCATCCATTTGATGATTGTCATTGGGGATGCCCTAAGCTTTGTGGTACTGGGGCAAAATAAGGTGGCGTGAGTGGCGGCTTCGTGTTGGGGAATTAGGGATTTTGATGTATTTTTGTTGTGGGGAAAGAGTAGTAAGCTTTGTTGAGGCCAAAATTTGGGGTTTAAGTCTCTTCTCTACTTGCATTAGCCCATTTGGACACAAGCGGTTGGTCGGTGTTATTTTCTAACCAACAATTCAATGGGTATATAATTATTCCCGATCGACCACTCGATAGCAAATATGTACGCATTCTTGACCAAAATTTTGTCAATGTACGTAATTTTTCCCGACCAATTGTCGTGAATTTTATCGTCCAATGGTTGGTCAGTGATAAACACTTCTCCCAGCACACATTAGTAGGGGATACATTAAGGTGGTGTAGTGAAACTTCATATGAACAAAAGTAACAAAAGTTGCTTAGTGGACGACATGACATTAAAGATATCATAATAGTTCCTATCTTTGTGCTTATGAATATGTGATATGGATGTGTTGTCATTGTAACATTTTAATACTAAATATTTTGAAACTTCCCATTTTTTTAGGTTTCAAGGAGGTAACTGAGGGGTGTTGTGGCAGTAATGTGCTAAATGCGGCAATATTCATTCAATACCACCCTGCATGTCCAAACGCTTATGACTATATTTTTTGGGATAGCTTTCATTGTACTGAAAAGGCCTACAACATTGTGATTGATGAAATCTTCCAGCAAAACCTGCACTACCTAATGTGAAGACACTCTCATTCTCTCTACTGAAGTTTGAACAAATATAGCAAGTAAAAGTTTTCTCCTTCCACAATGTGTGAATGCTAGTACTGTGCCATATATGAAAGATTCCCCTTTCGATTCAAACTTTGTGTCTCCATATAAATTACCCCAAAATGTATTTCTGCAACAACAATTACACCAAATTTATCACATTTATATGCATTAATGTGGGTGTCGATATGCATATTATAGCAATTAAGTTCATACCGTGATTTTGATAAACAAGAAGAGTTGGAGGTGCGAGCAGGTAGCCTTTCCAGTTGGTGTAGAGGAAAACTAAACAAATGTAGTGATATAATCCTGTTGTTTTTCCATGTTGTTAGAGTGTCTTAGACACCCTAACTATAATCTTTTTCTTGATAAAGGGCACTTTTAGTAACTCAAAATGTATCATCAAGCAGATACGAGCATGATGTGTAGCACCTTTTCCCTAACAAAGATGAACACAACCAACATGAAGAGTATGAAAAAGTAAGAATGACATATTGGCAATAGTAAATTCATATTAGACTAAAACTATGCCTAACCAATCCAAAGAATATGCTACCATGCATGTTGGGTAAAAACCTCCATGGCCACCCACTCCAGCCGCATAAACACTACCTTTAGAAGTGGTTAGTACTTTGTTTGATGTAGCATAGACCACATACGGAGCCAATACATAGGAAGAGATTTTTCCATCAAATACAATATCATTTCTACATATCCACAGCGACTGCGGTAAGGTAGATACTCCCACCCTTATTAGCGTTGTATTCTGTCAAGCCAATGACCATATATATAGGCAACACTTGTGGAGGGATGGAAAGTGAACACTATTTGGATGACTAACCATGCAGAATGAACAAACTTGCATCGGAAGAAGAGGTGTTTGATTGTCCCTTCATGACTACAAAAGCAAAACTTCTTGCTTTCTTGTTAGTTGCGGCGAGCGTGGTTATCTTTAGTTATCAAAACTCCCCTCCGAAGATACCACATGAAAATCTTAAGTTTAGTGGTATCTTCGTTTTCCATATTTATTTATTTTTGTCTGGTGGAATCTTTGAGTGGAGAGTGCATAGTACATAGACTCGACTGCAAAGGACCCATTAGTAGTTAGATCCAATGAAACACTTCTCGTCAATGTGATAGGTAAATCGAACCCAAACGGGTAGACAATTTTTCCATTACACAAGAAGGGGGGCGATCAAATCCCACCTAAAGGATATATCTTGTGGGTAGGAGCTAAGCCATGTGCAAGAGTATCTTTCATATCATGTACCATGTGGTACAAGGTCGAGTACTATTCCTGAAGAGTGTTATTTCCAAGCCACTTGTCCTCCTAGGAACGTATCTTAGAGCCATCCTTTACCACAAAAGACCCAAAGTGGAAAGGATGTTTCTTTGACACCATCAAACCAACACTAAAATGCGAGTCTCCAGACTTCTAGTGTGTGTTTGACACAACTTTTTGGCCTAGATACTTGTTGCATAGCAAGGTTTGCCAAACACCATCATCGTTAAGTAGCTTGAATAACCATTTACTAAGTAAGGCATCACTCTTGACCTGGAGGTCCTGAATGTCTAAACCTCCTTGGTCTTTAGGTTGATAAACCACACTCCCTTTAGTTAGCCTGTACTTTTTCTTTTTACTATCTCCTTGCCAAAATAATGTGGATAAAAAATAGTATAGCCTTTGTAGGAACCCTTTTGGAAGTTGAAAAAATGAGAGCACATAGAGAACTATGTTTGTGGGACATAATTGATCAAAACCAAACGTCCTCCAATTGGAAGAAACTTGACCTTTTCAACTACTCAATCGTTTCTATAAGCGCTCTTCGACCTGTTTCCACTTTTTGACTCAACGTGAGTGGACGCCAATAATGAATCAGAATTCCCAGATATTTACTCGGTAATGGTCCTTGTGGACAACCAAATAGTTCAGCATATTGTGTAGTTGCTTCTTTGGTTTCCCCGAAATAGAATAATTAATTCTAAGGCTTGACATTTGCTCAAAAGCTGGAAGTAAGAGTTTCAAACATCTAGCCTTATCCAGGTCATGTTCCATAAAAGAATCATATGATTGGCATGTTGCAAGATAGAGAATCCGCATCCACAAGAAGTGGCACTACTCGTGCAATATGACTGTCCTATTTGGCACATTCAATCATAATAGCCAACATGCCAGTGACAATGTTAAATAACATTGGAGATAGAGGGTCACCCTGACGTAGTATATTTTTTTCTAGAAGCACTAGTGCGCGTCGGTCCTAAACAAATGGTTTTTTACCCCTTTCCGCGACGGCATTTGGAACCGTCGCCAAGTGAGTGTGGGCGATAGGGGGGTCCTTCCACACGACCCAGAAACCGTCGGGGATAGGGAGCCTTGATGCATATAGTTGTCCCTATATAACCGTTTCTGACATCTCGAATATCCCAAACGCTTCATCCTTGCTACTCGTTTGTGCTTGCAATGCCATCGCAGTCGGAGTTTTGTGGTTTTACCTAAAACCAGGCAGATTCTAGGCACGGGAGCTTTCCAGGCAGATTCCAGGCACGGGAGATTTATGATGCCTGGCACATCACAAACAATTCATGATTATAAACCGTGTACGATAGGTAGACAATCACACACATTTAGTTTTCCCGCACCGTATGTGATAATGTCTCACATCACACACACTTTGAAAACGGCAACTATGTGCATGCTTGCACACGTTTCCTCTCTGTGAACCATCTCGGATTATGGTGTATATCGCAAACGTTTGTGTTTTACCAACCGTGTGTGCCGTATGACCTGCACAACATAATTTTGCCCTAATTTAATTGCTGCTATTTAAAATTGTACCTAATTTAAACTTGAAAGTAGGCTATAGCTTTATTCATATCCATCAGGTTCAAACAACCAATGTATTATTCGATTCACAGGTACATATGTTTAAGAATTACAGAAGCACCAAATAAAGAATGATGTACAAAGGTTCTATACTTGTACTATTATAGATGGTAAAGAAATAGGCGACACACATTCCAGTTTCTGAACAAGGTGAAGCGACATGGCCCTATTGTGCTCTCCTGGATGCAGAAGGCATGCAGGACTCTAGTCCAACCCCTTGTGATGGCCGACCGCCAATCATGTAGTTTGAGAGGTAATCTTGAGTAAACTGCTTCAGGATCCACTGCAAAAGAAAAAAGATTCAGATAATGTCATCTAACACAACTCATTACAGGCAGTAAAAATAAGGCTACAGGGTTCTTACTTACCATCCTGCAGTTCACTATTGTCTTGCATAAATTGTAACAAAATAGTTCGCTTAACATCTTTTGAACCATTTTAGTAACAATCTTTATCAGTTTCCTCACTTGATGCTCGTTCATGAATATCTCATTGCCCCATACGCAGAAAGGGTCGAAGTGTGGATCTTTGGCAATGATATATGTACCTAAAAGCACCAAGTTAATATTAGAAGCTAAACAACAATTGAAAAATGATGTAGTACAACACTCCATCCATCCCATTATATAAGATTTTACTACATGTATATCTA